>NIPS01000043.1:3806043-5116797 GCA_002215975.1 Dryadomyces quercus-mongolicae | reverse complement strand
CGTGTCGATGCTCTCCTGAAGGACCGTGACGTCAATGACGTTGAATAAAGTCCCCTTGGTACTAACGATATCCCAATCCGGGCTCATAACCTGTCAGAAGGTATGCATTGATCAGTGCGGTGCACTGTAGGGAGTAAGGTAGACCAAAAGGGGCTAGATTAATGGTATGTATCGGTACAGAATTGTCTACATATCTGTGGCTAGGGGAGGCTGGTATTTATGTGCGGATTCTCCGTTTGCACCAATCACAGGTGAGACATAAGTGGAGACACTGTGTGCAGCATTCCGAGACCTGACAAGACCATATTAATGGATTACTGGTTATGGTTGTGGAAGGAGTAATAATGAATATTAAAGATCTCGGAGCAGGATGTCGTACCTTTTTTGCCCCCTTAATACTGACTAAGGAATGCACGTGACACATCACGTAACACAAGCCGGGACTCCAACTTCAACCTTCACAAAAGTTCGCCTTCGAAAGGACATCTGCTCTTATTGTGCATTTCTCGACTATCCACCCCACAACTGAGCTGCGGGTGATCGAGAACGCAACCGGAAGCAGTAATGGCGCCGAAACGAAAGTTGCCGCCGGGGTCAAAGGCCACCGGGGCAGTGAAGAGCGGAAAACTGTCCGATACATCGACACCTGGTCCCGGGACGCCTCGCAGCATTGCCAGCTCTGACCAGTACTCCGATGATGACCCGCTCAGTGCGGCAGAAGAAGAGAACCTCGACAAAGCCGTACACAAGTTCTCCCTCGACAACCTCCCCCGAGGCCGTCCTGGCCACGTCGACGCTGCGTCTCGATTCTTCGGCGACCGCGACTTCTCCTACCTACAGCTGAAACCCGACCACCAGAACCGGCCGCTATGGATGGACCCCGAACTGGGGTTCATTATCCTCGAGAGTTTCCACCCACTGGCTGCGCCGGCCCAGGACTTCCTCATCACCATCGCCGAGCCCATCTCCCGACCGACATTTTTGCACGAGTACCGCCTGACTATGCACAGTCTGTACGCAGCCGTGTCGGTGGGCTTGAACCCGCTGGACATTATCAACACGCTGAATCGATTCTTGAAAACGCCCGTGCCTGACGGCGTGCGCGACTTTATCATCCGGACAACAGACAGCTACGGCAAAGTGAAGCTGGTGCTGAAAAATACAAAATACTTTGTCGAGAGCAACGACCCGGCGATTCTGCAGAAACTGCTCAAAGATCCCGTGATCGGTCCGCTGCGTGTGCACGAAAGTGCCGAGATTTCGACGTCGATGGCGCCCAAGATGAACGGGCTTGTGATTCCGGGCACGAAGAACGCTGCCGGCGTTCGGCAGGCCAAGGATCTGCAAAAGGGTGGGCCAGAAAAGGCGGCAGGGGCAGCGGGTAACGGTACTGAGGGCGGGAAAGATGCCGGGCGAGACACTGTTGTGGGTGCGGGCAGCGCGGCCGGTGACGACCTATTTGCGGTGCTGAACGAGGAGGAGGATGCAGACGACGACGACAAGGACGCCGTCCATGCTTTTGAAATCCGAGATCAGGGCATCGAGGTGGTCCAGAAGCGGTGTCTCGACCTGGGCTACCCGGTGCTGGAAGAATACGATTTTCGTAACGACGAAGTCAATGCCAATCTGGACATTGACCTGCGGCCGAACACGCAAATCCGGCCGTACCAGGAGAAGAGTCTCAGCAAGATGTTTGGCAACGGGCGTGCTAAGAGTGGCATCATTGTGCTGCCCTGTGGAGCGGGCAAGACGCTTGTGGGCATCACGGCGGCGTGCACGGTGAAGAAAGGCGTGATTGTACTGTGCACCAGCTCTATGTCGGTGGTGCAGTGGCGTCAGGAATTTCTCAAGTGGTCCAACATCAACCCGGACGACATTGCCGTGTTCACGTCGGACAACAAGTCCATGTTCACGGGCAACACGGGCATTATTGTGACGACGTATTCAATGGTGACGCAGACGCGGGAGCGGTCGCACGATGCCAAAAAGATGATGGACTTTTTGGAAGGGCGAGAGTGGGGAATGATGCTGCTGGACGAGGTGCACGTGGTGCCGGCCAACATCTTCCGCAAGGTGACGTCGAACATCAAGACGCACTCGAAGCTGGGTCTGACGGCGACGCTGCTGCGTGAGGACGACAAGATATCGGATCTCAACTTTCTGATTGGGCCGAAGCTATACGAGGCCAACTGGATGGAGCTGTCGCAGCAGGGCCACATTGCGCGGGTGCAGTGTGCAGAAGTGTGGTGCCCGATGACGACGGAGTTCTACGAAGAGTACCTCAAGTCGTCGAGTCGGACGAAGCAGGCGCTGTACGTCATGAACCCGCGCAAGTTCCAGGCGTGTCAGTACCTGATCAACTACCACGAATCGCGGGGTGACAAGATCATTGTGTTCTCGGACGACGTATTTGCACTGACCAAGTACGCGACGAAGCTGGGCAAAGCATGCATCTACGGAGCGACGAGCCAGAGCGAGCGTCTGCGGATCTTGGAAAACTTCCAGCACAACGCGAGTATTAACACGCTGTTCCTGTCCAAGATTGGTGACACGTCGCTGGACCTGCCGGAGGCAACGTGCCTGATCCAGATCTCTTCACACTACGGGTCGCGGCGGCAGGAGGCGCAGCGGTTGGGACGCATTCTGCGGGCCAAGCGCCGTAACGACGAGGGGTTTAACGCGTTCTTTTACTCGCTCGTGTCCAAAGATACGCAGGAGATGTTCTATTCGTCGAAGCGACAAGCGTTCCTGGTGGATCAGGGGTATGCCTTCAAGGTGATCACGCAACTGCAGGACATTGAGAAGACGCCAGGGCTGGCGTTTGCGACGGCGCGCGAGCGGCGGGAGCTGCTGCAGGAGGTGCTGGTGGAGCGGGAGAAGCTGATGGAGGACAAGGTGGATGACGACGACCTGTGGGAGAAGACCAAGGGTCGGTCGATGAAGCGGATGCCGGCAGCACGGCGGACGGCGGGGACACTGGGAGAGTTGAGCGGGGGCCAAGACATGGCATACATTGAGCAGAACAAGTCGGTGAACAAGATGCTGAAGAAGGCGGGCCGGAAGACGGAGAGCAATGCGTTTTTCAAAAAGCTTCAGCGGGAAAAGGAGCGACGACGTCTGCAGCAGGACGAGTAGGAGCTGTTCTTCGGTGTATGAGCTGTTCTTCCGTTCTTCCGTTCTTCCGATTTTGTGTTCTGGGTTCGGGGTTCGGTTTCTGGTTCTGGTTCTTGGCTTTTTTTTTCTGTTTTTCTTCCTATCTTTGCTCCCCTTTTTTGCACACCGCAAGTACAGACTGGGATTGGGACTGATGCATTACATAGGGGCCATTGGATGAAATTGCGTGGGATGACGGCGTTTCAGGCACAACTTATCCGTAAGAATATGAATACACAATACACAATATGCACTCAACAGCTGAAAAAGGAAGAATACGCCGTACGGAGTATTTCGGCTGTGCTGGCAAGACGGCGGTTCCGGGAACGAGTTGTTGGGTGCTGACTCGTACAGAGGATTTGTTGGCTGTCTCCCGTTGACAGCACGACATGCAAGCCTGGACACGTGTCTTGCCACGCGCCCTGTGATAGGCTTTTTCGGGTTGCATCTTGTGTTCATTTCTAGACATTATGAGTGCTCGTATTCATCCGAATTACGGAGTACTCCGTACACCGTATGACTGTATAACTGTATAACTGTGCGAGTAGAATTGCACGGTAGCATTAAACACTCGAATTGCCAGGATAGAAACGGAAGCAGAAGCAGCCGTTCTATACGACGCCATGGTCAGCATATCAAAACGGTATGTGCGACGTGCAGGGGGGCAGCATAAAGGAAGGTACGGGAGACTGTTCCGTACCGGGATAGTGGGACCGATTACTTTACAGGGTAAGCAGCAAAAGGCTTGGCGACGATCTTATTGGGTGGTATTCCTACGTCGACGGGTGGGCGGGAGGGAGCCAATCTCCAGTTCTATTCGCACTGCAATCGGGTGATATAATGCGAGCATGCAGCGGGCAAGATTTGTGGAGACTTGGGACCCGTGAGAGCACGTATGAAAGACGGAGCATCAGAAAGATTCGCGTTGTAACTTGCAAGCCAGCTTCCATTGCAGTATTGTCTCCTTCCGTTCCTGCCAATTTCGCCGCTGTGCACGGATTACGTGGAGATACGGAGTACTCCGTCTCCGTACTACTGTGTATCTCGGTCGCGCCTTCGCTCTGCCGATCCTGTCACTGCTCGTAATCGCCCTATCAGCTTAAGCTCGCGCTTTTATTTTATTCTATTTTTTTACTTATTTATTTTTTAATTAAATTTTTTTTTCTTTCAGTGTTTCCCCAATCCGGGTTTCCTTGTCACAACACATCCCCCATCCATCACCACCACCCAACAGAAAGCCAATTGGAATCCATCATTCGTCTGCCACCCGTCACCCTCCCTTTCGCCGGACCGGCTCTCGGAGTCTCTCTCAGGTTGTAAAACCTGCAAGAGTGCAGAAAAAAAAAGAGAAAAAAAAGAGGAACATTGCCACGCCATCGTCATCAGCTGCTTTTTTTTTCCCTCGGTTCTTTCATCTGTCTTTCTTCTTCCAGCCCTTCTTCTCGCCCAACGCGCCACCATGAACATTGGGCAGGACAACTGAGTGCTGCCGTCCGGCCTTGCATTCAAAGACCAATTTTTTTTGCATTTGGTTTTTTCATTTTCAATCCCTTCTTGGGTGGCCCCTGTCCCTGTTTTGTTTGTTTGCTGCTATATATATACGAGTAATCTTTCTTTTTTGTTTCGCCCTCGGATCACGGCAACCAGGCGTCTTGGATAATTTTTGTTTTGGTGCAACAGCGCCCTGCTTCGACAAACGGCCCCGAAGCCACCACGGACATTATTTGAGACCGAACCTGCATACATACGTCTTCGGTCGGGAGTCGCATATCCACCACCCGCCCACGAAGAGCCCGCTTTTGGCGCCATCCCCTGTTTGCCCTGCAGCGGTTCCGCGTGGATTGTACAGGGCGTTGTTGCTATCCTCTGTGCTTTGTACAACACCCTCGAACTTTCCGTGAACACACCAGTCCGGCAGTGGCATTTTATCCATCGGTTCGCACGACGCCCAGAGGTTGGTTCCTTGGCGGGCCCTTATCTAATTCTTGTGCACTGGAAGCCGGCTTCTTTTCTTGCATAAGAAGGGGCTGTGCGTGACGCTTGGCCTTACCTTGGATACGAATCTTGCAACGACCATCTAGAGCACCCCTCACGATGGACAACTTCAAGGCCATTGTGATCTCTGAGATCAAGGGCCTGCGGCCCTCGTTTCTGGCCAAGAAACCGCATTTCAACTTTATATCTGTTCATTGTAAGAACTCATCCCTTGCTACTCGTACTAGACGTCGGATTCTGTTCCTAACCTAATATCCCGCAGATTTCTGGATTATTGGACTCACCATTGTTGGATCCATTCTCATATACGCCCCTGGACGTGGCAACATCAAGTATATTGATGCCTTGACTTTTGCTGCTGGAGGCTCTACACAAGCCGGCCTGAATACGGTCGACGTCAACACGCTGAACACCTTCCAGCAAGTGGTCTTGTACATTCTTGCCTCGCTGGCGAACCCGATCACGATCAACTCTTTTGTTGTTATTCTCCGCCTCTACTGGTTCGAGAAACGATTCCAGCACATTGCCCGGGATGCTCGCATGCGTCGACGAACTATATCTAAGTCTAAGTCTAAGGCAGTGGATGATCCGTCCCGGCTAGAGAGGGGCGTCAATGGAAGACACATCACTGTCATACATAACGATTCCAACTCTCGGGTAGCAAACGATGGCACGTATCTCGGTCCAACGGCAGCGGCAGGACAAAATGGCGCAGTCGATAAATCCGACGGCAATGGTACATCTGGAACAAGTGCCGAGACGATCACGCGGACGTCAACTAGCGATGCTCGGCAAGAAACACGCAGACCAGAGATCAAATTCGCCCCGATCGTGAAACGAAGTGACGGGCTCGACGATGACGTGATCAAGCTGCCGCAGCGACTGTCTGATGAAGAGCACATTGCCATCCTGGAGCGCCAGCGGAACCCGGTTGACGATGAAGTTCTCCACATTCCCGGACCCAGAGATGCTGAGCGTGGTGTGCTTCCAAGCAGGATTGTCCGGCGCGCGTCCAAGACGGAAGACGAAGAGCCCACGTCGCCCGACAGTACCAAGGCACGCGATGCATCTCCGGCATCTACGCATGCCGGCTCTCTGCCGGATGCAGAACGCCATGCAACGGCAGACACCGCGACAGAAGCAAGTCATGCAGGCGACGACCAGGACCACAAGAGGACGAGGTTGAACCAGGCCATTACGATCCAGGAACCCCGGAAGCCAGTGGAAGACGATTTTGTAGACGATGCTCGTGCTTTTGTGAATGTCTTTACGTCGTTCCGCTTGCGGAGAAACCCGTTCGAGGCAGTCAAGAAGCACCCACTGCCGAAACATTTTCGACGGCGTCCGACGTTGCAGTCACTGCGGACAGCCTTTTCGCGCGACAAGGACGGAGATCCGGCGCCCTATCTGAGCTGGCAGCCGACACTGGGCCGTAACTCTGTGTTTTTGGGGATGAACGAAGAGCAGCGCGAAGAGCTGGGTGGCATCGAGTACCGGTCGCTGAAGACGCTTGCTATCGTGTTGCTCATCTACTTTTGGGGGTTCTGGCTGCTCGGAACCGTCTGTTTGGTGCCGTGGATTGTGCGCAGCAGCAAGTACGGAGCGGTTGTGGACGCAGCTGAGCAGGGCCGTGTGTGGTGGGGATTCTTCACGGCGCATTCGTCGTTTATGGATCTTGGCTACACCCTGACGCCTGACAGCATGAACTCTTTCAACACGGCCGTGTTCCCGCTGCTGCTGATCAGCTTTCTCATTGTCATTGGCAACACTGGATTCCCGGTCATGCTTCGGTTTGTGATTTGGATCTTTTCGCTGGTTGTGCCGCGCGACAGCGGCGCGTTTGAAGAGCTCAAGTTTCTGCTGGACCACCCGCGTCGTTGCTTTACCTTGCTGTTCCCCTCCGGGGCCACCTGGTGGCTGTTCTGGCTGCTTGTGATTCTCAACGGCATCGATCTCTTGTTTTACTGCGTCCTTGATGTAAGCAATACCTGCTCTCTGGATACCTATACCTATACTGGACGTGAACTGATAATTTTATGACAGCTGGGCAGCGGACCCATTATGAAAATGCCGCCGGGTGTGCGGGTGTTGGATGGTCTGTTCCAGGCCTTTTCGACGCGCACGGCCGGTTTCTCCTGTGTCAGCCTGTCCGATCTGCATCCTGCAGTGCAGGCATCATACATGATTATGATGTACATTTCCGTATTTCCCATTGCCATTTCCGTGCGACGCACAAACGTGTACGAGGAGAAGTCGCTCGGGATCTACAACACCAACGATGTGGACGACCCTAACAACGGGACGGATATGGAATATGTCGGAGCCCATTTGCGACGACAGCTGTCATTCGACTTGTGGTTTTTGTCCATTGGGTTTTTCATTCTGACAATTTCAGAGGGTGGACGTCTGATGACCAACGACTACGCGATGTTTTCTGTCTTGTTTGAGGTGGTCAGCGCGTACGGCACGGTGGGACTCAGTCTGGGCTACACGGGAGTCAATGCGTCGCTATGCTCGCAGTTCTCTGTGATCGGCAAGCTGGTGATCATTGCCATGATGATCCGTGGTCGGCACCGTGGTCTGCCGTACGGCCTCGACCGGGCTATCCTGCTTCCGAGCGAGTCGCTGAATGCCAAGGAGGCAGCGATGGATGAAGCACGCAACGGGCCCATGATGATTTCTCCGGCGACACGGCGTGGATCTGGAACATCTGGAGGCTTGCAGGGGAGCCAGCCGCTGCATGCGGTGACGAGCAACCGAGACCATGGACGGAGCCGCAGCACTGACCGAAACAACACCAACATCCTGTCGCAATTCCTGCACCCGGGGCCTACGATGGCGCGCAGTTCTGTTTGCATGCCGCATGCGTACCGGACGTTTAGCGAGAGTGCAGTGGACGAGGCCAACCGCAGCAGAGCACGGACAACAGGCATTGATCTACCCGGACAGGATGGGAAGACACAGCTATAGGACATCCATCCGGCACAGGAGATTCATTTCATTTTATTTTGTCCGCTTTTGGTATTTTCCCTAGCCGTCATTTCAGGGCCTCCAGCTTGAAAGATATACCCCGTTGGAGGATCCTGGTTGCCACATAGATGTCTCACGGATGGGAGGTTGGAAACCTCGGCGCATTTAGGGTGATCCAGGGAGGGTTTTTTGGGGTTTTGGGGGAGTGTTTTACAGAGCGAAACAGCAACGGCGCGTTCTTGGTCGATAGAAGGTCCTTTTTGTCAGATGTCACAGCTCACGCTTCTGTCATACAACGATGCCAGTAATATACAGGATGGCACGCAGATACTCCGTACATAGAAATAGTGTGTATTGTACAAGAGAGATGGGGCGCTTCGTGACTCTATTTCAAAGGAGGGCCACTCATTTCTTGGCCGTCTTTCCTTTGGCTTCTTTGGTTCCTTTAGCCCCTTTGGCCCCTTTAGCAGCGTTGGCAGCAGCAGCAGCAGCGCCACCACCGGCACTGCTACGGGTGCGCAGGACGTTGCGGCTGCTGCGCCAGGCACGGACGAGGTCGTCGACGGCGCCGCGATCGTGTTTGGGTTGGCGCATATAAGTGAGGCGAGCGCGACGGGCGCGACGAGGCCGACGCTGGATAATGTCGATGGCAGCAACAGCACGGGAGTAGATCTTGAACCAGCGCTCGACGCCGATCTTGGCGAGCTGGCCGCGCAGCAGGATAGCAGTTTCGATGCCAGCGCGACGGACGGCGAGACAGACACCGGCAAAGGACTCGGCGCCGGCACGACTGGGAGAGACGAGGAGGACGTCGCCGGGTTTGGCGCTGTCTGGGTTTTTGCGAGAGAAGAGACGGGTACGGGCGCCAGTTGGGTCCATGCGGGCGATCTGTTGCTGGTCGTAGGCACGGAAGACATCGGTGCGGGGGGGAGACGTGGGAGGAGAAGAAGCGTCAGAGGGAGTCGACAACGTCACAGATGGCAAAGATGCTGGGTAGACAGCAAAGGCGGTACGGACGCGGCCATCTTGTGTAGGGATAGAGTCTAGGAGGTCAGCAGGGAGGTCGGGACCGGGGTCAGGTCAGGCAGGGGGGCAGGCCAGGGCAGGGCCATGAAGCATGGAATGGAAATGGAAGACGAACAGAAGGTTGAAGGAACCGTGACTGCTGGGGCGGACCGGACAGGGGTCGTGGAAGCGAAGCGTGTGAAAAGCCGCAGCGTGCCCGTCTGGAGACAACAGGCCAGGGGGCGGCGTACCAGGGGCGCGGCAGCGACGGGCATGGCGGGCAGGGCGGGCATGGGCGGGCTGTGATGGGGAGAGGTCGTCGAGAAAAGAGGCGTTTCCGGTCGGAGGTTTTTTTTAGCAACGGACATTCTGGGGTCATGACCGGTGCTTGAGAGCAGCTGATTGGTCAGTTTTCACCGCCCGGCATTATATGCTACTTGTCTACTGGGCCCTGCCTGAAGCCCCGCCAGCCGAGCCCTGGGCGCATAACGATTGTGAGCCGAATTTTCCTTAGCTCAGCCGGAATTTCTGGTTCTCGAGATTTCGTCTGCGCTGCTTCTGGATCGAAACGCATAGTGTTGGATTATGCGCGTATAAAACGAGACGCTCTCCAGCCAACCGGATCTTGCGGTTCGGATCCAATTGTCTGCTGTTTTCCTCTCGCTCTCCCCTTTGGGCCACGTTTCCGGCCACGTTTTCCCGGGGGGTTACCCATTCTCGTGTGCCTGTTTTCTTTTTCTTTCCATTTTTTTCAAGATTTCAGGGTGGTTTCGTTTTTTGGCTGTTGCCTCCTTTATTTGTCACCCCCGACAAGCATAATGTCGGGTCGGACGATCCGCAGCGTCCTGCACGCGACTGCAGTGGCGGCGACGACGACGACGACGTCTTCTGCGACAATGGCTACAACTCAGACAAGAACACTCGGAAGGCTGTGTCTGTCGCAAAGACCAGCGGCCGGTTACCTATTCAGGTCGGCATCGTCATGCCAGGGGCAGCTGAGGTTACTCTCGACCACAGCTCCTCGTCACGGTATGTAGCTGTTCCGTCCGGAACCCTGACCCTCACCACTCTCACCCCCCTTTCGTCTCTCATGCTTTCTTGCCCCTCCCCTTTTGCTCCTTTTGCTCCTTTTGCCCTCCTCCACTCACACGGGCGACGCATGTGTGCACGCACACCTTTTTTGATTGGGATCTTAATACAGCTGCTATTGCTCTAAGCAAGCGCATAGTCCCATGTGGCAAAAAGCTGTTGTGACCATGGAGACATTGGAACCGTGGAGACTTTGGAGATGAGCAGAGAGGCAACAAAAGAGTCGTCGTTGCGAGGATGCCAAAAAAAGATTCCTTTAGATTCCTTCCATTCACTCTCCGTGTCTCTCTATAAAAGGCTGACCTCTTTGTTTCTCTTCTGCTCTCTCTCTCTCTTCCAGCACATGCCATTGACTTTCTACCCTCGTCGTCTCCCGAGCTCGACGACATCCTTGAGTCCATCCGCCTCAAGATCCTCGTCCCGTCTTACTTGCGCGCCGAACAGCAGCGCCAGCTCTTCAGCCCCAAGTACCGCGAGAAGTTGCGCGCAGACCCCATCACGCTCGAGATCGACGGCCAGGTCCTGCGCTTCACGGGCATGGACCGTCTGCGCGACCTCCCCAATGCGCGCGCCTCGTTGCGCGACGCCCTCGGCCGCATGACCACGCGCCAGGACTTTGACAACCTGCCGCGCCTGCTCGAGGGCCTCCACAACGCCCACCGTCGCTTGCGCCCTGCCGACTATGCTCGCATTGCCCGTCGTGCTGGCGAGCGCGGCTGCATCTATTCCGTCATCGAGAGCGCCCGCACCGTCCGCCGCACTGGTTTCCGCCTCGACGCCTCCGAGACCGTGGCCGAGATCTTGACCCATGTCCAGCTGCGCGCTGTCGACGGCGGCTGGGAAGACGCTTCCACGCGCCAGGCTCTCGTTTGGGCTGAGATGATCGTCAACATGCTCGAGGACCCGCAGCACGAGCGCAAGGCCAACCCTCCTGCGTCTGGGTCTGCATCTGGGTCTGCTTCTGCTTCCTCTTCGTCAGCTACCAACATCACCAACCCTATACCTCCTCCTCCGCCTCCCAGCTTCCCCCTCGCCCGTGATCCCCAGGTCCTGGCCGCACGTCTGCACCTGGCCGCCGTTGTTGCCGACAAGTTCGCTACCGACGAGGACAAGACGGCCGCCGCCGACAAGGTGGCCCGCTACGCGGCCGAGCTCGTGCGTCTGTGGCCGGCCGGCAAGGGCTTGCGCGACCTGCACCCTGCCGCGCTGTATACGGACCGGCGCGGCGAGATGCACTACCTCAACGAGGACAACAAATTCCTGGGCGTCACGGCGCCGCTGCTGCACGGCCTCGACACGGCCATCACGGTGCTGCGTGCCAGCGACCAGGCCGACCTGGCCGGCGAGCTGCAGACACGCCGCGACACGCTGGGCGCTGAAGTGACGGCAGCCTTGGCTGCTGCACCCGACCGGCGCGGCGCAGCCGTCTACAACAAGTTTTACGGAGCGTGAGTGGGAGCGTGCAAAATGCGGGGAGTTAAAAGGGAAGCGCATATCCGGATAGATGAACATATAGGCCAGGTGTACGATAACCAAGACATTCTCTTTTAATCAATGTTCTATATACAGTGGATATCGGTGTCGATGCGCCTACGGCAGCACAATGTGTCTCTGCAGGTCGGCCGGAATGGCGTCGAGCAGGTTCTTGGAAGCCAGCCACTTGCGCGAGAACAGACGATCCGCGTAGCGGTAGGCGCCGTCTGCGAGGATCGTCACCACAGTGTGGCCGGGGCCAAGCTTGCGGGCGACCTCCGTGGCGGCGACGACGTTGAGGGCCGAGCTCGCGCCCAGGTAGAGGCCTTCGTTGTTGAGACAGCGGTAGAGCGTCTCGATCGTCTGCTCGTCCGGAATGCAAAAGGACCCGTCCAGAAGACCGACGTCGGGCGCCAGGTTCGACGTGATCCGGCCCTGGCCAATGCCCTCCGTGATCGACGATCCCGTGCGGTCGTTGAGCCGCTTCCCGCCGCTCGCCACGTACGCATGCAGCACGCTGCCCGGCGGATCCGCCAGGAACACGCTCACGCGCCCGTCCGAAGCCTCCTTGAGAAACCGCGCCGTGCCCGCCAGTGTGCCGCCCGTGCCCGTGGCGCATGTGAACGCGTCCACGCGGCCGCCCGTCTGTGCCCAGATCTCCGGTCCCGTCGTCTCAATGTGCGCCCGCCGGTTGGCTGTGTTGTCGAACTGGTCCGTCCACACAGCGTTGTCGAGAGCGGCCGCATGTCGGGCCGCCTGGTGGTTGTAATTTTGTGGGTTGTCAAAGGCCACAGCCGGCACCGGATGCACCTCAGCACCCAGCAGACGCAGCAGGTCGATCTTGCCCTGCGCCTGTGTGTCCGGCATGTAGATGACCAGCTTGTAGCCGCGGGCGGCGCACACGTGAGCCAGCCCAATGCCTGTGTTGCCGGCTGTGCCCTCGACCACAGTGCCGCCCGGCCGCAGCAGACCACGCTCCTCGGCATCCCGCACAACGTACAGAGCTGCGCGGTCTTTGACGGAGCCGCCCGGGTTGGCAAACTCGGCTTTGCCGAGGATCTCGCAACCGGTCGCTTCCGACAGGTGCTTGAGGCGCAGTAGCGGCGTGTTGCCAATGGCACCGACAAAGCCGTCCACAACACCATGCGCCTTGCTCACGGCCAATGTATGTGCCGATGGCGGCGCTGCGGCTGCGGGAGTGATGCCGGCGGCCGGCCGGAGGACCCGGGCCGAGGCCGAGAACCGGCGGATGCCGGTGCGGAACATGAGAGAAAGAAAAGAAAGGAAAGAGAAGAGAGGAAAGAGAAGGTGAAACTGTCCCAGAGACCGAGAGCAGAACAGACGTGCAATGGCAAGGTGCTTGTAAGACGCATGCAGAAATACTCACAGCGGTTTCGGTGGATCGCAGATGGCGCAATCCAGACGGAGCCTCATGCGGCTAGCGCCGACTCTCGTTTGTAATTCATGACTAATCAAAGACAACAACTACTCCGTACGCTCTACGCTCTACACTACTCCCGCAGCTTCACATACCCCCCGGGAAACAGTCCCTTCTGTCCCATGTACACGCCGTAAAACCACTCGCCGTTGACATCCTCAATCTCCCGGATCTCCGCGTTCTTGGGAAACGTCAGCTCGTCGTCCGCCCCCGGCTCCGGATACCACGCCCAGCGTGCCACTGCCGTCCGGCCGATGCCTCCTGAAGGCGGGAACCGTGACTCGGCCGGCGAGGCGAGTTTGGGCGGTGGCGCAGCGACACGTACGTCTTTGGCCACGAGCCGCTCGTAGCGTCGCTGCTGCCCATACCATACATACCACGTCTGCAGGCCATTGTCGTCTTCTGCAGTGGCTACTTCCAGTCGCCGACCGCCGACGAGGTCCTCGAGGAGGACACGCCGCTGCATGCGCGCGGATTTCGTGCTCGCATCGCCGCCGTCCTCGCGGTGCACCACCACTACCATGCGGTGGCCGGCCGGACACCGCCGCCAGCCTTCAGGGCCGTTCTCGACAGCCAGTTTGTCGTTTGCCGACTCGTCCTTCTCGGTGGCTTCCTCTTCCAAGTTTCCCTCAGCCACCAGCACGCCCGGCGCATAACAGTCGCCACACAAATCGTAGTCTCCCGCCCGTGTGTGCGGTTCCGGCAGCATCGAGCTGCGGCACGTGTAGCAGTGGAAACGCGGGCGCGTCGGCGGCAGCACTTGGCGGCACATGTCACAGGTCGTGGCTGCAAATGTCAGCGGCCGGAACGTGCCAATGTGTGGCGTTGGTGTCGAGCCGTCGGCCGGCTGCAGCAGACGCGCCTGGCGCGGCAACCGTCCGCTATGGCTGCCGACGTGGGTCAGCGGCAGTAGTGGATGCGTGCAGGCAAAGCCCTGGCTGACACAGCTGTGGCAAAAGCCCCAGTCGCCCTCGTTGCAGACGTCGCAGCGCCAGAAACAGTCCAGGGCCCATGCCTGACACCGCGCACAAAAGACACCACTCTGCAGTCGGTCTTGCGGGTCTGGAAGGCTGCTGCTGCCGTTGACATCGACGGCATCTGGTCGCGTATACCGGTTGGCCGTCAACATGTGCGGCCGCGGCAGCGAGACCTCGCTGTTCTTGGCCTTTTTCTTCTTCTGCTGCCGCGCCAGCTCCCAGCGGTGCCATGCCGCATATCCAAAGCCAAACCAGTGATGACATCCGCGGCCCCGACGGTAGCAGTCGAGACAAATGTTCCAGTCGCCCTGCTGACACACGGCGCAGTTGTAGTGCACGTCGTACTCAATGTGCGGACGGCCACAGGTGTCGCAGGAAATGTTGGGCTCCACATACTTCACCGCCGGCGACGGTGGCAGCATGGGTGGCGGTGCCGGTGGTCGTGTCGGCTGCTGCATCGGTGGCGGCGACATGGTCAATGTGGCAATGTCGTCACTCAACAGCACCGGCGACGTCACGATCTCTTCGGCCAAGGGCGACTGAAGAGGAACTCCTTGATCTGGCTCCGGCAGCGACAGCCCCATGGCAGAAACCCGTGCGTGAAAAGGCAACGTCGTAGCTGTTGTTGCCGGCAGTTCGGCCACCGACGGTCCAGCGGCCGGCAATTCAGCCACAGGAACCTCTGCTACCGGCAGTTCGGCCACGGGTAGTTCGGCCACAGCCAGCCCATCCTCTGATCGGCCGGGCAGTCGCAAGTCCGTCTGCGAATAGGTACCGGACCGCGATGGTGTGTTGACAGGGGCTGCCGACTGGCTGGACCGGCCCTCGCTGGCGGTACGGCTGCGTCGGTGATGGCGTGGCTCGTCACGAACTTCGAGGTGTGTCGTGCTGGACCTCGCCGGTCGACTGGTGCTTTGACCAGGAGGAACAGTTCTGCTGTTTGATCGCGATCGGTCATGCGAGTGCGAGGCATGCGAGCCCGAACGATGTCGGCTCTCAAGCCGGGCAGCCTGGATATAGCTGCCGTCGCTTCCCGTCCGCATGTGGACATTGTTTGTGCTCTCTGTGCGGACATGGGCATTGCTGCTGCTCCGCCGACGATGCCCGTCGGACCGCGACCGGCCCCGTTTTTGTTGTCGTCGCCGGTATGCCTCGGCGATGCGCCGGCTCAGCTCGTCGTTGTTGCTGAGGTCAATATTATCGAGGTCGAGCCCGTCCAGAATGCCTTCTTCCTGGATCTGGCGCGCAAACTCTTCAATCTCCCGGTCAATATCCAGCAGCCCCGACGATGCCTGGTCCGACCGGCTGATGAGCGAGCGCAGCGACGACTGGTGCTCGATGGCCTGGCGACGGAAGACAGAGGCAGGTCCTGAACGTGGGTACGGATGGTGCTGCGACGGCTGACTTTGGGTCTGGCCCTGACTCTGACTCCGGCTCGATTCGCGGGAGTGATGACGATGATGGGCGGTCATGCCGGCCTCCTGCAGGCTGAGCGCGCGCACTTCCTCAATCATCCGACGCTCTTCAGCGTCGAGCCGCTCCTGCTCGGCCGTGCGCTGAGCCAGATGCAGTCGCGGCAGCACATTGTCGCCCGGACGGTATTTGCTGTCCATCTCGGCCACGTCCTGGGCGGTCCGGCGCTTTTCTGGCTGAGCCGTCTGCAACATATCCAGCAGCGTAGCCACGGTGGCATTATGACGCGTGCTACGCACGGAATCGCGACATGATGGACAGGTAAAGATGGCAGCGCCAGGCGCAGGAGGCGTCGGGTTGCTCTCAGCGCGTTCGGCCTGGAAACTGAACCATTCCTTGACACAGGCGCCGCAGAAGGTGTGCAGACAGTCGAGCAGCGTCAACGGTTGGTAGAGCAGTTCCGTACAGATCTGTCGGTCAGAGGACAACGTGCGAGAGAGGCAGAAAAGGAGCAGAGAAATCTCACCGAACAAGTCAACTCCTTCTCCAAATCCATCGCCGCCTTGGGAAACGTTGGCGATATGGGCGGCGTAGAGTCCATGATGGAGACAAGAGGAGAAAGACAGAAGACAGAAGGACAGAAGGACACGCACACGAAAAGTCTGGACGTACGCCTGTCCTCACCGCAGTCCGGTCATCTTGGCTCGTTCGTCTTTTCGTCCTACAGGTGGCGTTGAATTTCGGCGGACGAGCCCAGCGGCCTTTTTTTTTAGCACCCGTTCTTCAGCGCCCCGCACCCCAACGTTCCCGCAATTGGCTGCCCGCCGATGTCCGCTGTCCGCCGTTGCCTATTCCTGTGTACTCGTATTATTTGCCTGCGTCGTCAAACACGTGCGGTTGGTAGACCAAACGTGCTAAGAATAGAAACGGACGGCGTTCTTTTGCGCCCGTAAAATAGCCTATTAGCCTCTGTTAGCCACTGTTAGCCACTGAGACCACTAAAGACTTGCTAAACACCACTAAAAGATATCAATGGTCGTCTTTTGCCACTTTGTTATCACATGGGCTCGCTTCTCTATCTTACGCAGTATCTTACGCGTGCACAACAGAACCAGGTCATGCGCATACACTGTGGGCTGTCAGGGGCTGGACAAGACGGAGTATTCCGTACTCCGTAAGATAACTATGTAAGATGCTCCGTACAGTCTTACTCGTTCGTCCACTTGGCCTTCTTCTTCTCGGCAAACGCCTGCATGCCAATCTTCTGGTCCTGACTGCCAAAGAGACTGTGAAACACCCGCCGCTCGTACTCAACACCGTCTCGCAGTCCCAGGTCCTGGCTCTTGTTGACCACTTCCTTGGCTGCCAGCACGGCCACCTTGGAATAGCCCGCAATCGTCTCCGCCGTCTGCAGTGCCGCTTCCATCATCGCTTCGTACGTGGCAAAGGACCGTGCCGCAACGCCCCATTGTGCTGCCTCCACTCCCGAAAAGGTCCGCCCCGTCAGGATCAGATCCATTGCCCGTGCCTTGCCAATGGCCCGCGTCAGTCGCTGGCTGCCCCCGGCCCCCGGCACCGTGCCCAGCTTGATCTCTGGCTGCCCAAAGTTGGCTGTGTCGGTGCAGTAGAGCGTATCACACATCAGCGCCAACTCACACCCACCACCCAACGCGTGACCCGACACCGCGGCGATGATGGGCTTCTTGACCCGCTGCGACAGGTCCGACCACGACTCGATAAACGCTCCTGTGTACGCCTTGGAAAACGTCAGCGGCGCCATCTCCTTGATGTCGGCGCCCGCCGCAAAGGCCCGCTGCGATCCCGTCAGCACAATCGCCAGCACCTCATCCGATCCGTTGAATTTTCCCAGCGCCTCGTTCAGCTCCGTAATCAGCGGCGTGCACAGCGCGTTCAGTGCCTTGGGGCGGTTCAGTGTGACTGTGCGTGTCAGCCGATGTCAGCAGACGTCAGAGAATACTGCTTCATCAAAACCTACCCTGTCCGACGCCAGGCCGTGGCTGCGACACCTCAATGAATTCGTACGGCCGCATTGCCGATGCCGAAAAGCTACGCGCCAGCGGCGCTGCCATCCGTCGTGCCGCAAGAGGCTGCAGTCTCTTGAGTGCGTTCATAGTGGGTGGCTGTAGAGAGAAAAACAATTGGCTGCAGTGTTGGGAAACAATTCCGTGAGCTGGGAAGAATGCTTTCGTGGTTTCCATAGCTCAGCGTATTACTGTGTAAGCCGCAGCCAACCGATGGGCCTCGGTCTTTGTAGTGTCACGTGAATCACACATGACAGTACTCTTTGGACGAGCTGGACGAGCCTCATCTACCATTATAATACGTAGTATCTACCCCGTACTCCGTATCTACTCCGTACATTTACAATATATACTCTGACAATGGACATGACGTTCTTCTTGGATGACACAACTAAATTCACGTGCATCTTCTGTCGATGGACTTCTAACGGCTTCACTGACTGTTTATCTTAGACCACGGCCTGACCCGAATTCGCCACTCTTCTGGAAGAAACTCTTGCTGAACAATACAAAATGCGCTGTATAAAAGCAGACGTCATGCTGTCCTCGACGCAAAATCTGTGCCTGAAGACGCAAGAAATGTGGGGTATCGACAAGTGGGGCTATTACGTGCTTTACCTATCATCCTCTGCCGGAAATCCGCGATTTTTGTTTTTTTTTGATATCTTTGCTCGTTCTCCTCCCCTCCGTCCTCTCTCTAGCCATTGTCGTTTGCCGTTTCGTTCTCTATCCGCCCCCACTCTCGCCCACCATGGCTGACAAAGTTCTGCACCTCTCTTCGGCCGCTCAGCTCGACGAGCTCTTCGCGTCCACCACCTATGTCGTCATCGACTTCTCCGCTGCCTGGTGTGGTCCTTGCAAAGCCATTGCGCCCTTCTTTGAGAAGCTCGCCGCTCAGCACTCCCTCACCAACTCTCTCGCCTTTGTCAAGGTCGACGTCGACGAGGCCCGCGATATTGCTCAGCGCTACAGCATCACCGCTATGCCCACCTTCCTCTTCTTCAAGGAGGGCAAGCAGGTCGCCGTCAATGGCGAGGCCATGATCCGCGGCGCCAACCCCAGCACCCTCGCGGCCGCTGTCGTGAAGCTGGACGGCCTGGCCAAGGCCAAGGCCGCTGCTTCTGCTTAGAGCGGGCGTCGAGAACGCGACACAGCAACTCAGAGATTATTGTGTCCTTGATTTCATACCCCAGATAGCTGCCTCCAACCATAGATTTCTTAATTGTACGCCAATGTTGCATTACATATGCAAATGATTAGCCTATTACACATGAAGACCTTCAAATATGCTGCCAATCATGTGTCTTGGATAGAAAGTTCCACCTGCTCCGTACTTCTTGTTCCAGTAGGCAGATCTCTTGAGATCCATTAAGTATACGGAGTACGGAGTAAGATATTCCGCACATTGAACTCCGTAATGTACTCCGTACGAGCACAAGAAATGACAACCTTATGGAGAATATATTGCTTACTAATCAATGCATTAAGGGGTGTAAACAAGCCTATAAGAATAAGAATGAGCCAGATAATATTCAAAAACTCTTTCCTACATACGCACAAAAACGAAAATTTACTAAAATCATATAAACAGTACAAAGCTTCTGTTTCTCCATAATGTACCATTCATGGGCTCCTGGTTTTCTTGCAAAACATACTGTTCAAGGGCTATAATCTCCATCCACCGTTCGCCCAGGCAGGTGCGCCTCATGCCGAATTTTCGCGGCCGTGTAAATCCCCTCTAAGATGAAACGATGCCAGTAGTTTCTCTGGAATTTCTCCGTCCACTGCTGACTGATCCACTCGTCCTTCTCTATCACACGAGCCTCACAGTCCACAGCCTCGTTCATGGCCTCCATCGTAGCTTGTTCCCATGCTGTCCTATCCGGTCCAGTGGCCAAAAAGTGGTCAATCCACCGCATGGCCCCCTGTGAAAGCTGAGTGCGGTCCTCCCTCACTGATCCGGATAGCCGCGCAAAGGTATCTGGGTTGAGGGCCACAATGGTGTTCAGCAACGCCAGTCGTGAACTTAATGTGGTGCTGAAGCGCTTCATCTGGATGTGAGCATGCGATTTCATCCACCCCCTGGCCTTTTCAGATGTAGGGAAGATGTAGGCGTGCATAAATATACACACAGAGATCCAGAAAGAGATGAAATAGGCATTCCAGTTCTCCGTGGCCGCCGCTGCTAGTGCCAATGCCCACCGTCCTAAAATGCATATCCGCAACGCCATGCGAGCAGCCTCGATGAAAATGGCTCTCTTCGAAACCCCCGGGGAATCAGAGGCCAGGTGAGTAGCGAGTTGATAATAGTGCTCTCACCGTAAAAGACGGTCCAGTCTACTGTGTTTTCGTCATCTATGACGACGATCAGCCTGCTGTATGGGCTAAAATCAGTGACTAGCAGACGTCGTCCATTTCTTCCGTATAAGATGCCCAAAACAGCCCCTGTGAACGGCCTATAGGTAAGGAAGGCCAGTGCAATATAGGTTCCTAGGATGACGCACATGGCGATCATAGTCGCCCATATGATCCATCCAGTGGTCGGGCAAGTGAAAAACCACCAAGGAGAAAATCTCGTACGTTCATGAGTATGAGATACATGAATAACATCAAGATTTTGCAGTCGGATAGTCTTCCTGCATGCTACTGTGTGCATTTTCGATCCAAAAGGGTTGGCAAGTATCGACGCATAGTCGGGTAGCCCCGGGGCTGCTGATAAAGTATCGGAATCCATAGCGACCGTCTAGTCCGATCAGGGCGTTACGGTTTCCAGTGCGGTCAAGGTAACAGGGTTGTGTAACGTGGGATTTCGTGTTTTCCGGAGCCAGGAATAGACGGCTGGCTGCTGGGGTGATGAGCCAGCTCCACAGCGGCACATCACCCGAGAGCCGAAGAAAATGAAATTGTCATGGCGTGTTTATGAATCGATCAGCGAGGAAAGAGAAAGGATTCCAGCTAGCTGTACAGCCCTGCCGAAAAAAAATTCGGTCCCGCCCGCTACAGATGGCGTGAATACTACGCTGCGGCTTCTTTCTTGCCACCTGCCCTTTCTGTATCTTATCCGTTTCGCTCAAACATGCCATATAATGGTTCTCTTCTTAACTGCACACTCGATGTGTAGGCGAGGACGGGGCACCAAGAAGTATATCATAGAGTAGAGCCCAAGGCCTCCCTCTCACACGCATTTTTTGTTTTGAACAAGCACACGGCAAAATCTTCTTTGACACGATGCCCTGGATTCGCAATCCCCAGACCGGCCTGGTCTCGATGACCAGAGCCCCAAACGATATCAATGAGAACCCCTATTACACAAAATATCCATGCAGGTTACTTCATATAAAATATATTGAAGAAGAATGGGCAGAAAAAACAAAAAGCATTTACTTGACTCGAGTTACACCGAGCCCCAAGCGTTCCTGATTGGCCCCCAAGATCCTATTCTACTTCCCGGAATAGACGATGCAACTGAATGCCCGAATGCCCAAGATTGCAAAGACCTACACCTTCAAAGTGCGTTTACTCTGGACCTGATCGCCGCCCCTGAGTCCCCCCTTTTCAACCGCCTTGCACAGGTCTGCCACTGCGCCAAGATACGCACATGCCAAAACACTGCTTGTGCTTCCCATCGAAGCCGCTTCGAAAAGCTTGCTCCACGTTGTGAGTGGCCCGGTTTCCGGGACTGGGCGCTTCAACTGCTGGCTTGTCTGGAAACTCTGCACGCAAGTCAGACCTTTTCACGGCCCTACTTCCACCTGTCCGAAGCTATTGACTGTTGTTACGATCTCATCTGGGGTACCAGGGTTGATGAGGGCCACATAATAGGCATACTTAAGGGCAAAGGCGGAACCGAAGCTCATATCGAGGCGTTTGGCATCGTTGAGATGATATACTGGATGTTTACCATTCTGTTTTCCAGGGGCCTTGGCATCACCATGGACAATAAGTGGAGGATGAGTCTGATTCCAGATACCATTACCGAGCCACCCGTCATGAATGCGGCGCACGAAGCTCAGGCTGTGGGTATCTACATAAGCCGATTCTGGAACCTTGTCTTCGCTTTAGAGCGGCAGCACCTTGGCTTGCCTGCCTTGGCGGCGTCCATGACAGGCCACCCCCAACTGCGACAAAGTGGACACGAAGAGTGCACTCCGTCTATATGCCAGTTGTCGGTCTTCAACAGCGCCAAGGTTGCTCAACTTCACAAATGTCCAGAAGAAAGCCGCGCAACCTGCCAGGAAAGGTTATACTTTGATCCCGCGTTGCTCAACGACTCTATCAGGCACAGCGGTCGCACGGTTTGGACGCTTACACAACCCTTCCGTGTCTCCTAGTCAGGTCCTTATATGGCTGTCTCGCACGTGTGGTCTGACGGGACGGGCATCGGCTTCTAGCCCGCGGGAGACGTGAACCGGTGTCTGTTTGACTACTTTGCCGCCTTTACCAAGAGTATGGATTGCACAGGCATCTGGTGGGACACCATTTCGATTCCCAACGATCCTGTGCTTCGACGGGCCGCTATCAACAACATGCATCACAACTATGCCAATGCCAGATGTACAGTTGTCCACGACACATACCTGACGGGGCTCGACTGGACAGACGACGGCGCACCGTGCATTGCTCTCGTCCTGTCGAATTGGTTGACGCGCGGGTGGACTGCTCTAGAGCTGAATATGTCACGGAAGGTAAAGGTTATCTACCGCGACCCTGACACTGGTGACCCACGCGCCATGGATTTGGATGATGACATCCTAGCCAAAGATCCAAGCAACTGTACACGCGGTCACTGGGCGGCTTCGTCCATTATCCGTCGTCTACGACAGCCGATTGAGAATGTCAGCATCCTGGCGGCGGTTCTCAAGCCACGCAGCACATCCTGGCCACAGGATCTTATGGTGATTGCGGGCCTGCTCGCAGGCGTTAATGATCTCGACGCCGGTCAGAAACCGTCTGAAATTACCAAAGCTATCATCGATCGGGTGTACAGAATCAGTCCACATGCCTTACTTCACGGGAAGCAGACCATCACCGAACCTGGTGGTTGGTCGTGGTGCCCAGTATCCTTGTCTAACATTCCGCCCGAGACTTTTGGGGACATTCATGAAGATGGCGATATAGGCGATAACACCTGCTTCATCGATAAAAATGGCATACTGTTCGGGGCCTGGTATTGGCGTCTACTCAGGGAGGAAGACAGCACCGGGCTTACATTGGAGCCGTATGCAGACCATATATCGACAGTCTTGAAGATTAAAGACGCAATGCGGCAATGGAAATTTTGCATTCTGCTCAAGCAAAACAATTTCAATGAAGGCCTGGGCTTGCTAGTGCTCTTCGTGAATAAATCTGATGAATTTTTCTGCGTCCAGTATGTCGGCAGCGTGCGCGACATATCCGCCAAGGCTGGCGTATTTGATGCTGTGTTTGGGTTCGAATATTTCAGCATCGGAGCTGTGGGTCCCTTGACCGAACCCCCCCCTCCACTATCCCCTCATCATCGATGCTGTATGACACCCAACGGTCGAACACCCCTGACGCAGACTACCGTTGGCTCAGCGGGAAGCTGTGGTTGGGGGACCCAGAGAAAAATGGACAACTGCTAGTCGTGCGCCGAGAATATAATGTCTTTACCGCAGGACGCTCACTTCAAGTCGAGGCGGATGGAACTATCAGTATCTCAAAAACAACAACATTCTTGGTAGGTGGCGATGCGGGACATATGATCGACGAGGAGCGTGTATCGATACATCCTATCCAGCCAGATATGCTCTGGCCTCCGGTTACTATCCCTGCTCGAGACAGAAAGTATGTGTCAAGAGACTCGGACCTTTCTGATAGTTGCACGCTCTTCCAGTTTGAGGATGGCTCACAAAGAACTCTGTACACGGAACTTGGCCCAGAGCTCTTTACGCCAAATGAAGAATATACATACAAAGGCATATGGACAGGTAAGCTTGCACTTTACCTTGGCCCTTTTGTTTATTAACCAATATTAACAAAGTCAGGCTCTGAAAATGACAGTGAATATCTATTTCTACTGTTTCATCAGCCAAATGCTACTCGGCTGGAGGTGATTGTTCTTACTGGTGACCCCAACTGGAAATCCGGGTCTGTGGTGCTTGTGGTAGAGAACATAAACGACAAAAAGAAAGTCTCCGCAGGTGAATAGTGGGAGGGTCTACCGGCTGTCAGCGCTTCTACCTCCACCAAAGACGCCGAGGTGGACGTCCTGTTGATCAGCGAAAACGAGGTTCTTGCGATTCTGCCATCTACTAAGATTCAGATGAAACGGGTTGGGGTTACTGAGTATTTATGTTCTCATCGCGTTGTGTGATTTTACAAATATTTTGCAGTCTGGCATTGCGTTTTAGGAGCTGAAACCACGTGGTATGTAGAGCCTTGTGTAGCTACAAGCTTGCTTGTGGTCAAGAACACGTGACTTTGTTGTAATTTGATGATGATCTCTTAGTTTTTCCTTTCTCTCTATAAAAACAGGGGCATATCACTTAATAGAAGGATCAAAGAGCCCAATATACGAGGCTTGGTATGGAGACAGCTGAGGCTGACAGAAGCGCACTAAGTGTCGGTAGTTGTTTAGCTTGCGTTAGAACACGGGATTTCCCGTTGTGTTACCCTTCTAATCTTAGCAACAGTGATTCGCCAATCGAAGCAACGATATAGTTTATAACTTCTTTTTATTGACTGGGAAGTGTGATCTGGTAACCAGAAACCACAAATGCATAACATCTGGGAGCACAGAATGTAATGTAACCGAGTGTACGGAGTGCAAAGAACAAGCACCCTGTACTCCGTAATTTAGTTGTGTTAATAATTCATTTGCCATGCCAATAATTAAAATTCCTCCTTTTAGCCTATCCAGAAAGCCGAGCCGAGATGGGAAAACGGCCGATTCAGGGCTACACCGCCCGATACGAGGATACAGGCCTTACGGCGTATTCCGTACGGAGTACTCTATACGGAGCATATAGCGTCTTTTCGCATATGGATAATGTCCATGGAGGATGTGGGTGCCAAAAAAGACGACCCAAACAATCCCAAACGACATTAGGAGACAATCTGCATGCTTGGCACTCATTTCGTAGGGCCATTTTCGCCCCCATGTAAAAGGACCCACTTCACGCTGTCCTGGCGATCCTCGGGAGACGTCACGCCTGGGTTTCTACTCGTAAGTGCTGCAGGAAGCACATCTTGAGAGGTTCTCGTCACAATGCCAAGGCATCATGGACGGCGAATAATAGGAGCCAGATACTTGGCGATATTACTCAACGGGAGAATGCCGAAGGCGGTGAGGGAAATGCCGAAGGAGGCTGTGATAGAATACGAGAAAGGGAATAGGGAGGCCTACTCCGTATTGATTCAGGAGGAGGCACACCAGGCATAGAGTAGATCTCTGTCTTGGGCCCATGAAAAAAGAGACCCCCTAAAAAGGTTGGGAGAACCCAGGCATCAAACTACGGAGTACCCTGTGGGAGTACCCTGTGCATATATAGTACGTTGCATTTGTGCAAGGACTGGGACCGGTGCATATCTTACAAAATGTCCCACACCTTGAATCTATCTACGAGTAGTAATACAGAGCAGCCATTCTCCGTTGAGTATTTCGTACGGAGAAGTAGTACGATACAAGCTTTTTGACCGCTACGTACCCCACAGATCGTCTACATTTTCTGCCTCCCTCCTGTGTAGAGATGGGTTACGTGTATTAACAAATGTAGGGGAGCCCGACGACGACTTGCTTGCCACTTGTAGTATGAGTACCTGTACATGGGCATCCTGGGCGGCGGACTGGTAAGGTACCCATGATACTCCGCACTCTGTTTATATATATATATACACTCGTACTGCGGTTACCGAGACTGGAACGAGCTGGGATTCCCCCTTTCCTGTCTTTCAGTCCTCTACTCGTACGTCTTCGAGTCTTTATTTTTATTTTTATTTTTTTAGACTTTTTTTGCATCCGCCGCCATGTTCAGCCCGCTCGACTATTTCAGAGACCAGTCGCCTCCGGTGAACCCGAAGGACCAGGTGATTCCTCTTCACTGGTTTGAAGATGGAATTATGTGGAAGCAGATCATTGTCTATGCACTCTACGTTTTCGACGACAGGCTTGACCCAGGAAAGCTGCGTGTTTCATTGGAGAGGCTCGTGGAGAGAGATGGATATAGGAAGCTGGGAGCCCGGCTCCGAAGAAATGTGAGCAGCCAGCACACAACATTTGCTTGCCCGTCTCCTTACATACACCCGGCTAACCATGCATGCGATTTCGAAGGTGGCTACGGGCATTGTTGAGTACCACGTCCCGACCAAGTTCGGTCCTTCTCGGCCGGCAGTGGCCTTTACACACACGCATTTCGACAAAAAGGCGGCCTCGCATCCAGTAGGCGCCAAGATCCCGAAACCCAGCATAGACCGGCCAGCCATTGTGGGCAACCCGGAGGACCTGTCCGATTTCATGCGGGGCGGCAATGATGGCCGTCCCATGTCCATAGAAGACTACCTGACGACAGACCGGTCGATTCTGGGCATTCATGTCACCACATTCAAGGACCGGTCGTGCATCAGCTTCTCGTGGCCGCATCTCTCGTTTGATGCTATGGGCATGAAGGCCGTCATCGAAGGCTGGGTCTTGTCGCTGCAGGGCCGTGAGAGCGAGATTCCTACGCCCATCGGCTACGACACCGACCCACTGGCCGAATTTGGTCTGCACGCCACAGAGAAGCACCTGCTGGCCGACCGGCGCATGAGCTTGCCCAGCCAGGCGGCGTATGCGCTGCGCAACATCTTGGGGCTCATTGGTCCCAAGGAGACGCGCATGATGTGCGTGCCGGCGGCCTTTTGGCAGCGCATGCTGGCGGATGTGCGTCGCGAGCTGGCGGAGGAGGCGCGCAAAAACAACGAGCCGGAACCGTTTGTGACGGAGGGCAACGTGCTGTCAGCCTGGTGGATGCGGCTGCTGGTCCTGTCGGCGGTGGGCCGGGACTCTATGGCTACGGTGACGGCAGAGAACGTCATGTCGCTGCGCAAGGTGCTCGCCGACGATCTGCTGCCAAGCGGGCAGCCATTTGTGTCTGTTGCTCTCGGCTACCCGACCATCAGCTACCCGGCATGCGAGCTGCTGTCGAAGCCGCTCAGCTGGTTGGCGCTGGAATTCCGGCGGGCCATTGACGACCAAGGCTCGCGCGAGCAGGTGGAGGCGTATGCCGGGCTACAGCGGGCCTACAACGACACCACGCGCATGTTCCTCTTGATTGGCGATATGGGCATGTACAACTTTCTCTTCTCGAACTGGCAAAAGGCGGAGCTGTTCAAGGCCGACTTTTCGGCGGCGACGACGAAGCCACGCAAAACACCACTGCAGGCCTCGTATATCCAGTGCGTGCAAGATCCGGGGTTCCCCGAGGGCTGGCCCATCAGCGGCAAAGACAACAAGGGCAACTACTGGATGTCTGGATTCCGGTCCAAGGGATTGTGGGCGAAACTGGAAGTCGAGCTAGAGAAGCAGCTGCAGGAGGGGACGTACTGAGAGTGTATGGAGTATTTTTAAGGGGTAGAGTGTACGAAATATGATGAATAGAATGGCCTGATATCAGCGGCTGCACAAAATAAATCTGGACTCCATACAGACTGTCGTCTTTGTGTCAGCTGTAGGGAGAACGCTGTTCTCCACAAATGCTCCATACGAGAATGTGTAAGAACCCCCTGTTGGTGCGCCCTGGTACGGAACCCGATCTCTACTCGTATTTCGTGCTCGCAGACGAGTGGAGATGTTTCAACGTTGATGTCCAAGATGTTGGTTTTCCTGGGTTGCTTATCTAGAGGTCCGGCACGGGGAATCTTACGTGTTTGGGCGAGGATGTAAGGGCTCCAGATCACGTGCAACACACAGCCACACGTGCTCATGCACGCTAGACGAAAGTGAGAAAGATGATTGGCCAGAACTGAAATACCAGGATCGGGCCAGATAGATCATTTATTTTGCTCCTAATTTGCTTTGCGCCTCGACAAGGCCGCGTTGCAACACGTCTGTCGCGATTTTTCCGACCCGATCATTTCTCGCCTGCTGCTGATCATCGACCGCGTCTTGATTCCTGCTTCGTATCGGCCCGTCTTACTTGTGCAGTCACCCATATACTGGACCGTTTTGCCTGGCGCCTCTGCTTGGCCCCTCATTCGATTCTCTCTCCACCTCTTTTGAGTTGTCTACTTTGTCCTTCACCATGGACTCTGTCGAGCCCGAGCAGACCCCCTTCGCCGCCGTGACGGCACAGACCTCGCGCCTGCAGAGAGTATGATTTTCCTGTCCCAGCTCTTGCGGATGACGAGCTCTTGACTGACTGGGCGTGTTTCTTTGTTTCTTTCTCTCCAGCATTACCAAGCTCTGCTTGACCAGTCCACACCTCATGTGATGTACCGATGGGTTGGCACGGGTGTCTTCCTTCTCCTCTTCTTCCTGCGCATCCTGCTCGCCCAAGGATGGTACATTGGTACGTGAACCAAAGCTCCGGTTTCGTCGACACTTCTAACTGTGCAGTCGCATATGCCCTCGGCATCTACTTGCTCAACCTCTTCCTCGCCTTCCTGCAGCCCAAGTTCGACCCGTCCAACGAGGCGCTCGACAGCGAGATGGAGGACGGCACGGCTAGCAGCCTGCCGACCAAGCAAGACGAAGAGTTTCGTCCCTTTATCCGTCGCCTGCCCGAGTTTAAGTTCTGGCACTCGGCCACACGCGCCATTGCCATTTCCGTTGCCTGCAGCTTCTTTGAGATCTTTGACGTCCCGGTGTTCTGGCCCGTCCTGGTGATGTACTGGGTGATCCTCTTCGTCCTGACGAGTACGTATTCTGTCTTGGTTTTTCTTACGGCCGCTCATGCTGACTTTCCAGTGCGGAAACAAATCCAGCACATGATCAAGTACCGCTATGTGCCCTTCACCTTTGGCAAGACACGCTACGGCCGGGGCGGTTCCTCGTGAACGGCACCACCGAGCATTCGATGGAGGTCATTATACGAACATTTTTCTTTCGTTGGGTATGACGATGGCAACGAACCACTATGAAGTGTGTGTGATGAGGCGCCTGGAGGCTCTTTTGGGTTGCATCCAGCCGGTTGCCGGCTGCCAACTGCCACAATGGAAGAATGAATACTCCTCTGCATCGGCTGGACGAGGAAAGAAAGAAAAAAAAAACAAGAAATCTTGGGCTTCAGGGGACCTGTGTGCCTGGAAAGCAGGCTGGGTAGAAGTCTGGCTATTCTATAGAGTAATATGGGAGTTGGCGATGCGGAATGTATTGTACTTGTATGTGGCACAACTGAGTTCTATCACAGCGCTGAAGCGGAGACGTCTAGGGGGTGTTTTAGTGGTTGAGGCACTATAGCCGCGTCCCTTAATTTTGCGGCTCTCACCGCCCGGGCGAACTACTGTGACTGCCGTGCTCCGTATTTTTCTATTTTTATTTCTCCCTTTATTTTTCGATCTCTCCCAACCGCTCACGACCAGCAACGACCAGCCACGCCTGCGCGTTCACCACGGTTCCATTTTCTATCTCGGCTTCCGCAGAGCCGTGCCGAAGCGCCATGTCGTCGTCCGCGTCGCGTGGCGGCGCCACTGGCGAGCGAATGGTTCACCAAGACTTCATCGCACGCATCCGATACTCCAACACGCTGCCGCCACCGCCGAACCCTCCCAAGCTGCTGGACATCCCCAACACCGGTCTGGGAAGCGGACACTACACGACGCCCGGATTTGCGTCGCGTTTGACGCGCGAGCAACCTCTGAACATCGAGGCCGATGCTGAGCTCGGCATGCCGTTGGATCTGACAGGCATGCCCGGCGTTTTTGATGGCGACGAGAGCTGTACGTGAGGAGAGAGAGAGGGCGAAAGAGAAAGAGAAAATGCTGACCCTTACAGCCATCCAGGCCATGCCGCGTCCGCCACCCGTCCACCCCCACGACCGTGCCCTCCTCAAGCCGTTGTCTTCGCTTGGCAAACCGCGCATCAACGACACGGCTGTCTCGTTCCTGCGACGCACCGAGTACATCTCGTCTGTCGGGCCCAAGGGTTCCAGCTCTTCCGGTACCGGTCCGCTGCGGACGAGTGCGGGCAATTCTCGCCGCGCCGAGAAACGGCCGTCGCCAGAACCGGACTCGGGCACGCCGGCCTATGTCAAGCGCAAGATCGAAAAGAGCTTCGAGGCGGCCCAGACAGCAGCTCGCGACCACTACGCGCGCGTGCGCCATCCGACCAAGAAGACTGCCCGTCTCGTCGCTGCATATCCGCTGCTGCCTGACCTGGGCGCCTTCCCCGACAGCGGTGCCTACGTGACGGTCAAGTTCAGCAACAACCCTGTGCTGGCGGGCACCGGCCTCTACGATACGCGTCTCCTGTCGGGTATCTTCAAGCCCATTGAACAGACGGACGAGGAGCGCACGGCCTACGAGATGGCGCTCAAGAACTGGGAGCGGGACCCGCGTCGCCATCCGCGCCCACAGAACCGTATGCAGTACGACTTTTTCCTGCCGGACACGGCCGGTACCGGCGAGACTTTTCGCAGTGTCTTTGACGACCGGGACAAGGCCGACGACGCCGACGACAAGTTCAACTTCAACCGCATTCGTGCCTACGAGTCCGTCGAGGAAAAGGAGCTCAGCCACGCCACCAAGTACTCGGAGGAGATTCTGCTGGCCCTGGCCGCTGATGCGCGGGCAGCAGCGCCCGACCTGGGTGGCCGTGTGGCCGGTGGGCCCCGTGCTGCCCTCTATTATCCCGTCATGCAGCGGACTGTCGTGCGTAGTCAGCGCGGCAAGCAGCAGCAGCAGCGGGCCGGAGGCGAGGGCGGCGAGGGCGGCAGCGGCCAACCGGTGGACCGTCTGCAGGTGGGCATTCACGAGCCGCCCGAGGATATGCTGCAGCACATTGCACACATTCGGGCGAACCCGCTGCACTTCCACGAGACGGAAGAAGACGCCGAGGGCGAAGTGGACGAGCCGCCACAGCGGCACCGCCACGAAGAAGAAGAAGAAGAACACGGTATCAGCGACCACGAGCGAGACGGCAGTGCATCGCCTGTGCGGGCCAACGGCAAGAGCCGGCACGAGGCAGACGATGACGAGGATGCTGAGGGTGACGGAGAGGACTAATGCGAAACTTTGGAGAACCAAACAAAAGGAAAACAAAAACAGTGAGAACGGGAGTGTGTACTACTAGTCGTATCAGGCGTCTATTTTTTTTTTTTGCGTGGTGGTCCATGAATTCGAAAGTGATATACAAAAGCCAAAAAAAAAGTAGTACAGGCAGAATGTATAAAAAAAAAAGGATCAAGGAAATGAAGAGAAGACATTATAAAAGGGCGCCTGGGAAAAGGAAAAAGAGACGATCCGCAAACGCCAACCCACATGCCACGACTGTTGTTTTTTCACGGCCCAGTCAGCCTTGCACATATATCCCTTTTAATCATTCCACGAAAAGCAACGAGCGCGACATGAACATTAAATGTAGTAGACGTCTTTCATCACAAAGAGAAGCCAATCGTTTCGCGGTCGTCGTCAATGACACGGCCGTATCTGGAGGTTAGAAAGAAATACGAAAAAGGGGGGGAGAAACGAAGGAGAACATACTCTAGCAGTAGACGGAAGAACCAGGCCTCAAGGTCGACATTGCGGACGGCCTTGTTGGCCCAGTCGCGGCCTTGCAGCGCCAGACGCTCAGCCTCCTTCTTGCCCAGCAGGCCGTCGCTGAAAAAACGGACAGCCTCGAGCCAGTCGTCGCCACGGATGCTCAGCGGAATGTAGTGCACCCAGGGTTTGAGCCACTCGTAGTGCCACTCACGGAAGACGGCCAGCTTGTATACAAGGCTGCGGCTCTGCAGGAAGGCGTAGAACCGTCCCGAAAAGGCGTTGCCGTCCATGTCCACGAGATGCTTGTACTTCCAAGCGCCCTGCTGGTCTGCGTGATCCTGGATGGTAAAGAACTGTTTCTGCGCCTCGCAGTCGCCGTCGTCGCACTGGCCGACGTGTGAAAAGTAGACGTTGAAGAGGTCCTTGAAGTCGCTGCGCGGCACTTCCTTGACCTCCCACTTCTGCGCGCCGCCCTCGGCGTCCTCGGCGGCGTTCACGAGGATCTTGGCCTGGTCGGCGGCGTTGATCTTTTGCACGAACCGCTGCCGGTGTTGCCGCCGCCAGCCGCCGTTGCGACTGAAGCCGCCCGTGGTCGAGCCACGCCAGTACAGCTGGTCGATCTTGTCGACCCACGGCACGTCGCGCGATTCGTCATACGACACTTTGGAGTACCAGTACCAGGGCGACGGATAGAGAATGTCGGAATACGACGACACCTTGGACTGCGAGAAGATGGGGAACAGGTCGTGCACGACGCTGTAGGCATTGGGCCGGTCAAAGAAGCCAAACGTCTCACTCAGCGACGGCGTGTAGCACACGTCCGACAGCGCCGTCATGTTGTACACAAACCCCAGCTCGCCCAGGCCATACTGGGCGACGTCGTCCCGCCGTTCGCTCTCCTCGAGTGCCCGCGCCGGGCTCTCGGGCGGACACGACATGCGCGAGTGCGTCCACGTCGCCTGGTGCGCAAACACGTTGAACCGCGTCAGCGGCGTGTCCTCGAACCGTGAACCATCGTTGAGTCCGATCGGCTTCCGCGTGAAGCTGTTGCGCAGACCCTCGGGCCGGGCGGCGGCGGCGGCGGCGGCCGGCATCGTCTTGGTCTTGGCCGTGGCCACGAGCCGTGCCATGTCTTCGTGTGGCACCACCACGCGCGGCTCGTCGTGCAGGTTGAAGCACAGGTCCATGTTGGGCAGGTACTGGATGAAAGACTGCAGCATGCCCTTGGTGGCTTCACGCTGCCACTCGCCGCCGTCCTGCATAAACGTGACGCGGCTGTCACGAATGGCAACGCCCAGCAAGCTGTTGCCAAAGCCCAGGGCTTCCTTGGCGCGCGCCCGGATGGTGGCCGGCTGCAGGCCCCAAAAGGGTGTCAGCAGTTCCTGGATGGTGTCGAACTCGTCCACGAGCTGCACGTCGTTTTTCTGTGCAAACTCAAACCACTTGTCGAAATGCGGCGGGGGCGCCAGCCCGTATCGTCGACGGTACTCGGCCACGGCCTCGGCCAGTGTCTTGGATTGTCGCGCTTTGATCTTCTCCATTTCCTTTTCGGCTTCCGTGATCAGCGACCACATGGGGTGGGATGTCGTCGGGGCCGACTTGGGCTTTCCAGCTGGCGGTAGTGGGTTGGGTGGTTGTGGCATGGGCGGTGCTGCCGGCTGGCTGTCGCTGCCACCACCAGGACTGCTGCCATGATGGATGATAGAAGCTGCGGGTGCCTGTCCTTCCAGCCGCAAGATGGAGTAGAAGCAGAGGAAGACAAACAAGGCGCCGCCCAGGAGGATGTATTGACGCGGCCGCATGGTGTCGAGAGAGAAAGAGAACAGCTGGCGAACAGTTGACGAACAGTTGACTCTGTTGTTAGAAAGAGGGGAGAGACGACTCGTGATTGCAAAAGGGGTCTCTCTTTACAGAATACTCTGTAGATTTTGTCAATGTTTCAAAAGACTGGGAAAGGCATCGGCTGTTTTTGCCACAGACCAGCAATCCAGAGTTGACTTTTGCATAGACAAGACAAGACGCGATGTACGATCGCTCCCGGCCTGTGCTCCGTAGATTGCGAATGGACGAACTGGAATCCCGCGACGGGTCGTGCAGGACGTGTTTGGCAACCCAGGGTGCGTAAGATTATAGTGCCATGTTTAAAATTCGAGTTTCCTGCTAAACAGAGCGGAGCCTCTCCCAGAGCCCCTAAAACTCCTAACCACAGGCCGCTAATCGCTAATCGCCATCGATCTGATTACTAAGCAAGAATGGTTCCTGCGTGGCGAACAGCGAGCGTTATGGAGGCAGATTGGCGAGTCGGGCCAAGCCGCGCCCAAGATGAGGGGTAAGATACGAGTGCTCGTATGAGCATAGAGGGTATCGAGGGTTTATCTATAGACAGAGAGAATCGTTTAGTCTCCCCTGCCCAAGATGTGGGTACACACCAGGACAAGAGACCTCGTATAATACGGAGTACGAAGTACTCGCACATCGATCTCAGCCTTGTAAGCCGGTCAGGGTCGGCAGAGGGGAAGAGGAGGATCAGGAGGAGCAAAAAGAACCGAGAGACGTATATATACGGTCCGCTCGTCAGTCGGCAGAAGGGAGGTCGAGCTCGGCTATGCAGGACTTTTGCACCCCCAATCATGATGTTACATAAGCCATTATATAAGCAAACAGTAGCCGTCGCGATGTTTACTCGTACGAGCGGGGTGACTAATCCGGCAGGAGAAACGGAGCAACCCTAAAGCAGGAAGGCGCTTGAGGATTTAGGCGGTGAGATCTCCACGGCGAAAAGCGGCATTTCCCTATCCTCTCCGATTAGCCGCTATTTTCAAGCCGAGCGAAAACAGGGGCACACCTCTCGTATCAACATACCATACCATTTTGCTGTCTTTTTTTTTCTTCACCTTGCACCTCTTGTTCTCCGTTTCCTCAGCGGGTCAATTCCAAGCAATTGTCTTCATCATGTTCAAGCTTAGCCGCAGCCGGGCTGTGGCCTCTGCCTTTGCAGCCGCCAAGGTAAGTGAGCATTATTTTGCACATCATGCCATACCCCGCGCGTTCAGTGGTCAGAGGCATTTTGTGGTTCGATTGGGTTGGAGTTGAAGTTGGGGGAGTCGGGGTTTACTTTCTTCAGTCGTTCAGTTGTTCAGTCGTTCGGTCTTCAGTGCTGACTAGTAGCCTACATCTTTCCTTCGTCATCCTGCGACTGCCAGTCAACGGCGAGCTCTCAGCATCCACGAGTACCTGTCGGCGGATCTGCTGCGCAAGTATGGCGTGCAGGTGCCGGCGGGTGCTGTGGCACGCAGCGCAGCCGAGGCGGAGCAGGTGGCCAAGTCGATCGGCACGGACGACATGGTGATCAAGGCGCAGGTTCTGGCCGGTGGCCGTGGTAAGGGCTCGTTTGACAACGGCCTCAAGGGTGGTGTCCGGGTGATCTACTCGGCCAAGGAGGCGCAGATGTTTGCTCAGCAGATGATCGGCCACCGGCTTATCACCAAGCAGACCGGTGCTGACGGCCGCATGTGCAACGCCGTCTACATTTGCGAGCGCAAGTTTGCACGCCGCGAGTTCTACCTGGCCATTCTCATGGACCGGCAGACCCAGAAGCCCGTCATTGTCTCGTCGTCGCAGGGTGGTATGGACATTGAGACGGTGGCCAAGGAGAGCCCTGAGGCCATCAACACGACGTACATTGACCTCGAGACGGGTGTGACGGACGAGATTGCTCGCGATATTGCCGTCAAGCTCGGCTTCAGCGAGCAATGCGTCGAGGACGCCAAGGACACCATCCAGAAGCTGTACAAGATCTTCCAGGAGAAGGATGCCACCCAGATCGAGATCAACCCGCTGTCTGAGACGTCCGACCACAAGGTCATGTGCATGGACGCCAAGTTTGGCTTTGACGACAACGCCGCCTTCCGCCAAGAGGAGGTCTTCACGTGGCGTGACGTTTCCCAGGAGGACCCCGAGGAGGTGCGCGCCGCCAAGTCCAACCTCAACTTCATCAAGCTCGACGGCGACATTGGCTGCCTCGTCAACGGTGCCGGTCTGGCCATGGCCACCATGGACATTATCAAGCTGAACGGCGGCAACCCGGCCAACTTCCTTGATGTTGGCGGTGGTGCCACCCCGGCCGCCATCAAGGAGGCCTTTGAGCTGATCACGAGCGAGCAGAACGTCACGGCCGTCTTTGTCAACATCTTTGGCGGTATCGTGCGCTGCGACGCCATTGCTCACGGTCTGATCAACACCGTCGAGACGCTCAACCTGCGCATTCCCATCATTGCCCGTCTGCAGGGCACCAACGTCGAGCTGGCCCACAAGATCATTGCCGACTCGGGCCTCAAGATCTTCTCCATTGACGATCTGCAGAGCGCTGCCGAGCGCGCCGTCCAGCTGTCGCGGGTTGTTAAGATGGGTGAGTCTTTCTTCTGCCCTTTGCTCTTTGCCCTTTGCCCTTTTCTATATTCATCATACTGACCTTTCAGCTCGTGACATTGACGTCGGCGTCGAGTTCACTCTGGGCATTTAAATAAGCCCGTCCGTTCATAAACCGTGGCTTGGCTTTGGCCTGGCATGCACTTTGTACCTTGACAATGGTGCCCGGTTACTGGGGAAGATAGCAAGAAGTGTGACCTATCGAACAGACAGTACGGAGAATCTTCGTACAGAGTAATGGATCTGGTTGCGACATAACACTCGTAATACTGTGTGTACCCGTAGTGCACTCACCCCTTGTGGTCAGGTGACCTGCCGTTTGACCGCGGAAATGAAATTCATGTGAAACATGGCCATTTCCCTGGTCAGATATGCCTACTTTGAGGCTCCGAGTTTTTTCTTTTTTCTTTCTTTTTCTCGAGAGCAATAATGCCGAGGGCCACGGGACTAGAACAGAGGCTGGGACCAACTCGGAAGGATTCCAAGACCCGCAGTTGGGCTGACACGAAATCATGAGCAGAAATTAGTTAGCTACTGGTGGCTTTCTGATATGGTACGACATACACAGTACGGCTGAAAGTGGGACAGCCCAAGGAGCCTCAAATTCTCGCCATTGGACAGGCCAGTTTACGAGGTCATTCCTGCAGATTGCCCAGTAAAACACAGTCCTGACTATATTGGGGGTGAAGCAGCCGCACGATTGGCTTGATCCTTTCTGTCTTGGATGAACATTAGCGAACGGAACTAACAGCACGAAGAAAAAGGCCAGAACCTCTACAAGAAACTGGATGAAAGAGGAAAAACAATGCGAATCCTACATTTGCCTCCATGCTGACGCTGGGTCGGGGTAATTACTATGCACACATGACAGGAAGCAGTGGGCATTGCGAGATCTCAGCGTTCAGAAACGAGCACTCATTTTTACGTTTTACGTTTTACGTTTTCCGTTTTACAACATACTCTATTACGGGATTAATTATTCCCTGTTGGAAATTGATAGGCCAATCATACCAGCGATCGGTAGGGAAATGGGTGGCGTCCAGCTGCGGCCAATGGGGACGGGGGGCTCGGTTGGGGGCTGTGGAGGACTTCGGGTCAGCTCGTGTCCATGTCACTATGTACTACATGCAGCCCTATGAGTAGGTCCTATTTTCTGCAAATTGTGCCTCGCCCATCCCGACGCCTTGGCTGAAGTCCTTTTGCTCCCACCCTCCCCCCCATCCTTCCAGAAAAGCTATTCCGTGATCAGCCCTATCACCAGGGGGTTTGTCTAATATTATCTGAACACAACGGTTGGCATGTGCCAGTGAGGGAGGGCAGAGAGCAGAGACACCAGGCAGAGACACTGGACAGATACCAAACACTGGTCCCCACTGCCACCCTCCTTATGCCGTATCTTATGTCGTATGCCGTAGCTACTCTGACGGTAAGCCGTTGTCAGACGGGAACTGGCAAGGCAGGACTGGAGACGTCATGGCCATGCCCATAAAGCCATGGGCCATAGGCCGTTGATCATGACTGGTTCCTGCTTTCTCTCTCCCCCCACCATGGTCCATGGACCAACGCGATCCAGAGGCTATGCTCTGAGCACGCTAAGACAGGGCACGGCATCGCCGCTTTAGTTTCGTCCCATAGACTGTAACTTATTAGCCCGACAGACTATGTATGGACTGAAGACCGAGGCAAAATAGGGAAGGGGGGCTATTTCGATATCTGACAGGCTCCCTGTCCACTCACCCCCCAACCATGCAGCGGTAGTGCAGTTATTTTAAGCGACCGTTCTACGATATTTTCTTTTGTAAGACGCCATCATGAGTGAGTCGGCCTCGGCGTGTGTTCGTAGAGCCCACCCGCCTTGTTTCCATGTAGGGCTATGCCTGCTTGCAGATCCGCTCCGCCATCATCCGCCCATGTTTCTCTTGCTCGCGTGCCGTGCTCGTCCCGTCTCACCCCATGTCATCAGGATACTTCACACCATACGGCAGAACCACAAATCTGCGTTATAGATCCCGTCATAGGGCCATAGGGCAAACCCCTGTCTCTCTTGGCGTCGATTACCTGATAGAGTAACAAATTATCCGTCTCCTCATTCTTTTTCGTTCGATCCTCTGCCGTCTTGGCCCAGTGCTGAACTCTCCGGGGGGTGAGGGGGGGGTGATTCCTGCAGATCCGCCCAGAACTAGCCCGCATCAGAAAAGCCGGCATCGTTTATAAGCATCCCCTTTTTTTAATTCAACACATATCTCACCCCCTTGTCTCTTACACGCCCTCCTCCTCTCCTCTTTTGTATATATAGAATATTCTCTTCGTCGACTTCATTTGTCTGGCTCGAGTCGGTATGCTCTCACTCATTTGACTTTACATCATTTCGTTTCATCTCCTTTTCCCGGACACGACGAGATATTCAAACATTTCAACCATGGTTGGCGTTCGTGGCAAATACAAGGGCTGCGAGACCTGTCGTCTCCGGCGCGTCAAGGTTGGCAAATCTACCCTCCTTCTTGCTTTGATTTTCTGACAGGATTCCAGTGTGACAATGCCCGTCCGCTTTGCAGAAAATGTCTAGACAGCGACCGAAAATGTGCCGGCTACGAACGCGACACCGTCTTCATCATTGGAACCCAGGAAGACGGCGGCCGATGCGCTTCCCACCCGCCACGCGTGATCAAGTCCAAGAAGAATTCCATCAGCGGCCCCAGCCGGGGATCTCGAGGCAGTGTCGGCTCCCGATCCCCCTCCGTAGCCACCACGTCTCCAGCCTCGCCCTCCCATAGCAATATTAAACACTCACCCACCACTCCCCAACCGATGAACCTTTCCCACGCCTTGTTTTCCTCCCCGATACCCATGCAACCCTTTCGTCCGGCATGGGACGACACCATCACGCTCCTGAGCGGAGGCATGGTCTTCAACGCCTCTTTTGCCGTGCTCCAGACACCCATCCAGTCTCTTGTGCGCCAACTGAACGTCTCCAGCTCTGGTTCCAGCGGCGCCTTTGCTTTCTCGCCGTTTCCACAGTACGATCCCGTGGGCTTCCGGCCAACGCTGCAAGGCGTCGACTTCCAGCTGCACTCGCAGTGCCTGGTACATCTGGTCTCGCCCGCGATTAGCAGCCATACCGGAGCAGGAGCTGCCGCAGCAGACAACATTTTCCTCGTACTGTATGAGGTAAGTCGAGGGTGAATAAGGAAAAACAAAGAAAAAAGGAAGAGACCGCAGTGCTGACTCATCAGCATCACGCAGAGCCGTGGGAGTATCCCGTGGCGAGTCACAGCATCCAGCAGCAAGGGCCTGGCCAGTTTATGGCGTTTCCGGCGCACCATTTCTTTGCCCGTGTGCATCGTCCAACGGCAGTACGTATAAAACTCAAATATAAAATAGGATTAAAAAAAGGCAACTCTAACGGACCAGATCTTTGCCGCGTTGCTCAGCCGTGAGAATACCTTTTTGGCCGAACCAGAATGGAACAGCGTCCCCTGGGGTGTGCACCCCAAGTCCTGGTTCGACAAGCTCCTCGATATTGTCACCCTGGTCCCGGCTCTTCTCAGCCGGACGGACCAGATCACGCCGCTTGATCCGACGACAGCCCGCCGCCTGATGGCCCACGACCTTCTTGCCGACTGCCTACATGTCGAGCAGGCCCTCGAGCAATGGAACCGCAGCTTGCAGGCGGCTGAAGAAGAGGCCGGTCACGGGCTGGGTTTCTGGGTAGAGCCGTCGGCAGGTGATGATGCTCCGTTCCCCTTTTCTGACGCACTGGTCTTCCGGGACTCTGTCATGGCGCTCATGTTTGTGACATACTGGTCGACACTCGTGTTATTGTACCCGTGCATTTCGAGCCTGTGCTCGGTCCTATTCGAGCCCGTCTTTGACGCCTTTCCGACCATGTATCCCGACCTCATGACTGCCGATCCGACCAAGTACAGTGTCAAAGAAGTGCGGGAGATGGCGACCAACGTGTGCCGCAGCTTGGAGTTTGCACGGGCGACCACAGTGCAGCCAGACCTGCTGACGGCACCACTCTTTATCGTAGAGGCTTTTTACCAGGGCCTCCATGCGACTGCTGGCGACGGTGCGCTAGAGCTGTTGTGGTGTGATGCCTTCCGAGGCCGGCTGGCCATCCGTGGACAGGACATGGCCAATGCCGTGCAGAGCCGGAGCTGGATGGAAGTTGCACAGTATTAACAACAACAGTGAAAAGAAAGGGAAGATCATCTTGGAGGGCACGTGGGTGGTGATGACAATGCGCCCATGTATACAATCATGGCATCTTATTCACGACCCTCTTGGAGTAATTTTGCCTCCCGCGGGTGTATTTTTTTTAACTGTTGTGTGCTCTTCTGTTCATTTTCTGATCTGTTGTTCTTGTTCCTTAAACATCTCTACGCCTTTCAGCTTTCCACTCTTGCATGCTTCATCTATTGGTTTCATCTCTTGGCTTCCTGCAACCGTTACCATTATTCGCTTGCCCATGCATGAATAAGCTCCACGAAGTGCACGAAGTGGTCATTACGCACTGTTTGCCTGACCTCCCGAAACCGACAGAGCGATGAGTATGTTTCCTATGCCGGTGTCTGGGGAATACTCGCCCATCAAGCGAGTCTCCACGACACCTGTCGACGGCCGGAAAGACGACAATGAATCCGACTACGAATTTGTGTCATCGGCAGCGGTTTCCATGGCTTCAGAGCCCCGGGAACAGCGGTCGTTGTCAGAAAGCAGGGCCTCTTTGGGCCGCAGTTGGGTGCGACCGTTGCTCACACGAGCCATGAGCGTGACGGCGGCCCAAATGCGGAGCCTGCTTTCTGCGAGCCTTGCGTCGTGGAGTGAGCGAAAAAAGCAGAGAAAGACTGCGGAGGCGAAAGAGGCGAATGAGGAAAAAGAGGAAAAAGAGGAAGAGGCAAAAAGCGAAGAGGTCACGGGTCAGGTTTTGGTGGATTTCGCCGATCTGCTTTCCACTGCGAACCGGACCCGATGCAAGTCGAGTCCGCTGATTCTCATCAACGGCAGCTTCATGGTGGGCAAGTCGGCCGTGGCCCGGGATGTGGCGCATATTCTGGCGAGCCAGGGCTCAAAGAACAACCGAGCGAAAGCTCGCGAGATGCACGGCGGCCCGGTGGAGGTGCATGGCCGCGGCCGCGTCGAGGTGCTGCACATGAATGAAATGTACAACACGATCCGACACATCTGCCAACGGTCCGAGAGCAGCGGAAGCAATGGTCTCGGCAGTCTCGGTAGCCGAAGCAGCCGAGGAAGCCGAAGCAGTCGAGGCAGTCGAGGCAGTCGAAGCAGCCAAAACAGCAAAAGCGGCAAGAACAAAGCCAAAAGCAATTTGGGACCCTGTGGATGCTCGTCGACGTGTCCTCTGGCCATGCTGGACATGGACAAGAAGGCAGTGGACAAGTTCCGGACAGAGACCTTGTTCGAATCGGTCGTGTCAAGCGACCGCGAAGACGTGACAGTCATTGTGACCGACAGTCTGCCGTTTTCCGAAGAGAATTCGGACACGATCCAGCAGTACCGAGTGGCGGCGCGGGTGTCGGACCGGCCGTTTGTTCACATCTACCTGATCTGCTCGGCCATGGAGCGTCTCCAGCGACTCGACAGGCGGACGATGAGCTGCCAGACACACCAGTTTACGACTGTCCGGCCCAAGAGGCCTAGCAGTAGTCGGGAAAAGGGCAAGGAGAAGGCAGAGATGCCCGGAGGAGCTGGGGATTATGTGGCAATGCGGATGGACGAGTTGCAGCAGCAGATTGTGGACGCACAGGAGGACGAGTTCCGGTGGCTGCCGGTGCTGTTTCCGACGAGTCGACGGGCTGACGAGAGTTCGTCGTCGGCGACGGGGCTGATGCAGCGGTTTGTGAATCAGTTCCGGGGGTTTTTGGTGGACACGACGGACTCGTCGATTCACGAGACGGCATTGGCCATCATGGACTATGTCAATGATGTGCAAAACGGAGTGGTCTGTACGGAGGACATGGGCTAATCTTGTTTGATTTGATTTGATTTTGATTTTGGATTTGATTCTTGAGTTTGGGTCTGGATTTGATTCTTTCTTTCTTTGTTTCGCACTTCATCCTATCAGCAACATCCAAGGCGTAGCAAGATATCATTGGGATCCCAGTCGTTTCATGTCGTGATGATGGTCAGTTTCATATGGGGTACTCCATACCCATGTCGTAAACGTATTACTCGGAGACGTCGTCAGGGTGGACCCCAGCTAGCCTCGTTGGTGATTCATGCACGTAGCCGCTTGAATGCGATCATGCGAGGCGTCCAGCCGCGCCAGTGGACGGACCAGTTGAAGATCGACGGTCTATGGGGGCCGAGAAGAGGCGCATTGGTAGGGGGTCTGGCCAGGTCGTCGTCGTAAGGCATAATGCTGCGGCCACTTAGCCCGGCCGAGTCCTGCAGCGGCAGATGGAATAGAGGCAAGTGTGTGCTCGACTTGTGTTTCAGACAGATCGGATGCATAATGGAAGCGCTTGATGGCTTCTCTTTTGAGTTTCGTCTTTTCAGTCTTTGATTCTGTAGATTAATAGAGCCGTCATGCCCGGTGTTTCGTCTTGGTCTTTGGTCTTTGGTCTTTGGTCTTTGGTCTTTTGTCTTTGTCCTTCGTCTTTGTCTTTCGTTCTTGTATCCAGGCTGGTGTCCTGTCTTCCTCCGTCTTTCATTCATTTCTCATTTCCTCATTCCACTCATTTACTTCTTCGGTACTCGCCAACTCGATTGTACGATATTGACCTATTTATAGCGGACCCGCTTAGGGCTGACGCTAATATTCCACTATCGAACGTTCTCGCTCAGCGCTGGACGTGCGAAATTACGGTCAAGCTCTAGTGGGCTCTGCCGTGCCCCTCCACCGCCTTCCCTCCCCCATGGCCACTAATACCGAACCCGTCGGGGAACTCCTCCCTGGCAACACTGCTGGCGCTATTACGGAGTCGTTTCCTCGCCTTTGTTTACCTGAAGAGGAGGCGGATCACCACCACCACCACCAGTACCACCCGACCCGACCGTCTCACCCTACTGCCCGCTCTCTTTCCACGATCGACATCCACACACGGCCGTCTTCCCTGTCGCTACAATCCATCTGTTCCGAATCCGCTGCCAGCACCGCCACTACTGCCAGCCTCACCGACCGAGACGTTACCGAATTCGACTCTCGCCGAGCGTCGGTCAACAGTGCGATCTCGTCGGTCTCCTCGTGGGTCCCGCACGAGCATTCTCCGTGTTCACTTCCGTGTTCGCATCCGTCAGAGTCATCCTCCGAGCCGTCCTCGCCGCCACAGCTCACCCGCAGTCGTCGCCACGCCAAACAGCTGTATGCTGCCCGGTTGCAGCGGTCTGGCCTGGTCAGTGCTGTCGTTTTGACCAGTGACCGCGATCGAGACAAGGACTGGGATTGGTCTGTCCGTCGAGCCGGAAGTGCAAGCCCGTCACCCTCAATATCATCTTTTTCTTCGTCGTCGTCGCCCTCGTCGTCGCTGCGCCGTCGCGCCGTCTCTTTGGCTCAGTCGACCGCCTCGTCAGAACCCGAGTCGCTCGCCCAGCCACTTGCCAGGATGGCCTACACAGACCAACAGCGGTGGATCAAGGTGCAGGAGAAGACGTTTACTAAATGGCTCAACACCAAGCTGCAGGAGCGAGACCTGGAGGTCAAAGACCTCGTGGCCGATCTCAGCGATGGAGTAAGTCGGACGGGACAGGACATTGGTCATTGGGACGACACATTGACATCTTAGGTCATGCTCATCCATCTGCTGGAATGCCTCTCAAACGAATCCCTGGGACGGTACGCCGCCAAACCGAAGCTGCGGGTGCAGCGCTTCGAGAATGCCAATTTATCACTCGACTTTATTAAATCACGAGGCATTCAAATGACGAATATAGGAGCAGAAGACGTCGTGGATGGAAACCGCAAGATCATCCTGGGGCTGATCTGGACGCTCATTTTGCGGTTCACCATCAGCGACATCCACGAAGAGGGTATGACGGCTAAGGAAGGTCTATTGCTGTGGTGTCAGCGCAAGACGGCCTGCTACGACGAGGTGGAAGTGCGAGACTTTAGTGCGAGTTGGAACGATGGCCTGGCGTTTTGCGCCCTGCTGGACATTCACCGGCCAGACCTGATCGACTACGACGCCCTCGACAAGAACGACCGCCGCGGCAACATGCAGATGGCCTTTGATCTGGCCCACCGTGAAATTGGCATCCCGAAGCTGCTGGATGTCGAGGATGTCTGCGATGTTGCCAAGCCCGATGAGCGCAGTTTGATGACCTACATTGCCTACTGGTTCCATGCCTTTTCGCAGATGGAAAAGGTCGAGAACGCCGGTCGCCGTGTCGAGAAGTTCGTCAACAACATGCAGGGCGCCTGGGAAATGCAGAGCGCCTACGAGCGGCGCATGGCCGAGCTGCTGCGTCAGGTCCGGGCCCAGGAGGCTTCGTGGCGTGCGGCGACTTTTGCCGGTACCTATGTCGACGCCAAGGCACAGGCGGCAGCCTTCTCGTCTTACAAACGCGGCCAGAAGCGGGCCTGGGTGGCCGAAAAGAGCGAGCTGGCCACGCTGCTCGGAAACATCAAGACCAAGCTGGGCACGTACCGACTGCGGCCGTATGATCCGCCGGCCGAGCTGCGACTCGAGGCTGTCGAACGCGAGTGGGCAGCCTTAATGACGGCCGAGATGCATCGCGGCCAGCTCATCAACGAGACCATTCGCGATATCAAGAACGCCCTGCGCCGCTCGTTTGCCGACAAGGCCAACGACTTTGCCCTCGCTCTCAACACGGTGCAGCTGGCCATCAGCGGGCTCGAAGGCGACGTCGAGGACCAGCTGCACCATGTGCGCAAACTGGCCGACAATCTGCCGCCGCTCGACGCCTATCTCGACACCATTGCCGCTGTCGATGCTCAGTGTGAAGAGGCCAACATTGAGGAGAACGACTTTACCACCTACACCTACGACGAGCTGAGCTACGAGCTGGGTCTGGCCAAGGCCAGTGTCTCCAAGAAACTTGCCTTTCTCGAGAACCAGATCGTTGCTCGCAGCATGACCAACCTGACGCCCATCCAGCTCGAGGAGTTTGAGTCGGTCTTCCGTCACTTTGATCGCGACGACAGCAACTCACTGCAGGAACTAGAGTTCTCGGCCGCCCTCGCTTCCTTGGGTCTCGTCTTTTCCGAAGACGAAATGCACGACTACTTTGTCGAGGCCTCGCAGCACCGCGAGCGTGTCTCTTTTGAGCAGTTTATTCGCTTCATGGTCGACGTCACCGAAGACCAGAACACAGCCGAACAGGTCTTCCAGTCCTTCCGCGAGGTCGCCGACGGCAAGCCCTATGTCACCGAGATGGACCTGCGCCACTCTCTGGTGCCGGACGATGTCATTGACAAGCTCGTTGAGATCATGCCGCCGCACCAGGGCCCAGACTTGGCCGAGGACCGCGGCACGCCCCAGTTCGACTACATTACATTCATGGACCGCATGATTAGCGGTGACGAAGACGATGTGCCGGCTGGAGGAGCTGGAGGAAATGGAGGAACCGGAAACGCTGCTGCCACCGCACCCAAGGTCGACCAGGCCGGCCCGGCCGACCCTGACAGCGACTACAGCGACGAAGACGATGACGATGCCAGCGACCGACAAGGCTCACCACAGTCGTCTCACCAACACAAGCACTCGGCCTCGACGGCGACGACGGGCAGCCATAGTTCACGAAAGGCTAACGGCTACCACTGAACGTTGTCTTTTTTACTTTTTTTCCTTTCTTTCCTTTCTCTCTCTTTTTCTTCTCTTTTTCTTGACTGTCCCATGCTTTTTCCCTTCTGGGTATATAGGTTTTGAAAATACGTCTCTTTCATTCCCTTCTAGGCTCTTACTCTCAACACTTGCTCTTTGGTTTTTGTCTTTACCCCATTTCCCTTTACCCTTTAACCTTTACCCATCCCCATCCCCATCCCTTACTTACCCTACCCATCCATATACTCTCCACTCACGCCCTTGGAAAACATGGGGGCGTACGCTCAGTCTGGATTTTTGCGCGCTGGGAACTGCAGATCGGAAAGGAGGAACGGAGTGCAGGAAATACGTTGCTTGTCATTATGCTTCTTCTTCTGTCTTTATTTCGCAGCATGCTAGGCGACCATGGCTTTTACGGGGTTTCTTGTTTATTATGCACTGGACATTCAAGCACGTTACTCGTACCAGGAGTGCATCGTAGACGTGATGTGTACGAAGACGAAGTACAAAATAGTGTACTTTGTACTCTACTCTACTGTACTGTACCATGATATTATATGACTAAGCATTCACTCTATGCACCCAATCTAATATGCCATGCCCTATATTACAAGCAGAGCCAGAGACAAACGAAACACAGAACCACATGTGGCACGCCAGATACCATGCTCCAAAACAAAAGAGAAAAAACACAAAACACAACACAAAACACAAAACACAAAACACAAAACACAAAACACACACTACTCTTTGAATCCGCCCATCTCCCGGAGCGCGTTCGCCAGCCGCTGGTAGTCCCGCAGCAGCACACCCACTTCACTGATGCGCAGGTCCGTGGCATTGTGCACCTCCATAAACCGCTTCACCGGGGGCGCCACCTGCATCTTGGTCGGCATCTTGGCCGGCAGAGACGCTGCAATATCGGGAAAAGCCTGTACAGTTAGGGTTAGACGAAGACTAGAAAAGAGACTCGCCAAGAAAAACGACAATGTCAGCCAGGAACGACTCACCGTCGCCAAATCGCCCCCGTCGACGGCCGCCTTGTCCTTGTCCTTGTCTGATGTTGTCGTGGGTGTCGCTGCTCGGCCAAATCCCCGGAACCCGCCAATGCCCGACAGCCGCGATATGGGGTTGAACGAGTTGCTGAGATTGCGTACAGAGTCCATCACCGGATTGGCCCCTGAAACACTGCTCGTCGCGCTCGACGTCTCCTTGTCCTCCTCGGCAAACATGACCTTGCGCGAACTGCTCGCCGTGCTGTCTGCGCTGTGGTCACGTGACGCCGTCGACGACACTTTGCGCCCGCCCACAATCGTCAACAGCTTGTCCTCGCGCCCGGTCAAGGACCGCCGCACGGACGGCCGGTGCTGTGCCGATGCCGACGCTGCCGCCGCTGCTGATGCTGGTGTCGGATGTGCAGGCGTCGTCTGGCGCCGCTGCAAGGCTTTAGGAGGCTGGGACTCTTCGCCGTTCACCGACGCCTCGTCCTCGCTGCCCGTCAGCGGCGGCGTGCTGATCAGTTTGCGCGCCTCGTCCAGCGTCTTGGGCACCAGCAACTCGCCCGGCACGGCCACACCGACAGCTCCCTCGCTGCCGTTCTTCCCGTCGCCACCCTCGCCGCCGCCGCTGCCACCCGCACCGCCACCGACACCACTCACCCCGCCGGCACCTTGCTGCTTCTGCAGCTTGCCAAAGAAGAGCCGGTAGCTGCCCTCCAAGCTGTTGCCAATAGTCTTGAAGCTCTGGTCGGCCGCGGTAAACGTGTTGAAGACGGCGTCGCTGGCCGTGCTCAGGGCCTGGGCAGGCGTGTTCACCAGATCGCTAAGCCGGCGATTGCGCAGCTGCACGGCTGCCCGCAGACCCGACGACGCGGCCGGCAGTGTCTTGTCGGTGGTCGTCGATGCTGCCGCCACGGCTGCGGCCGCCGCCGCTGCTGCAGTGGCTGCTGCAGCAGCTGTCGTGGAGACATGCGCCTGTGCCTGTCCAGGACTAACCTCGGGCTCGCTGGGCGTCGCGGCCGTCACTGTGAGTGCTGCTGCCTCGGGCGAAGACGTATAGGCTGGCGGGAAGGTCTCGGTCTTGGGGGTTTCGGGACCTGGCGTCTTCACAGGTCCGGAAGGGGCCTCGTCTGCCCGCAGAGTCGACAGATCAACCGTATCCAAAAAGCTGATAGAGGCTTCGAGGTTTGTCAGGCAGTAGGCAGCCTCGCCTTCGATCTTGGCCTCCCATCGGAAGCGCTGGACAAAGTTGAGATCGCTGACGACGTGCAGCTGCTCGGGCGGCAGAGTGATGAGGGTGTAGATGAGCATGGGCATGATCTCGTCGGCCGAGGACGACGGGTGGAAGTGGGACAGGGTATCGACGATGCTCTTGTGCGCCGCCTTGAGGCGATTGAGCTTTCCCAGCGGATAGTGGGTCTGGTACATGCGGGTGATTTCTTTGCGCGCGGGCTCGAGCCAGTCGCGCACTTCCTTCTCACGTGCTGCATAGGCTTCGAGTGACGTCGGCTGCTCGCCCAGGTCGACGCCCAGGTCGGCCGGGCCAATGCCGACGACATCGAGGGCGGCCGTCTTGGAGCGCAGCTTATCGTCCTGAGCTTCGTCCTGCGTCGAGCGGTGGCGGTAGATGCGGTCGTAGATGCCTTCGCAGAGCCTCCGTTCGACGGCCTCTTCCATGAGACTGCGCTTGAGCTCTGTCGCCCGTCGCTGGCGCTTGCGGTCGGCCAACTCTTCGGCCGTCAGCATCTGCTGTTCGACCTCAGTCTTGGGCGGCGGCAGAGGCGGCGTCTTGCTCTTGTCGCGACCGCTGATGGACGCTGCCTTGGCGCGCAAGATGCTCGCGGCCGAGGCGCGGGCCGTGCTGGGTGGAGCGGCCTGTTCACGGCTCTGGCGGGTAGCGAGAGCGGCGAGGTGGGTGGCGATGTGGGAGGAAGCGGTGGCATAAAAGTCCTGGAACTTGGCGGACAAAAAGTCGACATTGGGGGGTGAGGGATGGACCTTGGCCTGGAGGGATTCGATGAAGCTGAAGTCTGGTTAGCCAGAGACGAGTGACGAAGAAAGGAACAAGGACGAGCGTGCGGACCTGTCCGTCAGACCGATCAGCTCAATGGGCAGTTCGTCGAGGTCGATCGAAGCTCGTGGGGGAGCAGGAGGATCGTCGGAGTCGGCATTCTCAAAGGAGTCGGGCCTGTCTTTTTCAGAGGCCATGCTTGGTTGTTCGGCTATGTGTGATGGTTCGGGTGTAAAGGATTTCAAAGAAGCTTTCGGAAGATCTTTCGAAGGAGCTTTCGAAGGAGTTTTCGAAGGAGCCTTGGAGGGAACTTTCGTCGGTGTAGTGCTGACTGGGGGGAGGGATGTTGACCGCCCCTGTGCGAATGGCGGGCTGGGGGTCTTGTGTTCTGTCCGGGAGGCTGAATGGGTCAGCGTCAGTGAGTTGGGGCTTTTACCAGCAACAACGGCATCCTTGGAGTTGGCCGATATCAAAAAGGTCTCGGTCGCTGGTGAACATGTTAGTGGTGATGTAGCCCATTATCTTTGGGAAGAACAGGAGAGAGAAGAGGAAAGAAACAAGAGCAGTTCCAGAAGTTCCATCAGTTCCGGCGGTACCAGCAGTTTAGCAGTTCCAGTTCCGTAGCGGTCAAAGTCAAAGTAAACACCAACAACGTACAGTACACCACTGATTGGCAGACGCATAAAGTCCCTTGAGGAATCTTGAAACCTTGTTCTCGTTGAAACCTTGGGATGGGGGCTGAGTGGAGTATACAACGCAGGGCTGCTGCTGCTGCTGTGGTATCTTACAAATCGCTCGTACTATAACAGGCACTCGTACGGTGCTCGTCCTCCTACTCGTCCTCCTAGTACGTAGGCTTAGGTCTATTCGGGCGCAATGAAGTCCCCGAGACACCACAGCGGTCGCCACGTGTCGAGGACTCGGATTGGTGCGCACGAGTCGTGATCGACACCGACGGGCAAGCCGAGTGGTAAGTGGTGTTTCGCCGGAGATGCGGGGGGGTCCGGAAAAAGAGGAGAGAGCAAGACGAAACGATAACGAGGAGGTGGACGAAACGACGAGGAGGCGGCGGCAAAGCTTTGGCGGCAGTCGACACGATGACGATGTTGTGGGCTTGCACGGACGTTATGCAGGGATCTGTGGCCTAAGGGGCACTGCCGTACGGAGTCCCGGGCGGTGGGCAGTGAGCGGTGGTCGTGGTCGATACGGAGGTGGTGACAATGGCGACGGATCGGAAACTTTGCCAAGCCGTGGCCGATAATTCTATACGCGCAATCGCCACACGTGTTGCAGGTAGGCAGACGCGCCTGGAAAGCCCACTGAGTCGACCTGCATCCACTAAATTTCAGTGGGTTATTTGGAATTACAGCAGCTCCAGGCTCTGTCTCACCCCTGTGACCTGTGACCTGTGACCTGTGACCCTGTGACCTTGGGACTCTGGGGCCTGTGCGCATTTCTCTTCGGCCGAGCAACTTGCGCCTGTCTTTCTCGTCGGCCGCTCACGGCCAGCATGTCGGGCTTGGACCGGTCAGCGTCGCCACAGGACATGCAGAAGATGCAATATGATGCAGTCCTGCATATCACGTGGCGATGTCGGACTAGGGGGTAGTCCGCGCTAGCCGAAGTCAGTATGAAGTTTCTGCCTTACAAACCAGGCACACGTCTGCCTTGCCTAATCTCGCCTTATCGCTCGCCCTCTCCGTCATCACGAGGTCCACCTTTGCGGACTCCCCAACATCTCGCGAGTCATCCACACATCTTCCCCAACCACACCGTCGTTTTCGATCCTTTTTCTCTTCTCTTCCTTTTGTCTTTCTATTCCCTTCTTTTCCTTCTTTTCTACCTCCCAGCTTCTCGCGACACCCACAACGCCCCCCCAGACGAGCCGGTCTCACGTGTTATTCGCCTCAGTCTCCTCGACGGCTGCCCTGCGTCTCCATCTCCTTTGCCCACGCCATGGCTCGTGCAAGGAAGGCCGGGCATTGCACGTCTGCAGGCAGCGTGACGGCGAACCTCTTGCTCTCCTTCCTTGCTCTTTCTTCTGTGCCGCTTGCCGTCGCCGCCGCTCGCGACGCTTCCCAGCAACTCGTCGTCCCTTTACCGCCCACTGGTCCGATTCTGGCCCCTGAACCCCCAGAACCGGCTGAACATGTCTTTGTATGTTCTTCCCTGCGTTCGCCGCATCTCGCTGCTTCGTTTTTGGCTAACCGGACAGACGTTGAGACACGTATACCACCACGGCACGCATCGATATCCCAAACTGCATCGACGGAAAGACATTCACCAGCGCGATGCCACCGTCTTTCTCGCCGCCGAGGATGGCTACGATCGTCATACACTGCCCGAACTGCGCGCCAAGAGCCACCCGGCACCCATACAGCGACTGGCCGACCGCCGCCCGAGCGTCGTCGATCCTATGGTGGCCATGGCCCGCGAACAGGGCTTTGCGACCATCCTCTCCCCTGACGCCTGGATCATGGACAACATTGCTGTGCCAGACATGACCGACAAGAATACCGTTGTAAACATGGCTTACATGGCCGCCAACGCCTACGTGGAGCTGCCCGAGCAGACGGACTGGTACGACGTCGGCGGCCACTTCAACCGCAGCGCCGACTTTGGCTGGGAGGGCGACGGTCTGCGTGGCCACGTCTTTGTCGACGAGACCAACACCACCATTGTCATTGGACTCAAGGGCACGTCTCTGGCTGTCTTTGATGGTGAGGGAACCACCACCAATGACAAGGAGAACGACAATCTCTTCTTCAGCTGCTGCTGTGCCCAGCAGGGCCAGTGGACCTATCGCCAAGTCTGCGACTGTGCAACGGGCACTTATGCTTGCAATAACACCTGTGTGCGCGGGGCCCTGCGCGATGAGAACCGCTACTACATGGCTGCCCGCGAACTGTATGCCAACGTCACCGAGGAGTATCCCGGCGCCAACGTTTGGCTGACGGGCCACTCTTTGGGCGGTGCCGTGAGTTCATTTGTCGGCCAGACCTATGGCCATCCCGTGGTCACTTTCCAGGCCGTGCCCGAGGCGCTCGCTTCCGGTCGTCTGGGTCTGCCGGTGCCACCCGGCGGCGATCCTGATCGGCCGCAAACGTGGCAGAACACGGGCACATTCCATGTCGGCCACACGGCAGATCCTATCTATACTGGCGTGTGCAATGGCGCGACGGCGACGTGTTCGTATGCCGGCTATGCTCTAGAGTCGTCCTGCCACACAGGCTATGAATGCGTCTATGACGTCGTGGCCGATCTGGGCTGGCGTGTGGGCGTTGGCACTCACAAGATCCGCACTGTGATCAGCGACATCCTGCTCAAGTACGAGAAGCCGCCACAGTGTACCTTTACGCCCGAGTGTCTGGACTGCGCGCGCTGGAAGATGTTCGAGAGCAACGGCACTGAGCGCACGACCACGTCCACGTCTTCCATGCCCTCCACGACACGGACGACCACACGGACACGGACAGCCACTTGCCAGACGCCTGGCTGGTGGGGCTGTCTGGACGAGACGACCACGACGGGCACAGCCACAGGCACGACGACGACCACAACTACGACATCTGCGGTGACGACAACCTCTTCAGAGGAAGGCGCACCTACAACGACCACGACGTGCAAGACGCCCGGCCGGTTCTGGGGTTGTCTAGATGAGTCCACGACGACCACGGCGACGAGCACGTCAACGTCGACGTCGAGTACTTCAAGCACGACGTCCACATCCACGTCCTCGAGCACCACATCCACCACGTCGTGCGAGACACCTGGCCGCTTCTGGGGCTGTCTGGATGAGACGACAAGTGTGACGACATCTACCACTAAACAAACGGCCACGCACGCCATCACGGCAGCCCCGACCAACACGGCACCGGCCGCCAAGCCGCCAGCCAAGTGGCACTGTATCCACCGGAACTGGGTGGGGCTTTGCAAGGATTGGGAAGACGCAGCCGATTTATAGATTGCCGAGGGAACGGTTTCCGTGGGATATTGATGGAGTTTTGTTTTGTTTTTTTGTTTTTTTCTTGTTTTCTTGTTTTCTTGTTTTTTTGTTTTTTATTTGCTTTCACTCTTTTGGCTTTTTATGCATGGCCGAAGCAGCAGCGAACAGGAACGTGTGGGCTTCGATGGAGGCGTCTTTTATATTGGGATGACGCACATAATTTGCGCGTAGGCACTTTCTTGTTTATTTAGGTTGTTCTTGATTGCCCGTCCCGCGAGACTCTTTTTGCTACATCTTACACTTATACATATTATACGGTTATTTCTGCAATATCTCCCCTTTTCTGGGTATCGTTTATATGAAATGCTCTATTGAATTCGTTTCTATGTGCTTTGCGTCGCTAAACACTCGGGTGTTCCATCACTTCTCCGAGCTGATATCGGCGTGTTCTACCACATCCACTCGAGAGGCCGTCTCTATCTGAGCTTTCCGGGCTGCCCTCTTCTCGTCCCGTTTCAGGAGAATGATAATGGACACCGTGACGAGCACTGCATCCTGTTAGCTCTGGCATTTCCATGGAAATGACTGGAATACCTACCTGATAAAGCTTGCAGGACAATGTCCCATGTGTAACCCTTCCTGGCTGCAGGGTATTCGGTTGTCTTCCAGACAAAGTTGGGAGCCTTGTTCTGTGTTAGCATGAGCTTCCAGGGAGTACTGCTTGAAAGTACTCACAACTGCCTGCACCACGTAGGCGAAGTCGTTGGCAAAGGCAATCAGCAACGACCGTTTCTCTGTGTCGTCTGAACAAATTTCGTTGATCCAACTCAAGATCAGAGGTCCAGCACCACACTGCATGGGTTAGCAACGAACGTTCACGGAAGAGCATCAGAACTACTTACGCCAATCTGGCTCAGCCAGTAGACGGCCGTGCGGCCGCTGATGTTGCTGTACAGCGGCATCTTCAACAGAACCGCACAGAAGATAATCTTACAGAGGTCAGTCATGTTCTGTAACCGTTCAAGATCTAAACACTCACGTTGATGAAAGCGCCCGTAATGATAAAGGGCCACCGGGATCCACGGAACGGTCCGTCAGAAAGCCATGCCCAACTGAGGGCCACGACAATGAAGATTCCAATGGTCACGTTGGGCACTGGCAGGCATTAGCAGACTGCACGAATTCAACAGGGTCAGATCCTCTTACAGTTGTTGATCTGGTAAACCGAGTATGTCCGTCCTGGTACAGGGGCGGGTGTGGCGTTGAAACTCTTCAGCCAGTAGCCCATGGCTGCCTGGGGATAACCGTTGTTCCAGACAATGTACAGAAGTGCTAAATGGGAGATGCAAAGTTAATAAATGGAATGGAGGCTACAAGGCTTGGTAGGACTCACGCAAAAGGTAGGTGTGCCAGCTGAGGAAAATACGCCGGACCTTCTCCTTGGACCAAGGCTGCGTCCCGGCACGGCCAACGGCCTTCATTCTGTCATAGGAAAGCTTGTTTTCCTTCTCTGAGATCCACCACGTCTTCCGGCCGCTCTGAGGCAAGTTGGGGAAGAACACGAAGCCAGCTGCGGCCAGTGGAAGTGTGATAATTCCATCGATAATGAACATCCATCGCCCTAGTGTCCCGAGTGTTAGTTTTTTGAATTATGAATGAAACTAAAGATGTTTTGGGGGGTGAACGCACATCCAGCACGACCGCCAACATTGTGAAGATTGGTGTATGCTGCGGCCTGGAGAATACCGCTAAACAAGCCGCCAATGGATCCTGCCAACCAGAAAACCATGGCGCGCTTGCCAATTTCTTGCGGTGTGTACCATGAGCCCAGGAGGTAGTGGATGCCGGGGTAGAAGCCAGATCTGATGTCGCGTTAGTTTCTGTATCACGGGTTGCTTTCATCTTTCAGACCGTCTTACTCAAACAAGCCGACAAAAAACCGTGCAATATAAAGACCCTTGTAAGATTTGATCTCGGCCGTGCAAATCGTGGCAATTCCCCAACCGATTTCCAGCGCAGGAATGACCCATCGTGGCGAGATGCGTGTAATGATCAAGTTCGAGGGGATCTGGCCGATAACATAGCCGACAGTGAAGACAGAGGTGCCTGGACTCGTCAGTACACGGCGTACAGCAGGCAAGCGAAAGGAGTTGCGGGCGGCAATACATACTCGTCACAAGTTCGTTGCCGTACATGTTCATATCCTCCTTCATGCCGCTCAGAAAGGCGTTGGTGGCATTGTTAAGGTCCAAATTTTTGAGAAAATAACCAATGGAAGCAAAGGTCAGGACAAAGGCGTCGAGCTTGAACAGGAGCCACCGCTGGTCGGGCGGCAAGTCCCATGTGTCCCAGATGTAGCCCTTCCAGGTGCGGATGGGCTTGACCAGAACTGACTCCTGAGACCCGTTAGGATCCGCTTCGCTGTCGTGCCGGCCGATATCACGGCTCTCATGCTCATGGACCGTCTTGGAACTCTGCAGAAACCCCATGGTGCGATCGGCAGTGCGGTTGGGCAAAGGGCAAAGGGCAAAAAAAGGAGGTGCTAGGAATGAGGGAAATGGATGGCGATCACAGGCCATTCCGTCCTCAACGGCCATCCTAATCCATTATATATAGAGCAGACATTTCTCTCTCGCTCGTCCCTCTGTCCCTCTGTGTGTGTGGAGGCTTTTCCATGGCTCCATACGCCGTTGTGGTGTTGCATCCAGACGCGTAGTCTCCGCACCTGTGTGTTCTTACGTGACCGGGGAAATTATGACAACATATACTCGACTCTGTGCCTGTGGCATACGGTTAGTAGACTTACAAGGCTGACATCATGGATGGCGTATATGACGCTTTCACGGGGCTGTACTGAAAAGGGTTTAGCCGGCCCCGTTCGTCCACTTACAATGGAGACAAGGCAAAGAGATATAAGTCGCGCACGGCATGCCAGGGGGCTGCTGTACCACACACAGGGGAACGCAAAGTACTTCGAAAATGGAAGAGATGGACAGAATTGAGCCAGATTCCCATCGAGCTATTGGCCCACGAGGACTGGGAAGCGTTAGGGTCGAGCAGGGAAGACTATACGAGTCAGTCAGGGAGGTCCAGAGCTGCACGAACTTGCAGGCCTTGCTGATGCCATTTGCCATTTTTTGCCATTTGCCACGAGAAGTCTGCCCTGCAGCCCGAATATCCGGGAACGGCCATGCCCAGACATTTGTAATGCATTTTGGCCTGATGCAAAATGCAACGGAGTCGTCGCTAGACAATCCTTCGCAGCACGAAATGATGATTATGTAAGCATATAATGGCGGCTATGCTTTACGAGTACGGAGTACAGCAGCATGGTATATCATTCGTACTCAATAAACCCTTGGCGGAAAGGCTTCAGTACGGATAGCAATTCTTATCCGGTAAAAGCTTTGGCTAAAATTCTTGCCACGGCTTCTTGTCTGACAAAAAGCTTTTACTAAGCCACCTCCAAGACATTCTTGCCGGTCTGTCGCGGCATCTCTATAGACTAATATTTGTTGCTCCTTGGCTGGTGGCTTGTCCTCTGCTAGCTTCGGAGTATCGGATTCGCCGTGAAAGCGATGCTTATCTTCATGCCAAGGTTGGGTATCCTCGCCTGTCATATTGCTTATAGATCACGTACGAATACTCCGCAGATGTAAATCCCCATTCGTGGTACCACATCTTTGCGGCTTGGCAACTCGAAAGAAAGAGACTGTGTCCTACAACCCAACCCACGATTTATCACATGTCCGGAATACTCCGGGATTCAGTCAAGTTGTAACAGCATCCCATTGTATCAGCCCATGTATCGAACGTGTTTTTGCTCGATATATCTTTGAATGTATGTTCACAAATCTATATTATGCAAACACCCACGCCCATTTAACCCTGAAACTGTCACCTTCCTTTTAAATAACATCATGTAAGTGAGTAGACGTAGTAATAGTATTTATAGGCGTCCCTTACTATGATCCGCATAATATGGACATTTCGACTCTAGAAGTCGAGAACAAATCCTGTTCTTAAGAGTTGTATAATGTTAAATCAATGTAAAGAAAATAATGCTCCGTCGGTCGTCTGGACTGACGATTCACTGATAAGACGTATTCAGTTCTTTTAACTCGGTTGTTTGCTACTTTCATTATTTGATTTTTGATTGGTTTATGCCAACCTATGACCCGCCTGTCATGCACATGCTTTTGAGACAGCCGCCCAAATGGAGGAAGCATAAGGTCAACGACTTGAATGAGTCTTAATAATCTGTAAAAGCAATCATCGCATAGGCTTAGTGCACTTCGTGTCATCTGTTCCCTCACCCTGTCAGCTTTTTGCCACTCTCTTACTACGCAAAGCTTCCCAGAATGTATATTTATATCCTGCTTTCACCTTTTCCCTCCATCTAGTAGTTTCATTTTCAACAAACTCAAATCTTAAGCAAGATGACGATCAAACAAACCCCCGAAAAATCAGGCAAACGCGGAGAGGATAAACTGGAAGAGGACGGCCCTGTCGTTGCTTTTCTCAAAGACCTCACACGAAAAATTGAGAATTACACACAAAAAAATTGAGGAGACCACTTACAAAATTGAACGTTTTAAAAGAAGACTCAACATTGAAGCTGGGCGAAGAGCACGACATCGCGCACGGCAACTCAACGAAGCTACACAAGATTTAAAAGAATCGAAACAGGAATATGAAAATTCAATAGAAGACCCACCTTCGTACCACGATGTCTTCGATTTGGAGAAGCCAGCAAGTTCCATCACACTAGGCACGTCAATGTTCAGTGGCGCAGTCGAGAAATCGGTCGATATGGACCTCACCAAGCCAGCTGTCGTCAAAGATCTTATCTATACAACGATCAAACTCACTGCGTATATCGCAGATCCAACAGACAGCCAGTCTCCGGCAGCAATGGAAGTTGTGGCAAAAATGGTTGAACTGATCACAGCGGTCGCCATGACAGCTGCGGAGATCAAAAGCAGCACCCCAGTTGCAACAGCATTCGTCTTGACGCGATTCGTGATTGAAGCAGCCTGGGGAGTCCCCATAGTAAGGCGTTACAAAAATACACCAGACACCGCGAAAGCAATCCAAGCCGGCTACAAGCTACATAGGGTCATCGACTACTCTATTACAACGGCGGAAAACCTAAGAGGCTTTAGCCGAGAGACTCTAGATCACGTGTATACGGCTTCACAAAATGTAGTCTCTGCTCTACCGGAGACTTCAGGAAATGCAGTACTTCCACTCCTCGAAAAAATTGTCGTCCGTCTCGGTCAAGCCATTGCAGAAACGGCCTGCAACGAACGAAAAAGCATGGCTTTGGCGTATAGTGATCATGCTCTAAACTGCAACAAAACGTGGCTACAATGTGAACAGGACGATCTATGTTATAACTTATACTTTGACCCGAGACGGAAGCGTAAATAGAATATGCGAGTTTAAGCGGCAAATCCCCAGGGGTAGTGAAATGCCATAATAGTGATGCAAGCAATATAATCCCAAGTCCTCTAAGCGAGTTCCAATAGCAACCAACAAGACAGTCTAGAGAATACCCCGAAGAAGGCTGGTTAATTGCCGAGTACCCAGGTGCTCTCTCGTCCGCGCCTTGTAAGAATGCTGCGAATGTGCTTAGACACAGAGGACATATCATTGACCTGACAACACGTGTTGGGGCGTAAGCATATGTTGTTATGGCAGGGTCAGGCTTTTCTTGTGGGCTTTTCATCAGGTAGAGTATCACGGTAGCAAAGTGTGACACATTATCGGTGGTTGACGTAGTTTCTGTTCTTTATTGTTAGAAACGGAAAGACAAAATATCAAGAAACTTACGTCTTCTGGAGGACATCTGCGTAGAATTCATCAAACTTCGTCCTCTACCACGATCACTCACACGGCTTTCACTGCCCTGCATCGCCCGCCACTCCACCGGCCTGGAAAAAAAAGCTGGCGACTCCGACCACGATAGTCACCGCCGTCGCCGCATTCTGAAGGCCCGAAAACGAGCCCACTGCCGCCGACTCCATCGCCGCTGCTGCCTGGCTGGTCTGTAGCGGTGAAGATAGAAGGGGAGAGAGAAGAGAGAGCCGAGTCGAGAGATGTTGAAATTTATAGAAGTTTGCTGGTAGCAGTTTGTCTATAGATAGAGAGAGCGAGGAGACGAAGGGAGTGGTAGGCTAGGAAGGTGGCATAAGCAAGCAGCGTGTTCCTTCTAATTTGTTTGAATAACGCGTTTCATCTCATCTTGTGATTTCATCTCATCTCACAAAAAAAACGCGTTCCTTTGATATGTATTTTTTGAAAGAAAATTTTAATTTCTTCAAGAGATCTCTTCTTCAATCCTTTTATTCTTTCATGCTTCCTTTTTCGAGTTTTCTTCAATCTCAATTTTCGCTTTCGCCTTCTCTCTTTGATCCCATCTCTCGCCGTCTCTCTCTTTCTCTCTCTTTCTCTCTCTTTCTCATCTCTCATCCTCGCCCCCCTCTCTCACTCTCTCTTTTCCCCCTTTCACCGCTGCAGACCAGCTAGGCAGCAGCGGCGATGGAGACGACAACGGTGGCAGCGGCGGAAGCGGTGGTGGAGGCAGCGGAAGCGGCAGCGACGGCGGCGACGGTGGCGACGGCAGCAGGGGGCTCGTACTCGGGCCTTCAGAATGCGGCGGCGGCGGTGACCATCGTGGTCGGGGTCGCCGGCTTTTTTTCAAGGCCGGCGGAGCGGCGGGCGGCAGTGGCTGGGTGGCAGCGGGGGACGCGCTGGTGGGCGTCAGCGTCCGGTTGGATGAGGGGCCCGGCACCGCAGGTGGCGGTGGAGGAGGACGAGAAGGAGGAGGACGACGACGACGACGACGACGACGAAGGCGCGCCGTTGATTTCTTGAAGGGGTTTTCCTGTATTTTGGCCTGTGAAGCGGATTAGCCGTGGAGGGTCGACTGTTTTGGGGTCGATCTGGGACGACAGACTGGCACCTTCTCGTGGTGTCCTGGGTGAGTACCCATTATGGGGAAACGAAGACCAGTCTACATGTAAGTTGGCAGTCAATATGGAGTATCTCTATAGATTTCCAGAAGCTGTATGAATATTGAATCATCTATAGAAAATAGAATCATTTGAACATTGTTATGAAGCATCAAGTTTTGAAAGATCAGAGCATGAAAGTTCATGAAGATCTTTGTTTCTGTGAATTCATCCTTTATAGTGAATTGTTTTTGTTTTTTCACGCGGTTCAATTAAAGTTTAAGTAGATTTTCTCTGTCTTGGTTTTTCTACTTATAAGCTCGCCACTTTCACAACGCTGCACAACTCCCCTTGACACGTGCACAACCTGCCGGACACGGATAGTCTGGGTTGTACTGCCACAGAAAATAGGGATCCGTCTCGTTTGTGAGCACCTCAGCAAGCAACCGCGACGGATATGGCAGATCAAAACTCTGGCGGAACACCTCCATGGAACTGATGCGGATCTGGCCCCAGCCCTCGTCGATGAGCGTGTCGATGCTCGTCCCGTAGACGTACTCGCGGAAACCGGCCCAGCGAATTGCTGCCGCACACATCGGACAGCTCTCTGCATTGGTGTACAGAGTGAGATCGGCAAAGGCGGCCTGGGCCTTGGTGCCCGTCAGGTTGTATGGGCCCTGGGGGTCTGTGAGAATGGCGCTGCAGTTGGTTATGGCCGCAATCTCGCCGTGCATAGCCGGGTTGCCCATTGCCGTGTTGGAGTTGGCTCCCGTGCAGACGAGCTGACCCCGGCCGTCGGTCGTTGTGGCCGTGTGGTTGACAATGACTGCACCAAAGGCAGCAAACGGGCAGGGCGCCTGGAGGGCGAGATTCGCCTGGCGCATCCAGTAGGCGCGCACGGAAAAGGGCACGCTGTTGATGGCGCGTGTCGGACTGGCCAGGGGCGTCTGGGTGTCGCCACGGTGCAGATGGCTGCCGGCATGGCCGTAGACGGCCGGCACGGCCACGAGGACGGCAGACAGGAGCAGAGAGAGTGGAGAGAGCATGACAGACAAAACGGGTAGAAGATAAACTTATGATTGCATCTGTAGGGTCACATTCGAGGCTTTATATGAAAGGATGCTTATCATAGAGCTTCGGCTGAGATCCGATACAGGGAAGATAACGGCTTCCAAGAGATGGCGTATCTTGATATCATCACGAGCTTGCCAAGGTGTTAGTGACGATAAAGCAATAGTCAGATTGTCAGACAGATTGTTTGAATAATGGTTGGATCAAAATGTATTTGTTTATTTCCATACTATTAGAGGGATGCACTGGGCTTTGTTGCTCCATCCAAGAAGCCATAGATGTTTCAATGTATTAATGGAACTCTGCACAAGATTCTCTCGTACACCTACTCAAAGTTCTTCAGATCTGACCTGCATGCACTGTAACATGTATGTTCTTTCTGGTTTAGCGTAGCCGCATGTACCGTTCCCCAGATATTTCCCCGCATACCGGTTGTGCCGACGATCCAAGACATATACTGGGCTTCCCGGCGGATAACAGTTCGGTCATTGGTCAGGCAGTGTAGTAAGACAGTCCCGCCCGGATAAGTACGCGCGGATATACACTTCTGTTGCTGTACTTAAACAGTTTGTGTCCTTGTTGTCGTGTTCTGGTCATTCCCTTAACAGTTCATTGTAAACTTTCAATTAGTGTCTCCTTCTCTTTACGTCTTCCTAATCCATCCATGGTATTAGTCCTCTTGGCTGCGGCCCCGTCCGTGACGACGGTCACACATGCTCTGCTGGTCTTGGTGGTTCTGGTCTCCGTCGTCTACGTCATCTACCAGAGATACTTTCACCCCCTGGCCAAGTATCCCGGGCCGTTTCTCGCGTCTCTGACAGACCTTTGGCAGGTGGCACAGTTTCTTGGCCTCCAGCAGCCTTACCATCTGACGGAACTGCACAGCCAGTACGGCGAGTTTGTACGTTATGGCCCAGACAAACTCAGCGTGACCTGCGAAGATGCCATCCCGACCATCTACCAAAAGGGTACTCGTCACATGCCCAAGACAGAGTTTTACGATGCCTATGGATCCAATATCCCGAACGTCTTTGGGATGCGGGATGAGAGTGTGAGTGAATGTCGGCGAGAACGAAGAAACTAAATGCTGATCCTCCAGCTGCATGCCCTCCGTCGACGCCACATGTCCCACAGCTTCTCGCTCTCGTACGTCAAAGGCATGGAGCAGTACCTCGACACCAACATTCAGCTGCTACGCAACAAGATTGAAGAGCACGTCGCCAACGGCACTCCGTTCAACCTCAAGCAGCTGCTGCAATACTACGTCATCGACGTGCTGGGCGAGCTCGCATTCAGCCAGTCGTTTGGTCTGCAGAGCAGTGGCGACGCGTCGCGCATTCCACCCGTCGCCGAGCACAGCTTGTTGGGGGCAGTGACGGGGGCCTGGCCGGCTATGACGCGACAGCTCAAGGCCTGGCTGCCGTACGTGCCGCACGCGGCACTGCGGTCACTGTTTGCCGGCCGGGCGCAGTGTGCAAGCCTGGCAGCGCAGTGCGTGAAACGACGCATGGCCGAGCTCAAAGAGGATCAGGATGGCGGAAAGCAGCGCAAGGATATTCTGACGAACCTGATCCTGGCGACGCATCCGGACACGGGCGAGCATCTGCACCAGATGGACCTCGAAGCAGAAGCCTTTGGATTTATGTGAGTGGGAGATAGAGAGAGAAGGCAACGAAGAAAATGGGAGGAGAGAAAGAAGATCTAACATATCAGCATCGCCGGAACCCATACGACCAGCGCCACAACAACCCTGCTCATGTACCACCTGCTACACACACCCGAAGCCATGGCCAAAGTGGTCGAGGAACTGGATGTCAAGTTGCCGGCGCTGTGGCCGGGCCAGGCAGCATACTCTGTGACTGAGGCTGAGGCTCTGCTGCCGTGGCTGCGTCTGTGCATCCGTGAGAACTTCCGGCTGACTCCCGTGTTCACGATGCCGTTGGCTCGGCGGGTGATGGCGTCCGAGGGTGTTGTGATTGGAGGAGAGGTGATTCCAAAGGGGGTAAGTCTCCCGACTTCTCTATCTGTTCGTTCTAACTTTCAGACTTCCGTCGCCGTCTGCAACCATGCTTTCCACCACAACAAGCACATCTGGGGCGACGACCACAACGTATTCAGCCCGACCCGCTGGGAACGGCCCGACATGGCCAATCGGGCACGGTACCTAATGCACTTTGGGCTCGGCGGACGGCAGTGTATCGGAAAGACAGTGGCACAGGCCAGCATCTACAAGTTGAGCAGCACGTTGCTGCGGCAGTATGAATTCCAGCTGGCCGACACAGACGAACGGGCAGCCGTTGACCGCGGCGAATTTTACGGCAAGCTGCCGGGGATGATCAGTGTGGGAATAAGCGAGCTTGAAGGGCCACTGATGGTGACAGCAAAGATGAGGGTGTAAGAGAAAAAGAGACATAAGATATTTCCAGTGGACTGTAAATGCCGATAAGGCGCTAAAAACCCCCGCTCAGTAGGCCAATCTAGGGAAATCCGCCTTGTACTCTGTATAAACCAAAGACCAACAGATCTTGAAAGATCTTCCGGAATTCGTCTCCTAGATCTGCATCAGGGCCTCCTCTGCCATGACTACCCCTGCTACCGGGAGTCGTCGTCTGGTGCCGAAACGGACGCGAGCACCTCTGGCTTGCAACGCCTGCCGGCAGACGAAATCAAAGGTAGATTGAATTTGTCTTCTGTATATTACCATTGATGATCCTGACAGGTCAGTGTGATAGTGAAAGGCCGGCGTGTGGACGATGCAAGCGACTGCAGTACCCATGCATCTACACGCAGAACAATGCCCCAGACAAGCGGCTGGGATCCCAAAAAGAGAGGAGGTGAGACCAAGACTGAGATCCTCAGATTTGAGCTGACCGGGAAGAGCACGATGGGCCCGAGTCGTCAAGACGGAGCCGCCCAGGAAATCTGGTTCCGTTCTCATGGCCAAGCCGGAGATCGACGGTCCGTCTGCATCGACACCGGCGAGTAGCAGCGCCATATCCTCAGGATCGGCCATCGATATGGTGGCCACCGGAGCGTTTGACAACCGGCCAGCCATAGATGTTGGCCATTTCGGTGAGTTCACCACCGAGATATCAAATGTTTCTTCTCACACGTCCCAGGGCCGAGCTCCAACTTTGCCCTGTACCAGTCACTCACACAGGCCATCAGCAGTCTGTGTCAACAGATGGCCATCGCCGCCAGTGAACCGCTCGAGACAATCGACTCAGATCTCAGGAAGAGCTCTGTACACACCAAACAGACGACCTCAGCCTCTCCGGTCGTGCTGTCGTCTGTTCACCAGCCAGGACGGTGGATCCCCGAGTTCCTGGATGGCGTCGGTGCCGTGCTGCTGTTTGTCGACAAGACGCTGATCAGAGCTTCGGCCACCACCCGATCGGCTCAAGCACTGCTCAACATAGTCGATGCTCACACGCGGGCGAGTTCCGACGACGCCACCACGGCAGAGCTCCACTACCACCAGGCGCTGCAGCTGCTGCTGGCCGATGAGCAGGAGGTTGGTCATGCCCGCGTCGAGACGGTACAGGCGCTGCTGCTGTTGGCAAGTTACCAGCAGAACAGCCAACGGGCCATGGCGAGCCTTACATCGCACGTGCTAGCCGTCAAGGCGGCCTACCAGCTGGGACTGCACTGCCGGGCGTCGTATGCAGGTCTGCGGCCGAGCGAGCAGCAGCTGCGGGCCCGGCTGTGGTATGGAGTGGTGAATCAAGACATGTGAGTGGGCTGGTGTCTTTGGAAGTGTCGGCCTCCTCTACTGACATCTGCAGAACGCTCAGCTCGGCCCTTGGCCGTCCCTGTCTGGTCCCCTCGCAGCACGTCCGGCCAGCCATTTTCACTCTTCTCACTGCCGATCCATCGTTATCATCGTCGTCGTCATCGTCCACTCGCTACTTTTGCAGTCTCATGTGAGTTTATCTGGTTGACAGCGTCCTACAACTAACCCACTCCAGTTCCCTCCACGAAATCATCGCTGCTGCCGTCGACTCCATCTACGATGCCAATGTCGGCTCGCCTCTCGATCTCTTGTCTGCTGACCTCATTGCCAAAACCACCAGTCTCCTCGACCGCCTCACTCAGTGGCGTGCCAATGTCTGCATCAGCTCCTTCGGCTTCCTCGACGAGACCATTGCCCTGGACTCCTGGACGCCCCCACGGTTCCACGCCGAGCGCTACAGACTGTTGCTGGCACTCTATTCTTGCAAGGCCGTCATGATCGTCTGTGGGCCCATCCTCATGGCAGCTCTGCGCGAAACGTCTGCTGCAAGGACGGGCATGCGTCCGTCGGCTGTCCCCGATATTCTCCGGGACGCCTCCGCGTCGATTTTCCAGAGCGATCTGCATGCCCTGCACGAATTCCAACGCATCCTGAACGCCATTCTCGTCCACGACCCGTCTTTCATTCGGCGCAATGCCGTCTGGTGGATGAGTAATTTTACCTGTATGGCACCCAGAATTTCCTCCCTTATCCACTTCTGACGCCTCAGCCTTTACCATGTGTCTGCATCTGCTGGCGCTCTGGATCCTCTGCATTTGCTCACCGCTGTCCATGCCGAGGATGCTGAACCTGGCTGCCGGACAAGCCGAGGCACGCCTCCTGGACGGTCTGCAGACCCTCAAGATCATTGGCGAGTCGAGCATCATGAGCGTCCATGCACACCGACGCCTCCAGCAATATCTCGTGCTGGTCAGGTTGTTAGGCAAGAATGGGAAGATCCGCACGGACGCGGACGCGGGCGCGAGTGCAGGCGCTGCCGTTAACAACACCACCTCTACGCGTACAGTCGGAGCAGATAGGCTCCTCACGTTGCACGACATGCAGAGATTCCTGCCGTCCGGGACTGTGGCGTCTGTCGGACTGCCGAGCATTACGAATACAGATCCTGTTGTTCCCAGTCTCGAAGATCTGTTCTGCCAACTGGGCGACAACGACCTCTTCGACAAGGACGCAACCTTTCCGCCGCATCTAGATGACACGGGCGGCTTTCTTCCATAATGCATGATGAAACCCGGGGTAGCATGGGGTATGGGGAATGGGGGAGGGGGGAAATGGAAAAGATAAAGACCAATCTGGTGGCCAGAGATGGAAAAATCCTATGGGGGAGTGGATAGGACGTGGCTGGGGAAAGGGAGAAAGCGGCCGGGAATGGCGACCAATAGAGGGCAGTTCAACCGCTCCAGTGTAACCCCATAGGGTCTGAATGGCAGCCGTCTTATCCAGATTATACAGCCAGCACGGAGCCGTGTTTCTGCATCGCCATGGCGCATCATACAGACAAAAGCCGTTTCTCGGAGCGTCATGCACATTTGCTCATGATGCTTCGGACAATGTCCGCTTTTCCAAAAGGATCGTCTTCCTATCTGTCATAATTCATACACAGAATGAGATCACAATATGTGTTGCTTACAAGATCCTCCTTGATAACAGCCACTAACCTATCACCCTCCTAGAAGCGTAAGAATGCTGGATCCGTCCATCGCGCCGGCTCTCTGCTGCCCGATTGGCCTTGCCGGGGATCTCCCTGGCTCCTGTGCAAGCTATAGGGGTCCACTCATTGGAGAATCTGGGGTACGTCTTCGTGCGGGGATGGCCCGCGGCCTCCGTGGTAGTTGCGTGGCGTATACACACAAAAGTGCACAGAGAATTCGTAGACGTATAAATCATAGTATGGAGCAGGCCTGCCGTCATCCTCTGTAGATCTGTCTGGGTTGTGCGGCTTGCCATCTTTCCATTTCCTCTTTCTTCCTCGTCTCTATCCACCATGTCGAGCACAACAGCCGGGTCCAAAATGGAGGCCTTGGCCGCCTCCGAAGAGGGCAAACATGTTGAGTATTGTGTAGGAACCCGTCCTCTTGATCTCTTGGCTTCTTGGCCTCTTGGTCTCTTGGCAACTCACTGACCGTCGCCGTCCAGTCCGATGCCGAGCCGGCGCTCTCACCCGAGCACCAGGCCTACCTCATGGCTCGGCATGGCACCATCGACCTCGACCCCATTCCGGCCATGGACGACAACGACCCGCTCAACTGGCCGCAGCAAAAGGTTGGCACATAATCGTCGTCGTCGTGCTCTTCATATGCTGACTAATCAGAAAATAACCAACCTCGTCCTCGTCGCCTTCCACGCCATGATGTCCACCTTCATCGCTGCCGGCATCCAGTCGGCCTTTTCCAATATTTCCGTCGATCTCGGCGTCTCCATGCAGCGCACCAGCTACCTGGTGTCTCTCTTCATCGCCATTCTCGGCGGCGCACCGCTCTTCTGGCGGCCCATCTCCCAAATCTATGGCCGCCGCCCTATTTTCTTGCTGTCTCTGGCCTGCAGTCTCGTTTGCAACATTGGCTGTGCCGAGAGCCACTCGTACGCCACTATGGGTTTCTGTCGTGCCCTGACGGCCTTTTTCATCTCACCTCCCCTGTCTATCGGCAGCGGCGTCGTCTCCGAGACCTTTTTCCGCCGCGACCGCGGCCTCTATATGGGTGTATGGACCACCATGGTCACCCTGGGTGTGCCTGTCTCTCCTTTTATTTTTGGGTTTGTGGCTCTGCGTGTGGGCTACCGTTGGATTTACTGGGTGTTGGCTATTGTGAGTTTTTCTCCTTTCTCCTTTTTGATTTTCTTTGATTTTTCCTTTTCTTTTTCTGTATTTTCACTTTCTCTCTATTTTCTCTTTCGCTTCTCTCATCTTCTCTAACAACTCAGGTAAATGGCGTCCAGTTCATCCTCTACTTCTTCTTCGGTCCCGAAACTCGCTATATTGCCGGCCGCCCAACCAAGCCGACCTCCTCGTTTGCCGCTCGCTACCTCGATTTTGGCCGCATCGACCCAACTCCCCTCAAGGCCATCGACTTTGTGCATCCGCTCTTCCTTGTCATGCGGCCCTGTGCCATCATTCCGGCCGCAGCCTACGCCATGATCTTTCTATGGGGCAGCATCTTGATCTCGATCGAAGTCCCGCAATTATTCCCTGAACAGTTCGGCTTCAACACGCAACAGGTCGGCCTGCAGTTCATCAGCCTCATCGTCGGCACCATTCTGGGCGAACAGATCGGCGGCCGCATGTCTGACATGTGGATCTGGCGCCGCCATCATCAAGGCCACTTTCCAGCACCCGAATATCGTCTCTGGCTGAGCTACATTGGCTACGCTCTCACCATCTGTGGTGTAGTCGTCTTCCTCGTCCAGCTCGACCACGCCGGCAACACCTGGAACGTCACACCTCTTGTCGGTGCTGCTATTGCTGCTGCCGGCAACCAAATCGTCACCACGGTCCTCATCACTTACGTTGTCGACTGCTACCGCGACGAGGCAGCCAGCATTGGCGTCTTTATCACATTTGTCCGCCAGACTTGGGGCTTTATCGGTCCCTTCTGGTAAGTTTTTTTTTTCTTCTTCTTCTCTCTCATACTGATGTTCAGGTTCCCTCAAATGCTGGAAAACATTGGCTTCATAAAGAGCACCGGCATCGCCGTCGGTCTGATGATTGCCGTTTCAGTTCTGCCTACTATTCTCCTTCAATGGAGAGGGAAGCACTGGCGGAAATGAGCATTACATTCTTACATCATGGTAAATATGACTTTACGGTTATTTTGGGTTTCATGTCAATCGAAAGCATTCCTTTTTGGGCATCAAGTTATCATACTCGTGAAGCCCGGCCAGCAGCACAAAATGCGTGGGCTGACTCATTTGGTGCTCCGTATTGCCATTCCTCCATGATTTCTGGCTCGTAAAAATGCATTTTGGCCTCTTTACAGAGACAGAATAACCTTGTGCTTGGTCGACTTCTCCTCCGGCTCGCCGAAAACGTCAATGTCCCACTTGGGTTTGTCTGTGGATGTTAGCAGGATCCGAAAGATGTCCTAGAACATGGATTTTGTACATACAGTTGACAGGAATGTTGAACCGCTTCGGCGACTCGCCCAGCTTGTTCAGTGCGGCGACGGCCGCGTCATCAAGCTCAACCTCCTGGAAGTTCTCCAGAATGCGCTCCTTCTTGACCGACTTGGGGATGACGCTGTGGCCACCAACCTGGGACCAGGCGAGAATTACCTGCGCAGGCGTGACCGTCTTGGATTGGGCCTTGGACAGACGCTCGGCCTCGGCCTTGATCTCGTCCGCAGCCACGAGCAGCGGCAGGCCCTCGGAGTTGTTGCCAAAAGCCGAGTAGGCAGTAATGTGAATGTTCTTCTCGGCGCTGTACTTGACGAGATCCAGCACCTGGAGACGCGGGTGGCGCTCGACCTGGTTGACGGCCGGGACAATGCCGGTGGCCTTGCTGATAGCCTCGAGCTGCTCAATGTTGAAGTTGGCCACACCCACAGACCGGACCTTGGTCTTGGGCAGCTTGTTCACGGCTGTCGAAAGAGCAGGTCAGCACCAGGGCCCTATTATGATGATGAATCGCATGGAGCACAGTCTTACCCGTCCACGTGTCCACGATCGAGACAGTGTCCAAGACGTCGGCCTCGTCGCTGTTGCCGGCAATAGTGGGGAACAGAGAGTCACCACGGCCAAAGGCAACCGGCCAGTGGATGAGGTAGAGCTTGTCACGTCAGACTCAGAAACAAATCAAATGGCAGTCAGACGAGAAGGAAAGGCTCTGCCCACATCCAGGTAGTCCAGCTCAAGCTCGGCCAGAGTGTCGTCCAGAGCAGCCTCGACATCGTCGGGGTGGTGCTTGTTGTTCCACAGCTTCGAGGTGATGAAGATGTCCTCACGCTTCAGACCGGGCACCTCAGCCAGAGCCTGCTTGATGCCCTGAGCCACCTCACGCTGGTTCTGGTAGATCTTGGCCAGATCCAGGTGACGGTAGCCAGCCTTCAAGGCCTCGAAAACACCCGCAGAAACTTCACCGGGAGCTGACTGCCAGGTGCCGTAGCCCAAAAGAGGGATCTTGTGGCCGGAGCTGAGCGTGACGGTCTTGCCGAAAGACATGGTGACGATTGTTCTGAATGAATGGTGAGGATGGTCAGGGTGGTTGAGAATCTTGGTAGAAGCAGTAAGTGAAGAAAAAGTAGGTAAATAGAGGGGAAAATTGTGACAGGGCAAGAGGGGGAGGGGCGTTTTTAAGGTTCGGGAATAGAGCTCTGAATCTGCCGGTTCTTGGGGAAGGAGCCATCGAGGTGCTGCTGCCAAACAGAGACTAACACAAACACAATCCGTGGGGGTTTGCTCGTCATTCAAACCCCCCACCAAGAAGGTGCTCCTCCCCGAGACCGGTCCATTGATACACCGACGACGCATGTCACATGATATTAGATAAGCACGATAAGAAGATAAAGTGGGTCCACGCGACTTTTTCAGTGAAAGCTGCCGGACGCGACAGCCTTGCAACCAACCACTTCCTGCATGCGACACACCATCGGCCGGGACATCAAACATGGCCGCCACATCCGAGAGTGAGGCAGTACGGCCGTCGGCCGACGCTGCCGGTCAGTCCGACGATGCGTCTCTGTCGGAGCTGTCGAGCTTGTCCGACCCAGACAGCGACGGCGACAGCGACTCGGCGGCAGCAACAAAGAAGACGGGCAAGACCAGCAAAGCCTCACCGGCCAAGAAGATCGAATGGCTGGCCACCGGGCGGACACGACGGTCGACAGCGGGCAACCGGATGAAGAGTCTGTTAGCGAGCATGGTGGCGTCGGCCGGGGCGGCTGACCACGGTATGGCGAGTGGTGGTGGCGATGCGGGCAACGATTCGGATCTCGAGCTGTTGTTTGCCGAGGACGAAGAGGATGCCGGGTGGTCGCTGGACGAGCAGGAGAGCGATGCGGACAATGACGGCGATGACGACGAGAGCGATGCTGGAGGAGGTGGTACCACCAAAGACGACGACGACGACATGCGTATGGACACGAGCGACGAGGACGAAGACGAAGACGAAGATGCCGGCGCAGCCGACGACCTGGCCGGCGAGCGCGAGCTAGAGCGACGAGAACACGAAAAGAAGATGGCAGCACGCAAGCGCAAAGCCCAGGCCGTGATTCCTGCACGATTCCGCAAAAAGGTCCGCATCGTCGACAAGGAGGAGACATCTACGGCTACGGCGTCTCCGGCGGGCACGCCAGGAGGCACGCCGTCGGCCACGTCCGCGGCCACTACTGCTGCTTCAGCTAAGAAGAAGAAGAGCGAGCGGGCCAGTTGGCTGCCGACGTTGGCGGACGCGCCCACGCGGGCATCGTCACGGGCGACGACACGCATCAGCAAAGAGCAGCTGCATCAACAAATGGCCGAACGCGAGCGGCGAAGGGTGCGGCAGCTGGCCATTATGGCCAAGAAGCAGCAGCGGGCGGAGGCGAACAAGAAGCCGCCACTGACACAGGCGCAGCGGCTGGCCGAGGCGGCTATTGTGGAGGAGGTCAACACGCGCAGTCTCAATACGTGGGAGGAGGCAGAGAAGCAGCGTGAGGCAGAGCGAGCAGCCAAACTGGCGGCAATGTACAACCGGACGCTGGAGGGGCCAGTGGTAACATTTTGGAGCGGCATTGTGGAGCTGAGTGGCGAAGGACAGCTGAAGCACGTGGGACGAATGGTGTCGATCGAGGAGAAGGCGCCGCGCAAGAAGCGGCAGACGGCGGCGGCCAAGGCAGCAGAGGAGGCCAAGAAGGCGGAGGAGGCCAAGAAGGCAGAGGAGGCCAAGAAGGCAGAGGATGTGTCGAAGACGGAAGATGGATCCAAGGCAGAGGATTCGTCCAAGACGGAGACAGCAGAGGCCAAGCAGGCCGAGGGCCAGGAGGACAGTCAGAAGGACAGTCAGAAGGACAGCCAAAAGGACGGAGACGTCGCCCAGAAGGAGACGGAAACGCAAACGGACAAGACACAAGAAACAGCCCAAGCCGAAGTCAAGCCGCCTCTACCGTCAACAAACACTCCAGAATCACTGCCCAGTCAAAACGAGGCCGAAAAGACCGAAAAAACCGAAGAGGCACCACAACCATACAGCCAATCCGTTTTTATGCCCATCGACCACCCACAATCCGAAGCACCACCATCCGAAGTCCCCCCGGCAGCAGATGTTGTCGACACAACCATGACTGATGCCGCGTCCGCTACTCCTGAGACTACGAAGCCAGACTTGGAACAACCACAGCCTACATCTTTGCAGACACCATCTGTACCGAGTGTACCACCAGAGTCTGCTGAAGCACAACAGCCTTCCAATATGAAGCCGCCAGCAGAGCCAATAGAGCCGGCAAAACCAACAGAGCCGGCAAAACCAGCAGAACCGGTAAAGCTAGCAGAGCCAGTAGAGCCTATACAGGATCCAGTTCAGCCTCCTCAGCCTCCTCAGCCTTCTCAGCCTCCTCAACCTACAGAGGTGGTCCCTGTCCAGCCTACAGCTACACAACCCTCGGCGGTCGTGCCGACCCTTCCAACTACCCCCAAGCCAGAAGCACAGCCTGCCATGCCACCGCCTCCTCCACCCCCTGCACCGGCAGTTGCTACTTCAATTTCCCCGACGACCCCTGCTGTCCAAGACACGAGTACGACTGCGACCGCTCAAACGCTGACGCAGCAGGACAACACGCCTGCCACCACTACCGTTGCTTCCGTTGCTGCTACCCCTGCCACCCCTGCTGCTGCTGTCACATCAACCCCTGCCGACCCGCCAGCAGCCGAGGTCGACGCCCGCATCACACGCACCTGCATTGTGCTGCAGAACTTTGACGAGGATGCTCTCAAGGACCGGCAAGTGCAGATGCAAGTACTCTTTGGGCGGCGGATGGCCAAGATTGGCAGTGAGTTTTTCCTTTTGCATTTTCCTTTTCATTTTTCTTTTTCTTTTTCTTTTTTCCTCTTGACCATCTTACTGACCTTTAGAACCTGCTCATGCACCGCTGTGCAGCATCACAGGCCACCCGGCACGATACCGGGATGTGCAGACGGGCCTGCCGTTTTACAACAGCCATGCATACAAGGAGATCCGGAGGCTGGTGCGTGGCGAGTACCGGTGGAGTCCGTTGGTGGGCGCATGGGCCGGACCGGGCGTGGCGCAAGCGGCGGCAGGTGTGCCAGAGGGGTTTCTGGACCCGAGCAAAGTGAAGAAGAGCCAAGACAAAAATGGGGGCGCGAAAGAGGAGAAAGAGAAGGAGGAGAAGGAGGAGAAGGGGGGGCCAGAAAATGGGGGCGACGCGGAGAAGAAAACGACCCAAGCGGAGGAAAACGAAAAAGACAACGAAAAAGACAACGAAAAAGAAAGCAGAACAGGGGAGGCTGAATCCGACCAGCAAACGACAGGGAGCCAAGCAAGTACAGAAAGAAGCGAGAAGCCGAAGGCGAAGGCAGCCGAGACAGAACCAGCGGTCAAGGGAGATGAGGACCAGCAAAAGGAAGCGAAGGAGGCGAAGGAGGCGAAGGAGGCGAAGGAGGCCAAAGAGACCAAAGAGGCCCAAGAGGCAGCCGGACAGACGGCGAGTGCAAGCAATAGTGCCGATGCCAGGCCAACGGTCGTGGCATGAGAGTGGAGAGCATTCGTGCTCGTATCCGCATACCCTGTTCGATACTCCGTATCTACTATACTCCGTAATACTCATACTCCATACGGAGTACTCCATACGAAGATCGATCACATCTCTCCGTGCAAAAGAAACCAATCCGAGAAGCCCCGTACCGAAATGTCGTAAGAAACAATCAAACCGTTGCAGGGCACTGATGCCCAAGAAACTTGGCTTTATTTATCCGACTACCAAAAAAGAAAAAGGGGGGAGGAGAGAGAACAAGGAACAAATCAGACCCGCTGTCCAAAGAAGAAAAAAAGGCCCGATCGACCCAGGGAGCAGGTGAAAAGAGAAAAAAAAGGAAAAAAAAATCACAGGCCAAAAAGCAATAAAAAATAATACGTCGTAGTCCCCCAGAGTATCATCGCCAAATAGTAAATCCCCCCTTTTGCCCGTCTGGAAAAGAATTCTAAGAGTTGCATACGAATACGCCAAATAGACAGAAAAAGAGCAAAAGCAAAAAGAGAGAAAAAAGGAAATGGCCTCAAGAGATGACAACAGAAAAAAAAAAGATACAGAGAGAGAGAGCGAGCAAGCACCTCCTTCAGGAGGACACGTTTGTAGATTTTTCTTCCGGCGCGCCCGGACCACAGCCAAAAGTCGTCGTCGCACGTCTTCGTACGGAGTACTCCGTATTTCGTGTGTCCGTCCTAGATCTAGCGTCCCAAATTTCCAATTCCTTTGTCTTTTTCCTTTTTTTTCTTCTTTTCTTTCCCTCTTTTCCTGTTTCCTTTTTCTTTTTTCTTTTTTCCCTTGCACGAGTAAATGCTCGTGTTCGTGCTCGTGCTCGTGCTCGTGCTCGTGCTCGTGCTCGTGCTCATGCTCGTGCTCGCACTCGTTCAGCTTTGTCCTCGTATCCGGGCCGCCTTGTTCTCTCGTACTCCGTACTCGTATCAGCCAGCAAATGAGCGCCACGCCACCCTTCCCCCATCAGGCCATCCCTGGAAGACACTGCTGCGAGGCTAGCCTCTTCTCATGCGCCCAGGATGGGTTTTTGCAGGTTCAACCAGCACCTACCATCTACCCGCGCCACGTCGTAGCAACCGGGGGGCTCGTCATCACAATAGCGTGCCCCGGCAATGGAACCGTCAGCCGCTCATAGGAAGCCCGATTCGGCCAGAACCCTGTCCACGTAAAGGCACCGGTCAGCAAGCATGTTTATCACCTGGAAACGAACAGCACCCCCGTTTGTCTCGCAACCTGTTCTTGCACACAAGCCAAGCCGACATGTGATTGTGGATACTGCCGTGAACCCGAAACGCCCTAGCAGGCATCCTTCGCACAAGTACGGACACACACGCTGAGGCAAGAAACAAGGAAACAAGGAAACAAGAGAGCAGGGCAACAGAACAAGACAAAAGAACAAAAGATGGGTATGTGAGAAGTCAAAAATTGTGGAGAGAAATTCCAGTTTCCCGCTTAATCTGCAGAGACGCCCATTTGCTGTTGGAGCATCCGCGCTACTGTGACATACCTCACGATCTTCTCGTCTTCGCGTTCGCGAGGTTCTACTTGCAAGCTCTTGTCGTACATCTCGTGCACGTCGCCCGCGGCCTGCATGTTGCTCGTAATGTAGTCTTGCAGCTCCGGCACAGACTGCAGCAAGTACGCCACATTCTGGTACTGCTGGATGTCGCGGATCACCTCGGCCGTCTTCGCCCGCTTCGCAAAGTTGATCAAGTTGGTCTTCTTGATAATCGACGGAATACCGTCCTCGATAAACGTGAGATCCGTTAGGTACACACCTGCCACCGTGTGTCATTAGCGTCAAGGCGGCCCGGTAAAATGAAACGTCCCCTGATGTTCTTACCGAAAAAGGGAATGCAAGGCGGATTCGCCACGTGCAAGGCCTCTCTGTACTCGCCAAAGTTCTTCGTACTGGCCATCAGCTTGCGCATGCTCTCCAGCGTCGCCTGCGTCTTTTGCGGAACAATGTCCCACGTTCTCTTGAGACGCGCAATCGGCGCCGTACCAAGAGCTGAGATAATTGATGTCAACGTTGAAAAGTTGTTCAAGCCTCGGCATTTCTGGTGTTGTTAGCAAAATTGGAAGCACGTAAAGAACGTAACGTCCAAGAGTTCCACGTACATCCGCAACAGCAACAAAGTGCTTGATGACCACCACGCGCTTCTTCACATCCGTTTGCGCCAGAATCATCTCCGCCACCCAGTTGGTCATCTGGTTGGAGTGGAGAATGAGCGCCTTCACATTCGGCGCCGGCTCCGGCTCACCCTCGCCCACCTTCTTCTGCCACGTCTTGTTCAGACACTCAGTCGGCTTGATCTTGCCGTAGAGACGAGACTCGATAATCGTCAGCTGGCGCGCAAACTCCGTCACGTCAATGTCCAGGAACTTGAGCTTCTTCATGTTCTTCGGCATGATCGGCTGCGGCGTGTTTTGGTTCAGCGTCTGCACCAGGCGTCTCGCACCCGAATCCTTGCCGCTCAAGCGCTGGTCCAGAATCGCCATCAGCGGCGCTGATCCGGGCGTCTCCGTCGACTTGACCGTGTCGCGAGCAAACGCGTACACATCAAGAATAAACTGTCTCGTTTCGTCCAGGTTCGCGTCCTCCATCCAAAAGTTGTCGAACCAATTCTTAATAATGTTCACCACACGGAACCGGATCAGCTTCTGCTTCTTGTCGCGCCATTGGTCACTCTCCGGTGGCGTCAAGCCCTCTGGTGGTTGGATGTTGAACCGCTTCACCAAAAGCTCAAAAAGTTCCCGTGCCGTCGTAAAGGATCGGTAGGTCAAAAGGAAGGTATTGTTGAAGCTGGAGTCGAGTTTGTCGTGCCGCGTCAGCTGCTCGACCAGTGCAAAGAGAGAACCGCCCTTGACCTGCGGAGGCTGCAGCTTCTGGTCCCAAGAAATGTCGTTCTCGTAATCGAGTCGCAAGAACTCGGGTGTCTCCTCGACCACCGTCTGCGGAGATGGGTCTTCTCCCAACAGCTTCTTCAGCTTGGCCATGTCGCCACCCTTGCGGTAGGATGGTGCCGGTACCCCCTCGATGCCTTCGCTGTAAGACTGGGACTGCATCAGGGGCGGGCGTGCAGCATAGCCGCGAGACTCGGTCCGCTGGTGTGCGCTGGGTTGCGTGGCCAAGGGGCTGGCATGCGGACCGCCCGGGTAGGAGACGGATTCGCCACGGCGCATGGGTTCCCGCGTCATCATTTGGTCTTCCCGTGCCTGAGCCTCGGCCCGCTGTTGCAGGTATATCTGCACCTGCTCAGACAGGAGCTGTAGCGAGAAGCCAATGTGCGATGAGTTCGTCTCGAGAGCACGAGCACACTGTCGCACGTATTCGAGTCGGTTTTCCAGGGCCTCGCCCCGAACTTCGGCCCACTCGTCGGCAAGAGGCCCTGCAACAGCCTGACAGCCCAGAAGAAGGTCGGAAATGTTGTCGTACAAGCTCTGCTTGTTCGTGCTGAAATCAAGCAGCTGAGGCGTCTGGAAAGTGTTGCCGAGAATAGACAGGTCGATGGATTCGATCATGGCAATCCACGGCTTGAACATCTCCAGCACCTTGCCCCCCGCAATGCAGACGTTGTTGCCAATCACTTCGTGCTTGTAAGGCGTGACGACCTTGTCCGTAATGGTTAGGTACTTGTCCAGCTCACGAATGCTCGAGACCAGCATGCGCTTCAACTCGTCCAGCCGTTCCAGCAGCTTGCCATCCAGAATCGCCGTAGGCTCCGTTGCGCCATCGTCGTCATCGAGGAAGTTGGAAGTGATGGGGTCCCGAGGGCCCAGGGAGTTGTTCTGCCAGCTGCCGCCCGTGCTGCTTCCAATGATGAAGCCGGGAAACAGGCGCGGGATTTCCTCACCCCGCTGCTGCCGAGCAACCTCAACGTAGCTAAAGACGCCCAGAAGAACGCCGTCCGCTTCCTGGAGACACTTCTGCACCGATTCGGCGTTCGGCCAGTCAGCGGCAGCAATGTGGGACGAAATGACGAGCTTGGAGAACTTGGACATCATATCGCGGAAGTGGGGGTACAAGGCTTTGTTTGTGGAGATAATGGAAGGCTGGCCCGAGTGGTTGTCGGTTGTCCCGGAACCGGCGGCCAGAAGAAGGCGAAGGTGGTCGGAAATGTCCTCGGCGCGTGCCACATATTCCGATCGGTTGTTGGAAGTGATAGCATCGCGGTAACGATCGATGGAGTCCTTCATGTTCGTGACAAGCCGGCTCCAAGACAGGGGAGGAGTGGTGCCGTCGTCGAAGAAGGACCGGGGGATGCTGGTGGCGGTAGGCAGGTTGAATGCCGTGGATGTAAACGAAGTGGCAGATGCTATTATGGGCGTCTGGCTGACGGCGAGGTTGCCGTTGAAGACGTCGTTGTGGGCCGTCCGGCCGCGCGTGGGGGACTGGCCGTTTAAGGAGTCCATGGACACGGTGGGAGAAAGACCGTCGGATGGGAAAGGACGGTTTTTCCGCAGCTAAGTTAGGGAGTGTCAGTGGGCAAACAAGAGCGTAAAAGGGCAGCAGTAGCAGCAGTAGCAGCACAAGCCGGTCTCTGGCGCATACCATCGAAGTCCGCGTCCCCATTAGGATATTCTCGCCTTCGAGTTCCGAGGCCGAGGTGGCCTCGGAGTCTTCGTCCTCGTTCTGTGTCAGTCCCCTGGCCATCAGCTCGGGAGGCGGACGAGTCCGCTCGGGGATGTTGATATGCATGCGGTCGCGCGGGCCGCTTTCGGAGATGTGTGTGGGAGACTCGAGCGGGAGCTCCATGCTGCTCTCGCCGGTCATGGTGTTGTAATAAAAGAGTCGGCCATCGGGGGTAGCCTGAGGGATCCAGTAGTCGGCGCCGGAGTGGCTGACAGTGGTGTTGGTGCCCTCCAGCGGAAGGCCGCCGGCGTCGTCTATATCATCCTCCTCGTCTTCAAAGTCTTCCTCGTAGACGTCTTCTTCGAGGTCGTCGTCGGCGTGATCGATGGCGCCGACACCGTTCTGCTCGGATTCTGGGAGGTCGTCGGCACTAGTGATGAGCTGGCAGTAGTTGCTGGGGAACCAGCCGCGGACGCCGTTGATAACGCCATCCCACCAGCCGCTCTCGAGTTGAGTGATGACTTGGATAACGTCGCCCTCGTGAAAACTAAGACTAGTTCTGTCGTCGGCCTCGTAGTCATAGAGAGCGCGAACATACATGGCGCCCGGAGGCGCCGTGGCGACAATGCCGTTCATGGGATCGAAGGGAAGCGAGATTGCAGCAGATTGCTAAAAAAGGGGGAGTAGAAAGCGTCTTGTTTTGACCGTGAGCTGCAGCCGAGACGACGATGTGCGTCATAAGCATTGTGTGACGCCCAAGGTGCGGTCAGGCGGGAGGATACGATTCGGAAAGAAAAAGAAAAAAAGAGAGAAGAAGCAAGATTAACAGAACGCGTGCATGACTACACCAGCAGCCATTAACTCGCGGATGGGGGTATCTGATGAATCAGTCGTCAAAAGGAAAGAGGCGTTGCCGGATATCGAGCGAAGTCGAGCGGCAGTCCGAAATACGGCGATGGTATACGGAGGAGGAGAAGAAGGAGAAGGATACGGCCTCGTCCGGGGAGCGTCGTCAGATGGGACGAGCAGCAAAGTGCGGGGCCCCTGGCTGAACGAGGCGAAAGAGAGGGAGGAGTGATCAGACGGGCGTGCAGTCTAGGTGGATAGAGAAGTCTGAATGGCCAGGGAGCTGAAGCCGTCGGCGGGTAAGCGGCGTGGCTCGATGGAAGGGAAAGACTGCAATTCGTCCGTCCAGGGCGACAGTCTTTTTTTCGCAATAAGCAAGCAAGCCAGTTGCAGGAAGAGAGGTGTACGAGTGCTCCGTACTCCGTACTCCGTAGGTAGGATTGGTTTTGGTTTTCCCCCTTTTTTTGGCTGTGCTTTTCGGTTGTCTTCCCTCGTGTTGGTCCACTCTTTGCGAATCGCCACCTTGGAAGTTCTGTGCAGGCGACGATGTTCTTGAGCGCGAGTGGTCAGAACAGGAGGCAAAAAAAAAGATATAAAAAAATGCCGAGTTGAACAAAGACAAATAGAAACTGTCGAATCAACCTCGGACAACGTGCTGTCAGCAAGAAAGCAGCAGCAGCAGAACGGAGTATTAGGCGATTGAGGTCCGGGCGGCGCGTCCCTGTGTCACTGCAACCTCTGTGTGCGTGCGTTGAATTGTGTGCGGGCACCACCGGTGGATGGCGGGGGGGGGGGGAGGGGAGCAAATCCTGTGTCGGATCGGTCAAGGTGTCGTTGACGAGAAAAGATCGTGAAGGGGGGGTGAAGCGGGAATGGAGGGTGAGGAGAGCGGAAAAACAGTATCTCTGAGCTCTTTCTGTTTTCGAAAGAACTGCCCCGTGTCGGCACCTGCCTTGTCCTGTTCCGTCCAGATTGCAGAATCTCTCTGTCTCGGAAGGCGCTCAGAAGCAGAAGGAGGAAGGAACGGTTTGCTGGGAGGGAAGGAGGGTGGGCACCTTCTGTCAGGGAAAGGAGGGGCGAATGGCGTGTCTGTGTTGGGGATAGCAAAAGCGGTGGGTAGGTGGGCTGGCTGTGGTTGGTGCTTGGCTCTTGAGGGGGTTAGCAGGGAAGCCAGAGGACAGGGTGTTAGCGCCTCCTGCTTTTCAGGGATAGGGCGGCGCGGTTTTTTGCGGTATTAGCCCGCACCGTTGTCTGTTGTGGTGTTCTGGCGCCATTCGTTAGGCGTTTCAACGAAAACGGTTTCCCCTGAAGGTACTTTAATTCGATAGATAGCAATATGGTCGGAGCATTTTATACGGAGGACAGAAGGCGGAGCACTCCATACGGAGTGTACGGAGGTCTCCGTACTGACCGTACGCTGTATCGTATTCTGGACTCTGTACTCATACTCGCACTTATCTCTCACAACGCCGGCAACTTGAGCGAATACTGCGTACAGAGGCTAGCCTTCCTTCACGGCGCACTCCAGATGGAGTCGGTGCCTGGCTGCCTGGCTGCCTGGTTGCCTAGCGGCGTGGTCAGTGCCCGCATTCAAAGTAACGATTCCCAGGGCCCAGACTACCCTGATGAGTGATGAGTCTTCGGATACGAGGACCAACGACCACATCCCGGGCCTGTTGTCTGTCAACCGCCTGGGGCCCGGCCGGACACGCGCTGTCCGGCAGATGACCAAATGACCAAACAACCAAACGACCAAACGGAAAGTGTGCCGTGTTGCCAGGTGAAAAGCCTTTGGATACGCGTGTTCGTTGGTCAGGGACCTTGAAGATCCTTGAAAACCCTTGTCTTCCTCCTGTACTCCGTCTCCTCTCGTACGAGAGCCCTTGGTTATCTGGTTCACTCTTGGCTCAGATCACGGCAGTTTGCTACCAGTCACATTCACCCCATCCATCCATCTCGAACCTCTGCCGGTGCCCGTCGTTGACAATGCAACGTGCAAATGGCTTATTGTCACATCCAGCTCGTTTAGACTTGTCTCATGTGGTTGCATCCTACTTCATCAGACTTCTAGAGCCTGTGGATATCGTCTTCGTTTGCCGGCTACTTGCTTCGTCCCCTCCGCATGGGAAGGCCGTAAGGAGTATTCTGTACGCAGCACGCAGTATCTTACGCAGAGCAACGCTACATCTTACGACGACAACCATCTAAATTTCACTGCTACCTGCCTATCGCTTTCGCTTTCACCTCGACCAGTCACCGCGACCAGTCACCTCGGCCAGTCACCTCGGCCAGACCCGCGTGGCATTCTGTCCCGTCGTCGCCGTTCCTCGGCCTTCTGTCCCTTTTTTCTCCTCTTCCCCTTTTTTTCTCGGCTCTTTCTTTCCCTCGTGGCACGATTCATGCATATGGTGCCGTGATTGCGCCGCGCGGGGAACGTCCGAAGCGACAGCATCCACCTGCGTCGAGTACGCGGAGTAATTCAGCCTTCCCCCGCAAAAACTGCGCTTAGCGGTTGTCTGGCCGCTGAAAGGGGAGGAGATCGTGCAGCGTCTGTTCTTCCTGTCCGATATATTGCCCTGCCATGCCTTCCTACGGCGCAAAATTCAACCGGTACGACCCGTTTCTCCACCGGTTCACATGGACAGACTAGATACGGAGTAGACACGGAGTAGACACGGAGTAGACACGGAGTAGACACGGAGTAGACACGGAGTAAGTACGGAGTAAGTACGGAGTACAAGGACTCGTAAGCGGACAATGGGTAGAAGGGGACCCGTAAATCGGCTGGATGGATCTCGAGCCTCGGCGCCTCGAGATCGTAACACCAATTGAGTGGCAAATCTGGCTCCGCTGGTCGTCTGGCGGCACAAACCACTCATTCCGGGGTATACCCCGGTTGTCCCCAACGTTGGTCCGGCCAGATATCAAGGGCCAAAAAAGCTCCGAAGAGGGGATAGAAGGGATAGAAGCTGCGGAACTTCCATAAAGCGGCTAGAAGAGGGAGGAGAAGGAAACCGTTTCGGATCCAAACGGCCCTTTTCACGGACTTTTTTTTCCCCAACGAGCAGACGTTGTAGCCAAACGGTTTCAACCTACAATACTCCGTATCTTGATTCCCGTCCCACGCGTTCTACCACCATACTATCAATCTCCTTCCCCATTTGGGTGTCTCTGCGATCCCGTCCATCTCGATGGCCGCCTGCCAGATGGGATGGAAGACTGAAAGAAGGCGGTGCCGAAAATGATACTAAAATGCCTTAGATTACAGAGTTCCGTCCTCTGCGGTCTTTTTTTTCTTCCTGGTTTCCTCTTTCCACTAGAGGTAAGCAACTCCGTATACTCTCTTGACCATTAACTCACGCTCTATATTTCTTAGAAAGGCAGTTCTTTCCATCTCAAAATTGTTGCAAGTGCAATTCAGAGGCAAATATCGTCGGAAAAAGACGGGATGAGAAGGCCACTTCAGAGATGAAATCTGCTGTCGGCAAATCCTGCCAGCCATATCTTTCATCGAGTGGCCGGAAACAGGCGAAAGTTTTAGTCACGCATCTCACATGGTTGGAAATAAATATTTCCTTCCTGTCCAAGCGGGCAAGACGTGGCACGACAAAACATCGGAGCATCTGGCTAGACGTGCGTTTGAAACAGAATGCAATATGTCCACGAGCGCGCGGAATGGTCTGGACCACGCCCCTCGGACCTCCCGTTGCGGACATGCTGACACGACATGTCTCGAGATATTCATATACGTGGACAACAAGTGTTTTCGACGAGACACGAGTCAGCAAGAAGGATCATATGTTTTGGCAATGATCCTCCATTCTGTTTCTACTTTCTGCTTTCTGCATTCTGCATTCTGCATTCTGCATTCTACTTTCTGCTTCCTGCTTCTTGCTTCCTGCGGCCGTCCATGTGGACAGCCGTTGAAGCAGGATGACAGACAAGCCATAACGGCATGTCCATGCAGAGCTGCCATGTCTGCGGGCGGGCCCAACGGCTGCCGCGGGAGGCACTGTCATGCCGGGTCGCGAGCCGAAAACCGGACAAGGCGCCTCGCCTGTTCCGATCGTCGGCTCGGATAAGGTCCTACTGTGTGTACTCCGTAATCTGGCAGATGTTGGGTAGGAACAGTTTGCACCGTGTCCAGTCCATGATGCGTTGTCCAGCGTCACGGGGGAAGTACGAAGACGTCACTTGCTCCTCCTAGAGACCCCCAGAGACCCCAGAGACGGTGAGGTGCAGCCGCTTGCCGGCCCGACGCTTTCATTCAGCATCATCATTATGCGACGTATGTACCTCACCGACTTGCCAAAGAATAAAAATAAAAAAGAAGAGAGTGGCCGCGTGCGCACGACTACGCCATCGAATGCAGAAGAATGCAGGAACCGGGGGGGTGACCTCTAGGCGAATGCAGCGATGCAGCGGAAGACCGGCGAGTGGACCACAGAGACATGTACGCCGTATGGAGTATACGGAGTACGGAGTAATTGTACGGAGTAATAGTACGGAGTAATTGGAGGCGTATACGGAATAGCATGTTGCTTTACTGCGTACTGCTATCATGACGGCGGATTGTGCCAAACAAGGGAAGCGCCGTGGACTCACCGCATGTCTGGTCGTCCAAGCCTGATGTGTGGCATTGCAGTAGGGCTATGCGCGACTTCCAGCCCAAAAAGTCGGTGATGTCCAGGACCAGGGGTGCCGGAAGAGGGGGGAGGGGGGCACGAACTGGCCCAAAGGAGAAAGACCTTGTGCAGCAGGCGAAGCAGGCCAGCCAGAGAAGGCATTTCTCTGGATGCATCTGGGATTCATCTGCACGCATACACAGTAGGGGCCAGTCATCAGGCAAGCCCAGGTACCATGACAGCCTTCAGCCTTTCGGTCGGCTCGGGTCCAGTCAGCCCGGGCGGAGGAGCAAAAAATCAAAGAAAAATGAATAAATTCAAATTCAAAATTCAAAATTCAAAAACCACAACTTGTGGATTACGTGCATAGCCCCAGGTGTTGGCCGTCCATCTTTGCGGCGTAGTTGATTTTGCTTCTACTGTGTACGAGTATCTTACGAGAAGTCAGGTAGACAAAAAGAGGACTCCCGTCGTTTCTGCCAGACCTTCACCGACATTGCGCAGCCACCTTCCTGTCTGAGTAACCGGCGTAAACAAGAACGCCTCGAGATGTGACCTGTGGCGATAAGAGAGGAATTATGACAGCAGACAGCGAATGTCATACTTCATCCACATACCCCATACGGAGTATTTCTTCCAGAAAGTCTATAGCCGATATCCGCAGAAGCAGAACAACGACGACGCCTCACGCCTACAAGGCCCGAAAAGACGGTGAATGCACTTGTGGCTGGGCGCCAGCCAAGCCCCGGCCGGGTCGGTCAGTATAGTCTGATGGGAACGGGACGACTCGCTATGCCGAATACAAGTAGCCCGCGAGCCCCTAGACTCCATTGAGCAGGTAGCGCAGGGGTAAATGATGCCTGACCTTGCAGCTGGCAGGCCAAGTGAGGAGCCCAGACACGTGTTGCAAAGAAGCCCCACTACAAGTTATCTTTTGCAGGGAGGAAAACAAGCGAAAAAAAGGAAAAAAAAGAAAAAAGAAAGAAGAAAAAAGAAGAAAAAGAAAAAGAAGGAAGCTGTCAGTACGATTATCTTGAGACGAAAATACGAAGATACCTGCCCAACTCTGGTATGGGGATTTGACCTGTGCCCTTTTTTACACTAGACAGGTCAGTCTGGGAAGAATGCATCGAGCAGGAGGAGTACGATACTCGTACACAGTAGTCTCCGTACAGTCACATCTCCTACAAACAAGTGCTTCCCATACTTTTGCGTGCCCCGTACTCCGTATTACTCCGTAGTCATCGAACAACGAAAACGTTTCTCACGGTTCTTACACATCCGTACGGGGCCAGCACTCGTAATAGGCAGAACAAGGGTGATTCGCGAAGCCCAGAACCACGGAACTGGTCCTCCTGACGAATAAAAGAAGCCGAGGGCGGACCGCCTGAACACGTACCAGGGTGTATGGAAGTTTCATAGCAATTTCTCTGGAAGGGAAGCCAAGGCGCCGGAGGGCTAGCGAGGGTGGGAGTACGAATGACTACGGAGTACGGAGTACGAGGAGGAGTATTGGGTTGTATCCTATTCGTAAGGGGGGCAGGTAGGAGTACCTGGGGAATACGGGTGAAGGAGCCGGTGACACGTTCGTCTGAGAGTAGGATACGAGTAGTTGCGTGGAGCCTGGGTACACGCGCACCCGCCTTCTTCGAGTTCTACGAGTTGTTCTTCGCGGAAACCCCCCACGCGCGGTGAACGACTCGCTGTGCATCCTATCAGTACAGAGTATTGAGTAAGATACGGCATCGGGCATGCCTCATGGCGGCATGTACTTGGAGCTTGGAGCTTGGAGCTTGGGATTTGGGACTTGCGAGGTCAGATAGGAAATAAGCTGGATAGGAAGCCGGATCGATGCAAACGAAGCGGACGGGTAGGCTCGTCTCTGTTATAGAGCATGCGTCCCCCTCGCGCGCCCCTCGCGCCCCTCGCGCCCCTCCTGTCCCTCCTGTCCCTCCTGTCCCTCCTGTCCCTCTCAGGAAGGGGGGGGGGGTGTCGATGGTGTCGATGGTGTCGTGACGAGTACAGGTACCCATACGCCCTACAGACCATGCACAATAATGCAGTGTGTACGGGGTATAAGTACGCCTACATACGAGGTGGAGAAAAAGAGGAAACAGCCAGATAAAACCACTCCCCTATTGACCCCTGTAATCCCAATTTCCGGCAGCCACACATCTCGGAAGTCCCGCGAGCTTCAGGATTTCTTTTTTTTTGGGCCCTTTCTCAGAAGATTGGAACGATAGACTCACGCCTACGGAGTACGGAGTATATAGTATTTGTGCTAAGACAACATGATACACTGGCATATGTGGACCATCCCGGCCTATCATGGGCGGTCCAGCTGAAAAGAAGGGACTGTTTGATTTTGTGAGGAGGGGGAGACAGCTCAGCTGGCCGTCTCGACGGAGTCTTGTGCAATATGCGTGCGACGTACGACGTACGAGTTGCGACGTACGACGAACGACGCCCCCGCATGTCTACCCATCTTGACGAGCCACGGGTATTGGATCTGCTGAGGGCAGGATGGGTTCTTACGAGATAGGAGAGCGAGTGTACGAGTACGGAGTACGGAGTACTTGTTCTTGTACTCATTCCTCTCCAAGTGAACCCAGCCATATTTTAAGATGGAACAGCCACTTAGTGTTATTGCGCCACTCAAATGACCGCTCGTTGCTCTGGCATTTTCCTGCACTACTGTCTATTTTACTATTTTACTGTTTTACTATTTTACTATTTTACTTACTATTTTACTTATTTCGCGGCACCCTAACGGAGCGGAAGCGAGCCCCGAGATGCATTAGTACCGATCTGGTTCGCTTCTTGCTGGCAGGGAGACGATTATGCACAGTATGCATTTGTATGAAATGAAAAAAGTCCTTCCGGGTAGATGCGACCTTGCGAGGCGGACGGGCAGTTTGCATTTGCGCGTATTGAGTACAAGGCCTCACCGTTTTTACTGTACTTGTACGAGTACGGAGTATTTACTTTATTTCTATATAGTATTTATTCTATTTAATTATTTATTTAGCGGAGGTTGACCTGTCGCCATGCTCGCCGCTCTTTCCTCGTCATTGCTCCGTAACAAGCAAGATACGAGTACGTGTTCTTGCGCGAAGTGGGGTTTTGGCTGGCCGTGTTCCGGGCGGTGTCCAGGGCTCCTCGGGCCACAAGGCCACTGGAAAGTCGAAAGCTTCCAACAGGGTCGGGAGGAGGGGCAGCAGCGCGCAACGGCCCTTGAACCCCTCACTAGCCCGCCGCAAAGTGGGCTGCTTTGGCGGACGGAGTCCTTTCTGGAGTCTCCGTATTTTGCGTCAACTGGAGGGAATAAGATAAATTCAAATAAATTCACATAAATGCAAATAAAATCAAAAATCAAAAATCAAAAAAAAAAAAATAATCCGTAAATAAATCCAAATTCAAATCAGACACGTGAGGCATGCACGATACACACAGATACCACGCCGTGCGTGTCCGGCGTATCCAGCATGTTCTAGCATGTCGTCCGGATAGAGCACGGTTTCGAGCCCATTGGCCTGTCGGGCAGGATTGGCTGCTGGCGGCCACGAGCACTTGCCCCCTTTCTACAGAGTAACCCTCTTCCCTCGCCCAGCAGGACGACATGCATACGACACGTAAGATATGCAGAGCGGACAATGGCCTACGGCGTACGAGTCGTGGGGTTTGGCGCAGCTTCCAGCACGCCTTCCGCGCAGGCTGTCCGAAGTACGGAGGCCGTGCCACAGCATCATTGGCTGGGAAGCAGCCGAGTCCTGTCCACCAGCCTCGCTTTGTCTTTTTGCCTCTGAGACCTCTTTCCCTCCCGCTCGCCTTCGTGAGAGCGGCCCTGTTGGCACTGCGGCACTGCGGCATTGCTGGACCGCGGGACACTGCTGGCATCGTGCGTCACGCATGCCAATCAGGGGCTTTGTTCTGCCAGACGGGGGTCCAGCCCACCCGCATCGCCATCCCCTCTTTGCGAGGACCCGCGTGACCAGCAAGGCCAACAGGTCAGCAGAGACAACGCAGACAACGCAGCGGGCTGTTGGTGCCCGGCCGAGAGGGGGGGGAGAAGAGAGAGAGGGGGGGACAGCATACGACCAAAAAGTCGGCGCCGATTTTTTAACGGATCTGCAGGCTGTCAGGTTGTGTGTGTGTGTTTGTTGAGAAAGAGAGGTCCTTTTTTTTCGGTCACGAAAGACTCCGACTCATAGCTCGTATCGTACTTCGTATCGCATCGTATCTTACTCATACGGATAAGTCCGCTCTTGGTTAATTTCACCAGCAATGCGGAAGAGACGGTCAGATACAAAGTGCGCGCGGAACGAGCAGACCGTTCTCGTTCAGCAGCCCCTCGTTGCCAGGGTCCCTGGGAATACCGGTGATGCCACTCCCTTGCCTCCGGAGGGCTAGAGGAATACACAGTACTTACTCCGTAGAAAAGGAAACCAAAAGGAAACCCCACCACGACGACCCGGAAAGGCAGACCAGAGGGGGAGTGAGACTCGAGCCTGCCAAGTAGTCTGTACTTTGTGACCCGCTCATGTAACCACTGTGCACCGCCAGAAATGACGGCTGGCTGCTCGTAGCCGGTACCTTCGGAGCCAATTTAAATCTCCCGGAATTAAGACGCTAGTCCCAAAATAGGGCATGTGGGCTGTTGCTTCCTTTTTTTTGCGCTGGTCCCCCCTTTTCGAATTCTCCCACAGTGCCCCACACTGACGGACGGGATCGCACACCCCTCCTTCTCTTCCAGCGCGCAAACCACCGGTGAAAGGATTTTTTTAGGGACATTCCTGCCCGCGCCCGAGCGCTGGACAGGCCTGGAAAGGTCGCCAAAGGTCGCCAAAGGTTGCCACAGGTCGCCCAAAACGGTCGCAGGTTGTCTGCCTTGCACCCAGAAACCCCGAATCTCGCAGCTCGAGCGCGCACTGTGCTGGGCACACCTGACAGGGCCCCTCCTAACGCCCCCCGCCATTCGCCCTCGTAACTTGCTTGAAGCACCCCTCCCCTCCCGCTAGGCGTTGCTCCCCTCCTTCGCCCTGCTCCATAACCACAATCCCTCTGTTATTCCCTCTCTCTCCCTCTGCGCGTTCCCGCCTCCCCTCCTTTTCTTCCCAAAAAAAATCCCTCCTCCTTCACCCCTCTTCCTTTTTTTTCTCTTCTCCTCTTTCCACCTCCCACTTTCACGATCGATCTTCAACCAACCCAAACGACCTTTTTTTTTCTCCTGCTTCGTGCCCCAGCTTTGCACCGTCCAAACCACAACTACAAACCGACCCGGTTTCCCACCTCCCCCTCAATTCATTAACTACCCGGTCTAGCTCTGCCAGGCCGAATTTGTTCAGTTTCTCCTAGAACATTCCTTGGGCCACAGACATCGTCGTCGCCCTTTTCCGTGACACCCTCGGCGCCCGTCCTCCCTCCCATCCCAACCCCATATCGATTCTTCCTATGACCCGGATATCACCACAAATGATCTACAGCAATCGCCAAAGTCAGATAGACACCCTTTAAATCCCACGGGAGCGCGTGTGCGAGAGAGGTGTTGGGGGGCGATTTCAACTATCGTTTCTAAGAAGAGAGGGACTCATTTTCGGCTTTCGAGGCCCGCCCGTCGCCCACTGCTGTTCTTGCTCTTGTTGTTGCTATTGTTGTCCCTGCTGCCACTGCCGCCGTCTGTCGTCGTTTCCATCGTCGTCGTCGCCGTCCACCATCAGAGAGAAACACTCGTTGGCATCCTTTTTTGTCCTGCCAACACAAAACTCAACCACATCCTAGCAGCAATATGCCAGGTGCAAGCGTTGCCGTCATGCCTGCCGCCGGTGCTGCCGCACCCGCTGCGCGAAAGCCATCCCTCGCACCCGAGAGAAAGTACAAGTGCCAGTTTTGCAACCGGGCATTTAGTAGAAGTGAACACCGCAGCCGTCACGAGCGTTCGCGTAAGTATCTGATATTGACACTGACACCCCCCTCCCAGGGTCGTGACCCATCTTTTGCACCCCTCCCTGCTGACCGCCTACCAGATACCAAAGAGAGGCCTTTCAAGTGCATGAAGTGTCGGAGTACCTTTGTGCGTCGTGATCTTCTTCTTCGCCACGATCGGACCGTCCATGCCAAAGACGGCGGTGTTCCTTTACACAGCGACGGAAAGCGTCGCGGCGGTGGCGTCTCCAAGGCGCGTGCCGTCAGCGGTCCTTCCAAGTCCATTGCCGCCATTGACACTGCCGCCATTGAGCAGCTGGAGGCCAGCAGCGAAGGCATCTTCGACGTCGAGACTGCTGCCATGCTAGTGGCCGATCTGCACCACAAGGCCACCGCCGCCGCCGTCCGCCCCAGCGGCAGCTCCTACGAGAGCAGTGCCGGCCTGTCTTACTCACAGAATGGCTCCGCCTTGATGGAACCCGCCGTCACCTACCCCTCTGGTGCTATTGCCATCCCTCAGTGGGACTCTTTCCTGGCACAGTCTGTCGACTCGAAGCCGCATTCCATTGCCTCGAGCACCTCGGGCGCCTACGATAGCCAGCCGTCCTTTGCCGTTCCCAACAGCAGTCAGCCTCTCCCGGCGGCCCTGCCTCCCATGGCAGGTCACGGCATGGACGGCTCGGCCGCCGCCGCGTTCCAGGCCGAGTGCCAGCGTAATGCCGTCGAGCCCCCACCGACACCCACCGGCTTCAAGCTGCCGCAGGTCAACAGCGATGATGAGCGCAACATGATCCTGGACAACATCCGCAACAGTGACATGGAGCATGCCATTCCCGAAGGCTTCCGTGTACCGAGTCTGGCGTCTATCAACCGCTATTTGTCGACCTACTTTGGTCTCTTCCACCACCACCTGCCCTTCTTGCACCCGTCATCGTTTGAGCCCTCCAAGGTGTCACCCTCGCTCCTGCTGGCAACGCTTTCTATTGGTGCGCTGTATGCTTTTGATCAGGAGCAGGCTTACATCCTGCACATTGGGTCCAAGGTGCTGGTCAACCAGTTCCTGCAGCACAAGGAGAACTTCAGCTCACGCAAATGCCCACTGTGGACCATGCAGAGCTCGCTGCTCAACATGATCTTCTCAAGCTGGAGCGGCGATCCGAAGGGCCTGGAGTGGGCCTGCTCCATCAAGAGTCTGCTCGCCAACATGGTTGCCGGCAACCGCTATGAACTGAAGCTGCGTCAAGAGGCCCGCGAGGGCCGTGCGCCGACACGCTCCGAATGGGTCGAAGACGAGGGCTGCCGTCGTACCTACTACGCAGTGTACATCTTCTTTGGTCTGCTGACGCTGTCCTTCAACCACACTCCGGCCATCAGCTTCAACGAGTTTGAGGATCTGCAGCTGCCGTCGACCGAGGCGCTGTGGAACGTCAAGGTGACGGACGAGGCTTCGTGGCAAGAACAGTTCAAGGCGTCGGCCAATGTGACGTTTATGGAGGCCCACGACAACCTGTTCCAGGGCGAGACGATCAAGTACAGCGCCTTTGCGACGCGTGTGATGATCAACGCGCTCTTCCTCGAGGTGTGGTACCACAAGCGCAGCCCGGAAGCTCTGCAGGACGTGGTGACCGAGTACAAGCTGCGTCTGGCGCTGGAGACGTGGGAGAAATCCCTGGAGCTCTGTGAGCCGGAGGCGTCGGTTGTTCCGCTGAGCGCGCCGCATAAGGGCCACCCGCTGACCTTCAATGCCAAGGCCATGTACCGCAATGCGCGGGCGCGGCTGGAGGTGGACCTGAAGACGGTGCAGGAGGCTCTGCGCTACCACGACTCGTACGAGGTGGCGGCGGCCATGTCGAATGCACGTGACAGGGTCAAGCGCTCGAGCGAGATGATCAAGGTCATTCAGCTGTGCTACGAGTGCATTGAGACTGCCGTGGTGCAGGGTGTGCGGTGGGTGGCACGGACGTCGCCGACCAACTGGAGCATTGAGCATCCGCTGTGCGGCATGGACCTCATGATCATCCTTAGCCTTTGGCTCTATCGCCTGGAACATGACGAGGAGCCGGCGACGGATGAGGAGCTCGCCATGTACGACCAGATCCGGCAATTGTTCGATAAGGACCTGGAGGAGGCGTTTGCTTCTCAATTGAGCTCGATTGTGGCTCGTCTCTGGGGGTCTATGCTAGACGAAGTGGTTGTCTGGGGGTACGTTCTTCCTCTTCTTACCGGTGTTGTGTGCATTGCTAACATTCTCAGCATTACTCGCCTTATGGGTGAATCGTTCCGGCTCCACTCGCAAGCCCTTGTGGGCTATGTGGACGACATTGAGGCATCTTCTGGTGTCTCGACGCCGTCCATGACGTCGCAAGGCGCCGACGAGGACAGCGTGTGCTATTAGGTATACGACAGTCCTCCATGACTCTTTTTTTTGTCTTTGTCATGCCGTGGGTGGTGGGTAAAGAGCTGCTGCTTGGGATAATGTTTTGGGGGCTTGTCGTTTCCTGGTCGGTTGGCTTTGGGCGCGAAGGAAGAAGAAGGTCACGTGGGAGTCTTATCTCTTTTTTTTCGCTCGTTTTTTGTCCGTGTTTACGTCTTGCGCTGCTTTTTTTGCTCTCTGCGTGTGCTTTTTTCCTCTTTTTTATCTGTTGGGCTTTTATACTGCATTTAGCGCGTCTGCATGCATGGTCGATGGTCACCTGGCAACTAATAGGGGCAGGATTGGGCAACCTGGGTTTCTCGTGATGCCAGAGGCGGAGGGTCTCTGCGTGTTCGCGAGGGAGCCACAACTACTAATTATCTGCACACGAATTTGTTGGCTGGTCCATGAGGAGGATTTTCTCAATCTTTGTTTTATTAGCTGCGGCATCCCTACTGGCTATTTTTAATGCTGGTGTCGTTTGATCCTCTTATTCTGACCAAACACGCTTTGTTTCTCTTCTCTCCTGGAACTCTTTTTTGCTCTTTTGCTCTTTTGCTCTTTTTCTCTCTACTTCTCCTCCGATACCTTGTTCGATATACAGATTGTTCACTCGTTTACATTCTCTTTTTTCTTTCTCAGTCTCTCATTTTCCTGTCTATGCGTGCGTGGATCGGTTCTCGTTTCGCTGCGTTGCTGCGTTGCCGCGTTGCCGCTTTGCTGCTTTGCTTACTTGCGTGTCTCTTTCTATCTTTGCTTTTGACTTCTTCCTCTTCCGTGTCTGACGACATGTATGGTACCTGCGTATATACATGCAAAGGGCCATGGAAAGGAAGAAAGAGAGAGAGAGCTGGAGGAGGTGCAGTACTGGCCAGGGTTCGGTGGATAGGCTCTTGTGGACTTGGGATTAAAAGAATGGATCTTACAAAAAGGGGGGAAGGATGGAAAAAAGGCACAAAAAAAAAGGAACAGAAAGAAGAAACAAAAAAGAAGAAAAAAAAGACGAAAAAAAATCCCCTACCATTGCTGTTGCAGATTGGACGAATTCCATAGTTTTTTGCGTTTGTCTTTTTTTGCGTATGTTTGTTTTTCTTTTGCTTTTTTCGTTACGTCTTTGTGTTGTTATGTCTTGCGTTCATGTCTTGCGTTTTATATTTTATATCTTGCAGCTTGCTAGAACTGGTGGACTCTAATATGCATGTATATATTAGAAGCAGAGCCTAGCAAAAATCCAGCCACTTCTCACCTCTGTCACTGTGCATGCATGACTCCAAGTACGCGTAGCTTTACTGTTTTACTGTTCCACGACAGCAAATGAGCCTCGGATCTGCACCGACGCCGAGAGGAAACCGTCGTCGGTCGCCGATGGAAGGGCAATGTGCAATGTGCGCGGCCAAGGGACTGGTGAGACGCGGGTTCCTGCATCACGCAAATTTCCTTTTTCTTGAGCCCCTTACAGCTCCGGTCATCTCCTTTTTCCTTTGCTCCTTTCTTTTATTTTTCTCTTCTTCTCTCTTCCATGATCCCCGTCCATTCGCATGACACAATACCTTGCCTTCCCTTCATTTGTAGAGCCGACAGGTCGTGATTTCATGGCGGTTCGTGGGCACGGAATACCTCTCGAAATGTTCGTAGCAGTTCTCTCGATAGGCTTCTTCGACTTTTGGGGGGGAGGCCTCGCCTAGATACCTTGCCTAAAGCCAAGGAAGTAGAGGGTTCGTTTCATAGTCCAGAACGAAAAAGAAAGGAAAGGGCGGGCAGTGCCAGAATAGGAAAGTGCTCACCGACTCGCCGATGGGATCTGCTTAGATTAGACTATTAATGATCATCGTCAACTTTGATCTTCTTTTTCTCGACTCATCTTCGACACATCTCAGCGCCTTCCGACGCATTCTTGACGCATCGTTGTGGCACATCCCGGCGCTTATAATCACCGTTAATCCTGCACGATCCTTTTCGCGGATTGCCCATTTTCTATTTTTCTATTTTTCTATTTCTTGTTTGCCGCCGTCAATATCTTTTAGAGGGATTTCTTTCCATTTTTTATTGTTTTTATTCACAATATTTTCGTCTTGGCCAACTCTTATTAACTTTCTGCACGCAATCACGCGGGGGCATTACCTTGTCCGGTCCCCCAGACTGCCGGCCAGACTCTTGAGTCTAAAAAGAGGCAAATTTTACTTTGTGCCACAACATCACCAAAAAGAACTGTGCCGTGCTGCTCTGACCATCACTTGGTGCAACACCGTCCATGCGTATCTCTTTCCGTGCAAACAGACATTAACACCCACCGAGAGCTCATCGCCTTATTTCAGCGGTTCCTTCATCTTCATCTCATTTCCCCATTGTTTTGCGTTTCGCGTCTCGGCCCGCCATAGCTTGTCATTGCTATTGAGCCCTCATTCTCCGAAAAGCCGTGCTCACTCTTTTCGTGAATCACTTTTCATGTCATTCATTTTGCGTTCTTTCGTCTGTTCACACGGCCTTTTATGATTACTCTCATTTAGCAGCGCATTCCCGATATTATTTGCACATTTGCACTCTTGAAGTCCTTCGAGAATTCTACTCAGCTACAAAACTAGAAAACTGCGTCAAATTTGAAAAAAATCGATAGACATTTAACTGGGTTTCATGGACATTATTCCACACATCTAAGAACAATGTCCAAGTGGTCACAACATGCCCCATATTCGCTTTTAGCTGCCAGACTCACAGTGTTGGTCTTTTGGACCGGCCTCACTGTTGCTGACTGCGACTGCGGATATTCGACATCGATCGATGGGAACCAATATTTCTTCACGGATCTGATCGAGGCAGACTTTGCTCACTTGTCTGACATATCCACCAACACAGACTGGATACGTCAAGCTTTCAATGTTACGAGCGAGGCAAACCGCGGCAACTTTAGCGAGATGTACGATATCGCAAACATTTACACCGACGCGAATTCAGACAGCAAATTGAAAGATGGTACAGCCCAAGACGGCCAGCCTACCGGCCTGGACCTCGTGGTGAAGTCGAGCATGATAAACGACATGGTACCCGTTTCTGAAATCGACTCGAACCGCACTGACATCTTGTACGGCACCTTTCGCGCCAGCATGAGACTCACGGCTGTGGCAGGCACTTGCTCTGCTTTCTTCTGGGTATGGAGACCGAGACCTCTGGGAAACCCACACTGGCCAAGCCCACTGACTGAGCCCACTGACTGACACATCCCATGCAGTATTTCAACGACACGCAAGAAATCGACATGGAGTTCCTCTCCCAGGAATACAACGCCACCAATGGAAGCTATCCTGTAAACCTCGTGCTCCAGTCACGCCAAGCCGCCGAGTTAGGATTCGACGCGCAGAAAACGCCGACTTTTATCAAGACATTCCTTCCTTTCGACCCCACAACTGATTTCCACGAGTATCGTATCGATTTTATGCCAGGAGGCGTGCTATTCTATGCCGACAACAAGGTCTTGGGACGCATGAACGGCTCGGCCGTGCCATCACATTCGGGTCATCTGGCACTGCAGCACTGGAGCAATGGCAACCCGCTGTGGTCTGGTGGTCCGCCCGACAAAGATGCCGTTACGACTGTAGCCTATGTCAAGGCGTACTTCAACTCGTCCTTGTACCAGCGGCAGCAAGACTGGCAGGGCCGATGTTCGGACATCAACACCGAGAATGCGCTCTGTACCATTCCAGAAGTGACATCTACAAACGACTCGGCCACCGGATGGTTCTTTAGTGGCCAACACAATATGACCAACAACCAAACTGTGTCCGGAATGAGCAGCTTAGGAGCAAGGCAATCTCCGGAGACGCTTGCATGGCTCGTATGGGGCGCTGCTTTTGTGGTGATCGGGTGGAAAATAGACACGTGGTAGGACGGGCGGAATCCCTTATTCACCTGTGCGAGGCAAGTCATATGACAACTAGCGATCTACCACCCACACAGTTCTATTAAATCCAACACTTCCAAACCAGACATGTTCTCATTTTGAAGTGTGAAGGCGGCAAGCAGCCAAACAACATGCCATTCTGGCGGCCGGATTGGCCGGATTGGCCGGCCGGATCGGTCTGACGGCCAGGGCGGCTTGGGTGAACATTTGGCTGATTTTACGATGTCTCCTATTGCTGTCTGCATGGGTAATGCAACGTTTCTTGCTATTACTTTGTTATTGATTTGCACGAAAAAAGAATCAAATCCGCGACCGAAGACTCGATATTTGGAAGCGTACCACCTGCCTTTTCCCGCTTCTGGAGATGCAGATCATGTTCCTTCGGAACTTGGCTGTACTCCGTGCAGCCTCTCGTGTGTCTGAGGTTGCATTGGACCCCACTCGTCTCGTTAGTCCGCTGGAAAACAAGGGGTTCTTGTGATCCAGCCAATGAGCGGGTCTCACATGGGAAATAGGGCGCCGAGTCTAAACGATGGGCCTAGACACATGTAAGGTAATCATCTGGTCTTTGTCAAATGTCATCCGCTTACATGGTTTGACGAAACGATTCCTTCAGATGTGATACAGATTCACGTTCGACGACCAGATGGTCGTTTGGAGCGAGGGCCCTTTCATTACGGCAGGGCCAATCAGAGGATCCGAATGCTACTTCAGCAAAGACAGAGAAACAGAAAGACTGAAAGTTTATACAGAGGAGAGGGATCCAGGTTCCCCGCTATCGTGTTTCCTTTCTCTCTTGCCGCTTTTGTTCCGTCAGAAGTCCAGGGGGGCTGCCAATTTCATAGGCCAGGGTCAACCTTAATGGGATGAATGCGGGACTGAAGATACGCAGCCCCGACGGCCAGGTTGCTGTGGACCCGCCCATGCACATGTCTTCAGGCTGATTCGTGTCTCGCCCACAAGAGGCTCACGAGATGTGCAAACACTGGACAGATGGGAAGGAAAACCGGAACCGACATCTCGATGAGCATTCAAGATTACCAAAATTACCAAGATTACCAAGATTAACAAGATTACCAATATTCATCCAAGACACCTGCCAACTTGACTCGATCTGGTGACGCAAGCAACTGCTGGAGGGTCTTTTGTCTAAAATACGCCACCTCCTATTGAAGAAGGTGCATGACCAGGGAGAAGGCGAAAAGGCGCTTTTGTTCAGCAGTATTTCGTTCCCGCCGTTCCCGTCGTTCCGTCGTTTTCTCCCCCCCCCCTTGTCCGTGGCCAGATGGCGGTCTGATGATGGCCCGGCGCCTATAGGCCTGTCTAGGTCTTGTATTCGGCGCGACTGTTACCATCCGTTCCTCTCGGCATCTCACGCACTTCTCAGGTCATTTGGGGCCACGTACTAACGTCACCTGCAACGTTCTCTCGTCCTGTGGCTAGTACGAAGGGGGCAATGCGTCGCCGAAGGATCGTCGGGCATGCTGAGCCAAGCATTTGCCTGACCGGTGACTCTCAGGGTATATGATGCCTGCGTCCCTCGCGGAGGCTGGCCAAGTCAGGCTTCTTGTTGCAGCAGCAAGCGCTCAAGTGACCGTTTCGTCTATTTCATCCTGTTGCGGTGTCTCACCCAAAGCCACTCCTTTATTTCCTGATTCTGGTTTCTTGACAGATTCCCTCCACATTCCTTTCGTCATCAAGACTATTTTTATTCTCTTCTATATATCGCACAACACCACTCTTTCTGCTAAACGGGCCTAGCATTCCATAAAGGGGTAGGGACATTCGTGAGCAAGGCTGTGTCCAGTGTATTATCACGAGGGCAAATTGGACAAATTGGGCAAAATTTTCTTCTTCTACATTCCAGACAACGGGCTGGGAATTCCATATCTTCCCGTGGCGGTTCGCAACACTAGTGCGCCGGTTGACAGACAACTACCGCAGCGACAGCGGCACAGCTAAACAGCATTCCAGTCGGAGCAGTTAGAGAGGGCCTAGGACACCGAAGTGTAATTTTCGTGGCTGGCAGCATACAGACAAGAGGCGAAGGGGGCGAAGGGCCAAGAGGTCAACGAGACGACGAGACGACGAGACAGCAATAAGAAGGACTGTGAAGTCCTCGTCTATCTGTCTTTGGCCATCCAACGATTCCATTCACTTCATTCTTGACGAAAGCGAATTCCAACAGCTACAAACAGTCAAGATGTCGACCGTGGATGAATGCTTGAAAATCCAAAAGCAGGATCACATCCTGCACACGCCGGCGAGAGTGTCGACGGCGTCCAAGACAGCGACTGCATCCGTGGCTGCTTCGACAACGGCCAGTATCAACCTGGTCAACAACACAACCTCGGACAACTTGTACGTGACGGTAACAGGTCTTGATACTAACAACAATAACTCCGTCTGGCTGCTGGAGAGCGATGGGTCGACGTCGTACTACCCGACCAACCCCTCAGCCAATGGAACGACACTGTCGGCCGATGTGGCCATTTCAGTCGGGTCGCCAGGGTCAACGCGGACCATTTCGGTGCCGATGTTGACAGGTGCACGCATTTGGTACTCGCAGGACACGCCGCTGACGTTTAACCTGAACATGGGCGCCAGCGGACCAGCGCTTGTGGAGCCGTCGGTGACCAATGTCTCGGATGCCAACTACTCGACCAAATGGGACTTTTGCGAGTTTTCCTACAACACCACCGAGTTGTTTGTCAACGTGACCTACGTCGACTTTGTGAGCATTCCGGTGGGCCTGGAGCTCACCAGCACCGACGGCAGCGCCACGCAGACGGTCGAGGGTCTGCCAGCTGACGGCTTGACGACGGTCTGCGAGGCTCTGCAGGCACAGCAGCTCGTGGACTGTGCTGGCTGGGACAGCCTCGTGGTGCAGGTGTCGTCGGGAGGCACCACAGAGTACCTGCGGGCGCTGTCGCCCAACTCGGCCATTGTGATGAACAACACGCTCTTCAACGGCTACTACCAGACCTATGTGGACTCTGTCTGGTCGAAATACACGTCGTCGTCGCTCACTATTGACACCCAATACTCGTGGGGGACGGTGACGGGCCAGGTGGACTCGAGCACCAACGCCTTGACGTTTTCGGGCGTCGGTTCGCTGACGCAGCCGACCGCCGCAGACATCTTCAACTGCAGCAGCGGTCCCTTTGTGACCACGGACGATGAGATGGGCAACATCTGTGCCCGCATCGCTGCCGGCTTCAACCGCAGCACGCTGCTCTTGTCGGACGACCAGCCCGACGGCGTGTCGGAGTCTCAGTACTACCAGACCAGCCCAACCAACCACTACGCGCGCATCCTGCACGCCACCAACCTCGACGGTCTTGGCTATACCTTCCCCTACGACGATGTCACGCCGACCAATGGCGCCAACCAGGCCGGTGTCGTGGCTAGCTCTTCTCCGGATCAGCTGTACATCTACATTGGCGGCAACAGCAGCACCACCTCGCGCCAGGCCAAGAGCCGGGCGACGCCCGTTCATCTGAGAGAGATGGCTCGGCCGGGCCGGCAACTGGTCGGCGGCCGTAGTCGTGGCCACTACCGCCGGTCGGTGCCGCCAGAGCTGGTATCGACGGAAGAGCAGGCCGTGAACGAGAAGGCCATGATGTTGGTGAAGGAAGCCATGGCACCATTCTATGTGAACGAGCCGGAGGTGACGACTGCCGCCGAGGCAGCAGCAGCTGCTGCTGTCACCAGCGGACGTGTGTCGGAGAAGCGGGACCCCGAGAAGATGGACCTCGAAAGCGGACTCTACTCGCATGTCTCTGCTTCCCGGCCCCAAACTCGTCGCACTCGTCTCTTGCTGCTCATCCACCAGATGCTGCTGCACTTGTGGGCACTTCTGGGCGCATTCGGCCGTGCCGTCTGGGGTCTGGTGCCGCGGTCGGTTGCCGTGCCTGTGGCCAAGGCGTGCTCGGCCGTGGCAGCGGCGCCGGTTGTCAAGGCAGTGGCTTCGGGTATCGTCTCGGTAGCCACGTCGGCCGCTGTGCGACCACTGCTGGTGCGTAGCGTCGTCGCTGGTGTGCTGGTCCTCGTCTATGTGGCAGCTGGAGCATCACCGCTGGTGGCTGCACTGATCACGACGCTGGTCGGCAAAGACGCCAACATTGACGGCCATGCCGTGTCCAATGCTACTGTTACTGCTCTGCCGGCAGGTCCGGTGACCGGAACAGTGTCCAGCATTGAAGTGACGGCACCATAAACCGCAGCGTTCACACGTTCCTTTTTTTTTTGTTTATTCCCCGTCTACGACACTCACTACACACCATGACATCCGATACCCTTGGTCCAATGTCTGTTATCCCTTCACTGCCCTATTCTTTATTCTTGTTCTAGTTGTCTTGTTCCATTTTGTCTTTGGACACGCTCGTTTTGTTCGTTTCCCTTTGATGGACCTTTTACTTTTTATATCTTCACTTCTCTCTGTACATATTTTTGTGTATTTATTTTTACGGTCGTATTTGATTTGATTTGAATTTTGAACCAATGTTATGCATTCTTTACCAATTGACAAACACAACGCCAAAACGCCTGACATGAAAATCATCGTGACTCGCTGCCACTCCGACTCCGGCTGCGACTGCTGTAGCTCTGGCTGCGACTGCGGCTGAGGCTGCGGCTGCGACTGTCATCGCCCGGCGAAGATCCCCGTCGCTGCCGCACACGTCGGCCATCTTCACGACCACGGCTGCGATCGCTATGGTCACTGCGGCCGCTGCGGTTGTCGTCGTGGTCAGGGTCGCCGCCCTTTTCCACACTCCGCAGCGGCGGTGGTGAATTGGTCGCGTGCCTGCTCTGTTGTTCTTCCTCTCGCTGTCGAAATTCCTTCTCCTTTTCTTCTTCCTCCTCCTCCTTCTTCCGCTTCAGCGCCTGCTTCTCCTCCTGTCGCCGCCAGTGGCCGCCCTCCTCGTAGTCTTTGCTGATATGCAGAGCCCGCCGCAGCCGCTCGGTCTCTTCGATCTTGGCGCGCGCCTGCTCGTGCACCTGGTGAGCCTTGAAGCGGTGGGGAGCAGCAGAGGACGACGCGCTGCCGCCCTTTTGCTGGTTGGCAGTGAGCTTTTCGCGCAGGGCGTCGCACTGCCGCTCGATCTCGTCCTCGGCCACCTCCTTCTCTTCGAGCTCGTCGCGCAACGCAAACACCTGGACCTCGATGGTGCGCTTGCGGTCGTGGTCGAGAATGCCCTGGTCAGGCTGGCGCAGACGGGACTTGCGGGCATTGTTGTTGTTGCTGTCGAGAAAGTCTCGGGGGTTGGCGTAGGGACCGTTTTGGTCGCGTGGGCGCATGTAGGCACGGCTGCGCTGGACGAAGCCGGAGGTGCCGCTGCCGCGGGGCGTGGAGAGGCCGACGTTGTCGGACATGGTTGTGTTTGTGAGTGTGTGTGTGTGGTGGATGGGAAGGGGAGGAGAGGAAGGGAAGAGAAGAGAACGAAAGAAAAGACCCAAGATTTGGATGACACATCATTTGGCGGATGCCCTATCGGGAAGGCGGTGAAGAGACGCAGACGGTTATTTGCCCGGCAGAAAAAAAGCATGGGTGAGTCGACGCTATTTTGCCCCTCCAAGGACCGACAGGACGACGACGTCCATACAGTCGACACGATCCAGCATGCCAGAATTTCACACAGAAGGGACAGCAGCAGCAGCGGCGGCGGCCGACAGTGCCGATGCAGGAGAGACGCTTTTCCCGCCGGTGACCCGTGATCACATTCTCTACTGCTCTTACGACTACTGGTTCCCCAAGTGCGTGAAGAAAGACTGAAAGGCAAGGTTTGCCAGGCTGACGACGAGCCTAGATACCGCAAGGTGTGCATCAAGTCGCGCATCATCGAGCTGTCTCCAGATGCCGTGGAGTACCTGCGCGAAGACGGCATCGTCCTGAGCGACGACAACAATGGCAACGGCGGCGACGACGACGACGACGACTGGGAACCGTCGAATCCGACCATGAAACACTATCCGTCGGCGGACGAGACCAAGTACGAGAGTTTCCAGGAAGACGACTCAGACTCAGACTCCAACGACGACGACAATGCGCCTGCCACGGTGCGGTTGCCGCCCAACAAGCGGTTCCCCGACATCCACCGACAGATCCAGGAAGCCATTGCGGCACTCGGTGGCACGGCAGCGCCCAAGCTCAACTGGTCGTCGCCGAAGGATGCCACCTGGCTGATGGCTGAGAAGAACACAATGCAGTGCCGCACGCCCGACGACGTGTACCTGCTGCTGAAGAGCTCCAACTTTGTGACGCACGACCTCGAGCACGCTTTTGACGGATGTCTTCCAGCGGCGTCTTCGTCTTCGACACCCGCGGGCCCCCTCGGCTTCTCTCCCGTGCTCGTCCTCCGGTCCTACTTCAACATCCACACGGCCCTCGAGTTCCGCTGCTTCGTCAAACACCGCAACCTCGTCGCCATCACGCCGCGCGACCTCAAGTACTACCCCTACCTCACGGGCCTGCGCAGCGCAATTGTCGCTCGCGCCAAGACGCTCTTCCACAGCAAACTGCAGTTTACCTTTCCGTCGGGCAGCTTCTCGTTTGACATTTACATTCCCGAGAAGCAGGGATATGACGACAGCGACGTCGGCGACAACGACGACCAGGCCGATACACGGCTGTCGTGGGCCCGCCTCATCGACATCAATCCCTGGGCACCCCGCACTGACACACTGCTGTTTTCGTGGCGTGAGCTGCTGGACCTCAAGATCCCTAAGCCATTCCTAGGTATTGTGGGCGATAGTGGTGTGGCAGACGTGGAAGAAGACGACGATGAGGAGGATGACGACGACGACGACGATGACGATGAGGACGAACAAGATTACGAGCCTGAGCTTCGGCTGGTCGAAAAGGACGACCCGGCTGCCATGAACTTCAGTTCGTCGCCCTATTCGGCACATAAACTGCCCAAGGAGGTGGTCGATGCCAGCATGGCCGGTGAAGGCGGGCTGCGCAAGTTTGCCCAGGAGTGGCAGCAAATGGTGGAGAGCCGGGAAGGGAGTGACAGGAGGTGACAGGAGGTGACAGGAGGTGACAAGATGTAGCCAACAAAAAGCCGTCTAGACGAGTAGTGTACAGACCATCGCGTGCTGGGCCCGTCCAGAGAGCATTACATAATAATTGAAGTAAATGCTTACTCAGCTTAAACCCGACACCCGATTGGCGAATGGGTTTCTGCATGTTTGCCGCGGCGCGCCAGAAATTGCCAAAACCTGCCGTTTCCCAGTCCCATTCTCCAGCCAGCTGATAACAGCTGTTTGACACCTGCAAGCCTGCAGCTCCCGGCAGTCGTCCTTGTTGCGACCTTGCGCAACGCCTCGTCGCGTGCTCCTTCTCGTCCCCTTTGCACACTACTATTGCATTGTTCTTTTACCTCTGCATTCTTCTGAGGGCGTTGTCCTCCCTTTTTTCTTTTTGCAGGTTTTTTTTGCAAGTCTGCACCGGCCAAGATGACTGGCATCATCCGCCGTGGCGGCCGTCCCAACAAGGTCACCAAGCCGACGTCTATGGCGCAGCCGCGACGAGCAGCGAATGGCAGCGCCAGCAGCGGTGTCGGTATCGGTGGCAGTGGCACCAATGGCCACGGCAACAGTCATGGCGGCAGAAGCGACAGTCCGTTGGCGGCGGCGGCCATGGCCCGACGGCAGCAGGCGATCAGCGATCAGCTGCAGCTGCAGTATGACGCAGCCGTTCTCTTGTCCCCCACAGTGGCCGACGCCGAAACCGATGCCACTGCCGCTGACCCATCCGGAAAACCAATAGTCGACGCGGCGCTTCCTGGGGATTCTGACAGCAGTGCCGCCGCCGCAGAGGCACTCAAGTTTGACTATGCAGCCGGCCGAAGTAGCAGCAGCGCCGGGTTGAATGGAGAAGTGGAAGAGCATGGCCAGGGTGATGGTCCGGGTGGCAGGGATGGCCTCGACGAGACAGAGACGAGTGCCTATGTTCCTGCAGAGAACAATGGCGACGGCGGCAACAGCCATAGCGGCGACGGTGGTGACGGTGGCGATGGCGGTGACGGTGTGGTTGATAGCGAGATGCTGGACCTGCACGAGGCCGACAATGGCAGTGGAGAACAGCCAGTGCCTGGCGACGAAGGGACTGAGAACCGTGACGACAATAACGATAACGATGATGACAATGATGACGACGTGGAAATGGACTTGACGGCGGCTGCTGCTGCTGCCGCTGCTGCCGCCGCCGCCGCCGTGGCAGCCGAAGCAGCAGCGGCGTCGCATGGCGCACACGGTAGCCAAGAAGGTCATGAAGACCAGACGGGACAGACAGATAGATCCACAGGTCATGTCGGTAGTCCGACAGCACCCACGAGTTTGCTTATGTCATCATCAGCTGGCCAGGACCAGGCGGTCACTCCTACGGCCGGCATCACCAACACCGACACCACCACCACTTCCTCCTCCTCCTCTCCCTCGTCCACCACCGAGCAGATGGCCCTCCGCTCCGGCTACACCCGCCTGCTCATTGAGAGCGCCCTGGCCAAGCGCCTTGCCCGCGAACCTGCCCTGCGTCCGGCCCAGCAGCGCCGCCCCGAACAGCAACTCAACCTCGCCCGCCGGAGCAATGTTGAGGCCCTCTTTGCGCACATTGCCGGTGAAGCCACGGCCGTGCCCTGCAAGAACTGCCACAAGGGTCACGGGCCCTGGACGGCGTGTGTGGTTGTGGACGGCCAGATGTGCGGCAGCTGTGCCAACTGCTGGTTCAACGCGTCGGGTTCGCGCTGTTCATTTCATGGTACGTCTTTTTTTGGTTCTAGGACTCTGTACATTCTGCTGACTTGTAGAAACAAAAACTCCCCTGCAGACCGTGCACCCGCGGCATCACGCCACCTCGCCGCCGACCCCCATCGACCCCCATCTGACGCATCCAGCTACCGCCTTTGGCATGGACAGCTCGCTGGGCTCGCTCGGGTCTCTCGGGTCGTTAGGATCATTGGGATCGTTGGGATCGCTGGGCCCGCTTGGCCTGGCTGCCGCTGCCCATGCGCGCCGCTCGAATGCCGCCGCCGCCGCTGCCGCTGGGTGGCATTCCGCTACGCCTGCCATGTCATCACCCACTGCAGGGCCGTCTGCCGCTGCTGCGGCCGTGACTGCTTCTACTACGGCGGCAGCAGCAGCAGCGGCCGTCGCGGCGGCCGTCCAGCAGCTACACCACGGCGGCAACCAGAGATCGGAAGGCCCTGACGCCGCCGGAAACGGGAGCACCACGACCGCCAACAACAACATCTTTAGCGGTCTCGGCCTGAGCCTCGCTTCGGCCATCTTGGGCGAGGACATTGTCGGTGCCGGGCGCGACATGTCGGACGCCGGAGCTGGTTCTGGCTCGGCCTCTTCGTCGGCTGCGGCTGCGGCAGCCAGCGACAGTTCGCTCATTGGCTATGTCGTCGACCAGGCCTTGGCCGAGGTGCGGGCCGCTGACCGGCGGGCGCGCGACCTGATGATGGTGGAGATTGCGGCAAAGCAGCTGGCACTGGCGATTGTGCGATACGGTGAGGGCGAGAATGAGCAACAGCAACAGCAACAGCAGCAACAAGCCCAGGAAACGTCGTCCATGCCGGCCCAGCAACAGCAGACGGACAGTATAGACCATGAGAATCACGGCTCTTCAGAGGCCCTATGAAGGGCGTGAAGAATGAGAAAGAAGCACAGACACACACCAAGAACAGTAAAACTACAGAACATTTTTTTTCGGGAGGAAATTATACTATGACAGGGTTAGAATGGACATCAAAAAGGAAGGGGGGTATTATATAACAGGGAACGGCAGCTTACGCGAGTTTGGGGGGTTTCATACAATGGGAATGGTGTTATAAGGAAAGGCAATGGGAAAGCAGGGTAGGGAGGAAAGAAGGGAAAGGAAAAGGGAAAGGGAAAGACATATTGGCCATTGACGCGAGAATGAATCTGCGTTTGGCATGTATATTGGAAGGGCATATTTTTCTCTGCAGGTTCACAAGACGTTTCCAACTCCTGCTACTTTGGTCACGCGACTTCATTGGTATAGATTTTGCAATGTGGTATTATTTGCTTTATAGGGACTCCGAACGACACTTTTCTGCGTTCACCTCACTTGGTAGAATAAAGATCATCGACATGTAGACTTTGTCAAAGACGCAGGCAACAAAAAAACACAACGAAAAAGAATTGGGGTTCTGTCATAATTAAACAAGAATAAATCGAGCCATCCCTTGCCCCTTTTACTTCCAACAATATGCGAGTGGAAAAAACAATAGTAAGAAACAGCAAAAAAGGAAAAATAAAGAGACGATTGTTGGCAAGAGAGTGACGAACAAATCGGACGAGTCATACAAAAGAACGTCGGTAAGAAAACCTGTCTCTCCCACACGCTTCTCTTTGTATGTCTCTCCTTTCCCTCTCTCCCTCCCTTCTCTGCCTTCTTCCTTTTGCCGGGTTTGTAGTACAGGGTTGCTTGGGCTTTTGATCCATGTGGCCGTTCTCGCCTACTCTCTCCCCCCCATTGTCTCCACATGACCTGGCGCACCGAAAACCTGAAGCCAACCAAAAAGTAAAAATAAAAAAATAAAAAACAGATTTCAGAAAAAATCGACAAAATCACAAAAGCTCGCCTGAAAACAAGAACTGTTGAGAAAAATCACACAGTTACAAAGCCGTTCAAAATCGGTGATCGTGATATAGGAGATGTGTGTGTGGGTGTGTTTTTTGCGGCCGCGACGAGACAAGACGGATACGAGAATTCAAGACAAGGAACAACACTCCGGCTCCCCTGCCATACGTCGGGCATCGTCGGCAAATCGTCGCAAAATGAGAGATAGATAAGGGAGTAAATAGGAAAGCAGCGACATGCGAGTAGACGGCGCTCATCCGGATATCTTCCCGCCGGTCATCGTTCGGGTATATAGCAACAAAAGAAATCGAGAAGGAGGCGGAGAAATGCTGGCACGTTTAGATCAGACCGCAAAGGCGCAGATTCTCTTGGATGATAATGTCTGATTTGTTAGTACACGACCGACTTTTTTTTTGAAAAAAAAAAACTGGAAAAAGGGGTAAATACCATTGACTGCTGCCATGACGAAGCGAATCTGTGTTGTGTCGGTGGCACAAGTAAAGTGCGTGTAGATCTGCTTGGTCTCATGCTGGTTCAAGTTGACGAAGCGGTTGAGGACGTAGTCGCAGGCTGCGGCATAGTCGTCGCCACCCTCGTAGTCGGGGAAGTAGTTCTTCATGGGGCTGATGGGCAGCTTCTCCTTGAAGCGATCAATCTTGTTCAAGAACAAGATGATGGATGTCCGGACGAACCACCGCGAGTTGCAGATGGAGTCGAACAGGGTCAGGGCCTCCTGCATACGGTTGACGGTCTCGTCCTCAAACAGCAGCTGGTCGTACTCGGAGATGGCGACCAGGAAGAGAATGGTTGTGACGTTCTCGAAGCAGTGAATCCACTTCTTCCGTTCGGACCGCTGGCCACCGACGTCAAACATGCGGTAGGTCAGGTCGCCGATGATAAAGGTGGTCTCGGTGATACCGGTGGTCTTGACACGCGACCGCAGCACGTCTTGGTCGTCGGGCATGTAGTCGGGGGCGGCAATGCGCGTGATGTTATCAAAGTAGCTGTTTGGTTAGCGGGATGCGATGAGACGACGAGACAGGCAATAGATAGGCGTCGGCACTCACTATCGGGCAGAGTCGTTCAACTGGTACTCGCGCGACCGCTTGAAGCAGTCCTGGACGCCCCGGTCCTTCCACAGGGCCTCGATGGCGTTGCCAACCTCGGGTGGCAGGACCTCGCCCTCGATCTGGGCGGGCTGCATGAAGATGGTCTGGACGTGGTACTCCATCCGCTGGTCTTCCAACGGCAGCTCGAGCGACTCCATGGCCTCGAGGATGACGCGCATGGATTGGACAGTGTTGCTGTAGATGATTTCCTTGAAGGATTCGCGCTCGTCGCGTGAGTAGCCGCCCTCGTGGATGAGCTTCATTTGCTTCAGGATGGTCGACTTTCCGGATTCACCAGCACCTGGATGGTTAGCAGTCGAAGCGTGGATTTGGCTCCATCAAACCTACCCAGAAGCAGCATCTTGATTTCATTTCGCTGTTGCATGCGGTCGCGCTTCAGCTGGTTCTCGATCTCCTCGTTCCGGGCCTTGCCCTCCTTCTCCTCCACGCTCATTCCACAACCCATCTTGGCAAATTGGCGACAGGAAAAGCGCTAGAATATGCCGTCGTCGGTCGACTGAAAGATGGAAAGTGCTGAGACGGATTCGTTGGATGCTACTGCGGAACAGGTCAATTGCGTTGTTCGGGCACTGTGAGAAGAGAAGAAAAAAAAAGGGGAGGTGAGACGGGGACCGTTTTTGATGAATGGAAAACGGATAGGGGGCGAGAGAGGAGGCCGAGAGAGAAGAGGTAGAAGAGGCCGGGAAAGTGGAAATGGAAGAAATGGAAGAAATGGGACAGGCGGAGAGGATAGCGAAGAGGAGCTCGTGTGAGATGCAGCATGCAGGCAGCGAACAGACTTACCCGTCGAATCGTCGCACTAGGGAGCGTTTTTGAGCGTTTGAGTATCTGAACGGTTGATCGAAGATGCAAAAAAGGGTATTTGCAATGCGAAGAGGCGTAGAAGAGGCACCGCAGGCCAATCGTAGGATAAAGATACTGGAACAGGAAATAGAATAGCGAATTAAAGAGCGAAAAGAGAAGGGAAAAAAAGGACGAAAGGGAGGTTGGATGGTGATGGTGAGAGACGGTGAGACGAGAAGGGAAGGGAGAGGATACGGAGGACGAGTAGACGAGTGGACGGGTAGAACGAAGAGGAGAATAGACGGAGTGGAGGGACGGGAGATTATTGGTGGCGGCGGACCAGAGATGAGAGGCAGGTCAGGGAGGAGGGGGGGCCGGGCTCCAAAAAAAAAAATGAGTAACCCGCCAAAAAGAATGGGGAGGGTTCGTCAATAAAATGGGAGGGCCAACAGGAGGGCCAACAGGAAGCTTAGGGGGCTCGTTAAGAGGGGCTCAGCGACTGCAGTGTACTGGAGGGACCCAACAGGAGCGCTACGGGCAGCCGGTAGTCAGCAGCTTATGCACAAATTAGAGGAGGGCGACCTGTAAAATAGGTCGTATCTGACCCTGTATGCAGGTTGTCGAGCGGTGGGTCCACAGGGATCAATTTAGCGACTCTAGCCAGGGCAGGTTTGCAGGGGGGCTAACCACAACAGGATGTCGGAAGGGCCAAGCGAGCAGACGAGTCCAGCAGATGAAGATGGACAGGCGACAGAGGGATAGAGGCACAGACGGAGCATCCCTTTCATGATCAATGGATCAATGAGCGTTATACGAGAGAATAGGGACCGTGGACCATGTGTGTGAGCAGCGCAGACCTGCGCTCGGACCCTGGGCGTTTTGCACTGTAGGAGGGTAGAATTAGAGGGTAGAATGGCATCCTACGATGCCAGGACTATGTGACCCTGGCAGGGAGTACTGTACGAGTAGCAGTACGGTACGAGTACACAGACGTACGAGTAGGAGACTCGTACGGAGAACTCTTCTCTCTCGATATTCAAAATCTGCAGACCACATGCGGATCGAAACAGAACTCTGCAAGATACGTACGGAGTACTCGACTCGTCTCGTCTCTACTTGTCCGTGTCGCCTCGCTCACACCGTACAAAGACCATGCACGAAAAGGAGTGCAGCGTTTCGCATCCACAAAAGGGGCTCAAAGCAACCCCCCAAACGTTTTTCATGGCTCCACTTCCTTTTGGTCTGAGTTTTCCACCCACACTGTATCTTACAGTATACTCCGTACAGCATCAGACTTGCAGAATCCGGTTAGTCTCCGTCATGTCATACTACTCCATATGGCCCGTGAACAAAGCAACGCCTCGTGTCTGATTATTGAGACCAGAGACGGCAATCTGTGCTTCCGGCTTCCGAGCACAAGCTGTGAGTATAGAATAGTACTCCGTATAGTATTCATACATACACAGATGCATGCTCTGAAGCTCGTTTCGATTATGCACTGCCATCCTAGCTCTGAAACAGCTGGGCGTTCGGCAATTCTGTCTACATATATTATGCATCTATGCATATTATGAGGAGTACTCCGTATAGTAAGGGTATTACTCCATATCCTCCGTACTACGAGTCCGTACTCATCATCTCTGGCCTCGGCACTCACGATCCAGACTGTCGTCCCCGCCTCGCGTACGCCGTGTCCTCGTGTTTGTACGGAGTAGCCTGCCCGCGAAGATATTTCTGCCCCGGTTCTGTCCCGGTCCTGTTCCGGTCCTGGCTTGTGCTGACCTGTCTTGGCCACTCTTGCTCAGGTCTGTCCTAATATGCTGGCCGGCCCACTGCTACAGGCACATGGCACAGGCTCGCTCTTGCGACATGCGGAGCGTGGCTTGGCCGCTCAAAAAGATATTCCCAACCGCCCCATCGCCCTCTTCCTTCCTTCGGGTTTCTAGAAGCTGTCCTGTCGGCGAGCACTTCCGCAGTTCAGGGGGTGGGGGGCAATGACCACTTGGGCAGATTGGCAAGGCCCCGGCCCCCTTTCCCTTGCATTGATGACAAGTGGACAAGGACTCCAGAACGGAAGGCCATCCCAGTTTCGCATCTCGTAGGAGCAGCACAGCATGTTATTATTAGTTTACAAGACCAGAGACCTAGACTTGGGAACCTAGGGGACCTAGGAGGCCTAGGAGACCTAAGAGACTTGAGAGACTTGGGAGACTTGGGAAATGCCTGCAATACGACAGTAACTCGTATGGCGCAATGGCTGGCTTGTCTGTCTCTGCATCCATGAAGTAAACGAAATGAGGCCACGGCTATTAGTCCATTTGCCAAATGGCCTTTGGCAGTCCAGAAGCCCGGATGCTCGGATATCCTGTCCATCGAAAGATGAGAAGACTCCCGATACACTCGGCGTCCAGCCGATCGTCTCGGCCGCACGCGTCCTCTGCAGGAACATCTTACGACCACATCTGGCGTCGCAATGCCGTCCTGTCGGGCGTCGCTCGGCCACCTGCATGGTCGTATACGAGTACGAGTACTCGAAATGCTCCGTATACACAAGTACTCCGTACGAGTATGTGCCGTCCTGACACTTCGAATCGATCGATCGACCAAAGAAAAAAAAGGGGGGGCCACTCACCAGATGCGTCTACCCGCCGCCGGCAGCCAGACCGCTGGGGCGCGAGCCATTGGATGAGCTGGTCTGGCTCTTCTCCCTGTCGGGGCAGCCAACTGCACCAAATCCTTTCTGTGCGGAGAGTAAATTTTTTTTCCTTCTCATTTTTCCTCCACTAAGATTTAGCGCTTCGGCCTCTACTGGTACCTCTTTATAGGGAGTTAATCTACTCCACCGCTAGCGCCGCTACACGCTAGCGCCAGCAACTGAGCCATTGTGTTTCCTTTTTCTTTTTCTTTCAGCTGCTCTGACCCAATGGCGGAAGCGCCGTCCAGGCGCAAACTCGCCCTCTCGATGCGCGAAAAGCGGGTCTCCATACAAAGTCGCTACTGGGGGAGAGCTCCCTGAAATAAGGCAGACGAGTACGACGTCCGCCCTCCGGAGCAGTCTCCCTTGCCCGCCCGTGCACACCGCTTGCCCCCCGACTCACGTTCTCTGTCTCCGGCCCGCTCGCCCCGTACGACCTCCGTGCTCTGTAGAATCAACCGTGACTCCACCCGTGCCGTCCTCCGTCGTCCTCTTCGACGCAACCAATCATGGCTTCCGAGGCCATCCCCATGACTGAGTTGGGCCAGCGGTGTAAGTTGAGTTGTCTTGGGAGTTTGGTCTTCTTCTCGCTGACCATCTGGTTTAGCCGTCCACCACACGCCCGGAAAGGATGCCGAGGCTGAATATGACCGTCTCCGGGATCTCGCCCGTCAGGAAGGCTCCAAACGCAGCTCTTGCTTTGATCGGGTAGGTCTTCCTTCTCTCTCTTCTCTCTTCTCTACCTCTCTAACAACTTAGGCCCATCAGGCATACGAACGCGGCGACGGCGCTGCGGCCAAGTCGCTCTCGGCAGAAGGCAAACGCCATGCCGCCGCCATGGACGACTACAACCGCCAGGCATCCGAGTACATCTTCCGCGAGAACAACGCTGTTAGCCGCATTGCCGAGGACACCATCGACCTGCACGGCCAGTTCGTCGAAGAGGCCGAGAATATCCTCGCGCAGCGCATCCAAGCCGCCCAGGCCCAGGGCCAGTCCCACCTGCACGTCATTGTCGGCCGCGGCAACCACAGCACCGGCCACGTCCAGAAGATCAAGCCGGCTGTCGAGAAGCTGTGCCGCGAGAAGGGCCTGCAGTATGCCACCGAGGAGAACGAGGGCCGCATCTACGTCAACCTCCAGGGCGGCGACATCTCCGGCGGCATGCCGCCGCTGTCTCAGCAGCCCGCTGGCTATGGCCACCACCAGCAGTCCGGCGGCTACCAGCAACAACCCCAGCCAGGCTACCCGGCCGCGGGCGGTGCTACCAGCCATCACCAACAGCAACAACAACAACAGAACAACGACCAGTACGAAGAGCTGGAAAAGGTGGCTGCCCAGTGCCTGCCGAAGCTCCTACGCAGCTGCTGTACGATTATGTGATTGGATTTTATTTTCCTTTGGCTCTTTTAACTTTTTTGTTTACGTATCTGGATCTCTGGGATGCTTCATAGTCTGGATTTCTGCTTTGCTATGTTCATGTTCTGTTACGTCATGGTTTGTCCCCATTGTTGGATATGAGATTGGGCGCCCACCAAAGTGGCATGACGGCTCAATCGGCATTTTCCCTTTTTCTTTTTCTACGTGACATGTCAGGAAAACGGGGACCGAAAGGTTACGACAATTTCAGACTGGAATGAGTTGCTACGATGGATGGATGGGAGCCGACACGATTTGGGACAGGGGCTTCTGGATGACATGCTCGAGTTGGATAACGCAAATCTAATATTCCGTCTTCCTATATTCGAACAAATGGAAAAAATTCATTGGGGGTTTTTTTTGTACAAATGCCAGAAGAGACGGGCAAAGGGCGCAGGGACGTCCTCCATAGAGTCGTCGCACTGTCGTCTTGTCCTCCTTTTATGATCTACACCAGGTCCCCACAAGTGGATGCTGCATCTCCCCTCAGGGGGGAGGTCCTCTATGCCGTCTTCCGGAACTCCTTGCTTGCCGCTTTCAGTGCCGAGTTGCACTCCTCGTAAGCCCGGCCAGCACCGAAGCCCATGCCGATGACGGCCGGCCATGCCCTCCGCTTGAACAGCAGCACCGAGAAAACGACACCGAAGCCGAGGCCCAGCGATGACTTGATCACCAAGTTGGACAGGCAGTGGTCCCACTGCTCAAGTTAGCTTCCAGTTTTCCAGTTTTCCAGCTTCCCAGCTTTCCAGTACTCCGTATTGCAGGTCTTTTTTCTCCGCCCCTCCGCTTAAACACCCACCTGCTCGTTCAGCAGCGCCTCGCTGACGGGCCGCGAGACCACAGTCCGTACTGGCGCCGGGGACGGAGTCGAAGCGTCAGGCATGGCTATATTTGGTAGAGAAGCAGAAGAAATGGCGTGGTCCTTCTTTCGGGCAAAACGGTCAGGTTGCAACGTCGCCGTTGGATCAAGTCACGGGATCTTCCGAGGAAATTAGCATTGGCTTCGTGGACCAGCTGCACAAGCAAGAGCAGGACGCACCTCGATGGACGGCAAGGCGCAATGGACGACAAGCGGTGCGTGGCAGAGGGCAGCAAGGGGGGGTGAGAAACGTCGCGAGGATGGTTGGTCGTTTCGCTAATAGAGAGAATCGCGCAACGCGGACCAAGCCGGCTGTATTTTTTTTTCGCGCGGATGGAAAGGGAAGGCGGTGAGGCCGACCGGCAGCTGCTATCACAGAACCGGCAGAATTTTTTTGAGCTTCATTTTTTAGTGGACCTTCACTGAAAGTCTTGTATACAGAGTGACAGACTTTTACGCGGGCCACACAGAACAGAACCTCGAATTCACAAGCACGCCGATTGCTGATCACACATCCCGTAAATCGCACACACCCCACACACCTCCACATGGCCACGGCCGGCCTCCTCAAAACGGCCCGGTCGCTCGACCAGAACGGCCCCGAAACCATCGACTCGAGACTCGCCCGTCTCTGGGAAGCCCTCGCTGCCACTTCGGCCGACAACCATGGCAGCTTCTATGCCTCCGAAGAGGTCGCCCTGCGCTGGCTCCTCAAGAGCACGAGCGCCACCGGCGCCGCCGCCACCGACGCCGAAACCCTTCGCCGATGGCCCTTGACTTGGCACATTCTCGCCAGCTTCTTCCGCCGCATCCCACTCTTCACTCTGGCCAAGACCCTCGCTGAGCGTCGCTTCATCGCCGTCCTGCAGCAGACGGCTCGCGATCTCGACACCCGCCACCCGCCCAAGAAGGACGACGGGTCTGTCCAGAAGAAACGAAAAAAGTGGCAGCCGCCGCAGTTCGATCTCGACGAGTTGCGTGGACCACGACAGCGCCTCGCCTCGGCCTCGGCCCTCTTTGGCGCCCTCCAAGCCCTTCTGACACGCATCGATGCGGCCAAGACAACGGCGTCCAGCAGCAGCACAGGCCAGCAAGCCCTCGACTCGGCACACGACCGCATCGGTGCCGAGCAGATCAAATCCTTTTTTTGCACGTCAGCGGCCGAAGCCATGACATTACTCGCGCCCTTGCTGCGTCTGTGTCGTCTGGCCCTCGTCGCTGGTGCAGGCGGCAGTGCTGCTCTCACCGACCCGGCCGACTGGATGACGACCTTTTGCGCCCTCTGGGACCTTCACTTGCAGGGACCCAGCGATGCCGACGAGGTCGCCACCAAGCTGGCCGTTGAGGGCTGCGACGTGCTCGACCGCCTGTTGGATCTGCCTGGGGACAGCGGTGATGACGACGGTGACACGGCTAAACGAAGAGCCTTGGCCACGACATCTGTGGGTGTCGATGTGCGCCGCCACTGGGCTGTCGGTCTGCAGCGGTTTCTCACCCGCAGCATCCTCCTCCCGGCGCGTGCGGCCTACCTGACTCGCAGTGACCTGCGCGCTCTCGAAGCCGCTGGTGAGATTGCTGCCATGACCGCCACCAGTGCCGCCACCGTACCGCCTGTGCTTTTGTATTTGGCCTTGCGGGCACCACGCATGATTTCCGGCGCCGTGGCTGCCGCAGCTACGAATCGGGACAACGAGCGCTGGCTGCAGGCCGCTTTTGACCGCATCTGTGAGCCGCTGCATGCATGTGAAGCACTGACGCCTGAGCGGCGCAACGCTGTGCTGGCTGACCTGCTCGACATGGCGGCTGGCCAGAAGCAGAAACTGAGCGGTACAGCAACAACACCTGCACTGGCGAGCCTACAGGATCTCTGCCGGTACTGTGCGCTGCCAGACGCAGCGCCGTCGAAGAAGCGGAAGAACCGCAAGGCCGCCGACGTTGCAGCTTCTTGGACGACGACGGCACGTCCACCGACGACCACAGACTGGCGGCTGATCGCGTCTGTTGCCCAGTGCGATGCCGATGCATTTCTTGTGGGTGAGGCTGGCGAACAGCTGCTGGACGACGTGCTGGCCAAACTGCCTGACGAGACGGACGAGAACTCGTCTTCCTCTCGCTTTGCGTCTGCCTTCCTTGTTGCCCTGGCCAAGGGATCAGCCAGCGCCCGCAGCCTGCCGGGTTTCATCACCCGCTGGCACGCGAGCATTGGCCAGAGCCCCGTCTGGCTGAGCAAGGACGTCCGTGCTGCCGTGGCCGAGGCCCTGCAGGCGTCGCTCACCAAGAAGCAGCTGCTGGACTTGCTGGACGAACTCGTGCACAAGGACGCCTCGGAAATCGCCGTGAGCCATCTTGCCGTGTTTGATGCCATCAGCGCCGGCATCCGTCTCGAAGAGCTCGAAGACGCTGTCGGCACCAAGATGCTGGATGCCTTGGCAGGCGTCGACCTGCCGTCCAGTCTGGCTCCCGATATCCAGGCGATCCGCTGGCGACTGACCCGCCGCACTCTCGCATGGGTCGACTCTCCTGCTCAGGTGGAGGCCATCTGGGCGACTGCACGGGAGCCTCTGGCGAGCCTCGCGCGGCAGCCGGTGTTGAACGAACTCACTTTTGAGGCATTCATCTGTTCCTTTGCCTTGTGGATGGCGCTCCGGTTCGGAGGGGCTGTCGAGCAGGAAGCCCGCGAAGCGACGTGGTCTCTTTTTGGCCAATTTCAGAGTGCGCTGACTGGCTTGGCCGATGAGGCCAAGGTTGCTCTACTGCAAGAACTGACACAGCGCGTTGCTTCATACAGCGAGACGGCCGTTTTGTTTGGGGGCAACTTTGACTCTCCGGTTTCGTCTCTAGCAACCTACTTGGTGTGGATGCTGTGTGGATCGTCTCGATTTGTTGAGTAAGATCTTTTTCTCTTTTCTCTTTTCCCTTCTCTTCTTCAAACCTAACCCTCCCAGTGAAATGACCAAAAGCAACAAGGAACTGCCAGGGTTCCTCGATGCTTTGCTATCATGGCGGGCAAGCATCGCCTCGACCGGGAATTCCCATGGAGATGTTGTCTCGGCCTCGGTTCTCTCCAATTTTACAAGTCTGCAAAATGACAAGGCTACCAGTGTTGTCATAGAACGGTATATCGACCAACTGGAAAAAGCAGGCAGCTCTAAGCAACTACAACACGAGGCAATGCAGGGTCTCTTGCACACACCAACATACCTTCTTTCGCGTCGCCTGCGGGAGCGGATCGTTTCTGTCCTTCTGCCACGAGAGGATCTAGCCAGCAAGGAATTGTCTCTCGAGGAGGCTGTTCTCTTGCTTGACCTCTTCATTCATGTCACGCGAGAACGGGGCTTTGGTGTAAGTTTTTAAAGTGGCAGTCTTTTCTTGCAGGACTAATGAATTATAGGATGTGGATTTTGACAGCCTTGTGCGTCTCGGCAAATCAGTCCAAGGCACTGTCGAGTCTGCTTCTCAGCAGCCCGCCCTGGGAATACTCGACCGTTTCCGGTGTGTGGCCGTGGCCGTCTTCCAGCATTGCCACTTGGACACAGACAAAAAGGGAATCTTCAGCCAGATATCAGCGTGGGATAAGAAGCGGAAAAACATTTCTTCTACCATGTTGCAAATCATCCTTCTCCAGGCAGCTCTGCTGGCCAACAAAGCCGATTCAGCGCTTGCCGACAATGTAAGAGACAAGTTGGCAGCGCTGATTGTCGAGCAACTGCGGCATTCTGTGGAAGAAGAGGAAAAAGAGGACACCGAGATGACCGGGACAGATGAACACAGCGGCAGTGACCACCAATCCGTGCTTTTGCTGCTCGCCTTTGATGCCGTCATGGCCGATGGCAGCGAAGACATGCAGACGCATCTGCAGAAGAACGGCCTGTCCTCTTTGGCACAGAAAATCAAAAAGGTGGCCGCCGACCAGTGCAGCCAGAACCGCAAGATTGGATGGAAGTGGAAGGTCTTTATGGCTCGCCATCTCTCCCACGAAGACAGACCGGCGCGTGAAGTGCGTTTCCAAGGCCTGTTTGAGAGCAGTCCTGCGACCGGTGATGACGATAGCGTGGCATCCACGGCAGTTTCTCTCTTGATAGACGGCGATCTCCTCCGGGACTACTTGGCCGGCGAGACGGCCGGTTACGGTTGGGAGTCGCTGTTGTCATACATCCAGGACCTCGTGGCTGCTCTGGACGACGTCTCTACTCCGGTGGGACAACTCCTGGCCATCCAAAACTTGCTGGGTAGACTGTTTGGTAAGTTTTTTGTCCTGCCACTCTTGCATGGTCCTCCTTCTAACACGGCAGACATTCCTGGCGCTGCCATTGCCAAGACGGCCAACGGCTTCGAGCTCGGTACCGTCCACAGCAAACTGGCCCAGCGGCTGTCACGCGCCGCGTCTGTGGCCGAGGCCAAGCTTCTGGCGCAGACGCTGCGGCTTCTCCTGCTCGACGACAAGGCCGGCGCCGCCGCGATGGGCCAGTGGAACATTGACTCTACGCTGGGCGCTGTGGCCCTGGCCGTGGCCGTCGATGAGTCTGGCAAGAATGACAAGAACGACAAGAACAAAAACAGTAGTGTGCGCGCCTCTCCCGTCGTCTTTGACGGAGCCTGCCGCCTCGTCGAGGCTGTACTCAAGCGCCACCGCCTGCGACTCGAGGGCCGTTTCCACCTGCTCGTGAGCACGCTGCAGGCACTGTTGGCCCGGCTCGTGGCCGGCCAGCAGGAGCATCTGCGGCGGAAGACGGCTGTTGCTGGCAGCGGTACGACTTGGGTGGCCCAGGCGAAGCGGTTCTCGCGGCTGCTCGAGCTCGTCTGTGAGCCGTCGACGGCGGCTGTGGCGACGATTATGCGACGCGGCGGCGGCAGCGGCGGAAGCACACAGACAAACGCTACGCCACTGCTGCACTCGGCCACCGATGCTGCCAAGCGGTCGGCTGGCCAGCACATGTATGTGGTGCTGATGACATACATCAAGCTGCAGATCGACGGCGCCGTGGTGGCACGCGGCGTGCGCGAAGCCCTGGAGCCAGGCTTGTTCTCGGTGCTGAGCATCACGTCGGACGAGACGCGGCGGCTGCTCAATGACGCCGTCGACGTCAGCGGCCGGGCACTGTTTAAGTACCTGTACCGGCGGTGGCTGCAGTTTGGCAAGTGGAAGGGGGTGTAAGGTGAAGGTGGAGCTGGACGGCGTGGATCATTCTATTTGATTACTAAGCATAGCACAGGCGATGGCACTGTACTCCGTACGTATTACATAGACCGAAGAGAAGACCAGAACAAACCCGGATGCCACAGAGAAACCCGCTGTACCGTTACTCCTTCTTCACATACGTCGACGGGTGGCCGTTCTTGCGCGCATAGGCGCGGATATCGCCATGGATCCACCAGACGACGAAGAACATGATAAAGCTGACGAGGTAGGCGCCGAGAGTGTCGAGCACCACATTGTTGCGCGGCGAACCGCCCAGAACGCCCCAGCGCATGACGTCGCCAAGGAAGGAGACGGTGACAAAGTGGTCGCCGCGCTGGAGGCCGCGGATGGCCTGGTTGGCGACCTCGTCGGGGGTCAATTTCGGGTCGTCCTTCTCGAGCTGCAGGGTGATTTCGGGTTTCGTCTTGTTCTCGCGGTCGAAACCGGGACTGAGAATGGTACCCGGGTAGACGACACTGACACGCACAGGGTTGGTGGCGTAGTAGAGCAGGGTCTCCTGGGTGAGGGAGTCGGCAAGGCCGCGCAGAGCCCATTTGGACGGCGAGTAGGGAGTGTAGCCGACGACGGCGAAAAAGGCCACGACAGAGGCCGTCAGAACAAGGTGGCGTGGCTCTTTGTAGGGCCCAGCTTCAGGTCGCAGCCACTCGCGCAGGATGGCATGGGCCATCTCGGCCGCGCCCCAGTAGTTGACGTCCATGTTGCGGCGGCTGGCGCCGAGGGCAACATCGGTCGTCTCCTCTAGCCACAGCATGGGCGTCGACACGCCGGCCACGCACCAGACGACGTCAATGGGCTGTCCGCCATTCCAGGCGATCGCGTCTGCAATGACGGGGGCCGCATAGTTGGGCTGGGACACGTCTGCCGAGATATGGTGGAAGCGTTGGGTGCTGGATTTGGCAGCGGCCTAGGAGATCAGAACGAAGGACAGGAAGAATGAAAGACAAAAGGCATAGAAGTAAAGAACAGAAGTACCTTGATCTCGGTGACGGTCTCCTCCAACCGGCCGACATTGCGAGCCACAACAATCATGTTGGCACCCTGCTCCGACAGCTTCTTGGCTACCGACCGACCCATTCCTTCCGACGCTCCCGTCAGGAGTACAGTCTGTTGGCGTGTCAGCGCTGCTCAACTCTCACCGTCCATTGCCGCACAACAGCTTGTTTTCATGCTCACCTTGCCCTCAACGGGCATCTGGTTTTTGGTAAACAACCCCATTGTGGATGCAACAGCGACACCTGAGCCGACTATGGCTGCCGATGTGAGGGCAATGGATGAAGTGCTGAGAGCCGGCATGTCCGAGTCGAAATAATGCAGTATGAATGGCTGATGCTGACAGGTTGTCGATAGCTGTTGGATTTTGAGTGCTTTGCAGCTCTAGAAAAGTGGGACTCTAAGCTGACCACCCATAAGGCGTTGCGGTTCACATAACATTTCTGCAGGACAGATGACAATCTCACTAAAATACAACGTATACTATTTTCTAGCCAATAACTGAAGTCTAAGGCTCAAGCATATAACCTGGTCAGCGTGAAGTTTACGCAAAATGCATCTTTATGGGACATCTTGTGCCTGATCAGGACTAGGCTTAAATCTGGAGGGATATTGGTGGCAGAAATGGGCTTGCACAGCAATTTTAGACACTAAAGAGAACGTACAATCGATATTCTAGCCATGTTATTGGTGCAAAGATCACATGTGCATCTATATTTTGTACTCGTTATTGTCTAAAATTGCTGTGAAAGCGAGAAAACGATTCTGTCCTATAACAAGCGGGCAAGCCCACTTGCTGCCTCACGTAATCAAGCGCTAGGCGAGGATGCAAGATAAAGACAATATTTAAGAGATCTCATACTTAAACCGAAGTAATGTGGGTGCCATAACTCTCACAACTAGACTGAAGGAGTAAAGGAGAACCTACGGGTGGGGGCAATGACATGTTGTTTGCGCTTTCGACCGCACTTATGCTGTCTCTTCCAAAACCAAGGAAGGAATCTCCAATTTGACATCTTCGGCGATGGTGTACCAGATGGCCGACTCGATAATGTTGGCAATAATTTTGAGATCACTCTCGTCTAGGTTGTTAGTGGATCTCCGTCATTAAAAAGCTGGCAGAACATACCTCGCGGAGCATAGATCATGACAAAGGTAGTGGGCAGCGGCGACTTAACCCATCCCTTGAAAGCAAGGGGATGTCGTTGGCCCCAGCCCTTGTCTAATACCTCCTTGATATCATCTGGATGCAGATTCATGTGCATGGACTTGTCTGTGTCGTGAATGTGGAAGATTTCGCCCTGGCCGCAAACATTGATCGGATGACGAGCAAACAAGCCGAACCCGTGCTTTTCGATGCAGGAGATGGCCGTGCACAGCTTATCGGGGTATTTCTGGGTCAGATGTTGGACTGCAGAACGAAGGGCAGCGTGGCATGGATCTGACGCGCGCTGATTCAGTTGACGCTGTGGTGCCAGGCCGGCAACAAGAGGCCGCGGGCCGGGGCGATACGGCAGCTCTCTGAGGATGCCCATGGTCGGGGCGAGCATGGGTTCTGGGGCAGGCGGATTGTGACAAACATCCCGTAGGGCGAATAGACGAAACCAGAGAAGACGTAGATAGCCGCGGAAAGTGGGCGGCGTGCCGCCAGGGCCGAGTAGTAGAAAGCCGAGGTAGTCGTTGTGAATCAGAAGACCTAGAGGCACAGCAATAACGATGACCTCAAGGATGCCGGTGTTGAAAACGTGCATCCCGGTAACGAGGAAAAGCGAGGCAATGAGCATTGCAAGGGCGTCCAAAGTAACCGAAAATGGGTTCTGGTGAATGACCATGTTTAATATAACGTCTTTATTGGTTGTTGGACGGTCTGGTAAAGTCATTTTTGGCGACATCGACGAAGATTTTGTTTGGGGAGATGCCATTGTGAGGGTAGACATGATGAGAAGAAGACAGGATCTGAGGGAGAGACAAGAAAGCTATGCTAAATTGCTGGAGGAAATGCACATATATATTGGAATGTTTGAGAGTCCTTGGTTCAGCGTAATCAAGACCCAAGGATGGTACAGAAGACAGCCACAACATTGGCCATGGCTCAATGGTCATATGAGCAGAGGTGAGGAGGGAGACGAGCGAGAAGCAAAGACCCCGAGGTCTAGAGCGGCAAGGTGGAGAAGAGCTGTGAGACGATAGGAGACAGCAGCCAAGACTTTCTGCAGCTCAAAAGCCCATTCTGACAAGACAGAGAAAGCGAGAGCTGCAGAAAGAGCAGCATGCCGCAGTCGGAGAAGATGAACCAGTCAGCGGTCAAGGTTTTTTGTGTGTTGGGCAAAGGGAACGTGCAGAAGAGCATGATCCGATCGGGCTCGGATGGCAGCACGAAAAAGGCCGAGTTGATAACGGAACGAAGTGTAGACAGCAAGAGTTGTGATAGGAGAGGAGCGAGTTGTTGAAACCAAAAGAAGAGAGCAAAGAAATTATGAAGGACTCCGAACTTTGAACTGTTTACATCAGGAAGAGCTGGCAGTGCTGGTCCTTACGAGTACGATATGAGTACGATTCTACGCTGGGTGGCGGCTTCCTTTGCTACCCGGATGGTCACGAGTATGAAGAAGGAGCGATCTTATTCGTTTTTAACATGTACCATCCTCTCGTGTCTGCAGGCACAGAGTACTTGGACGAGTTCCCCGAACGGCGATCAGCTGAAGACGGCGGTGCACAAGGAAAGAAGAGCTGGGGGCGAATCAGAAGGAGGGGAAAGAGGGGGAGAAGAAGAAACGACGAGGGCGAATCAACGGTAGAGTAAGAGGAGAAATGCAGATGACCAAAGAGGAAGGAGGCATATTATACCGATTTCTACAGTCCGATTGGACCCGAAGGAGTTATGAGTTCCGGGCTCGGGCTCCGGGTTCCGGGCGGCGATGGTGTCGGTGCCGGAGATGTAAGATACTTGGTACTGGACGGCATGTCACGGGAAATGACGTAATATACACTTATATCTTATGGCATTAGAGCAAGCCTCCTTCAACTAGCTGGTGGTCTCGTGTTTCGGACCCGATGGGATTTGTTCCGAATGCTGGTTTGCCAAGCAAATGTGACACTGCCATGACGGCAGAAACGGACGGTGTCCCAGAAACGGAGGCCAATACAACTTAGGAGGCAAGAGAAAAGGAGCAAAGGGGACAGGTGGACCGATAGGACCCTGTAAACAATTCCAATTACAATAGGACTCCGTTGAGGCGATTAAGAACGACACTCGGAGATTGGGTGCGACCCATTGCTGCTAGGGGAGGGGGTCGCCGTCTTCGCCTGCTGTGTCGGGCCTGGCGCTGGTTAGCGGCTCACACTAGGCCCGCCTATAGCACCCCTAGAACATCCCTAGAGCCTTGTCGCTGCACTCCCTCACAAGGCCCTGCAGCCCCATCGGTCCAATAGGAACTTTCAATCGGATATTGGACCCGCTTCTGCTGTGCGGCGCCGTTGCTTAAGCAACTAGCTCGCCAAGCACAAGGTGACCCGCTACCATTCTGACCAATGATAGGGCCCCGCACGTGCAAGGGTGCAAACAAGAACCAAAGAAAGTATTATGGAGTTTTGCTGCTGATGACTTGTGGACTTGTGGACTTGTGGGCAACAGCGCTGGGCCATCCGCTGGCCAGGCGTGTTGGCTGGGGGATGGCATGCTGGCCTTCCGCCTCCATCGTCTCTCGCCTGTCCGTCTTCTGGCCGGTCTGCTCTTCTTCTGCATGCATCGCCCACGATTGCTTTGGCCTTTTTGTTTGATTTCGTGTTTCATACCGTGCGAAGCCTATTTTGCTTGCTTATCTCAGAACCTCTGAGCATTTTTGTGTGTGCGCAGACAAGAAGCGCAAAATTTATTTTCTCGATTCCGACCACTTCCCAACTCCATTCCAGTCCTGTCCTTGTCAGTCTTGTCTTGCTTTGGCTGTCAACTTTCATTCCTCATCCCTCCTTTCCAAAAAAAACCTCCCTCCTGCTTCGGCCATGGGGTTTCTCCCCACAGGGCTGCTGCGCCCTCGAGACTCTCGTCAGCGGTTGCCCGTCTACGAACAGCTTGGTTCGCCAGCCAAGGAGCGATATTCAGACTCGGAGCCATCCACCGACGACGACGCCGACCTCAGTGATGGCTTCTACCCCGCCTCTGTCGGCTCGCCGCGCAGTGCAAGTGCCCGGAGCTCTCGCCAGTCTTCCGGCTCGGCCGCTACAAACACCTTTATGCTACCACATCGTGCTGTCGCCGCTGCCGCCGCCAGCACCTTTTCTCTCCTCCCCCGACGGAATCGTCAGCCCGCCACTATCCGTGGGCACATCTACCGGCTGCCGAACAAGGTCATCCGCTGCCTCTGTGCCGCCATGATCATGACCATCGTCCTCCTCATCTTCACGCTCGTCCGTGCTAGCCAGCTCGAGAACCGCCGTATATTATCAGGCCAGGTCGATCACGCACCGCTTCCGCCACCCGTCTGGGAATCCTTTGATTTTCTTACCCGCTACTATGGCGGCGTTCGCAACTTGGTCCCCCTGAAGGACAATGTACCGCAGTATCCGCGCGAGGAGGACGAGATCGCCTACAACATTACTGTCGCCGAGGCCGAGAGTGGAGGTGCCGCTGCTGTTCCCAAGGTCCACCTTCGTCCGGGGTCCAGCACTGCTGTGAACAACAACAAGGGTCCCATGCCCTCTAGCGTACCCTTTGATCAATACCCGGCCTCTGCACTCAAGGACAGCACGGCAGCAGGCGGCGGCAGCGACATCGCCCCGGTACCGTGCTTCCTCGATGCGAAGAACACTATCCGTGTGCCTTCGGTCCGCTATTTCGACGGTGTTCCCAACGGCTTCCCCCGTAACGCCTTTGGCTCCTTCGAACTGCTCTCGCTGCCCGAGGATATCTGCTTTGAGCGCTATGGGCGTTTCGGTCCCTACGGCTATGGCTACTCCGCCCGGTCTGGTGGTCTGGGTATCGGCGAGTACGGCGAGAAGGCCGGCTCCGAGGCGGTCTGGGAATCTACGAGCCCCGTCAACTATGCCAATGTCGACTGGGCCGAGGCTCAGACGCGCTGCTACAATGCGAATGCACACCGCTTCAAGCCGGCTCACGCCCTTGCGCCATCTGTCCGCGGCTTCTTCATCGGCGACGGTCCCGACCACGCGACGGGCGTGCAGCATGTTGCGCGTGATGTGGCCGATGCGCCTGCCACTACTGCCACTACTGCCACTCCTGCCACTCTTGCCACTCCTGCGAGCGATGTTCCAGCACCTGCGGCGCCTCCACCTCCTCCCGCACAGCCTGCTCCGCCTCCGGAAGCCAGCCTACCGCAGAGCGATGCTCCTCGCACGGCCGTTGTGATCCGGTGCTGGGATACGTTTGTATGGGGCGAAGAGGACATTATGAACCTCCGGGCGCTCATCGCGGAGCTTTCCCTGGCATCCAGTGCCCGCTACGACGTCCATCTTCTTGTCCAGGTCAAGGATGACGCCAAGTACCCCATCTGGGCCGGCGACGACTTTTACCAGGAGCGGGTCAACACTGTGCCGGCCGAGTTCCGTGGGCTCGTCACTCTCTGGACGGAGACGCAGATGCTGTCTCTGTACCAAGGCATCTATGATCTGTTCACCCGGGGCCCCGACCTGCCCGTGCATGGTGTGTACCGTGGCCTGCAGATGGCCCTGCAGCACTTTTCTGCGGCGCATCCCGAGTATGAGTACTTTTGGCAATGGGAGATGGACATTCGGTACACGGGCCACAACCTGGATCTGTTCACCAAGATGGAGAATTGGGCGCAGAAGCAGCCGAGAAAGGGACTGTGGGAGCGCAACAGCCGTTTCTACTTGCCCGATGTGCACGGCAACTGGGACGATTTCCGGCAGATGGCCCGCGTGCAGAGCGAAGTCGGCGTAGCTGGTGCCGACAATATGTGGGATGCCGCTGTCGGCAAAGGCCGCAAGGGCTCCAAGCCTCCCAAGGCCAAGGTGACGACATCCGTGGAACCCGTCTGGGGGCCGGTGCGGGCAGGGAACCCGAGCGACTGGTTTGAGCCGGAGAACGACCCGAAGCCGCCAACGACGTATGAGAAGGACCGGTACGTGTGGGGCGTGGGCGAGGAGGCGGACCTGATCACACTGAACCCGATCTTTGACCCGGAGGGCACGACATGGCTGCTTGGCGACGATATCACGGGCTACAACGAGACGGAGGGCAAGAGGCCGCCTCGGCGGGCACACATCATTACGGCGTCGCGGATGTCGCGCCGATTGTTGCGTACGATGCACTTGGAGACAGCGGTGAAGAAGCACCACGCGTTTCCGGAGATGTGGCCAGCGACGGCGGCTCTGCAGCACGGGTACAAGGCGGTCTATGTGCCGCACCCGGTGTATGTGGACCGGGAGTGGCCGACGCAGTTCATGGCGAAGACATTTAATGGCGGGCGTAATGGAGCGTCAGGTGGATCGCGGACGTCTGTGTTTGGACAGCGCGAGCACAACTTTATGGGCGTGACGTGGTACTACAACGCGGGCTTCTCGGCGAACATGTACCGGCGGTGGTTGGGGCTGAAGATCAACAACGACGGCGGGCAGGAGTTTGAGGAGATGGCGGACCCGAACAAGGACGACTCGTCGGTGCCGATGATGCGTGGCGGTGAGGGCCGCATGTGTCTGCCGCCGATGCTGCTGCACCCGATCAAGGGCGTAGAGCTGCCGGTGGAGAGCGGCAAAGGCGAGGAAGGCGTGACGGAAACGGTGGCGGACCCGTCGTCATAGCGGACTCTGGCGGGTTTTCTGCTGGACTGTTGGCCTGCGGTGTGTTTTGAATTTGGTTCCTGTGTTGTCTGTCCTGCATGTTGTTTGGCGTTGGCTTGGCGTTGGTAGGCAGCGAATCCTGCTGCCTGTGTTTTTTGTCTACGCTTGCGGGGCTTTTGATTATCTTTGGTTTGCGTTCTTGTTGTAATCATGTACTTTGATATGACAGCTGTGATGTTTGTATTTCTGTCGAGCAACAGAAAGTTGCTGTCTGACGTCTTTTGGATAGGATCTATTTCGTCGACTTGCGAGGCCGAGAATTTATGGGTTATGAAGATACAAGGCAGAAGACGAGAGACAAGAGAGACAAGAGAGACAAGAGAGTAATATTTTCATTTCTAGCAGACAGTGAATCGTAAGGTCCCAGCCATGCATCGTACTCGGAGCCTCGAGCATGATACCTTCTACCAGTCACGTGACGCAAAAGATCGTACTTCGTACAGAGATGGGATGAGAATGTGTCCAACACGGCATCCACCTTTGGTTGTCGGTCCTCAGATGACCCGCTTGACCTCGAAGAAGCGGCGCAACCACCAGACCTGGAAGACAGACTCGCCAATGACGACGCCGATGACGAACAAGTTCCACCACTTGACGCGGCTGTTGGTGCTCTCTGCGGTGTTGCGGTGGGTGCGTTCGCGGACGACAATGTACGACTGCTCATCCTTGACCTGAGCGAGCATATCGGACAGGCGGCGGGTCTCAGCCTCGAGCGGGTCCTTGGGGGTGTCCTCTTCGGAGACGTAGACGACGCCGTGGACGTTGAAGGAGACCTCTTTGCTGGCAGCGCCCCAGTGCTCGTTGCTGAAGCAGTAGGTGAACTTGCCATCGTGCTTGGCCGTGAAGGTGTAGTCACCGTTGGACGTGGTCTTTTGGAACGTCTCGTACTGGGAGCTGGGGTTTGTGATCTGGATAATTAGAAGCCGAAAAAGTCAAAGCCAGAGTCAGAGTCAGAACGCACCCAGAAATCAATGTCGAGGTTTCCGGCGCCGCCAAACTCGCGGTCGCCCACCTGGTAGGTGACGGTCATGGTGTCATCGCGATGCAGCTCTTCGAAGAAGCACTCGCGGCCGTGAGCGGGCAGCTGGATGTTGTGAGCGGCGACCGACGGCAGCAGAGTGGCGGCGGCGGCCAAGAGGCCAAAGAAAAGACGAGCCATGGTGGATAGTGGAAGCAGGACAAGGAGAAGAAAACCAATGCGTCAAAGGACTCGTTCGTCGTGTTCGTGTTCGTGTGCGCGTGTACTCTGTATGGCCCACCCCTTTTTTCAGTCGTGTTCTTTTCCAAGTGACAGCTTGCAGCTCGCGATTGGCGCTAGCCACAGTGGCACGTTCGACTGGGGCGCTGACAAGGCCGGAATTCCGTATCTCAGATAATCTTACAGTGGGTCTTTTTCTATCGAATAGGGCATCGCATCTTGGTCTCCATGGTCTTTTTCGCATGCGCGAAAAAAAGGGGCTCTCAGAGACGGCCCGACTAATTTTCCGCCCTTGCTTCCCCACCATCATCCAGTGTGCCTCGCCACCAACCACCCGCTGAATTGACGAGCAGTGAGAGCAAAGTGGGAAAAAAAAAAAACACAAGAAGCCTCTGATAGTCCCTGCTGGGCAGGCTTTTCCGCACGGTCCCAGCTATCGGCCTGTTGCTCGTAGCGGCCCTTGTCCACTGAACAATTTACACCACTTGCCGTGGGTTTGCGCTACTTTGAAGGCTATTTTATTATTGTATTTTTTTTTTCCACGCAACCTTTCCCTCCCTTTCCTTCTCCTCCCACCAAAAATCACACTACACCGACAAATCCCACTTCTGGCCACATCGCGACAAATCGCCCGCCTGTTCTCTTTTCCCCATCTCTCCCCCCCTCCTCGTCGTGTGCTCCGAATCATAGCAACGCGAATCTACAAACGCCGATTTTTTTTGTCGAGGTGAGCTTCCAGAAACATCAAGGATGGCAATACAGCGGTCTTATCGACCAGAGCCGCATGAGCGAGACTCTTATTCTGATGAACCGTTCCTTGTTCTCTTTGTGATGTTCCTATCCTATCCCGTCTTGTTTTCTATTTGCCTTGTCTTGCCTCGGTCCACGTTTCGCGTTCCTCCCCTCTCTCTTTGTCGTTCCATCGCGTGCCACCTCTGGCTGCCTGAACGAGGGCATCGGATCGGACACCTTGGCCCAACCGGTCGATTCCTGCTGAAAACGGCCTGAATTCTGCCCGTCTCACGGAGAGCGCGTGCTCTACAGAGTCATGGAGATCCTTGCCTAGGCACCAGCCAAAAATACCTTCTTGGGCATTTGGCATCGCGCCTATCAGCATGCACGCATGCACCGTCATCGTGGATGCCTAAAGGCATCTCTCGTCTGGGGTTCGAAGAAAAAAACGGCGTCCTCCTGTCTGTGATGGACGTCGGTGAAAGGGGATACACCAACCCCGGCATCCCTGCTTCATCAGCAATCAGCCTCTCTCTTTATTGCGCCCCCCTGCTCCTTTGCCCCCATCACCATGCCAGCCCGTTGCTGTTGACATCGAACAACTGTTCTTTTGTGGACATCCTTATATAAATGGGGTTCCGCGCAAACATCCGCATCCAGCGATTTCCGGATCCTCCCTAGTCCTTGTCTTCTTTTGCCTCCCCCACCTCCCCCGGTTCATCTTCATCTTCATCTTCATTTTTCTCTTCTTCCATTTCCCATCGCCAGTCTTTCGGCCTTGTGCCTTGAAGCAAATACCCTCTTCCTACAGCTGTGCTAACGGTCGTCTTGCATAGCCAGTATATTCTTGGCCGATTCTGCACGCCGCACCTCTCTTATCCTCTTTGATACCATTCGGCCCAATCGCCATCAACCACCGCCACCATGGGTTTGAGCATCAGCAAGCTGTTCAGCGCTTTCCTGGGAAAGAAGGAAATGCGCATTCTGATGGTCGGTCTTGACGCTGCCGGAAAGACCACCATCCTGTACAAGTTGAAGCTGGGCGAGATTGTCACCACGATCCCCACCATCGGTATGCCGCCGCCTATCACCTGATTTTGTCTGCCGTCAGCTGCCAGACAAGCCGGCTTGTCCGCCCTTTTTCTTGCTAATCATGCTGTGTTAGGTTTCAACGTCGAGACTGTGGAGTACAAGAACATTCAGTTCACCGTGTGGGATGTCGGTGGTCAGGACAAGATCCGTCCTCTGTGGAGACATTACTTCCAGAACACCCAGGGCATCATCTTCGTCGTCGATTCCAACGATCGCGACCGTATCGGCGAGGCCCGCGAGGAGCTGCAGCGCATGCTGAACGAGGATGAGCTGCGCGACGCCATCCTTCTGGTCTTTGCCAACAAGCAGGATCTGCCCGTATGTTTTCAAAGTTCCCCCAACGTCCCTTTGTTCATGCCAAACTTGCTTCTAACACACTCATCTAGAACGCCATGAACGCTGCTGAGATCACAGACAAGCTGGGTCTGCACAGCCTGCGGTCACGCGGCTGGGTACGTGCTCTCTTCACCATTGCTTCCATTCAAGAACCTTTTATTAACCCCCCCATAGTACATCCAGTCGACATGCGCCACCTCTGGTGACGGTCTGTACGAGGGTCTCGACTGGCTCGCCACGACTCTGCGAAAGACGAACAACTAAATATCGACTTAATACCGAGAAACTGGCCGGAACTCTCTGGCGCCTCGGTGTCTCGGGCGCTCGATACTCAATCTGCCGCCTTGGGCGGTCCCGGCTCCTTTCAAGATACAACCAAGGCGCCTGTTTTTCTGTCTCTCTCTCTCTCGCGTCCGCCACCGGCTGGGCAGCACAATGTTTTCTGGTCGCTGCTGCCTACCGCCGTATTGTCCCCCCAAACCCCTTATAGCTCTCTCAGTTGTATCTTCGTACAGTATTGCCTCCCATGAGAAATCGAATTCAATTTTCTACGTGCCCATGTCCGTCTTATGCGCTCTCGTCTTCCTACTGTTTTCCTACCCCGTTCTGCTTAGAGCATGGAGTTGCTTTTCTTCTCTGTGCTCTTGTTTTCTTCTCCCTTTCTCTAGTTTGTTCCATGCAAAGTGCCGGAAGCGGTAGGACAAGAAAAAAAAGAATGTTTCAATAGTCGATAGTCTGTTTGGCTACCCGAAGAAAAAAAGGGAGGCACTAGGATGGTTGAAGGCACGCTGTGGTTGTGCTTATGGACGGTACTTTATACGAAAGCTAATTTGGATTTAAAAATGTTCACGTTGTGACTTATCTGCGTACGGGTATTACGAAGTAGATATCATTTCTGAGAAGAGTTATCTTACATAAGCCAATATATGTATATAAATACACACAAAGAGAGAGCTCCTTTCCCCCAACGCCCGAATTTGTTCGTTCTGTCTAACCGTCATTTTCGTTTATCGTATCCGTACATGCGTACACTTGTATTCTACACCGGTCTTCATGCACTCGCCTCGGCGGATGCTGCTTCGGCCGGCGGTGCTGCCGGTTTGCGGAGAACCTCGAGCCCGGAGCCGTCCGGCTTGACCTGGACGAGGGCCGTGTCGCCCATGCGGACGTCGCCGCGGATGATTTTGTCGGCGAGGCCGTTGCTGATCTCCGTAGAGATGAGACGGTTGAGAGGCCGGGCACCGAACTTGGGGTCGTAGCCACGGTCGGCCAACCAGTCGCGGACGTCTGGCGGTACGTCCAAGACAATGCGCCGGTCCGTCAGCCGAGCCTGCAGCTCGCGTAGCCGGATGTCGACAATGTCGCGCAGGGCCGGTTTGTGCAGCCGCTTGAAGACAATAAACGAGTCGATGCGGTTGAGGAACTCGGGCGGGTAGTTGGAAGCCACGACGTCCAGCACGGCCTGGCGCACATCTGGAGCAATATCGCCGTCGCTTGTCTCGCGGTAGGGATGCGCCGGGTCGGCGCCGACGAGGATCTCGGCACCCAGGTTCGACGTCAGCACAATTATGGTGTTGCGGAAATCGACGCGGTGGCCCTGGGCATCGGTCAGGAAACCCTCGTCCAACACCTGCAGCAGCAGTGCCGAGATGTCGCGGTGTGCCTTTTCAAACTCGTCAAACAGCAGCACCGCATACGGCTTCCGGCGCACGGCCTCGGTCAGCTGGCCGGCATCGTCGTAGCCCACATAACCCGAGGGCGCGCCGATCAGCCGCGAGATGGTGTGTTTCTCCTGGAACTCGCTCATGTCGAAGCGCACAACGGCCGACTCCGTCGAGAACAAGAACCCGGCCAGCTTCTTGCACAGCTCCGTCTTGCCAACGCCCGTCGGGCCCAGGAAAAAGAAGGATGCCAGTGGCCGGTTGTCACCCGACAAGCCTGCCCGCTGCAGCCGCACGGCATTGGCCACTGCCTTGAGCGCCTCGTCCTGGCCGCGCACCGACTCGCGCAGCGTGTCTTCCATGTGTACGAGCTTCTCGATGTGGCCCGACGTCAGTTTCGACACAGGGATGCCCGTGATGCGCGACACCACCGTGGCAATGTCGTCGGCCGTCACCGAGTCGTGCAGCAGCGGTGTGCTCGTGTCGTCCTGGCCGTTGTTGCCGCCTGCACTGCTAGTTTCCGCTTTGGCCTCGTCATTGTGCCGCACCTTTTGCTCAAGGGCCGGGATCACGCCGAACCGCAGCTCCGACGCCCGCGCAAAGTTGCCTTCGCGCTGTGCGCGCTCGAGGTCGACACGTGCGCGGTCCAGCTCACCCTGTGCCTTCTTGATGGTATTTATTTCTTCGCGCTCCTTGTTCCAGCGCTCCATCAAGCCCTTGACTTCCTCCTGGTACTTTTTGAGGTCGTCCTCGAGCTTTTGCCGGCGCTCGCGACTGGCAATATCCGTCTCCTTGCGCAGACTCTCGAGCTCGATCTGGATGGTCATAATCTTCTGGTCCAGCCGCATAATATCTTCGGGCTTGCTCTCCTGCTGCAGCCGCAGCGAGCTGGCAGCCTCATCCATCAGGTCGATGGCCTTGTCGGGCAGGAAACGGTCGGTGACGTAGCGGTTCGACAGGTTGGCGGCGGCGACAAGGGCGCCGTCGGTGATGCGTACGCCGTGATGCACCTCGTATTTTTCCTTGATGCCACGCAGGATGCTGATGGTATCCTCGACGGACGGCTCGTTGACGAGAATGGGCTGGAACCGTCGCGCCAGCGCCACGTCCTTCTCGATCAGACGGTACTCATTGAGTGTCGTGGCGCCGCAGCACTGCAGCTCGCCGCGCGACAGGGCCGGCTTGAGCAGGTTGGACGCATCGATGGATCCCTCGGCCTTTCCCAGGCCCAGCAGTGTGTGCAGCTCGTCGATGAAGAGGATCACTTCGCCATTGGCCTGTTCGACCTCGCTCAGCACTTTTTTGAGTCGTTCTTCAAAGTCGCCGCGGAACTTGGCGCCAGCAATGAGCGAGCCCAGGTCGAGACTGATGACACGCTTGTTCTTGATACTCTCGGGGACCTCGCCCTGCACAATGCGCAGCGCCAGGCCTTCGAGGATGGCCGTTTTGCCTGTGCCGGCGTTGCCGATCAGGACCGGGTTGTTCTTGGTTCGGCGCGAGAGGACTTGGATGGTGCGCTGGATCTCGGCATCACGGCCAATCACGGGATCGAGCTTGCCGTCCTTGGCCTTGGCCGTGAGGTCGATGCCGTACTGCTCGAGGGCTGGTTTTTCTGGTTCGCCGCCGCCCATGTCCATGCGGTGGGTGCCGCCGGGGGGATGTGGTCTGCCATTGGCGTACGTGCGAGCGGCTGCAAAGGGCAGGAGACGAAGCGAGCTCGTTGCTGGAGTAAGGTGTATGGGAGTTGTGGCTACGGTGGACGGCCGGAAGCGCAGGAGAGGAGAGGCAGTTCTGGAAGATGCGGCGAAAAGCCGCTGTCGAGTGGATGCGGCGAGAAGTTGTTTTCGCGCAAGCATTTTTTCGAGGGATTGCGTGCTCGTCTGGATTATGGTCGGCTGTAGACAGGGAGATGCAACTTTGGGGACCAAAAAGCATGGCCTGCCTTTTATAGAAGACGAAGAGTCACGTTGGTGGCGTGCCGGTAACCGGCATCGTCGAGCAGTTTCGAGCAGCTTCCCAGCTTCCGTTATCTTATCGCAGCCCGATATATGCATATCGCATAGAATAATATTCCAATATACGAGCAGGATGACTACGTCGTACCGTCGGCTGGCTCTTAGTCCTGTCTCGTACGGTTTCGCATTTTCTATTCCGTAATTCTCTCCTACGGACAGGTTCGTCACACAATCCCTCTGTCGGAGTCGCAATTTCGGGCAAACCATGTCGCGAGTGTCACTGCAAGATTGCCTGTCCATTCCGTATGCATCTACCCAGCCTCGCGATTAAGCTTCATGGCGCAATGCGCGTCTGTGATTGGCGAGACAAGTGGACCGCGTGGGGCAGACAAGAATTTTAGAGGGGAAAAGAAAAAAAAACCATTTCTCCCAGGATCAAGTCCCACCGTCCATTCCCCCCCACCACTTCCAATCTCCATCACCAGCCTCGAAATTTTCTCTCTTGCAATTTCCTTTCCCCCTTTTCCGTGTACAAAAACCAGGGCCTCCTCTCTTCTCAGTCACGATGGGTTTCGCCGATCTTACCTCTGACGCCGGCCTTGCTGGTATGTGCTTTGCTGCTCCTGCGAAAATGACGACAGTCTGTCGTCTTCAGCTGTCTTCTTCCCCCTCTTGGGCATCGTCGACAGCATCGTCGGCGGCATGATGGGAGAACAAGCGAAGCTGACTGAATTGTGCAGTGCTCAACACCTGGCTGCTTACGCGCTCCTACATTACTGGGTATGTTCTTTGTCTCTGAGCTGTTTTCGTCTGCTCTTTTTCTTTTGCGCTTTTTCGCTTTTTCGCTCTTTTGCTCTGCCTTCCACATGATGAGAACATATTGGTCCGTGTTTCTGAGTAGCCTCAAGACCTACGCATGACGACCTTCCATAGCACTCTGTGCATCTCTGACATATTCTTTTGCGCTGTTTCCTGCTTGCATTCTCCGCTCTCTGGCCCGGCTTTGTTGCTAACCAGATTGTCCTACAGCTACGCTGCCAGCCAGGCTGATGTTGTGGTTTTCAAGGCGCTGACGTCCGCTCCGGACGCTGGCAAGTACCCTAACGCTGCGCGGTGGTACAAGCACATTGCCTCGTACGAGGAGGAGTTCTCTACGCTGCCCGGCGATGCCTCCAAGGCGTACTCCACATATGGCCCTGATGCGTCAACGGTGACCGTGAACACCAAGGCCCCGGCTGCTGCTGATGATGATGACGATGTCGATCTGTTCGGCAGCGACGATGAGGAGGAGGACGCCGAGGCTGCCCGCATCCGGGAAGAGCGTCTGGCCGAGTACCGCAAGAAGAAGGAGGGCAAGGTTAAGCCGGCTGCTAAGTCGGTTGTGACGCTGGACGTCAAGCCTTGGGGTAAGCAGATCCTTTTTACAGAGCAGGCAAACAGAAACTAACCGAAACAGACGACGAGACCGACATGAAGGGCCTGGAGGAGTCCGTTCGTGGTGTCGAGAAGGAAGGTCTGGTCTGGGGTGCTTCCAAGCTGGTGCCGGTTGGCTTCGGCATCAAGAAGCTGCAGATCAACCTGGTCGTCGAGGACGAGAAGGTCTCTCTGGACGACCTCCAGGATGAGATTGCTGGCTTCGAGGACTACGTCCAGTCCAGCGATATCGTTGCCATGCAGAAGTTGTAAATAGGATTTGCCTTTTCGATCGGGTCCTGGCGGAAGGTGGCTTTTACGTAGACAGCCGTTACCCTGCAGGAACGTGGTGGAGATAGAAAAGCAGACCAAAAATACAAAACATGGAATATAGACAACAAAAGTGAATTTCGGTTTCATTTTCATTTTCATTCTGATAGGGTTGCGTACGTAAGTATTGCGGGGATGCGCTGTAGTGGTTCTTGTGGCCCAATGCGGCAATCTGAAAACAGGCGGGGATTGGCCGACGACGCGTTCTTCCACCTGCATTTTCTCGTGCGCTTTTCTCTCCCGACCAGGTCCAACGCAGGTTTGACGACTGTCCGTTGCTTTCGCCATGTACGGAGATCTGGGCAACAAACTGGTGAGTGTGCCTAAGGACTTGCCGCTTCTCTTTGAACCTCTTCGGCTTCCAGCCAGAGCTGACTTTTTTGACCAGGTTCAACATGCCAAACGCACGCAGAACTTGACGCATCTCCCGCCCTACCAGACAGACATTGTGCGAGCGGTCACGCGGGAGGTGCGCGACCTCGACAAGGATGTCGCGCAACTGCTCGAGCCCTTCCAGGGCTCCTTCGACCCCACCACCGAACAGGCCACGGCCTGCGCGCTCCTCGTCGATCACCTGGCCATGCGCCGCAACAAGCGGTGTCTACTGGCCTACCACCGCACGCGGACGGACAAGCTCGAGGAACTCGTCTGGAACGGGGCCGACGTTGCTGACCTCTCGGCACAGCACGTAAGTGACACAGCAGGCGGCCGTGGCCACGACAGAGGCGAGGGCGGTGCGCATTCGGGGGAGGGAGGGGGAGGAGGAGGAAGTGGTAGTGGCGGAAGAGCAGGTGCAGGAGAGAACATGGGCGTGCACACGGGCAGCAGCAGCCTCAGTCCGCAAGAGGAAGATTATGTGCGGCAGTACTCGAACCTGCTGGCCGCTTACAAGGGGCAGTGGACCGATATTGACCTGACCGGCAGCCTGGAGCCGCCACGGGATCTATTCATTGACGTGCGGGTATTGAAGGATGCGGGAGAGATCCAGACGGAATACGGGTGAGTAGCGTGAGCGGGAAAGCAAGAGAGCACACCGGCTGACATTTTGAGATCCATCACGCTGAGCCGGAACAGCCAGTTTTACGTTCGGCAGGGCGATGTTGAGCGGTTGATTGCCCAGGGATACCTGCAGAAGCTGAGCTGAGTCGAGGATGAGCACGTGTACGGCATGGATACTTGGGGCGGGCGATCGGACGGCGGCTTCATTTCGTCGAGCGGAGAGAAAGAGGGGAATGGCTGGGGTTGGACACGAAACGCAGTTCGTACGAGGACTCGTACGCCGATGAACCAACAGACCAACAGACCGATGCCACCCAAGCTGCTGACAGACAGAGGGCTCGGCTACAAGAGACGTCTCCATCTCTGGCATCTCTCCACAAAACATCACGAGAGATGTGCAATGTGAGTACGAACGAGTATGAATACGAGTATGGGGTACTTGTACGGAATTCTCCGCACGCAACAGACACTGGCGGTGGCGTGAGGGATGACAACAACAGAGAGAATGGAATGGAACTCGGGAAAGCAAATCTGGGAAACACAAAAAAAATGCATCTTGCTGCGGCCGCGCCGACAGAGAGGGTTGCATAGTGTTTGTCCGGCAGGCTCGCGGAAGACTAGGCTTAGCTGCCGGTGCAGCTGGGCGTACGGGGGTGACCACCTTGGACACTGATTTAGGACGTTCACATGGACAAAAGTTTTTTTGGCCTGTTTTGCAGCGGAGCATTTTTCCCCCCCCTGCAACCGTTCGTCCAGCCTCATCGTACACTGTGCCAGATGCACACTGTCCTACTGTGCATCTTGTAGTTTGCTCCGTTTGCCTCTCGCAGCGAACGCTTGCTGCCACAACGTTGTTCGCAGATATAGCTCCCGTAGTATTTTTACGTGCCTATCTTACGAGCTGGCCAGTTTCAATTTGCTCGGCTGCCCCAATCGCCTCTGGTGGCAAAAGAAGCACGCCATCGTTTACCACAATGGTCTAGGCCTTGCTAGCTCGACCAATTCGCACTGGGCCGGGACCAACCGCGGATACCCTCTGGGGACCCTGTAAGTGGCCCTGAGCCGCTTAGTGATTGACCGCTGTAAAGGCGGTATATCACAGTACGCCCATCCTCTGGAAGAATACTCGTATATACTCCGTACTCCGTACCCGTATCTGCCACCAGTGCTGGCGCTGTCAGATTTTCCACGGATTTTCCGCTCCTCCCCTAAATAGGCAGTGGTGGCTCTGCATTCCGCACTAATTCAAGATAAAGACATCGCCTAAAAAAAATTGGTGGAGCAACAGTTCTTCGATCCAGTCTGTGCAAAAACACTGCTCAGAAGCTACTTTTGAGTTCTTTTATAAACCCTCCGAATCCTTGCCATCCTTGCCAGCCAAACGCTGCGTATCATCCCTCCCCCCCCCTTTTTTTTCCCCTTTATATACCAACGAGCATTGTTCCGTCGAAGCCAGCGTGTATTCCGCCCCGCGTCTCATTGCAGTTTTCCAAAAACTTTGAGCTGCAGTTTTTGGGTGACGTCTATTCACGGCAACTCTTTTTCTCGGCTCCATTGATCGACGAGCACGCGTCTTTTCGGGCAACTGGGGCTCCTGCATGCGCCCCTCTACTTGTTGTGTCCAGGCGGGTGCACAGGCGGACAAGGCTCGAAAGTACAGCCGTCGGCGCGTCTTCTGAAAGAAGCTCTTCTGATTCTTATAAGAAGATCATCCGTCTAGTTCCTCGTATCTCTTACACTGCCACATTCTACCAGTCGACATGCTCTTGGCCTAGACAGGCCAGTGCTCAGATAAGAGCTAAACTTGCTCCAGCTCCAACTCCAGCTCCAGCTCAGCTCCAGCTCAGCGTTCACCTCTCTCCAGTCCAACTCTACCCATCATGTCTTCTCCACCCGCAGCATTCAACTTTACCCCCTGGGGCCGGCGCAGAGCCGAGTCCATTGGCTCAGTACAGAGCAGCCAGGCCGGCAGCACCAGACGACGACGGTCTCCCAGCGCAAGCCGTATACCCCATGGCGGCTTTCACCATCCACAGCAGCAGGCCATTGCAGCAGATTCTCGGCTGTCGTCTTCCTTTGCCTCGGGAACCTACAGAGAGCCAATCCGCTCGTTTATCAATGCCACCTACCGGGACAATCTTGGTTTGTCTTTTTGCAGCTGTACAGAGTACTTCTCGACTCTCTGCTAATCTTTCGAACTGCAGCTACTGTAAGCACGGCGCAGTATGCAAAGACTGTGCGCGAAGACACAGCAGAGCTGGCGACATACCAGCTGGCCGACAAGACGGACGGTCGAAGTCCTTCGTTTCTCCAGCGTCGCCGCTCCCTCTCGCTTCGCACTGCGCCAGTGTCAGACGTCGACAGCTTCGGAGCCGCCACCGAGGACAGCAGCTCGCGCCCTGGAACGGGCACAGAGCCCATTATCGAGACACCGTCCGAAGCCGCCGCTGCTGCCGAGGCTGAAGCTGACACCGATCCTGGGGTTGACGAGGGCCCTTCTCTACTGGCTCGCGCCTTGAGACGGTCTCCGCCGCAGCACCGGGGCCATTTCGATGGCGAATCACAGGAAGACGAGAGTTCACGACCGAATAACAATGCCATATTTTCAGACGAGGAGGAGGCCGGCGAGGCTGCCGAGTCTGCTGCTGCACGGCTGAGCGCCTCGCTAGACCCGGCGGCTCACCAGCCATGGCTAGAGGTCAGCGACGAGCCAAGGAATCATGTTGCGCCGGATGGGCCCCCGACGGAATCAACGCCTCTTCTAGGAAGCGCCAACACACCGGCAGCAACGACTATCCTGCTCAATGGCAACCGAGTGTCGAGCTATGACCTGGAAGGCCAGAAGAACTTGAAGTGGAGTCGCTGGCAGGACTTGTTCTCGTGGCGCTGGAAGAAGCACGAAGCAGAGGGCGAAGATGCTGCTGCCGGGAACACAATGGGTCGTGTCTTTTACTCTGTCACCCATCCGGCATCCTGGGACCGCCAGGCCCTCTGGCAGAACGCCGTGGTGGCTCCTGTCGCCTGTCTGCCTGCAGTGATTGTTGGCCTGTTGCTCAACATTCTCGATGCTCTGTCTTATGGTGAGTGCTCGGCCAGGACTCTTTTGCCGTTTCATGCATACTTACATCTTCTCAGGCATGATTCTCTTCCCTCTGGGAACGCCCATCTTCTCTCACCTGGGCTCTGCCGGTATCTCTATTTTCTACGTGAGCACCATTGTATCACAGCTCACCTACTCCTCGAGAAGTATATTCAAAGGCGGCGTCGGTTCCGAGTTGGTATGTATATGCATTCTGTCTTCCGCCTTTGTAAGAATGTATGCTTACGTCTACAGATCGAGGTGGTCCCCTTCTTCCACAGCATGGCGGCGACCATTATGGATATTGTCGGAGAGAACGAGCCCGACGCCGTCATCGCCACCACGATTACCTCTTATGCACTGAGTTCCGTTGTCACGGGTGCTGTCTTTTATCTGATGGGCCGCTTCAAGTTCGGCTACATTGTGGGCTTCATCCCCCGGCACATTCTCATCGGCTGCATCGGTGGCGTGGGCTGGTTTCTTATTGCCACGGGCTTTGAGGTCACAGCACGCATCGAGGGCAGTCTCGAATACGATCTCGATACCCTGCACAAGCTGCTACAGAACGATACCATTCCGTTGTGGATCACACCGCTGGTTCTCTCCCTAGCCCTCTTCTGGGGCCAGAAGTATATTACGAACAAGTACTTTTTGCCACTCTACATCCTGACAATTCCCTTCTTCTTCTACTTCTTCGCCCTCATCACTGGCCCCTTTGATCCCGTCAGCATGCGCAGCCATGGATGGGTCTTTGAAGGTCCCCCGGCCGGCGAGCCGTGGTGGTACTTTTATACACTTTTCCGTATGTTGTCTGTCTTCCCTTCTCTAAAATACCCACTGACCATGTCCAGAATTCAACAAGGTGCACTGGGGAGCCGTCATCCAGTGCATTCCCGCCATGCTTGCGCTCACCTTCTTTGGCATCCTCAACGTGCCCATCAATGTTCCGGCACTGGCCCTCCAGACCGGCGAAGACCATGCCGACTTGAACCACGAGCTCAAGCTGCACGGATACTCCAACATCCTCTCGGGCGCCATGGGCAGCATTCAGAACTACCTCGTCTACGCCAACACGCTCTTCTTCATACGCTCGGGTGGCAACAGCCGGCTTGCTGGCTTCGAGCTGGCGTTTCTCACCTTTTGCGTCATGCTGATTGGGCCTCAGTTGATTGGTTTCATCCCCATTATGATGGTGGGCTGTCTGATCTTTGATCTCGGCTTCGAGCTGCTGGTCGAGGCCGTGTGGCTGCCGCGCAAGAAGCTCAAGCTGGCCGAGTACGCCACAGTGATTGCGATTGTCCTGATCATGGGCATCTACGACTTTGTCGTCGGTATCGGCGTCGGCATCCTCCTGGCGTTTGTGTCGCTGATTTTCCAGGCGTCTCAGGTTTCGGCCGTGCGGTCCACCTACAGCGGCGAGACGGTGACGTCGACGGTGCGGCGCAACCCGGCCCAGCAGCATTACCTGCAAAAGGTCGGCCGACAGACCTGCATCATCAAGTTGGCCGGCTACCTCTTCTTCGGCACCATTGTGAGCGTGGAGAGCAAGATCCGCGAGCTGATCTCGGACGACGCTTTTGACCTGCGGCCCATTCGCTATGTCATTATTGATCTGCGTCAGGTCACCGGCCTGGACTACTCGGCCGGCGAGGCCTTCAACACCATCAGCCGGCTGCTGGACGGCAAGGGCATCCAGCTGGTGCTGAGCAGTGTCGACGCCGAGAGCACGCTGGGCCATGATTTGCGGGCCGTCGGTCTGGGCGAAGACGGCATCGAGGTCGCCTTCTTGCCCGATATCAACACGGCGCTTGAGCTGTGTGAGAACGAGCTGCTCAAGACGCTGTATGCGAGCCAGGCCGCACAGACGGGCGAGGCAGCTAAGGCGGTGTCGACGACGGCTGCCGTGGACGCGGCGTCGTCCCGACATCTCCTGGCGGATGCGGCCCGCCCCAACAGCCCGTCCGTGGACCTGCTGGCGAGCTCGCCGCGGCGCAGCCACCTACAGGCAGCGGCACGCGAACTGCTGCTGCTAGACGAGACCGAGGACCTCCGGCGACGGCGCGCGCGGTGGCAGAACTTTAGCGAGCCGTTGCGGCTGATGCTGCAGATCTTTGCCGACGTCAGCGAAAAGGACGTCGACTTCTGGTACCAGGCGAGCCGCTACTTTGTGCGGCGCGAATACGCGGCTGGCGAAATGCTCTTCCGCGCCGATGAGGTTGCCGAGGGCTTCTTCTTGATCGAGAAGGGCATTGTGCGCGCCGAGTACGACCTCGCCCATGGTCAGGGCTACCACGAGAGCATCGTAGCCGGCACGACATGCGGCGAGCTGCCCTTCTTTTCACAGACACAGCGGACGGCCACGGCTTACGCCGACATGCCCTGTACCGTGTGGGTGCTGGATCGGGATGCCTGGCACCGGCTGCAGCAGGACCACCCGGATGTGGCGTTTGAGCTGCTGCAGGTATCGCTGAAGCTGACGGCCGAGCGGATGTGCACGGTACCGTCGTCTACGATGCTCATGGCCGATTAGGGGGACAGCAGAGGAGGGAGGAGGAAGAACGAGATGTCTCCTCGGCATTGGTTAGTCAGCATTATTTTGTATGTCATCATCATTTGGCTTCATTTTGGCTTCATTTTGGCTTTTTGGCTTTTGGCTTTGGCTTTTGGTTTGGTTCGGGTTGACTTTCTTTTTAGAGTTCAAGAGTCTCCAGACACATAAAGTTTCTTCCATCCAAGCTATGTAGAAAACGACGTGGAAAAAACAACTGAATAAAGATGGGGACAGGGCTTGTTCGCTCAGTCGCTCGCCAGAGAAGGAAAAAGGAAAAAAGAAAGGTAGAGTCCCGTATAGTGAGGGTGATGGGAGAAGCGGAAGAAAAAGCGACGAGAAAACCCGAGCGCCGCACGTCTAGACAACGATGGAGAAAAGAACACAAAACAGCTAAACAGAAAAAGAGAAGAGAAAAAGAAAAAGTCAAAAAAGACAAAAGACGCCTTTCAAACAGCAAAGGGAAGAGAACAGAGACACGCGAGCCAAGTATCTGAGGAGTGTTCCAGAGACACAAAAGAAGCAAACGAGAAGCGAAAGCGTGGAGGATAAGGAAAAGGAAAAGAAACGGAAAAACGGAAAACACGGAAAACACGAAAAAAAGATTCACTCAACAGGCAGCCTCGCCGCAAGTTTGCCGCCATCCCCCCCTTTTCTGTTCTCACTGCCCCCAAAAGTCCACCCGTCCACTCTCATCCTCTCTGCACGACATTTCTTCTCTCCAGCCCTCTCTCTTTTCTCTCTTCCACTTCCTTTTTTTTCGGTGTATATAATGTATATGTGTGTGTGTGTTTATGTTGTAGTCCATCTGGTGGCAGCGGGCATTTTTCTTCTCCCGTTCCAGGTTTCTCTCAGACTCGTTTCGGTGCATTCACGTCGTTACATGGATTTTTTTTCCTTGTTTCGTTTCGTCGACTGCCGGAACAGGTCGCGCAAAGAATGCGCAACGAAAAAACAAAACAAAAAAACAGAAACCAGGCCAAGACAGCAAACAAAACTGCAGAAAAGAAGAGAGAAAAAAATCAGAGAGAACACGCGAGAACGCCACTGCAATGCTTGTGTATAGTATGCCGTTTTTTTTGTTTAAATCCACAGACGGGGGGGGGGGGACATGGGGGAGAGAAATAAAGAGAGAGGGTGCGAGAGAGAGAAACCCATCATCCAGCCCAAAGGCAGAGACGGCAGAATAAAGAAATGGGAAGGGGAAAAGAGGGGGAAAAACAGAGAGACAGAAAAAACACATGAGAAGGAAAAAGGCAAAAGGCAAAAAAGCGAATGTCTTCCCAAGCAAAAGAACAACACAATAAACAGACAGGCTGGCAGAGAGACAAGATAAGACGACTAGTCAGACAAAGCCACAACGTGGGCCCCATAGGCAGAACCACCCCCATTCTCCTCCATCAGCCATGTCCAGCCACACCCACGGAACCGTTGTTGTTCGGCGGTCCGCTGTTCCCCCGTCCCCAGCCCGAGTTGCGCCACTCGCGCTTCGGCATCCGATCGGCCTCGTCAAATCCATGCTGTGCCTGGTACGGCGACGTGCGCGTCGCGCTCGGCGGCTGCTGCTCGTCTGGGCCCGGCCCTTGCCATCGCTGCGGAGGCGCGCCTGGCCCGGCCATGTGGTTGTTGTTCTGGTTGGCCAGAACCATCTGCGTGTTTGGGCCTGGAGGGCCCGGAGGACCAAGAGGACCCTGGGGGCCCTGGGGGCCCTGGGGTCCCTGGAGACCTGCCATAGGACCACCCGGCATACCTTGGCCGCCCGGAATCCCCTGACCACCCGGCATACCCTGGCTGCCCGGCATATTTTGGCCGCCTGGGTTGACCGGACCCGGACCCTGGTTACTGGGGATATTGCCCATGGACGACGGCATCGAGCTCGCATACGGGCCATCCTGCACCGTGCGCACGCTGGTCTCCTCCTGCAAGACAGACGGATCCGTCTCGACCCGTCGGGCTACCGGCCGCATGGCCGAGTCGTGCCGGTTCACCTCACCCACCTGGCCATACGGCCGTCCACTGGCATTGGCCGTACGGTCACCGAACCGCTTCAGGATCTCCTTGGTCGTCAGCTCGCCGTTGTTGCTGAACAGCAACGGATCGTTCAACACGTCGACCAGGTCATCCGGTACCTAAATAAGGCACTCTGTTAATAAATGACATGTGTAGCCTTTTACAAGACAACCAACTCACCAAGCACATCTCTTCAATGTTGTTGATCAGAACATCCACGGCGTCAATCGCAAAGATGGGGTCGTTGTCGAGTGCCGGTATCCGCGAGTTGACATACAGCACATTGGGTGCAATCACGGTTGCCAAGTTCTTAATGTCCATCTTCGATCCGCTCTCGTCGTCGACCTGGTGGAAAGAACCGGCCCACTTGAGGAAGCAGAACAGAATCTCCAGACAGTCCCGGTGGCACTTGGGCAAGAGACAACATGTCAGATGCAAGCACTGCCGCCGCCGGCCCTCGTCGGCAATCTTGGCCGCTGCCAGCCACAGCCGGTAGAGCTTGTGTGTCATCAACGGATCGGGCAGATCACGCAGGTATCGTTTCAGCAGCGCCGCCACCTGCACGACGTTCTGTCCACCCAGGTTGACACCATCGCATCCGTCTCGGTCAATCTTCTCACACAACTCGCTCAGCTTCTTGATGTTGCCGTTCTTGCGGAACACACCCTCCACCGACAGGTCCATCTTGCGCATCGTGGACACAATGTCGTCCACAATAGCAGGAATCCGCAACGTTCCCGGCCCGACACCGTCTGTCGAATCGGCCCCGTCGCGTTCCAGAATCACCTCCAGCGGCACCCCAAAGATGCCCTTCTTCTTCACGTTCTTCTTGCCCTCGTTCTTGAAGGCCTTGCCAAACTTGTTCCAGAACGTCGCCGGTTTCCTAGACTCGATGAACCCCAGAAGCTCCTCCAGCGTGAACTCCGACTCGATCATCGGCTGCATCGTCAGCACCGCCAGGTGCCGCACAATAAAGTACTCCAACCCAGACAACTCCGAGAAGTACTTGCGCCCGCCCAGCTTGTGACCCGTTGCCATAATCGGTCCCGCTGGACGCCCACCCCGCTCGCTGGGTCCGTACGTCTTCTGCTGGTCACGGGCAAGGTTCCCGTCACCAAAGCCGCTTGGTCGCTGCTCACGGGCCTGCTCGGCCGCCACAATGCGGGGGATGTCGTCTAGCGTCAGGCAGTCCTGGTGGCCCAGCATCGTGTTGCCTGCCATAGTCTCGTCCACCCGGTCCTCGACAATCTGTAGTCCCGGTCCCCGGGTGCCGTTTGCCGCTCCGTTCTCGCCACCCGAAGAGCCGGGCCGTACGCTAGAGCCTTCTGGTCCGTCCATGACACGCGATGTCCGTGCTTTTCTAAAGCTCGACGACAGGTGCTTGTCTAGCCGGGTGCTGCGCAGTCTCCGAACGTCATTGAGCGTGTTCTCGTACGATGACGGCTCCCGCGTCTTAGAGTCGCCAATCATCGAGTTTCGAGCATCGCCGCGCGATGATCCGTCTCCAGGTGCCCCAGACCCGTCCTTGCCCGGAGCCGCGCCTGCGCCTGATTCCGAAGTATGGGACAAGGCACCACTGTTATACAGGATGTCCAGCAACCGGGCCAGGGCCACGCGCAAAAGGTAAATGTACTGCTGAAGCTTGGTAATGTGCTCAAAGGTGACGGTCTTGTCCGAGCCAGAGGCCTCGCAGCCATTGCAGAAAATGGTGCCGTCGTACATGACGTGAGCAATCTGCAGACAGCTGCCTAGCTCCTTGGAGCACCGAGCACACATGACGCAAGCCAGATGCCAGCGCTTGCTGCCGATCTTCGCACACTCGTCCTCAATAGATTTTTGGCATGCCGAGCAATGGTCCGAATTGTTGGCAGCCAGATGTTCCATTTTGGATGTCATCTGCTGCAGGCTGTCCTCGGGCTCGTTCTTCATCACCTCGAGGGTGTTAATGTCATCGAGAAACTGGTGGAGGCTGTCGGATGTGTTGCGCTCCTTTTCAATGCGGAGAGCTCCCTGCAGGCAGATCCGGATCAAAAGCTTGAGGTAATGGGCCAAGCTGGTCACGAGAGAGAGCAGCTCCTGTGTCACGCCGACCTTGGTGGCGCTGGCATCCTGTGACTTTGAGAGCAGCGAGAAGAAGGCGACAATCTTCTTGCACAGAAGCTTGGCTTCACGGCCATATGACAGGCCTGTCGAGGGGGGGTCAGTATGATAACCGGGCTGGTAGATGGGAAGAGGCAGACACAGAAAAACAAAAACAAAAACAAAAGGCAAAAAAGCAAGAAAGCAAAAAGCAAAAACATACTCTTGGTTTGAAACTGCGCCATGGCAGTATCGAGATTGTCGGCTGAGCGGAAGAGAATCTCGACGTGTCCAATGAAGCGGCGGGCGACCAGCACGCCATCAACGTAGGCGCCATTGCTGACGTGCAAGAGCATATCAGAAATGCAGGCAGCTGAGGATTCTTCGAATGTCGAGAGCACGCTCCAGATACGATACACCTTCTCCTCCATCCGCTCTTCTTCTTCGCGTACAAGAGAACGCTTGGTAGTGTCGTCCAGGTCGGACGCGGGCGGGGGCTGGTCGTCTTCGGGAGGACCTGTGAGTCGGACGTTCCAGAATTTGTGTATCATGTAGCACTCGGGGTGCCAGTGCTGGTTCTGGCCATTGCGGTAAATCTCGACAAACTGCTTCAGAATGGCCGTGTGGCATCCATTGCACCGCTGAGCAAACTGAGTCGAGTAATGGTAGTGGCAGTAGACCTGGCCGTCGTGCTCATAGTAGCTGTCTTGGGCGCCGAAGATGGTGGAGCAGAGGGAGCAGGTGAAGTGGGCAACATGATATTTGCGGTCGAGAGCGGTGATGTAGGAGCCCCGAAGAGCGCCACCGCAGTGGTAACAGAGGAGGCCGAGACGCCGGAAGTAGTCTGTTTCGCAGAGAGGATATTGGGGACCGCCATTCTCGTCCGAGGCCGGGAAGAACTTGGAGGCTACAATTTGGCCACAGTCCTGTTTTGGTTTTTTGTTAACATTGAAGATTGACGCGTGAAAGAAGAGAGACATTGGAGAGCTTAGCTTACCTGGCACCGGAAGCAGTCGAGGTGAAAAGTGCCTTCGAGAGCACGAACAAACTGTCCGGTGAGCGGCTCTCCGCATTTTTTGCAGATACGCAGCGGGCCACTGGGGGTTCTTGAGCCGCTCTGTTGTGAATGCGAATGCTTCCGTTCACCGCTGCGTCGCGGTTCCAGCTCGCGGTCACGGTCGCGGTCCATATTGCGGCCGCGGTCTCGTTCGTTTTGTGCAGGTGGTATTGGACGAGAGCTTAGGTTTCCGTAGCCGCCGCCGCCGCCACCACCACCATTGCCGCCACCGCCATTGCCGCCATTCGGCCATGCATGTCCCTGGCTTCTGTTGCTGTATTGCCTCTCCATGGGAGGAGCGGCCACGGCATTATTTGGGGGTTGTTGGGACTGGGCATATAAGCGGTCGTTGGCCGGACCGTTATCGTAAGGAGAGTCCATGTCGAGAAGAGGGGATTATTCGTGCAGGAGACAATTCCAGTGTTCGCTCCTGCTGCTGCTGCTGCTGCCAAAAGGGTCGCTCGTCGAGAGAGGATTAGGGGGGACGGCAGCAAAACAGGTTGGAGGGAATCTGTCGAGCGACCGTCCAGGGCCTGATCGGCGTGGGCCTCTGGGGCTAAGCTGATAGGCTGAAAAGGGGGTACCTGCTGCCGTACGCTGACCGTGTGCACGACAAAGGGACGAGGTTGATAGGATGCAGCAACGCGGGTCCGTCGAGCATAGCAAGAGAAAAGAACCCTGGCCAGAAAGAGAGCCGAAGAAAGAAAAGGCAGAAAAAAAGGCAGAAAAAAAAAACAGAAAAAAAAAACAGAAAAAGCAGAAAAAAAGGAGTGACAAGCCGGAAGCGAGAGTCGGTGGATGAAAGAAGTACGAGTTATATGGAAAGGCCCTCCTGGTATGTCCAGATCGGAAAGGGGATGTCTGTTTTTTTGTTGTGGAGAGGAGAGAGCGGAGAGGCGGGAGAGAAGGTACTCGTAGACAGGGCGAGGGTTGGTTGGCTTTGTCTTCGGACGGGGGCAGCAGTCGCCGCAGAGGTCAAGGCCGGAGGCCAGACACAGATGCCGAGGCCGAGGCGACGCTCCTCGACACCAGGCGCCGGACGCAAAGACAACACAGTCGCATGCACCCCAGATGTGGTCGACGGGACAGAGAGGAGGTGTTCGTGGGCGCGGGAAGGCACCCCGGTGATGGAAGATCCGTCTAGGGTGCTTAGGCCGATCGGCGAGCAATCATCGGAGGCGTTGAGATGGGAGACTGAGAAAAGACGGGCGACGCACGGGAGGAGAGTTGTTGAGGGGGCGGAGGCCTTTCAGAGCTTTTGGGAGAAAATGGGGGGAGATGAGAAAAAGGGAACAGACACATCTCGGCGCTAATCCTCATTTCGCCTAGTCCCCCGTTAGCTGGCCCGTGCGCGGTCCTGGACTCGTTCCTCCCTGTTTCTCTAATCCTCCCCCCTTCCTTCCTTCTGTGTTGCTCAGCAGCCGTTGCCGTCATTGCAGGCGCGCTTACTACTCGTATTATTCATCGGAAGGAAGAGAAAATGGGAAAAGAAAGCAAGAATTAAAAAAAAAACCTAGACAGTCAACACACAAAAATCCTGAATCGCTTCGCCATAATACCCTATTTGCTTGGGCATGACTCTCTTCCCCCCCCTGCCTGGCCCGCCCCTCTTCGCGTCGGTTAATATTCAAATTCTTATGCAACTGCAGAGAGTCGCCTTTCGATGCCTTTTCCCCTCCATCCTTTCCCTCCCCACATAGACCCCGTTTTCTGCCTCACCAGCGAATCCTGACGGCCCAAACGCCACAGCTGAGGCTGCCAGCCAGGGTTCACCCAGCAGACGACCAACGGCCTTTAAATCCACTTCCCTCTCGCCCAAAAGCAAGGATACGCCAGCAAACGGACGCGTGAGCTTCCCCTTTTTAGCGCCTGTGGCTTTCTTCGTCTGCCGTTTTCGTCTTCGATCCACTCTGCCAGAGCGTGCGTTTGAGATACGCTTATTTGCTTATTTGCTTATTTTTCCCCCGGGGCGGCTGCAGCTGCAACAGCTGGCTTTTGGTGCTGGTGCACCATGGTCTCGAGACGCTGCTCAATCGTGTTGCGGCCCTCCAGCGTCTTCCACACCTGATGCGGTGCGTCCTCGACCACGTCCCATGCCAACAAATTATTCGTCAAATGCGTCAGGTCCTGCTGCTTGCTTTCCCATGCCCCGTCCTGCCGGAGCTGCTTGCCCGACGAAATCACCGCCAGCATCGTGTCGCGGTATTGAATGGCCCGACTGGTCACCACGTCGCGTCGCGTCAGTGAGTTGGCCACCAGGTTCTCCTGCAGCTTGGCAAAGATCGTCTTGCTGCTCTGGTACGCCGCCCGTCCCCAGACGCGATCCTCCTTGTTGCGGCCCTTGAACAGCGCCCCCGGTACACGGTCCAATCCCAGTGGCGATAGCATGCCACGCACCCAGAGCAGGAACCCGCGCCCAGACGTGCCCAGTCGGTGTAGCAGGTCCTCGTGCAGCGGATCAACCAACAACAAACCCTCCACCTCGGCGCCGTGGCGCGAAGAAAACACTCGCGAATAGACGCTTCCTACGCCCGCACCCACGAGCACCCACGGACCCATCTCGCCCGCGCTGGCCAGGGCTTCGCTCAGGGCTTCTATAGCCATTCCGGCAGAGAGCGGCGACGGGCCAGTATCGCTCTATTCCTGGTCAGCATGCAACCGGACGACAGAGGACAGGACAGAAAACTTACCCAGGCCATGCCAGGCCGGTCGGCAAAGCAGTAGCGGTTGATGGAGCCGTTCTTCACGGCGTTCTCCGCGAACTGCCACAGACCGTTCTCGACCGCATCCTCGCCGCCCTCAAACAGTACCGTAGGCAGATGTTCCTTGCTCTTGAGACCGCGGCAGTAGACGTGGATTTCGTACTTGTGGTCGTCCACCCAATAGCGCTTGCCAGGAGGAGGCAGCCCGGCGTCTAGCGCGCGTAGAATCACCGAGCAGAACAGGAGGATACTGGCTGCAGAGAGAATGATCAGGGCAATGCTCTCGACAGACACCTGCACCCATTCCGTCAGTGTTCTCCGCGATTCTGACCGCCCCGTCAGCCGCTCCTCTTCCTCGGACTTGCCCCATTGCACCGTGTAGTCGGCAATGATGGTCCAGCCGGACATGACAAACGACCAGACAACACTCGATATGCCGACCCAGCCCTCTTCGTGTCGTGTCCTCTCGACGGCCGTGACGAGAATAATGTTGAGCAGCAGCACAAAGGCAATGCCAGCCGTGATGATCCGGGTGAATCGCGACGGCGCCGCAAAGAATAACAGGCTCAAGGCGAGACTGATCACGGCGACGCTGGTATAGCCAAGAGCGTAGAACGGAGACCCGCGACTGAGGAAGATTGGCGGCGTCACAAAGATGGACACAAGCAGCACAACCCACCAGAGGACAGTCACGGCCAGCAAGAAGATGGTGATGTAATGGACAAACCGGACGGAGAAGAGATTGTACGGCGACACCGCCGGATCGTCGGGGCTCAGGTAGCCATGACTGGCAGGAGGAGCATTTCCGGTGCTGTTGCTGTCGATGCTGTGTGGCAGGAGGCGTGTCGTCTCATCTGGCGGCTGTTCTGTGCTTTCACGAGGCGCGTCTGACGGATTCTGTGCATATGGATTCTCCTCGTGGCCGCTCTTGCGCGAGCCAAAGAATTTGTTCATGGTGTCTATCTGCGGTAATGGGTGAATGCATGAGAAGAAAATACGGAATGGAAAAAATTGTTCCGAGTCCTTTTTTAAGAACCGCTCAACTTGTGAGCCTCACCGGCTGCGCTCAGTCAGAGCCTATGACGTTATCTTCAGCGGTCGCCATGACGCCGTCTGATGGACTAGCGGAAGGGTTGCTTGGCTGTTGGCGGTCCAGCCAGCACAAAGAATGCTGCTAATTTAGGTGCAGTCATTTTGGATATGGACTCGGCATTGTTCATAATTTCCAAAATCAAAAATCAAAAGTCAAAAATCAAAAACTCATGTCCATGCTGTATCTCGAGATATCGTAAACAATGGCAACTATCTGAAGCCACCCAAACGCCCCATTTGAATAGATGTATACATCCCGTCCAGATCGGATTCCTTCTTTTCGACCGCGGCACGTAGAAAACGAGACAAGTTCAGATCAGGCGACAACCTCTCCATCTTTTCGTTTGAAAGACAGATGCAATCCCGCGAGCGTTTGGGGTATCGATGCTACCTGGACTGGTTTCTGGTTCCTGATTTCCGCATTGTTTCCACTCCCCAGGGCTGTCCCGTTCACCCTGACGCAAACAGCGAGTCCTCATCCCGCAGGTACTCGCCGCAGTCTGCCTGCCGGAAACACACAATGGCTGTCGGGTCCAGCCGCCGTGCGTCCGACGTGCTGCGTGCCGTCACGCCAAACCCAATCGGAATGTCGTCCATCGTGCACACCACAATGCCCTGGTGCTCCGGGCAGTCCTCCGAGTACCGTCCCACGTGTGCCTTGAGGATATTGCCACCGTACAGGAACGGCATCACGCCGTTGGGCCGCACCCAGATCTTGTACCGCGCGTGCGCCGCCAGAACCGGCAGAGCAGTAATGTGCAGTCGAAACTTGCCCGACTTGGTGAACTTGCCTGCGGGAGTCAGTACGGGCCATTGGCCAGGCAACGTAGAAAACACAAGTATCACATACCCAGACAGGTCCCGAGAGACAGCAGCTTGTCGCGTGCAACGGACGTGGCTAGGTTGGCGAGCGACAGCAGGACGTAGTACACGCGGCCTTGGGAGAGTCGGAAGACATGTCGGTCGGCGTCCGGCGAGTCGTCCAACGGGGCAATGAGGTTCTTGAGCGAAGAGCCGGTGTAGTCGGCGAGCTTCTTGAAGACGGTCTGCGTCTCGGGTTCCGTAAGCGGCCGCATCTTGAGTGGACTGGTGCGTTGACAAGAAAAGGAAGACTGCACGAAGAGAAAGAGAATTTCCTGTTCAACTTTTTTTGCTTATCGTCATAGACGACCCACTTTTACATCCGATAAGAAACAACCAGTGACTAATATATTACCAATATATCCTCGGCTCGACCTCGCTAACTGTTCAAGAGACTCTAGCCTCGGACAAAAAATCACTCATATGAAAGGAATGGCTTTGAAACTAGAAAGTCTCTTCACTAGATGAACCGTTTTATGCCTTAAACGGCCCGAGTCGTGGACATTTTATAATTTTGAAAAATCTTTTAATGATTTCATTTCCATCGGAAGACAGAGCAGTTAATAACCATGAAAACCCTACGTTGATAGATGCCATCCATCTATGAAAAGACCTGGTATATGAAGAAGAATCAAGAATGAGATCCGGTACCCGTTTCATCCATTCATGCACCCCCGATAATGCAAAGTAAAAAACAATAAAAATGAAAGCCAAACCCAAGCGCTCAGGAAAGAAATTCTCTAGACCAGCGAATCCCACCTTACAAGTCCAAGCACCCGACTTGATTGATTCCTTTAAGCCCACTTGCCCAGAAGAGCCATCAGTGCAGTGCCCAGGAAAAGGCAGACGAGCATGAACCCGACGCGGAACGAGTCGCGCGACCGCTCAGGGTTAAAGAGGAAGTCGCGCGCCAACAGCTCCACGAGACCGGTGTACAACAGAATACCAGCCGATATGCTGTCGAGCAGACCCGACACGACCTGCGCTGTGAAGGAGCCGCTGTTGTAGGTGGTCCGGACACCCAGGCCGATGGCAATGGAAATGGGCGTGGTCAGACCGTAGGCGATGCAGAGGATGTACGGCACCATCTTCATGAACTTGCTCGCGTTGGGTGGGAAGGGAATGGCGCTGAGCCGGGCGCCGATACCGAGACCCTCAAAGGCCTGGTGGAAGACAATGACGGGGTACAGCGTGCTGAACTCCTCGCCAACGACACCCAGGTTGAGACCGATGATGACGGAGTGGAAGATGACACCGAACTCGAGGACCAAGAAGGCAGCGAACTGCTCCTTGAAGGACTTCTCCTCCTGCAGAGCAGTTGCGTCGGCCTTCTCGACGTCGAGTCCGTCGTTGCTGGTGTTGGAAATGTCACCGACAACCTTGCTGGCCGGGGTCTCGTGGTTGCTGTCCTGGTCGCCGGAGTGCAGGTGCCGGTGCGACTCAACCGCGGCGTCGTTGGCGCTGCTGGTGATGGTGTTCTCGACGTTGTCCTCATGGGTGTGAGGCAGGCGATACCGCTTCTCCACGTACCACTCGGCAAAAAAGTCCAGCAAGAAGGTGAACATGACGGAAGCCATGGCAATGCTGGGCGGCCACGAGTACGAGGCCCAGCCGCCGGTCATGCCAACGCAAGAGGCAGGGCCGATGGCCTCGTAGGCCGGATCCAGCAGGTGAATAAAGGCAGTGGCAATGATGACGCCAGCACCAAAGTAGCGGGCGAACAGGTAGACGTAGAGCGGGATCCGCATCCAGCGAACCCGAGAGGCGACGACGGGAAACAGAGTCGTGCAGGTGGCAGTCACCAGGACGACGAAAAGAGCCGAGACACGGGCACCCAGACGGCCATCGTAGTCATTCCCACCGGCGTTCAGGTAGCAAATGATCTGAGTCGGGTCGGCCGTGTCGAGGTCGACACTGGTCGGGTCAAAGGTGGAGTTGTCCGACATGATGTTTACTATACAGCACACTTAGACGTCTCTATATGAAGGCAGTTAGCAAGTGAAAACAGTTATGGAGGAGCGGAAGGATGTCTTGGCCGCATGAACCAGGACTTGTCATGCGTGATCCACGCAGCAGAACACAGATCTGCAAGGGACCGTCGACTAGCCACATGGCAACGGCATGGCCAAGGCAGGACAAGGAAGGACAGGCCAAGGCGACAAGCCAAGGCGACAAGCCAAGGCGACAGGCCAAGAAGATAGGCCAAGGAGAAGAGGGTAAGACGAAACTCACATGAAGATACTCAAGTCCAAGACAAATGAGAGGATGGAGACCGATGTGCCGGGATGGGATTTCCGACGGGAGAGGCGGAAGGGTTAATATACGGTACCCGGAGTAGACAGGTTTGATGAACGAAGGAAGAAGGGCCGAGATGAAAAAAAAGTACAAAGAAAAAGAATTTGAAGTACAAGCTCCACTCCTGTTCGGGGTTGGCGAAGACTATACGGAAGAGACACCCTGATGGACCACAGCCCTGGGAAAACGTGAGACAGAAGGATCACGGACGGTTGTTGGACCGTCGGCTTGGATGCTGAATAGGAAAGTCGGGCCACCCCACGCGGAGGACTTGTACGAGTAATAGGCTTCCTATTACTTGAGACGATGAGACCAGGCGCTGAGACGGTCAGCCGAGACGGTCAGCCGAGATTAAGGCCAGGATATGTGGTGCTAAGAATTGGTGTTGGTCGGCCAATAAAGGCAGATAGTAGCCGCGTCTTACTGCCTAGTTCTTGGACAGAGGGGTGTGAGGACGCGAGAAGGTGAGAGTGGCAAGCAGAATGACAGAAGCCAGGACAGCAGCTGTGATAGGATGAGAAATAAAAGTGGCTGGGATCGTGGATGATGAATCGATGGTGACCGTGTGCTTGGGAGAGAGCAGATACGGAAGAGAGACTCCAGTGATGAGGGCGAGTGTAAAAGAGAGGAGTACGGGGAGGAGAAGAGACCGCGGGGAAACGTTGTGCATGGGTGGGCAAGACGAGGAAGAAGATGTCTGGGCTCGCGAAGAGGACGTATACCTCGAAGGGGAATGTGGATCCCGTCTGAAGGTCTCCATATTTTTTTATCGCCCTTTGTTTTTTTCGCTCCCTTTTTCTCTCTTCGCTTTTTTCCGCCCTTTTAGGCTAAGAATTCCCATACAATGCCTTCATCAGGGAAAGAAGGCTATTGATCCTATTTACCGCTGAAAAAGAAAAACGGATTACTCCGTACTTCGCTTAACTGCTTTGCACATAATGCCATGCTGTTCCATCAGAGCATGCGTGTCTCCCGTTTTACCCGACATCATACTATTGATCTTTTCAGAGCACCTGCCCCTCCTCTTGGGTATCGACGACAAATAGAACCTTGATGGCCACAGGATTGCATTGCATGCGAAGTCTCGTATCGCTACTGTGTATGCCCCCGGTCTTGGTTTCACCCACCTTCCATTTTTGCTTTGTTTCCGTGTTGAGAACCTCTTTGGTCAGTGCCATGTCCCATCCTACCGAATTGCTCGCAACCTGATTGGCCACGCTAGCAAGGTTCTGGCGCCAGCCCATCAAGGTTCTCGAAACCCATCTGCACCAACACACATTACCTAATCTTGTAGTATTTTCGAGCTTCTTCTATACGTTTACTTTCTTGCATAATTCACGATTCATGAGGCATCACAGCACAAGTTTTCGGGGACCTTTTTTTAACCCATTTTTTGCTATGGACCAACTGCTGCTTTCTAGAGGCGGCTCGTATTTTCTTCGTATTTTGCTGCCCAGGTAGAACCTGCAGATGGCCATCTTCCCGTGTGGTCCTTTTTGTCGGCTGAGCTGGCTCATCAGTCGAAACCACGTCTCAGCCTGGCCCGCGTTACTCGCATTGGTCCACCCTGGCCAATATGCATGGAGTAGGGTGACAGTATGGACCCGTGCTCACCTTGGCGGAGCCATGGGCCGACAGGATCACCCACTGCCAAACGGTCAGGATCGTGACCGTTTTCCTGATGGAAGCTGAAAGGAGGACACAACGTACAATGCACTCGTACGAGTGTGAGAACGCACTGCAAAGCATCTCGCATATTCGCATGTCAGGGCCTTCTTGCCCGACATGGTCGAAAAAACGTGCCCAGCCCTGTCTTGTCCGACTGCTTCCAAGTCATCATCGACTGGCTCTTGGCTTTTGACCACTTGATAACACCACGGGAATACCCTTTGTGCCCTTTGGAAACAAGCCAATGTGTCTCGCTTCGAGAGAGCCACTCCGTATTCCCACTCTTCTCCATAGCACTTGCTTTGCCGTCATGCTCTTCGCGTCTCTTGCCTATCTTCTGCCCGTTTGAGCCAGGGCCATCAAGGTTCCCAGACACCCAGACGGGTCACCCCCAGGGGCATTCGTGCTCTGCTTGGTCCATGGTGCAAACAAGCGGCAGCAGGAGGCGCAAGATACCAGATCAAAATGGTTGGGTCCCCAACATTGCCGATGCAGAGGATAAACGTGCTCGGCCACCCATCTTTGCCTCTCCTTTCTTTTGTCTGGGTATAAAGAAGCGAGGCACCCTCCAGTTCTCCCCTTGTTTCGATTTCCCCTTTTCTCCTTTGCTGCCCAAATTCTTCGCCCTATCACTCCCACCAGTTTCCTCTTCTTGGCCGACACTCGACGGCAACAGTTCGACCCCTTCTTCGACTCGACCTCGACGACTTGTCTTCGATAACGACTTCGACGTTGGTTAAACCTATTTTCCTCCTTTCCGTTCCTCGTCCGGTTTCTTGTCGGCCCATGCTTCCTCTCTCCGACCCGATATTACATAACCAGGAAACCACGATTCCTCGGCGACTATCCTTCTCGGCGACTATCCTTCTCGGCGACTATCCTTCTCGGAGACTATACTATAATCCCCATTTACGAACCAACGAATCCTTCTATAATATTTTTTTTTGCCTTCTGGAGACTTCTTCCTTTGCCCAACTGACCCCCCCTCTACCCTCCTCCACGCTACTCCCCTTTCGATCTTCGGTCTCTCCCTCTCGTCCATGCTTCTTGGCCTTCCCGGTCTTCTCTTCCACCCACCCAGAATTCGTGGCATGTTGACACATTACACTGAGTAAGACTGGACGGCAAGTCGGCTGACTTGCTATTTTCCGCTTTCCTCATTGCCTGATTTGTGCCGTCTTTTTTATCGCTCTCAGTTCCGGTCTACTACCATGCCTTCCTCCCATGCCACTGGTTCACCCATTCTATTGGCTTTTCTTTCCAGAATACCCCGTAACCATGCAGACATCTTCTCTCTCCTGATTGTTCCCAAACCATCCCGCGTTCAAAAAGGTCGACCCCGTTGACCCCAATAACCCCCTCCTTCTCCTCCCACACCCCCTAATTTCACTTTCCCCTCGAACTATAGAGTACAGTTATCCTTCAACATCCAGTCGTCTTGGCTGCATGCAAGATGCAGGTTTATCTTCCGGCAGCCGCACTTTGCGCTCGCAGCACCCAATCCGCCGCTAGCCTATGGAGCCAACAATGCAATGCAGCAATAACATCTCCGTATCGATATCCACCACGGATTGACTGCCAATACTGCGCCTCCCACCGCGGCGTGCCCTCCCTTCTCGTGCCGATCCAAGCACCCGCGTCTCATGCGTCTGTAACAAATCGTCGTGTCCACCCCCAACTTCTTCGACGATAATGACTAAAACTATGCATGCAACCCACCCGCTCGCTTCACAGCTTGGGACAGTGCCAGAGATATCAAACAAAACTGTCCTCATCCTTCTTTCCGCTAGGCAACTCCTTACCTCTTTTCCTTCTCTTGCTAGCCTTGCTGCTGCAAGCTGGAAGTACTTCCCGGGAAAGATCAATAGATACACTACATCACCAACTTCTTATTCTGGAAAGTCGACCCGAAGCATCTTCTATCAATGTCGACCACAGGTCTTCGAACTCTTCGCTGTCGACTCTCGCCTTCCTACCAGACGCTAGATGACACACGCTAATGCCCAACGCCATTGACCTCCCTCCGTCCTTGCCTGAATATTCGAAACCCCACGCACAGTGCGCTTGGAATCTTCTTAGATTTACGTATTGCGCCCCCATGACCGCTCGGTCACTCCTTCACCCACTTCTGAGTATCATCCCTCCCACGTACTCGTACTTGCCCTCGTATGGTTGCTCGTAGCTGTTTTCGTAGATGCCAAAAAAAAACGTATAAATATCTGACTTTTCTCCCCTCTCCTCAGAAAAAACTTCTTCTTTTCATCATCAGAACATCTTCTAGACTTCAATCCAGAACTTCCAATCCAAACAAACTTTGCAAATCTCTTTTTGCCTCCCCACCAAACCACCTTCAAAATGACTCCCTGGTGAGTTTTTTCAGTCCGTCTCTTGGACACGAGGAAAAAGCTTCCTTTTTTTTGCCAGGAGCAACTCTTCAAAAGTGATTACATGCTCATTGTCCTTCCAGCTCCTGCTCCTCCTGCTCCAAGGGCTGCTCTGGCTCTTGCGAGTCTTGCGCCTGCAGCTCTTGCTCGGTAAGTCTTTTGCAAAATCGCCTCCTGCAGTTCCAGCTACTGCAATGCAAAATTACTGACAGGATCTCTCCCTACAGCACTAAGCGGTTCCCCGCTTGATCGGCAGCTTTCCATGTGCCGCATTTCAATGTCCGCCACCATGCCCGCATTTTGACCGATTTTTACGGGTTCACTGAGGCACCAGCTCAGAGTGGGGGACGAACTTGTGGATGAAACTCAAGCCAATAAGAGATGTGGAAAGTAGCCAAGAGGTCGGATTAGCTAGACATTCTTTTTTCATGGGGCGTGAGTGGTTGCCTATGCAAAATCCCAACTACTCGCCACGTATCTTAGTTCCCTTTGCAACCAGATATTCTATAGCTGTCAATCCTTAAAGTTATCTTAACAACCAATGAAACCTTTGATTTCTTGATAATGAGATCCCGGTAATACTGTATTCGAACAACAAGTAGTCTTTGCACATGACTTTCGGCGGCTGCTCGGTAACATAATCAATGTACCATTCTAGGATTGTTGTATTGAAATGGTAGTACCCGGTATAAAAATCAGCGTAGCGTCTTTAAACCCCGTTCTCGTATAGACACCTCGTATAAGCAGACATTTATCTTTGTGTCTGATAAAAGATGCAGGAAACTGGTGAAAATGAAAGTAAAATTGTTTAAAATACGGTGCTTTGGAAACTTTATGAAGGGGTTCGTCGTTTAGATCCCTTTGATATTGACATCTGTCCAGCTCTGTCCAGCTCTGTCTCAAAACCAACAAATCTACTGCATTCTTTATGCATATTTTTCATGAAATAAAATATCAAAGAAAACCCAAATGCAAGGGTTTTGCAGAGACCGACTAACAAATGTGACATTCCTTGAAGATAAACATGTCCTTGCGGAATAGGATCGAGGCAACGACACCAGATCGAGGTAAAAAAAGATGGTAAATTTTAGAAAAAAAAATTATATAGCAAACTATTGGCTCGGACTTCTTTCCACTCCGTCTCTTCCGAGGCTGACAGAATGGGGGTCAGTGGTGAGGGTGGGATAAGGCAGGAGACTTGTGTTTGTATTGTGTAATGCAATTCACAGCGTGGGATTCAAAGATGAGGGTGTGTGGATAGAAAACGAAAGGACGCCTCGTAATAAACAGGGGATGGGATTTTGGGGGTACCCGTATCGTACGTATCTTACGAGAGAGAAAAAAAAAGGGGGGGGGACAAATAAAGGGCTCGGCGTGGCATTTTGCATGTGCTACCAAGGCTTTGCCCAATCCTTCTCCGTATTCCACTCTGAGAAACCACCTTCCTTCTTTCCTTGTGATCTTCAGATATTACGCGTCCTATCAAGGATGCCTGTGAGAAAACTCTGTTGGTTTTCTCTTGCCAGGAGGCTGTTCTTCAACGACACAAAATATTGCACTTTACGGAGAAACTATTCGTTGTTTATTTTTCTAATAAGGATGGTTTCTGAATATATTCATTGATATTCTTCATGTGGCATTTCAATGTTTGATTCGGTCGTATTTGAAGTCCCAACAGTCCAGGACCGAAAACAGACTTGTATGGAATCCACGCATGACTTCATGATATTTAAGCTTCAGGGTGATTTTGCGTATTATTCTGAAGAGGAAAATTCCAAGGGGAAAGAGACTGGCAAGAGCCAGATGGGAAAGAAAATTTTTTAAGGAGTCAGTCATGCGAAGAAAAATTTTCGGGGCAAGTTCAGGGTTATGCGTTTCTATTCGGTATCCATGCAAAATTAGGAGAACCTCTTCGGCCAGAGAGCCTTTCTGGTTGGCTAAATATTAATAAGCCGAGCCCCGATAATTCTTATTGTAATACGGAATACGGATTATATTCAGTGGCTCTTCCTCTTCTCTTTCTTTCTCTTATTTTATTCGAAATCGTTTCATTGACAGAGCAGTATATTTTGACTACTGGCCACAATGCGTTTCAAGTTCGAACAGTTAAATTGCTTTATGAGACACATTTTGTATCTACGCAGCTATCCAGTACGAAAACCGAAGTCAATCATATCGAGTTTCACGAGATACTATCATGGTCGTTGTTTTGGTTATCACGTGTGACTGGTCTGGGCATGGCAGCTTTGACGATACTAATACTGAACTTTTATATCTTGGGTACGATACATTTCGAAGACGACCAGACTACTAACAGAGATATGCAGAGAATATAGCGCGATCTATGGCTTGTTTCCAAATTCTATTCCTCTAAAAGCGAAGTTTGTTTACATTCTAGCTTTCTCTGTCTATCGGGAATGACAGAGACTAGAACATCGTCGAACAACCTTTGGAGGCGTTAAACAGACAGACAGTATCTTTATGTTCTTTCGGCCCTGAAAAAGTCTCCTGATCCATATTCAACCGGAGGATCTCCTACGGAAGGACGACAAAGACAATAGTCCACACTTCCCCTATACATCCTGGGAAATATCACCATAACCGGCATTTATACTCATTTACCTAGGAAGCCTTATCCTTGACTATTCTTCCATCATAATCGGATCCTCGGGATTCCCTCCTCCGTGACATTAATACCACCGGACATGAGCAGGGCTTCTTGTGTCCTCTCTATGGTTGAGCAATCGCTTTTTTTTCTAGTATCGAATTTACTGAAATTCATCACCCCGACACAACTTCTACGAAATCCTATCGATGGCTAGAACTGGAATGGCTTTGAAACTAGCTCTTCGCATAAGCGGTGATCCTTTGAGAGGTTGCTTCTACATGTTTACAATGATGGCTACAGGTTGTGGCAAAAAGACAAAGATAAAAGGTAAGGCACGGCACGCAATATGTACAAATTAGAATGCAAGGTAATGCTTGCTTTTCGTCTTTCATCTTTCTTCTGCTCCATTCATCTCCTCTCTGTCTCTCCTTTCACGGCAGGCAAACCAGGAGACTCGACAGACTCGCCAGCACCGTGGTTTGGTTGGCCTGGTTGGCATCCTTCAGATCGGACGCCTGCATGATGCTCACGCTGGAATAGCAGCCGCTCGTACCGACGACCGAGCTTTCGGTCGGCAGCTTGCCGCCATTGTCACATGTCACCACATCGCTGCCACTGCTCGAGTACACGCGGCTCAGCACAAACTGGAAGTCGTCGGCGGCGGTGCACGACTGGCCGGAACCGGCCGATGGGAAGTTGACGTTGAGGAAGACACCGGCCGGCAGGAATGGCTCGCTGGAGGCAGTCAAGGCGTCCACAAAGGTAGCAATTGCGTCGGCGTACAAGGTGGAGTACGCGGGCACGGGCGAGACGTTCCAGGCGGTCTGGCTGCCGGTCTTGCCACTGAAGGCCACGGCCGGGATGCCGAGATTGGTCGCTTTGCGGGCAGCGCCGACGGTGCCGGAGATGGACGTGGTGATATCCAAGTTGGAGCCGACGTTGGGTCCGGCGACAGCGAGGTCGGGCGCAGAGCCACCGAACCAAGACGGAGACAGCGTCTGGATACCGTACTCCATGGCCGTGGCCGGGTACGAGTTGACGTAGTTCCACTCGGGCATGGAGGCGTTGTAGCCCTCGGCCGGGCTGCCCTTGGCGCAGGAGCTGAACTCGCATGCCGAAGTCAACACTGTCGGTGTGGCCTCTGAAGAGCCCGTGCCTGACTTATCGACGGCTGGTGCCGAAATGATGACGCTGTAATTGTGGCTGGTCAGGGCGTCGTACGTTGTACGGATGTTGATCTCAGCCCAGCCGTCGTCGTTGGAGGAGAGGATGTTCAGGGCTTGAGCACCGGTGGATGCCAGCAGCATACCGGCCAACATGGCCGAGGAGTGTGAGGAATGCATTGCTTGAGAGGGGATGAAAGGCTTGAGTTCTTGTCTTTCCTCTCAGGAAGTTGCAGGTCTTTAATACTTTACGATTCTATGCTCGTTCAACACGTGTATGGAAGCTCCATGTTCACCGATGCCAAAAGAAGTAAAGACGCCGGCAGAGTAGGGAGATCCGGACAACTTAAACTACTTCAGTCTGGTTGATCCGATATGGAGTAGGGATCATAAGATGCTAGCAGCCGATGTTCTCCAAATATCGAGATGTGCAGCCTGGAAAATGCAACTACAGATTGAGCACGGCTCTTCAGCACCAATCAAAGAGCAACGTGGCGACCCCAACCGCATCTCCAGGCGGCGCACTCGGCCCGTGCGTCAAGCTTTTGCAGCGTAGCCGTCTGCTGTAGGACCGTCCGATGACGCTGATTGGTGAGATTGAGCTTAGAGCCAGACGCCTCCTGCTATTGGTCGTAGCTACATTCAGTCGACGTCTGGCGAGGGTGTAATGTAATGCCTAGTATTCAACGAAAGGATGCATTTACATGTGATTCCAAGTGGGCGTCTTCTCATCTCTGACAGTGCAGAATGCAAATGGTATGAAAAAGAAGCATCACCGTTTACATACAGTAAATATCCGAATTTCCGTCCTTTCGAGCTCAATGCATATATTGCTATGCTTAATTATACTACAAGAGATCTTGCCATCTTATTTGGAAGTCTTGTACAGATTCAGTGGACGCTCAGTAATAGAAGCAGCTGTATGGAGGGCGCAGGAAGCGTATGCATTTGCTGCAGTTTGTCGGGAAGCCGTGCAGTGAATGTTGCGTGCCATCTTGAGAACAGCCTGTCCAAAGACAGTTTTGATAGTTTCCTTTTCTGGTTGCGGTATGGGCGAGATCGCTTTGGTGTATTTGAACAGAGCTTGATCAATCAGGGCCTTGTCGACCATCTGACAGGCCTGGATGCATCCAGTGTGTTCGGCAATGCTTTGCGTGACTGTGGATTTTCCGTCTGGCGTAGCAGAACTCGAATTGTTTGTGATGTGGCCAATTTCGTCAACGATATCCCTTACGGCCTTTTCGAAGTTCCACGATTTCTGGTGATATTCGTACAAGAGAGAAAATGTCGTTGCAAACGAGGCAATGGCTGCTGCCATATTGTCTGCTGTTTTGCTCCTTTGGGATTCGGCGACAGCATCCACTGCCATTTGTATCGCTGTTTGGATGGAATTTGTCGTAACCTCATACTTGGAGATTTGTCTGGATTGGGACTGGGGAGGTCGACTGTCATGTAGTGTGTAGGGAGGTGGCGGTTCCGAGGGCGTGGGTTGGTTGTCGCTATCGGTGGTATTATTATCATTGTCATCACTGTTGTCGATAGACTGTTGGCCTTTGCGTGATGGCCAGACGCGCAGCTGTCGCAGAAGATGATGGATTCCGGACATCTTGAGCCAGGAGGATGATGTAGACGCAAAAGAGAAGAGAGAGGGAAAAAAAAAAAGAGAAACAAACCAAAAAGAGAAAATCAATGTGTAAGAGCCCAAATCGTGGAATCTCGAGATGAAGTGGCAAATGCTTACAGAGTTCACAGTCTTTGTAATCGTGATATTTGAAATATTTGAAATATTCAACTACCTAAATGCAAGCCAGCCCACCAATACGGTTGCCCGTGTCCAAATATCTATGTTGAACCCCGCGAGCCCCGTGAACCCTGGAATGTCTACTTACCCTTTTCCAGCTTTTCCACTTTGTGAATTTCAATACTGGGCGGCGCGCCCACGAGCGTTTTGCACTGTGCGTAGATGACAAACTGACCGGCTACAAGGCCGCAGGTCATGACAATGCGCGGGCCGAGGCCAGTTAGCAACAGTCGCTTGGGACCAAACTCGCGGGCTAGCGAGAACATGCGGCTGAGGACGCCCTGCTTGGGGTCGCCGGCGCCTTTGTTCATGGCAGACAGCAGCGTGTCGGCAGGATGGGACAGTACGGCGGCAGCGGCACCGGCAATGACGCCCGAGGTCAGCTCGACACCGGTAGACTGCAAATGTGTCAGCCGGGCCTTGCGCTCGGGGCCCATGGAGCGGTAAATGGCCTCGTTGGCGGCTTCGTGGACGGAGAACTGGCCAATGGCATAGGGGACCTGTTTGAACAGCAGGGGCACAAAGCCAGAGTAGAAGCCGCGCAAGCCCTCTTCGCGGGCGAGACGCATGAAGCCGGAGGTCAGGCCGGAGGCAAAGCCGTGCTGGGAGACGAGGCGGATGCGTGTGGCCTCGAGGGGGCAGAGGGCAATATCGGCAAAGAACTCTGCGCTGGCGCTGGCACTTAGGTAGATGGCGGTGCGGTGGGAGGTGGCGCGATCGAGGCCGCCGGCGAAGTCAATGTACTTTTTCTTGAAGTACTCGTAGCCAACGAACTTGCCGCCGCCCTGGACAAGGTAGCCGACAGCAGTGGGACCGAAGCCAGTCAACAGGGCGCCGGGGCCTTCGCTGGTGACAATACGGCGGCCGGCCTGGACCATGTTGAGGCCTTTCATGGCATCGTCGACCTGGATGCGGGTCTTGACGACGTCGATGGGGGTGGCAGCCTGGGGTGTCAGTCAGAGGAGGAGTCAGGGTATCAGTCAGGCCAGACAGCATACTCCATGGGTGAGAGTGGCGGCGAGAGCACCGGCCCCAAAGAATTTGATGTAGTCACTGGCCGTGAAGTCGGGCGTTTTGTCGGAAGGGACAGCCATGGCCGGGATAGTGTTAAGCGAGGGAAGACAAGCTCATGGGGTTGCAGATGGACAGAGCGTATACTCATGCAGCCGGCGGCGGCGGCGAGCTAAGCTGCAGGATGCCGTCATCGTTGGACTTTCCGAGCGGTCCGGCAAGTCGGCTCGGCAGCTCCGGGGTTCTGGTTGGTTCAGCGAGCTAGGCCACTGTGAAAGTGAGTCGTAGCGTCGTTTAGCTGGCCATTCAGTGGACGGCGATTACGGGCAGAATTGTGAGTGTGAGACAGTAGAACTGAGACAGTAGGAACCCTTGTTTTCTTTTGGGGTTTCTTTTCCCGGCCAACACTATCAACAGACGTCAGCATGACCTAGTAGTTCCTGGCCTGCCAAGAGTTTCTGCTTAAATAATCAAGGTCTCATAATGAAGTGTCTCATAATCAAAGGCAAGCTTAAATCGATACGTATTAATATACGGAGTACTCCGTTATATTACATATTGTGCCAATATTGCAAGATAGGCCGTAGCGAGTCATGCACCGAGGGTCGTCGTCATGCTGCTTTCGCGAATGCGACACATCCCGGGGAGCCTGGCGACAACCTGGCGACGGCGCCACAGCAAAGCCTACCATGCAAACCTTGTTGGGTGGCTTCTGTGACCACGTTGGCACATCCTTGCCGGCAGGGATGATGAGCGCTTCGGGCGTTGTTCTCGTAACGAGTGTGACGTACTCGTACGAGTAGGGCACATCGACAGAAGGGGCAAAGCCGGCAAAGCCACGAAAAAAGACGAAAGCGTTGTGCCGGCGCCAACGGTCGACTTACCGTTCTGGAAAAGGGGCTATTACACAGTATTGGGCGAGCGAAACAGCTGCCGTCTGAGTAGGAGCACTGCGACGTCGGGAAGACGGCGTATCAGTACGGAGTACGAGGACGGAGTAATACTCCGTATTGTGTATCGTCTTGTCTTTGTGGATCACACGGATGCTCACGGACGCGCCCTCCACGTTGCTCAGCTGTGTTTCCGTCTGTTCTTTATTCTTTTACGGAGTAAACAGACCACCCGTGATCGACATTGCCCGTGCCCAACAAGATACGAGACGATGCCTCTCGCAATCAGACACTCTGGGTAGGAGTCGGAGTAGGAGTAGAAGTACTTCGTAGGAAGAGTAGGAATACTGTACAAAATAAATGATACCCTATTGATTCCTATTCCTGCACTCCATATTCGTACTCCGTACTCCTTACAGGATCCTGCAGGCTCAATCTTAGCAACGTTCGACGCATTACGTGCCTGTAGTCCATGAGAGCACTGTAGCATCCTCCTCCTCCAGCGGAGCAGCCCAGGAAATGAACGACGCAACTTGCTGCAACTTGCTGTTGCGCTGCAGATCATACACGCCTTGCCTATTCGGCGCATGCCGTCTTGGAAAAGGGCACGTCCATCTGCGAGGACCCGGTGCCACATGTTCCACGTTCCATGCTGCGTTCTCGTACCTCGTAGATTGCAACGCCCGTCAGTTAGCGTCCAGTCTGGCAGATTTTCGCATTCCGTCAACCAACCCCAGAGTGCTTTTCGTGGCCAGTCATACGAACCGGACCTATTGCCAGGCAGCGAGAAATGGAAATGGAAAAAAGAAGAAGGATAAAAAAAATAGAGAGAATACTCCCTAAAATCAGACAGTCGAATGGACAATCGAATGGGCAGGCCAAAAAAAAAAGAAAGCCCAGCATCCACTCAAACCATTCTCGTTCGTCAACGTCTCCGCCGTGCGTGATTTTCCCTCGACGCATGCACATGACGACCTGATATATCCTCCTGTTTCTTTGTCCCGCCCTGTCTTACTTTTGGCGCCCATACGAGTACGGAGTAGACATTGCGTGTCTCGGACAGCTGTCGTCCGTCGTCGACACTCACTTCTTTTTTGCCCGTGTCCACTTTCCGTTGAGCTTGGCGCTCTGCTCTCAGAAGCCTCCGTGCGTCTAATTTCTTTTTAATTACCCCCAGAACCCTCTCTGTCCGCCGCCCCGTCCCCACAGAAGACGAATCCCGAAAGCCCAGAGACTCGCTCTCGTAACCAGAGTATCTTTTCCCGTTGTCGGCCGAAGAGAACTCCTCAAATGCGGGCCTGATGATTTGATTTCGTCGTCTTGTCGTTTCGTCGTCTCGTCTTTTCGTCGTCTAGTCGTCTGCCCTCCACCCTTCCTCTGCGCATGTCTCACCCAGACGACATCACTATTTTTGGATCGCTCATGTGCGTCTTCGAGTCGACGAGCACTGCATACAGCCATAAATGGCCGCTCACGCCCAGCCATAGTTTCCGGTTTCTCTCCACAGAAAGGTGCCTCGTGTAATCGAGGATTGAGAATCGAAAATCGAATCACCACCGCCCATCGGCCTGTCTCCCGTTTTTTTCGCTCTCCTCGCTCTCCTCTCCTCGCATCGTCCTCGCCCTCGCCCTCGCTCTCCATGTTGTTCGTGCCACCATGCCTCGGTTCAGTTTTCCTGTGCCAGGCCGACGGCGGAAACAGGTCCAGGAATCCGTCATTTCGCCGCCGCTGAATAAAGTCCAGCGATTCCTCGGCGCCGCCGACATCAACGTCGACCTCGATGCCCATCTCTCCCGGACCGTCGAGCCAACGCGAAACTGGGACGCGGCCTCGTGCATCAGCATCACCGTCCCCGAAAGCAGCGCCGGCCCGGCCAGCCCCCTTGTCGACCGTGGCGGCTTTCACAACACGACACAGCGGCAACGTTTCCTAGACGAGGAGTCGGGCATCCTGCCTCGAACCACAAATGACTTCACGGCCACCACCACGCCCGGCGACCGATCCGACGACGACTCGTCCAGCATTCGACGACAACACTCCAGTTCTACCATCACCTCCTTCTATGATAAGTCCAAAGTCCCCCTGGTCATCTCCCAGCAGACGTCGAGTTCGGCCATGGCCAAGGGCCTGCCACCCAAGGCCAATACTCTGCTCGACATCGATGGCAGCATCGGCAACACGGCCGTCGAGCCTAAGAAAACTAAACCTGCACGACTCGATTTGTCACACCTCCTCCACCACCGAAGACCCTCCAATACCACCGCCGTGTCGCCGTTGCCGCCATCCTACGGGACCTACGGCGACCAAGTGTTGAGTCCCAACGCATCTCTCACACGCACCCATTCCCTCTTGACTTCTTCGCACCTGGACCATGCCGGCTGGTCCAATGGCGGACACCACGTGAAAAGGAAACTGCAGAAACGTGAACCGGGAAGCCTGTCGCGTCTGAATTCAATGAACCATTCCCGGAGGATCATCGCGCCTCCCATACAGCGAGGGATGTCGGACCGCGAATTCAACGGGCTGCAGAACCTCTATGAGCACTACGAGCAGATGTCTTTTCGCGATACGACGGCACCCCAGCACAACCAACACAACCAACACAACCAACACAACCTGCCTTACCAGCAGCATGCTTGGCCGGACCACGAGTACAGGAAATGGGAATCAGCTGAGAATCTCCGTGGACGATCTCACGAGACGGCCCATGTCCGCGCATCCTCCCAGGCAGCCGTGGAAACCAGGAATCGGGTCCACATCTGGGACGAGGCCTATGCATTCCAAGAACCACAGCCAGGGCCGTCTGACACGGTCGGCTATTCAGAAAGCATTTCCAGTCACCACACGCGGGCTTCCCGAGCTTCGAGGACACGCAGTCTTCTGGACGTGGATCTCTTGCAGACCAGCGTCTTGTCTCTTTCTTCCGACTCGGAAGACGAGGACCCGGAATCGCGACCGAGAACGTCCATTTCCGTCCCGGCAAAGAAGAAGCCCCAGGAAATAGGCGACAATGCTCTGCATTCCGACCACCGTCGTCCAGGCACTTCCAACACGGCGCCTGCTGCGCGGAAGATGAGGAAATCCCCGACGATCGAAACGAGTTACTCGACCGACCCGGCCGGCTATGGCTATGACTACGATATGCCGCCCATGCCCGAGTATGTACCGCATGCACAGTATGCACAGCATGCATCGCAGGCATCGCAGGCACCACAGGCACCGGCGACTGTGCGTGGACGGTCCTCGACCTCCATGTTGCGGGTCAGCGGCACTTCCGTGTCCACCAACAGCACCGTCCGGCAACTGACCGTCCCCAAGCGGTCGTCTTCGCGCACGTCCCGGACATCAGACCGGTCCAACAACACCGTCAACACGCCGCTGACAGGCACCTATACCGTGCACGAAGCCCGGGCTATCACACTGGTTCCCGCACACGGGTCGGCCTACGACTTGTCTTCGCTGCCCACAGACAGTGCCTCTCCCGAAGAGCTGACGCCACCGCTGTCCCCCATGAGCATCGAATTCTACGCCCGTTCGATTCACACGTCTGCGCCCCCGCCTGCACGGTCGAGCTCGATCTACTCGAATCAGAGTGTAGGCGGCAACAGCCGACATGCCACGGCCACCAATGTCATTACCGTGACACACCAAGAAGAGCAGCTGCTGGCTGCTCTGCGACAGAAACGGACGCGGATGCAGGAGTCCATCCCTACAGAGTTCGAAGAAGAGCAGCAAGAGTCGGACTACAGTCTCCCAGGCAATACCGGGATGCCCATTCCACCACACCAAGCCCGACAGCCGGGAATGGAGTCCATTATCGAAGTGCAGTCGCCGCAGCCGCACTCAGTTGGCCACTCGGTCAGCCATTCGCTGGACCGGTTTTCTGTTAATTTCAAGGATTACCCGCTGCACTACGAGGACGGCAGTCTTACGGGCAGCCGGTCGGATCACATGTACGATACGGCATCGAGCACGGGCATGAACGAGTTTGCAGAGCTCGACGACGACGGCAGCGGCAGCTTGGAGAGCTACGACTCGTACCTCTTCCCGGCCGACCACTCGCCGCCCGATTCACCCGAGGAGGTCCAGTATCGGCACAGCGTGGCATACCATGCGCCGATGCAGGGCCGGAAGTACGCACAGCAGAGCATGGGCATGCAGGCACAGAGACGGATGCATGCCGAGTCGGAGGGCAGCGTGGACGTTCGCATCATGGACGAGCGGACGGCCACGCCGCTGGAGCAGCACAGCATGACTGAGGGTTCCGTGACGGGGGTCCCTCGTCCAGACTCACCCATAGAAGCACAACGAGCCCTGCCCCGGAAGAAAGGCGTCCGCATCAGCGCTGTCGGGGGGCCTGGGCTGTCATCGGACTGGTGGTAGGCGCCGCTGGACCACGGACAACACGGCATTTGCCATCATCCATTTTGATCATTTCTTTTGTTGCGCAACGTTGGCTTGCATACGCCAAATATCAAACATCATTGGGTCAGGCAGGATCGGTACAGGATGGTTTCGGAGCCGATATATTTTGCCATTTTCCAAGACACAGAATTTGTAATATACGTCTACGGTACCTTTCTTGCGTTTTTTTCTCTGTCTTTTTTCTTCTCTTTTTTTCCTTTTTCCTTTTATCGTTGGTTCTCTTGTCTTTCCTCTTTCGCTTGTCTGCCTTTTCGGCTCCTTCTGGATTTCTCTTTTTGTGCTATTGCTTTAGACGAGAGCATATGATACCCTGGAATTACCCTTGGCTCGCGAAATCTTGGTGACTTTGGTGGCGCCGCAGAGATCTGTGGTGTCGACGTGGGTGCCGCCGCATGGGTAGACTTCGGCGCCGACGATGCGGACTACACGCAGCTTTTCGTCGGGCTGGGCGCCGGACGGCGGCCGCTCTGGTAGAAGCCGCTCGAGACCGTTCCGGCGGAAGTCTTGTTCATCCCACCACTCAATCTCGACCGGCATGGCTTGTGCAATGTACTCGTCCACGCGTGTCTGGATGGGGGCGAGCCAGCGGCCTTCGATGCGGCCCCGGAACTCGCAGGCAGCCGAGTCGGGGGAATGTGACGCCTTGAGCTCATCGAAGCCCGGCACTTCGGCTTCAAGCAGACGTCGCACGGCAGCGCCCAGGACATGGCCGGCCGTGTGCAGCCGCGAATACAACATACGCTTGTCGGCATCGATGGCGAGATCGACGGACTGGCCGGCTGCAAAGGGCTGTGGGCATTCTCCGGCAAAGCGGCCAAAGTGCAGCACACGCCGAGGATCGACAACGTCTTGGCGAGCCAGGACCACCTGGAAGGAGCTGTTGACATCTGCAGCGGCCGTCATGGTGCCCTCGTCCGACGGCTGGCCGCCGCCCTGCGGATGGAAAATGGTCTGGCGTGTGACGACGGCATAATCTGCCGAAGTGCCCTGTTTGAAGAGGGCCTGGCTGGCGGGTTCGAGCGCTTCAAAAGACAGCACGGCCTCGACAATGGTGCGCAGGTGATGCAACTTGGCATCGCGCTGGTAGACGAGGTCGGTGGTGCTGCCTGGACACGTCTGCAGGCCATTAGCAAGCGAATTCAGAAAAGGGGAAACGAGGGACGACACGAACCATGTTGGGGTGACGGCGACGACGACGACGATGTTGTGTTGGGCAGAAAAGAAGCGATAGCGGAAATCAGCGCCGTCTTGATAAAGATTACGACAGGCGGAAAAAGCCCCATCTCACCACGAAAAGGCGCAAAAGGCGCAATTGACAATTGCAAAATTGACAGGCAATAGTACTTTGGGGAAAAAACGTCTTTGGTATTCTCTTTTTTTTTACAGGGTTCAGCATGGATATTCAAAACACACGCCGCATTACAAAAACATTCGTCTCCAGAAGACAGCAACTATTTCACAGGAATGATTAATTTGTGTGTCAGACAACTGCAGAGAGAAGAACTCGCACCATATTAGGCTGTGATGGTCAGGTTCCATGGAACCGGAAGCGCACATTTCATTCTCCTTTTTACTATCAAGGCCCCAGTTTGTTTCCTTCGTCGGGTCGTGGCTCAAAGTGATACTGGCGGAAGCCGTCGGCCGTGGCAGCCGACGCAAACAAAACACTCTGCTGAGAATACGGGTATTCGTGTTGGATCTCTTCGTATGTCGGCGGGTCGTCGGGAATGGTCGTCGGCGTCGGCGTGTGCACTTGCAAGCTCCCAGACGACGATTGGCGGATCTTGGGAAACACGGTCACCGGCGATCTTGTGCCCGGCCGCAGTCGCTCTTCGTCTTCGTCGGCACTGCCGCCTCGCGTGCCGATTTGCTTCTGTTGTTGCCGTTGCCGCTTCCGGCGTGCACAGAGGTACAGGAGCAGCGCGGCGATGGCGGCAACGGCAAACACAGAACTGATGGCGATGGCGGCAATCTGCCCCGAGCTCATTGTGGCTGACGTCGTCTTCTTGTGGAAGTCGCCATAGTCCGACGACGGGAACGAACTGTTGTCGGCGTCTGTTGCCGTACTCGCCACGGCAACTGCATGCCCTGTGGCCGAGACGGTGGCATCGCTCGAGAAGGGACTGTTGGCGGTGGTATGGTGCCAAAAGCCATCTGACACGGAATATGTGCTGCTGTAGACGGGCTGCGGGTTGTCGGCGCGGTGGGCGAGTGCCCGGAGGATCTTCTTGGTATCCATGGATGTCGAGAATCAGAGGGAGACGAAAGAGCAGAAAGCAGAGATGCAGAAATGCACAGGCCAACCACCCTAGGAGCCTAACGGGGGACAGACACAACTTATCTAGTCCAACATGCGCTCTGGACCACAACGATCAGCACAGCCGTCCAGCAAATCGGATGGGGCTGTCAGTCATCGCAGCATGCAGTACGAGGGGGCTGAGTCCGTATTACGGCGAGGCGCAAGAGAAGTCAGCCATTCTCTTTTGCGTTGGCAAGTCGCGTTACAACCTACCGGCCGTCTTGGACTTGCCGGAGCCAGCGTGTTTTGCCTCAAACAGCCGTACCCATTATGTATAGAGTACTCCATACTCGTGTACAATTCCTATCGGGCGTTGTCGGTGCCGAGGCGTGCATGTCGTGCCGCCCAAGACATCCGGTCAGCCCCAATGCTGTCTCCGAAGCGCCTGGGGCCCGACACGGCTACAGTCTGACGTGCCGTGGTAAGATAATGCACGCTCGTCTTCCATTCGCCCACAATTCGGAAGACATGTCGGTGCGCAATCCTATATCACTTGTATGCTTAGTAATACTCACACTCACACGAACCTCCTCACCAGCCACACACCAGCCACAAACCAGCCACTGCAAAGATTTGACCCCGCCGCGGGTTGCACGGATCCTTCCTCTTATCTTATCTTGTGCCGTTTTTTTTTTCTTGCCCCCCTCTTACCGGCGCAATTTCCCCCCCGTATTAAGGTGAAGGCTTTTTTTTTTCTTAGTGCTCTTGTTTTTTTTTCCCTTCTTCTTCTGTTCGTGAATTTTTGCAGCGAGCCTGTCCTTCTGGCGTCTGCCACGCCTGCCTTTATACGAGTTTGTTTTCTTTCTCTTCTTCACACACAAGTCTTCAATATGGACGGGCAAAAATTGGCCAGTCTGCTCCAGGAGAGCCAAATTCGTGAGTGCAACTTTCTCTTGATCTCTTCCCGTGAAAAAAAAAGACAAAAAGACAAAAAGACGGAGAGGATGGAGATAGGGCATGAAAATCTTGAAATCTTGATATTTCGTCTAGACTGCTAACATCTCTCAGCCGACACTACGAGAATCAAGGCGATCACCGCCGAACTCCAGAAGAACTACTATACCCAGCCAGAGTCTCTTCTGCTGCTGATCGAGATTGTCTGCACGCATGTCGATGTGGGCGTCCGGCAGCAGGCTGCCGTTCAGGCGTCGAGACTGGTCGTGAAGCACTGGAGCTCCACGCCGTCTGCGCAGAAGAAGGCCGTGCGGGAACACCTCATGCAGGCCACTCTCAAAGAGTCCAATGCCAAGTGCCGCCACTCAGACGCTCACCTCGTCGCTGCCATCGCCACACAAGACTTTGATGATGGCGAGTGGCCAGAGCTTCTGCCCGCTCTCTTCACCCTCACCACCAGCGCCGACGTCCACCAGCGCGAGATTGGCTCCTACATCATGTACAGCACCGTTGAGGCCAACCCGGTCATCTACAAGGACCACGTTCCCAAGCTGCTCGAGCTCTTCGGCCAGCTCATCAAGGACCCCAACAGCGCTGATGTCCAGATCAACGCCGTCATGTCTATTGGTGCCCTGCTCGTTCTCATCGAGGGCGACGAGGAGGAGGACGAGGCCGCCACCGCTGCTGTCCGCGACTTGGTTCCCCTCATGGGCATCGTCCTGAAGAGCTCGGTTGATGCTGGCGACGACGAGAAGATCCAGCAGGTCTTTGACGTCCTCCAGCAGTTCCTCGTCTTCAGCCCTGCCTTCATCGGCAGCCACCTCAAGAGCCTGCTTCAGTTCATGATCGAGCTCGCCGCCAACACCGAGGCCGACGAGGATGTTCGCGTCCAGGCCCTCTCTTACCTGACCCAGACTGTCCACTACCGCCGCCTCAAGATTCAGGCTATGCGCGACATGGCTGCTCTGCTTGTGGTCAAGGGCATGCAGATCCTGACTGAGATTGGCGACGACGAGTCTCTCGATGATGAGACCCCCGGTCACGTGGCCCTCAGCCTCCTGGACGCTCTCGCCAGCGAGCTGCCGCCCCGCCAGGTCCTCGTCCCTCTTCTCGACGAGTTCCCCAAGTACGCTGCCGCTGCCGATCCGGCTCTGCGCAAGGCCGGTATCCTGGCCCTCGGCAACTGCGCGGAGGGTGCGCCCGACTTTGTCAACACCCAGCTCAAGACCATCCTGCCCATTGTCATCCAGCTGCTCAACGACCCGGATGGCACTGTGCGCCACGCTGCCCTGGTCGGCCTGACCGGTCTGGCCGAGGAGATGCCCGATGACATCGCCGTCGAGCACAAGGAAATCATGGCCGCCCTGTCCAAGAACCTACAGGCAGCCATGCTGCCCACCGAGGACGAGCACGTCGCCAAGAAGAACGGCCAGGTCATCCGCGCCGTTTGCTCTGCCTTTGACTCCGTCTCCAACGGACTCAAGGCCGAGGTCATGAAGGACTATGCTCTCCAGATGATCGACCCCATTGGTCAGCTCTTCAGCCACCCCGACACGCGGGTCAAGATCGCCGCTGCCGGTGCCTTTGGCGCCATTGCCGAGTCGCTGGAGAAGGAGTTTGCGCCCTACTTTGAGAAGAGCATGCTGGCTCTGGGTGCCCTCGTCACGATCAAGGGCGAGGAGATGGAGCTGCAGCTTCGCAGCGCCGTCCTGGACTCCATTGGCCGCATCGCCATTGCTGTCGGCCCCCAGCTCTTCCAGCCGTACGTTGTGGACCTGATGCGGGCCAGTGAGGAGAACTTGGCCATGGACGACGACCGGCTCAAGGAGAGCAGCTTCATCTTCTGGTCGGCTCTTGCCAAGGTCTATGGCCACGAGTTCAAGCCTTTCCTGCCTGGTGTCTTCAAGGCTTTGATTGACGCGCTCGATGGCAACGATGAGGAGATTGTCGTGAAGTTGACGGAAGAGGAGAAGGCCATCATTGGCTCTGGCAAGTCCACGAAGAAGATCAACATTGAGGATCTCGACGAGGAGGATCTGGAGAACCTGATGGACGAGGAAGACGACGACGAGGCCTGGGCTGAGATCGACAGCGAGGCTGAGCAGAAGGAGGTCGCCGTGGAGGTGCTTGGTGATGTCATCACCAACGCATGCGGCGAGGCGGATCTGCAGGAGTACCTCGAGAAGGCCGTCAGCGTTGCCAAGGACCTGATGGAGCACCACCACGGCGGCGTGCGCAAGGCTGCCATGGGCATGCTGTGGCGGTCGTACGCCCAGGTCTGGCAGCTGACCGAGAAGTCGACTGGCGTGAAGTGGGAGCCTGGTTTCCCTCCTAAGCAGACCCCGACTCCTCTGCTGATCAAGCTGGCCGAGATGGTGACACAGCCCACGCTGGATCTGTGGACCGACGAGGCTGAGCGGTAAGTTTTCTGCTGCCTGTTTTGCATTTTTTTTTTGCTTTGCCCTTCACCCCCTGAGCTTCATGATGATTACCTTGCGTTATACCCAGCTCACTCTGACGCCTTCGGGCGGATGCTGCGAACCCGTAATATTATCTACTTCTGACTTTTGCTCTCTTTTTTTGTTTTCTTTTGCCTTGGTTGCATGGACGCAATATCTGTTTCGATGGCTGACTTTTTGCGCGCAACAGGGACGTCGTGACTGGCATCAACCGGAACGTGGCTGCGACTCTGGAGACGTGCGGCCCGGCCATTCTGGCCCAGGAGAACGCCATCCAGGAGGTTGTCAGCGTTCTGGGACAGCTGATCACGCGGTCGCACCCGTGCCAGCAGGATGTTGGTGACGAGGAGGACGCGCAGCACGTCGAAGAGAGCTCCGAGTACGACTGGCTCGTTGTGGAGACTGCCCTCGACGTCGTTATGGCGCTTGGCAATGCCCTCGGCCCTGCCTTTGGCGAGCTGTGGAAGATCTTTGAGAAGCCCATCATGAAGATTGCCAGCTCCAACGAGTCGTACGAGCGGTCGTCGGCTGTTGGTACCATTGGCGGCTGCTGCGAGAGCATGGGCGCCACGGTGTCTCCGTACACGAGCACGCTGCTGAAGCTCATTGTTCACCGGCTGGGCGACGAGGACCTGGAGACGAAGAGCAATGCGGCCTACGCCATTGGTCAGCTGATTAGCAACTCGACCGACAGCAAGACCTACTTGCCAAGCTACCCGGCCCTCCTCGAGAAGCTGGAGCGGTTGCTCGCCATTGACGACAGCGGCCACAGAATCTATGACAACACGGCGGCTGCCATCTGCCGTCTGATCAGCGCCCACCCGGACCAGGTGCCCATTGGTGATTACCTGCCTGCTGTCGTGCAGCGTCTGCCGCTCAAGGAGGACTTTGAAGAGAACAAGCCGATCTACTCGTGCATCTACCATCTCTGTAAGTTATGCTCTGTGCTCAATCACAAGAACTCTGCTGACCTTTCCAGACGAGCACAGCGAGCCGACCGTGCAGCAGCTGACGCCGCAGCTGCTCTCCATCTTCGAGCAGGTCCTCAGCCCGCCGGAGGATCAGCTGGACAAGGAGACGCGGGAGTTGATCCAGCGTGCCGTCCAGGTTCTGTTCAAGGCGCATCCGGAGCTGTTCCAGGGTCACGAAACCCTGCTGAAGCTTGCCGGCAGTGCCTGATCATGGCAAGCAGGCAAAACTAAGCGACGATGTAACGAAGGAACCTAAAAGTTGAATGTGTGTGTTTTTTTTGAGATGGAAACAAACGGCAGCAGTTTTGTCGCTGCCCTTTTAGATCGGCCCTCTAGATATCCAACCAATCTCTTGCTTACATGTTTTCGTTTGGTTCCTGTGTCTCGGTTGATCCTTCCTACTAACAAGAACAGCTGTGTGGGCACGTGTTCTCTCACGAGTTCTCTCTCACGAGTGCTCTTTCTGGCCGACTACACCTTCAACTTGTCAAACTTCTTTTCCTCTTGAACCCATCACCTATCACCTATCACCTATCACCTATCATCCTAGTATTCTTATTTCTCTAGACATGCCCATCACGCGCTTCTGTGGTATTGTCCCCCCGCACATCCTACAAGGCATTGCTTCCAGTACAGAAAACACAGAGAGTCACCGTAAAGCCGCTTCAAAAAGTCTTGCCTGCTACAAGAATTGGCTGCATCGCCATCGGCCGCAGCCTGCCAACAAGTCCCATGCTTCCACCAGTGTCGGGGCCGTCGAAGATGCCATCAAGGACCGGACCAAATCTGCCCTTTCCCAGATTTGGGCTGGCGGATGTCACGTGACGTCAAAGAAGAGCCCGCGAGGCTGCTACAATGTGTCCATGCAAGGACCAGTCTACAAGAATCGGGCCGTGTTTTCGGCGGAGAACAACGACGACGAACTGAAACTCCCCGGGACACTGCTGCGGCGGGAGTGCGACTCACCCGTGGAGGATCACCAGGCCAACGATGCATACGACAACTGCGGCAAAGTTTTGGACTTTTACAGGACCGTACTCGACTAGAACTCGATCGACAACGACGGCATGCACTCGGTCAGCAGTGTCCACTTTGGCAAGCACTTTGACAACGCGCTGTGGGACCCCGACAACAACCAAATGGTGTATGGAGATGGCGGCGAGTTTCTGTACAACTTTGCGCGGTGCGTGGACGTTGTCGGCCATGAGATGACACACGGCGTCGCCGTCTTCACGAGCCCGCTTGATTACGAGGACCAGTCTGGCGCCCTTAACGAGCACATCTCCGATACGTTTGGGGTCATGGTCAAGCAGTGGGTGGATCACCAGACGGCAGCCATGTCTAGCTGGCTTATCGGAGAAGACTGCTTCCTGCCGGGCGTCAAGGGAGTGGCTCTGCGCAGCATAAAAGCTCCCGGCACTGCCTTCGACGACCCCCGATTTGTGTGTCTCACCTCCAAAACGCCTTGCCCGAGACATTCCCCATCCTGTTGCTAACGAATCCAGGGCAAGGATCCGCAGCCAGACCACATGGCTGCCTACAAAATTATGACGGATGATTTCGGGGGCGCCCACATCAACTCTGGCATTCCCAACAAGGCCTTTTACCTGACAGCATCGGCCTTTGGGGGCTACAGCTGGGACAAGGCCGGGCAGATCTGGTGGAAGACGATGCACAGCGGACGTATCCCGCATCAATGCACATTTGTGGAATTTTCCGAGGCGACAAAGGAGACTGCAAAGGCGATGTATGGCGACGATGCCGCGCGGGTGGTTCAGCATTCCTAGGATGAGGTCGGCGTCGCCCGACACGGCTGATATCACCCAGTATGGGGTCATGCGATCACGTGGCGAGAGAAGACTGAGACCATCGCGAACATACGAGGACTACTCCGTACTCCTATCTACTCCTATTATTAGCCACAATATAAGACAAGGCTGCCGCGTCACCTTATTTAAGTCATGTGATGTGGGGAGTACGAGCTATACGAGTACGAGGATGGAGTGAGTGCGGACTGCGGAGTGCGGACTGCGGACTGCGGACTGCGGAGGAATATGGCAGTCCGTAGGAGTATGCTGAAAGTACAGAGGCGGAGTACGGGGAACGGATATATGCCACAGGAATCGTACGAGGATATATGGCGATGCAGATGACGTCAGATTAATTTTCTTGATATTACTCCATTAAACGCGAGTTGCATTGCATGTGGGAATTCCGTTTTGTGTTGCATTAATGGGCATCGATGCTAACGTTTGCAGCCTTTACCGTTCTTCATCAACTATCGACGTTCGATCTAGACCGTGCTCATTTCCTTTAAGGGATCAGGCGCAGTTGGGTAGAAGTCATACGTGTTTGCTTGGCCTTGCGGCTGCCGTGTTTCGTATTCAGCTGTGGAAAACGGCACCAAGTCCCGGCGCTCGCTGGGCTGTGCACAAAGGCTATGGAATTTGAAAAGAACCCGACTAGTACGAGAAGGCGGTAGCACGACACAGGGCGTCCACCCGTTTCTGGATCCCTGTCTGGCTGGAGGCTGGAATTGCGTCTTGTCTCGTTCACGATAACGTTGCTTATGTCAGCAAGACGAATACTCGCCCGGCAGGAATCGCCCGACAGATCTTCCGATACAATCAGCTGCCGAAATCCTCAGCGGAAGCAAGCTCCACGGGCCATGTGCCATATGGAGCCCTGCATCGCATGCATTGCGGGTTTGCATTGCACAGATGCGCTGCACTTCTCCGTACTCGTACTGAGCACCGCATAAAGACGGCGTTCGCAGTAATACGTCGTAGCTACTGGTGCCGAGAAAGTGGACCAAGGGCGTCAATCCTGTATTTTTCAGCTCAGACTACGCCGCTAGCGAGCGCTAGTGCCGTCCGCTTCAGCTGGCTTGGCCCCAGCAAGGCCTCGGCTTGCCTCTGATTGGTCCATTGCTCTGGGTAAAATTTCTGTGTTGGCCTACAGGCAGACGTCGCCACGGCCTGTCTTGCCGTCTGGAGACGGTGATCCGATCTCATTCCTGTGTTAGTGGACATGTTGGTGGTGTTAGTGACCTCGATTCATCTTTCCATTGTCTGTGCCTGAGCCAGTGCCATAATCATTTCTGTCGATGTCTTTCGTAAGCTTCTCGGCGTCGCCACAATGAGTCAGCAAAGAAACCGACCCAGAGACCAGAGACCAAGAGACCTACTGCTAGAGACCCAGAGACCCGTTCGCCGTCTGTATGCACGCTTAATTATGTCTCCGGGATCCTCCTTTCTTTTTTCTTCTTTCAGCTTCTGCCCATCTAGCAAGCGGCCATCTACTTCAGCCTACGACATCTTACAGGGATCCAGCTTCTTTCATCTTCCGCCGAGGCCCATCTCTGTTGTCCGTCTATTGTCCGTCCCTCGTCCGTCTCGTCCATCTTGTCCGTTGCTCATCTCGTTCCCGCAGTAGCGTCAACCTTACATCAGCTCCGGCGACCAGCCACCATTCACAATCGTCACACACCTAATTTTATGTTCTATGCTCTTCTGCATCAACCTGCCTCGCCGAATTCAAACACACCTGTCCAACGCGGCGTGCTGCTTCCTGCAGCTTAATCTGGAAACTAGTCCTGCGTCTTGTTGCATCCTTTGGAATTCCTTTCTTAGCTCTTCTAAATCTGACAATCTTGCCTGCTGAAACAGGCTTGTCTGCTCTTGTTGGCTCCACCCCCCTTCCTCCTTCCGCTCTCTTCTCTCCCCGGATTTCCGCCCTTTTCCTCCTTTTAGTCGGATCATTTCCCCCCTGTCCAAACACCCCCGCCCTTCAGCTTGCTGTGCCTTTGCCCAACCTTAATATTGCCACTTTTCCCTCTCCCCCCCCTCATCAAAGGACATCAAAAGGACTGAAACACGGAATCCAACCCGAAGAAAATTCAAACATGAAAACAAGTCAGATCCCAGCCGACCCTGAGCTGGTTGTTACCAATTCTTCCATCCCCGTTCTCACCACCGCCACAAAGGAGAACATTAAGCCCGCCTCCATCTCCAACTCACCTCACTCCCACGACCGTGTTACCCGATCTCGCTCTGTCCGTCAGACCCAGCCCCGGCAACCACGCCAAGGTCGTCGTACCAAGAAACTGTCGACCGAAGAGAAGGCCAAAGTGCTCGAGGTTCGAAGGCAGCGAGCCTGTCTGCGGTGCAAGATGTTGAAAATTCAGGTATGCATACTCATGTTGTACTGTCTCTGTCTCATACTAATATTTCAGTGCTCCAAGGAAAACCCATGCAAGCCCTGCTTATCTTCCGCTGTACGAGGTTATGAACGCAAGGTCCTGTCCTTTTGCTACTGCGTCCGTACACGCTTCATCGACGTCGATATTTTTCAAAGCTGTATGATTTATCTAGAGGGTTCCGGAAAAAAAAGAAAAAGAAAAAAAAAGAAAAAGGATCAGCTAACAATGTTAAGCAGCTGGCCATGGCCCCGCACCGGAAATCCCGGCATCTGTCCGTGCCTTGGTAGACCAGATTGAGCCTCACCATGCCCCATCTCTTGGTGAAGACGTTTTCGAGGACACCCTGATCCGCTGGCTCACCAACCCGGACTATTCACCTCCCGACGGCAGCATTGTCGCCATGCTCTGTGAAAAGGTGGGCAACTCCGAGAGCCTCCGCCGTGCCGTCGACGCCGACTTGACAACCGACTTCCGCACCTTTCTTTTCACGACCTCTCTGGCGCATACCGGTTGGAACGGCCCCGTTGCTCATCGAGATCTTTGTGTGGCCGGTCACCTGTGCGGCTCGCGGATCGTGCGTCGCCTCGACCGCATCCTGACTCCTCAGTTCCTCTCAAAATGTGACCGAGAGACCCATCGAGCTCTGCTTCTGCTGGTGTTTGGTCTCATCCTCGGTGTGGGCTACTCGACCCGCGTCACCATATCGCCCACGTTCCCACACTCCCTGCTCGGTCCCGAAATGCGGCACAGCCCGACACTGTGGCTGGCCATGAAGGAGCATCTGGCCCAAATGCTGGCCCACCATTTGATCTTCCTCGGTTCGATTCTGGGTATCAAGCTCGACACGGCTTCCGAGAAGACCATTATCGATACAGCCGTCAACCGCTGGAACAAGCCGGAGCACAACATGTGGGCCAGCTATGTGGGCGATACGTTGCCGACCAATCTCAGCCCATCCCATGCGTCCGCGACGTTGGACGATTTCAACGACATCAAGGACATCCTTCGAGAGCAGCACCCAGAGACACACGCGCACCCCGCCTCGTCGCAATCCGCACAGCTGCCATCCATGCCCATGGTAGCTGTATCGTGTCCCGAAGTTGGAGACCTGCAGACGCTGCCGCATTTGTCTGAGAACCCCATTTCGTATCTGAACATGGCCAACGACGATGTGCCCGACTTGATGGCGCCGGCGGCGGATTATCGAGAGCCACGCATGCCTCCAGACTTGAAAGGTACGATGAAAGTTCCATGCCATCCGTGAAAGCACGGCATCGCTAACAAAGCTCTTTGTTACAGATCTGGAAGGCGAACTACCGCACATCACAAAGAGGAGAACAGTCTGGGTTGTGCACCCCTTTGATAACGGCGGCACGCAAGATCCCGTTAATGTTTTCGCCCGGTTCAGGCTGCAGCAGGGCCAGAACGTGGGGCTGTTTGTGTGATTTTGCATCTTCCTCGGATCTTCTTTTCATTCTTCTGCTTCTACATTCTTTTATTGCCTTGTAATGCTTTGCATTGGATTACGACCTTCCATGGGACATAGACCTGGAACACATCATGATTGACGACAACACATTTAGAAAACTTTGACGCATTTTAGCATACCATTATACTCGGGGGATTCACAGGGTTATTGCTGCATGACAGGGTAGAGAACAAAAAAAGCAAATACGGAGTATAATCATGAGATGCGGCCTGGCCCTTGAACACTATTGGTTAGGCCGTGGTTATCCTCATCTTATTATTGCATGTTATTCCCGGGTTCAAGGTTTCAACAGTGCCAATTCAAACAATCAAACAGCTCTTATCTGTCTTGGATTTTTTCGTACTAAAACCCCAAGAGGGACTCTGAGCGAGAGATCATGTCTTTGATTTCAACAAGTACTACTCGTATAAGAGAGAAACTGGGCGGCAAACAAAATATTTCATCGGAACAAAATCGCTCGCTAGCCAATGCCGGGGCCCACTCAAAGCCTGGCTGGCCCTAATCCGGAACGGTTTCTGGTAGGCAAAATTAATAAGAAAAATAAAAGATGGCGTACCCTGTAGCAAAAAGACGCGATAGTCGGAGTCACCGACGAGCATGAAAACGAGGGTTGGCAAGTCTTTCTCAACAAAACAGGACACGTGATTCTTTCCAACATCTCTTTGAATACTCGCAACGTCAACATGGTACAGATTGAGCGTACGAATAACGGCCTGGTGCCTGCCTCAGCACCGCCTCCGGACGAAGCATTTGCGGTGAACGCCGAGTACGTCGCCGACTCCGACCCAAGCAAGGTCAATCTCGGCCTTGGCGTCTACCGCACAGAGGAGGGCCAGCCATGGCCGCTGCCCACCGTACAGATCGTCGAGAACTCTGCACACGCAGAGGCAAACCCGGCACGTCACGAATACCTGACCATCCAGGGCGATCTGTCCTTCTTGGGCCTGGCGCGTGATCTGGCCTTTGACCTGAGTGACAGCAATGCTGGCCGCAGCCGCATCGTGTCGGCCCAGACGGTCTCCGGCACGGGTGCCAACCACATGGGCGCCAAGTACCTGACCACGTTCACGAAGCCGCGCTGCGTCTGGGTGCCGGACCCGACTTGGGGTAACCACTTTGTCATCTGGGAGCTCGTCGACCTGCCCGTCCGCACATATCCATACTTTGATTCGGCTACTCGCAGCATCAACTTTGCCGGCCTCCTGGAGACGCTCTCGCGCGATGCCGAGCCCGGCGACGTCGTCCTGCTGCACGCCTGTGCCCACAACCCGACCGGTGCTGATCCGACACCGGACCAGTGGCGGCAGATCGCCGACGTCTGCGAGAGCCGCGGCCTCGTGCCCTTCTTCGACCTCGCCTACCAGGGCTTTGCGTCCGGTGACCCTTCCCAGGATGCCTGGGCCGTTAAGCACTTCTTTAGCCGCCCCCAGCTCGAGTTCCTCCTCGCCCAGTCCTTCTCCAAGAACTTTGGCATCTACGGCCAGCGCGCAGGCGCTCTGCACATTGTCATTCGTCAAGAAATCGCCAATACCGATGCTCCCAGTATCGTCAAGGCCAACCTGTGCCATCTCATCCGCGGCGAGTACTCCATGGCGCCGCGTGCCGGCTCCGACATTGTGCGCCGCGTTCTCGAGGTGCCAGCACTGCGCGAGCAGTGGAAGAGCGACCTGCGGACTATGAGCGGCCGCATCAAGGCTATGCGCCAGGCCCTGTACGATGAGCTGGTCCGCCTCGGCACCCCCGGCTCCTGGACCCATGTCATCAACCAGATCGGCATGTTTTCCTACACCGGTCTCACCGAGGCGCAGGTCCTGGCTGTTCGCCAGAAGCACCACATCTACATGCTTCTGTCTGGTCGTATATCCATCTCTGGACGTATGTTACACTCGTTCATAGCTTTTGTCTTGTGCTAACATGTCGCAGTGACGGAAAAGAATGTGGCTCATGTTGCCGCAGCTTTTGACGATGTTGTCCGAACGGTCAACTAAGTGGATGAGATGAAATCATGGAAATTTGCATTCTTCTCCCCCCTTTTCCTCAAAAAATTGAGACAGACGCCTTGAGACTAAACAAAAAGCAGATATATACAGCTATTGATACAAAAACAGATACATGACAGCGATCTTGCTCTCTCTTACGACGCACTGATGGTGTAGTCGGAGCTGCCAGAAGCACTGCCCCAGCCCTCCGTAGCCAGCACCTGGTAAGACATGGTGCCGAGATCCATGCCATTGGCCGCCCACGCAGCGACGTGGTTGGCCACCGTGACTGTACCGCTGACAGACCGCTGGCTTGTGCGCACAGAGATGTACTGGTAAAAGGTCGACGAGTCGGCCTCGATCGACGGCTGGTCGACTTGCTGGTGCTTGTAAATTGTGTACTCGCTGCAGTCGCTCGTGTATGTACCAATCTTTGTGCCTGACGCTGCACCGTCACCGTTGCTGTACTCCTGAATGTAGTACTCGATGAGCGGGTTCTTAGACCAGCCGTAGACGGCGAGGAGAACGGTGCCATCAGAGGCCGTCGTGCTGCCGCTGAAGCTGATGGTCCTGTAGGGCAGTATTAGTATGCAGCTGAGGCATAGTGTAGAGGACAATGGCTTACCGGTTGGTGCCCGTTTCCCAGCCCTTGCCGACGACAAAGTCTGCAGCGCTGGAGAAGGTGACAGAGTAGCCGTCGGTGGACGATGTGTAGTCGACAGTGCCTGTGGTTTCGTAGTCTTGGTCGTAGTCCTGACGGGCGGCCAGGGTGCTCCGACGACCGAGCTCAAAGTTGGGTGCATCATCACGCGCCGTGTTGGCAGGAGCTGCTGTGACGCTGGCAATTGCTGCAGCGGCCAGTACAAAGCGAAGGAGAGATGCCATAATGAGTGATGGATGGAGGCAAGATCAAAACGAATGTGTGTGTGTGTGTGAGTAAGTGTGTTTGGAACAATGATGAGATGAAAACTTTGACGATCAATTCCAAGGAGAGATCGACAATCTTTATGTACAAGTTACCGGAACCGTATGGAGTATTCAGTAATATTCCGTATGCATATGAAACTTGCGAGGTAGTATGGAAGTTTCGAAACACAGTTTCACGAAGCAGTTTCGAAAAGCCTCCTCCTTACCCACTACAACAGTACGATACACGGGAGATTGCCAGGGAGGAAGATCCACGAGTTGCACAAGCAGATGGGAACAATCGCTAAAGCTTAAATATAGAAAAGGTGAAACGACCGATCGAACTACGCTGCATGTCGTTGAGATCGTCCATCGTAAGACGAAGATCCACATTTTCCATCCCATCGTAGTCTGTAACGTCACAAACAAAGCATTTAACGTAAAGCCCCAGTTTCTGACGCACATGTTTTCTTGGCGTAGCCTCACAAACAACACCACCCCCTGAATACAGACGTGCCAATGACTAATGACTTCGGAGTATTCTATAGCGTATGCAACCTTCCGGAAGTCGAAATTTACAATACGAAGTATCTATTGATAGATAAATAATACAGAGTGCCATCGAATGCCGTGTTTTCTAGCCGACCGGCCAATTTACAGGAGACATCTACGGTTTACCGATCGATTTCGTCGTCGCAACCAGTTTTCCCGAGTTTTGCTCAACATCCTCCGCAATAAGATGGTCCTCGCTGATCGGTCCGATAAGCTGCTGCTTCTTTTGGCTGGAAATGGTCAGCGGTGCATACGCCAACGAAACGGGACACATTAAACATACTCCCTTTTATCGAGTACAACCTTCAGTAGAAGGGTGAAGAAGATCAGACTGATGCCACACGCCAAGCTAAAAGGGTACCCCTTTCGGAAACGAGGCGCCTCGACGGTGGGATAGGCAAGAATGCCGGTCCTATGGCAAGTCAGCAAAGGATTCAACAACAGAGGACGAGACAGGACAGGACAGACCAGGCTGTCGACGACTGGGAAATGATGTTGATGAAAACAAGAGTAAAGGAACGGGTCCCGGGTGAGTCGCGCAGCATGTTGTTGACCCAGCCGTAGAGCGAGCTGGAGAGTGCATACGACCAGGAAGTACTACAGAAGGCCCACCACAAGGCGGCGTCAGGGACATCCCAGATCGTCTGTTCGTCAGCAAAAGGGTTTCAAGACACAGAGAACAAACAACCGGGGTACTCGACGCACAAGAATCAGAAGCGAAATCGCATTCACAGTAGCGGCAAAGATGATGCCCCAGTGCGGCCCCCACAACAAGTCGGAGGAGAAGTTGATGAAGAGCGTGTAGAAGATTCCGAGGGCAGACGGCAATGTTCCGTACTCGTTGATCTTCTCCGTGCTATACTTGTTGAGCGATTTGAGCCAGAGCAGAAATCCGCTGGTGTTGGCGCTGTGGTTCCAGAAGAGCACGTCGACAAGCACCACGAGGTAAAAGTACTTGCTCATAAAGATCTCTTTGAGGTGGTGCAGCTTGAGCTTTCCCTGTATCTTGTGGCCATGATTCTGCAGGCGGCGACGGGCTATCTCAATGTCCTTGTTGCTAAGGAGGAGGCGGTTCGGCTGGTCGACGGTGCCGGGGATGAGGAAGATGCCCATGATACCCACGGGAAGACTGATGATGGCGCAGATGATGTACATCCAGCGCCAGCCAGCGAGGCCATGGATGCCGTCCAGTCGTGCAGTGGCGCCGGCCTGGACAAGGCCGGCTGTCAAAGTGCCGATTGGCAGGCCAATGTACCAGATTCCACCACGACGGCTGATCTCATAGCGACGATACCAGGAACCAAGGACATAGTGGACGGCCGGGAAGTAGGCAGCTTCGAACCATCCAACCATGAAGCGGTAGGCCATCATCTCGGCATAACTGTTGCCGCGGTATTGCAAGAGAGTGAAGATGCTCCACATAATGTCCATTCCCGGCAGCAGATAGTACATGGGACAGTATGTAAAGACAAAAAGGAAGGGGATCTGGCCGAGCACAGCTCCGACAATGTAGATTGTCTGTAACTGGATCAACTCATTTCCGTAGAAGTGAAGATCCTCCTGCATGCCGGAGACATAGGCATTGTCTAAATGGTCAGTGAATGGGTATCTGCCAAAGAGAGGGCAAAAAAAACCACGCACTGAGATTCATCTGATCTAAATTTTTTACCCAGTAGGAGACCACAAGGTATGGAATGACCATCAAGTCCAGTTTGGTGACGAATTTACGGTCCTCGGGTGTATCGTCGTCCGAGAACCACTTGATATGCCACCATTTTTGTTTCTTCGCGATGTCCGCCATGATGACAAGGATTTCGGAGCTAAGGGACTGGATATGACTGAACGCGCATGAAAGTCGTCTGGGGCTGTTCAGTAGACGTGACAGTATCGTTCACGGACAGCAGGCATTCTTCCTATATATGACTACAAAATGCAGGTTTGCCGTCGGAAATCGAATCCACAGCTTGAAACCCGAAATTTAACAGGTATTGCATCGTCAAATGCGAAATGGTGCCATCCAGAATTATAGGGGGGTTACACCAAAGGACGTAATGATGGCAATTATGACATATGTGGTGATGGAAAATATATTGCGAGATTGGGGGTATCAAATTGTGCCATCCGCTCCTTGGAGCGGTAGCGGTTTGTTATCTCTAGTGGGTTATATTACGCTTAAACCCCTCCTGCTCCGTAGCTTATAAGAAGAATCTTAAAGCCAGTGCTTAGAATATACGGCAATTTTTCAGGCGTTTTAAAAGGTTATTTAAAGGATTTCTAGGAAAAATACGCGCCTCTGACAATAAATGTTGCATAGTCAATTGGTCGTTTGGATATCAACTAGCGATCGCCAGTTCTCATCTTTTTGGATGTCATCTCGCTACTGTTGGAATTCGTCTTGGTTTCTCTTCTCCAACCAACAGCATTCTGCTGGCCGCGTGGCTCGCAATTTGCTGTGCTCTAGTCAGGGCAGCAAACCATTTACCGGTTGTGTTCTTCACAGGATGTACCTCATCTGAGACCAAGAGTTTTCCAAAGGCTTTTATTATTAATACCACGGACGGTAGATTTTTCCCTTTGCAAAGTCAACAATTAGTAACGTGAAAATGGGTGTAGTTAAGGGTAGCTTTACTATTGTGGACTGTAGGCTGCCCAGGAAGCCAAAAAGCTTTCCTTGGTAGGTCGACTGTCAGAGTCAACATGATCAGAAGACTAAAGTTAATCCTTCACTATTTTATAGAGTCCGTTGAAAGGTTTCGGAAGAATTTTTCCTCTTGTGGTGCCAAGGTGATGATGAGGTAATGTTGTTCTATTTTGAACGTGATTGTTAAGAACAATTGCGGTATAACTATCACCTCTCTTACCAAGATATACAACTCCCTGTTACTATTACATCAATCCAGGAGACATATACAGAATTTGCGTCGGCAAACTCTATTGGCTCATATGGACAAGGTTGTTTTAGAGACCGCGAAAACACGCTCACAGAAAAAAACATTTTGTATATGTAATGGCCTTGATTATCCAACGACAAAGTACGATTAATAATTAATATTTTCATTGCTATATTGTTTCATCGCTTCTGAGTCCGGATGTTTTTCATCTTATTAATAATAGTAAATCTTACGTCTACATGTCGTAAGAGGCAATACATTACTAGATTGAGGGTAGCAGTATTTCTATATTGGTATCATTCCATATATTATATATAACGGACCAGAATAGACAAGAGAATACTCTGTTTGTCATCTGGTTCCTGGCGGCTTCGGAATGGATTTAATCGACCATAGTATTAACCCGCGCCGACTTCTAACCAACGACGACCTGGAAAAATTTCGGATCACAGATGTCAGATAAGATGAAAAGAAGCAGATGGAGAATAATAAACTGTCGTTGGATGGCCAGAAAAAACGTCAGCTATGATTGGCTGCAGCGGAAGGCTGAAGTCTTGGAAGCTGCTATGCCCAGACACCAAGGCTGTACGGAATATGCGTTGATGTCTGCCGAAGCTTGGTATTGGCATAACCATACTTACAACCAAACAGGTTGGGCCATATGCCGGATGACAAAAGAGCCGATACGAGAGTGGCCGGCGGTCTGTGTGAATGAAACGCTGAGATGCTATTTTGCAGGGGTATACAGGCACGTGCATAGATACTTTGTAAAGGTTCAAGTGGAAAAAGCCGCACCCGGCAGCCACGATAACTGTTGCGGAGAGTGGCAACGCCCCGAATGACGGATGGCTGATTGTGGCAGACACCGGTCGGTGGATACCGTAGTCGGAAACGGCATCATCCGTTCAAAGATTTTGTCCTTGGCTAGCGAGCTATAAAACGGTAGAGCATGTTGGAGTGTTGGGGTGTTTGTTTGTAGCTAACTGGTGTACGTAAAACTGGGGTTGGAATACAATTGCACGCCTCATGACTGGGTCGAGGCCATCGTGGTCAAACATGCAGATGGAAAAACATTCACCAGACTACGAGATGCCAAGAAGGCCAGGCCAGCAATTTTGTCGACGGATGCGTCACGAACTTTACAGCCAAGCCTCGTCGTGAGCTAGACATACACAACCATTGGTCTGATTTAGTTTATCTACAAAAATGTGGCATGAGCCAAGGCCAGCCAAGGCTCCTTACTGCGCGAAATCACCTCTATACCACATTGCATACAATACTATTGGACTGTCTGACTTTATCAACAAAGAGGATGGCAAAGCCAAGGCAAGCTATCCGCGAAATTATCGCAAACTTCCTTTACCCCATTACCCCATACTCCGCTTCTCCGCTTCTCCGCGTGGTAGTTAGTTTTGATATCCATACCTCAATGTTGAAAAACGTATATAAGCAGGTCCATGACCCAGTGATGATGGCTTGTCTTACCTTTGCATCTAGCTCGCCAGGATCCAGTCTTTTACTGTGTCTCTTCTGAAGCAGATCTTTTCACCAGCCATGTCTCGACCTGACGCGACCCCGGCAGATCCCCTTGCCAAGGGCATTCTTGCCACGGCAAAGCAGTCGTGGAAAGATCTGTTTATCTGGAAGCAGCGCACAATCATAACCAATCATGCTGGTGAGACAGTGTGCGAGTGGAGAGACCCCGATGCCATTCGGAACCCCATCAGCCTCTTCATGGAGCTGAGTGCTAGGGATTGGTTGTTTTTCAGTGTTGGCTTTCTCGCCTGGACGGCAGACGCGTTTGATTTTCACGCTCTTTCTATCCAAACTGTGAAGCTCGCCAACTACTACGGCAAGACTAAAACCGACATCACCACCTCCATCACACTCACATTGCTCCTCCGGTCTGTTGGCGCTGCGGCTTTTGGTCTTGCTGGTGATAAATGGGGCCGCAAGTGGCCCATGGTGCTTAACATGACCATTCTCGGTGTTCTCCAAATTGCCACGATCTACTGCAGCAATTACGCACAGTTTCTTGGCGTGCGGAGTATGTTTGGGTTGTTTATGGGAGGTGTTTACGGAAACGCCATTGCCATGTCCTTGGAGCACTGCCCGTATGCATATCCGTACCCCATCTTTCTTTTTTCCTCTTCGTCTGTGCTAACCTTGTCGATCTTCCTAGGTCCAATGCTCGCGGTCTCATGTCTGGCATTCTTCAACAAGGCTACTCGGTTGGCTACGTGCTCGCAGCATGTGTGAACCTGGGCGTTGGTGGTGGCACGAACACTTGGAAGACCGTTTTCTGGGTCGGCGGTATGTTCAGTCCTTATTTCTTGCCAACAAACAGAAAATCTAACCGTTTTAGCCGGTCTATCCATTGGCGTCGGTTTGGTTCGGATGCTGTTCCCCGAGTCTGAGCAGTTCCTGGAGGCCAAGGCACGCGGAAAACAGTCGGTGACCCCGGGCGCCTTCTGGCGTGAAACAATTGCCATGCTGGGAAAGGAGTGGCGGATGTGTGTCTACTGCATCATCCTCATGACGTGGTTCAACTACTTCTCGCACACCTCGCAAGACTCCTACACAACCTTTATGCTCACCGAGAAGGAACTTGCCAACGCTCCGGCCACGCGGGCTTCGATCATCATGAAGACGGGTGCCTGCGTTGGCGGCACGATCATCGGCTATCTGAGCCAGTTCCTGGGCCGTCGTCGGGCCATTGTCGGTTCCACATTGATGGCAGGCTTGATGATTCCGGCCTGGATTCTACCGCACGGTGAGCGGGCACTCAGCGCCACCGGTTTCTTCATGCAGTTCTTCGTCCAGGGCGCCTGGGGTGTTATTCCCATCCACCTGAACGAGCTGTCGCCGCCGGCTTTCCGCTCATCCTTCCCTGGTGTCACCTACCAGCTGGGTAACATGATCTCTTCACCTTCAGCCCAGATTGTGAACGCCATTGCGGAGAAGACATTTGTCACTCTGAAGAACGGTGACAAGGTCGAAGCCTACGGCCCTGTCATGGGCATTGCGACTGCCATTATCGTGATTGGCATTGCCGTTACGACTTCTCTGGGCCCAGAGAAGAGAGGCCGTGTGTTTGAGCATGCGGTTGCAGGTGTAGAGGAGGACAACGAGGTCAAGAAGGACATTGACGAGGAGAAGGGCCTCGAGATGGAGCAAATGGAAGAGGCCAATCAACCGGCCACCGCCACTAAATAAAGTGGAGGTCCATCCTTGCAGGTGAATCGTACATAGTATATACGTATCTTTCCTGTCCTGGACACAATAAGTCCAAAGAAAATAAACAAAGCATGAATTTATGAGTACAAGTCATCTCCGGCCGTTGTGTGTAGTTCCATGTCACGTGATATCTCCGCAGTCGGGTTGAGGCGTTAAAAGAACAGCGGCCGGCAGCGGCAGACATGGGCAACTTCGGGTCAACACAAACGAAAGATACTCCATACAACCACTACGTAAACGCAATCATGTCCATCAGCACAGTGACTGTGGTCGGTGGCAATGGCAACCTGGGCGGGCCGATGGTGCAGGCGCTGCTAGACGCAGGCTCATTCCGAGTGAGCATTCTGCGGCGGGCGTCATCGAAATCGACGACGGTGGCGGGAGTGCAGGTGATTGTGGTCGAGGCATGGACGGTGGAGGCGCTGATGGAGGCGCTGCGGGGCCAGGATGCCGTGGTGGTGACGTTCCCGCTGCGCAACGTGGATGACCACCTGCGGCTGGCCGAGGCGGCGGCAGCGGCCGGCGTGCGGCGGTATTTCCCGGCAGATTTCGGCAGCGTGGACGCACGCAGCGAGACAGCACGGGCGTTGGTGCCGCTGTTTGAGAAGAAGGAGACGGTGCGGAAGAAGCTGATAGCTCTGGCGGCGGCAACGCCGAGTTTCACGTACACCAGCATCGTGGGTGGCCACTTCTTCGACTGGGGATTGCGCGAGGGATTCCTGCATGCCTTCCTCGACACGAAGACGGCCGACATCCTGGGCGACGGCGAGCAGCGCAGCTCGCTCTCGACGCTGGCGCGACTGGGTGCGGCTGTCGTGGCCGTGCTGCGACGCGGCGCCGACGACGCGGCTACGGCGAACCGTGTGCTGTTTGTGCAGAGCTTCTGCGTGTCGCAGAATGCGCTGCTGGCTGCGTTGGAGCGTGCTACGAACAGCACCTGGACTGTGCGGCACCACGAGACCGATGCCTTTGTCGCCGAGAACAAGGTCAAGGCGGACCAGGGCGACCTCACGGCCATTGAGGACCTCGTCTTTGTGCTCGGTGTGTTGGAGGGCGACTGGACGCAGAAGCCCGAGTTCTCCATGGACCTGCTCGGCCTGAAGGACGAGGACTTGGACACTGTCGTGGCGGCCGTTGTGGCGGAGGGCAAGAAGTAAAGAAGTAAAGAAGCAAGAATACGACAGAAAGGCGTGGTCATCACGGCATGTCTGGCAACGAGAAAGAATGCATGGCATCATCAGCATGCACCAGCGGTTTGCGAGTGCATGTGTCAAGTATTACAATCTGACTGAATGATATATGGCAAGGAAACAACTGGTCATGTGGGCATCAAGGCTTCCGGCCCCAGACAAAGTAGACGGGGAGGTATATGTGAATGGCCGGGTTCTTGATATCGTTGCGGACCTTGGCCAAAAAGACGTCAATCTCGACCTTGGACCAGCCGAGAACGCGCGAGAACAGACGCGGCGTGTAAGCATCGAGGACCTGGAGTTCCTGGTACACCTGGCACTTGCCAATCTCCTTGAGCTTCGGGTCCTTGGGCCATCCGCCAATGGGCAACTGTTGTGGTGTTAGCGAGTGCCTTTCATGCATGTGCTGGGGCTTGCTTGCCTTGAGAATTTCCTGATGCACGTCGACAAATCCGGCCGCAATCATCTTCTCCTTCCAGCTGCTGGCCACCTCGAGCGGCTTTCCAAAGCTGTTGGAACCTTCGCACATGAGACGCATCCATTTGTGCGCGTTTACCGCGCCCTTGGCCGTGTCGTCATCCGAGACGAACTCCGGGTACACGGCCTGCATCTCCAGGTATCCGCCAGGCCGGAGGTGCTCATAGGCTCGGCAGAACAGTCCGGCATCATCGCCAATGCAGGCTTCAAGTTCACGGCCGATGATGAAATCAAATGGCCGGCGGTACGTCCACTCTGACTCGTAGTCGTCCACCTCGAAAACACAATTCGGTGGTGTCCTGTAGACTGTAAGTACGGCGTAAGGCTATTTCCTTGATCTTACCTACCACTTGGGCTGAATGGGACTCAGGTCAATGCCCAGAACCTCGGCGGATGGGTGCTCGCTGCAAAAACGTTAGGATATCTACCAGCAGAGTTTCGGGGGGAAATGCATATACATACTCGGCAAAATCCATGGCCCAAATGCCGGTGCCGGTGCCCATGTCCAGGACACGATTGACATCGTCAGGGACGGGTGATCTGTGCAGTTTTCCGCCGAGCATCAGACGGTAGATGTGATGGACAAGGTCCATGCGGCTTTGCTCTTCATCGTCGTTGGGCTGTGTTTACAAAGTTAGTCTCACCGCCCCCCTCCCAAAACGCAAGGAATCAGGACAGGATGCAAACATACCGCAAGATAGGCGCCTTCACGAAAGGCATGGTACCGACGGCCGTTCTTTGTATGTGAGCAACACAATGACGCCGCAAGCAGTGCATTTTTGGAGACCAACCTCGTATCTGTTGAGCTGTTAGCAAAGATTCAAGATCGACACGGGGATTCTGAGGCAGGCCAAACGGACTTGTAGTTGAAGATGCTGGAACTCAGGGAAGAAACATAGCTGGCTCTGCGGGCAAAAGACGAAACCATTAGTCATACAATAGAAATCACCGGCGTTCCTTAGTTTCGAACCAGCGACATACGAAGCTTCGGAGGCAGCGTCGTCAAAACCCTCCTAAAGTGGAAACCGTTAGAAAAAAAAGCGCGATTGTGATGAAAATCTATAGGAAAAGATCTATCACTCGCATCTGCTTGCATATGGCTCTCGGCCAATGCGTCGTGGAGTTGGGTGTTCAGGTCCGATTCTTCGGCAACAATCGGGGGAGACATCCCCTCCTGAGTGGCAACTGGGGTAGTATCTGTTGGATCTGACGCTGCTGGAGCTGCAGGAGCCGCGGGAGACGCAGGAGTCGCGGGGGATGCGGGGGACGCTGGGTTCGCCGGGGACGCTGGAGCCTTGCCTTTCGCCATGATGATAGCTGTCGTCGTACAGATGTTGATGATGACGGAAGGGAAGAGGGCAGCCAGGTTTGTTTGAAAAAAGGACATCTACAAGCCCCTCTTGCCCCTCCCAGCAGCGCTTATTTCCAGCGTCCTCTCGGCACCCTATTCCGTATCAGGCATTTCTTCGCCGCCACATGTAGCATCGCCAGACTGCGCTAACCTTCTTTGTTCATTGTCTTTCGTATACCAGAACGAGGTGTGGCCCAAATGGCTCCCAGATTCGTTGTCAACCACTTACACTTCCGACACAAAGTATGGAGCACGAGCAATGGCATCATGTCTGCCATGTAGCCCCCTTTCCCCGCCTCTGAAACCCGCACGTGGCAACCAGATTGTCTGACCGCCAAGTTATGTTGAGCATTGCCGAAACTGTCAGAATCATCCTACATCCGTTCAAGATATCTCCTGTTCTTCCATCTTTAGTCTTTTTTCCAGGCACCGTCTTCAAGACCGGCGCATTCCCGTCTTCGTTTTGTCGAAGATCGCAATTATTGTGTGCAGACAACTTTCGCCCCGACTTTGCCAAGAGAAGCGGAATATGCTCTTGGCCAAGTGATTGCGCGTTGCTTGCAAATCACCAGACAAAACGTACCCTGTTGGTGGCTGCAAGGGTCTTAAAAAGGCAACACGGAGCGGTTGAGGGGCTTTCAGGGATCAGAAATACCTCGCAAGCCCCAATTGGCTATGCCCTCATGGAATAATTGACCGCTGCAGAAAAGACCCATGCATTGCGAGTTGGCATATTCTATGATTTGTCCGGAATATTCGGCTTCTCGATTCCGTATCGATCGTATCGATTCCGTATCGTACTCGTACTCGTACGTCACGTTATGGAACTCTTGTTCCAGCCAATTCTCCAGGTTTAACCCAATCCAAGATAAGGGAAGGATGCCGGCCCGACTTCAAAGGTCAACCCACGCCCGCACTATTCAAAGGGCCTAGATGATCCCATCTGGATTAGCATCCCGTGCTTATTGAAACACGAAAAGCTAGACTTGAGAGCTGAGCTTCTATTCTCTACACGTAAGCAATAATGGCGTCCACGGACCTCTTCGCCCAGAGAGCACTGTTTGCCAATACTCAGCTAGGACACGCGGAGAGGAACAACCGGTAGCATTAGCTTCAGCCATCTCGATAGAAAAAGGGGAAGAGGCGAAAGTTGGCCAATGTTGGATGGGACGACGAGGCTCACATTGCTTATTGGTGCGATCGCAAACTGCAAACCCCGGCGGACAATCTACAGATCTAGGCTTTTTTTCCACGTGCGCAACCCTATGCACGATTAGTCAGAATATGCTTATATAAGGCATGAATCCCATTTTTTACGCTGACCAAATCCTCCGTACCGTGCCCTCTATAAACGAAAATAGAAAAACTGTTTTGACAAGTCGACGTGTCAGACTCCGAACAAGTTCTCCGCAAGGGGGAAGATGGCGCCATGGCAAGTAGCCACAGTGGACTAGGCGACGGACTACCCAACTAAGCCTGCATGAGCTGAATGTGACACACGTATAACACGCGGCTCGAAGGGGGGAGGCAGACAACATGGCCAGGCATGTTGATCCAACGGCCGTGCAGCCGGAATACGAAAACTGTTTACAGTTCTCAGACGTCATACATGATAAGCCAAGTTCCTATCTCGGCCATAGTCTAAGCGTAAGATACCCAGTCAGACAGGGATTCAAGGTTTGTTTTCTTCATCAGCATTTGTCACGTCAAACCTGTAATTCTGTAATTCGGAGGATTCCGAATTCACTCCTACCTGGATAAGTTGAGGCTGATCCGCGCGCCGAAGTGACAGTTGCTAGGATCTTTTTGCCAGGGTACCTTGTGGGTTCAGGGTTCTTTCGTTCTTTCTTACTTCCTCCTTCCTTTTTTTTTCCTTTTTCGGCATGATAGGCTAGAAAATCGGGTTTCCCATAGGCCAGTCAAAAGGAGGCACTACGCCATACTTACGGGTTTACTCATACAGGGCAGAAAACAGTACGGTATGGGTCGAGTGCACACAGTAGTACGGAGTAGTGCAGAGTAGTGCGTAAAGTAATACTCCACATCCAAGGAGAGAGCACGATAACATGCCGACTGGTTTGCGGCCACGAGCCACGGGAGCCAGCGGTTACTGACAGGCAAAAACGGGGTTCATTCCTGCTTGTAGTGCACCTGCGCACCCCGGCAATATTCGTTCTGCGCCAGCAAAAGAGTCGTACGCGTGTTCCATAGCACAACCGGACTCGTGGACTACGGAATAGTCTCGGTCAAACACACATGACCGGCAGTACGAGTATGTATAATATATCTCCCCGCCCTCAGCACTACCCCTTATGCCGGGGCCCGGCAGTGGGCATTACTCGTACTATATTTACAGGGGGGTTTGGAGGATTCGCCACGAGATGAAAAAAAAAGAAAATAAAGAAAATAAAGAGAAAAAAAAACAGTATGGAGTACGAGTAACGGAATACGCCCCAGCGAAAAGTTCGGGGGCTGCTGCATGCGCGTTAGGAAGCACGACGTGGGCATCCTACGCTAGAATCGCCGACATGCACCGCAGTGGGTCATGACATACGGACCCAGCAAAAGGCTATCATCCATCAGCTCTACGAGTACATACTCTTACTTGCACTTGATTACTTATTCCTACTGTGCGCTCCTACGGTTCCTACACAGACCGGCCGTGTTGTATTTTCCCCACATCCAATCGTATAGTGGCTTCTCTATGGCCAAATAGATATTACGATAGATACGAATATATGCTTGTCTCACTGTTTGTCTCTCTCCTTGCATGGCCCCCTTTCTACGTTGTAAGCTCACAATGGCCGCCCTTGCTTCCTCGTGCTTGCGGGAGCACGCGAGGGGGTAAAAAGACCAGCCGTCGGCCTGCCGTTCGGCCAGGGTTTTCCAGGATCGACAGCATGGCCGTCCACCGGCGGATCAGCCAGACTCGTAGCGAAAAAGCGCCGCCACTTTTTGTTTGTGCACTACTCAGAGAGGTGGTGTGAACACCGAGAGGCGTGCTCGTGCTCATGCTCGTACAGGCACCAGGGTACTCCATACTCTTGTGTCTACCGTTTTCTCTTTTTTTTTTTTTTTTTTTTCTTTGCTTTTCCTTGTCTTGTTCTACGAGTATTTCAAAGGCCCAACCCCAACCTACCCCTTCTTTCTCTCCTGCCCTTCCTTCCTGTTGTTTTTTTGTTGTCTTGTTCTGTGCTTTTTTTTTTCTCTCTTTGTCTCACCCATAAGCATTCCAACTAAACTGCCTCTCCACTCCTTCATCATGAAATTTCCCTCCTGGTTGAGTTGGTACAAGAAGCCCGAGTACCGGGATATCAAGGAATATTCCAATGCCATTGTCTCTGGCCGGCGTGCCTTGAGTCCCGATGGACGAGGCAAGACATCTGTGCCGGCACGGCTGCGCCTCGAGCGTGTCCTCGAGAACAAGACTTGTAAGACTCGACATGGCTTCGGCCCGTGAAACCGCTACTGACAACAAACCAGGTAGTCCCATGTCCCTGTATGATTTTTACATGTACCTCAAGTACATTGAGTTCTCCCCAGAGAACCTGGAGTTCTATATCTGGTAAGAATACATCATCCTTCTCTTTTCTTCTCGTTTTCTCTCCTTCGGCATCTGACTGGCCCAGGTACAAGAGTTACGAGACCAACTGGAAGAACGGCATCAATGGGGACTCGGATGCCGTCTCCTTCAACAGCTCCACGGCCAGCACCGTGACGCTGCACCGCAAGAATGAGAAGAACGAGAAGCCAACTGAAGTCTTCTCGACCGACCCAGAGATTGGTAAGTCTAATCTCCTGGAAGAACTGTCTCGCACTGAACTCTACTGACCCGTCAGCCCATACGCTTGCCTGTATTACCGACATCCTCGGCACACAGGCCCATTGCACGGCTGCAGGTTGCAAAATGCCGAAGCCGAACACAATCGCAAAGCAGCCCAAGATCGGAGCGACACTCAATGTGGTGGACTCCAGTTCCGGCCGCCGCGCCGAACTCAATGCCGTCATCAAGACCTTCTTGCGCCCCGACTCAGAAAAAGAGCTCAACATCCCGCCGGCCATGCGCGACCAGGCCCTCGCGGCTCTCCAGACGTCGATCGATCCCATCAACCTGAAGCCCATCGCCGACCACGTGTACCTGCTGCTACGCAACTGCTCCCACCGAAACTTTGTCCGCCTCGGCGTCTCCAACGGAACCTACGAGACCCTCTGCGTGGCCACCACTGCCGGCATCGCCCTCATTCTTGGTGGCTTCCTCTGCGTCTTTCTGCGTGCCTTCACACCGCATATGGGTGCCCACTCGCGCTACGAAGTCTTCTATTCGTGGCCCCTGTGGTGGCTCGGTCTCACGCTCCTCTTCTCCGGTCTTCGCGGCAGCTGCTTCTTCCTCTTGCTCTTCACCCACCGCCAGCCTCTGCCCTGGGAACGCTTCGATGACAGCGCCAGCGTACTTTCTCAGCGGACTGGTATCTTCAAGATCCTCTCGCGCCTGATGATTTTTGACCGCAAGCTGCGTGTCGCCGACGCTCATCTGCGTCGCTTGCAGCACCGCATCGTCATGCAGAGCGTCTTCTTTGGCGCCGTCTTTGCCAACCTAGGCGTCCTAGTCTTCATCTTCCTGCCCATATGGTCGCAGACTGTCCGAAAGTAGGGCAGATATCTTCTACCTTTTCTTTTCTTTTTATACCGGCGTTTCGAGTGTTGGGGTATTATTGGAGATTCTTTGTAAATAGTATTATTACGCCTAGACTGTAACCCAAGTTGAACATTCGATGCGTGGCGCACATCAGCTATCTTCATTCAACGGTGCTGGCACAGATTGTTCATCTGCCTTTTCTTGTGTGCCCTTCTTCCCGGCGGCCTTCTTGGCTTGTAGCGCTTTTTTAAAGCGATCTGCCGTCTTCGCCACCACACCCTTCAGACTGAGCGTCGGCCCTTCGTCGGCGGCCACAAACCGCCGGACGATAATGTTGAACATGCCGCCAAAGGCCAGTGCTATGGCCGTCGACGTGAAGATGATTACGTTGTAGGGCATGCTGAAGTCGGGTGTCGGCAGGCTCAACAGCATTGTTGTTGTCCGCAAGTTGGACGTGGAGAATCGGCTCCATGTCCCGCCCGGCTGCGGATTCAGAATTGTAATAACAGCTGCAGCCACGTCGAAACCGCGGTTGGCATCCGGCGGGTACTCGGGGTAGCGCAGGATAGACTTTTCAAAGTCGTAGGTCAAAAAGACTGTTGCCGCTGGCGGGATGCGCATCTGGATCTCGAGCTGTGTCCCACGGGCGCGGTCTAGTGCTGGCCGGTAGTACATGGCCTGGATGACGTCGCTATCTGACATGTTGGCGCTGGCTGGGCCCTCGACAATCCGCGCCTCTAGCGTGTGTAGGTAGATGCGCATGAACCACGGAAGCGACTCCATGTACACAAAGTCCACGGCCGTGTCGGCACTCGGATTCTTCAGGATCGTCTGCACACCGCCGCGCTCGGCACCGTGGCCCGTCAAGCTGCGCTCCGCATACAGCAAAGGTGTCTCTGGCTTCGTGATCATCTCGATGCCCTGCTGCACCTTGTCTTCGTCGTCCGGCAGCACAATCTCAAAGTAGGCCTCGGGCTCCACATGGTAACAGCGCGACTGCCCGTCGGCATTCTTGTGCTCTGTCACATTGGCCGACATGTACACGCTGCGGGCACTGGGCACATGCAGGCAGACAGGAGGCGTTGCCGGGTCGGCCAACGGGCAGGTGCCCTTCATGGAGTGGCCAAAGATCTGTGACAGTGTCCATCCTTGGTTGGAGCTGAAGTCGGTCGGGAAGCAGGTTCCATCGCGGTGGTATGGCTTGGATGTGTCGCATTTGAGTTCATGGGCAGGTAGGGGTCGTGGGATCGGGTTGTCTGTAGGAAGAGAGGAATATTAGTGATTAGTAATCAAGGAAGCAAGCGTTGGGAGACAACTGCATAACAACTCACCTCTCGGCCGCTTCGACCGTTCAACATCTAGTACCATGTCCACCGTCTGCTCGATCTGCAGCACGCACTCGCCCTCGGCGGGACAGACGGGCCGTACGTCAATGGCCATACTCTGCCAGGACGCGTCAAACAGTTTGTGGCCATCGAGTAGCGATGCAATGCCTGCTTTACCCTTGCACGGCAGCAGCTTGAGGAAGGGTGTCAGGTTCTCGGTGCAGACGACCTCGCGCGGTAGTGTGCCGTAGAGCAGCTGCATGCCCTCGGCTACGGACCCGTTTCGGTGATCACCCTCGGGCCGGAAGGACATGACCGGCCGCGTGGTGTGTGTGCCGTCGATGAAGTTGAGCGACGCGCAGAACAGACCCGACAGCGCATTGGTAAGGGTCAGCCACTTCTCGTCGGCCTGTGCATCTGTTGCCGCGTCCAGCCATGCCCACAGCTCGACGCCCGTACCGCCTTCGCGCGTGCCCGCCCACGGCCGTGCACCCCAGCTCTCGGCGTCCCAGCGGCCAAGACTGAAGCGCAGGTGGAGTTCACGCGTGCCTGCAAACTGGAGGATCTGTCCTAGCGATCGTGGGAAGAAGCGGAAGTTGTGCGCCTCAAACTCGGAGAGGCTCGTGTTCGACCGGAAGTTGAAGCTCGCCAGCAGCGCCGCCCGCGGCAGCGGCTGCAGTACGAGCTGTTCGTGGTAGTCCGTAGCCGCCGCCTGGCCACAGAGGCCTAGCAGGCCGGTCAAAAAGGCAAGGTTCGGCCGCATCGTGTTCGTTCGACGGCTGCGGCGATCGTGGTACGTCCTTGACCACAGCTGAAGCGTTACGGAGTACGGTGTTATTTTGGCCGACAATCAGGATTACATAAGCAAACTCTGATTGGCTGTGTGTGGAGCTACCAGCCTTACTCTAGAAATTCAGCGTCTTCTCACTTTCGTCGTTTGTTTGCTTTTCATCTTTTCACTCTCTCTCGCCCACCACTTTTTTCTCACTCCACGATTTTTTCTTTCTTGCTTGCCTCCGACCGAATTGAACCCGAAAACAAGAGTCCCAAGTTCTCGCGCACACCAATAGGATGGCAGCCGAGCAACGCAAGCTCCTTGGTTTGTGATCTCCCATCTTTTAAAAAACAGACTCCCTCTCCCTCTCCCCCTCTCTACCTCTCCTCCCCCCTCATTCTCGTGAAAATGTCGGCCAACCAAGATCCCAATCTAGAGCAGCTGATGGGGAGCGGTGCTAGCAGTCGCAGCACCCAAATCTCCCTGCACGACCCGAAGGCGTGCCGTTCTTTCATCGCGGGCATTTGCCCACACGACCTGTTTACGAACACGAAACAGGACTTGGGGTCTTGCCCCAAGACGCATTCGGACGCCCTCAGAGAGGAGTACGCGGCCCTGTCTCCAGCCGAGCGATCTCGTCTCGGCTTCGACTACGATTACATGCGGGATCTCCAACATCACATCGAAGAGTGCAACCGCCGCATTGAAGCTGCCGAGCGTCGTCTCGAGAAGACGCCCGAGGAAATACGGCAGACGAACGAGCTTCTCAAGACCATTAGCGAGCTCGAAGAAAGTATTCAGCTTGGTCTCGTTGAGGCGGAAATCCTGGGCAAGGATGGCCTCATTGGCCCGTCCCTCGACTTTTACCATCAGGTCAAGGTCAATCGGCTGGTCAAGGCCGAGAAGGAAAAGGAGCTCAAAGCTCTCAGCGACACGGGTGGTCCCTCGGGTCATCAGAAGCTTCAGGTCTGTGATGTCTGCGGTGCATATCTGAGTCGACTGGACAACGACCGTCGTCTGGCCGACCACTTCTATGGGAAGATGCATCTCGGGTACTCGCAAATGCGTAAGACCTACGAAACCCTCTCGAAGGAGCTGCGGGGCAAGAGTCGCCCGCCCCCTCTGGGCCCTGACGGAAATGAAGGTCCCGGTGGTCCTCCTGGCGATGGTGGTTGGGGTCGCTCCCGTGGTTCGCGCAGTGGTGGTGGCGGTGGCCGCAACCGTAACCGCAACCGTTGGTGATTTACCAGATGCCCTCGAAGACCGCACAACCGTCTTCACTTCTTTTCTCTTCGTTTGGCCTGCCACTCGGCACGGACACCCTTTTTTACTTATACCCCTATTGTAGTTGCCATTCTGGTGGTCTATGCTTGTTCTATTTGATCATTGGGGCGTTTTTTTAGTTGTCACACCTGCATGTAACGGAGTCTCGGAGGCAGGAAGGAGGGCATGGACTGGACTGTTATCCAGGGCTTTGATAGGATTTGTTTTTTTAAATGATGATTTTCCTTCCTCACATAGGTGTCCCAATTTTGGTCTGGGGTATACCGACATTGCCAATTTTGAACCTGGAGAGGACGTGTCCAACCGGTTAACAGCTCCTCTTTCTCTCTTACTCTTCCTCAAGACTACAGCCCTCCTCCGTTCTTGGTTATCTCATCCATGGCAGCTACCTCTTCGTCCCACGTCCCAATGGGCGGCGAAAGTGGCGGTACGATCACGGCAGCCGAGCTGTACGATGTTGTTGCTGGCTTCTCGTCCTTTACGGCCGCAGGAGGTGGCGCTCCTGGCAGCGCCGGGAATTCTTCCGTCGATATCTCAGGCGCTGTGAAGCCAGGTGGTGCCATGACCGACGGATCCGGCTGGCCTTGCACCCACTCAGCCACGTCGGCGCCATTCCCAAAGACATCATCAAACGCCATCCGCCCATGGCCTCCTCGGCCACCACCGCCGCCATTGCGTCCACGTCCCCGGTTGCGACCACGTCCGCGGCCGCGGAACTCGCCCGGCTGCAGCACGCGTGGGCCGGAAGGCGGTGTGGCTGTGTGGCCATTGGTGTCTGCCGGAACAGCAGTGCTGTCCACCAGCTGCGCGGGTGATACAGGCAGGATACCAGCTGCATGACGAGACCCGCGCATGCCTCCGTTGGCACCGCGGAAGGCTCCGCCACCACGGGCACTGACCTCTTCCTTGCCTTCATCCCAGCTGGCATCCTTCATGCCCATTGCCTTGAGCTTTCGGTCGCGGTTGCGCGCGCGCTCTTCGTCCAGCCGGCGACGATCCTCCTCCAGACGACGCCGTTTCTCACCCTCGACCGCCTTGCGCCGGCGTGCCTCTTCCATGCCGCGGGCAAAGGCAATATCGTGGTCGCGCTCGTCGCGTTGCGCCTGCTCAAACCGCCTTGCCTTTTCAGCTGACGCGATCCGCATGGCTTCCATCTTGGCATTCAGCTCGGCATCTGTCAGTTTCTTGTGCGGGTTCGACCCCGACTGCTGCCGCATATTGCCATCGCCAGGCCCGCCGGGTACCTTGGGTCCAGCAGCCGCCTTGGGTCCGGTGGTTGGTTTCGTAGCCGGCGCCTGTGGTGGATGTCCGTGGTTGGCATCTTGGGCTTGGGTTTGCGGTTGGGCTTTGTCAGCCGTGCCTCCTGCGCCACCGTTAGCAGCCGCCTCGACCTTGCTGCCCTTGCCATTCTGCTCCGGCTTCGCCTTGTCCATATTGTTCGTCTTGTTCGTATTTTCCGCCTTCTCTGTCTTCTCTGCCTTCTCTGTCTTCTCATGTTCGCCTCCCTTGTTTGCCGCCTCGGCGTCGGCATCACTCTTCTTATCGGCGACCTCGGCTTTGGCCTGTCCATGTCCGTTTGTTTTTCCGTTCGCTGGACGGCCGCCGGCATTCGATCGCGGCAGGCTCGCGGGCTTGTTATGGCGCGACTGTGCGAGGGATGGTGGCAGAGTTACAGGGTGCTTCTCTGGAACTGCCGCAGGCCCCTGTGATCGCGCGTCTGCGCTTTTTGCCTTTGCGGTCGGATGGCGCTTTGCCGCGCTTCTTGCCGCCGTCTTGCCCGGCGCTGCCTTGGTCGACGGCGCTTTCGCGGCCTTGGGCGCGATCTTGGGCGCAGTCTTGGTCGCGGGCGCAGCGGGAGGTGTCGGCTGAGTCGACGGAGTCGTCTGGGTGGGTTGGACAGGTACAACCTCCTTGTCCAGCTTCACGGCCTCGACGGGCTCGACTGGCTCAAAGTCGTCGGCAAACAGATCATCGTCGGTCCGACCACCAAATTGTTCGTCCATTTTTCTTCTCGTTGTCGCAAGCGCTCTGCTCCAAAGAAAGACGGGTATCCAAAATACGGCTGTTGACCGCAAATATAATAACAATACAGAATAGAAGCAGACGCGACGTGGGAAAGGGATAGGGTGTGGATGAAAATCAATAGATCGCGGCTTGACGGCGGGGTGTTTTAGATGAGCAAGACGCCCCGTAGCGGACCAGCCCACAATACGCAATTAGCACGTAAGAGACGCTGTACGCCATCTGTTGGGCAGCACCCCAGCAGTGGCGAACGCCCTGGCCCTCTGGAGTTAGTGGCATGGGCTAAAAAAGGCTAGACGTTTGTTGTCAGTCTTTGTCTATAAGCTCAAATAGGGAGTCTAACAGGCACAAATTTAAGGGTCTGTTAGTCTAGTGGTCAGGACGTTGGATTTTGATTAGTCAGAATCTTCATTCCAAAGACACCAGTTCGAACCTGGTACGGACCTCATTTTTTGCCGTTTTTTATTTTTCGCAATTTCCGTACCAATATTGCGTAAACAAGCCTGCAAACACGTCACAACGTCCTTTTTTATCTTTTTCACTGGAGATAAAGAATGCACAGAAAAAAGGATGAAACACTGCTTCAATTCAAAATCCAATAAAAATACTCCGTAACACAAATGCTCGTTTCAGACCAAATTCAAACTCCACCAGATTTCGCCACTCCCTTCTTATCATTGTCCTCAACACGACCCACGCACTTATATTTTCGGAACTTCTTTGCAGGAATCTTTGCTTGGAACTATTTTTGCATGTCAGTAGGCTCGTAAATTTTTTGAGCAGATTTCATGTATAAAGTCCTTACCATCTCGTCGATCTCCTCGAGCGAACGGCCTTTGACTTCGGGAAGGAGAAAGTAGATCCAAGCGCTGATAGGGTTAGTTCCTGACAATACTCTGTACAAGCATGCGAGACCAGCGACTTACGCAGCAATCAAGCAAGATGGGAACCAAATATAGCCATAATTAGGTCCCCAGTTGAGAGACTCAGAATTGATGAAATAGGGGGCTGTGAATGTCGTGAGCCAGGCAAGAAAGAATCCAATGGCAGTTGCGAGCCCAAACGTATGAGACCTCAGCCGCTGGGAAGGCAGCTCGCCGCCAGAGACCCAAGCATACGACGCAACCATTCCCTAAGACGATTAGTCAGAGTGAACCCAACCCTCCCTGGATGACAGACTTACATTGTAGCCCATAATGTAGATGACGGCAAAGGCAACAATACCTTTGCCGGAGCTGCTGGATCCTGGCTTCACAGTCCAGATAACGGCCGAGAAGAGCTGAGAGAAACCACAGATGATGAGACCGATGGTGAGAAACACTCGTCGTCTACCGATGCGTGTAATGACAATCGAATTGGCAACAATGGCGACAACACCGACACCGGTGAGGATGCAGGCACTCTGGAAAGAATTGTTGATACCTGCGACCTTGAAGAAATACGTTCCGTAGGCTAAATACAGACAACGAGTCAGAAGTTGAAAAAATAAACAAGGATCAATGTGTTTACAAATCATATACATAGCACCCGAGGCAGCCTGCGTGGACAGAGCACCAATGGCAAGAAATGTTCGCCGGCGGTCGATAGGATCTTTAAATATGTCCAGAAAGCTGGCGAACTGAGAGAGATTCTGCTCCGTCTCCAGAGCGTTTTGGATGTCGTTGGCCTCTTTCTCGACCACAGCGTCGGAATACATGTGAGGTCGGTGCCAGCGCAGAGATTTCTTGGCTTGCTCGACTTTTCCATGCTGCATGAGCCAACGAGGGGATTCTGGGATGAAAAATAGGGCAAAGAACATCAAGGCAGGGACGACAAAGATGATACCAAGAGGAATCTGGTATGATTGACGACCTTTGAGAGTGCTCGTGGAGTTGTCGACGACGGTTCCGATGAGAGTGCCGACAGAAGTCCAGATTTGAAAAGCAGAGATCATCAAACCTCGGTATTTCGCCAGACAGGACTCCTATGAGGCATCGTCAGATATTTTCTGAGGCCTGGATGTCGAACAGACAAACCTGGATGTACAGTTGTGAAAAGGTCATGAACATTCCATTTGCCAGGCCAATAAGAAGACGCCCCACGTACAGAGCGGCAATGCTACTGGTGGCTATCATCATGATGTTGGCAACGAAGCAGAGGACGATGGCTACCCATATTGAAACACGGCGGCTTAGATAAATCGAGATGACACCAACGCCACCAGAGCTGATGAAGGCACCGAGTGTCATCAAGGAAGAAATGAGCTGCTGGCGCACAGTCGAAATGTCCCAGACACCGTTATTTTCATAGCCGAAGACCTAATGACGAAACGTGTCAATGTGTCGATATACATGACAATGAGAAAGAAATGGGGGAACGAACCCGTAGGAAACCATCCATAGCTTGAAGGCCACTGATAAGACCAAAGTCGATGCCATATTGGAAAGGACACATGGACATCAACGTGCAAGCAGCGAGACATTTCCAATGATCTCTCAGAGTTGTTCCATCGTCACTGTCATTAAACACAGTTTCCTGGTACTCCTGTTCAACAACCTCGCTCTTTTCGATGCCATCTTTTGTCATGGTGTCAGGTCTTTGTTTTTTGTTTGTTCGTTCGTTTTAACACCAACCAGATGCCTTTGGTTTTTTTCTCTCCTTTTTCTATCTCCTTATGGAGAGAAAGGAGTGTAATATAAGTGTTGGCGATGGATGTCGGATGTATAAGCCAGAGAAATGAGGGGAAGCAATAATGGGAAAGATAGAAAGGGGAGATGAATGTCTAGACCCAGGCTTCCCCGTCTTGGTAGGGGCTGGCAGACAACAAGTGTTTCATTGATTTGGGCTTGGGTTGATGGACTCAGCACACAGCTGTTTGGACTCGTAAATCACAGTTTGAGACCCTTGACTGTCTACGATATTGCCGTCTTAACTAAGTGATGTCCATATTTCAACCACCGCCGTGTTCATCAAGAAATAATCCTTCAGAAAGCTTTGTAATTCAAGTCTACATAGGTCAACCGTATTTCCATATCAGGCATTGAAGTGACAGGACTCGTGCACACCCCACGCCCACTAAGAATCCAAGCTCTAATCAGAGAATTGCCGGGTTTTGTCAGTGCAACGTAAGCGTTACATGACTCCGCAATATTGGTGGAGAAGATCGCCGACAGTCTGGGGAGTCTGGGGTAGTTTGCCATGCACTTCCCCACCGACTGAATAATGCAATATGCAGCATTGGAATCTGACAGTTTGCGCTTGCTAAATAAAGGTCCCGTGGTCACACTGGGATGTCTCGGCTGGATATAACCGACCAAGACCATTCGACCTCTTGGAATTTGGGTATGTTTACACGCTTTACCGCGGTAATTCAGAATAAACCAACAGGACCTGTTGGACGGCGGTTTGGCATTTGTGTCGGATGTATGGGTTTGAATAATACCCTGTTCCGTCTGGCATCAAAAGAGTAGAAATGTCCTTTTGTTTTCGTATCATATTTCAAGGTCAATCAAATAGAACAAGACTCCTCATCATGATCACAGACAAAGTGGTTACCCAGCTAAGCCTGGCCCAGCTGCAGCAGGCGTTGGTCAAATTCGGCACGGCCAATGCACTGCTCGCACTGCTGGCAGCAGCATGCACAGTCCTGGCCATAGACTATGGCCGCATGCTGTACCTGCGAGCGCGTATGCCGCCGGGTCCTTTTCCCTGGCCACTGGTGGGCAACACGTTCACGCTGCCGGAGAACAAGCCGTGGATATACTTTGAAAAGCTCTCGCAGCAGTACAATGTGCCGTTGATCACATTCTGGATCGGACGCAACCCGACAGTCTGGATCAATGACGCATGGTGCGCGCACGAAATACTGGAGAAGAAGGCACAGATTTACGCCTCGCGGCCGCGCATGGTGGTCTTTGGCGAGCTGGGCACGGGACAGTCGAATTTGGTCACGATGCGTGTGCGGTCAGCAGCTGAGCGCGACCACTGGCGCGTGCACCGCAAGCTGATGCATCTGGGCGTCGGCGTGCAGGCAGTTCGACGGTATCGTGATGTCCAGAACAACGAGAGCAAAGTGGTGGCATTTGACCTGCTGCAGGATCCGGCCGCCTACGTCAAGCATCTCGAGCGTTATGCCACCAGTGTCGTGTCTGTTTTGGCCTTTGGCCGTCGTGTCGCCCGCTTCGACGACCCAATCATCACCGAGGTCATTGCCTTAATGCAGCTGGCCGCCGACTTGAATGTCCCCGGCAAATCGCTCCCCATGCTCATGGAAACGTTCCCCATCTTGGCCAAGGCTCCGCGCTGGGCTCCCTGGATGCGTGGTATTGGCAACCGTGGCCAGAAGGGCGGGCACTACTTCTTCCACTCGCTGGCTCAGGAGGCCGTGGAGCAGCAGGCCTCCAAGTCAGACGCCGAGAAGGTCGGCATCCCACGGCCCTTTTCCGACACCCTCTTCACCGAAGGTCCCAAGTACAGCCTGACCACGGAAGAGTTGTCCAGTCTGACGGGAAATCTCTTTGGTGCCGGATCCGATACCACCTCCAGTACCCTCGTCACCTTCATCCTGGCTTGCTGCGCCTTTCCGGAACCCATGCGCAAGGCCCAATCCGAGCTGGACAGCGTTGTTGGCCCTGGCCGCTCGCCCACCTGGGATGATGCTGCTCAACTGCCTTACATTAGCGCCTTTGTCAAGGAGGTCTTTCGATGGCGCTCGGTTGCCATCATCGGCGGCCAGCCACATTCACCCACGCAAGACGACACGTACCGGGGCTGGCTCATCCCTGCAGGTGCCTGGGTCCAGGGCAACGTCTGGGCCATCCACCACCACGAGCGCGAATATCCTGAGCCTGACCGATTCCTGCCGGAGCGCTTCTTCCCTGACAGCCCGTACCACCGTCCCTTTCCAAGTGACCGCGGCTACATGACCTTTGGCTGGGGTCGTCGTGTCTGTAGCGGTCAGGCCCTGGCTGAGCAGGGTATCTGGATTACGGTGGCGCGACTGTTGTGGGCCTTTACCATCCAGAAGACGCACGACAAAGTTACCGGCCGCGAGATCGATGTGGACATTTTCGCCTACACCAACGGCCTCAACATGCGCCCGCAGCCGTTCCGTTGTGATATCCTCCCACGCACCGACGAGATCCGCGAGACTATTGAGCGTGAGGGCCGTCAGGCTCTAGTCGATCTGCAACCACTCGATGGGGAGAGTCAGTATCGCATGAGCACCTTTTACCAGAAACAGAAGCGGAACTTTGCAGCAGAGCCGGCGTTCGACGAGAACGGAAATATCAAAGTGGTCAAAGTGCAGTGAGCGGCCCAAAGGGTAGACACACAAGTAGACAATATATATTTATCTCATAAAAAATCTTTCTAAATCTCGACACTCTCACACTGCAACCTTGAACTGCAAGAGACGCTCGCTCTCCTCCCACAGCCGCTTGGCTACAGCCGGATCCGAGGCATACGGCGCAACAATTTCGTCTTGCAGCTGGCAATCGTTGAGATAGCCAACAGAGGCTCCCCCGACATCCACCTCGCCGAGTTTCGGGTCAAATGCCGCAACAAGAGTTGTGGATGCTCCCTGATCCAGTGTCTTGCACACGCCGTTGCGGGCAGTCTTCATCAAGGCTTCGTATCCCTCCTTTCCGAGGGAGCGCGGCAGCCCCGTCTCGATGGTGCCGGGGTGCAGAGAAAATGCCAGGATGGCGTCACCAGCCTTGCGGAGCCGTCGGGCGAGCTCGGTTGCATGCAGAATATTGGCCGTCTTGCTCTGGCCGTAGCCGGGGAAGCACGGGTAGCCGTTTGTCAGCTGCAGGAAGAATGGAGGCGCATCTTTGGTCGGCAGCTCGTTTTCCGGCACATCATACATCCCCTTGAAGAACCCGTAGTCACTGAAACGGACGGGCGAGAGATGATGGCCCTGGCTGCTCACGTTGACCACCCGCGTGGCATTCTTGGTCGCGGTAGCGGCTGCAGCCCGCAATTGGGGCAGGAGAAGAGACGTAAAGAGAAATACGCCCAAATGGTTCGTGTAGAAGTGGGTGTCCACAACCGAACCGTCCGGCGTGGTCAGCGGGCACCGCTCGGGTGCATTGACGCCTGCATTGTTGATGAGGACGTCAATGTGAGAGACGAGGCCCTGTATCTCTGAAACTGCTGTTTTGACAGACTCGACCGCTCCGAGATCCAGACGCACAGTCCTCACGTCCACTGCCGGGTTGAGCTTTGCAAGCTCTGCCTGCACGGTGTCCATCTTCTGCTGTGTCCGGGAAGCCAGGATGAGAATGGCCGGGGACTGGGACACAATGGCTTTCACAGTCGTGTAACCAATGCTAGACGGACTGACACCCGTGACGACAACTGGCAGATGTTAGCAAAGGTCAGCTTGTGGTTGTTTGCCTGTACGCACCATTTTTTCCGCGGATGCTGGTTCCAAAGGCAGCAGCAACCTCGGTAGCTGTGGTTTCATACCCGAATTCCGAATGAGACGTCATGATGAGGATGTGAAGAAGATGGTAGAGTAATTAGAATACTAAAAGATGCACTGGGTTCTTTATATCTTTGTAATTTAGTCTCGGGCATATAAATCCGAGGTCTATTCTGTATTATATATTCCAAGCCAAGCCAGCTTGAGGTTCAAAGTACGGAAGACGGAGGAGTTCTTCTTGTTTAGGTCACCAACGGCATCGCTAAATCAAGTGTAAAAAACACGCAGTACTCCGTAAAACAAACCATCATGAGATGCAGAACCCTGTATAAAAACACCGAGAACGGAATAAAATGGAGGGTATACTCCGTCCATTATGATAGGCTGAAACAGATTATAAATCATTGCGAAATGCTTGGCATACCAGGCCCGTGTGCACGGCATCGGTCTCTCGGGGGCTCCGTGCCCCGTCGTGGACAGGGTTCTCATACGGAGCACGCCGTCAGAAATCCCGATGGTCATTACTAAGCAACCATTCCCTCTCCGCGTCTTCTGTCGCCTGAACATCTTGGATCTTGTAGTCCCTAAACTTCCAGGCGGGCACACGGCGGGAAAATAAGAGGTCCAGCTCTTCGTACGTACGGCCAGCCGTCTCGGGCACACAGAAGTAGGTCCACACGAAGCAGAGCAAGGCCAGACTGCCAAAGATGAACCCGAGCTTGCCCTGCAAGTTGAGCTGATCGGGGTTCATGAGGTAAGGGATGGCGATGGTCATGAGGATACCGAGAAACCCTTGGGAAGCGGTGGCTATGGCAATGCTCTTGGAGCGGACGCGCGTGGCAGAACACTCGGCAATAATGACGAAGCAGACGGGACCGACAGTGAGGTCGTAAGCAAAGTTCCACACAAGCATCAGTGACGACTCGGCCCAGGCGACGGCCGGCAACCGCCCAGGGATACAGTCAAGAATGGCAATGGCGAACATGAGAACGGCCAGGGCGAGGAGACCAGCGAGGAAGATGGTGCGGCGGCCCCAGCGTAGGAGGAACCAGGAGAGCACGGTGGCGACGAAGCCGACGCCGAGAAAGCCGATGCCCATTTCAAAGGCGCGCTCCGTGGGTAGGCCGGCCAGGGTGAAGAAGTAGGTGCCATAACTGATGAGGTAGATGCCACTGAGCACTTGTGCACTGTAGACGCCAATGGCGATTTGGGTGCGGCGGAGGTTGGCGCCGCGGAAACAGTCGGCATAGGAGCTGCCAGACGCGAACTGCTGTTCCAGGCGGTCGGTCTCGGCAATGACAGCAAGCGTGGCGGCTACGATGTCCCTATTTCCAGAGCCCACATGCCGGGGCGAAGCCAGACGGCGCAGGGCGGCCTCGGCCTCGACATGACGGCCGTTGCGGACAAGCCACCAAGGACTCTCGGGCACGAAGAACATGCTGGGCAGCAGCAGAAGCACCCAGAACCACTGCAGCGCAAAGGGAATGGAGTATGCCCAGTGACTGTGCAGATGGCTCGTGGCCGTGGTGACGATGTTGGCCAACAGCTGTCCGATGACAAAGCAGAGATTGATGTAGGCGGTCAGGTGACCGCGCAGGGCCACAGGACAGACCTCGGACGTGTAGGCGGGTGCAATGACCACGTAGCTGCCCAGGACAAGACCACCGAGCAGCTCGCCGACGAGCAGGACAGGCAGCGAGCGGGCCCATAACTGAATGCACACGAGGCTGCCCGTCAACAGCACGCAAACGGCAAAGGTGCGTTTGCGTCCAAACCGGTCCATGGGGTAACCGGCGGCGAGAGCGCCTACGACCTGGCCGATGGGGTTGCCTAGCGCGAGGCTACTCTGCCAGGAGGCACTGATGATGTACTGGCCGTCGTACAGATAGCCAAAGTCCTTGCGAAACTGCGGCATGGCAAAGAAGTTGCCCAGCAGCTGAGGATCAAAGGCCAGCATGATGACGCCCACAGACATGAACATGGACCAGGCCACCGCCGAGGGATACAGTCGAGCGGCCTCGACGAAGCCCATGCTGTGCTCGCGGCGCATGATCTCTGCAAGCTGTTGGCTAGCCAGCGGCTCTGGGCGTCTCCTCTTTGTAGGGTCATCATCGTCGACAAGGGTGTTGGCCATGGCGAAGGCCCGTTCGCAAGGGCTCCAGAGGAAGAACGGCGGTGACTAGAAGAGGTTGTGTACTCCGTACAGGTGCTAGCATGGTTTCGTCGTTTATCAACTTCTCGTGGGGACAAGGCGGAATCATCGGCAGTCGCTATCGCAGGATCCATTCATGACGCGTTTGAGTCGGCGTTCAAACTCTATCTTTAGTGGTGTTTCTACGGAGAATTAGACGTCTCAGGGCCTGCCAAGGTAACAGGGTCTAGTTAGTTAGCACGCTAATCCAAAGCTGACTGGATCCGCGTATGGGAGCTGAGGTTCAGCGAGGAATTACTTCTGAGGAACTGTTGACAGAATATGGGAGCCAGATACCCCATGTTTTCATTGCCTCAGCGATCTTTCAATATGTAAAATGAAGAGAGAGCCTGGCAGTCTCAACATGCCTCTCTCTCCATGCTCGCCGAGAGTGCAAGACATCACGTGATCCGGTCACGGGTTTCAGGATGATCCGTTCACGGACTCCAGGCCGACCCGACAGCAGATCAGCCGGGCGTGAATACGACGCAAGCCGATGAACGCATTGCCCATAACCATGGTTGTTTCTGTTAGAACGGGGCCCTAGCGGGGGTTTACTTCCAGGTCTCCATCCACGGGCCGATAAATGAAGCAGTCTTTAGAGTCGGTTCTATCCAAGCGAAGGAAAAGCTAAGAGCTGTCACGAGAGAGGTTTCAGCAGCATTCCGTATATAATGGGACAGAAAGTCTCCCAACCGTTAATACCCGTTCTCCAATAATATCACCCAAACAAACAACAGCAATAATGTCCACGCGAGAGAAAACAGGCATCAAGGTCATCGTCGTCGGGGCCGGCTTCGGCGGTCTGACGGCAGCCATTGAGTGCCACCGACAAGGCCATGACGTTGAAATCTACGAGGCCTTTCCGGAGCTCAAGGTGCTAGGCGACATTATCTCCTTTGGGTCGAATGCCGGACGCATCTTTTACCGATGGGGAAACGGAGCGGTGGCACAGCGGCTGCGGGCCGTCAGCATCGATTTGGAAAAGTACGGATTCCGCATCCACAAATACGACACCGGAGAGGTTGTATTCCACCAGCAGACACCTACGCCGGTCAAGGAAGCACCCATATTCAATGGCCACCGCGGCGAGCTGCACCAGATTGTGTTTGAACATGCACGGGACGAATTGGGAATCCCCATTCACCTGGGTAACCACGTGGAGGAATACTTTGAGGACGAGAAGGCGGCGGGCATTGTGTTGAAGGGTGGAGAGAAGGTAATATTCTTGGTCATCAGAAGAGGAAATATAGAGTACTGACTCTGATTCTGCAGATCTACGGCGACATTGTTGTCGGCTCGGACGGCGTGCGGTCCAAGGCGCGAACGCTGGTTCTCGGCTACGAGGACAAGCCCAAGAGCAGTGGATATGCCATATGGCGGGCGTGGTACGTTTCCATAGCTGTGCTGCTGTTGCCATGACTATTCTAATTCGTCCTACAGGTTCCCCAACACAGACATGATTGCCGACCCGCGCACACGCGAGTTCTGTGCCAATGGCGACACCTTCAATGGCTGGATCGGTCCTGACGTGCACTTTCTCTTCTCGACCATCAAGAACGGCGCCGACTGTTCCTGGGTGCTGACACACCGGGACGACCACGACATTGACGAGTCGTGGTCGTTTCCCGGCCGTCTCGAGGACGTCTTCCGCGTGATCGAGGGCTGGGACCCCATATGCCGTGCCATCGTGGAGAAGACGCCGCCATCGACACTGGTCGACTGGAAGCTCGTGTACCGCGACCCGCTGCCCACGTGGACAAGCAAGCACGGCCGTATTGTGCTGCTGGGCGACTCGGCACACCCGTTTCTGCCGACGAGCGCTCAGGGCGCCACGCAGGCCATGGAAGACGGCGCCAACCTGGCCGTGTGTCTGCGGCGTGCGGGCAAGGACAACGTGCCGGCTGCCGTGCGCACGCACCAGGAAATTCGCTACGACCGCGTGCGGGAGGTCCAGCGCACGGGCGAGACGACACGCGAGAAGTGGCACCGGACCGACTGGGCACACGTCAAGGACGATCCCAAGAGCATTGCTCTGCCGCGGGATGACTGGATTCACGTCTTTGATGCAGAAGCGAACGCCGAGGAGGTGTTTTCTGAGATATTTGCGCGGCATGCAAGCAAGTAGACATTGGGAAACCTAAAACCTGGAAAAATGTAACTTTATTGGATCACCTCTCATCTTTGCTATTCTAACGACATGCCATCATCCTGAAAGTGATCACTAAGCATAGGATCTGTTACGGAGCCGTTTTCATCCTGCAAGGTAAACACGGGATCAATGAGGTCCGTGAAGTAGGCTTCCATAACACCAGACATGCTGCAAGAGTCAGTCCTATTGTCATTCAATTCGCATACAAGAAACTTACAGGGAATTCTGCTGCTGCTGGCTGATATCAAGGAAGAGGTTGCCTGGGGTGTCGACCTGGGGACTAAAACTGTTGTCACCATTGAGTAGGCCGTTCTCCTCGAGCTGGGCCATGACCTCGGTGAGGACATGACGCGTCCAGAAGATCTGTTCCATGCCCTGCAGTGTATGCAGGCAGCTACGGACTTCATGGGCACGCTCAACATGTCCACAGGCGAGAGCCAGAAGAAAGACCTGAAGGACTTCGATGATGAGACCACTGTCGAGGGTCACGAGGCTGCTAAGCAAGCCAGCATCGCGCATTATGACAATGACGTCAAGGGACTTGTGGGCAGCGTCGACGCAGGTGTCCGCAAAATGCTCAAAGGAAGCACGCTTGGCAGGCGGCAGGGCAGCCAAGGCGGACGGATGGAGCGCATTGTACAGCAAAAAGGGACGTGTAGCAAAGATGGTGGCGCTCCAGTAGCGCAGGTGTAGAACGGAAACAGAGCGTTGGTGGAAGGGAGCAACACGAGAGGCATCGCAGAGGTGGAGAGGAATGGCCTCGTACCAGCGGGTGAGATCGGCGAGGAGGCTGGTGACGGCACGGATGGACGGCCGGGGTCCAGAGGAAGAATTGGAAGAAGCAGCAACAACTGTAGCGTGACGGCCATAGAGCAGACGACCTAGGCGACGTTTGATTTGCGCAAGCTCACAAGAGACGGAGAGGTAGTCCAGGGGCATATACGAGCCAGGACCAAGAATCTGCAGGTTAGCGGAGAGAAAGGAAGAAAGAGGAAAGAGGAAAAAGAAAGAAAAAACCCACCTGTTCAGAGAGACCATGAAGTTTTCCAGCAGCATGATCCTCGGCAATGGCCGGTGGGTTGCCATAGCAGAGGGCAATATCCAGGTCGAGCAAGAAGAGGGTTGAGTAGAGTCTCAGGTCGACTTGGCGTTGCAGGAAACCCTTGGGCTCGATGGGTTTGTGGATATGAAGGCCAAGGGTCAAGGCGATACGGGCAGCAGCACCAATCAGAATGTAGGCCGTATTGCTAAACATGGAACTCTGGAGGACCAGGGCCTGAAGATATCAGGGATCAGAGGTCGGAGGTCAGGGATCAGAAGTCGGAATTCGGAGACACTCACCAACAAACAAAGAGCCCGGACGCTGTCAATGTCCGCCTCGTCGCAGAGTGCCGGCACGAAACCCTTGGCAAGCGACAGGTAACGGCCAGCCGGTGGGGGCTCTGCAGCAGACGCGTCATCGAGGCCAAGACCGGCAGCCCCGGCCGCCTTGGCTTCGCTGCCACAGGTCAGGGCCAGGATGACATACAGGGAACAGAGGGCAGACGGAGTGGCACTGGACGGATCGCCGGCGTAGAGGCGGTCCAGGACGGCATAGAACCGCTCGGCAGAGATGAACCAGTAGATGGACTGGACGTCGCGGAAGAAACGAGCAACGCAGCGGTCGCAGAGGTCTCGACGGGGGAGGTAAATCTGCGTGCGAAGATGTGCCAGTGGAGAGTTGACCTGTCGGTTGGGAGAGACACTGCCGGCTGAGGTGACGGTGGTGGCAGATGGAGGTGGAAGTGGCGGAGCAGCCGTGAAGGCGGGCACAAGATCGCTGCTCCGGGAAGCTGATGATTCACGGCGTTGGCGCAGCGAGCGGACAGCTGCATGGAACGTATAGCCCGAGTCAACACCGACATGGCGATAGGTCCCTCGAGAGTCAACGCGTAGCCATCCGAGCTCGCCATGCAGCTCGTCAATCTCGTCAATGCTGGTGGCGTTCTCTTCACATTTGATGGCCGTCGGGTCTTCGTCTGCCACGTCCACAACTGGGCTGTGGCCAGGAACAATGACGAGTGAATCGGATGAGGCATCAGAAACGGCGACAGACCGCCGTTCGGCCATGGACACACCGGAGATGCCGGTACCGGTACTTCCAGAATCCAGCGAGTGCATGACCTCTCGCAATGACTGCAGGTTGAGCTCTACATTGGGCAGAAAATGCTCAAGCACTTTGGTCATGTAGCGGAACTCTTCCTCTGAGACATGGTAATAGGGACGCTGGCGACGACGAGACGGGTCGAGATGACAGACGGCGTTGATGCTGGCACAGAACTTGCAAGGACCGGGAACGGGATCGACACACAAAAGGGTTGTCAACGTCCTGTTGATGGACAACGAGAAGCCAAAAAAAAAAACTCACCTTGGTCTTGCGGCTCTTGCAACGATCACAGCTCATGGGAGCCCGTCGTTTTCCTTTGGCTGAAGGTTGAGAAGACATTTCGATGAATATTGAGTGACAGGAGATGAGGTCAGTTCAGTGAAGGATGTGGACAAACCAGCTCCTGTGAACTTGGAGACGTCTGAGCCATGTCTGGGTCACGTCCAGCGTCTCGCTCCCCATCTTTCCTGTCTTCGTCATCCCCTCAACAACTGCCGACAAATAGGGAGTCTCCTTTTCGCACTCGTGTGCGGGGGTTCGCCCCCAGACAGCTACGCTAGGCCCTTGGCGGACAGTTACCCCAGATGGGGGCATATGGGGCCCCAGACAGTTGGCGCCCATGACTATTTCTATCCTACTCCACCATCCCGTGGCAGCCGTTCCATGTGTTCTACTATGTACGGAGTATGCCTCACCATCTCCCGGTGAGGTAAGACCCCTCACAGTGGCGTATTTGTAAGAAATAGGTAAGTAAAAGAAGGAAATGATAAAATGATAAAATGATATTACCAAAACTGCTTCGGCCAAGATGTTTCCGAATACGAAACTACACACAATCGCGGGGGGCAGCCACCCTTGCTCGCTTGATATCCTTGGTGAATTATCCAGGCCGTGTGTTACGGCAAGAGCTTGTGGAATGTTGGACAAGTACCCCGTACATGTAGTTGTTATCTTATCCGGCTCCTATGCTCCTACTTTCCCGTCTTTATATTTCTTTCCCTTTGATTATATCCGGTCTATTTCCTTCCTTTTCTTCTCTTGATTTTATCTGGTTCGAGGACAAATCCACTTGCTTCAAAATGGCCACTGATTTTCAACCCAAACTCCTCATCAACGGACAACTCGTCTCAGCGTCCAACGAAGCCACCTTTCCACTCTTTAACCCGACCACACGAGAAAAGATTGCCGATGGTGAGTCCCCTCTGTCTTCTACCCACCATCCCAAGACCCAGACTGACGGACAAAAAGTCCCCGAGGCCAGTGAGCAAGATACCAATGCCGCTGTAGCTGCCGCCAAGGCTGCCTTTCCAGCCTGGGCCGCCTTGGACCCCGCCCAACGTTCTGCCCCGCTCAAGAAGCTGGCCAGTCTGCTGCGAGAGCATAACGAGGAGTTGGCTCGTCTCGAGGCCATCTCCATGGGCCGTCCTATTTCCCAGTACATCGACGCCTACGCCGGCGCCACCCAGTACGACCACTATTCCGAGGCCTGGTCCAACATCCAGGGCCAGGCCAGCCTGCACACTCCTGGCCACATCACCATGACCCTCCGCCAGCCTGTGGGCGTCGTGGCTGCCATCATTCCCTGGAATGTGCCATTGCTCTTCTTTGCTAGCAAGACTGCACCCGCCCTGATTGCCGGCAACGCCGTCGTGCTCAAGTCGAGCGAGAAGGCCCCGCTGACATCCGCCCGCGTTGCTCAGCTTATACAGGAGGCCGGCTTTCCTCCAGGCGTTTTCAATGTCCTCTCGGGCCACGGCCAGCCCTCGGGCGCTGTGCTTGCCCGTCATGCCGACATCCGCGTACTCTCCTTCACTGGAAGTGGCCGCACTGGCCGTCTCATCCAGGAAATGGCCGCCCGCTCCAACCTCAAAAAGGTCGTTCTCGAGCTCGGCGGCAAGTCGCCCGCCATTATCTTTGCCGACGCCGACATCGACCGTGCCGTCTCCGATACGGCACATAGTATTCAGTGGAACTCTGGCCAGGTATGCATGGCCAACTCCCGCATCTATGTTGAGCGTTCCATTGCCTCTGCCTTCCGTGAAGCCTTTGTCCGCCGCTTCTCTGCCACCCAAACGGGTGACCCCCTGAAGCCGGACGTTACTCATGGACCTCAGGCCGACGAAGTCCAGTACAAGTCTGTCACGGCTTATATTGACGAAGGCAAGACCTCCGGCGGTATCCTGGCTGCCGGAGGCCAAGGGAGCCTCGAAAAGACTGGCGGCTTCTTCATTGAGCCCACCGTATTTACGGATACCCCTGAACATGCCCGCGTCATGAAGGAGGAGATCTTTGGACCCGTTGTCCACATCAATACCTTTGACTCTGAAGCCGAGGCCATCCGAAAGGCCAACGATACCGACTACGGTCTCTATTCTGCTGTGTACACTCGTGACATCAACCGCGCCATGCGCATTGCCACGGCCCTCGAGAGCGGCTATGTCGGTGTTAACTGCACGAGTCCATCCGCTGGGCGTGACCTGCCATTTGGCGGCTACAAGATGTCTGGCCAGGGCCGTGAGGGCTGGCTGCACAGTCTCGACAATTTTCTGGAAACCAAGAGTGTCATCATCAAAGTTGAGAGTGGCAAACTGTAATGAATCAGTGATGCATTTCTGGCTTTTTTATGATATTGGAACATTTTTGTCAGCCATTTTTATGATTTATTTGAAAATCCAAACTTCTCTTTTTCTTTGCACTCTTCAGAGCCGTGATTAGATAGCATGTTTCCAAGACAGACAACCCGCTCTGTGTGATACAAGCTGTCGTGCTTAGACTGCCGAGTATAGACTGCCGAGTATTACAAATCTGTGCGGGGGCTGCTTTTCGTTGAACAATCATCGCCTCTTTGGAATCCAATATTGTCGGATATATATTACCGGCAATAATGTCTTTGAGTGCCACGGGAATGTACGGAGTACCATTTGAGAATACATCCGCAACTCCAAGCAGCTGAAAAACGGAATCCTCTACACGTCACTGACTTGTCAGAATGCCGCCACGTGGAACCATTGCCATCGAGGAGGCTGTCCTGAATCCGGCAGGCGTAGATCACCTTGTCCAAGATTCCGCCCTCTACGCTCCTCCTCCGTCCTCCGTCCAAGGGACCTCTACCTCCCAGCACCCCCTGACGACTGCCCTACTGGACATCCACGGCCAGCGGTTAGCACAGATGGATGCCCAGGGCGTTGAGTACATGCTGCTATCACTGACATCGCCGGGGCCACAGGGCGAGTCGGACCCAGAGGAGGCCAATCGCATGGCTGTACAGGCTAACGACTGGCTCGCCCAGCAGGCCAAGGCTGCGCCAACACGCTTCGGCGGCCTTGCCAGTTTGTCCATGCACAATGCCGCGGATGCGGCCGCGGAGCTACAAAGAGCCATCCGGGATCTCGGCATGTTCGGTGCTATTTTAAACGACTTCCAGACCGTCGGTGAGGACGGACGCAAATACTATGATGAGCCAGAGTACGATTTCTTCTGGAAGACTGTCCAGGACTTGGATGTGCCCGTGTACTTGCATCCACGGTACGCCACCGGCCGAGACGTGGCTTCTACCGGCAAATACGCCCATCGAAAGCATCTTCTCGGCGCCGGAGTGCAGTTTCATCTCGACCTGAGCTTCCACGTCTACGCCATCTGCTCCAGTGGCATCTTCGACCGCTTTCCAGGAGTGAAACTCGTAATTGGCCACCTGGGAGAAGGGTGGGCACTGCTCTTGGCTGTTGCTTGAATTGAGGCGCATGCTGACAAATCATAGGATCCCATTCAACCTCTTCCGGGCGGATCACTGGTACAACAAGCCCGTGAAACGTGCCAGCAGGCCGTCCAAGCATGACTACCGATATTACTTTGCACACAATGTATCCATCACTACATCCGGAAACTTTTCCACTCATGGGTTGAAGTTTTGCATCGATGAAATCGGAGCAGACAGATGTCTCTACTCCATTGGTATGCCCTCTATGCAAAGAAGAGAATGGGAGCACTGTATAACTGACAACACAGACTACCCGTACGATTCCATAAAGGTGGCCCAGGGTTGGTGGAAAGGAGTAGATATCCCTGAGAAGGAAAAAGAGATGGTCGCCAGAGAAAATGCCATTCGTTTATTCAAACTTCCCTTGGAGATATGAATTCAATACAAGTTTCTGCTTCTATCCAACTAGTTTCAAGGTGGGAAGAGCGTCCTTGGCGTCTTCTCCATACAACGGAGCCTGCATGTCCTCGTCTTGCACCTTCTCGCCTGTAATGGGGTGCGTGTAGTGAAAGGGCACAACCCGGCAGTCCGGCCACAGCATGCGCTGGTCCTCTGCCACAATCTGGTCGGGGCCCAGCGGCTCTTCTGGGAAAGTCTTTGTCGGAAACGGTACAAACCCTGACACTTTGTAGCTCCAGCCATGTTCTACATCACCGTGCCAGAAGGGAAAGTAACGGAGGTGCAGTATCTTCCACTGCCCGTCCTCCTTGATGTACTCATTCTCGTAGATGCCACCTTCAAACCATTGTGAGACGCCTCTCGGGTGTCTGTTGGCCTGGCTGACGTGCACGCCGGCTTGCATCAATGACCGAAAGCGGCCATGGGCCCGGGGACGACCGTCTGGCGCATCGTACCGGATGTCGACGATGCCCTGCATCTGCGGATGATCCAGCAGGAAACCGTGGACTGGGCCATTTCGGCCGCCGACAAAGAACCCACCAAACCTCTTGAGATATAATCTCTCGACGCCCTCCTTTCTCAGGTACCTGCCGCCCAGGAATTGAACATAGGTATCGGGGTCTGATGAGAAGAGCCCAGAAACCTTGTGTCGTTAATAAATATGCAGGAATTTCTGGTACAGAAAAAGTATTACCTCCTTGTATAGACATTTGTCCAAGTAGTAGCCGTACGTGTACTGCAACTTGCGTACATCTTCCTGGTCTGAAGTTGACGTAGCATTGTCAGCTAAGCACATTCTTCAAAAAGAGAAAACATACCGCTGATCCTCGACAGCTGCCGCTGCAGCGCCTCCACAGTATTTTTAAGTTGCGCCAGCTCGTCCGCCATGTTGGATTTTTGATAAGATAGAATGGTCTGATTGATGTATGGGGAAATTTTGCGGTGCTTAATATGGAAGAGACCTGATTCTTCATTATATACTCCGTAGACAAGGCAAAATTGGGGTTCAGTCGGATGCAAAAGTGTTCAAGTCAAAATAAACCGCTTTTAAAATCGGGTTCATCGCCCCGAGCGTGAACAACAGTTTACACATCTTGTCCTCGACTAGAATAGGTTCTCTCCACTTACGGAGGGGTTAAGCAAAGTAACGAAAGCTGACGATATTACGGAATCACTAAATGCAAGTGAACATGATATTGTGAATGAGAGTTCGTGTCAATTTGGCATAGCAATTTAGCAGTACATAAAATTACCCCATCTAAATCAAAGCCCAGATAAAATTCGACTCGTACCATTTGTCGTTCCATTCACGCTTCCTGCCAAGGCCACCTGCCATGGCAGCGGGCCCGCTGCCGGCTTCGCCGGCCCGACGTCTCCGTCTACAGCACGTCGCTTGCTCCACGAGTCAATTTCCTGCCGCTCCACAAAGTTTCCGTGTAGGCCCAGCCGCAGCTGAACCGGCAGGTGAACTGCAGCCAGGGGTCCCTGTGCAATATGTCGAGCATCAAAGATCAGAATGTCGTTGCGTAGGACGTCCAGACGATTCAGCAGAAGCATGAGGTAACCGTCCCCTTCGGCCGTTGATCCGGCACGCGGAACAAAAACGGGCTCCTGGAATGTGCACATTGGGCCGGCAAAGAACTCGTCACGCTCGCCCGTGTCCCAGTTGTAGTGGCCCAGAACGTTGAACAGCCCCCCAGCTGGCGGCCCGCAGCGGGCAAAGTCATACGGTCGTTTAGGATCGATCTGAAGCTGCCAAAAGTGGGTGTACCGTTTGGTGACAAACCGGTCATCGATTCGTGAAAACTCACCATTCAACCCGTACTTGCGAGCCGGCTCCACAAACGACTTGGTGGGCAGCTTAGGGTCAAATATCCATCGAAACGTGTCCGAGAGCAGCTGGGGCCGAACGACTCCCTTGGCATCCGAGTGGTCATCGTCCGACGGCCACCAGAAAAAGACGTTCCCGTCAGCGACAGTCAAGTCGCAGACAATGTGGCCGTCTTCGTTTTCGTATGCCCCGGCAACGTGGCCGTGGAAACCGTTGGTTGAGCGGAGCCAGACAATATCTTGCGGCTTGCCCCCTCTTCTCGGCACGATGCCATACCATTGGTCTTCGTTCGGGTCCCAGGCCCAGTGGTTTCCCCCCTTCTTGATACGCTCCAGGTTGGCTTTCAACGGCGTCATGGGCAAGACAAGATAATTCTTGGTCAAGGCAGCATCATGGATCATCCCGCAAAAGGGCGCCTCATACCACGTTTCCTCCGTCTTCTTGCCCGTAGCCTGGTCAAACGTCCACACGACAAGCGAGCACGAGGCGTCGTGGGCATTGCCTCCGGCAGCATAGGCAAATGCAACCATTTCTCCCGTGTCGGGATCGAACTTGGGATGGGCTGTAAAGCACGGCACGCTGATCTGTCCTTCAAAGTCGTAACGTCCAATGGTCTCCAGAGTGACAGGGTCCATGGCAAAAGGCGGCCCGTCTTCCTTGGATGCGAGCATGATGCCGCGCCAAAATGTCACATTCGTATTGGAAACGGTGCGGATGACTCCTTTGACCATCTCACTGTCGGTGTAGGGATTCCGATACTTTCCAAAGAGCGATTTGCGTTGTGCCTTTTCGGCATGAAACCGGTCCGTCTGGACATATCGTTGCTTGAAATCGACATGGCCATTCTCGAAATGAAAGGCGCTCACGTTGCCATCGCCACTGAAATGCACGTCGGCCTCGAAGACTGGAGGGAAACGTGGGTCAGGCTGGACACGGAAAAATGTGCCGTTGATGTCTTCCGGAATGGTCCCTGTTGTTTCCAACTGGAATACGTCTGCCTCGAGACGGGTTGGCTGTAAACCGCCCTTGAAATAGGGAGTGTCTGGAAATTTGACCTGTTTTCCAGATTTGACTCCATTTGTGTAGTCCGACTGCACCTCTGGGAACAAGGAAAATGCGTGTGCCATGACCATGAAGTGATGAGAGCTCTAGTTCCGGGTCTACGAAAAGTAAGGCAAACGCCATGAGGAGCACAAATACTTGGAAGTTGTCTTGTGGTCCACGTTCGGTACGATCCACCCGAAATAGCAGCCGAAATTCTTGCTAACATGGATTCATGCTTCGATACAATATCAATTACTCCGCCGAGATTGCATACACAGAGCGGCAAGTAACTGGTGGACATTGAATTGTATTGTACCAATTTGAGTTCTGTTGGAGCCACCTCTAGTCAATCTTTACCACGGCCTTTCCTTGGTTTTTGCCAAGGTATATTCCCAGCAGCGCTTCAGGAGCATGCTCAATTCCTTCTGTAATATCCAGCTTGGCCTTGACACTGCCGTCCAACAGCCACTTCTGCATAAACCTCTGGTGCTCCTCGTAGTAGTCAAGACCATAACGAGGCCGGGTAGCATGGATACCCTCAATCACAATTTGCTTTGCGATGACATTGCCCAGCCCTTTGATCCCCTTCTGCTCGGCTAATGGTGTGTTGTAGTCCGAGATCTGCTCTGTATCAGCGGAAACTGCAGTGTTCGTAGCGAAGAAGGACCTCTTACCATGCCGCACAGCACAACGCGTCCATCGACCTTCATGTTGTCCAAAGCAGCCTCGAGATGGTCGCCACCAACATTTTCAAAGTCAATGTCAATACCATCGGGTGCAAGCCGTGGGAGAGCATGAAAAGGCGACTCCTTCTTGTAATTGAAGGCGGCATCAAAGCCCAGCTCCTTGGTGATGAACTCGACCTTTTCGTCCGACCCGGCAGAGCCAATGACTTTCAGCCCTTTCATCTTGGCGACCTGGCCCACGACCTGGCCGACTGCTCCCGCGGCCGAATTCACAAAAATTGTCTCGCCTGCCTTGGGTTTTCCTGCCTGCAATAGGCCGGCATACGCTGTCAGGCCGGGCATGCCAAGGGCGCCCAGGAAATGGGCGAGCTCGAGGTTGCCCGGGTTGTTGATCTTCCGGATACCTGGCAGACTCCGCATCGTAGGTTGATTGGCAGGAATTCGCGCATACTCGGCAATGGGCAACTGGGAAATCACTAAATCGCCTTCATGGAAACCGACCATGTCGGTCTTGAGGACACGAGCAATCACGTCTTCCAGAATGCCATCACCCGGCCGAAATGCCGCATGGTAGTGTGCGATACTTGGATCACGCATCCTGCCGCGCAGATAGGGATCCAGAGACGCATAGAGGATCTTCACGACCAGGCCGCCAGGCGGAGGCGGCTCATCGAGGTTGATCGGCCGGTCCTCAACTGCCAAATCTTTTCCTGGGACTGGGAAGCCCTCGGGGACCTTCTTGAAAACAAATGTTCTGTTGGCTACCATGACTGTTTGAACAGAAGGGTTAGGTTTCATGGCCTTTCACAGTTGCTCCATCCGTCCAAGGGCCATTCTTATATCCAAGCACATCACGTCATAGGATGACAAATCCAAAGTATTACAAAGTGGCGCGAAACGCACGAGCCTCATTTCGGTGATACCATCATAAGTTTGGTACGGAGTCCGGAGTACTCCGTACGGAGTAATGGGTTGCAGTAAATGCATGGATTCGATACAGTGGATATATTCTAGCAGGGGCGCACATCTCTGGAGCCTCCACCGCCTCTGCATCCCACGGCGACCTTACAAATTCAGCGAGAGGCCTCAGCAGATGGCCTTTTCGTAGATTTGGTGTTCACATGATAATCTCGTTGGTGACATCCTAGTTCTGGTTAGTAGTTTGTATGGCAGCGGTGACGGGAACACACTTACCCGCTTGAGCTCCTTGAACGGGAGGCACACGCAGTTCTGCACGCGGACCTCGTCGCCCACGCCACATTCCTTGCCCAATATCGTGATGGACTGCACCTTGACACCGTTTTTAACAATGCTAGTACTGTGGCTGGTGACGGGCGTGGGCGAGCCCTCGACACGCGCCCAGGCACCCACACGGCTATTCCACCCAATGATGGAGTACAGCACGCACGCATCGTGTTTGATCTCCGAGTCCTCCAGCACGATGGACTCCTTGATGCGCGTGCCCGCGCCGACAGAGACGCGCGGCCCGATGGACACGTTGGGGCCCAGCTTGGCCGTGGGGTCGACGTGGGCGGTGGGGTGAATGAAGACGGGGGGGATGATGTTTTCGCTGCGCTCCGTAAGCTCCTTGGAGCCGCTCTGCCAGGCCTTTTGCAGGTACAGGGCGTTGGCCGGGACAGCGGAGCCAGCAGTCTTGATCTGGCGCCAGAAATCCTTGGTCTCGTACACGAAGAACTGCTTGCTGTCCGCCATGTCGGACAGAATGTCCTGCTCAAGGCGGATGATCTTCTGTGTCTCGTCATCATCATCGTCTTCGTACTCGATGAAGCTGCTCTCGAGGTTCTCCGAAGAGGGGTAGGACACCAGGCGAGCAGGCCGGTCGCTGCGGCGCTTGATGGCAGTGCGGATGGAGGGGAAGATGGCATCGGTGCTGAAGAGGTAAACACCGCAGTTGATGAGGTTGGAGATGCGGCTCTCGGGCTTCTCGACGTAGTGCAGAACACGGCGTGTGTGGTTATCGGACACAATGCAGCCGAAGTTGGTAGCCGCGTCTTCGCTGACGCGAGTGCCGAGAATGACGGCCTCTGCGTCCTTCTCGGTGAACATCTTGAGCATCTCGTTGAGGGGGAAAGAGCAGCAGACGTCCGAGTTCAGGACGAAGAGCCGCTCTGGCCGGCCCTTGAGAATGGCATCGCGGAAGTGGTAGAGACCGCCAGCCGTGCCGAGAGCCTGGTACTCGCGCAGGTACTTGATAGAAAGGTGGGGGAAACTCGTGGCGGCATCCTTGAGAAAGTCACGGAAGACCGACTCATCGTAGTAGCCGATCAGGTACACCTCGTGGATCGAAGGCACCTTCTCGATGGCCGTCAGGCAGTGCCAGATGATGGGGTGTCCAGCCACATCGAAAAGGGGCTAGATAGAGATCAGCCACGAGGAAAAGCTCCACGTCGACGGCCCAAAGACCAAAGGAGGACCCAAGGAGGACCCAAGGAGGGCCAAAAGGGCCAAAGCGTCCTGACAAGACGAATAGAACTTACCTTGGGGACGTCGAGGGACAGCGGCCTGAAACGCGTGCCACGGGACGATCCGCCAACCTATGCGTGGCACTGCTGTCAGCCAGCTTCCCACTCTCCATCTCTCACCGCCGTCGATCCATGCGGCATTCGTCGTCGATGACAACTTACAAGGATCACAGCCTTGGTAATGGTGCTGACACCGTTGATGTGCCGCTCACGGTGGGGGATTTGAAGCGACATGATGCCTCAAGGTCAAACAGTGAGAAAACAAACGTGTGATTCCGGGAAAAAAAGTTGTGTTACAGGCACAAAGGGATGCTCGCGTAGTTGGCAAGCTGGCCTTATTTGGCAAACACGTTTATTTCAACACCCCGCCAATTGGGCCTCCCTGGCAAGCTCGTGCAAGGCGTTTCCGGAGTTTTGTTTCACCGATCACCGACTGGCCCCTGGGAGGGCCAACTCGGCTGGCTCTCAATCTTAGATAGGCGCTGTTAACTCTTTGCCGGTCTTGGCTACCATTTTGCTAACACTCTTTATCACAACCCCGAGTCCGACCCGAGAAGCAGTTTCCTTTCCCTTTTGTATTCTCATTGCCTACATTCCCTTATACTTCACTTCATTACACTCTTTTTCTTCACTTTTCACAATTTTTCTTTTCCCTTGTTCTTCTTTTTGTCCTCGCAGGTGTCCGAATAATTGTGGCTCCTTCCCCTGAAATTAATTGTTACATCAGCCGTTGCTAGCTTTGCTCCGTTTGTTGACAGGCATTTGTTGACTACTGTATACAACGATACTGGGCCGAACAAACACGGCTCGTCTTGTGCTGTTTCTGCACATTTTTTTCGGTCATTTTAAGAGGCATACGACATGGCTGCCGTCAAGGTGGAGCCAGCTGCATCTTTTACGGCTGGCATCGAGACCTCCGAAAGAGACACCAGTCTCTTTCATGGAGTGACGACGGCCAACTCGAGCAACCGGCGTATGGGCGGAAGGTTTGCTCGCTCCGGTGCCCGTGAGTGACTCTGCGTTTGTATTTTACTGTCTCGAGCCTCAGCACCTCTGACCGAAACCCACAGCAAGCGCCGAAACAAGATCAGTCGTTCAACATCCCGTTGAGACGATCGACGGCGACGACGATGATGAGCCCGTTTTTATGGAAATGCGGCAGATCAAGTTGCAGCCCGCAGATGGTTTTCTTGACCGTCTGCAAACCCCAGCAGCTGCAAACGTGAGCTTTGTCTCGCATGGCTTCACGGCCATTGGCGACAAGGTCAAGGAGCTGAACGACACCCTGGGCGAGCTGCAGTCGCTAGGCATCCAGCACGTGACAAATCTTCCTGAACTGGTTCTGGTCGGCGACCAGAGTGCCGGCAAGTCGAGCCTCATGTCCAGCTTCTCGGGCATCTACCTTCCGCGCAGTGAAGGGGCGTGTACACGATGCCCCATTCATATTCGCCTTTCTGGATCGCATGGCGGTTCCTGGTCCTGCAGGATATCGCTCCAGCAAGACTATGAATACCGTCCTCCAGCCAATGTCACCCGTGCCAATCCATTTGGGCCTTGGTTTGAGCAGCGGCGGGATATCAAGGAATTCGCCAACTTGGGTGATCCGTCTCGCATCGAGGAGACCCTCCGATGGGCCCAGATCGCTACCTTGAATCCCAACCGAGAACACAGCCTCTATAAGCCTGGCATTGGTGATACCTGGAGACGCTACCAGAACCAAGACCTCGATGGAATTCAGAACGAGGCCGCCTTCAGTCCAAATACTGTTGCACTGGACATTATCGCTCCTGGTCTCGCTGACCTCAGCTTCTATGACCTTCCGGGCGTCTTCACGAGCGCCAAGCAGGACGAGGACCAGTACTTGGTCAAGGTCGTGGAGAACTTGACAGCAAAGTACATCTCGCACAAGCAGGCCATCATCCTCTGGGCTGTCCCCATGAATGCCGACCCCGAGACGTCGTCCACGTTCTCCATTATCCGGGCACAAAAGGCCCAGTCTCGGACCATTGGTATCATGACCAAGGCGGATCTGCTGCCGCCAAGTCCCAACGCCGCGTCTCAGTGGGTCTCGATGCTTCGCGGTGAGCAGCATCGCATCGGTCACGGCTACTTCATGACGGCACGCCCGGTTGTCACACAGAACCTCATCCCGGACGATATGGTACCCCAGCGTGATCCTTCTCGGCCGGCCGATGATCTGGGGCGCCAGGAAGCTTTTGAGGAGGCTTTTTTTAACAAACGGCTTCCGGGGCAAGAATGGCGCGAGTGCTTCGAGGATTTTGAGGACAGGTGCGGTGTCAGTCGTTTGGTGGCTTTCATGTCCCAACAGCTCGGTGCCGAGTTTGCAAAGTGGTAAGTATTCCCATCTTCCTTCTCTCTCTCTCTTCCACCTTCTCACATCAGACAGCCTGCCGCAGATCAAGGAAAAGGTCACCTCGAAGCTGCTGGATGTCAGCCGAGAACTATCGTATCTTCCAGATCTCCCCGAGAACCCGGAGCTGGAAGTTCGCCGCAGCCTCGCAGACTTTGCCAGCCGCGTCAAGGAAACCCTCGACGGTGCTTCGCTATCGCCACTCTGGGGCGACATTGTCCAGCAGTTCCGTCAGGAGATCCTAGATCTCAAGCCCCGATACATCGTTAAGACCGAGGCATCGCCACCGAGCCGGGTTGACCAGAACGGACGCATCGATCTGACCCACGTCGACGACGCATCGCCTTCTCCCTCGCCTATGCCTCCCGCGATGCTACCGCCTGATTCCCGTCGCCGCCGCCCGCACGAAGAGTTCCTCGATGGCCGTCCCGATTCTCAGGCACCTGTCACGCCGTCCAAGCGGCTACGGGCAGTAGACGTCTCGGTCAAGTCTGAGTATATAGTGCCCGAATTCATTCAGAACATCCACAATATCAACAGCCCGGCGCCCAAGGCTCGCTCCAAGTCGCGCTCACTCCTGGAAGTGCGCGCCGTAATCGCCTCCAAGAGCAAGCCCGGTATGCCCGGTATTGTGACAGAGGATGTGTACAACTCGCTCTGTATGGAGGCTGTCGGCCCGTGGCGCGGACCGCTTCAGCAGCTGGTGGATAGGGCCAGCCGACTGCTGGACACGACGCTGCACGAGTTGCTGTCAGAATCGTTTAGCACGCTGCGCGAGCGTCTCGTCTTCAAAAAATCTTCTGCCATTCTCAAGGAGTTCTTGGCGGACCAGATCCAATCTGTGCGCGATGTCCTGCTGCAGAACTTGCGTCTCGAAGCCCGCAAGTTCTTCACACTTGACCGCGATAGCCTGGCCCGGCATGAACAGTCCGAGGCACGCATCCTGTCCCGTCACCGCCATTACTACCGCATGCTTTCCTACCTCGGTGACAAGGCTGCCGACCGGGTGCCGCCGCGGCCATGGGAAACCATGGCCGAGGAGGAGCGCACACGCGAGGAGACACGCATGAACCAGGAAGCGGCCAAACTCGGCGCTGACCCGTTCAAGGCCGAGCTGGGTGTCTGTGCCTATGTGCGTGGCTACTACCTGACGGCCAGCACGCGGTTCATCGACACCTGCACGCTGAACATCATCTCAGGGCTGATCCCAGACGTCATCGAGTCCCTGTCCAAATGGCACGTCGACACGCAGCTGGGTCTCTTTGATGGCATGAGTAAGTTTGATCCTTTTTTTCTTTAGTTTCTTCTTTTACACGCAACTAATCATATCAGCTCCTCAATCCTTCCGGGACCTTATGGAAGAAGACAAGACGACAAGCGACAGGCGAGACCGTCTGAAGGAGGACCGCCGTCGGTTCCAGCTGACCATCGAGTCCATTGAGCGTCTCGAAAGTGCCGGTCAGCACTCGCAAAGCAATTTGACTCTTGTCTGATAGCATGTACGGAATACTGTACGAATTTACAGCTTCGGGGGATAGATGGAGGCAGGCATGATAGTGTACCAGTGTACGGACAAATGGGGGATAACGAATGCCTTGTCAATGTAAAATACTATAAGAAAAGAGACATGAAGATTGCAGGCACAAGAGGGAAATAATACTATCACAAATATGGATGCCGCTCGTCTGCCTAGCCCGAATACGTGCGCCAACTTGGCCTTGTCTGGCCGTTGCGGATGTCATTAATAAAAAAGGACGAAAACGATACATGGACTTGATCCTCCCCAGTGATAAAAAAAGGAGTCATTGACAAAATAAAAAAAAGCCACCGCAAAACAAAAAGAAGGAGCCTGCCTTTTCCTGCAGGTCATGACAATGATACAAGTCCACCTAGGCTGTGCAACGACAGCCTGCTTCATTGCTGTACATTTTCTTTTTTTTTTTCCCGTGAAGACCACATCGATAGCAGCAATCACATTTCTTCTTCGTCAATCAGGGATTGAACATCTCGAGCATTAAGGAGCATGCGCTTTCCTAGCTCTTCAGGGGGCTTGCCATCCCGGACAGCACCAAAATCGATTATCTAAAATTAGTCAGCAGATGTTTCAGGGGTTATGAGTGAGGAGCCTCAAAAAGAGGAAAAAAAGCTTACCTCGACGTATGTGAGATTGTCCCGCTGCACGGCGGCCACGCAACGTCTCTCATCAAATTTGACCTGCCAGACACCACTGAGGTCGGTCAAAAGATCCTGGATGCATTCGCCTGTCTGGACATCCCACATCTTCACAGTCTTTTCACTCCCAGAGATTACTTTCCGGCCATCATGCTGGAAACAGGTGATTGCACCTGTATGCGCCGTGAGCGTGCTTTTGCATCGGCCAGACTCGGGGTCCCACACCCGCAGGGTGCTATCCGCCGCAGCTGACACCAGTTTCTCGTCGCGCAGATCCAGAAGACCCACTAGAAGAGAGTGCCCTTCCAGCGTGTGAAGGCAAGATCCCGTATCCAAGTCCCAGATTTTGACGAGCGAGTCCATGGACCCCGAGATGCAGCGGTTGCGCTTGACGTCGAGAACCACACTGTAGACGCGCTGGCTATGCCCGTGTAGAACATGCAGAGCCTCGCCAGTGCTAATTCTCCATACACGAACAGTGCTGTCGTAACTACCCGAGACGAGAATGTCCCCATGTGCCGCAATCGACCGGACAGAGCTAGTGTGTCCAGATAGAATCCGGATAAAGTAAGGACATTCTGAGTCATTGGCCGGAGGTCCTGTCTGGATGTACCGTCTTGACCCTGGCTCTGGAAGTCTCCAAACACGAAGTTGATTGTCCCGAGACCCTGTAATTATCAGAGGCTTCGGGGGCATCATGACCGGTTTGCCATCTTCAACCTTGCCCGTATCGCTGGGCATCAGGATCTGGAGGCACCGGACCGTTGAGGTGTGTCCGTAGAACACCTGCGTGCATAGACCCTTCTCAATGTCCCAGACACGCACCGAGCGATCCGTGCTGCCCGACACGAGAATGTTGCCTTCGTATTGGAGAGCCCAAACACCACCTTCATGACCTTCCAATTTCTTGAGTAGCTTTCCAGTCTTCGTGTCGTATACATTGATCAGCGTATCGTCGCTCCCCGTGATGATCTTGTCGTCATCAAATTGCAGACATGTGATGACGTGTCTGGGATGTGCGGTGAAGGCAACATGGCCAGGCTTGATTTTACCGCTAGTCCAGCTTTGACGAATCAAGTGGTGACGACGGTACAGCGACTTGAAGAGGTGCAGTTTCCGCAAGCTTGGGATGCCAATTTGCGGATCCGGAACGGCAGCAGCAGCAGCACTCGCGGCAGATAATGGGCCCTCGGACTTGTGCAGCTGTGGCCAGGAATTGAGCCGGTCATCTCTGGAAACTTCCTGTGCACTGGCCCGGCGTTTTGATCGATCCGCCCCAGGCAGAGAAGCAATGGTTCGCTTGCGTTTCGAGGTCCGGATCCGATGCGGTGTGTCGGTTTTAGTTGAGCGCATAAGTTCATTTTCGGTAGACACCATCCGATTGCGTTGGCTGAGATCAACTTCACAACCTTCTGGCCCGACAGGATCCTGCCACCCCCATCCTTGTGCAATCGCCCTCTGCAGCTCTCCAAGTGGTAACTCAAAGCCATCATGATCAAAAAGCTCCTTCCAGCCCGTCTCATTGCTGTCGACAATGTTACGCCAATGTTTCGACACCTGGGCTGCACGGCACAAGTCCTGGTGGCTCAGGTACGAAAGAACGTGTAGGCTGAGTTCAACAGGTAGCTGGCGGAGAAAGTCGCATTTCAGAGCCGGGTTCACAACATCCGCCACCATATGAAGAGTTTTTCTCGTGCACCTGCGAAGAAACTGGTACATCATAAATGTCTTCATCTCGTTGGGCATAGCATCAAATCGTTCAAGCATCGATCGGGTCTCGAGAAGGCTAGGCTTCGTCGAGACCAAGTCTCGGGAGTTGGAGCTTTGCTGCAAAAAGGAGTCTTCTGCCAGCAACAACTGGCCCGACTCGCCATCCTCCGTGGGCTGCGACTCGCTTGGCCAAGACAAGTCATGACGCACCAGCTGTCGTGAGAAGGAAGAGCCTTCCAGGTCCTCGTGGTCATCGTCTTGTACATTCGAAGGCGGGTGGGCTGCAGATAGGGTAGGCGAAAGACGAGGGCTTGGCAGGCTGGCATCGAGAACGCCCACATTGCTGACCCTGGGGTGAAGGGCTCTCACTGTTTGTTGAAGAGACTCATCGGCATCGATAAACGGTTCGGCATCCGCGTCCATAATCGGCGGCGTGGCGACGGTGCTGCTAAAGACAGTATGGGAGTCGCTGCCTGTTGGGCTGCCAGTGTCGTAGACAGGGGTAGCCTGGCTGCCCGCTAGATCTGCCCCATCGCTAAGCCGCCCCAAACGGGTCGGACGAAGCCGAGAGGCACGATCAACGTCCCCTGTCACTATGCCCGAATTTTCAGGCGTAGCAAGGAAGGACGATGGCATCGCTCGGGTTAAGCGCTCGTTTTCCTTGCTCTTGTTCTCTCTGCGGCCATGATTCTTCGAGCCGGGGCGGCGAGGCGATTGCGATCGAGCAGGGGCATTTGTCATCAAAGGGGCCTTCTTGGTACTTGAATTCGGAGAGACGGCTGCTGAGCTGGACCGGGTAGATCTTCGACTGGCATTCTCGTTGTACGACCGCAGCGAACGGCGAGGGGATTCATCCCGAAATGGGGTATCGAGTCCCGATTCGATTTTCGCGTTGCCAAAGTCGCCGTTTTTTGTTCGTCGTACCGGCGCCAACGCCTTGGACTGCTGTGATTCGTCTTGGCTGTGCTCGAGGGGTTGAGGCTTGGGATATTCATCAAAGGATGACCAAACGTCCGACTCGGGAAAACTGTCGAGATCGATCGTAAACTTTGAGAGTTCCGGGGGTGTTGCCTTTGTTGCCAGGGGGTATTCCTTCGCGTCTAAGGACTGGAGAGGTCGGGGTTCACGGACGTATAAGGGAGGGTATGATCGCTTTGTGGTCGTCGTTGTGGTGACGGTTTTCGTCTCGACACACTCAGCGACCTCGAACTGCAGGCGCGCTCCACGAGATGCAGCATCGTCGTTGGCATCATCCCAGCTGACCGAGACAAGTTGACTAGATCGCGGCCGAGTGACCTCGGTGGTCTTGTGGACAGGAGGTGGCGTGCTCATTATGAGAAAGCGATGACGATAAAGGGAAAAGGAGTGTTGACTAGTTGGAGGGAAAGGGGCAAACGCAAAGTGAACAGCGAGGGCGGCAGTGAGTGAAAGGCGAAATGTTGATTGCAAGTCCGAAAACGCGTGCAGTATGATCTGAAGGGGTCTCAAAGGGAACCACGAAAGAAGAGTAGATCTGCTCTGTCATCATGTCAGTCAGCGTGGTCTTGTACCAAAGGGCACGGGATGACGGAAGCGCGAAGGCGACATGGATAAAAAGACACTTACGACGAAAGGGGCGTTTGTATTTTACCGGACTGGTAGACGTTCGCTCGGCATGATCTGTTCTCGTGTTCGACGATGGGCACGCGACTGGAAGAGAAACGAAGGCGGGGGGGGGGGAGTAAAAAACGAAGAATCGATGAAAAGACAGGAAATTGAGGGGAATCGGCCAGAAATCGGTGACCACGAGCCACAACAAGTTAAGAAAAAGTAAACGCAATGAAAAAACCAAGAACAAAAGACCACGGTAAATGCAGGAAACAGCAGAACAAGAATGTTTTTGAGTCGGGGTGGAGAGAGAACGGTGTCGCCTGGTCTCGTCCTCCTGATTTCTCTCGACTGGATGTAGCCGGAGAGAAGAACGGAGTCGGAGTACCCGTGTGGTGAATTTGTCGTTCCCTCCTTCCTGCCTAGGCCTGGCCAAACAGGCGTGGACCACTTTATCGCCCCCAGCGCCAAAAATCTGCGGCTAGCCCGCAGGTCACGTGTCGTTCGGTCAAATTCACCCGCTCGAGGACAGCATCTCGTTTCGGCCGGAAGGGATCAGTTTCTGCCGCCTTTGCTGCCGTGTCTTGGTTTGATGCATGCCAGTGGGAGAGACAGGAAAAAAGAAAAGGAAAGTAATCAAAACAAAAAAAGGTATTAGTCAGTCTCAATGTTTTGAAGGCCCCTGGCTGCCCCAGGGTCTTTTTTAAATTCCAACCAGCAAATTCTGCCACCCCGCCTTTGCCACCAATAACACAAACTAACACCTCCGCAATGCGGACCGACTGGTAGAAAGGCGGGCATGAAAAGAGGGATGAATAATGGTCTATTACTCAGGGCCTTTTTGCCACGGCAGAATTTCGTTTCAAATCGGTTGGTTTTTCGATTCTTCTGGAACGGTATTTTCTACAGTTGCCGAACTAAGTAATCTATTGCTCTACATCTCTGGTTAGATATAAAAGACAATTCCGGTTAAACTATGCTGTATCTCCTGGACTGTAGTCACGATGCCGGTTTGAAGACGTCATGCGAGTTTCTGTCTCACAGACGGAAACTTCAGAACGCACTGTCTTCGTCGATGTAAGCAAATGTCTAAATATTGGTCACATGACACAATCCGGTCGCGCCTTCCTTGTGTAAACCAGCATCTTCTGCTGTGAATATATAGAAACTTCTGCTTTTTTTACATCTCCCGTAATTCCAATCTTCATTTTACACTACAAGCTAAAAAAACAGAAGAATCTGGCGAGCGATGAAAAAGACGAGCATTCGAACAAAGCCAAACGTGCTCCTATTGATGCGGCGGGCTGCCTCCTTCTAGTCTTACGATTGGTGCGCAAAATGGCCACCGATATCAACAAACGACAGATCATCGCCATCTCCACAGTAAGTTTCTTTTCAGCCGGTCATCATGAAAGACTAGCATCTTTATCTAACATCGAGCCAGCTCAGTACAGTCCTGCTTTCGAGGTAATTAATTTTCTTAATTGCCGTTTCATGTATCCTACAAAACTAACACGCCATGAGAAATGCATTTCCGCCTAATTGTTTTCAATCATTGCCCTCCGATGCTATTACATCCAACTACAAAAAATTGCTTACCCGTGGCTCTCCGGTATTGCCTGAAGCCATCGGTAGTGACCATTCTGGACTTATTTTCCTGAGAAAATGCAACAATAGTGCTCTGAAGAACCTTCTTTCATTGGTGGTATGATATCATTAAGACTCACAGAACCGTTTTATGAACCTTTATACTGACGCCTTTGGGGCAGGAGAAAGACTACTTGCCTTTGATAGCAGAGAATTCGATGAGAAAGCTCTATCTCTGTGTCTTTGAGACGCCCGAAGGTACTGCTTCCGGCCTGCATGAGCTATACGAATTCGACTTCAATACGCAGCGGGGCGATATGTCCTCCATTATCATCACTTTTATTGGCCAGACTGATCAGCTGAACTGCTCGCCTGAAGCAATCGCTAGAGACCCTCAGAGTCTTCTCGGATTCTTGTCTGAGTTGCCATCTTTTAAAGGTATTTCATACTCCCTCCTTTGTGTTCAGTCAGCCAGTTGAGCTAATCTATAGGGCCAATGTATCATGCCCTTTTCGCTTGCGTTGACATCAAGAACCAGCACGGCATGAGCATTGCCGGCAAAACGGACTTTGACGTTGAGGCGACTAGCCGGGTTCTGCGGGAAAGGCCAACATCTACAACGTGCAAAATTGCAGAGATATCGTATGGCACTGCACGCTCAAGTAACGGAGGGCTTATCATGCTGACCTATAGTAGACTTGACCTCGGAGAGACAACCAAAGAAGACATAACGCCTGTGGTTCCAAGCACCCCAATTCGCGAAGCATCCAAGGTAAGATACGTTGAGATCTTGAAAGTTGCTTTTTCCTTTTGTCTCATTCCCCAATATACTTCCAAATGCTGCTACACCAAAATGTCCAAACGGTACGTTGCATGTCATATTAACAGTCTGAACCAGAAAAAGCAGAAAAAGCAGAAGAAGCAGCCGAAGCAGCCGAAACAGCCGAAAAATGCAAAAACACCGGTGAACTCGACAGAAGAGGCTGCAAAAAAGCGAGTTCCAGAGACCCCTTGCCAAACTGCCCCTAGTGATGAAGCGATAACTCGTCACCAAGAGCCCTTTTCGCTAGAAGAAATCTGCAGCAATGGGCTTCTCGATGACTTCTTCTCTAGTCCGTTGGCAAGCCCGGTATCAAGCCAAAACAGCATCGCTTATATCGTATGAACCAGGAGGTTATTCTTTCCGGGTCGAAATGTCGTCATTTTATTATACGCATGGATGTTCGGAGTATGGAAATACTCCGTATGATGTAGTGGAAGGCAATGGGAGGCGACGCTGCTTACATATTGATTACAAAAAAAAAAACGCTTGTCGGTACGACTTATTCCCCTGAATTCCGCCCCTCTTGAAAAAATGGCAACCAATCGGATCGCGCGATTCATAAGGTACCTTCACAGCTAAAATGAGTTACGGGGTACATGCCAAATAATCCGATATTTCTGCTGTCATGCGACATTATGAGAACAACATCGATCCATCAACACGAAACGAATTCTCACCTGACGCCTGCTGCCCGCTGCGATGTCTATCAATAGGGCTGGCTTATATTCGATTCCACTACATTAATCCAGTCGCGACAGTCTTTGCCGACATTTCTCTGCCGTGACGCGTTTCTTCGGAAGCCGAGGTCAAAGTATGGGAAACTGTACTTCTTGTCTGGGCAATCGTCGCAAGAGTGTCTACGACGAGGTGAGAAAGGAGACGCCGCATTCATGTCAGCGATGAGATTACTCGGGTTACTAACACAGGACATCACAGGACGAAGAGTCTCAATATCTCATCGTTGATCCCGACGCTGCGCAATATGGAAGTTTCGGCGACGCAAGCCTGAATGGCCAGGGGGATGCGCAAGAATCCCAACGAGAGATTGAGGCTCTGCAGAGAGTCGTGGCGCATACTTCGGAGTGAGTACTTCTTGGCCGGCAGAGACGTGGGAAGAGACAAGACGGAACTAACAGGCCTTCTTTTTCCGCATAGTAATATGGTCGACGTGTTCGAGATCACACTGCCCACTTCCAACCTACGAGGCTTCCCCAGTCCGTATGCACTCGGCATCCCCGACGACCGCCTAGCGAGATACCAGAGCCTTCTTTCGAAACTCTCGTCAACTGAGGAGACCGATCCCGAGGCGCGGATCGAGGAGAACGACGATATCGACAATGCGATAGAACCACAGCCAGACTTCCTCCCCAAAGCCGCTGATATCTCGGAACCGTTTGTTGGAAACTTTGCAGACGCTGCAAAGGCTGCCTGATACCCCCTCCCCTGACCAATACTACCGTCCTTATTTTCCTATATACGCATACACAGTACAATGCTGGAGGAGCCATTTGACGTGCTGAACGAATGACAGTCTTATTTTTCACTGTGCCATTGCATGGATTAGCTTAGCATTAATTTCTTTTTCTATTTGTGTCCGCCGTTGTCCGGCTATTCCTTTTGTACTTTGATATCTTGTACGACTAAATTGATTCTTGGGGGCCTATGGGGCGGCGCTTCCTGGCCCTCCCTCCTTATTTATACCGCATCCATTGCTCCCTGTCTAGCTGCCGTAGAGGGCGGTCCGGTCTGCCGGATTATTGTCTTCGTCTTTCCGCTTTTCTCGACGCCATCGCCCCCTTTGGCGCACAACGGATACCCGCCCGTTGGGAATAGAAGGAACCAAGCCTTCCCAGATCGGTCAGTTGTCAGCAGCATCTAAGGAGACCGTTTACCGCATTGCCCCATCTCAAAATGTCAGCGCCCATTTAGCTACAGCCACGTGCACACAGTTGCCAATGTTGCTTTACAGTGGAGACTCTAAGAAAAAAAGTGCCGCAGTTCTAGCTTCCTTTTTGTCGGGCTTGGGATCAGCAGCCAGGTTTCCCTGGCTTCAGTGACCCTTTATGAGTAAGATACCAGTGTGGTCTGGGAAGCTCCGTGATATCAATCTATGAGTGCTACACCGGAGTCTGTGCGTCCCACGGCGGCGCCATACTTCGTACGGGTCAACAGGATGTACGGAGTACTCCGTACTCGCCTTGCCTTCACCCGTGCCGGAAAGGATCCTGGTGGTGGAATCCCGCACCATTACGGAGCACTACATCTTGTGGATGTGGAGCAATTTGCAATGAGTACGGAGTATGTACGGAGTACTCCGTACGTGCACGAGAACTTATCTTGAGATGCATACTAATATCCTTTGGTTGCTGCATGCACTTTGCCCACTAAAACGGTGGATGGAGCACACTCCTTTGATAAATACGAGTACTTCGTGGAATTGCCTTCCGTTCCCTGGATGCGGGCGGTTTATACGAGTGCCCCGGCCCATCATTCCAGGGAAATCATATCCCTCAGGTGAACAGCACACCCAGACACGCGGCCCCGTTGCCCACTTTCGCCAAGAACTTTTCTCCTTCTTCACCGTATTACAGAAGCCCCCGGCAATGATTTCACCCTGCAGTCTTTCCAATGAGTCCGGTGCCCTTTTCTTGCTTACTATTTTGGAAAACCACCTGACCATCTCGCCCTGCCGATAGTTTGCCAAGCCAATCGCATCGAAGCGGTTCGCTGGAGTTGACTAATTAATTTATCGTCCAATATTTATTCGGCATTTATTATTCATGTATTGTTTTCTTTGGCCGCGGTGAGCTTGCCCTCGTGCCCTTGTCTATGGTACATGCGTGCTACGTCACCTGAGGGCAAGTCCCCGTTCCACCCACAGAGGCGGCTCTTTGCTTGACCCATTGCTGCAAACGGTTAGGCTTCAATGGGCTGAGAAAGCGGGAAAAAACACAGAAGAAATGGAACACGGGAGCTGGAGAGAAGAAAAGAGAGGGGAATCAATGCAGCCAGTGCCAATCAGTGCATGCTACGATAACGGCTGACTCTCTGCATTCAGTTTCCCCTGTATACCGGCACAGAGGAAGGTGTGCTGACAGGCTGCCAAGTCTAGTCTTTGCTATTCAAACTTCTTTCTCACTTTCTCGCTTTCTCGCTCTTCTGGCCTTTCCTTTCTCTCTGCCCCATTCTCAGCTGTCTGTGCTGGCGCGCCATTTTTCTGTCTGTCTCGTACACTCAGGAAACACTTCCTATCCGCGTTTGATGGTCATCAAAAAGTCTCTTCATGCGGGCCGCAATTTCTTCAATATCTCTTTCTGTCTTCTCGATCGTGGCTGGTCTATTGCCCTCGCGTCTCCATCGTTCGACGTCGTCCAGCAACTTGTTTAGACGGCGGTTCTTCTTCTCCATCTGTTCGCAAATCTTGCATGGCTCGTCTTTTACTATGGTCTCGTAGACAAGCTTCAGTCCGCAAGTCTCTCCGGTCCGGTATTCCTTGGTGCACTGCTGCCGAAAGTTCCCCCACTTCCAGTAGCCACATCTCCATAGAGTTTGCTCAAAATAGCACATGCTTCTGTGGGTGGTCGGCTTCTGCGGTAAGGGTGTGTGGTGCAGTGCTGATGTCTGAGAATTGCCTGTTAGCCATGAGCCCCCACAGAGAGCTGGACAGCGAGGCCATCACCAACACTTTGTGCTCTGTCGTCTTCGTGAGCGTATTAACATTAACCTTTGTGGACGTCGATGGCAGTGTAGCCTTGCCTGCTGTGTGTAATTAAAAAGGCAGGCGGTAATTGTAATTGAATCAAGAATGAAATAAAATTAAGGTCGTGTCGTGCGCTCAACTCTTGCTGTATCTGCGTCTGTTGTTCGATATCATGGGAAGATGGTCATTAACATAAATGATTTCCTGTTCAACAATGAATGAACTGCAGCATGGCTATATATATACATGCGTGTGTGTATACAGTTATATATATCGCCACGTCCTACTTCTTCTTCTAAGGTGGGTACTGTCCTAGACAACACATCAGGCAGAGATGACTACTCCAACACCCGTTGAGGGGAGGGGGGGGTCCCCCCCCCACCATTCGATGTATTCCGTCAACCTGGAAATCCCCATCCACCGTTTTGTAAAATAGGTGGATGCAAGCGCAACTAATAGGCGATACCTTTTTGAATTTATCTGCCCTTTATCATTACGTTTCTTCGCCTCTATTCCAAAGTGGTCAAAGACGATACCTGATGCAACGGTCTGCAGCTCATTCAAGAATTGCTTGTTGGAACATTTGTGAACTTTATTTCGAGAAACATGTCCAGAGAAAATGTTTTGAGCTCGATCTATCCCCACTGTTTTTTTTTTGTCTTTCGTCTTTTGTAGAATCCTGTTCTGTTTTGTCCGTTTTCACTGTGTACGAGTACAGTGGTGGCGTTTCCCGCGCAAACGCGCGAGCCATGCATGCATCAGCTTACCCTCCCTGGTCGTAAAGAAGAATATTCTGTACGGAGTACGGAGTAGTGGGAGCCCGTATACCGTATATCAAGTGGAGCATTAGCTCGCTTTCGTAACTATCGGTGCTACGGATCGTAGGGGTGTTAATCAGAAGAACCATAAATCAAATATGTGGTGAGGTGTTGCTAGGTTTCATAACCCCAGGATTAGACACTGTAAAGGGAGTATTTCAAGCATTTCAGCGGCTGGGTTGACTACTGGACATAGCAAGCGCCATGTGCACGCTTTTAAGCATTCGTTAGCGGGTTCTTCTCCTCTTTTTTGCTTCTTTTCAGATGCACCCACCGGATTTGTTGCCATAAAACAAGGAGCATGTGACCCGAATATTTACTTAAGCCCCATGCAAATCCAGAGGAGAAAATGTCCCTTTTCTTAGAAATTCAGCACGAGGATGTGAGATCCAACTAGCATAACAGTGGTTAGCACCAGGGGTTCTTTGGGTGCTAGCATGCCGCGGTGCTACAAAATACCAGCATGGCTTGCATCAAGACAGAGTCACCAGAGTGTACGATGATGTCCCCATTCCAATTTATGAATATCCGTTTGGTTCCATAATTTTTACGAGTGCTCCACGACATAAATCTACACCAAATTCGGCTAGGGGAGTGTCTCCATGGTGGCAAGCCCTTGCCAGGTGGTGGCCGGCGATATGGAGAGGGACGCCCGGATGTACCTGTATTCTGCGTGGCCGTACGAGATGTATCTTCGGGTGGGCTCGGTCCCCCTAAAGGAACGAGTCAATCCTTCAAGAACGCATCGGCATCTGGCTGGGAGAAACGTGGCATCATACTAGTAGCCCTCTGGCCGAGGACCTGCAGTGCGAATCCGTCTCGCTCAAGCCGAGTGAGACAATACTGGGGTCGGGTGTGGCGAGTGTCTACGGCTGCTGGTTTTTATTTGTGGAGAGCTGCGGTTTCCGTGAAGCAGGTCACAGTGCAAGGAGCGTGCTGCAGGACTGTTGGATGTTTCTTGCAGTCCGCCCCGTGGCCTACTCTCTCATGATTGTGGTTTCCTACTTATTTTTACTTCCTGTTGTTGTTTTCGGCAAGACAGGACATGTGGCAAGCTCGTTGCATGAAAGACCTGTCCGGAACCTACTCTTTTTACGGCATAGAAGATGTGCTGGCTTCCGTGTCGCCATGCATGCTGGGTAGGTGGAAGTGTGTGTGGAGTAGAGAAGAGTGATGTGTCTGGCAGCATAAAGAGCCCATCGTGAGCCAGAATATGTGTCTGAAAAACAATGGTATATCAAAAGAGTTACCGCCTTTCTGAAAGCCTAGAAGCCCGACTCTGCCGGAACGTGGAGAATGCGAAAAGCCCGGTATTGGATGGCACGTGTCATGGGATACTCCAGGAAGATCGAACAGCTAAACTTTCCATGGCATTCAAAAGAGAAACAATTACCGATCAGAAGATTTTCGCTCCCGAATGTGCCAGCAAAGCACTTTCCAAGGATGAAGGGAGCTTGGGTAGCCAGCACATCGATTGCCATCACCACGCATTTACGCAAGCCACGCCTTTTCCGTTACCCCCATGACCAAAGCCATTTTTATCACTTTTACCATTTTTGCCCGTGGGGGATATTTTAGGACGGACGATCATGGGACTTTCGGTGTTTCTCTGGCCGCTTCTTCTTTTCTTTTTCCTCTTCCATTTCGTTGGCTTGGTTTCTTTTTTTTTTCTCTTTTGGGGGGGTTGGGTAGATGGGGTATCATTGGTGGCATGACTCCTCTCGGCCTGTTTTGATTTTGCATTGGGCATTCGGTCAACTGGAGTCATCTGCACATTCGGCTGATAATAGAGGACGATGCCAGCTAAGCAGAGGGAAAAGGTGGACACGACCCGGCCACTTTCAGGGGCCAGGGCCATGCGTCCCGCCCCTCCTTTGATATTTTCATAATTTTTTGATTTTGCCTGCCGGCCTAGGTGTTGGTAGGGCATCGTTTTGACTTTTCCTGATGGAGAAAGCGATGTCTAAAAGAGCATGGTGAGCAAGGCGTGAAATGGGCGCGGCTTGGATGCTCTGAACTGGGATACTGGAAACAGGTCTCCAAAACGGGCCGTGCCGTGTCCCGAAACGTAAGATACGTATGAAATGAACTATTATCGGCGCTTATGGCGTAGCCCCGTCCGCTAAAGCACAGACAGCAGCCAAAGCAACAGAAGGAAAAACACACACACAACAGTACGGAGTAGAAATAGCGGTGCAATCAGTGACTAAAGTGAGACAACAACAACGGCAACAACGGCAACAATGACAAGAACCATACGCCCGAAAAAAAAATTCCATCCGAATGCACAAGAGAACCGTTCTCGCTTCCCTGTTGGCACTAACTCCCGGATGGATGGCCAACACAGGTCCAGGGTTGCACCCGCACTCCAAGGCTGTTGTTAGTAATAAGATAAGCAACTGGTTTGGTAAATTAAAAGGGGCGGGGACACGCCCGGGCCGTGGCGTAGGATTGTCCAATGAACATGGCGACGGCTATTGTTCAGCGAGGCTGGCTAGAGAGGTGTCCCAGGGAGAGGAAGACGAGCAGCATGCCCGTATCCAATTGCGTGTCATGCTGGATGGGACAAAGGTTCGCATCGGAAGTCCATTTATTCGTGCTGCATAAGGCTGTCCAGGTTATGCGATGAAACCGGCATAGCCGACGCGGACTGCAGACCGTACGGATACTCGTGGATTTCCCATGAATCCGATCTTTGCAGGATGGGAGGGTATTATGGGAAGTACGAAGTACATGTGCTCGTGTTCCTCTTTCTCGTTCTCTCCTCCCAAGACAGGGGGATCCATGCTATTAGGCAGCAAGCTCCATTGGTATGTTGCATGCGTCCATGCGTCCAATGCCAGGGAGGCAGGCCGAAAAAAGGCTGCAAGCCTTACGAGTACCCTACTTCGGTGTAAGGGATCCCTGGGCCCCGCGAAGTTGGGGCTGCCTCCCGCAGTGTGAATGAGGCCGCGTCGAGCGGCCCCCCTTCTCATGCATCACGCAACACGTCAGTTTGCCAAGCCCGATCCTGCTAAAGAGGTTGTACCAACGGGAAAATCAAACAGAAGCAACTGTACTGGTGAAAATGCTGTACGGTGTACGGTGTACGGAGTAAAATACGGGATAAGATACTGCCCCGAGTAAACAGCATTCCTATACCAGTAAGAATACTCCGCGCGCCTCACAGCCAACGGTTACTAAGACACTTGCAGCATAGTGACGTGAGCCTACGGCTTGAGAGGATTCCCCGCCCCCCTTCTCTTCCAGTGGCAAGGCCAACGGCCGACCCACCTTTATCGCCTAATGACGCAGTCTCATGCATGCAGGTGCTCGTACGTGCAGCACTCGCGCATTCTCCGTATTACCCACAGCATCCCATCACGACCTTCTGCCTGACGTGTCCTGCCTGGCCTGCCTGGCCTGCCAACCCGCCAACACGACGCTCCACCTATTTTCCTCCGGTTCTCCTTCCGCGGATGTATCCTGCGTTTCCTGTCCGCCACCACCACACGACGACAAGACGAGTAGACCCTTTTCGCTGAAGCCGTCTGCATCCCTCGGTCTGTATCCTGACCCCCAAAAAAGTGGCCCGACAGTGTTACGGTGTTTCCCTGCCTGATGTCCGCCTCTTCTGCTCCACGAGCGACGGCCTCCATGCACCCGATGGACCCTCCTCCGTCCTCTGCTCTCGTCCATCACAGCACCGGCCATGCCGTCCCCGTTCCCCAGCACCACCAAAATCAGCACCAGAACCAGAACCAGCAGCAACACGCGCGGACAGAGGCTCCACGCACCCCACACCCGATAAGCGAGCCCGCTCCAGTGCGAGCACCACCGCCCGAGCCTTGCTCGCTGCTGCCCGTGCTGTCACCCAGGACGCCTGCGTCCTTTGGCGGTCTGCCCAACGAGGTGCTACTGCAGATTCTTGGCTTTCTCGATGTGAACGATCTCCTGTCGACTTCTAGGGTACTGCGGGCCTGCCATTTTCTGCTTCTTCTGCGTCTTCGACTTCTTCTTCGCTGACTTTGCACCCCTCCCCCCTCCGCCAGACGTCCCATCACCTACGTTGTCTTTGCGTCGCCCCCATCCTGCATCTCTGGCGTCGCCGCCGTTCGCGTGATGCCCTTGCCTTTTTCCTCTCCTCCCCGTCCCGACCTTCCCTCTCCGACCTGATCAGCCGTTCCATCTTCCTCACCAAGACTACCGTCGTGTCCCGCAAGCTCGCCCGCTCGCTCGTTTCCATCCGCCTTTCGCACCGTCTGGCCGCCCGCCCGCCCGTCAAGGTCTTGGTGGACCGGTGCGTTCTACCGTCCGAGTGTGCTCCTGGCATTGGCCATGTCGCGCCATCTCTCGTGGCCCGCACACGTGCCATCGAGCGACAGAAACTCAAGGACGATCTCAAACATTGGGTCGGAGCCGTCTGGAAACGGGAAGTCGGCCGCCGGAGTGAGTACATGCGCAAGTGGGAAGAGGCCGTCGGCATCGGCCGGGTTTGGAGGCTCCGAAAGTTCTGGGAGAGAGTCGGCCGCGGTGAGAGAGAGAGAGCCCGCGCCCCGTGACAGCTGGTCTTTTTGCCTTTTTTTTTCTTTTGCTCGTGATGCTCTCGTACGTGCCATGTAGGATATTATTTGTGTGAAAATATGCGCGCTTATGACTAAATGAGAATGCCTTCCCCTCTCCCTCCACGCCTCTTTTCTCCCCCAACAGGCCCTCAGACCCTAAAGCGAAACCCATCCCAGTCATCGTCGTCCTCGTCGTCTTCCTCATCTCCCTCGCCATCGGGTTCCTCAGACATTGCCTGATCTCTTGCATTTTCTTTTTCGTCACCGGTTGGTGGTCCTGAAGTCTTTTGCCGAAGAGCCTCACGTTTCTCTTTCAGTTTCTTGACGCGGGACTCGAGTTCCACCATGTCTTCGAACTCTGCCTCCAACGCTCTGCTTGCCTCCTCCTTCTCGTCTTGCATCTCTGCATCTGCCGCTGACAGTTTCTTTGGCTGCTGCTCGTCCGACTCGCCTGCATTGGTAGGGGCGGCGGCGGCAACAACTCCATTGGACGTTTTAGCCACGCTTGTTGGTGCGGGAGCGTTCACCACGTCAGCCTCGAATGCTGCCCATTCTGCCTCCAGATCTTCCACGGCTCCTGTGCTATGCACAGGGTTGTTTCCATCCGTTAAATCCGTGCCGTTGTTCGCATTGTTGGATATGGTACGGTCTTCCAGGACGGTTACGGAGCGCCCCATGGACGATGGCTTGGGTGTGGCCGGCCTAGATGGCATTTGGAGCTCAATGCCCTGTGCTGGCGTCGTGGACGTTCGACGTGTGGCTGGTGGCGTGGTCTGTCGTGCTGCGAGCACGGGTGCAGGCATAGGACTTGCACTGAATTCTGGCGTCCCCCTTTCTGTTGCCTGACTGGGCTTTTCCGACTTACTCCTTTTTGTCCGAGAAGTCTCCTCTTCGTCACTGCGTTGGCTGCCTTTCGTTTCGTCGTCGTCGTCTACCTCGCTATATTTCCGTTTTGAATGCTGTGCCGTCGTGTCTTTGCTGCGTATGGGCGTTTCCGAGACCAGACCCGTCGCCCTGGATGGTGTGCCCTTGGCATGGAGAGACTGCCGCTGGTGGTTCGCAGACTGGATGTGCTCGTCCCACAATGCTGCCGTCTTCACCCCGTGGTTGCAGACATTGCACATCAGCTTCCCGGAGGCGGAGTAGGAGGCGTGCGGGTGGTTGATGCGACGTTCTGAGCGCTGTTCGCGAAGGAGGGCCCGAACATCAGCCATGGCGAAGATTGCGTCGGTTGCAAGTAGGGGATTGGTCCGTCCTGTCTGCACATGGGTGGACAAAGGGGACATTAGCTGACTGCGGAGTTGGGATTTGTGCCATACTTAGCCACAGACGACGAGCTTCAGCCACATTTTACTTAGCCGCCCCTCATCGCACACAGTTACTTCGTAGATCCACCAGCCAAAGGTTCCTCTCGACAACCACCCACCTGCCGTCGCAACAAAGCTGCTGCTGGCCCGATACCATGGCTCTCCGAGACGACGCGGGCAGCTCACTTGCCCCTTACCCCAACCCACCGTCGTACCTGTGGAAGGAATTCACCCAAGAAAAGGTCGCCAAGATCCAGAGTCTTCGCGAGAATGGCCAACTCGATGCGAACAACATTTCCAGTGATTTGGAATACTTGCAGCCGCCACCAGAACCGCCGACTGGGAGGTGGCGGCTGTTTGGCCAATTGCACGACGTGAGTGGTGTGCCGTGTCTGGCGTTCCGAATGCAAGCAAGCTGACCTGTGATAGCTGAGTGATCGACTGCCCTCGCTCGAGGACCACGGCATTGCTCGACTCGGTCCTGTCATTCCGTCCACGTCTGCCGAAAAAGATGCGCATGCCAACAAGGTGTTTGAGCTGAAGAAACTGTCGAAATCCTTGCTGCTGAACTTTTTGGAGCTCACTGGCGTCCTGGCCCTGAACCCCAACGACGCAGCCGATAAGCTGGCCGACCTGCAGACCATCTTCTACAACATGCACCAACAAGTAAACGAATGGCGGCCGCACCAGACCAGAGAGGCTCTGATTGCTCTACTCCAGAGCCAGCTCGAAAAAACGCGCAACGAGACGCGGGCATTGCAGGAAGTCACAGATAGCACACGTCGGACGCTGATAGACTTTGCTACTATACAAGACCCTGCCGATAGCACAAGGGATCCTGACGCGCTGCTAAAAACAGGAGACAGGGACGAATCCCTGCAGGTCTCAGAAAAAGCACGCTATGACGAAGTGTGGACGGCGCTGGACGAGATATTCGGATAAGGCAGGACGTTCTCCACGCGTGATGTTCACTAATGTGTATAAGTTTACGGAGTATGGAAAGCCTACTATGCATGCAGAGGTTTTGGTATTTACGAGGATGGCGTTCTTTTAAAAAATCTTATTATCTGGCTCCCCTGCTGGGAGAATTACATACATGCAATTATTTACCCCCAAGCTCGAATCCATGTGACTTTTGTGACATTGGCCAAATCAGAGTCCTAAATACATTCAAGCGGGGGAGAAAATGAAGAAAATGCACCAAGCAAGACATTATGACGTTGGAGACGCAGCCGAAGGCTGGGCACCCGGCGCCGACGGCTGGTTCGAACGGGGAGAGATGGCCGAATGGGGAACCCGTGGAATCGGAACAGGCGTCTGTGATGTTCTTGCCGGCAATGCGGCGCTGTGCTGCTCTTGATATCTCTCCAGCTCGCGCTTAAGAATCTGCAGGTCATTCCGAGCCAGCGGCTGATTCTCAAACACCCGGCGGACTAGAATCCACTCATTCTTCTGCATCCTCGCAGCTTGTGACATGAGAAAAACCGCCGTCGGACAAGATGCCAATGGCCCCAGCACTTCCTTGGCAATGGCCTCGCCATCCCGCTGCGCATTCTCCTTGCCAGCAGCATTGACGTTTGGTGCCATACGGTGAGCATCGGCAGCAGGCAACGTAGTGGCCGCCGGTACATGGGCCGCATGGGCCGCATGGGCCGTATGGGCCGGCTGGACCGGCTGCAGCGTGGGCCGGACCGGCACGTCGTGTGCCGAAGTAGCAGCCACGGGAACGGGGGTGACTGCTGGCAGGTCGCGTGGGGCATTGCCTATGGGCGTGGGGGTCGGCGTAACCACAGTTGCTGCCGCTGCCGCAGCAGCCTGCAGCTGCGCTTCGTACTGGCCAGCCCAGTTCGGCCCGCGGAGCTTCTCCATGGCTGCCTCGTCGTTGCGGTACACAACAACCAGCAGCAGCATGGGCGCTGCTCTCGATGCGGGGATATAGTTATCCTCCAGATTTAACATAAACTCTGGATGGCTGCCTGTCCCGGCGGGCACAGGTACAAGATAGGTGTCTCGCACATTTCCCACCCCCTTTTCCCCAATCACTCCGTACCTCTTTCTCGACGTGAAGTAGTCGATCAACGAAAGAAAATCCGCCTTCGCCGCGTCCGTAGCCGGGCTGAGGCTGGCCACCGTGACATCCGTCGGTGTGCTGTAGCGTAAACTGCACAGGTATTCTGTCGCCACCTGCTCATTAATGCGCCCAGCAACAGTCAATGACTTGGGAATCAGGGTACTCCAAGGCAGACCAATAGTCGCCGTGAGGTTAACTCCGCCAATATGTCTGGCGGTGGCCTGGAAATTTGCAACCGTGTTCATGGAAACGCTGCCCCGCCACACAATGTCTGGATCTGTTTCATCAGATGGCGAATAGGGCGGCGATTCATCGCCGTCATCCTGCAACAGCCGGTCTACTTCCGGGTCTATCCCGGGCCCGGCACCATTGAATGACGCCTGCGATTGTGAGGCACGGCCCTGGTGCGGTGCGACTGGAGACCGCACACTCGAGAAGACCTTCTTGATATCGAATCCGCTTCGTGGTGACCCCTGCTGTGTTTCAATATGCAAGCTGCCTCTCGATCCATGCCGCGGGCCGGCATCCGCCTGGTGTGAATGGGGTTTCTGGCCTTGGTCAAACGACTCGAGGTTGCTTTGGCGACGTAGTGCCGGAGGGTTGTCTTCGCTGGCCACGTTTGTATTGTCCTTCTCGATCAGCTCTTCTCCCTTGTGCGTACGCCGCAGACGAGGAGCGCCGTCTTCCGTTCCTAAGATGCTTTGCCTCTCTGCCTGAGCCTTCATCTTCGCCGTCTTTCGCTGGAGTTCTCTCGACGCCAGCTCGTCGCTTGTCATAGTGGCCAACATGGGTGGCGTCAATGTAGACGACAGCAGCCGGGTGCAAAGATCGGGGTTTTCCTTCAGGTTGAAACGAAGAGTCCGAATTTGAGCACCGTATTCTTTATGGTTTGGATGTTCATCATGCACAGCCCGCTCGATCTGAATGGCAAACTGCTCTGCCACAGACTCAACCGTTTCTGTGGAGTTGAATTCTCCCCGCTTCTGAAGTCCATGAAGAACATCGGATATAGCCCGGTAGAGCCCCTTTGCTGGAGGCTGGCGGACATCCAGAAGTTCCGTGATGTGTTCCGGAAGGTCGTCCGGGGGGTTGTAGGCCGGGATGCTCTCGGCATCAGATATCTTCCTTTTTTGAATTCCCTTTTCGAATCGTTAGTCATGTCGTGATTTTCCTGCCACGAAAGGCTTCTTACTTTGACGTCTTGATCTTCTGAACCTGATCTGGACTTTCGCTTCGCACCAGCGACAGACTTTGCCTCTTTCTTCGTCTGGGGCGGAGGGGAGGGTTTGGCCGAATCTTCCCTGGCGTCGCTGTTTCGCTTGGCTTTGGGCTTGCGCCCACCCTTCCTCTTCCTGTTTGCCTTTTCCTCCTCGTGAATCCTGCGCCGTTCTTCCCAGGGCTTCTCGCCCCTCGCTATACCCATGAGAAGCTCCTTATGATTCTCTGGCTTGCATTGCTCGCAAAAGTAGTCCTCCTTCGCAAGGTCTTCGCCGTAGACGCTCATGCCCATGCAGACATTGTGTTGCCAGGCGCCGCACCGATCACACGCGATCCACGGCTCGCTCGGATCGCCATCTTGCTCGGTCGCACCGCACACGCAGCGGATGACCTCTTCTTCCGAGTCATCTTGCTTGTCTTCGAGTTTGCGCCCGGCTTTCCTCCCTCTTCTTTTCGCCTCGACCGGTTGTCCCAGCTGTTCCAGCGCTTTGTGTTGGCCCTTGGTGCTTCTCACGGAGCGGCGCGGTTCATGATCTGTTTGTCAAATGTTAGAAATATAGATCCAGCAAAAAATGCATGCAGATGGGGCGGGGGCCAAAGAGCTTCTTCCAACGCGCTCGAGCTACCTGACTTACCTGCCATTTTGGACGCAGCAATTCTTGTTCCTGATGGGAACACTAGGCTCTATCGCGATGGCAATAGAATGGCTGGGACTCGGCGACAGAATTAACTGACGGAACTACAGGGTTTTTATGGCTGGCCTATCAAGAACACGCGGAAAAATAGATTGCTGATGCTATGGTAGAGCTTCGCAAAGAAAAAAAAATGCGAACCCTGTTCGATCGGTTGGGGACCTCCAAGCACTTCCCGGCGCATGCAGACAATTTAGATATCGAGCAATACCAAAATTGGCGAGCGCCCAGAACGCATGTAGGATATATCTTCGATGGTTGCGACAGACAAGTTGATGGTGGCGACGAAGACTGGCGAAATCTAGGGCGGAGGCAATAGAAAACGCGGTCGGGATCACGCTTAGTAACAATATTTTATGGGCTTATGCCTGAAGTGTCAGGCACCAACATTTTTGTCTTCTCATACGCGTCTGACCGTTTGCCTGGAGCTTGAAGCAACTAGGAAGCTATCCTGGCTTCTCATATCCCAGCCTCAACCCACCCCCCGCAAACCACACAAATCTTGCCAGAGCGCAACCAGGAACACCACAGACGCACCCAGTTCTGACAACCTTTGCACAATGTCGAGAAGATATGATTCCCGTGTAAGTGACGACCTGAGGAGCCGAACAAAGTAACCCAGAGATCTGATACTTTCCAGACCACCATCTTCTCCCCGGAGGGGCGGTTATACCAAGTCGAATATGCTCTAGAGGCTATCTCGCATGCCGGCACAGCGATCGGCATTCTTGCGAAAGATGGAATCGTTCTTGCCGCTGAGCGGAAGGTGACGTCGAAGCTATTAGAGCAGGATACATCTGCCGAGAAGCTTTACATTCTGAACGAGTGAGCTTCCTTGTTGACACGAGCATGGCATATGGCCTGGAAATTGCTAATGCCCGTGTCCAGCAACATGATCTGCGCCGTTGCAGGCATGACGGCAGATGCCAACATTCTGATCAACTATGCCCGACAAGCCGCTCAACGATACCTCCTCACCTACAACACTGATATTCCTTGCGAGCAGTTGGTGCGGAGGCTATGCGACCTGAAGCAGGGCTACACGCAGCATGGTGGTCTGCGCCCCTTCGGCGTCTCGTTTATCTATGCGGGGTGGGACCCGCAGCGGGAATTCCAGCTGTACCTGTCCAACCCCTCGGGCAATTATGGTGGATGGAAGGCTACGAGCGCCGGCGCAAACAATGCGAGTGCACAGAGTCTCCTGAAGCAAGACTATAAGGAAGACTGCACGCTAAAGGAGGCCTGTGGAATGGCTGTCAAGGTCCTCAGCAAGACGATGGATTCGACCAAGCTGAGCAGCGAGAAGAGTATGGGGGGGGGGGGGGGGGGGGGGGGGGGGGGGGGGGGGGGGGGGGGGGGGGGGGGGGGGGGGGGGGGGNCCCCCCCCCCCCCCCCCCAAGCCAACAATGCCACCTGCTTGCAATGCATGCTAACACTGTTCTACAGTCGAATTCGCCACAGTCGGTAAGACAAAGGACGGCAAAGTCTACCACAGGCTCTGGAGCGCAGATGAGATCACGGCTCTGTTGAAGGAGCACGATCTCGCCAAGGAAGAGAGTGCAGATGACAAATAAGATGGCGACCCCATTTCGCCTATGATGTATTAATAGCTAGCGGTGAAAATAAACCCAAGCAATGCACTTATTGTCTATCTGCGCAACTCAGATACGGCTGCTCCACTACCACAAAGTATCTTACGTACTGCATGCTTGAGCGTGCGGACTGAGAACCGAGCAATACAACCAAATGACAAACCAATCCCGTTAAGGCGTAGAACCCCGTTAAAACGTAGACATCATCTCCAAAGTTTCAAGCAACCAAGCAAATATTGTCCCCCTTAATCCAGACTTTGGACTCATAGGGTTCCGTCGACATTTCCCTGTTCTTCGTCCCGAAGACGTCCGTAGCTGCCAGATTCCAGGGCATAAACCTCAGGTGAGGGATACGGCTCATCGCAATGAGAGCTGGTGAGTCTTGGCCAATACCTGCGATAGCTCCAGTAGCCGACAGTATACCCAAGGATAGCCCCGACAGATACATCATATACGTCGTGTCGGTAATCTTGGCATCGGGAGATGGCAATAGCAACGGCTCCTAGCAGTGGCAAGAGACAGATGATGGCTTTTCCCAGATCGCCCCGCACATGAATAACCTTTTCAATATTGTCCTCCACACGGCGGCCTTCGCCTATGTTTGATCTGGTGGGCGTGCTGCTAGGTTTCAAAAGAAATATTTTCAGCTGTCCAGTCAAGAAAAGACTGAGATAGCCGAGGCCAGCAAAAGCAAAACTGGAATGGCCGCTCGGGAAAGAGCGCCAGCCGTCATGCAGCAACTGGTGATTCGTTTCCGTGCATATAGTGTGCGAGACAAGCGTGCTGACAGGTGCATCGACGGCTGGCTTACACCGAGCAAGCAGATCTGGACGTGGCCGGCCAACCATATTTTTGATGATATCCGTCAAGGTCGACGCCAAGACTATGGCTATGGCGATTCCCAGTATGGAGACATGGTGCTTGTGCACACTGGAACCCGTGACCGAGTTGTATAATATCATGATGAAGATGGGAGTGAACAAGGAATAGACAAAGTTCATGGCTATTATCGGCTCAGTCAGTAGCCATACAAGACCACTTAGATAGCGGCATTTTGCCAGTGGTTGCACTCACTCACGGGGACCCTCTCATTCTCGGCGTGGGGAAAGGAAATAGTCAAGTCGTTCACGAAAAACATGCGGTGGAAAGGGTCGATCAAGAATTCGATCTAGTAATATGGAGTACAGCGCATCGTTAGTTGTTGGCAGAACAATGAGGGGCGGCAAGAGAGAGGGGGGATGAGACGAACAGTAATGTATGTAGCCAGCAACAAAAGAAGTCCGAGGTAGTCCGTCGCATAGGTACTCTGAAGTCTGTTAGCCGCGGGCGATTCATGGTTCTGCTTCTTTGCTCGCGCCTTGAGCATCACGAACGGAAATGCTCACCTTCCAGAATCTGATGAAGGACCGCAGAAGCGATCCTTGGTTTTTATTTGCTGATGCCATGGCTCGCAGTCATTTCCCCCGGACTGCCTTAAAAGCGGTCCAAAACATCGCCTGGATGGAGGTTGGTGGATTGTAACGGTTGGATTCAGCTGGCTGTTGGGGAAGAGAATATGTCCCGAAAAGGCTGCTGTTGTGGCGGGCGCAGTGAGGTAGTATCATCTTAGTCATCATCAAGATGACTAATCGAAATGGCGCTTAATCCTCGTATTTGATCCTACGTCTAATATTAGTACGGAGTACTCCGTACTTGCTAATAATGAAAGCGACAAAAATATCGCCTCTTGGGATGGGAATTCGTCATGATTCTCTCGATCTTGGGTAATTATCGCAGTACCATGGAATGAGTTTACCAGCTTCTCAACAGAAACGAAGAAAAAAGGACGGGCAACAAAGCCACCGATGGCAATGGCGAAGCCAGATGCAACACCAGGAAATATAACAGGCCAACTTCCATCGCCTCTACCATCACCCACTATTCCATCTTTGGGCGCCCCCGGTCCCCAGTCTAATACCAGCAAATTGTTTTTTCTGGGTGATAGACGTTTGGGCGATGGATCCACCCACGATGACTTGGAATCGGGAGCATCGAGCTCCACCGCCGCAAGAAAAGCACAAGATCCACAACAGACATCATCCACTTCCCCGGACACAACAATTCACCATGCTGGACATGTGAGACGTCTCTCGGCTGCTCAGATGGCTGAACTAACAGAGAGTCTACCCATATCACCAATACACGAACACCACGACTTCATGGCTGAAGAGGCACCCATGTCTAGCTGTGTTGATTCGCCAGGCGGCCTTGCGCCAAGCACACGCGAAGAACGTGAATCTGTGGACCAAGCAGGGCCTCAAGAAACGGGCTTGGATGCTCAGATAAGCGAGCAGAATGGAGACTGTACAGAAGCCCAATACATTAGGAACTGGAAATTTGGCCAGGCAATTGGCACTTCACGAACTGTCTCGACACCTCCTACCGGCAATCAACAAGGCCTGAACCAGCCATCCGTCATGCGTCGGCACTCGCACAACCCTCTGCCACGATCTACGCCCTCGCAATGCGACGACATCGGAGCTAACACGAACCCCTCGACTCCCCCAAGATCATCTGTGCAGATCTCGCAGAAAACAACAGCCTCGACTCAAAACGGAGCACGACCGCCTTCTCCCATACCGGCCTCGATTCCTCTCCCACCAATGTCCCTACCAACCTTGCTACAACTAGAACTGGCAGGACAACGGCCTAGCCCTCTCTATATCTACCACTCGCACTCGTCTGATATCCCGTACGAATCTAGTGCCGTGAAGTTTGAGAGGCTTAAAAACTTCTTGCTTCTGCCATCATACCTTGAACGAACCATTAACTTTGGCGCTCTTGCATGTTTGGACGCTTGGCTCTGGACGCTGACGATTCTCCCGATACGATTTTGCATTGCTGTTGGCGTATTGGTCAGGTGGTGGGCGTACGTTGTCGGCAAAGAGTCGCGCTGGATGATTGGGTTTGTATGGGAAGGTCTGGGAAGGATGTGGAGGAGAGGCCGGCGGAACCAGTCATCGCGCAAGCCAACTGTTGAAGATGACGATGACATCCCTGCTGGTAAGGCCTTTCTTGCTGGTTTCTAATCGCTACGAATGACAAAACTAATTGTTACCACAGAGATTCCACAAGCATCGAAAAAGGCCCCCCAGGGCAATCGTCGGGGTACACAAGGCCGAAGAGATGATTTGTCCGTCAGAATGCCCAAGTCAGAAGCTCCCAGAAGGCCTGGGACAAGATGGGGCCATCGCAGAACCAAGTCCATGCCGTCCAACCTCACGTCGTTCAACAAGGCAGATATTCTGCAAGGCGCCGTGATTATCGTCAGTTCTATGGCTCTCATGAACCTTGACGCCAGTCGCATGTACCACTTTATTCGTGCCCAATCAGCAGTGAAGCTGTACGTCATATACAATCTCGTCGAGGTTGGTGACCGTCTTCTGTCTGCCCTGGGCCAGGATGTTTTTGAATGCCTGTTCAGCTCCGAGACACTGTCTCGCAATGCCTCAGGTCGGTCAAAGGTCATGCTCCCGCTCGGGATGTTCTTGTTGGCATTGGCATATAACGTTGCGCATTCCATCGTTCTATTTTACCAAGTTATTACTCTGAACGTCGCCGTCAATTCCTACTCCAACGCGTTGCTTTCGCTTTTGATGTCGAATCAATTTGTCGAGGTCAAGAGCAGCGTGTTCAAGCGAACCGAGAAGGAGAACACTTTCCAACTTGCCTGTGCAGACATCGTGGAGCGGTTTCAGCTCTGGTTGGTCCTGTTCATCATTGCTCTCCGCAACATTGTCGAAATTGGCGGCTTGTCTGTGCCTGGCGCCGGAATTGAGCTGGGCGCAGATGATACGACCAAGGTTCCTCTGCATAACACATCCATCCTGCCGGCTAGCTTTACCATTCTACCGACCTGGATTGTATCGGGAGAGGTGCTATCGCCCTTTTTAATTGTCATTGGCAGCGAGATGATTGTCGACTGGATCAAGCATGCCTACATCAACAAGTTCAACAACATCAAGCCCAATTTTTACAGTCGTATCCTTGATATCCTATGCAAGGATTACTACACCAATGTAAGATTACTTAGCAGGAATTGGGCGGCAGGATAGGTGTGTCATTGGCATTTACTAACTTTATTGTTACAGGCATTTGTTGCTCCTGCTCTCATGCGCCGTCTGGGTTTGCCACTCATTCCCCTCTGCACGCTTTTTATCCGCTCCACCATTCAGACATACCATATGTTCCTGGCCACTCATGTTTCGTCACCCTTGCCACCTTCGACGCAGACTTCATTGGCCGTGGAATCGACTGTGCCCTCCAGTCCGGCTATGATAGCGTCTCTTGAGCGCCTGGACTCGATCATTCGCAATGCTCTTGGCCGTGCTGCTTATGGAAACTCATACGCAGGACATGCCGATGGTTCAGGCAGTTCTGGCTACGGCTGGTCTAGCGATGACTTGATCGCCGCCCTGACGATGATTGTTGTGTTTTTCCTGACATTCCTTGTTCTCCTCATGGCGAAGCTCTTGCTGGGAATGGCCCTTTTGCGATACTCACGCAGACGCTATATTCGCATGAAAATGCAGGAGCAGGCCGAAGCCGCGGGGATTTCTGAGCCGGAGTCGTTTGACGCACATGGTAAGAGGACAGGCGGGTATGGAAAGGTAGAAGTGGGCGAAGAAAGACGGCGATGGTTGTTTTAGGGCGACCCAGCAGGACTGCAAAAGGTACGGGATCGGGAACGGAAAGACCCAGGAAAGGGAAAGAAGGAGACGGATCTGAGTACCATCACGCGGTACGAGATGATCGCGAAGCGAATATGGTAGTTTCATCATTAAACTTAGAAAATGGCATGCCGAGCCAGGATGTCGTTGATAGACCTATCTTACAGTGATACCCCCTACCCGGTCCAGACGTTGTTGCTATGAATTCATGCCTTGTAACTATTGAAGATAGGCTTCAACTAATGGGTCTCGAACCTTTGCATCCAGGCAAACGTAGCGAATGTCTGTCAGGATCTTCTTTGGCAAGGCCTTTCCCTTCACCTCGTATGCTGGAATAGAATTGAGAAGCTTTGTGAAATCCGACTTCAGGGTGGCCTGTGGCAGCTTCAAGCGTCCAACGTAGTCGCGATACCACTTTTCCTTCTCCTTTTCCGAAAGTGACAGATCTTTCATGATTGCTTCCTTTCGGTATTTTCTCTTAAACTCCGGCCAGTAGAGTCTTGGGGAGGCATGCTTCTGAAGAAGATCCAGGTATGAAACCAAAGGGTCCTTCTTTTCTTCAGAGGCCTTTTGCTCCTTCAGCTCCTTTATCCTTTCTCTTGACCAGGCTTCCCAGACGGCTTTCCGCGCCTTCATGGTTGTCAGGGCTGTGTACCGGGGGTCATCGAAAATCTTGCCCTCCTCCATGATCTTTTCCCAGGAGCTGTAGGGGCTGATGTTGAAATCTGCCAGTAAAGCCCCGAACAAGGCTGTGGCATCTTCGCCAGAGGAATCTGCATCCTCGCCCGCACCCTCCCAGTCGTTGTCCATATAGGCTTCGTCAAAGCCTTCGGCTGCTGCTTGGAGTTGAAATGCAATGTCGTCCTCGCCAAACTCCGTGAAGCCACCGGCATACGAATCTTCCATCTTCTGTCTTTTTGAGGGGTTCTCGCCATCCTCGTCTTCGTCATCTTCTCCATCATCCGTCACCTCGACTTCTTCATATTCAGAGTCATCTTCGTTCACGTCCGGCGCACTGCCGTTTGGCACAGTCGACGTTTTCTCAGGCAGAGGCTTTTCCGAGACAGAACCCTTTCCTTCAGTAGACGAAGCCGGGCGTTTGCTGGCATCTTCGCTGCTCAGCGCATCGCTGGCACGAGCCTTCTGTAAGATGTGCGCTCTGTCCAGCTCCAAAATAGCAGGCTTTAGCTTGTCTGGTATCCGCCAATAACTTGCATTTTTAATGGGATTGTATGCGAAGCGGCGCCCAAGTTTGGTGTACACGAGAACCCAAGGCTCGCAGCCAGGAATGGCCGTTTTTGACACAGGCTTGTCAGGCGGTTGTCGGGGTGGAGGTCTGCGCTCGGAATGCGGCCGGTGGCCATCGTGTTTGAAATCTTTTGCGCGAGAAGGAATCTGAGAGTGTTGTGCCATGAATGCATTTGCGACTCTGGGATCAGACAGGTTCAGGTATGGCGCAGGCACAGGAGCAGATACAGGCGGAGGTGGAGGGATGTCGACACGAGGAGGAGGTATCGGAACAGACAATGTCGGACGTTTGTATGTCGATTCTTTTGAAGCCGCATTGTAATAGTAGACATGGCCAGTGGGAGCAACATGTTCTGCCCAGCCAGGAGGCAAAGGCGGGAGAGAAGAGTTGTCTGCCATCGTATGGGGGAATTGCCGAGTTGTCGAGCCCTTAGTAGTGAGAACGGGGATGCGGGAGCAGATTGGAGGAGAGTCGGTGCAGCCTCGACACGAGATGCACAAGTTCTGCCTGTTGAACAGCTGAGCTTCGCGGCGCAAGCTTCAGAGCTTGTTTTCAGCCAATTCGCTATGTAGGGACATAAATTATCCGAGAATCAAGCCAATAAGGCACGTGCAACAAAGCTGATAAGATAGAGATGACTAAGATGAGTCATATAACATGACTAAGCACACGACTGCCTTGGATCACTGCCGTGATTTTCGAAGGTCCCTCCGCAGAGGAGACTATGGAGCGTTGGATCCACGAACTTACACTTTCACCTAAGGTAGTCGTCATACGCGCAATAGCGCGGAAATTCCGATGCCCATTGGGTAGACTCCGTTTTTTGGTCCAAGTATACCTCCCGGCACCAGTAGCAGGTCTTGTTCTCTTCTTGATACTCCGGCAATTGGAATTGACGAGTGATATATAAACACTTTTAAAACTTACATATATCCTAGAAAAACTTGCCCTTTATTTTAAAACAAATTGAACCTGGCCCGGAAAAACATTGTTTTCCATAAAAAGCATCGAATGACATACAGACTTGACGGATCCAAATCTTGCTTCCAACAGACCGACAAAGGTCCTACAGAACTTGGGGATTAATCTTTGCCCGGACTGAAAGAAGGGCGGCAATTCAATATCCGATTGGAGGACAAGACAGTAGATCGTCCCCTATCATAACGCACCGGTAGAATGTGGGGAAGTGGAGTAAGGAGGATTGAATACAAAAAGACTCTGGGGCGTTTGTGTAAGACTTCATATGGGGCAATATGCCACGGCCACTGTACACTTGATAATTATTTCCAAAATTGGCGAGGCTATGACCGTGACAATGACTCCGACTCCGACAGACCTGCGGGTTGCCATAATTGGCGCTGGTAAGAAAATAATTCAAAGGGATTGGGAAAAACAAAATCTAATATGCCGCATAGGTATGGGTGGGTTGGGAACAGCTCTAGCTTTGGCGAAGAAAGGGTTCAAGAATATTCAAGTGTTCGAGACAGCTTCCAATCTTGGATTTGTGGGCGCTGGTATTCAACTGGCACCTAATCTTGTCCGGGTCTTGTCACGACTTGGCTGTTGGGACCCTATCGAAGTCGAGGCCACCGAAGTTAAGGAAGCCAGCGTCAGAGGTGTGTTTTTTTCGTGTAATAGAAAAAGAAAAAGGAGCTGGTGCTAACACAGTGTTTTCAGATGGTGCCTCTGGCAAAGAACTAACCCACGTGGACATGCCTGATATCCGCGAGAAATACGGGTACCCTCACTGCACCGGACACAGAGTCTCACTGGCCGGTAGCCTCTACGAGGCGTGCAAGAAAGAGGCAGGCATCGAGTTTTGCTTTTCCGAGTCGCTGGAGACAATCAACGAATACACGCCGGTTGTTAAATTTACCGTTATCTCCCGGGATGGAGTCTCTCGTCAGGTGGAATGCGACATTCTCTTAGCTGCGGATGGCGTAAAATCAGCCACCCGCTCGCAGATTATGGAGAAGATGGGTCATGAAGCCGGAGTGGAGGACACCGGTCAGGCCGCTTACCGTATCATGATTCCGCGCGAGAAGATGGAGAACGATCCGGAAATGTTGGCCCTGATCAACAGTGACCAGGTCACGCGGTGGATCGGAGAGAAGAGACACTGGATCGCCTACCCGGTGTCTGGAAAATCCATCTACAACATGTCTTCTACGCAGCCAGATCTCCACTTTGCCGCCGCCCCTACGGCCACTTACACCACCAAAGGCTCCAAGGAAGCAATGTTCGACGTCTTTAGTGATTTCTGTCCCCTCATTCACCGCTTGATGGACCTTGTACCAGACGGCGAGGTTTGTGAATGGAAACTGCGCAGCCACAAGCCACTTCCTTCGTGGGTATACGAGACAGTTGCTCTAGTTGGCGATGCGTGCCACCCAACATTGCCCCATCTGAACCAAGGTGCAGCCATGGCCATTGAGGATGCGGCTGTGCTCGCCGAAGTTCTGTCCCGTCTACCAGACACGGATCCGGCATCCGTGAACCGCTGCTTGAAAATCTACGAATTTATTCGGAAGAAGCGCACGGCCACCTTGGTGGATCTTGCGGCCCTGTCCGGACGCACATTGCATCTGGGGGCGAGCAAGGCGAAAGAGGAACGGGACAAAATGTTTGCAGAGTCAAAAGCAACAGGAAAAAACGTGCCGGACAAATGGGCGTCGCCCGAAGTGCAGAAGATGATTTACTCGCACGACTGTATGAAACTAGCAGGTGTTATGTTTGATGGCTTGTGGGAGTGCATGCCATAATTTCCGACGAGGCAAAATTAGCAGGCCGTACAGAATATTTCATTATACTCAAATCTAGTTTAAATTGTATAAGTATTTAATATATATGTTACGTGCTATGGTCCCCTTCGATTCCTGGAAGACCGTAGGTGGCAGAAACCTGATCCAGTCCAAGACCGCCTCCGGCCAAGAAATCACTATCCAGATGCTGATAAAAGAAATCCCCAACGTGTGTCATGCTGGCATCCGGAAACCCGTCCCATAAGAAAACGCCGCTCGGAAGGAAAGAATTGAGGTGTGCGTCTGTAAAGGAGCCTCCCAGATCAGCAGAATTCGATGTATTATTATGCGACGGCCCCGTTTGTCCATTTTGTGGGTTTCGGGCTAAAGGAAGCAGTCTGTCAGTATGGAATATCTTACTCCATTCAAGCGATGCAACCGTGTAGGCGCAAGCACATACCGATGGCTTTGGCGAGGCAGATGTACCGCCGCAGGCAGTGGTATCCTTTCACGCTCATCATGCTCGTTCCGCCCACATCTCGCAGGATCTCCACGGCTCCGGAGAGCAGTGTTTCGATTTCACTTGCCGTATGTCCTATGGCAAAAGACATCGTCTCCACCTGCAGACACACCATCCACAAGGCAAACATGTGAAGAGACATGGTCAATGCTGCCGGAATTTGATTAGTGGTGCACTTAATCCTACGGACGAAGGGCATATACATACATGCAAAGTTGCACACCCACCAGGCGGCATTCCTCTTGAAGAACGACGGCTGGTGGCGTAACAATCCTTTGAAGATTCGTTGCAATTCGCTGATAGATCGAAGTTCTCTTTTCATGAGTGGACAAGCCAAGTCGAAAAATACTTCACTTGGAGAAGTATTGCTTGTTGCTGAGCAGTCAGTAGCGCGCTCGAGGATCACCGTGAGAAGAGGCGCACAGGCCAACATGACCGTCTTGTGGTAGTAGATCGAGAGCATCAAGGTATACCTTTCTGACTGAAATTCTGATGGCGACCAGTGAGTCAAGTCCGATTCAAACCCGAGAACACGGAATGGTTCAATGTGGGCTTTCCATTTGTGGAGTCGAAACAGAAGCTCTGTAGTTTTTGCGACTAAGTCTTGGAGAGTCTGCTTGGACAAAGAACCAAGATTGGAGCCGTATATGGAATCGACAGCGAGCCCCATGATTTCATGAAGTGATCTGAAAAACAACACGTTAGATGGAAGCTCCGGAAAGGTCATTCATCAATGAATGGGAAGATACAGACGAGAGGTGGCGAAAGTAGATTGCGTGGTCAATCATGGATAGAGATAAGCCTCGTAGACCGACGTAATTGGGAGCCATGCTGTCGAGTATTTCATACTGGACATACTGCGGCGGAATCAAACAAGGGCGACCCAGTGCAGTGCCCAGCATCCTGCAAATAATTAGCACTGTACAAGGAGAGACAGACCACTTTGTACCTACATATCCTGATTGACAATGGCAAACCAGAGCTTGGCACGAAGTTCCCGGTCTGAAGTGCCCAGACCCTCGTAGCAGGATGGGGAATGGAGACCGAGCTGATATGACGCTTTGACGACCAATGCGTGAGAGGCAAGGCTGGCCATGGCTCTCTGGCTGTTCTGTTGGAAGCTCCCTAATAGAAGCAGTGACTGCACTGCATACGAATATGAGTATTTTGCCATGCGAGAACGCTTCTTCTTCTGAGTAATTTCTCTCACCTGTCTGTAAGGAAGGGTTGCAAACAGCCTGCTCTTCCGAAAGGATCAACGCCACCGTACGACGATAAAAGGGCTCTGACGAATCATCCTTGCCGGCCGCTGTAAGTGCGTGGGCAAACACGATATTGAAGAGCGCCTCTATTGGTCTCGAGGCAAATTTGCCCGCCTCAAAACGTGGTCCGGTGGCATCGATCTCTTTGAGCAAGGCCGTTTCATTGATGTACGGCAGCACACTCCCAATCGTGTCGAAGAACAACGTCACCCATTGCTTGGCGATCAGGGTACTCGGATACGGGCTATCACTGGCCCGTGGCTTCAATGTTGATACCTGTTCCGAGATCGGTGGATTGTGAGGTTGGGACGCATGTGGCGGGCTGGCCGGTGTTCGCTCGTTCCCTTGTTGACGAAGAAGTGTGAGGCGATAGCCAGAGTTTACCATGGCTGTCGTGACAGCTCGAAACATGGCATGGTTGGAAGTTGGGCCTGTGCCGTCAGTACAAGTCGTGTAGTAGACCTCAGGGGGTTTGGACGTGAGGATTTGTAGAATGAGATGCCGTACCAAAGTACCCAATCTCTGCTGCTGGTCTATAGTCGAATGCACCCGTAGCCAGAATATCAATGGCAGAACCGTTGCTTGTTGCCCGACTCTCGGTATCCGACCGTCCACAATTGATGTCTGAAACGGGTGATGTGTGGTCTTCAGGCCGGTCGCTTGGGAGCAGGTCAGGACTGCAGGCAGCGGCCAGACGTAGCTCCAGCTCGTTGACCTTACATTGTAAGGCGATACGTGCCCTTGAAAAAGACAATGTAAGTATGCTTCTAAGAAAAAAAATAAGAAGCAGCGGCCAACCTTCTCTCTTCTTGGCGTTCCATGCGTCTGTCGTGAACATTTTGGGTGTAAATACATTCGATATTCTGTTTCGAGCAGCGACTACAGGTCGGTCGTTCGCCATCGCACTGGATAGCCGTTAACAAAAAACAAAACCAACAAGTCAGAGTGGTCGACCTGCCTTGGACTTGACCTTCCTGCAGGCATTACAGGCTAATGCTGCTCTGGCCCGTCTTGGCAGCAGCCGACGAGTGTGCAGGACGCTTCGTTCCGGATCCATAGTCTGCTTCGACATGACTTCACTTCACCGTATGTGAACAGACGCGATTTTTCTGTGAAGAGAATGTGCCAAGTACGGAATACAGCGACTCATAAAGCACTCTGAGGCGTCCTGAGCGAACAAGTCTGTGCCCCGGGAATTAGCAACCCCGCACTTCCCCGGGAGAACCAAGTTCCCCCCTGTACACAAAATGGCTAAGAAGTAGAAAAAACGACGCTGTCGGCTCTGTTCTATGTGTACGGAGTAGCGCTTCTCCGCATCCAATCTGAAAGATTGCGTGGCATGGATGACACACTGCGGTCTAATCTATATTTATTCAATGATGGTGGTGGCCCTCGTGGCCAGCTGCCTGCTCGACCCAATCAGGGAAGCCATCTTCAAAGCATTGCTCTAGGGCTTCTTTCGTGGCATCCTCACCCTCTGCATTCTGTGGTTGGCTTCTCATGATCTCTACCCACTGGGCATATTCCTCGTCATTGAGCAAGCACTCGTCCAGTGCTGCTTTGAGGGCAGCAACATCGAGTGCCTCCCCAATGAAGACAATCTCCTGTCGACGGTCGCCCCATTCGCCACCTTTGGTAATGTCATGGCGGACAAGTCGGTCCACCTGGGCATCGCCTGTAATGTACTCTTCCTCGGGTAGCGTGCAGAACCATGGCCGCCCACCTGTCAGAGTCAGAATGGCCCCGGCCTGCGACCATTCGCCTGCTCGGTCTGGTCGCGTGGCCAGGAAGAATTCTCCCTTGGAACGGAACAGCCGCTGGAAGATGGGTGAGGCGCGCTTGTTGGCTAAGATAACCGCATTGTCAGGAGTCACGCCATCAAAGTCGTTTTGATCGTCCTCCATCTCGATATCCTCGTCATCGCCATCATCGTCGCTCGTGCCCATCGCATCCTCCTCATCCTCTTCTTCTTCCGGAAGCTCCATCTGCAAAATGAATTTATCGTACAGCAGCATATAAAGTTTTCGTGGATGGAAAGGACGTCTCTCGCTGTAGACAAAGTTTCGGACATCATAGTCGTCTGTCTTCCGCTTCGGCATGCTAATTTTCTGGCCATTAGCCTCCCGTAGAGTCATGGCATGAAGGTCCTGCAGCCAGCCATAGCCAGTCTGGGCCCTCTCAAGGTTGAATAAACCGGTATTGAGAATATCTTGGACGGCAACTTTAGAATAGTTCGTCTCGATGAGTTTGGCGCGGTGATTGAGCTTTTTGATCAGTTCGACAATTCGTGCTCGTGTGTTTTTGTCCACCTGCAGCTTGTCAACAACTTCATCACCGCAGAGACTTCTTCCGGTTCCATACCATGTCAACCTTGTTCAGGACAATGACGTCTGCAAACTCAATTTGGTCGACCATGAGATCCGATACTGTACGCTCGTCCTGAGCTTCGACATCATCCCGTCTACTGGATAGCATATCATCCGTGTCAAAATCATGGAAGATGGTAAAAGCGTCGACCACCGTGACTGTAGTGTCAAGCCTTGCGAACTTGTCGAAACCACCGGCTTCTCTACTGTACAACCGTAACAAATATGCATTAGCTGACTCGGGATCTACTCAACATGACTTGTTGAATGCTTACATGATCTGAAGTATGTCGGCTATGTCTGTATTAAGGCCCCGCGGCCCATCTGTAAGAACAGCCAACTGGTCGGCCAGCCGAGCATCGAATGTCTCGGCGATCTGCTCTGGCTCACTGACACCGCTGCTTTCGATCAGAACAGAATCAAATTGCTGAAGCTCATACAGGTCGACCAATTTCTCGAGCAGGTCTTCTCGAAGAGTGCAGCAAATGCAGCCATTCTGAAGAGAAATGACTTTCTCCTTGCTCTTGGATAAATGGTGGGTTCGGTTGATTTGTGAAGCATCGACGTTGACTCTAGCAAGGCAATTATATTAGTTTTCTCTCCAGGAAGAACCGTGTTGACTCAAGAATATGCCTACGCTCCAATATCGTTGACAATGACAGCAATCTTCTGGCCGTGCTGTTCTTCGAGCACATGCTTAAGAAGGGTTGTTTTCCCACTACCCTAGATGGTGTGAGAACGAGGTTTACTTAAATGGCTTCTTTAAATACCTACCAAAAAGCCAGAGAGAAGAGTTACTGGGAGAGCAGGCCGTGAGCCGGCCACTCCTTTGGTGGACGCGGTCTCAGTGTTCGTCCCTTGTGCCATTGCAATCGCTGCTCCGTATTTCTATTTATGAAATCTACGGAAAACCACTTTCCTGGTGTTTTTTTCTGTCCTTATACGAAGCTGACCATCAAGGTATTAGAACGACCGATTTTTTTTGGGGCTTAACGCCCTATGCCACAAAAATCGCCATCAAGGTGCTCTTGGAAAGAGTCTGACCAAAAACCGTTAGCACCTTTTTTTAGACCTGCCAACACTGAAAATAGAAGCCGTTTAAAAGCTCTGGAACTTGCTTGTATGATTGGCCAATATGAAGTACATCTGATTTCAAGCTTTTGATGTCGTGATCGCTTTGCATCATCTAGATTTATAAGCAAGTTGATGGAGCGGAATCTTCGGCTTCTTCTTAAAGTGAGCATTGTCGTATGCCTAGTAAAAGAAAAATATGTGCAAATCCGAAAGAAAAAGACAATACCAATAATGACAGACAAAAAACAGCTCCATCTGACGGCTTTTATGCGTCCTGTGAGCCTGCATACAGGCGCATGGAGATATCCAGGCTCCTATTCAGATGCCAATTTCAACTTGGTCCATTTGAAGTCTTTTATCAAAAAGCTCGAAGATGCAAAATTTGATGCTTTCTTCATGGCTGACCACCTGGCCGTGCTCAATATGCCAATCGACGCTCTCAAGCGTAGCCAAACGGTAACATCCTTTGAGCCATTCACGCTTCTTTCAGCACTGTCTGTGGTAACCGACAAAATCGGACTGGCTGCAACGGCTTCGACAACGTATGATCAACCGTACCACGTGGCTCGGCGCTTTGCTTCTCTCGACCACCTGAGTGGTGGACGAGCTGCCTGGAACATTGTTACAACAGGCAACCCAGAATCGTCCAAGAATTTTAGCCGCGAAGAACACATGGAACATAGTGACCGGTATAAACGTGCCCGGGAATTCTATGACGTCGTCACCGGCTTGTGGGATAGCTTTGAGGACAATGCCTTTGTGCGTGACACGGAGACAGGCGTCTTCTTTGACCCACAGAAGCTTCATGTCTTGGACCACAAGGGTGACGAGTTTAGCGTCAGAGGTCCTCTGAATATCGCTCGACCGGTGCAGGGCTGGCCGGTCATTATACAGGCCGGGCAGTCAGACCCTGGCAGACAGCTAGCTGCAGAAACGGCCGAGGCGGTCTTCTGCTCGCCTCGAGACTTGGAGTCTGCCAAGGCTCTGTATGCAGATCTCAAGGGACGTGCCGTGGTGGCTGGACGGAACCCGCAGTATCTCAAAATTCTCCCGGCTGCCTTTATTGTTGTGGCCGACACGGATGAGGAGGCAAGAGAAAAAAGACTAAAGCTCGATAGCTTGGTGCATTATGATAGTGCAATTTCCTCACTGTCAGTGGTGCTGGGGGCTGACGCGTCTTCTTTTGACCCGGATGCACCTCTTCCCAAAGACCTCCCAGAGACAAATGCAAGCAAGACCGGTCGTGCAAATGTCTTGCAGTTGGCAGAACAGGAAGGATTGACTGTTCGCCAGCTTGCACAACGGTTTGGTGGGTATGCAGGCCTAGCCTTTGTTGGGTCGCCGGAGAAGATAGCAGATGAGATGGAAATTTGGCTAGAGCAAGATGCAGCAGACGGCTTCACCGTTGTCTTCCCTTTCCTCCCCCAGGGCCTGGACGATGTCGTGCAACGATTGGTTCCTGAACTACAACGGCGGGGCATTTTCCGGAAGGAATACCAGGGATCTACACTTCGTGAACACCTTGGCCTTCCACGGCCAAAGAACAGATTCAGCCCATAAACGTATGCTATAACATGTTATTTTACCAAAGGTCTCAATGAGGGACAAACAAGAGCACGTTGAAATTTTTGATGGATCAGTATTTGTATTTAAAGCAGAGGGTATTGCAGCTTCCAACGTTGTTGAAACCACAACTGGGAATGAATTGTGCTCTTAAATTGAAATAACGGTCTGAAGATCAGTGGATATCATAACCTGTAATGGATTATTATGCTCATTAAGGTTAAAAGTCGATGGGACGATTCCGGATATCTGCAAGATACAAGTTTGACTGATATCCTTTGATTGATCAACATTTGTTTTTCTTTTTTTTTGAGACGATGAGCCTTAGTAGAATATGACGGTAATTTTTACATTCAGTCGTCTAGACCCGCAAGAAGAGTTGTGGGCGACACAAAGAATACAGTCCCCGTCTGGGCCTTGGAGTAGTCGAGCAGCCGGTCATGGAGGCCAGGCGGATTTCCGTTGAACATATTTTGCAGCATCTTCTCGAGGACCCATAGCCTCCGTGTGTAGCCAATGAAGTATGTGCCGAACTCGCCCGTTGCTGGTGACCCAAAGGGCATGTTGTCTCGCAGGATATCGAGTTCGCCGTCTCCATTGTCGTCAACGATAGTGTTGAGCATCTTATGCGAGCGCTGACAGTGTGTGCCTGTTGCATCGCCTAATTCCATATTGTCCAGCTTGGTCCGCCCGACAATGGCTTCTTTCTCTTCTGTCTTGAGAGCCTGCCAAGCTTCCAGATCGTGTGTGTATTTCTGCACCACAACGTAACTACCACCGGTAAGAGGTGTACAGTCCTCGTCAAGCGTGACAAGAGTGGATTCGTGTATGGAAGGACCGGTAGGATTGGCTGTGCCGTCCACAAAGCCAAGCAGGTCTCGGTTATCAAAATATCGAAATCCCACTGTCTCGTCAACAGTTGTCACAGACGAGCCTAACGCATCCAATAGTTGCCGTTCCAGCTTGAAACACAAGTCCCGGCGCTCAGCACGGATGTGAAAGAGCAGATCACACGGTGTTGACACAGCTGTGTGTGTAGGTCCCTGGACTGTTTGGAATGGGTGCAGCTCAATCGGCCGTGGTGCGTGGTTGCCGACGAGGTGGTCCCATACATCACTGCCGATTCCAACTGTGCATGCCATATTGCTGCCGGGGTCGCGGAAGGCGACGTTCTTGGTTAGGTCACCAATACCAGCTAGAACTGACCGAACAGAAGTGAGTGCTGACTTTGATGGGGCGACGTTGACAACCAGAAATATGGCTGCCGCAGTTAGAGGTGCATCGACTGATTGCGGAGCCAGACGGTGCATGCCGACGGAATGTGCACAAGAATTCATCGTAGAGAATGGTGACGAAGATGGTGGCTGTATCCGAAAAAAAGGAGAACTTCTTTGCTTGACAGCCAATGGTAATATAAGAAGATCCCTTTGCCGTTGGACGTGTGGAAATGCTTGCTGGATACTCCTCAGGGATTGAATGCATGACATTACAAGAAGTCGAGCGATGGTTTTCGACAAGATTGATAAAACTACGCGGATGAGTTCCACGGGCTCAACCATTATTAATCATTCTATTTAAATTTCCAACAATGATATCAAGTTACTTCCTATTGCTGATTCATACCCAGATGCATACGCTATCGTCATGTAGTCCAACGAATGTGGGAAGATACGTCAGACATGTCAGACACTAACATAATTAGGAAAGACTACGAGCCAATGTAAGTAAACTTGTGGGTCTCCATCAGCAGCCAGAGGCCATGCACAGGGCATAGGGTCTCGTTGCTTTCAAGACCGCCGGGTGTCGGTAGGGATGCTGTGAACCATGATGGGTTGGCCATCGGGGATATGCTAGAAATGATATTAGACGAGTGCGAGGAGAAACCAGAAGTACGGGACGCGCATATAGACCACCAGCTGTAGGTGCCAGTTGGTCTGCAAAGCAGAAATGCCACCCCGGGCTTCGATCATGCGCTGAAGGCCGGCACGATATACCAGCCACTCGGTTTCAGTACCCCAAGAAAACTCGAATGTCAGAAACCAGACCACCGCCGCCATTACTTGGTCACTTAATATCCGGGGTTGGTTCTCCATCCACGGTTGAACGATGCGCAGCGCCTCTGCTTTGAATTGTAGCACATCCTGCGCTCGGTCGATGCCATGAAGCCGCGCCAAGTGGGCCGCTGCATGTTCCATAATGACATTGAAGGACACACCATTGGACAGGTCAAGTGGAAACCAGACGTCGCGCATGGGGGCGAACGAGTCCATGGACAGCTCCTCGAACATCATGGTGGCATGGCTGCTGAGCCCTGTATAATTAGTCATCGTCTCTTTTGAATTGGCTTTTTTGTTTGCCTCTTGGACATGCGACAGTGGGTTAGTGCATGGTTCAGGGCTGTGAGAGCCTGGAATGCCTATTCGGGGCGGGATATCCCGTTGTAATGGCATGTATATTAGTGGGTCAGGGTGTTCAGGCTGCAGCTGCGACCATGACTGCATCTGGGACATCGGATTCGGTTTTTCGTCTGTGTCCATGGTGGCGTGGCTTTCTGCAGATTTGAAAACAGACGAATCAGAAATATGGGGTAGTAGAATGCGAGGTTTACACGGCCTTTCTGGCTGCTGCATGCGTCTCTTCTGTCGCCAATATCCTCGCATGGCTTGACTTCGCACCCCAGCTTGATCCTGCTGTGAGATAAAGACGAGTCCGCCATAGTCGTCTGCAGGCACTATTTCTGGAGCATCCAAATCCTCTGATGCTTCTGCCATTGGTTCGTCTCCTGTTCGTTCTGGCGTAGCATCCGTTCCTCTTTTAAGTATTCCGTGCCTCGTAAGCACTTGGTTTAGTTTTTGGACACGATACTCCGCACCCCATACAGAGTGATAAAACCCATCGTAAAAACAAAACCTCCGACGCATTGCATTGACACTGCAAACTGCACACAAGAATCTGTATGACTAAATATGCACAAAAAACACAAGAAAATAACCGGTTTTAAGCCCCCCAGCGAGCTCGGTATCAGTCACGGCCTTCCGTCGGAGAGTAGAGTCGCAATGGCTCCATTGCCGACGCTGCCGATGAGGCCAATGAGGCCGACCAGGCTGTGCTACGCCTCGAGAATCCGACCACAGTACTCCATACTCTATCGTTTTTCGCACAGAATACCGTTCGTGGTGACCTTCGCGCATTGCTATCCATACGGAAGCATGCAAAATCCTTATAAATGTCACAATGATGAGATGTTGCAGATGGATTCCAACCAGTCTTTTTATGGCGTGTTCTCGTTATTCAAAGGCTTTGATACGACACAAAGACAGTTGTATTTCACGCTAATTTGCTGGCATATTGTTCATGAGTAAGACCATCGTAAGATGGATCAAATCCCTGTCTGGTCTACTCCTTTCAGGAAGATCACTACTCTGAATAGGAACATGCATCTACCAATAGAAAATCAGGGGCTAGGCTACAGTCGAGTCGAAGAAATATCCGAACCAGATACAGGCAATTTAGGCTTTCGGCTTCTCTTCCGTCAGCAATTCAATCGACTTGTGGTCCACGATGGCCGCTACATAACGCTCCACCATGGCAATGACACGTTCGCTCTTCTGCATGGAGTACGGCGTGAGAACCCAGCCGATTCCTGGAATTTGGGCCTTGCGGTACTCGATGCGCAGCTCCGGGTCGTCAACGCTGATCGTGGGGCCACCAGAAGCTGCCAGCGTCTTGAGATAGCCCTCGACCAACTCCCACTCGTGCTTCCGACGGTCCTCCACCGTCAACATACTGACGATAAAGTAAGCCACATCGTGCACTGATGAGCCAAGGTGCGCTAATTGCCAATCAAGGAAGCGCGTCTGGTCCTCGTCCTGGATGCTCATGAACGTGTTCCCGCTGTGTGGGTCGCCGTGCAAGAGGCAGCGGAAGCGCGGGTTGCGCGTTGTAAAGTACCCCTCCAGTGCACGTTCCACTCCTTCACGGTTCTCGCCAATGATGCTTGGTAGAGATGGCCGGCCAGGCTTTCCAACTATATCATCCCACATAGACACCAACAGACGTATCGTGTCATCGTACACGCACTTCTCTACCCACGGGTGCTCCTCGCCCGACCATCCCCAGGTGCGTGCGTGCAGAACAGCCAGCTGGTCGAGGCCAAGACGAACTGCGTTCACGCTGTACGCATGAATTGGGTCGCCGAACTTGTAGCCCGCCTGGCCCAGGTCCTCCATGGCCAAAATAGCATTGTCCTCTGTAGCGGCTGCCCACCAGACCCTGGGCAGTTGTAAGCCGCTGTTGGATGGAACTGTTGGGGCAAACTCGAGGAAAAACTCAACCTCCTGCGTAAAGGGACGCATGAGCAGCTTTTTGAAATCTGGCACGGCAAACATGTCTGGGTTGAAGCCACCTTTGAGAAGGATGTGTGTAGGCTTTCCGGCAGCCGTGGCCACGGCCGGATCCTCATAGGTCAGAGTGATGTACAGCTTACTGGCGGTTTCAAACAGACGCTTCTGGGTAATTTCAAATGTGGCGATGGTATTGTCTTTCAAGATGATTTGGAGCCACTCAAGGGTGACCTCCTCAGCTGTGTTCGGCAGTGTCTGCGTCATGTTGGATCCCATGGTGACGGTAGTCGTTTCAGGAGTAGTGGAGTGTACTGCGGAGGATATCAAGAGGGGTTCCAAGGAGATGGGAAAGAGATGCAGTATGCGGTGGAAGGATGAAGTAGAAACCAAACATAACGGTATGCGGAGTCTTGGCTTATTATACAACGCAAGGATTGCGGATGAGCTCTAACTATGCATACTTTGTTCCCAGAAAATGCAACAGCTCGTTCTGGCCAAGCACACAACACATTTACCGAGAGCTATGACCTTAACTCGTACGAATATGTGGATATGCACCTGTGGTTACATTTCCTGTGCTTGATACTGCCACAGGGACAATCCACTTTCCCGGAAAGATCCACCACAGTCGTATTCCGTAGGCCGTGGTCGTAAGGAAATTGGCGAAGGAAATCAAAAAGTGAAAGCAAAGGCAGCTCCCGCACGCAGTACTCCGTATTTTTGAGCGGGTTCTATATGAAGATCATTCTTTCTTACTCCCAGCTACAGACAATAAACGGCGTGAGTACTCCGTAGACGTGACTGGCTTTGCTAAAAAGACGAATACAGCGGATAGGACAACGCATCAATCCACGGACCACTCCGTAGAATTTTTATCAATATGAAGCATGCTTCGTTGGGGGAATTTGGTGGCAAAAAGTATGCCACTCGTATCTCGGCACACCAGAGAGTGGGCTGCAGGATTTCTGGGTTTCCACTTGGTAGGACATCTTTTCAACCTCAGCCCACACGGAATGCTACAAGTGTTATTCAAATAAGGATCATAAAGTGGAGACAGCGCCACGATTGGTACAGACATGTCCGTACGAATACGAATCCGTCATAATCATATTATATGTACTCGCACTCTGCCCCTCAACTAGAAGTACGAGTACGGAGCCGACCCCATAGCCCTATCAGTTTTATGTTTTTTACTCCATACGAAGTACTCCGTACAATGGTGAAGAACCCCGAGTTTCCGTCCAGCTGGACGCCACTTAAACTGGTCAATAACCGACATTCCAAATCTAATATTATAATGTATCTACATCAGATCTCCAGCACGGTTCGTTGCTCAATAATGGATAATATGCACCGAAGACTTCTTACTCCGTATCTGTAGTCTTTCATCTTCTATACGTGCGAATACATCTGCTGGCCTTTTATACTCATCTTCCAAAGCTAGAATTCTTTAATAAAGTAGTTCTTTTTGATATTGGCGTCGAGGTCATAGGGCTCTTTTAACCAGACCCTGGCTAGGGGTTGTATGTAACAATCTAGGTGGAGATATCAAAGCTCTTGGCCCTGTTACGAAATCCAGAGGCACAATTATGAAATAGCATACTCCGTACGGAGTGCACTGGCTAGACTATAGAGGAGACTGTAAACTACGAATAATACTGAGCGACAAGAAATGGGAGAATGAAGATTGTCACAGGGCCCGTCCCGCAAGTGGTGTCAGTCCACTAGATAGCACCGATCCCTCCTCACTGGATTTGATGGCTGACCGGACTTTGACCCGTTTCCATCCGCAGCCTGTCATATCAGGATTCCTTACGGAGCACGGAGTAGTCTGTCCCGGTTTTTTTTTTGGAGGGGGTGGGACATTTCTCCTCACTTACGACTACGCTTAAGCTGGCCACTCTAGCCACCGTAAACGACCACTATGATGCTTCGTATTGACTGCAGAGTACTCCACCGCCCTTTACTGATGCAGTATTGTGTAGTTTGTTGTTCTCGACCTTTTTGCCCATTTAGCATGCTCTTCACACACTCGAGATAATGGAGCTGAAGAAGTATTAGCATTAAACTAAGAAAGTCCTGTAATTTTGAATTGGGCAAAATGTGTGATTTACGGTTTAATACGAGGAGGCAAAGTCTGTTTTCCAAATACGGAGTACGAGAAGAAAACAAACTGTTTCCACAGCCCTACTATTGTATGTGTACGAAATCTTTTTGCGCATACTTTCGGGGTCTAATGCTACTGTGGCATCTATCCGCACCCTCCATATTAGTAGAATATCCCGAGAGCACTCGAAGACAGATGCCCCTGACAAGTGAGCAACAGTTCTCCTTTATTCTGCCGATTTTTGGACGGGAAGGGGGTTGTGGCGATCTTCGTCTCTGTCTTGGCATCATAGGGGCTGAGTCTTCAATAGATTGAGCAGAAAAGTCAGTATATAAGAATAAGAGAACGGCTAATCTCAAGACACGTTCTATACAACTTAACAATCCATCCTTTTCAGCAGTTACGTTCAACATGGCCGCCCGTGACGCCTACTACCCGATTATCATCACCTTCATGGTGGTGAACACGATTGTCGTCGGCCTTCGTGTTTACACACGACTGACGACAAAATCGCTGGGTGTCGATGATGCACTCATGCTTTTGGCCATGGTATGCCGTCAGAAATATCAACGCACGGGCACTATCCTGTTTTGCACTCTTCTAATATGTTGCAGATTGGCTTCGCCATTTTTGGATCTATGGAGATCACGGCAATTCAATATGGCATCGGCGCCACGGTGATGAAGGCCAGCTATGATATGATGAAGGCAGCCAAGGTATGGACAAGAAGGCGGCAACGTCTTTAGCCGACCCAGCTGACATTTTATTTCAGTACTTTACCATTGCTCAGGTCGTTTACATCATCGCCTCGGGAATTACGAAGCTAGCTGTCGCTGCTGTTCTGTTGCGTTTGACGGACAATACCGAAATGCACGCCGCCCGCATGTCTCTGATTGCCATGATCGGTGTCGTTGTTTGCTTCACCATTGCCGGAACAGTGATCTTTTCGATGCAGTGCCGACCACTTTCGGTAGCCTGGGGCATCGGTACAGGGACGTGCTTGGAGGCATCCGTTATTGGACAAGCAGCACTGGCGGTGTCGGTCGAGGACGTCGTGACCAGTTGGTTCTTTGGGGTCAGTATATCTGTTTTTGTTTTCTGGCTTGTCGTTTTGCACTCACTGACAGTTCACAGCTTCTCCCCGTGTACATGCTATGGAAGACAAACATACAACCCAAGGTTAAGGCGGCCGTCATGATCCTTCTTGGCCTAGGTACCGTGTACGTACATTTACGCAATTGCCTGATCCAATTCCTCGCACTAACAATTTTCTCCCCCTTTTAGGAGCTCCATTGCGACTATCATTCGTCTCAAATACGTTATTATCATTGGGAATCTCCAGAGCAGCAGCGGTCTCGCATCGACTCAAGTCCAGTACTCTGTCGAGGCCACCATATAGTTAGAATCATCCCATCCAAAACGTATAATCTCCTACTAAAAACACTCCATAGTTCCATTCTTGAACTCGCCCTCAGCATTCTGGCCGCCGGAATGGCTGCTTTGCGGCCACTTCTGCGCATGATCCCCTTCTTTGCCGACATGTCCTCGAACGGAAAATCTGGAAAGAGTGACAACTATCAGCTACGCACTTTTGGCCAGTCAAGCAGCCGCAATACCAACAAGGGCACGAAATTGGACGACATTGACAATGACAGTGAACGAGAAATCATTGGCAAGAGGAATACGGACAGCGAGAGCCAGTGAGGGCCAGTGTCATGATGGCACTTGAACTACTTGGAAATCACAAGTTAAAAAAGAAGCCAAAAATAGCGTACAGAAAAAGGCCACTGTCCATCCACAAGTTGTGGATCGTTTGCAATATCTTTCTCTTCATCAGCGCATAACGTTGGAATGGCTGCTCATATACATACGTGCACGTGATATGTCATGTGTCTATCATCACGGCTTGCCCTACCCCTTTCTAACCAGGAGGAATCCGCCTGGAATGCCTTCAAAATCATATTTTTTGTTTCTTTGTATTTGTAATAATATATCAGGATTAGAGAAGTTTTAAAATTGATGGCCTTTTTCGAAATTTTTTCAAGGCACCCCTTGAATCCAACCCTTTTACGAAATACAGAAGATTACTCTGTATTTGACCTTCATTATAACACGTCCTTTTGCACACCAATACCCCATATTGAGGCGGTTGTCTATGATTCTCTAAAGAGTTTTTTTTAATGGGGATGGACGCGTTCTAATTTACAGGCTTTATGCAAATGCGACAAGATACAATATAGTGATTTCCGGCCCTGCCTCTCCGGTGTCATCTTCAGAGCGTGTCAGCTCCAGATTTGGATACCCGGTCTGGACTTTCAATCTTGGTTTTTGTCTGGTTGGCTAAGCTGAGGTCCGAGTGCGGATGACATGCAGTTGAAAGTAATTCTCGATGTCAGTAAGTTGCCATCACTGGAACACAACGGAGAAAGGCTCAGCAATGCTAAATTACCTCCGAGATTCTCTTCCTTGATGAGATGGTCGGATCAATACTGTTTAACAGTCCATCAATCCAAGCGGTAAGCTCAGTCAAGAGTTTTGGGGCTTGGCATTTCCTAAAAAAGGCACGGCTATTCAACTAACTGGACTCTACAACATAACAACAATATTGTACTCCTTAATTGCAGGAGTTGAAAGGAAAAAGTGAGGAATTTTGCAGCGCTGTTAAAGATATATCGACACCTATAAGAAGTCAGAGGCACCCAAGACCTGGAGCTTCATCCCGTCTCACAAAAGATCACAAAATTCCAAGAGAAACAAAACGAGAATGCATTTCTAGCACATTCATCATGTCTGCAGTTACAATCGGAGCAGGCCTTGGTTTTATTGTTGTTGGTAGTGGTACGACAGGGAATGTCGTCGCCGATCGCCTGGCTGAGAACCTCAATATCCGAGTCCTCCTTTTGGAAGCCGGCGTGGGAAACCCGGAGGATATCGCAGAGATCACCACGCCAGTCAAGGCCATGAATCTGTGTGGTAGCAAGTACGACTGGACCTACAAGACAGCCATGGTCAGGCGTAATGACTACGAGCACATCGAGAAGCCCAACACCCGTGGGAAAGCTCTCGGTGGTAGTTCCTCGCCCAACTACTTTACACGAGTGCCAGACTGCTGTGGAACCTTTGACCACTGTGGTGCGTTTGGAGGTAAGGAGTGGACCTGAGACCTATTGGTCCCTAAGTTGTGCAAGAGTGCCACCTATCATGACGACCCGACACCCTACTTGCCTAACTTGCAAAATATTGGTCTTGGCGGCCCGCTGCCCATCGCACACGCCGGGCTGCTGGATGAGATGAAGCATTTCCGGGAGGCTCTCACCAAGGCCTGGAAGTCTCGTGGCCTTCTATTGACAGAAAATGTTATGATGGGGAGATGATTGGCCTGACACACTGCGTAGACAGAATCTACAGAAGAAAGCGTTCTCGCAGCTTTTTCTTTGTGCTCAACAAGCCCAATACTAGCATTTTGGCCCACATACATCCGAAGCGGCTATTCTGGATGCTAGCAAGACGGGTTGTGGAGTGGTCGTGATTGCTCCTACGGGCGAGGAGCTCAGCTTCTACACTAACCACGAGGTAGTTGTTGCTCAGGGCTTTTTGTGAGCCTAAAGCTGTTGATTTTGAGCGGCATTGGTCTGGCCCGCGAGCTGGCTCGGCATAACATTGCGGTCATCGTTGATTAGCTGCATGTAGGCCAAATTTTCATCGATCATCCAGATGTACCGTTTGTGCTGCCTGTGAACAACGGCTTTGGAATGAATGATTACCTCCTGCGTGCCGGACCAAAGTTACAAGTTCGATAATAGTGGGCCTCTGGCGTCTGGACTTCTCAAGCTTGTTGGCTTCCCGCACATTGACAGTTACCTTGAAAGAAACTTAGCTTACGCCCGGGCTAAGGCATCTAATGGCGGACGGGACCCCTTCTCGTCCGAGGGCCAGCCACATTTTGAGCTCGACTTCGTTTGCATGTCTGGAAGCGCCTTTCAGTGGCACTACCCCGTGCCAAAAAAAAAAGAGACTACCAGAGTGTTGTCTTCGGTTTGGTGCGCACCATCTCAGCCTCGGGATAAGTAGCGCTCAGCAGTGCCGACCCACTGTCATAACCGGACATCAACCTCAATTTCTTCGCCAATGACCTCGATATCATTGCCATGCGCGAGGGAATCTGCTTTAGTTACGATGTGTTGACCAAGGGCGAGGACATCAAAGATCTTGTTGTTGATGAGTACCCTTGGGATATGCCACCGGATGACGAGGCTGCCATGAAGCATGCGGTGCTGGACCGCTGTCAAACAGCCTTTCATCCCTGTAGTACCTGTCGCCTTTACATGAACATGGGCCAGGGTATTGTCAATCCGAGGCTGCGCGTGCATGGCATGAAGAATCTGCACGTGATTGACACTTCTATCATACTGGTCATTCCAGACTGTCGCATCCAGAATTCGGTTTATATGATTGGCGAGAAGGGTGCCGACTTTGATCAAGGCTGCGCATAGGAATCTCTATCCAGAATTATGAAAGTTCCTGGAACAGAGCCGTGTGGAATTTTTCGTAATCGGTCAGGGCAGAAATGTTATGACCATCCGGCGAGAATCGATTACCATGCATGAGCGGCAATGTCGGTTCATGAAAAAATAATTGCTTGCGATGACGGAGGAAATTTTCAGTCAAAAAGGAAAGAAAGAAGAAAAAGGGGCGAGAGGGGAAAACCGGATGAGAAAAAAAGGACGAAGAAACAATGCCGAGTACGTAAATATTAAACGAAGGGGGGTGAGTTTTTCGGTCTGTATCCAAAAAGGACATTTGCGAAGCAAGACATTGAGCTTAAAAGCTTGTCATTAACGGAGCCGAGGCTGTTGGGCACTCGTATGATCTAACAAGCGGCTTTGGCTGCAGTACGTGGACAAATGACGATGGTACCGGAGCGAGATCGATTTTTTTTTCCGTCCTTCGCCAAGAAACTGTTCAATCTGGACCACGGAAGAACCCATTGGAGGAATGCCAAGGGGGAAAAGGATGACAGCCCCACTTTGGTTTCTCACTGTTATGGAGTACGAGCACTCACCCACCAGTTCGGTTAATTAAATGTAAATATGGATCATGCTGGTTTCTATGCCCACTACGGGCAATCCGCCGCCTGGTACTACTCGTAAGCTTGCCACCAACGCGCACCCATGTCGTATCCGGCCGCGGCCTTCCAACCCGTCTGGGCTGCCGCTTTTTCCGTGTTGGACGTTTTCCCCCATAGGCCGACTTGTCTCGACTTCAGCTATTATTTTCACAGTGACAGCGACAGGGATAGTCATCCTACGCACTCTACTCCGTATATCGTCGTAACCAAGGATTTTGATTTTTGATAATTGATTTCTGAGTTTTGAGTTTGGGGGGTATGATCAAGTGGTTCGTTCCATGGTATGCTTGGATACCTCGTATGGACGATTATGCGCTGCGATCTGCCCTTTACTTGCACTTCTCGTATTCTCCGTGAAAACAGAAAAATAAAGAAAAGAAAGAAAAAATCAATAAAGATAGATAAAAGGCCTCATATCGGTTTGATCTGATAAGAAACGCCGCATACCGGATTGATTAGATTTAAGCTAATCTAGGACACCAGACCATCGCTTGTGGATTTTCTTTCAAATGATTTCTGCAATATGTGCACCTGGCCCGCAGGAGAGGGAGATCGCGTCTTGGCAAAAGGAAACGTACCATATCAGATCCGCCGAATTTCTGGGCACAATAGCTCCTGTCGGTTGCCAAGTGGCCGGGCTTTTTCGTAGTCTCCGAATTCGTAGTCTCCGGAATCAATCTGCAAGGCTTTTCGTTTTTTCTCCCAGTGAATATTTTTTTCTTGCATCCCATCCATGCGTGTTCCATGTGGTCTATTTACCATAAATATCACCGATGTCCCAGTAGCATCGTCAACCATTTTCCTTCCATGATATTATCAACACAAAGCGGATCTCGAATCTTGAACAACAAATTCTCAGTGGTGTAGCCACAGCAACAACGAAAATGGTTTCCTTCACCAAGATCTGGCGGGGCAAAGGCGGAGAGGATGCGCTGCCCACGAACAGAAGCAGCCCTGTCCCGACCGACGCCGAGAAGGAATCCACGCAGCAGAACGTGGCACCTTCCTCGGACACCGCATCGACTAGCGGACAATCGACCACGGTTCCCATGAGCCTCAAGATCTTCTCGGTCTTGCTTGTCTCCTTGATTGGCTTCGGCTCTCACTGGAGCAGTGGCGTCACGGGTGCTATGAAGAGTACTCTCAAGAAGGTGTGCTTGCCTTGCCTTGCCTCTTGTTTTCTACCTGTGGAATTGTGAACTGACACGGCCTCTCTCAGAAACTGGTCATCAACAACGCACAGTATGCCGTTCTCGAGGCTAGCGAGGACTTTATCAAGCTGGTCTTGATCATCTTTACCGGTGTCGTGACGGACCGCATTGGTGGAGCAAGCGCCATGCTCTGGGGAAATGCAATCTACAGCATCGGTGCCATCCTGGTTGCTGCGGCGACCACTGTTCGCAGCTACAAGTTCATGATCGGCGGTATCGTCGTGCAGGCTCTCGGTGACGTGGCTACGCAGGTTGCCCAGTACAAGGTTTTCTCGTCGTGGTTTGCGCCATCCAACGGATTTGCTTCGACGCTGGGCTTCGAGCTGGGCCTTGGCAAGATTGGCTCCTTTGTCGGTCAAGCCACTGCCAACATCATCTCCAAGAAGCTGGGCGACTTTAGCTGGGTTTACTGGATGGCTGTGGTCATGAACGTCTTTACCAACATCGTCACCGTCTGCTTCTACTTCTTCACCCGCTGGAGCGAGCGCCGCTTTGGCGGCATCAGAGACCCGGCTACGGGCGAGAGGCTCACGGAGCGCAACAAGGGCTTTGAGATCCAGAAGATGCTGCGTCTGCCGTGGGTCTTCTGGGCGATTGGCTTCTTCACGCTGTTCCAGACGAGCACGGCTTCCGTTTTCTCCTCCAACGCTACCGAGCTGGCCGAGAAACGCTTCAACGTCTCTGCTATCACGGCTGGCTGGTACTCTGCCATGTCCCAGTACCTTGGCTTCTTCCTCGTGCCTGTGGTTGGCTTTGTCATTGACAAATTCGGTCAGCGCGTCACCATTATGTTCATCTGCGCCGCTGGCATGTTCACTTCCATGTCTCTTGCTGCCTGGGGTGAGACAACTAGCGGCACGGCTGCTTCCTTTGGTATCTACGCCTTCGCCCTGTCTCTTGGCCCCACGGTCATCATCGACTCCATCCGTACTTGCATGTGGTACCAGGAGGTCTTTGGCTCCGCCTATGCCATCAAGATTGCCATCAACAACTCCATGAACATCATCATCCGCATTATTTCTGGTGTCATCCAGGACCACGACAATGATAGCTACGACCACGTCGTCATCGTCTATGCCATCTTGGCCGCGGGTGCTCTGCTCGTCAGTATTGTCATGCTTACGCTGAGCTACCTGTATGTGGACATGGGCCGCCTGCAATGGAGCCGCGCTCGCCGCATTGCCGACGGCAAGATCATCAACGACCGGAAGGAGATCTTTGAAACTGGCCCGCATGCCGAGAAGAACCGTAGGTTCAGCTTGACCATGTTCGCTGTGCTCATTGTTTTCAGCCTTGGCGGCTGTGCTGCTTACTTCTGGGGCCTGGCCACTGGCAATAACGAATAAATACGAAGCAGTGCGGGACATTGCTTGATGAAATGTGGAGTTTGCGAAGGAAAAATGATATCTCTTGTAATTTATTTGAATTTTTGACATTTTTTAAGTCGCAGAATCGCAATTAGACATATCACAGTTTGCTTAACAGAGCTCAATTTTTAAAATGTATACGGAGTACAAGAAATAATATCAAGAAAATCAATATCGACTACTTCGTAGATCATTAGAAATGCAGCTGATGGACTGCATAGATCCCGTTTAACACCAGAAACAAGCTTTTAGAAAAGCTTGGCAGAATTTACGCATGTGTGGGTAAATGCAATGATTCTTTAGATGTAACAAGAATTGGCCACTCCTAAAATTAGAAAGTTTTTATCTATTCCGTCGCCACGATGAGCTTATCAACACAGCCCATTCTAGAAAACAACGTGGCGATACCAGTCTTGCTGCTAGTCTCGAACTTGGCTGTGCCAGGATCGATCTCTGATGTAGCATTTTATCAGGAATCACATGACTGCCTACCCAATAGCTCAAGGCGGCAGATACGCATCCTAGAACCCTGACTTGCTATTCAAAGCAACACAGAGCCATGCGATAGAAGATAGAGTGTTCAAGGAAGACTTATTCGTACACCAAGAGGCCTTCTTATCACAAAACTGCATAAGGACGAAGGATTCATACCAGATTAAACACACCGTAGAACTAACGTTGTTATGGCTACTTAAATTCCAACGCCTTTTCCTTGCCCCCCTAAAAGGAAATTCCCACCCCGCTTTGTCCTATCAACATCTGCAACTCATTGCCAGCTGAACAGGATAAGGCGTGTAGCCTTCTGAGGGGTAGATGGTTACATTGAGGGGTGGTATTTGGGCTGAAGGGCGAGACAAGTTAACCGAGCTTATAATTATGATCAAGAACTGATGAAGTTTTGTACAAAAGACCCTCAACGCCCAAAAAATAAACAGGTCTTCCACTACGAGAACTATTTCTTCCAAATATGGGCGATAACATCCAGGATATTACCCCTCGAGAGGATGAAGATAAATTCGCCGCTCACAGTACAGCCAAAGATGCAGATCTAGAAATTGAGCAGCCGGCAAGGGTCACTACTACCAGCATCCACAGAAGCGCTGGCCTGGGAACGATTCAACAGGCACATGCTATTCCGGCCACAGCAAAGCGTAAAGTAACGACAAAGTGGGAGTATGCCACGTTTTCTATCTTTTGTTTGTCTACCTGCAATGATGCAAGCATCTAAATGGTTCAGCGCGGCTAACGTGGTTGTAACCAGACTTCTCGATGAACGGCGCACGTATGTAGGAAAACAAAGTGGGTACGGGGGTGTGTCTGGCCCACTGGCTGACATGGATATAGCTATTGGAAATTCGGGGTATTCACTGGCCCAGGCTCTCCTGAGCCAGCAGTTCCCGGACGGTATGGTGACATGGGGTGGACGGACACAGACAAGTGAGTTAGGCGGCTTACTGCCACTGGATTTCTGGCGGCTTTCACTCATAAACACAGACAACTCGATGCTTCTTGACATCTCCGGTATTCTCTTTGCCATACAGCTCATCATCCTCTTTACCATCGGTCCGTATGCCGACTACGGCAACTGGCGACCGTGGATTATGATTTTTTTTCAAACACTTCTTTACATCACTCAGTTTGCTATGTGCGGTATCACCCGAGCAGACGAGTGGCAAGTCGCTCTAGCACTTTACGGTATTGGCTCTGTGGCTACCAACATTGTCACAGCGTTTTATTCTGCTGAATTTCCTGCCATTGTGCGGGATTTACCCAAGATGATTGAGTCCGAGCAGGAGGTCCATGATGGCCTGAAGAGGTGAGCTTTAAGAATGTCCTTTGCCAAAAAATATGCTTAACCTCCTATGTAGTCCCGAAGAGCATGGAGAGATGGAATCATACGAACGCTCAAAGGTAATTTCTGCAAGACCTAGTGTACTCTGATGACTAATCACAGAACAGCTTTTCAATATGGTGAACTTTGTCGGCTCCATCATCGTTGTGGTAACCTATGCTATTGCCGTTGGAATCTCGGCAGCAGTGGGCTACGAAACGGATGCAAAACTTATACACTCCTACGTCATTCTAATTGGATACTTTGGTGCTTTGACTCTTGTCTGCACACTACCATTTTTCATTGCCCAGAAACATCGTCCTGGCCAGCAGCTTCCCATCGGAACATCATGGTGGACTGTCGGACCGAAACAAGTATGGAGTGCAGCAAAGGATGCCCGGCGTCTAAAGAATTGCCTGATTTACATGTTTGCCAACTTCATGGTCCAAGAATGTAGGAATATCGGTAGATGCATGCTTGAAAGTTCATGGCGCACTAACGGTTGTAGCATTTAACACGTATTTCAATGTGACTGCCATACTCCAGAACGAGTAAGCGTTCTTTTTCTGTCGGTTACTTACACCACACTAATGTTTGTTATTCAGGGTCGTGAATTATTCTCCTCTCCTCAACACAGCACTGACGATTGTTTCGGATCTCGCGGGTGGCCTGGGCACATTCTTTTTCATTATTCTTCACAAGAAGTACCGGTTTTCTGTGAAGTCGGCTGTGACTTACGGCGCATTTATGTGCCTTGTACCGAATCTTTGGGGCGGTATTGGCATGTTTACCAATACCATTGGCTTCCATAACGTCTGGGAATTCTGGTTGCAAGCCGCCTGGAACTTCCAGACTGCTGCTTGGGGCTCGTACCAGGTGACAATGGTCACTGAAGTTGTCCCTGCGCCCAAGGCCTACATGTTCTTTGCCTTATTTAACACCGTCAGCAAAACGTCTGGTTTCATCGGCCCTCTAATCTCGTCAGCCATTATCGATCGCGCTGGTGGAAACACGTCTGCATCTTTCTGGTTCCTTTTTGGCATGGGAATTGTCGGAACATTTGCTCTCTTCTTTGTTGACGTTGACGAGGCAAAAGTCGACAACGCCAAGTACCTGGAAAGAGAGGCATACGAATATTACTCGGCGGAGCAGGTAGCCGCAGCGCATGAATTGAGTTGAACAAGTCGAGTGAAACTGCATGAATTATCTTTTACGAAGTTCTTGAAATTCTTAGCTATTACGTATTATTTCAACAGATCACTGTTATAAACTCATACCGAGCTACAGAGAGACACAATATCGGTAGGCACAAAAGGCTCCAAGATATCAATCAAGCTCTGGAGCGGGAGCCAATCAAGGACACCATGAGCGGTCCGTACTGGCTGACCGCTGTACAAGACACGAGCATAGTAGGTCGAGGAAGTGTCAGTGGTTTCCCTAAGAAGGGTTAGAATCGTGTACAGGAATTGATTATCTGTGTTTTATGACTTACCAAACCTCAATGGCAATATTGGAAGCCATGGCAGGCCACCGCAGTTGCGTGATGCCCAGAGCGCCTAGGATCGGACCAATATCACCATCGTGAACAAAGACATGGTCATACTTGGCAGATCTCGTGCCATTGAGCGCACTCTGCAGGTGGGTGACAATCTCCCCAATAAATAGGCCCTCGACCAGCTGAATGTACAGCGTGACGTTGGGGTTTGTGTGCCAATAGTAGTTCCACTCCCAGTCACCGGCACGGAAGACCATGTCGGCCTGCTTATCGCTCACGCAATCGCTGACATTGGTAAGACTGCATGGAAGCGAATAGCCATTGCAAAGACGTCCCTGGAAGTTGTCGGAGAAGTGGTCAAAGGTATCTTGCCATGCGGACGTGTTGGCACCAAGCATGGTACCGAGAGTGTCACGCAGCTCGGCAGTGACATTGAGGTGCTCTGTCCACTCGTCGGTTTCCTTAATGGCATCAAGGACTGTGTCGATGGCTGAGCATGAGTATCCTTGGTTGACTGTGTCAACTGAGGTCGTCTGCTGGAACAGCGGAAGGGCCCCCTGGTAGTCGGGCCAGACGCCGCGCAGGACAGTTCCAGCGGACTGCTGGGTCAGTGGAGACTCAGTCGAGCGGAAACGGGTCGAGTTATCGGGAGTCTGGGGGATGAGACCGAGCTTGTCGCCGTAGACGTCCCAGATGTCCTTGCCGTGCTGGTAGCCATCAAAGAAGCCGCCCACAGTCAGCTGTGGGAACTGGCACGAGCCCGCGACGTATGTTTCCACAAACGGGTTGGTGGGGTCTGTGTACGTGTGGGCATAGACAGGGATGGGCTCGATACCATATGTGGGTGCAGCATAGAGGAAAGGCTTGACATCGTCACAGTTGAATAGCTCACGCTATACGAGTTAGCAGCGCGCAGGTCTAATTAGAATAAGACTCACCTCTCCATAGGGAAAGATGTTGTACGGCGTCCGCCGCTGGTGCCGCTGCAAATACTGCAGGTAGTAGAGACTGCCATTGACGGAGCCATTGCTGATCGCCTCAGGCACTGCGTACTCTAGCACACGGGGATGGGGCATAGTACAGTAGTTGTACGTGCCGTATGGCTGGCTAGAGTTTTCACTCCGCTTTGGGGCCGAGTAGACGCCGCCATACGTTCCAAGACAGGTATTTGAAATGTAGGCCGTATCATTCAGATTGGGCGGGTAAAAGGTGTCTGCGGGAGTCTGCCCCAGCACCAGTGGGCTGAAGAGGGCGGCAGCGCCGGCAATTTGTGCAAACATCTTGGCGTGTGTCTTTGCAGGCCAAAAGGGATCAGTTCTGGCCGATGGAGAAGAGTCAGAAGAGCTTTATTACTATATATGCATTCTCGCACAGCTATAGCTAAAATGAGCGGCCGATTTCCCGTTATCGGGAACACGTGCGAGAGAACGAAGGTCCCTCGTCAACAATCTCACGAATCAATATACTGTCGTATTAATTAGTGCCCGTTTAGATTATCGCAATGACGTATTTTACAAGGAAGCCGGCACTGATTTTTGGCCAACCAAAGTAGTTGCGTTATGGCACGTGCAAACATTGACAAGGGGTGGTAGAAGCACGTGTGGACCCTCTATGATGTCCGTTCATGATCTGTTGGTGTACTCCGTAATGCTTATTTTTCGGAAATCCGTGTGGTGCCACTCACAGTTGGCACCGGGTAACCTGGAAGCTACCACGTGGACTTGTGGGGAGAGTTCTGTTCATGGTCAACCGTTACTACAACAATGGGCGTGATAGCAATATTGTTCACCTTCGAGAAACATTTTTATTCGTCATCGAGAGCCCGGATATATGCATTGCTTTACGAACACGTGGTTGCGGAATACGGAGCGAGTTCCGGTCCGTTACTATGGAACTTCTCAACTGGGAATAGGCTGTGCAGCCAAGATATGCCGGGATGGGATAGCGTCGTAAGCCCTGTAAGCCATGGTTGACCGTCTGGCACTCGTATAAAATGTACTTATTCAACCGTTGCCAAGACAATTTTTTGTATCTCCTAGACTGATATCAGGTATATCAATCCGCCAAGAAACTAAGAAGCTATGGCCTCTTCTTCCAAGATGATCCGAGCTGCTGCTGCGGTGGCCGTTGCATGGCTGACTATACCGACTCTGGCTTCGCCAATTACATCTCCCGGGCAAAAGCAGAGCCCCCGGGATGCCAACCCAGTTTCGTCGCTATCAGAATTGGCTCTTCAAAAGGTGCTCAATGAGGCGGCTCCTGTCTTCGGGTACTATGAGAACGTCAACAGCCAGAAGGCAAACTGGATGAAGGCGTATCCAGATGATACCTTGATTGTACACATGAATATTCCAGGTGCCCACGATGTGCAAACGTGGAATTATACCGAGACTGTCGAGGATGAGCTTCTTGGTATCACAGCACTGGGCGACGAAGTGCCTGAACCTGCTGAGATTTATCAGTGTCAGGAACGGCCCATTATTGACAGTACGTTGTGCATGCCGTGCAGGCCAATGAAGCCATACAATGAGCTTGAATTCTGAACATATCTTTAGTGCTCAACGATGGATTGCGCGCATTCGATCTCCGCTATGCATTTGATGTAACGAACAGCACGCTCGTGTACTGGCACAGCGGTGCACTCATCTCACAGACGGCCACAGTTGAAGATACCATGTATGGATTCTATCAGTGGCTGGACGATCACCCAAGTGAAGCACTACTCGTGTCCTTCCAGTACGAAGGCTCAACGACGGCGTATGCCACAAACAACGCGGACGTGCAGCTGGCGCTCTTCAACATTCTGACATCAGAGGCGGCCAATAAGTACATCCTGCAGACGAAGAACTCGTTTGGCACACTAGGTGAGGCGCGTGGTAAGATCACGCTCCTGCGCCGCTTCGATCTCGATCTGCTGGACGCCTCATACATGTATGCCTTGCCGGGTGTCCACTTTTCTCCAAACAACTGGACTGATGACGACCCGGCCATTACTTTGGTTTACAATACTGACACCAATGGTACGGCACATATTGAGGACTATTATGGTATCGAGACAGCCGCCAACGCAACAGCAGATGTCAGCATTCGATACAAGTACAACGCCACAACAGCCAACATACTCAAGGCGGCATCAAACGTCTACCATAACGACTTGTTTTGGTCTTTTGCTTCAAGTGAGAACGAGGCTAATGTGCCCGTGGACACGCCACGCATCATGGCACTGGGCAATGGAACTGACACGCCTCTTGGTGGCGTCAACCAACAGTTGATCCCCTTCTTCCAGGGACTCAAGGGCCAACGCCTTGGAATTGTTATGTTTGATTTTTACAACTCGCCATCAGACCTCATCGATGTGTTCCTAAGTGTCTAGAACGGGAATTCAGCAGTAGATAGTATGAAAAATACATCCGATTTACCTGATATGAGAATCGATAAGATGCATACATTTTAATTCCTGGACAACTATGGTAACCCATTCGTATTAATCGAAATGAAATCCCACACCCCATATGTCATCGGGGAGAAAACAAATTGATACAAGCATTTCAACAACATCTACCACCTCAATCGGATTGCTTAGCTGCAATACGTCTCGCAGTTAGCCTGCTCGTTGGTGCTGCATGTATCAACACAGTCCTGGCGAGCAAGTAGGTCTTCATCGCCACAGGTCGTTAGACAGATCGTATCAAAGTAAAACTCGACGCAAGTGTAGTAGGAACCGCCCACACAGGCGCTGTCCCGCGCAGCAACGTCGGCTTTGGCGCTGGAATTCATGGCAGGGAGAGCCGTGCAAAGTGTTGAGAGAGCCAAAAGGCCGAGGAGAGACTTCTGAGAGAATGTCATTAATATGCTATTTAAGAGGACCAGTCTCTGAAGCTATGCATTCAGTAGACTTACCCGGGCAACCATTTTCAAGGTAGACTAGAAGACTAATCAGTAAAAGATGGTTCGAGTGAATGAAGATAGAATATACTGAAAGACCGCTTGCTGATGAAGAGAAGATACATGGAAGAGAGGTTCTTGCATGGCTTTATATATATTTGCGTGGTCTTCATACTCTGCACACGGACAGAAAGATTACCCACTCATGGTTTCCAGAAAAGGAAATATAATGAGAGGACTTTCAGATCCACCATAAGCTGACAAAATAATTTGCCCGAGTACAAAGGCTATGCTGTGCACAGGATCATCTCCTCGAAATTACTTTCTATCGTCTTATATGTAATATGGAGTAGGAGCATCTATTCAGTGAATATTATGCCCCGGTCTAGAAATATCCAACTACGTTTCTTCCGATGACCGACTTGAAGATCGCTTACGATACAGCTACAGAAGCATGACTCATCACAGCCATTTTTTTTAATTGTCAGATAATTGTCTCTCCAAAAAAAGAAAAAAGTATTAAAACTCTGATCGGCGCTAAAACTTTGGCAAGTTAGGCAGAAAAGCTTGTTCTCGGCAGGAATTCAACGGGAAAATAAATCCTCTCTTAATCCACCATGGATTTTCTGCGATCCCGTGACCTGCACGTGATCTTTTTCTATCTAATTTAGGTCATATTTTACAAATTCCACAAAACACGTGACAATTAGAATATACACGTGACTATATTGCACGTGCTTTTTGAAATGTGGTCCGTGCGTAAAGAGAAAAGGTTCGTGCGCCAATTTTCTTTATTTTCGAATTTGAATTTACAAAAACGACGTATATTATAGACAGAGTTTCACCTCGCCATACGTAGTGTTAGGTAGTGTTTAATAGTGTTTGGGATAGTGTTTGTTAGGTGTTTGGGATAGAGTTAGATAGAGTTCAAATGTTTTTTTTTTTTTTGTTTTCGTTGTTGTATTTTTACCAAGTATGTTATCTCCGAAGGTTACGAAAAATGGCCTATATTACATAGAAAAAGATCACGTGCAGGTCACGGGATCGCAGATAATCTATGGTGGATTAAGGGACGTTGAAAATAAGACATTATCACGTGACATAAGCAACAGCCATATCAGTACGCGGGGGCGATTACATCGCGAGTTCTGCCGCTCACATGCCTCAGTAGGCCCCCCATTGCGAAAATTAACGAAATGGCGGACCACGAATGTGCCTTGTTGCAGCTCCGGCAGGTTTTGCCGCTACCAGACAGTGAACTGGCACAGATTCGCGATTACATAAGCGAACTCGGAGACGCAGAAGCAGCAGCACATCTTCGGAATCTACTGGACGATTCACCAGAGTCGGCTAGATTTATTGACTCATACATAGAACGTCGAAATGGGCGAACGAAACAACATTCAGATGCACCAGAAAAAACGGACACTGACAAGGCGGACGATATCCTCCCCCCCTCATATGCGAATAGTACAGCTGCACCGCAACTTCATACAAATGCACTTATCGAGGTGGCACAAGTTCGCGAAAGAGATGAGGTAATATTTAGGGATGACAGGAGGAACGCATTCTGACACACCGGCAGCAAGAGATGCAGCAAGCACTGCAAGACCTCCAGTATCGCTACCGCATTTACAACAGTGATATTGAGCCGGAGCACGACGTTGGTGGCATGCCTTGTGTTTGCCCTATTCATCAGTACGTACGTAAAAAACAACTTCGAATTCCAATATTAGAGCGTTGGTCAAAGGTAGTCCAGTATCCAGGTATGTATTTTGTTTAGATATCTCACTTCTTAAAAGCCAATAGCAAACTAACATGTCCCAGGCGAGAAATTATATAGCGAGAAACTCTATGGCGACTTCTCAAGTACTGTGAACACTTCGAACCCTTACAGTTCGATCACCTCGGTATTTGGGAATTCTCCATGGGGTGGTTCGCCCTTTAGCCTGGCCCGACCTATCCCAGAGTGCTACACAGATCATCTACGAGAGACCATTTCCCTGAACGACAAACTGAACCAGAAGGCAGCGGTAAAAATTAATTCACTTGAGCCAAAGAACAACATCTGGGAGGAAGATTATCCAGAGGAACCCACACCTGAAATAGATTGCGGTGATACAAATTCTTCGAGAAACGAAAGAGGACTGTCGGGGATGGCAAGTATAAGTACGAAGCGGCAAAATCTGCATGCCAAAGGGAATAGCGTATCCAGGCTCTCCAAGTTCCGCAAGGCGTTTGGTATCAATTCTTCGATCGAAAAGGAAAACGAGCTCCGTGATGCCATTCTGGTGGAGGAGAAAGGCCGCTGGCCCGATGAGCAGTGGCGACATATTGTGGCGACATATCAGGAGAAGGTGGGAATGACGGAGAAGATCGTCGAGATTCGTTCGAAATGCCCTCTTCAGTATCTTCACCTTTTGAGAGCCGGATATTTTGAGCCCATCCCAGTGGCCTGGGCTAATAAGGCATCAAACCCACTGAAATTCACCATCGAGGCAGCGAGAGGGATCCGGGGAATCACTCCTACATGGCGCGGCTACGAGAACCTAGCTGAGGAGCGGTTGTATTGGGTTCTTAATCATCGCACTAGTTCTATCGGCTTACGAATGAAACCTGATTTCATCTCGGAGATGAACATGGCTCAAGCCAGGATGGCAACGGCGGTTGAGCCGCCCCCACTGTACTTCTCCGCTGACGATACATGCAACGTGCAACATATGGGAGCCGGATACTCTCGACAGGTTATGCCGACGCCATTCCACCCGTATGGGCGTCCAGAAGTGGCCAGTGATGACAGCATCCTTTTGTTGGATATTTCGGGATCCATGGATTTTGAGCCTGTCCGACCTGTTTATGACCAGTACCTAATTACAGGCTTCCAAAAAACCACGCAACCCAAGAACAGAGGTAAGACTACCATTGTTTCTTCTTTATAGTCTATTTTCTAATTGTACGGCTCGGCTAGACGTTGCACGAGCTATTGTCCGTCGCTTTACCGATGCATTGGCCGCACATGACCATCAGTCGCAGGGTTACGACCTCGTCACTTTTGCCGACAAGGCCAAGTATATCGGCCCAGTAAACCATGGCAATTTTAACGAGATGTGGCAAAACATTCACTTTGGAGGTGCCACAAGAGTCATGACCGGATGGCAGATGGTCAAGGACCTACACTTCCAGAAATACTCGGCCAGCGCCGTTCACCATCCTATATACGGCTGGCAAGCCGGTCCCGAGACGCCGATACTGCGCCTGCTACTGCTGTTGGACGGCGAGGCCACCGACATGGATGAATTTGAGCTCGACCTGCTAAGCCTATCCTGGGCACATGTCACTATATTTTTGATAGGCGTGGATGGCTGCCCGCACCATCACCGTCATGCGAACGAGCTGCAGCGAATCAGCAATATCAATCACCATGTCTCCTTTGTGGACGCACAGGGGAATTGCCCAGAGCGGTTTGTCACGCATGAACTTTTGAAACGACATCTTGGTTACGACATCTCCATGCGTGAGTTTGAAGAAATGGAGCAGTTGCCGGGTTATGCAGAAGTTGAATCAACGGCATAAGTTGCCCTGGAAAGTGAGAGGCGATCTTTTAGCCACTGTCTACAATGCAAAAGCGATCATATTTATCTTGTCTAAGACTTTCTAGAATCTCTTCTCTGAATACAAAATTGACCAGTTTTCTAACCAGTTTCCTTCTATCACGAAGAATGAAGCAAAAACTGCACTGCGGTGTCCACATCAGCAGTAGTTCCGCAGAGCAGGCCTCCTCTCTCATCACAGCCTAATGTTGGACGGTTCAAAATAGATTCTCCGGTCGTAGGGTCAACGGCGCGTCCGCCGGCACATTCGACCACAAGTGCAATCGGGCATAGCTCGTATAGGTGGCGTAGCTTTGCTGGGCTAGAGTCTGCCACAGGAGACACATAGACGCCGTGGCCCTTGACCAGTGCGTGAAAAATATCTGGAACGAGGCCGCCGCAGTATCGCAATGTGTACTTCTCCTGGATGTAATGCGTGATCAGGCGCATGTATGGGGCGTTGTCTGCCGCCCAGCGGAGGTTGGCAGGAGCAAAGAAACGCGTCTTGAACGGCGGGACTTGATAACGCACGTGGTCCCGAATGGTGACGACTTCAAAGTCACCATTGGCCTTGTCCTTGAGCCCGACCTCAAAACAAACGGGCTCTGTCCCGGGAATGCGCAGGGCAACAATGACGGTAGTCCGTGGTCCATGAACTCCCAGGATAGATGCAATCTGTTTGTCTGCAGGCTTTTGGTGGAGTGCCGAAGCACCATCCCAGATGCCCAGGATCGTGCCGACCGTCCAGTCCGGTGCAATGATGGAGCTGCCGTCGAGAGGGTCAAAGGCAATCGTGTACTTCTCAGAAGAGTTGGCGTCCACATCCCCACCAGCCGGCCGCTCAACCGGCTCCTCTTCACTGCTCGCAGTGACAACACTGGGGCATTTGGCCAGTGCAGCACGGACGAGCTTCTCAGCAATGAGATCGACGTTCAGTTGACCATCACCAAAAGCGTTGGCCGTGCCCGCAAGAGTGACGTGGGATGACCGGCGGAGCGCCTGGGCGATGTCGGCGATGCAGTCCAGCAGTGCTGGGAGGACTGACTGGCAGAGGGCCGGACGGTCATGCGGCAGCGGAAGACCTTCTGGAAGGATGGCCATAGTGATGGTAGTGGTTATTTGATTTCCACGATAGAACCGCAAATCGAGGCTTATTTGTCGATGTTGGACCAGCCAAGATATTTATGATCATATTCACGTGTTTATATCACGTGTCTGACGTTTTCCCAATATAAAATGTGGCATGCATGAAGTGATATTTCAGACTGGTAGAAAACTGCTAAATGGCGCAGCGTATGAGGTCAGGTGACCTGAGTGGTCCAACAGGATGACTCGCAGAACACGCTTAACTTTATTAGGAAATACTTCTCCCATTGGTTGGGTTTTACACGAACAGACAGCCGGCGTTCTGGTGAGGCATGTTGCGTCATTCATTGTATGAAAGGACACAACTAAGATTGGAGGTGGCTAACTTATGTCCGTAAAGTCCAGAAAGCTTTCGAGGAACAAGCAGGTATAAATAGGGAACTTGCTGCCTTAGAAACAATAACGTCTCGAATTCATGCTTTTGAGCAAATACAACAGACATGCCTTGCACGACATATCCCGAGTTTGGTGTTCACACCGAGGCGCGTGAAGTTGCGAAGTCGTTTGGCGACCATGTCCATGGCAAGACCATCCTGATCACAGGTGTCAACCGCAACGGCCTTGGCTATGCTACAGCCGATGCCTTTGTTCGTCCTCTCCAAACATGTCAGATATACGAGCACAAGATTGATTTGTCCTTTTTTTCAGGCCTCACAACACCCAACTCGCCTCATTGTGGCTGGTCGCAGCGTTTCCAGGCTGCAAGAGAGTATTGACAGCCTCAAGACTAACTTTCCGGATGTCGACTACCGCCCACTGCAAATCGACCTGTCCAGCCAGAAATCAGTGCGTACTGCTTCCGCTGAAGTGCTGAGCTGGAATGATGTTCCTACCATCGACATTGTCGTCAACAGTGCCGGAATCATGCTGTTGCCCGAGCGCACACTTAGCGAAGACGGCCTCGAGATGCACTTGGCCGTCAATCACATCGGACACTTCTTGTTGACCAATCTCATTATGCCGAAATTGATCAAGGCCTCGGAAAACAATCCCAAGGGTGCCACACGTGTTGTCAATGTCAGCGCGGCATCATCCCAAGTGGCTCGTATGCGATGGAGCGACCTCAACTTTGAAAAGATCAGTTCCGAGCTGCCGCCTGCCGAGCAGCCTGACGACTCTATCCACCGGCGTTGGGGAACCCCGAACGCCAAAGACCTCTCTTATATCCCACTGGAAGGCTACAATCAGAGCAAGGTAGCCAACGTGCTGTTTGGAGTTGGCGTGACGCGGAAGCTGTATGCTAAGCACGGCATCGTTGGCTTCAGTCTGCATCCAGGTGTAATCAAGACAGATCTGGGTCGGAATGCAAAGCCAGAGACCCTGTCTGCAGTGGCGGCCATGGCGGAGGAGGGTTTGTTTGAATATAAAACACTTGGTGCCGGTGCAGCCACGTCCGTGGTGGCAGCTCTTGATCCGAAGTTGGGCGAAGGGCCAGGCGAGACCAAAAACGGCAAAGACAACTATGGAACTTTTCTGGCCGATTGCCAAATTAGCGACATGGTAGACCCATTGGCCGTGTCGAATGCGCAAGCTGACAAGCTATGGCAAGTTTCGGAGGATCTGGTCAAGGAGGAGTTTTCGTGGTAAAAGTTATGTCGATCGGTAACCTTCGCAAAACAGTCAGTCAATTGAATTTTTCGGATCAGCGTCAGCCATCCCGAGAAATACGGAGTAGATGCGGGGTTGCACGGATTGTCTTCCGTGTCGCTGTTCCGCATGTCAGCCATACGCCGTAGTGGGCAACCTTTGCGATATGTCGGGCGCATAGACCCCCGAAATACGCGTTGGCAGCTGCGCCAAGTATTCTGCTCCACTGATCAGAACGGTTCCCGCATTCTCCAAGGGCCAAGCCAGCATTAGACCTATTTGGTCCTTTGTATTGTGGAGAAAGAGAGTCTTGTAACGACAACAATCAATGGAATTAGAATTGAAGCCAGAAAGAAAATTAAGGGGATAGGCCGACAAAAACATTGAAAGGACAAATAGGCTGAGGCGTCGAATTGAAGGCAAGGCAGAAAAAAAGTCGGGAGTCGGTGTGGCTTCGTGGCTGGACAGAACAATCATCCATTTCAGCTTATGCTCACGAGACTACCCGATAAAATGCCAGGACACGTGAGCTACAGCTTGATGACCATCCAAAATTACACCGGAACTCCTGCGTATGATATCTGCCCAAATCAATGTGGTCCGTTCAAGTCTGCTGATTCCGTTCGTGACACCCTTACCCTTTCCAGGATGCCTTAATCGTCGGACTCGGATTGGCCGTCGTCGTGGGTTGATTTCTTCCCAGCGTTCGAGGCAGACCACGTTTCGTTTAAACTTTAACCAACCAGAAGCTGGCGATAAGACAGACCCATCAAAAACAGAGTAGCAGAGACTGTTCTATTTTCTCCTCGACGTACAGCGTGACATTCTTACCTCTATCAACACCAATGTATTAATCTCGGCGGAATCCTTCTGTTCGGACATCTCCTCATATTTTCTGACTCGATATTCAATTGTGTGGGTGGCGCAAAATCAGCACGCAGTAAAGTCTGGTTATTTACAGGATCCCTTCTTCTTGCATCCGTAAGATACATGCAAATATGGGGTGCATGTCTTCCCACACCATCTCATCGTCTTAGACGCTCCGTTGTACTTTTGTAATGATATCGAATCACACATATAATTCCTTGGCCCAAGATAAGAGTAGCTTTGACATATATGGTTCGCCTCTGTAAACACCTTCGTCATATTCTTCCCGTGTAGGCTCTTTTAAGCTACGACCCATTTATATTCCCAAAGCAATAACCGGGACGGTTATTTGAGGTCCTTTAAAGTCGGTTCTAGTCCCTTTTCTCGCCTTTTTTTTTTCTTTCCCCCCCTGCCCACCCCTTTCTTTGGCCATTGCCATTTTTTAGGTTTCAATGCTTCTTTTTTGGATGACTGTATACCTCTTTCAGTGATCCAATTCATCCATTGGCCTAATAAATAATCTGAAGTATTCCTTTTTTTCTTATCTTCTGCCCCAGATGTCTAACGATACAACCACCACCGATTGGTGGGAGCCTTCGTCACCCATTGGCAGTGGTACGTTTCCTCATCCATTGTCTGTGAACTCGTCATGTACCGCATACTGATTGGTCCTTTCTTTCTTTTTGCCTAGGTGACAATTCATGGCAGCTGACGGCGGCCACGGTCGTCGCTCTACAGTCTGTACCCGGCCTGACGGTGATATACGCTGGCATTGTGAAGAAGAAATGGGCTATCAACAGTGCCTTCATGGCCTTTTATGCCTTTGCTTCTGTGCTCATCTGCTGGGTCCTCTGGGCCTATGAGGCTTCCTTTGGCGAATATATGCTACCCTTTGTTGGCAAACCCAACAACGTCCTCGGCATCCACACCATGTTAGTGCAGTCGAATCTACCATCGCTAGGGACCACCCAGGAGTTTCCATTGGCAACCATGGTGTACTTCCAATTTGTCTTTGCAGCCATCACTCTGGTCATCTTGGCGGGCGCCTTTTTGGGCCGCATGAATTTTTATGCGTGGATGATCTTCGTGCCGCTCTGGCTGACCTTGTCTTACACCGTGGGAGCCTACTCCATCTGGGGTGGTGGCTTTCTGACTCAGTTGGGCGTGCTCGACTACTGTGGCGGCTATGTCATTCACCTCTCATCAGGCACGGCCGGGTTTATTGGCTCGTATTGGATCGGCCCACGCACAGAAAAAGACCGCCAGGATTCACGACCCAACAACGTTCTGACCGTACTTATTGGTGCAGGAATCCTGTGGATTGGCTGGAACGGCTTCAACGGTGGCGGTCCCTTTACAGCCAATGCGAATGCCGGCGTTGCTGTGCTTAACACCAACTTGTGCACAGCCGTGTCACTGTTGACATGGACAGCATGTGATACGATTTACTTCAAGAAACCGTCCGTCATCGGTGCCGTACAGGGTATGATCACTGGCCTCGTGGCCATCACACCGGCGGCAGGTTTTGTGGCCGGCTGGGGTGCCATCCTGCTCGGTGTGGGTTCGGGGTCGATCCCGTGGTTCACGATGAACATTTTGGCCAAAAGCATGCCATCTTTTGAGCGCCATTTCGATGATACGCTGGGAATCACGCACACGCATATGATTGCAGGGTTCATTGGGGGATTCGGCACGGGTCTGTGGGCGACAAAGGAGGGCTGTGAATCCTTTGGCGCAACAAATCCGGGCGGTGCTATAGCAGGCAACGGCATCCAGATGGGGTATCAGATGGCTGGGGCCATGTTTGTGATCGGGTGGAATCTGGTGTGGACATCGCTGATCCTGTTGTTTATCAAATACGTGTTGAGGATCCCGCTGCGGATGAACGAAGAGGAGCTGTTGTTGGGCGATGACGCCGTGCATGGCGAAGCTGCATATGTCTTTGGGCCGTGCGAAGCGCATGCAGAGCTGGGCCAGGCGGGCGGATACATTCAGGGGGTGGTACGGGCTGATGTCCCGCTGGAGAATATGGATGGGGATGCAGACCTTCCGATTGGCGAGTCAACAGTGGAGCCGAAGAACAACCATTCCCCTTGAAAATGTATGGTCATTTAGAAAATATTTCAGAGAGCAGTCGGCAACGCGATACCCCTTACAAACACATGGCAGCTCTTCTAGCTATAGTTCAACTTTAGAATGCAGGGTTTGGGGACCAATATGCACATGCTAGCGTAGTCTACCGACATTTTGAGCAATGCGTGGTCGGGAACTACTCGTAAATGGCTGATCCAATAGTTATCGAAAAAAGATTTGATGTTCGGGATCGGGAGCTGGACGCTGCTCCGGTGGTGGGATGGTCCGGGAATTGTAAATCTTTTCTGGTAATTTTTTCCAGAGTGGATGTGTCGTAGAGGATTTTTTTGACAGCCCCAGCCAGTTTGTGTTCAGCTCAACCATTCGTCACGAGTACTCAGCACGGAATTTGTCTTTTCTTTTCTATGAATGCACAGCTACAGTCTGGTTGGATGTCATTTGGTTTATGCAGGCCCTTGGATTATTGTTTAAGGAGTAATATTACTTTTTGTAAAACCAAAAGGGCATTGCCATTTTTCGTGTGAATTTTGTCAATCGAAAGTACGAAGTCTCACGGGACGGGAAACACGCCCTCTGTGGTCCAATGTACTTCGTGCATGTGATTGCAGCACCCAACCTCACGTGAGTCCTTTCGTCCGGAAACTTCAACATTCGGCTACAACAAGCCTGATGAACATGATCCTTGGAATTATCCCCATGATCGAGTTTGCAATGTAGCACCTCATCCATGGTTCGCATTCGTGAATTTCCCGGTATACCCGAGTGGACTTCCTTCTTCCACCAGAAGTCTCCGGTAGAGTTTCTCATCACGTATAAATAGACCAGCTTAGACAGCCTTAGAAGTAGTTCATGTTAATATTCGTTCCAGCATCAGCCTTACTGCTTCAGCTCCCACCATGCGTTTTACATATTCTATCACAATATCCAGTGCCTTATTTGGCCTGGTCGAATGCCTTCCCTCGTTTCAACCTCCTACGTATCCTTTGTCTACCATTGATAATGACGGCGTAAGTCGGTCTTAGATGCTATACGTACGATCACCTCCTGACAATATGGGTACGAAGACGGACGCAGGACGTTACGATGTTCGGAAACTGATGGCCATTGTCAATTATGACTCTACATGGGTCAACAGGTAAGATTTCTGCATAAAGTGGCTGGAACCAAGCTGATGAAAACTCCCGAATAGCTATTATTTCCTGCTTTGGGTGACCACCGTCGACGGAAAAAAGTACCATGCCTGCCTGGACCCTATTCTCTTTGGAAACACCTCTACTGGCGCCCTGTACTCTCTGAACGACCTGAACGACCCGTCCAACATTACAGCTACGGGTGCGAGCGTCATTGTTCCCGGCTATGGTAACTCGGAGTTTCTGAACCTCCGGTCTGTTCCCCACAACCTCACGAGCCCCCAGGGTTCCGACAACTTCTCTACCATATCCCTGGACACCGATTATGGCGGCTTCGGTGTGAATGCTGTGCTTCACCCAACAGGCAAGAACATGTACTATGGAGGTATTGGAGGGATCGTGAATGCGGGCTATGGAGACAACTTTACCATCGTCCCACCGGGATGGTCGTGGTATTGGGTAAGCAGTAAATCCCCCGCATTTCCCCCAAACATTCATGTAGCTGATACTCCAGGCTAATCCCGCTCTGGCCGTCACGGGAACCATCACCATCGATGGACTAGCAGCTGAGATTGACACCACACAATCCTTTGGTTTATTTGAGCGTCAATACGGTGCATTCAATGTCGAATCCGAGGGCTTTTATATCTTCTGGGCCTACCTGCCAAACGGCATTGTGGTCCAGGCCTGGATTATCTCCACTTTGGAGGACGGTTCTGGAAAGAGCAGCTTAGCGACAATCTGGCACCCTGACGGACTGCATGAGGTTGCGGTTGTTCACATGAACACTACTCGTGCATGGGACGAGTCTGTCAGTTCCTCGGGCCTTCGATACTTCAACAAGTTCTATGTTGCCTTCACTACACCCAATGCCTCCTTTTCTTTCGAGAGACCGGTCCGTGACGCTGAGCTTAAACCAGCCACAGGTGAGAGTGGCTTTACGTTTTCCGAGACCTATTGCGAAGGTACTGTGCAGTGGGAGGGTGAAACACTACCCTGGTTCGGACACTGCGAGGAGTTTTCTGTCCGTACAGCAGAGTAATGTGAGGGAATCTGCTGCAATTCATATAGGCCTTCTATTCATAAACACTTGTTATACAGTTACTATCGCTATGGAAACAAAAATATTAACATGACCGATCCTTATTTCTGAGGCCATTTCTTCGCAAGGAATTTAATCACAACCGTTAGTACAATTTCGATGGCAAAGAACATCGCTGCCATCTTGTAGCCGATGCGGAACCGCGGTGCTTCTCCCGTGTTGTAGATGAGCAGCGGGACCCAGGCCTGGAAGGTAAAGGCCATGGTCTCGACTACACCGATGATGATGGCGCGGTGCTCGGCACTATGCGAGCAGATCTCGTTGATCCAGGTGATGATGAGGGCGCCCGCGCCGGTCTCGCAGAATGTGAGGAGCCAGCCGACCATCATGGCAGCAATGTTCCCAGACGGGTAGATGGAGAGGATGATAGTGCCGATGAGAGAGATGCAGGCTGCCGCGATGATTATGGGCCAGCGTGTCTGCAACGCATCGGACACCCAGGCGTAGGTCAGGGTGCAGAAGATCTGTAGGCCATAGCCGGCAGAAGGGATAACGTTGATTTCCTCGGTAGTCCAGCGGCCAGTGGCTTTGAGCCACAGGTTAAAGTAACTGTAGATCTTGATAGCACAGACATGGGCAATGAAGATGGCCGAGAACATGTAGACAGGCCAGCTCTTGAAGATTTTGGCAACGACGGACCAGGTCAGCCGCTTAATTGGGGCACGACCGACTCTTTCCATACGCGAGACAGCCATCTCACGCTCCTGTGGCTTCAGCCAAAAGGCCCGAGACGAGCCAGGAGAGTCGGGGATGGCCCAGAAGCCGTAGAGGGCCACGGGCACTCCGATAATGCCATCAAAAATGAACAGATATCTCCATGCAGCGAGACCAGAGCGGCCATTCATGCCCTTGTAGAGAGCTGCCTGGAGGTAGCCGGAGAACATTTGTGCGGCGCTGCTGGAGGCCTGGAAGATGCAGGCGCGTTTGCCCAGCTCCATGGGTGTGTACCAATTTCCGAGGAGAGTCATGATGCCGGGATATGCGCTGGCCTCGAAGAAGCCGGAGAAGAAGCGAAGCACGTACATGGTCTTGATGTTCTTGGCACCGGCCATTCCCATGACGAGGAAACCCCAAGCCAGCTCGAGAGACGGCAGCCAAAGCGAGGCGCGGACCTTGGTGAGCATGAACTGGGATGGCGTCTGGCCAAGAATGTAGCCAATGGTCCAGTACGTGGTCAGGTAATTGAGATCATTGCCCGTCATATTCAGGTCCTCTTTCATACCAGAGACATAGGCATTGGAGACCTGTTAGACATGTCAGCAGACGATCAGGCTGAGAGAGAGAGAGAGAGAGCCTTGTCAAGATCCGAATTATTGGACGTACGTTTGTTTGACAAAGGTATTTCGAGAAATATGCGACGCAGCAATAACTGAGGACCCACCAATCGAGTTTGGCCACAAAGGCCCGCTCCTCGGGTGACTTGTCCAGGCTGTCCCAGATGACGGCCAGGATCCGTTTTCTGAGGGGCCGCCGGGTGGTGTGTGAGGCCCCGTCTGCACACGAGCCGACCTCCACCTCTGCTGCATCTTTGGTGGCATCGGCAGGGAGTGCCGTCGAAGTGGTCCCACGGTCTGCCATCGTGAGGTCCGGGGAAGGGATATAGTGGGCTGTCTGGCACGTGGAAGAGAACGGTGATCAGAAGCCCCGAACTACTTCGTATACTGTTATATTTAAACCCGATGGACCACGCGATGAAGCTCAAAACGCAATTGCTATCTGGTAAGGCGTGATGTGAGACCCATAGAGAAAGATTTGATATTGTGGGCTCGGATGGAGAACGGCGACGTCGTCGGGCGGCTTTCCGACGCTAAAAGCAGACACGGCAGGCTGCTGACGATATTGTCGGGCAGAAGCCGCGCAGTTTGGTGCAGTGGACCCGGCCTTGATGACTCTGCGTGCCAGTCTTTGTTCTTTTTTCCAGTGCATTCAAGCCTTACATAACCTTTAGTGAGTTTTCCGATATTGGCACAAACGACGAAGACGACAACACAATGGTCTCTGAAGCAGAAGCCCGCGCGATCTACGCGTCGGCCATCCACTTTGATGGCCTCAACATCTGCAACTTCTCGCGCGACATCTTTGAGGCATGGCATGCGGGCGGCATCACGGGCGTCTCGTGCACATGCGGCCTTTGGGAAAACTTCCGGGACAGCATCCTGCGGGTGGTCCAGTGGAAAGAGTGGTTCGAGGAACACAGCGACCTGATTGTGCAGGCGCATAACACAGCCGATATCCGGGCGGCCAAGGCAGCAGGCAAGACGGCAGTGCTGCTGAGCTGGCAGAATACGGCCGGCATCGAGGACCGGCTCGAGTATCTACGGGTCTTCCGCGACTTGGGTGTGCGCAAGATGCAGCTCACGTACAACACACAGAACTATAGCGGTGCTGGCTACACAGAATTGCGTGACAGCGGCCTCACAGGCTTCGGTCGGCAGGTGGTCGACGAGATGGCCAAGCTCGGCATCGTCTGCGACTTGTCGCACGTGGGTCCACAGACGAGCGCAGATGCGATCGAGTATGCGCCGGCCGGCAAGCCGCCATGCTTCTCGCACATTCTACCGGCTGGTATGAAGGAGCACCCGCGAAACAAGTCGGACGAGCTGATCCGGGCCATTGGGGCCAAGGGCGGTTTCGTCGGGCTCTCACAGTTCGGACCGCACATGGCCCGCGGCAACGACAGCACCGTTGATGACTACGTGGACGCACTCGACTACGTTATTGGTCTTATTGGCGAGGACCTCGTCGGCGTCGGCTCAGATGCCAGCGAAGGCCACGGTCGTCCCAGTGACTTCATGGCCTGGTGCAACAAGGACAAGGGCTACGCACGTCAGCTGACGCCTTGGGGCAGCCAGAAGGTGGTGAAGCCGTTGGGGCCACTGACCGAGCGGGCCGAGCTGGCATTGGCCATGGCACGCAAAGGCTGGAGCGAAGAGAAGATGCGCAAGATCCTGGGCGAGAACTGGTTGCGGTATCTGGACAAAATCTTTTGAGTAGAGACAGTAGTGTATCAAAGAGACTGCGCTTTCTGTCTAGCTTGCTGAAGCCTTCCACGCCTGGAAATCAAACCCCAGATCGGCTATCGTCTTCACCTCGTGCTTCCGGTCGCCCAGCTTCCGCGAGGCCAGCTTTATGAGCGGAAACTGCTCCCGGATCCACGCCTTCTCCTCATCCCAGTACGGTGGAATCTTTCCCACGCCGTCGTTGGCCAACTGCGGGTTCTTATCGGCGCCTAGGCTGGCATCGTGCAGCTTGTTGATGTAGACGACGTCCTGAGGGAATCCCAAGTTGTGTAGCGTCTTTCCAGCGCCGCGTTCTTCGAGCATGCTCTTTTCCCAGGCTTTCATGGTCTCGGCGGGTGGCACAGACAGCCGTCCAGCCCATATGCGAGAAACCCAGGCGGCCTGCACCTCGGCTACCGGAAAGGGGACGACACGTTGCGGGATGCCCACAAAGGCAAGTGTGGGATCATCCATGTATAAAACATGTTCGTAGAGACGATGGGCACAGGAGCCATCTGTGCTGATAGGCGGCGAGAGAGTCGCGAGGAAGGGATAGCTGTAGAAGTAACCAGTGCAGAAGACGACAGCGTCAATACCAGTCTCCACCTCACCATTAGCAAATCGGACGCTCCTGTCTGCGACGTTGAACTGCTCGATCTCGGGGACCAGCTTTTTGGTAGGGTCCTCCTCTGACGGCGTATTGGGTGTGGTCTTCTCAGAGACAAGGATGGGCGTCTTGCAGACGGTGGAAATCTGTGCACTCAAGTCGATGCCAGATGCTGAGTTTCCGACCACGATGACTTTCTAGGATAATGAGACATGATTCCAAAGATAATCGGGAGAACCCACCTTTCCCGTGTACTCTGCCGGATTTCTGTAAAACTTGGAATGGGATATAGAGCCCGGATAGGCCTTGTTGAATTCGGCCAGGCCAGGAATATCTGGAATGAAGGGGTCGTTGTAGTGACCACTGGCTACCAGAACGGCATCAAAGTTCTCGCTGCTCTTAGCACCTGTCTTGAGATCGAGCGTGTCGACCTTCCAGTGCGTCTGGCCGTCGGGCTTCGTGATACTCAGAATCTGTGTCGAGAGCACCAGGACTGGCGTCAATTCAGCAGCATAGTCATTCATGTACTTTTTGACGATCTGGTGCGGCGGGAAGAGCGAGCAGCCGGCCGGAAATGCCTGGTCCGAGTAGTTCATCAAGCTGTGCGGGATGTTGGTCTCCAGGAAATCATACACAGGCGAAACAAACTGGGCGCCCTCCTGACCGTCGACGCGCACAGCTGTGTCTGGACTCTGCGTCGGCTGTGTCCGCGGAACGGTAAAGCCGGCATCGAACACATGCAGAGACGTGTGTGTCCAGATGCCGCCGACCGTGTTCCTCTGCTCGAACACGCGAACTTTGGAGAATTTGTTCTCAGCCAGGAGATATCTGCAGCCGTATCAGCCCTCCTACTCTCTTGAGAGTTTTTGAGTGTTTTTTCATCTTATGCTTACTTGGCAGCCGCCAGCCCGCAGGGTCCGGCCCCAATGACGGCTACAGAGGTGATACTAGGAAGTGATTGTGACATTCTAATGGTAGTGTATTCCGTCCGGACCAGATGGGGGCGGACGCGTTGCAGCTTCAAGTCTTTGCATCTGTCTTTAACGTGTGGCGTGTTGGATCGCCTTCTTTTTTTGAATAATTTTCTGAATTAATTTAATTAAGACCGTTCTATTTTTGAATAATTTTTGAATAATAGTTTTGATCCATCTTTTTTTTTTTCTTGGGAGCTTTGCCACCGGTCGGAGATGGGTCCGATGGCGTACCATTTATCCACTTGTCGGTTTGCACCCCGACCGGGGAGACCCAGACTTGGCTGGCTGGCTACTTATTGTCGGCCAAAGCCGACAATCAACTCTTGTACGGGCGGTCAGCAAATGCTGCACCAATGGCTGAAGAGTGTGCAACGATGGCATCGTCGCCCTCGACGCGACCGACGCAGCCAGACCCAGATCTACCGATAGAACCCATAGAACCGACGGCGTCCACCATAGCGACTTCCGGCCAAGGCGCAATTCTACAGCGACAAGATGGCGAAAACGACGCAGGCAGGGGCCTGACGGGGACCCCGGCTACAACTTCTTCCTCATCTTCGGCTCCGACCTCGACCTCGACCTCAACTACCCCCGTCCGCGTTGTCAGTCGACGTACGCAGTCCCGGAGCATACCCGCATGCGACAGATGTCGCATTTTCAAGAAGAAATGCAGCCGCACGTTCCCAGTCTGCACGCTGTGCGCCTATGCCGGCCAAAAATGCTCATTTTCGACGCCTATGCTGTCCAGCGAGGCCGAGGCACGTCATCTGCGTGCCCGAGTCGATTGGCTGACGCGTTATCTCAACAAGAAGATGCCGCCTACCATGGGGAGACTCGAAAACATTGACACGGGCACGGATCTCAGTGCACTGCTGTTCGGAGACACAGAGATGACGGTGGCGACCACAACGACGACAACAACAGCAACACCGCCTGCTGGTAGTAGCAGCACGCCGGATTCTACGACTGCATCTGTCACAAACGATGCCGTTGGCGCCGTCCTATACGGCCAGATGGCCACTGCGGATGCGGCCTCTATCGACCCGAAGCAGCAACTTTCACTGACCAGCGCCAACATCGGCCTCCTGGCCACTGGCCGCAGTCCTCCTCCTTTGCCGCGCGATGCAGCCGCTCGTGGCTTTGTGGATGCGTACTTTCGCAACGTCAACCGCGCATACCCATTCGTGGACCGTGCCAAGGTTTTGGGCAGCCTCGAGTCCATGCGCGACGTGTTTAGCAGCGGCCGCCAGCGTGATGCCGCGTCGACCACCTTGTACCTTGTCATGGCCATTGGCTGCACCACCCTTCAACGGGCCGGACAGATTCCTGGTGATACGTCGTCACGCTTCGATATTGCGTATGCCGAGATCATTCAGGAGTGTGTCGCCCGCGAGGACATTGAATCCCTGCAGATTTTGCTGTTGCTGGCGCTCTACTCGCTCTTCGACCCGCATGGCACGCCCGTGTGGCCCATCGTAGGTATCGTCTCGCGCAAGGCCTTGCAGCTGGGCCTCAGCCGTAAGGGCTCCGAGGACAAGACCATGCCGCCGGCCGAGGTCGAGCGCCAGCGTCGTCTCTTCTGGGGAATCTACGTCCTCGACCGCATGACAGCCATCTCGTTGGGTCTGTCGGTGACGCTCGTCGACGAAAACACAGACGTGCCGCTGCCCGGCCTTACGGTCGAAGAGTACACCTCGCTCGAGAAACCCTACTTCACCTCCATCTTGCAGACGAACCGCCACGTCATCCAACTGCGCCAGATCGAAGACCGCATCCTCCGTGATGTCCTCTTGGCCAACAATGCCAAGGTTGCCCTCATCTCTGCCGCCGACCGCCAGGCCATCCTGCACGACATCCGCACACGCATCGAGGACTGGTACAGCCACGGATGTCTCGTCTCTCCACTCGAGCCCGACAATGTCCCCATCCACAACACCATTACCTGGCAGAGCGCCCGTTATTACCATCTGCTGCTGCTGCTCTACTATCCCTGCCGCTTCAACTCCTTTGGGCCTGTCTCTCCGGCCGAGTTGCTGCGCCTCGCCCAGAAACACCTGCAGTCCACTTCCGTCTTGCTGCTGCAGCGTCAGCTCCCCCTCAACCGCATCACTCTCTGTCGCTTGCTGCCCGTCACTCTCATCGTTCTTCGCAGCATGGTCCATTCACCAAACGGAAACATGCAGTTTGCCGCCCGTGATGAGGTCGCCGTCATCCTCAGTGTTCTCGAGGCCTTTCCCGACTCTTGGCTGCAGGCTCACCAACTGGCCCATATCCTGCGCCAGTTCCTCGCCACCATTTCCGGTGTCTCGGAGACTGCTATGCAGTTTGCCGCCTCGTCTTCCTACGTCAACTTCGACCTGGGCTTGTCCCGTGATGCATGCCACGCCATGCTGCGGCCCGTCCTCAACGGCTTAGTAGAGACGATGCACGCCGTCCTGGGCAAAGCCACTTGCTACGATTTCCAGGACCTACCTGGTGAGTGGGATCCTGGCTACCAGCCGCCGAATATGGCTCCTCTGTCAGCATCATTGGCCTCGACATCGGCTCCGACATTTGCGGCAGTCCCTTCGGGCGAACGCTCTCCAACCAACTACGATTGGGCACCTTTGGAGTTGGGATTTATATGATGTAGCCATGGAAAATAATTGGCGTTATCTCTTGCGATAGACCGTTGAATTGCTTAGTAGTAGTATAAATAGCAATATGGAAAATGTGTGGCTTTTGGAAATACGAATATAATTATTTTTGGACACTGTCCTGTACTTCGTAGAACATGGGTTCAAAGCTTGATTCGGGTTCTAAAGTATTAAACTCTGCTAAGTGGAGGTGGTGTCAGGGGTATCCCTGGCAGCGAGTCCTTGCTCAGGGTTTAATCACTTCGATCAGGCTCTCATTGCCCTGTCCTTTGCTGTAGATCCCTTCAATCTTCAGTCCGACACTATCAATCAACTGGTACCACTCCGTCCTCGTGCGTTCCTGGGATGAAGCAAGGCCCATCATGAACAGATCAAGGCCCACGTGTTGCCATGCCGCGTTCTCATCGGCCACGACCTAATAATGTTAATCTTCTGCAAGCATTGTTCTCTAACTTTCAAACTTACACAGTCACAAATCAAAATACGGGAGTATCCCGGCTCCATGGCATCCCGCAGGTGGCCTAGGATTCGGCGGCAGTCATCGTCCGACCAGTCATGCAGCACCATACGCAAAAAGTATGCCCGGGCACCTTTGACTGGCTGTGTCGTGAAAAAATTATGAGGCTGCAGCTCGATGCGCTTGTGTAGCGGCACAGGCTGTGTCTTGGCCATCTCAATGACCGGTGGCAGCTCTTGGAGGATCAACCGACCAGTATACGCAGGTACATCGGTCCGAAACTCGGCCACGGTTTGCCCCATACTGCCGCCAATATCAATGAACGCCGACGCATCCCCCTCGGTCTTGAGTCCGGCCACCAGCCGATCATTGGCCGGATACATGTCCGTCCAACTGGGCCTATGCTCGCGGATGGCATGGATGTAGGCATGAAAGTTCTCAAAGACATCCGGACGCTCCCAAATGAACCACTCAAAGATCGTCCTGGTCGTTCCTTGCCCGAACTGGAACGGACCAATACTGGGCTTCGTTGGGTCTGACGAGCTCTGCGGGTTTCGGAATCCCTCTTTGCGTAAGAGCTCCGGAATCCGCGTAAACGACGGTTGGCCTGTCTCGAAGCAGAAAATAATGCCCTCTGCACCACCAGGCTGTACCAACCGTTTTGTCATCTTGTTGGCCACGTACACGTCGTTGCCTTTCTGGTCGATCATGCGCATCGATACGCACGCCCGGGCAATGCGGCGCACCAGCTTGGCCGATGCTCCGGGCGTGACCGCCATGATATCGTCCAGTGTCTTGGGTGTGCCATCCTTGGCCACCGTCTCGAAGAGTTTCAGGTCCACAGCAACACGGGCCGCCACCAGACGGGTCGGCTGTATTTGTTTCATCAGTTAGTGCTGATTTTAGCTGACGAATCCTGTTAGATCCAATATTAACGCACCTCTAGCCAGATGTGCCACAACAGCGTGTCCATTGGATCCTCCGCTGCAAAGATGAGCTCGCGGGCACTAGCAACAAGCTTCTCACGGGCTCCCTCATCGCCACTCAGGTACTTCTGCCCTGCGGACGCAATCTGCTCCAATGCCTGGGAGACTTCCTCCTGGTTTGACTTGTTGATCGAGTTATGTGGCGCCATGATGATAATGTATGTAGTGTATGTAGGTAAGATGAAAGTGTTGACGCACGACCAGAAGGTAGTTCCAATATATATAGTGAAGATAAGGCGACCTGTCAAGAAATCACGACAGCGGATAGCCGGATTGGCTGTGTCGTTTAAATTGTCGCATGCAAGAACGGAGGATGTATGCTGGTGTTAAACCGCGTGCAGTATAGTGTCGATTGTAATAACGCACAATGTTGCGTTGAAGGATCAGCATCTACAATGGTGGGGAGTGGCATTACTCGCACTCCATGAGATCAATGGGGTCAGGGGCCAGCTTTCCCCTCGAGCTGAACTCTCCAAATTATGGCGTTCAGACCGGGAAGATGCGGAGCATGGAGTACGGAGTAGTCATTGCGATTATAGGTGGCCTTTGTACGGAATATATGATGGGTATCCTTGGCCGCACAGATGACACGTTTTCTGGCTATCTGAAACCACTTCTCTGTCTATCCATTGCACTCGTAAGTCACTATGATTCGTATATGTAGTGAGTACGAAAACAAGTGTAGATCTTCAACTCCAACACGGAGTAAATCCACATGTAATGAAGAATTCGACCCCTGTAACCTGGCCCCTCCTTAAACCACCTGTCGGCCGAGAGATGTTGGTCCAGGCGGGGCTCTAACTAGCCCGGTATTATATCCGTACACAATACAGAGTACGGAATAGGAATTCGGGATCCGGAGTATGCATCCGCGTAATACGACTTGTGTTAAGCGCCTGTGATGTGCGGAGTACGCAGTATGGAGCAGGAGTGCAATGCTTTGTCTAAAGGCATGCCACTTTAATTTTCATCGCCATTCTTCCACTTCTGCTTTTGCGGGTACGAGTGCAGAGTATGTATGACTGAACGTTGGCCCCGTAATACGTAGCAGCCTCCGAAGACAATACGCGTACGTTGTCAGGTGAAATATTCTCCGTACAAGTATGGAGTACAACCATTTCTGCTCCGTACATTTCTACACCGGAAATAGGCTGCCTACTGCACTATTTTTTTTTGTTGATCCACAGACTCCTTTGCCCAGGCGGCAGAGCAGCCTTGAGAAAAAAACCAGGCGAAAATGTCATACAACACAGTTTCATAAGTAGTCATATTAAAGCCAGCAGCTTTCCACTCCATTCGATCAAACTGTCGGGGCTCCCCAATATTATGTCAGATGCCTTTCTCTATTACTCGGCATGAGCACTTTGGCAGGAAATTCTTCTAGCGATGGAACTGACAGTCCAGCTCTGTTGGCTGTCGTCTGGGTTGGCGCTGCCATCTCTTTTTTTTTCGTTCTACTTCGCCTCTACAGCCGGATTACCATTTACAACACCCTGGACTGGACAGATGGCGTTGTCACCTTTGGCTGGCTGCTAAATGTTTCCAGCGCCGCTTGCTGCACCATGGCTGTCAAGTACGGTCTTGGCCGCCACACAGCCACCCTCACCGTATACGAAATCAACCATACATCCTACTGGGCATACATCCTACAACCAATGGGCATATATTCATACTGCTTTCCCAAGTTGGCAGTCGCAGCCCTGTTGGTCAAATTGATGGTTCCGCCTCGGAGATTTGTGATATTTTTGTATAGTCTGATGGCGTTGCTATTTATCATGTCTTTCCTGGCCTCACTATTCCTCTTTGTCCGCTGCAAACCGACAGACCACTTTTGGCACCCCCTCGAAGAAGCAGATTGTTGGCCAAGCACGGTTTTGAATACTATCACAGCTATCGCCGGTTGTAAGTATAGCCTTACTTGAAAAGAAAGCCTGCCCATGTATTAACACGCCATTATAGCTGTTTCTGCCATCAGCGACCTTGTGCTGGCCGCGTTCCCGGCCAAGGTCATCTTGAGTTTGCAGATGAAACTTTCTCGTAAAATTGGTATCTCGATTTTGATGGGACTTGGTGTTATGTGCGTCCACCCATTTTTTTTCTTTCTTTTTTAATTTGTTTTCTAACCCTTGACAGTGCCATGGCTGTTGCTATCGCGAAGACAAGCATGCTGCACAGAGACTCTTCCCCGGATGCGACTTACGTCCTCATTCCATTACTGATTGCGCATTAGTATGTCTCTATTTTTCCCATGTCATATTTTTTCATTTTCATAAAAGTTAATTCCTCGTTCTTTCGCAGTTGTGAAGTGAACATTGTCATTATTTGTGCTACAGCACCATTTATTCCGGCAATTCTTACAAAATTCTTTGGCCACAGGACACAAACATCAACCTATCAGAACCCGACACAAACGTTTGGTCAAAGTGGCTCTCGTGGTTATCATCCATTCGAAAGCCAGGAGAGTACTATTGGGCTCCAGGATATAGAATCTGTCGAAGTTACTAAGCCAAAACCAACGGCGATGACGGCAACACTCTAGGCGATGGAAAATTGAGTTTAAATATGCCATACCCGAGAAGCATAGGACTTAGATTAACACAGCTAGTGTTAACATGTTAAATATTCCTTGATTTCTCCAGTTCCAATTCTTGAATAACAGCTACTTATATTTCAAAGCTAACGTGGCTTCTAATAATCATTTCCCATATTATTTACACGTCTTGAAATTGTTTTTATTTTTAATTTATTTTTATTGGGATCTCTACTGGTATATTCTTGTTTTTATTGCATTTTTGTTTCCCTTCCTTCCTTTATTTTTATTTTTATTTTATTTTCTCTTTTCTTTTCACTCCGTCATTTCACGATGATGAGTATTGATTCGTTCAGGAATATTTCCTGCGAATTTTACCGTGACTATGATTTATTAGTTATTCCCAATTCACAGCATAATCGTGTAGTCACGTGCTCTGTAATTTCTTCACATCCATTTGCTTCATCGCATTTGCAATCTTGCGATTGGTGGGGTAAACTACCAGCGGAGGAAGGCCCCGGTCGGGATAATATAATTCCGACACTCGCTCAATGTATCTTACTAATCATACTCTCACAGCCTACTCCGTACTATGTACATTAAATCGCGTCCTCCGTTTCTTACTCCGTAGGGCGAAGAGTAGTTAAGCAGAGGGGCGTAGAACGACTAGTGGGGCGCAAATGAAAAAAAAAAATCGGGTGGGGTAACATAATTCCGACTCTATTGCACTAACGATTAAATCTCTTTGGTGACTGATAACTTTTCATGAAAAGTTGGCAAACGTACTCGTTCTCAATATCAGGTTTCGAACCGCCCCTTCATACTATCTAGGCCTCTACTCAAACACTCGATCTAAAATGGTTGAAAGCACCGGGGCGTCCGCGCCTCCCCACCAGACTTTCGATGTGAGTCAATGGAGTAAACGTTGAATACCTCGCGAGTTAACAAGTGAATCGTACAGACCATCCTGCTCTTGGATTTTGGGAGTCAGACTTCGCATCTGATTCTCAGGTGTCTCAGATCCCTCAATGTGTACACGGAAATGTTGCCGTGTACCACTCAAATCAAGGATCTCACGTGGAAGCCGAAAGGAATCATCCTTAGCGGAGGTGAGTGCTTCGTCCCGACTGCTGTTGTGAGAGCTGGTTTTCTGACACATATACAGGTCCTGCATCTGTGAACAAGGAGGGCTCGCCTCGTAGGTGTTTTTTGAGTCTACTTTTGTGTGCCACTGTGAGCTGACTCGTTAAAGACGTCGATCCTGCTATCTTTGACCTCAAGGTTCCCATCCTTGGCATCTGCTATGGTGCACAGGAGATTGCTTGGCGCTTAAATCCCGAAAACGTCGCTCCTGGTGAGGCGAAGGAGTATGGTCATACTGTATGTCTGCTCTGACCCTGTTTAGAAGCTACCACTGCTAACTTTATCACAAAAAGGATCTGAGCATTCACCATCCTGATGGTCCCGATCATGTCAACCGCCTCTTCGAGGGTCTGGGAGATACAATGCATGGTGAGTCACTGTCGCAGAATAGACAACATTTGTATTTCTCTTACTAACTATTGGGAAGTATATATGAGCCACTTTGATAAGCTTGTCCGCCTGCCAGAGGATTTCGTCACGACTGCCAGCACCAACAACTCGGAGTTTTCGGGTATTGCCCACAAGACCAAGCCGATCTACGGTATGTATTCCTTTCAAGGGGTTTCTTCTTTGTTCTGGATTCTTACTATGTCCTTGTAGGAATCCAGTTCCACCCCGAAGTCTCACACACTCCCCGTGGTATTGAAGTCCTGAAGAACTTTGCAGTCGGCATTTGCAAAGCTCGTCAGCACTGGGTCATGACCGACTTCATCCAGCTCACGATTGCACGTATTCGTGAGAAGGTTGGCGACAAGGCCCACGCCATTGGCGCTGTCTCTGGCGGCGTTGACAGTACTGTTGTGGCTCGTTTAATGAAGGAGGCTATCGGTAATTTCAACTATTTTCTTCTCAACTAGGAAGTTGGAGTCTAAGCTAACGTATTCTCCAGGCGATCGATTCCATGCCGTGCTCGTGGATAATGGCGTGATGCGGCTCAACGAATGCCAAGATGTGAAGAAGATGCTCCAGGACCATCTTGGCATCAACTTGACCATCATCGACGGAGCTTCGCTATTCCTTGACCGCCTCAAGGGAGTCACCGAGCCTGAGACGAAGCGCAAGATTATTGGCGGCACTTTCATTGACTTGTTCGAAGAAGAAGCCATCAAAATCGAAAAGAAGATCGAAAACACGTCTAACGCTGGCAAGGTGGAGTTTTTCGTACAGGGAACTTTGTACCCCGACGTGATCGAGTCTCTGAGCTTCAAATTCTCGGCAACAATCAAAAGTGAGCAAACACCAAAATCATGCTAAACGCATATACTTGCTAACAATTACGCAGCGCATCACAACGTGGGCGGTCTTCCAGCTCGTATGCTGAATGGCGTAAGTGCCTATCGTAAAACAATTTTCGCATACCTCTGGCTAATACTTCTTACAGCAAGGTCTCAAATTGATCGAACCTCTGAGGGAGCTCTTCAAGGACGAAACTCGCGCCTTTGGTCGCCAGCTTGGAATCCCAGAGGATCTGGTCATGCGTCACCCATTCCCCGGTCCGGGTATTGCCATCCGGATCATTGGAGAGGTCACACCCGAGCGTGTTGCTATCGCCAGAAAGGCCGACCATATCTTTATTTCCATGATCAAGGAGGCTGGAATCTACAACGAGGTAAGCACTTTCCTTGGCTTCTACATTTAGCACCCACTAACGGTTGACTGTAGATATCCCAAGCCTATGCTGGTCTCGATACCAACAGAGGTATGACGCCACTTTACGGAGAAATATTTTTTGATTACTAACTTCTTTTTAGCGGTTGGTGTTATGGGCGATGATCGTGTGTATGGTGAGTTTATGCTGGAGAAGTGATCACAAAAAGCAAAGCTAAGTTCGATACAGGATACATCATTATTCTTCGTGCGGTTACGTCGACCAACTTCATGACTGCTGAGCCCTACGAATTCGATTTCAATCTCCTGAAGAAGATCTCTCGGAGAATCGTGAACGAGGTTGACGGTGTGTCTCGTGTGACTTATGACATTACGAGCAAGCCTCCTGGTTAGTGCATCCAGATCCCTTTGAAACTTAACAGTTTCTAATTTATATAGGCACGATCGAGCTGGAGTGATGGATAGTATGACAATCCGGCAGGCACTTTATCTAGGGTGGGTATTGTTGTCTGTGTCATTCCAGATTAGGATCGAATTTTTCCATACTGCTATGGAGCGAGGGAGATGCTTGAACAGAGAACGTGATGCTGTTTTTAAACAGTGCATGCATGCAATTTCATCTAGATAGAAATCATTCGATACTCACATCAGGCGTTATATTATTTTAGGCTACGGGGGTCCAGAGTGGGTAGCGACGGCAATAGTGGTACGTTATACATAGAGACCATGCATGATACTTCAGAAATGCTGCATAAAAATAAGGCTAAAGTACAGGAAGCGGGATAGTTCATGCATTTTAGTTTCATTCCCCTTGTTTTTATGTCCCCCCAAAAATAGATTGCCGCGAATTAGATCCAAATGAAGTAACATTTATATCTTTAGCTTAAAACTTTATTATGTCTACATCTTCTAAGTTACCACCCCCTGGTATTCATATTTCTTACCCGTATGTCTTAGACACTAAAACGCTACCATTTTTATACCATAGTCCCACGAGCCACCAATGAGGAAAATCATTCAAATATACGGAGTACCCTGTACAGTTTTGTAAATCTGTCCAAGCCTGACTGTTAACTTTGTCGCGGATTTTTTAAATAATCACGATTCGATAGATATATTGTCTTAAATGCAAGTAAACACAATAGATAACATTATGGCCAATATTAAAGTATTTAAACAGTGTGGAGAGCTGTTCGCTATGATTGCAACATTGTACCCAATAGCACGAACACAAATACGAATATTCCACTTCTTATGTGAGTGAATCTTTGAATTGTCAACTACTGAAGCTTCATGTTAGTAGTCTACGGAGTACGGAGTACTTCAGCTTTTTCTCGAGTGGGGGCAATATGGGTAACTGGGCGGCTCTAACATGGGAAGGCGAATTTACAGCACTTAGTCATACAGAGTATTATTGCATTCTAATCAAGAGATACTACGGAGTACGGAGTACACATGCCCACTTTTCATTTTTTTTTTGCACAACACATCCCAAGTAAGATACATATGAAATTGTACATGAAATTTTCATATCCCATAACCAAAAGTCTTCAAGAAATGGCGGAAGATCAATAAAACACCTGTCAGTCATGGGGTGGTTGAAAGCTTAGCCAATCAACGTCGTGCTTTTGGGCCTCAAACGTGAAGTCCGCAGAGACTCTGTCGGGAGTGGCCGTGCCCTTATCGATGGCCATGTAGGGGGATGGGGCAACGGGTAGTGACGCGACCCGAGGGTAGTTGAAAAAGTCAAAGATATCGACGTAATCGAGCTCGCGTGAAGTAGTCAGGCGCGTCGTGGTGGGCTCCAGCGTTGATCGACGTTGGCGGGCGGCCAAGTCGACAATCTCGCAGGCGACCCTAGCAATATTTTGTCAACAAAAATGGAACAGGAGGAAAAGGGGGGCAAAAGGATCGGCAAAGGGGGCTTACCTGCGCATCTCGGAAAAGGACGGCTCGCCACGACGGCCCTCCACAACGATATCTGTCAGGATGCGGGCGTATGTAGCAGCAACGTCCCAGTAGGTGCCCATCTGACGGAGTGTGTCGATGAAAAAGTCCATTACACCATCAACGACGGAGGCATCATAGACTGCGGCGTGGGCGATAAGGGCACGGGCACTGGACCAGAGGGCGAAAGCGAAGGGAGGGCCGAGCAGGTCAAGGCCATTGGTGTCAAGAACATCAGCAGCAATGTCTCGTAGGCTGCGGACGGCGCCAAGACAGCGCTGGGCAGCGATGTGGCTGGGAGCAAATAGAGAAAAGGGTGACATCACCGAAGGCCGGGCGGCCGGTGTAGGATAGGCAGCGGTGCTGTGCAGACGCAGGACGGCGGTAACAAAGGCGGCATGCAGCATGATCCAGTTGGCTACACGCGAGGCCGGATCGCTATGGCACAGTTGGGAGATGGCGCCATATTCGCCGGGGAGGGTGTGTAGCCATGAATTAAGCTCGCCATCGAGGGCGCGGAAGGTAGAGCGCCAGGTCTGGACGGCGCGGGGTGACGTGACGTCGAGCGGTACGCGTAAAAAATTGTGCACGCGCGAGAGAATACGCAACACTTCGCAGTGATAGGAAAAGCTGCCGAGGTTTTGGGGGTTGTTGACAGGCGGTTGCGTGGCCGAAGAAGGCGAGCTGGAAGAGCCACCACCACCGCTGCTGGTGCTGGCGGGCGACTCACCGAGACCGAGGCTGTTGCCCAGTGCTGGCCCCATTGCCATGCCCATTCCCAGGCCCGTGACACTGTTCATACCGCTAATACTGCCCATGTTGCTCATGCTGGCTCCTATTGCTCGCCGTGAGTCGGCCCAGCTGAGGGAACGCGTCTGCACGGGCACATTTCCAGAGAAGAGATCGTATCGGCAGGGCAGGGCGAGATCCAGGAACTTGTCGTCGAGCATAAAATCAAAGGGGGTGGCCACAGTGGCGTAGCGGTCCAGGATGTAGACCATCCAGCAGAGGCGGCGGCGGCCCTCATCCTCGATCCATGAGGAGGGCTGAGGCAGGACAACGCGACGGATGGTACCTGTGCGGGGAGTCGACTCGGCGTTCAGATAGACACTGCTCTCAGTGCACAAGTCGAGCTGGATGACGGTACGCACAATCATAGCCAGCAAGTTCCAGCCCAGGGGTCCGTTGGAAGTACCCAGCACATCGAGTGCCAGGATGACTAGTGCTTCCAGCGCTTCGAGGCTAACATGTTCCAATGCGTAATGCTCGACCCGCTGCTTGGACGTGCGGTGGTACTGAGCTTTGCGCTCAGCGCTCAGCCGCGGGTCTTTGTAAAAGCGCAGCGTCGTGACGATGACGGCATGCAGCAGGATTCGCTTAGATTCGCTGAGCATGGTCGATCCGAAAAAGGCCGCAAAAGCCGCCTTCCGGTCTAGGATCGGGCACCATGTGTTGACATGCTTGAAGTACAAGTCTACGAGCGTGTACACGATCTCTGGTTCTGGAAGGTCGGGATCCGACACCAGTGCGGCCTCACCCACAAGCGGCACTGTATATGGAGCTGTGGGTGTTTGAGCCTGCTGCTGCTGCTGCTGATGATTTTGCTGTTGCTGATTTTGCTGTTGCTGTTGCTGCTGCTGTTGTTGTTGCTGTTGTTGCTGCTGCTGCTGTGATGGCTGTAAGGGTGGTGGTGGCGGCGGCGGCGGTGGTGCTGGTAGCGAGGACCCTGGCATGGATGATGGCCGGTTGATGTGGTTACTAGAGGGAGAGAGGCTAGCCATGGACTGCCCGGACACGGATACAGAAGACCGGTCAAAGGGACGTCGTTGCTGTGGGCTATCACGGAAGCTTGGCAGACTGCCGAGATCGACAGAGAAGATATCCATCATGGTGGAGGGATGGCTGGAAGCGATACTGCCGGGAGTCGAGATCTCACCAACGGTGCTACCGGAAGTGCCCCGGCCCGGAGTCGGGGTGATAACGGGGCCGGGACTCTGACTCTGGCTGGGGCTGTGGGTGGTGCTGGTGATGTGATCCTCGACACGGCGTCCGAGCAGCCGCAGCATGGCATCAAGCCGGTTGACCTTGGCCTCGAGATCGGCGCCATAAGTGCGACTGCCCGGCCGTGCACGCTCGCGATAGATGCATTCGCGCTTGTTTTTGGCACACCATCCGCAGGCCGGCTCGGCGCGGTCACACTTGACCTTGCGCAGCTTGCAGAGCTCACACGATGTTTTGTTGAGCGAGTGCCGCTTGCGTTTGTTGTCGTGGCCGGTTGTCGTCGAACTGACTGTCGCCGCACCGTCGTCGTCACTTGACACGACGCTGTCGCTGGCCGCCGACACGGACGGCGCCAGCGGGTCGAGGCTGGCCATAGATAGTGCCAGCGCGCGCACGCGTGCTTATGCTGCTGCTACACGAACACGGATCAAGGAGGCGTCAAGGTGGACCCGCGCATGCTCTCTCACTCACTCACCCTCCACATGGCCAGCCGGAGGAGTACTCCGGGGTCCTGCAGGAAGGAGGGGAGGAAGGCTTCTCCAGATAATGTCGGTCCTCGCTGCCGTATACCGAGATGAAAGGGGAGAAAGAAAGATGTACGAAGTACGAGTAATACTCGCAAGACAGATTTGGGTGCGAGTACTCCGTATGTAATGTGGCGCCGGGCGAACGGACAGGGGGTGGACCACTTGTGAGAAGCCGGCAAAATAAAAGGGACAGCGTGACACAGTTAGTTTGTAAAGGCTTACAAGTACAGGGTAAAGCCCGCTGTGGCGAAGGATACTACGCGCGGGGCTGTAGCAGGGCACCTGGGCTGGATCCGGGGTTCTCCGGGTGTGTTGGGGGGCTAAAATTTGGAGAGCTTTGACAGTTTTACTTCGTCCGTACTTTCGGGCACAATAGGAACTAAGGAATGTGGAATTCTCCGTTTTGCTGATTGTTTTATACCTCCGTCTCCACTGTCAGCTACTCCGTAGCGCTCATAAATGGCGAAACCGACGAAGCAAAAGTAAAAACGTAAAAAGGGTTAAAAAAAAAAACCCTTCAGTCGGCTCTGTACTTCGTACCCTGTAAGGAATCGGAGGCAGATAAATGTCCTGCGCGTAGAAAAAATACCGTGCCTGGTGGATCCCATCTTACTTTTTTTACGGGGCCTTCAAGTGATGTCGTATTCGTACGGGTGGCCAAGTTAGTCAGTGTGCTATAGACACCCCCCAAATCTACTTCGTGCTTATGCCGCCTTTTATAGTACCTGTGAAAATAATGGTGAAATCATGTTCATGCAGTAAAATTATAGCTGTACGGTGTGAGAAAATGACAAGAAAACAAAAAGCGGCAAAAAATGCCCGAAAAAAAAGTCAAAACAAAAATCAGTGCTGCCATCGCCATGCTAAAACAAAAGTCTTGCTGCCCAAACGCCCCAGTCGCCTCCTCCACACATCCCATTTTTATTACGATCCTTTTTTTTTGTCATCTGGACCGCATAATACCCCTATTTTCGCTCTCACATGCCCATGTCTAGGTCCACACATGCGGTCTAAACCTTGTCCACCACCGTGTTGGACCACACTGCACGCGTCGGTTGCAAGAATCTCTTGAGGCCCATCCAGGGTGTGTTGATCGGGCTCTCACCGGTGAAGAGGAACACATCGTACAAGAAGCCGCCAAAGAGGGTACCGCAGAAAGGGGCAACCATGGGGATCTGGAAAGAGCGGTTAGCAAGATAAGAGAGTTGACCATTCGTTGGGAAGAAAAGCCCACCCAGAAGTAGTAGCCACCCGCAGACCACACCTCGTGACCATAGCCGATCATGTACGACACCAGCCGAGGGCCGAAGTCACGGGCCAGGTTGATAGCGTAGCCAGTCTCCCAGCCGAAGCAGGCACCAATTCCAAAGATGATGAAGAAAAGACAGAGGGGCGCGAGGTTGCCGGCACCAATGTTGTTGTTGTCGCCAATGGCAAAGATGAGGAACATGAGCAGGCTGCTAGCAATAAACTCGGAGAAGAACATGCCGGTGCGGGTCATGAACTCGGCCGGGTAAGTGCAGAAGATTCCGGCCGTCGAAGTATCCAGACCGACCGTCCGGATGTTCCGGCCACCCTCGTACACGTCAATGGCCGACCGATAGTTGGCGTACACAATGGCCGAAGCCGTCATGGCGCCCAGAATCTGTGCCAGGACGTAGCCGGGGAACTTGCGCCAGGGGAATTTGCGGAACACGCAGTTGGCCAGCGTGACAGCCGGGTTCAGATGCGCGCCCGAAATACCGCTCGAGTAGACGCCCAGCATGACACCGAGGCTGACGACAAGTTAGCATAGGCTAGGAGGTGAGAGTTTTTTATAGACGTCAACATACCCCCAACCCCAGGTAATGCTCTGGTAGTCACCCTTTTCGCCGTTGCTCAGCACGACTTGTGCCACCGAGCCGTCGCCAAACATCAGAATGATGAAGGTTCCGAAGAACTCAGCGAAGGGCTCCCGCAGGGCATGGCGAATCTTGCTCCATGCCAGCTCCTCTTCGTGAGGCTTCTCGTCTTCCGACTCGAGAGTCGTGGCGTTGGAGTGCATGATCACCTGACCCTCAACCATAATGTCCCTTGCATGAAGAAGGTCCTTGTGGACGCCAGTACCATCAGCTGATGAAGAAGACATTGTGTTGTGGTGGAAGGGGTTGTGAAGTTAAAAGAAATAGAAAGGGGAAATGAAATGCAAAACAAAGAAATTTTTTGTAAGCCAAAAAAAAATGGAATTGTAGAAAAGGGGGACAGTGTGAGGTGACTATAGAAGGTGGGACGCGAGGCGGATCTTGGCTCTATATGAACTTCCCAACCATGGATCGGTTCCCCGGATTGAATCGCTTGGAGAAAGTGAGAAGTTTGTTTCTTGGGAATGGGGGAAGCAATGCGTTATCTGGGGAAGCGAGACGGAAACGTGGAGATGAATCCTTTGCTCCTCCTTGCGCTCGCAGTGGGAACACCGAAGAGCCTGGACCTGGCCCGTCTCATGACAGTGCGCCTATTTTCCGACTTCCTAATTGGGGTGACCGGCTCGAAGGAGGAACGTCTCTAACCGCGGATGCTTGTACCAAAACACGTGCTGGGGCCGTTATATTGATGACAGTCCTTGTCAACTAGCGAGTTCGGAATCCTTTGAGTGATCAATATGTCGTATCCGGTGGTGCACGGCCGAGGTCATGAGGCCACTATCATGACGGAGAACAATGGAGGACCCCATGGAGACCTGACTAACGAATATGGGGAGGGATGGTCGGTGCCGATCTGCGAGCACCGACCTTTGGCACATCCATGGACGCTAGCAGTTTGCTTACACACATGTCCATACGAAAGTCGAAAAAAAAAGTGCTCGCGCTCGAAAAGCGCCGAGTCCTCCGAAGATAGCCGGCCCGGTTTTTCTGGAAGAACGCTGTTGTTGGGGAGGTTCGGGGCACTAAGCCATATATAGCTAGATTTATGGGCCGCCGTGGCATCTTCCGCGGCGGCCCTACCTTTTCCGGCAATACGCTAGACCTGAAACACACTGGTGCATAATCCTTCAGCTGCGCCAACAGAAAGAGCCTCCTAGCAGACGCACGTAATGTCTCGGTGACAAATAGCGAAGAGCCGACGGAAAATGCTCCCCAACTCGCCCCAACTCGCCCCAGCTCGCCCCAATCCGCCCCAGACTTCCCCAGAAGGGCAAAACGCCCCGGGTATTCAGACCGAGCAGGCTCCGCGCCGCTCCTGCGAAACATAGCCGAGGCTCCGAAGCCGAAGAAAGGCAGAATTTCTACGGGCGCGTGAGCGCCCCAGGTCTCCACTACAGCCGCCACTGTCTGTCCCGCACATTGGCGGAAATCAATCCCCCGCTGCAGTATGAGGTCACGTCCAAGGCCCGGGGATCTTTGCTCCTTCGCGCCTTGCTCCCCGCGGCCGCGCGACCCCATGTGGAGATGGTGACACGCGGGGAGCACGTTTGCCGTCAGCTGTGCGTTGATTCATATATGGATGGTCGGAGCTCCATGCGCTTAGCTCTGTCTGCTCCTCTATCTTGTTTCTTCGTCTTTTACCCCTCATTCTCCCTTGCTTCCACGTCTGCGATACGCTCCTGCATCGCCGTGCCTCATCACTGCATCTTTTCTCTTTCCTCTTTCCTCATTCCTCGTTAACTCTTCCACATCTTCACAATGGGCAGTCTTTCGACAACACCCGTCTTCGTCGGTGCCATCGACCAGGGCACTACCAGCTCGCGATTCCTGATCTTCAACGAGCAGGGCGAGCCCGTTGCTTCTCACCAGCTCGAGTTCCCTCAGTACTATCCGCACCCAGGGTAAGTGACTATAATTGCCGCCCGTCATGCGATTTGGGTCCGCTGACCACCACGTACAGCTGGCACGAGCATGACCCGCTCGAGATCGTCCAGTCGGTCGAGGAGTGCATTGAGGGTGCCATCGCAGAGTTTGAGAAGCTTGGCCATCTGCGCAAGTCTATTGTGTCGGTTGGTATCACAAACCAGCGCGAGACTACGGTGGTGTGGGACAAGGAGACGGGCCAGCCGCTGCACAATGCCATTGTGTGGACCGACACCCGCAGCCAGGCCCTCGTCCGTGAGCTTAAGGTGCGGCTGGGCGCCAGCGAGGTGCAGCCCATCTGCGGTATCCCGCTGTCCACGTATCCGTCCGTGAGCAAGCTGTTGTGGCTGCTCAACAATGTGCCTGCCGTGAAGGCCGCGTACGAGAAGGGCACCCTCTGCTTCGGTACGGTCGACACATGGCTGGTGTACCGCCTCAACGGCGGCCCCATTGCCGATGTGCTTGTCACCGACCCTAGCAACGCCTCGCGTACCATGTTCATGGACTTGGCCAAGCTCGAGTATGACCCGCGCCTCTTTGACTTCTTCCGCATCGACCCGGCCAAGCTCCATCTGCCGCGTATCGTGCACTCCGCCGACGCAAAGGCCTACGGCAAACTGGCTGCTGGCTCGCTTGCTGGCACGCGCATTGCTGGCTGTCTCGGCGACCAGTCTGCTGCCCTCGTCGGCCAGAAGGGCTTCCACCCCGGCATGGCCAAGAACACGTACGGCACCGGCTGCTTCCTGCTCTACAACGTCGGTGCCAAGCCCGTTGTGTCCACGCACGGCCTCATGACCACTGTTGCCTTTGACTTCAGCGGCTCTGGCATGGAGCCCATGTATGCCCTCGAGGGTAGCATTGCTGTCGCCGGTAGCAGTGTTAAGTTCCTGGTCAACAACTTTGGCTTCGTCGAGTCGTCCTCTGATATCAGCAAGCTCGCCGAGACTGTCGAGGACAACGGCGGCTGCACGTTCGTCACGGCTTTCAGCGGTCTCTTCGCCCCCTACTGGATCGACGATGCCCAGGGTACTATCTTCGGCATTACTGCTTATACGCAGCGCGGCCACATTGCGCGCGCCACTCTTGAGGCCACCTGCTTCCAGACCAAGGCTATTCTCGATGCCATGGAGAAGGACAGTGGTCACGCCTTGCGCGAGCTCGCCGTCGACGGCGGCATGTGCAACTCGGATCTCATCATGCAGGTCAGTTATAGTCACAGTCACAGTTACAGTCACATGACACATTCCTTACTCAGCCCTTGATTCTAACCCTATATTAGACCCAAGCAGACATCTCGGGCATCCCTGTTCACCGGCCGGCTATGCGTGAAACGACGGCACTTGGCGCAGCCATCGCGGCTGGTTTCGCGACGGGCGTATGGAAGAACTTTGAGAGCTTGGCTCAGATCAACACACAGGGCAGCACTAAGTTCCAGCCGCACAGCGACGATACTGTGCGCGCGTCGCGCTTCGCCCGCTGGGAGAAGGCCGTGCAGATGAGCAAGGGCTGGACATCGTGAGCAAAAAAAAAGGGGGAAAAGAAGAAAATTTCCATCACTCCTTTGTCTTTTTTTTTTTTTTTGATAGCCTGGCCTGTTTTATAGTTTTTATGAGTGTGTACGAATAGGGATACGAATTATCATCTTTTAGTTGTGGACCAAAGAATGTTTATCTGGCATGTGAAATGAACTGCTTCTTTTTCAAACAGCGTTGTCTGTGCCTTGCATGCCTGCACATGCCAATGATGATAGCCCGCCAGACCACATGGGCGTAGCTCTTACGGTTTCCGTCACATGCGACTCTGTCCGATACGGACTATTGAATACCCCGTAATGTACGTACTACTAATGTTTCCCGGCTCGTTCTCGTCTGTCATTTTCTTTGTCGGGAACCGAAACAATAGTGGTGGCCTCATTGTGGAGTCTTGCTTCCTACGAATCCTACCTACGATACGGGTTTGGCTCACACAGCCTTTGTGTTGCTCCCCCCCCTTTTTATCACACGCCCTTCGGCCGACCCTACCGAGACCCACTCTTTGTGTGGCTCCTGTCTGCAATTCGGTCTTGGCAATCCGGGCACACAAATCCGCCACTTGTCTTCGGTTCTGTCGGCCGAGCTGCAGACAAAGCAAGCTGAAGCTTGGCGTCTTAGCCTTGGATCAGCTTCGTCCGCCTCGCGACGTCGTGCCCGCGGCACAACTGAGGACGAATACTGGACGCACGAGATGCATATGCCTGTAACCTGTGGCCGGCCGCTCGCCACCGGAATGTCATGCGAATTTTCTCCGCCCCTTGCGGGCAAAAGACAGGGCGATCTGCCCCCCAGCCGTCCGACCCGGAGCTTGATTTTTGCGACATGACCGTTCGTGGGGAGACGAAGAATGAACCACGCGAACAGAGGGTGCGAAACGGGGAAATAAATACTGCCAGCATGCAGCTCAAATAGTGCCCGTTCGTCTGCAGAGCAGATCCCGGCAATGGACCTTTTCTTATTACTCATTCCCCGAGCTACCTCTTCTTCATAATCGCGGCCTCTGCTGCTCTCATACATATCACCCCTCTTCCCACACACCCCCCCTCCCCTTCTTTATCCTCTTTGGCTTCTTCTCTCTCCCTTCCTTCCTCCCTCTCCTCACTCGCCTCCTTCATCCTCGTCTTCTTCGACAATCCTGAGTCATGTCGTCGAAGCGACTCGTCCGGATAGCTGCCATATCTGCCACCGCTGGCGGTGCTCTGCTTGCCGGTGGCTACCTGTTGACGCGCTCGACGGTGCCCAAGTGGCCCCGTGTCGAGCTTCCCCGCGACGATAAGGGAAATGTGGTCACGCCTACCTACCCGAAGATCCCCAGCCGCGGCGAGCAGTTGGCGAAGCTCCGTGCGAACGGCACCCGTGCAGCTACCGACGGCTCGGCTCTTTACGACTTGGTGGTGATCGGCGGCGGCGCAACCGGCACAGGTATTGCTCTCGATGCGGCCACACGCGGACTCAAGGTGGCGCTGGTCGAGCGTGGAGACTTTGCTTCGGGCACCAGCAGCAAGAGCACCAAGCTGGTGCACGGTGGCGTGCGGTACCTCGAGAAGGCCTTCTGGAACCTGGACTACGCACAGTTCGAGCTCGTGCGTGAGGCGTTGCGCGAACGAAAGCTCTTCTTGACGTCGGCACCACATCTTTCCGGCTCCGTTCCCATCCTCATCCCCCTCTACACATGGTGGCAGGCACCCTACTTCTGGGCTGGCACCAAGGCCTACGATCTGCTCGCCGGCAACCAGGGCCTCGAAAACTCCTACATCCTCAGCCGCAAGAAGTCCGTCGACGCTTTCCCCCTGCTCAAGAAGGAGGGCCTGCTGGGCGGGCTCGTCTTTTATGACGGCCAGCAAAACGACTCTCGCATGAACGTCACTCTCGCCCTCACCGCCGCTCTCTACGGCGCCACCGTCGCCAACTACACCGAGGTTACTCGTCTGGAGAAGGATGCCGCCGGCAAGGTCTGCGGTGTGCGCGTGCGCGATGCCCTGGCCAGCGGTTCCGATGCCCAAGACTTTGTTGTCCGCGCCAAGGGCGTCATCAACGCCACCGGTGCCTTTGCCGATGCCGTCGAGCACATGGACGACGCTGCCAAGGCCGACATTGTCTGCCCCAGCTCTGGTGTCCATCTCTCCCTGCCCGGGGCTCTGAGCCCCCACAAGATGGGTCTGCTGGATGCCAACACCTCTGACGGTCGTGTGATTTACTTTTTGCCCTGGCAGGGCAAGATGATTGCCGGCACCACCGACAACCCCTGCGCAGCTGAGAAGGACCCTGTCGCCCAGGACCAGGACATTGACTTTATCATCTCGGAGCTCCGCAAGAACCTCGACCCCAACGCGCCTGTCACCCGCGCCGATGTGTCTGCTGCTTGGTCTGGTTAGTAATCAGTCACCATCTTTATTCCCTCTACCTATGCTAATTCCCCCCAGGTATCCGCCCTCTCGTCCGCGACCCCAACTCCAAGAACACCGAATCTCTCGTCCGCAACCACCTTGTCTCCGTCTCCGCCTCTGGCCTCCTCACCTGCGCCGGTGGCAAGTGGACCACCTACCGCCAGATGGCCGAAGATGCCGTCGATACCGCGATCGAGACCTTTGGCCTGCGCCCCCAGAAGCCTGCTGCCGTCGATGTCAGCGGTCTCAGTCTGCCCTCTGATATCGTCGTGAATGATGGTTCCTGCGCCACCAAGCACCTGCGCATGGTCGGTGCCCACGGCTACCAGGAGTCCCTACCAGCCCTGCTGGCCCGCCAGTACACGCTCGACCCCGAGACGGCCGAGGCCCTGGCCCACAACTACGGCGACCGCGCATGGCAGGTGGCGTCGCTGGCCAGCGCTGGCGCTGGTGCTGTGACAAAACTGTCGCCCAGCTTCCCCGTCCTCGAGGGCGAAGTCCGCCATGCCGTCCGCAACGAGTACGCTCAGACGGCGGCCGACTTCCTCGGCCGGCGCACGCGTCTGTCCTTCCTCGACGCAGAAGCTGCTCTTGTGGCTCTTCCGCGTGTCATCGACCTCATGGCCGAGGAGCTTCACTGGGACGGCGCACGCGAGACTCGCGAGTGGCAGGACACCGTCCATTACCTCGTTTCTATGGGTCTGCCGCGGGAGATGGAGGCCGTCGCCCGCCAGGACGTCGTTAGTGGGAAGTATAAGGCCATCCTCGAGCAGAGCAAGCGGAGGGCAGCCGGTTCCACTGACAACACAAAACGGAAGTCAGGATTCGCAGGCGTCACAGCGCCCGTTACTGCATAAAATTTGGACTGTTTAAAAAGGAGGGGCGCATTGCGATACCATATTGTTACAAAGGCATCTTGTTTCCATGTACAGTTACGGATAAAAGGGTTCATCAATTTACATCAACTTTGTTTGGAAGGAAAAAAGAAGAGTGACGTGCTCCGTATGTCTGCGATCTGATCTCGGCAAAGTGTGGAGTTGGTATGCATGGACTCTCAAGGCGTCATCGTTCTTCTCGCTTCCATGTCCTTCCCGCTGCTCCTCTTTTTCCTTGTTTCTTGACGTCATTATCGTTCTAACAAGCCGAATCATGCAAGATTCATTTATAGGCATGCGGCCTGCGTCAAGTAGGATGCGTTCTGGGTGGGTGAGTGACCGACGGTGACGTGATGCCTTCGGAGTCATGGGCGGGTATGGAGTCTAGACCGTTTCGTTTATCGAATCCCTGCTGGAAAGAAAGTTTTTTGAGGACAGCACGATAAAGCAGGCAGCAAAAGAACGTAAAAGGAAGGTGGTCAGCGACATCTTTGAAAGGTAGTCAGAGGTACCATGACATCTGCTACGGTGCTCATACAATCTCAACAGCCTAATTGTGGGTACAGCTACAAAAACTACTTTCACCTTCCCCCACGGGACCTCCAGCCTGCAGCCGCGGTGGGGCCCTGCAGCAAATCACGAGTCCATGCAACCTTCGTGCATCACGTTGGCTCTCATCATGCCACGTCAACTGCAGCGGCTGCAGATAGCCAACAGGCCCTCTGGCCTTGTTTCAAGGCTCTCAGAGTCCCGGCTGTCCGCGACATTATGGAGAGACTCCGTACTCAGAGCCTGTTCCAAGAGGGTGGCCTGGAAAGCCATTTAAGTGGTTCACAGTGCCGCACAGTAGTCGTTTCGAAGGATGTTGGTGAGTTGTAAAAATGAGCCAGGCTACTGCGCAGTCGCGCAGTCCACGTGTGGGAGAATGGAAAGTACGTCATATATAGATTGTCTTGTGTCTAGTATTTTGTTACCCAGTGTGGCTTCTTTCTTTTCATTTTACCCTCGACATATTCAAAATAGCTACCCCAAACATGAATAGCTCCGCCCCTGCAAATAGTGCAAGCCGCACAGTCGGAAGATCACGAGCAAGTAGCATAACTCGCACAAGTGGGGCTGTCCAAGCCAGCAGTGCTGCACAACTCAATGCTACCCGCAGTGTGGATGAAGATGACAAGCACTCGGGCACAATGCCCGGGGAAGCCAAGAAATTTCTGACGGCTTTTCAGACGTTGCTAAACAAGCACATGGTTACCGAAATAGTTGATATGCTGGATAACTACATCGACCTCGAGGTGACCAATAGATGCAATCACCAATATATTAGCAAGCTCGACGCAGAACTCGAAAGCAAAAAGAGGGAACTGGACAAAAAAGACGACGAAATAGCAAAGGCGCATGAAAAAATCAAGCAACTCGAGGTCCAGCTGGAAAAGGAAAAAGCAGCCACTGCTGCAAAGGAAAAACAACTGGAGAAATTGAACACAGAATTCATGAATACGCGTGGACAGCTCCATATTCTCGAAAATTATGCTCAAGAGACAAGGCCTGCTTCAAAGACAGAGACGTGAGCATCCTACCTTTCAATCCTTTCGACTGATCCCCTCTTGGCTGACATATTTTCAGCATCAAACACCTAGAAGGAATCTTCCAGTCAGCATTCGAATTAGTAGACAACTGTCTTTCGCAGGATCTGGACGAAACCACTTTTCTGGATGGAAATTGGAAAATGGTCAAAAAGAAATTCCCCGGCATAACTCTTCCACCCTCTAACAGCCCGGATGCCAAGCGTATGCGTGTTACGGCAGTTCTGGGATGCCTTGCACAAGAGGCTACCCGTGAGCTGTTCCAACCCGTTTTCGTGACACAAGATGGCGACGACATCGGTACTATGCTGGATTCCATGCCCGATCTAGACGAGGCAGACTGGCTACGGCGGCTCTTGCTAGGCACAGATCGCAAACAGCAATCTAGAAATGCTCATAGACGTGCAGTGGCTGTGGCAGAAGAGGTGTTTACTACGGTCTCCTGCATGCTTCCAGAAAATAAACAAAGTACGTTTTCGGTGGAGCTACGAAAGTGGAGCAATAAGACGGCCAAACTCTGGATGGAATATTTTCAACCACTGGAGAACAGAATTGCGCCATTCCTACTTGATAGTAAGAATGGCGTGATAGGCGAATGGAGGCCGTTGCTGCCTTCAGATCAATGGTTACCTCCTAAAAACAAGCAGCTCAATCTACAGTCAGTTGATGATATCGCGGCGTGTGTGTGGCCGGTCTTTAACACAGCCTCCGACTTTGCCGTTGTTACGAAAGGATTTGTCGTGGCAGAAGCCCAAGTGATGGCGGCCAAAGAGGAAGATCGAAAACTGGCACAAGCTTTCGCACGGGAAGTCCGTCCCCGCCAACGACGAGACAGCCGGAATTTTTTAGATCGGCGATCCTCCATCGGAACTGGTGGAAGTTAAGTGAAACGAGAGGAATCTGCAGCTGGCGGCAACAAAAATTGGACCTAGCCACGCCAGCACGGCTGCGTCGAGCAATGAAGCGTCAGGACTTATGAAGTGTGTACTTGTTATAAAGGACGGGTTTTTCTATTTTCACCCCTGCAGGGCCGTCTGTTGGTAGATGGCCATAATATTTGTCTTGTCTGTAGTGGAGAGTAAGGATTCAAGAGGGGTGCTCAAGATGTAGTTCTGGCCCGGGGAAGAAATGATGTAATGTTCGGAGGTATGTTCTGCTCACAACATAGTCTAGGTTAGAAAATAGGGGAAATGACTTTCCTAGTGTGCGCACGGGCAGTCTAGTTCAGCCATTTAACGCAACGCACGAATTCTGTGATCCACCTCAAGCCTATAGTCAAGAGGATGCATATCTACTAATATATATTCAAACATCCTCTACCGTCCGTTTTTTTATGCTTTGTCTTCCTCCTCCTCTTCTTCATCTTCTTCATCTTCTTCTTCCTTAGTTTGTCCCTCGTCTTTGTTATTTATTATAGGCATCGTTTATCCTAGAAACGTTGCATAAATTATGTCAAGTCCTACTCACACAAGGAAACTGGATAAGCTCCGAGACTCACCAATCATCTGCTGTCAGTGGGTAAAAGCTTCCGATCATCTGACGGCCGGGGTTGTCATGGATAAACGCCACTCGTCCCTGTAGTTTGGGGCTGGAGTGCTGGAGTGGCCTCTCATCGCCCTTGTATAAAACAATGTGTATGTCGCCGAATAGGCAGGGTTTATCTGTCCAGTGCCTGTACACGTGATCCCGGGTCCTCAAGGCCGTAAAGAATAAACCAGTGGGAAGATTGTGGTGTGCGTATCCACTGGCAGTGGTAAGAGCCATCTCGCTCGAGTCATCAACCTTCATCAGGCCTCGCTAAGTTTAGTACCAGGTGCTATGCGAATTCTGTATTCTGCACTCTGAATAGAGTAGCCGGGCTAGTCCTTTTTGTCCGTAAGGCGGCATAGAAGAATCCAACTTAATACAGATTCGATCACGCTCGAGGGAGTCCCAATACGTATCAAACTTATGAAGGCGGTACTTCCAGAGGCGGTTTTCATAGGCTTCACGAATGAATATTAGTAACGGTAAAAGCAAAGCGGGATATTTACTGGTAAAAAACGCACAAGGACTTCTTCAACTCAGGTCAATTTGATTGGTACGCGTGACAATAGAAGCGAGGCCGCGCGAGTTCATCCATACCTGCTGGCCATCATACGCCACGTAGGCACAGTCTACATCAAATCCGGTTAAGATTTCGGTAATAGATTTGTATATTTTAGAGTACTGTGTCAGTAGGAGAATGATAAAGAGAGAACGTTGGTCTTGCATCTTTACCTGAACGTGGCGAAACGGGAACTTGGGGGAAATCAAGGTAATAGCGTTTTCGGATCGTAGGACGAGGCCTTCTCCTGGCATAATCCTCTGGGTTCTGCGCACGACCCCTTCGATGTCGGCAATGCGCTTAATGGCCGCCGTTTCGTCGAGGCCATAGAGGAAAATATCAATGTCGTTTGATTTGGCAACCTCTCTGGTATCATTTTGGCTTAGTTTATATTTTAGAATCTGTATAAAATAAAAACATTAAGACCTAATGGATACTCGATCGTGATCCGCGATATATCAGGATCATATCGATACGACAGCAAGGGATGAAGAGCGGCAGATCCAGCCACAACAATATTTAACCAGTCTAAGAAGGGTTAGTAAATTGTCTACCTAGATGAAATATAATCAGAGCTACAAGCCAGTATGATATTCTGTTCGGCAGCCTGTCTGTCAGCCCGTCTATCGCTTCTTAACGGGTGCAAAGTGGCGATTATGTAAGTAACGAATTACATAAGACAGCGGGGCCCACGGGTCCGTGGGAAGTGGCACGATCACCTACGCAATTCTCTTTTTATTCGCGTTCGGCTTACTAACCCTACCTTATCTTATCTAAAAGTTTAACCGACTTTGGGCCGAAAAACAGCCCAGTATTCAACACGTGGATCCATGAACTTTTCATTTCCTTTTTCTTTGTCCGAGATAGGCATCTAGATCCAACAACCTACAACAAAAACAAATCATGGCAGCACCCAAAGCTAGACTACTCTGTCTTCACGGATTCCTCCAGAGTGGAAAAGTCTTCTCTGAGAAGTCTTCTGGACTACGGAAGCTCTTGAAGAAGTCCAACGTCCAAATGGACTACATTGATGGTCCTGTTGCCCTGGAGAAGAAAGACTTGCCATTTGAAGTCGATGATGCGAAGTGGGCGGAGATTGTTGCGAGTGGTGTCAATAAGGCTTGGTTTTACCACGATGATATCTCCAAGAATCTTGATTTGAAATTAGCCATCGAGACGGTTGTTAAACACATCAAGGAAAACGGCCCATACGATGGAATCGTCGGCTTTTCTCAAGGTGCAGCTGTCTCTACCATCGTTGTCAACACCATCAAATCTTTCCCGGAACTTTCTGGCACCCAGGATTACTTCAAGCTCTCTCTCGTCGTGTCCGGTTATTCTTTCACGGAACCAAAGCCAAACGGTGCCGAGGGCGAGCTCCAGATCACGCAAAAATTCGTTGAAGCCTTTACCGTTCCTGTCACCGATCCCACCTTCATTACCAAATCCGTTTTTATATATGGGTCTAACGACAACTCTGTTCCTGGTGTCCGATCGCAGTACCTTGCAGCCATGTACCCAGAAGATAAAAAGGCCGTTTTCGAACATGAAGGCGGTCACTTTGTGCCAAACAAAAAGGATTTTCTGACCCCTGTGGTAAACGAAATGATTTCAGCCCTTGGTCTCAAGTGATTTTCATAAACGTGACAAGTGATAGATAGAGATAGACGAATATAGATAGATTCAGATAAACTTGATTTATGCTGTATCCTATTGATTCACGAAGCGTTGATCCTGTGTCTATGGAGCCGTCGTTAGTTGTTACGGGCATGACCTACCTGTAAGTTAATGTGATGGCATGCGGCAGCAGACAATACCCATGACAACGTTATTAAGATGGTGTTGTAACCTTAAACATGACTGCACGAGGCAATGAAAAGGACAATGAAGAGTTTTGTGTTAGAAACAATTAGTTACAAAATGACACAATGACAACAATGCATGAAGCGCTGACAATGTTTTAGCTCCTAACACCGTTACGGTTATGCTAGCCATTAATTTTAGGGTAATTTTAGGGCTGATTTTTAGCCTATTTTTGCTTGAGCGGCGGATCAGCCACAAGTGTACGGAGTATGATCGACTGGTTTGGACTTTGCTGTATTGGGGGCCATTAAACAGATTTTGGCTCGAAGAAACGATTAAATCGAAGACAGAAGCCAAGGTCCATTGCGGTAACATACGAGTTGTATCAGCCCTTAGCGCGTATTGCTTTGTCTGGGCAGTTGCTCTGACTGACAAGCTGAAAAGATCGTATCAACTTAATGCAAAAGACGAATGCAGCTTACGGTTTATATTATATTATATTATTTTTGGTTTTATCTTTTGGTATTTTAGTGTAAATCTGGACACAACTATGGGTGCTTGAGTTACTTTGTTGCCTTTTCTATCCCTATTCTAACCTATTCGGTATATGTGTTTTGAGGGGTGCTCTTATATCATCAGATCTCTTTATTATCTGTTATTTTATTTTATCATATTTGTTATCAGGTATATTCCGTATTGACTAGATATAATGGTATTTGTTACTACTCATTTGCAAAATAACTTTCCATACTCTGCAATAGCTAAGAACTGCCAAATTAAGCGGACATCGGCCTCTTCCTCATAGGCTACACTCCTCGTGCTGTCTGGACCGAGACAACTCGATTTTACATATGCTCATCAATTTTTCGTAGTTCATTTTACCCCTAGAAAGTGGATGACCTCTCACTTTATCACTTTTCTGATCTTTTTCTCCCCTGCCCAGATACTAGCTGTGTGGATGATTGGCATCTAGACACCAGAGAAAAGATGGCCATGCCTTACGCCATTGCTCCCTAAAATGCACTCATTCAGGACCCACACTACCATTGTGACAGAAGCATGAAGCTTGTAGATTTTATGACCACACCGCTGCGTCTTCGAAATTCTAGACGGCAAAACATCGGCAAAACACCTTTTATCTTTGGCATCGACACCGTCCCCCCCGAGGTGGACTGTACATTCCACACTCAATGGAAATCATTCTAACCTACATGGTATATTCCAGTCATAATTACCCGTATCATACTCCACTTATCTGGGCGTGGAATAAGTAAGCTCCGAAGACTCGGCCGGTCCACTTGGGCGATCTGATATCATCTCCTCATCGTACCTAGTAATAGCATCATCGCGAAAAAAAAACGTGATCGTGAGATAAATAAGCAGGGTCTGTAATTGTAGGTTGGCGAAAGGAGGAAAGAAGGACAACATATTATTGTGAGTATAAGAGGACTGATCGCCGGCGTGCCTGGCTGGAAACAGGGTACACTAGGAAGCCCTGCAGCATAAAAATAAAACCGGCTTTGGAAAATATAGCCAGAGGACAGATCATGTATGTCCACGATGGCTCAGCCAGCAGAGAAAAGTCCAGCTACGCTGTACACCAAGACGCATGATGTGTTCCGCGGGACATACTTCCAGGCCGTGTTGCTTGGTCTGATCAGCTTTACTCAACCGGGAATATGGACAGCCATGAACAGTGAGTCTTTTTTTATTTATGCAGTTGCGGTTGCGGTTGCGGTGGCGAGTGCATGCTTCCACATAGGGATTCAGCGCTGACAGTTGAACTTTTCCAGGTCTCGGAGCCGGTGGTCAAGCGGAACCGTATGCCGTGAATGCGGCCAACGTCATCACATTCGTGTACGTATCTTTCCCAGCTTAGGACATAACGATGCCAGTAGGAACGGTGCCAGAGGGTGCACCCAGTTATGAATGATGTGCTGAGATTGAACTGATAGGTTCATGTTCGTCCTGTCGCCGCTTGGCGGCATCCTTGGAAACCTCATAGGTATGCATTGGGTCGTCGCCATGGGATGTATCGGATATGTTCCGTATTCGGCTGCTTTGTACTGCAATTCTGTTTTTGGCACCCAATGGTTTCTCATTTTTGGTGCCGCGACTTGCGGAATATCGGTACGTTTTCATGTCTTGGCCCGCGTCGTTATCAGACACTAACATGCACAAGGCTACATTCTTATGGTCCGGTGAAGCTGCGCTGGCAGTTGGTTATCCCGAAGCGAATCGTCGAGGCCTATGCAGTTAGTTTATACACTCCCTCTCTCCCCCCTCTCGTCTCTACTGCGATGATGAGGACCGCTGCTGAATATGGTCTCACAGTCTCGATCTGGACATCGATCGGCAAGCTGGGCACGATCATCGCCGGTGCCATCCAGCTGGCGCTAAATAAGGACAAGAACCAGACGGGCTCCATCGCGCCCCGGACATACCTCGTCCTCACGGCCATTCAGTGCCTCGGCCTCCCGCTTAGTCTTCTCATCAGTCCGCCCCACAAGCTTGTCCGAGTCGACGGGACAAAACCCACCTTCACCAGTACCACACGCACGTTTCGATCACAGATTAAGGCGTACCTTTCCCAGTTCAAGCGCAAGGAGGTCGTCCTTCTCATCCCCGCCTTCATTGCTGGTCAGTGGGGTGCCACATACCAAAGCAACTACCTGGCCGCTTACTTCACTGTGCGTGCCCGGACGCTAGCCAGTTTTCTCCAGGCCATCGTAGGTATCATTGTGAACTTGCTTATGGGTTGGTGGTTCGATACCAAGTATGTGCGCCGGTCCTGGCAGGCGCGCGGCCTCTGGTATTTGGTACTTCCACTGTTTACACTTGTCTGGATCTACTTTCTTGTGCTCCAATCGCGCTGGGACAAGAGCCCCCCAGGCGAGATTGACTGGAGCAGTGGCCACTTTCACGAAGGTGTGGCCGTTTACATCCTCTACCGGTAAGAAAAGACAAAACTCTCGCTCAATCTCTATACTTCTTAGTGGCAACAGGTTTTAGCGGTCCAGCTGACATTGCTCTAGGATTGCGTACGAAATTGTAGGCATGTGGCTCTACTGGATCATGGGGACATTTGACAGTGACGTCGACACTCTGAACTTGTCGATCTGCATTCTCCGAGGCGGCGAGGCGCTCGGTTCGGCACTCTCTTATGCTGTTGGGTCCGCTCGAAGTGCCTCACTAATGACGAACCTGATCGTCTCTGTGGTCGTCTTCTATGTTGCTGCTCCCTTCACAACATGGGGCTCTCATCTTGTCACCGATCTTAAGTTCGCCCAGGACAGCGGATCCGACAGTGATGCTGGGAACCAGGGTGTACAAACACTCGAAGACGAGCATCTAAGGGTGGGTGGTGTTCATATTATCAACGAGCCAAAGAGTTAAAATGTAACGAGCTGTTTTACAAGAGAAAAAATGGCAAAGTGCGTATGGAGAGCTAAGACAAACCTCGGTAATACAACGGACACCATATCTACAGAAGGCTTTCCTTAGCAATACTGATAGTAGAGAAAGGAAATATAGAATTCACTAGAGCTTTATCTTCCTGCTTAATTCATGGCAGGCATTGCATGTCCATCGTCCTGTCGTTGTCAACATTCTGCCAATGTGGTATAACCACATAAACCAAACCAACACCATCCTTTCTAACGCATGGTTATTTAAAAGAAGTGTAACCAGGAGTAGATTGATTAATTTCCAACATCACTGCTCTTATGCAGGGACGGCAGAATCCACTTCACTTGACTCAGAACTCTATTAGTCCAGGCATGCCGTGCTAAGGCTGCAGTTTTGGCGACGTTGGTTTCCGAGGCGAGAATCTGAAAGGCATGCAGTCCACCGGGCCAAATATGCAATTCCGACAGCACACCGCACTCCCACAGAGATCCGGCAAAAGCCACAGAAGCGTCGCGAAATATATCGGCGGATCCGCATTCGATATAGGTGGTTGGAAGTCCCGATAGATCTTTCACTCGTCCCGGAATAGCATACGAACGCATGCCATCCTCTCCCTTTTCGTCGCCGAGGAAAAGGTTCCAGCCTATTTCGTTGTGATTTTTCGACCATGTGCCATCTGTCCCGTATTGAACCACCGATGTTCTGTCGTGCTGATCATCAAGCATTGGAGCGATGAGGACCAGTGCGCAGATATATGGTCCCCCCTGATCACGACACAAGAGCGCAGTTCCAACAGACAACCCTCCACCGGCAGAAAAGCCTGCCAGGACTAGTTTTGTAGGATCGAAGCCCAGCTCGGAAGAATGCTTGCCGACCCACTTCAGGGCTGCGTAGCAGTCTTCCAGGGGTGCCGGGAAAGGGTTCTCTGGAGCCAATCTGTACTCCACCGTAATGCAAACTGCTCCATCCTCAACGTGTGGGAGCATCATCTCCATCCCAAAAAATCTGGTGCCAGCAATAGTCCCTCCCCCATGAATATAAAAAATACCGGGAACCCCATCCGTGATTTTATGGCCATTCTCAACAACTGCTTTCTTGGGACGGAATATGGATAATAAAACGTCATGTCCCTGCACGGTGGTGAAAGTGCGTTCCTCATGGTGGATAGACTCGGGAAGTTGAAGTTCTTCGAGGGAGCACCCAAGGGCTTCCCGGAACCTTCCAATGTCTTGAGATGTATTTAGACATTCTGTAGGCCTTTTCCCTTGCAGAATTGTGCTCAGGACTTCCATGTCGAAAGGAGGACGGATAATTGAAACCATGATGAAGAGGATTGGCTGCTTGGTTTGGAGGTTTCTGATGAATGATTTCAAGATACATTTGCATTCCTCGAGCACGCTGGCTACCGCTATTTATAAAAAATTGGTAAATGAAGAAATCATATATTATTAAGTAATTGACAGTATATACATAAGTTGATAACAAAAAACACTGCGTCGTCATTGGAAGGTTCATATTTTGACGGGTTACAACAGGACAACTCGGTCAAGCCGTCGACACGGCCCGACTCATTTTTATATTCCTTTTTCAACTCGAAAAACAAAGCAAAGCATGTAGGTTTTTCATGATCTTTTCAGCTGGGTGAGGTTTTAGTAATAGTTCCTTCACCGGAAGGAATATCGATTTCAAGATTTGGAAGGATGTCCACTCTAGTTGGGATTGATCTTTATTGCCAGTGGGCCACAAAGGAATCCACCATTATTGAAGAATCTATCGGCGGTGAGAGAGGCGGCAGGGTATCATGCAAAATATTGACGGAAGTGCGTACGGAGTACCATCGTTTGAGTAGAAAGAGGGGCAAAAGTTCTGTGCGGTGGCGGGAATAGGATCTCGGTGAATATACGGGACAACTAGTGCACAGCCGGCTTCCATGAACCCGTACGGTATGGCCCGCGTGGCGAATCTAAAGAAGTTCAGATGCGTACACGAATGGGCCTCGAGTCACGAAAATTGTAACCAACTCGCTGGGATGGCAGAACTGCCCCACTCAATTTCCGCCCACTACCTCCACTTACCGATGCATCCTACCACCCCTCTGGCCCCGCTCTCAATTGGCCACTATCAATGCGTCTCGGCCATTCCGTTGCACATACGGAGTATTGTCTGCCGAATTGGACATGGCCCGGTTGATGTAGTGTGTCCTTGGCTTCTCCCATACTCGTAGTTGTTCTCTTATCTGATGTATACAAAGTTGCACGAACCAACTTCGAAAGGAGGTGTTCGTTTATTGGTGCCATTTTCAAACACAGTTCTTGATTTTAGATCTTTATATGTCAGGTATAGCGAGCTCGTCGGTACATTGGCCAGTATCTGGCAAAGCAGGGATACAAAGAAACCGTGAAGCGGAACAAGAATATTAGTAAAATATGGACCATGTGATCGTCATCTGGATTCTCATCCGAGAAAAGCTGAAACGACTGTCCAAGGAAGGAACTGTACGTGGATACCCAAAGACCCGTGGGAATGTAACGGGACAGAGGTTGGCGGGCGCGGATAAGACATCATAGAGCAAAGCCGTGACGAATTCCATATCCATGGTTGCATCAGATAAAAGTGGCGGTCTGTCGACAAAACTAGAAGCTTCCAACTAGGCAGTTGGAACAATGATTCCTATAGAATATCGACATTTCCAGGGCCATGCCTTCGGCATATCTTCAAGTACGTATCACGTCTGCCGACCGTTGTATGTGTTTCTTTCGTCATGGATGGACATTTGCATAATATCTACACTCTTCTTTTGATTAAACATATATAACAACCATTGATATTTCCAATCCTGGAGATAATACGGAATTTGGCTTGTATAAGTAAACCAGTTGCGACATGGGCAGTCAGATATAGACAAGGACAATCCATCTCACCGACCGTCATTTTGCGAGATGCCCACATAAACTCAGGAGCGGCCAGGCCACTGGAGCAATATGGCAGTGCATATTTATGTGTTTAGCAAGTTAATATCACTTAAGAAAGGCTATGTGGGATGACGAAACTCTATCCAATACCCTCTCAACATTGTCTCTACAGAGTGCGATTCAGTCTTTCCCAAGCGGTATGCCGTCTTGTGGCGCATGATCTTGCGACTCTCGCAAGGCCTGGCCAATTTCGGACATGGCTTACCCGAGTGACGGTTAAGACTGATTACTAATATCCGCCAAGGCGGAGTAAAATCGCGGCGGGGCAGCATTTTAGTGCTTATGTTTAGGTATGATGCTCTGTAATACGGAGCACGCCCTAATACGTATCGTGCATTTATGGAATAATTGACTGTACGGGTACTTCTATATCAGTACGAGTATATGTGGCCAGTACAGAGTACCAAACAACAAATTCAGCCCGGTTGCTCTCAAAGTGAGCAAGGCAGACTTGTACAGAGTATAGTACCTTTTTAAGCGTGGCACCATCTAAACGGCCCGGCCCGGCAACATGTTTAAATTCGCCGACTGCGCACCAGTGCTCTATCTCAAGTGGTTACGAAGGCTCTACTCCGTATGCGAAGTCAGGCTGCACCTGTAAGCAAATACAATTACCAGTGATGTTGTTTGCCATTTTGTTGAAGATATGGCGCCGGTTGGGCATGTTGGGGATGGGCTGGAAACCCTGTAGCCTGGAGTTTTGAGGTCAGCAATGCACCGTTCACGAATGTGGAGGTGCAGTTTTTAGGCCTACTATTGGAGGAATTGGCAACACTAATGTACAATGGTTCGTGTTAGATGCATATAGTACGACTTTCTTATAGACCCTGGCTTGTGTTCGTCTTCCCATTTTCGTGTGTGAAATTTAGGTCTGACCAGATTTCTCACTTCTCTTTTCATCTAAAACAACAGTCATATCCTATTGGCATTGGAAATGGCACACTTCGAAGATAATGGCTTGGGAGCACGCCCACTACGGCGACATAGAACGATGCCAGCACGACTGGAATCTGCATCATCGAGCACCATGTCACCCCCACCTATCGTATTTTTCCAGCCAACCTCCACCGCCCAAACTCACTCAACGCTACGGCCTATGCCTCCGACCAGGCCGACATCAACACACATGAGTGTGTCACCACCACCGCCGGCACAATCATCGCCCATGATGTCCATTCCACAAGGTGCCGGCCTTAACAGCAGAGGGCATGTGTATTATCCTGTGCTATACCCTCCTCATGTCTCGTACATGACTGGTTATACACCGAACATGTCAGCACACAGCTACCAGCTATACCCAAGCGAGCACACGGAAACACTGCCGCCCTCCTCTTTCTATTCGCATGGACGTGGCGATTTTTATAGCACTCGGTCAGAGGACTGGTCCGACAACAGTTCATGGGAGCCAAGCCGTGTTCGTCCAGATGCAGCATCCAGCTCGCGAGACCGGCCACAGCCAGCAAAAAGCATATTGGTAAATAGGCGGCAGCCACGGAAGACTCCACGTCCACCGCCAACTTTTCGTTCACCGTCGCCATCACCCCCCCGTTCGGAAAGGCGACAGTCGCAGTTTCCATCGCGGCCTTCGTCACCTGAGCTGTCCGCACCAGAAGGCAATCGTGAAAACCAATCAACACAATCAATAGAAGAGGAAGAGGACAGCGAAGAGAACGATGAACGTATCTCCGCACGCACTAGTCGATCCTCTTCTCGCCGTCCAAGTGTGGCTTTCAATGACAATTACGACATACTCGAGGACGGTCACATCTACAGAAGGACAGAGTTTGACATCGACGATGGCATGTATGATATTGATGACACTTCGGCAATGTATATTTTTACGCCATCTCACATGTCCCACACTTCCTCAACCCAAACCAGCTCCCAGGATGGAGACGAGCTATCAGAGACTGGACGGAGGGACGCTTGCAACAGTGGTGGCACGGGTGGAATTGACCATATTCACCCATTTCAATCTCATCTCCCCACGCTCTCACATGTCTTTTCGTCAGACTACTCTGGTGATTATACGCTAGGAGGATCACACGGCGTTAATCTCACAGTTGTGGCAAGCAACCGCATGAAGCACATACCTTTGTTCCGCTGGAGGTAAGATTATCTACAATAATACTGTAAATAATTTGGCCTTGTGATACTAAAATTAATAGACATTGTACACGCATCTCGATGGACTTTGATGATTTCTCGGTACGAAACAGTTCGCTTTGTCAAATGAACGAGCATGTGGTAAAGTTCGGCAGCTGATTCTAGCAGACTGAGGCAACACATACCCCGAATTTGACTGCAGTAGAACTCAAAGGAATTCGTGATGTGCTTTCTCGTGTGCAGAGAAAGCACGTCAAGTATATCAAAACGGCCAACGGTCTGAATGTCCGCCACATGGAGCCGGCCTGTATCCAGCACACCTTGCCACGAGACGGCTCAAGTTATACTGGCCGCACTGTTACCTGGATATGCTTGCCATACTTTTCTCTTGAGCAGTACTCAGGTCTCCAGGGTGGGCCGGCCGGATCTTCAGTCTTCCCCATCGAAACTCTGCTGCAGGCCAAATTCTCTCGGACTGGTCGAGAACGAGACATGCTCCAAGCCATCTGCCGAAACAAAGATGCCAGAAGAGGTCAATGTTTCCATGTCGCCCAGATATGGTGCCTGGTAGTTGACGATTGTATGGCATAGCAAAAGTTCCCTTCGTTTTTTTCTTTTATAAACTAACGTACAAGCCTTCCTATTCACCTACGGCCGTATGGCAGAAAAGGAGCTTTGTGTTGGCTCTATCGGTATGATCATCAAATCTGCCCAAGAAATCGTAGACGAACAGCACCAGACATTCATTACCGTTGCACACAAAAAATCGATCAAGTGGTCGCTTCGTGTCGAAGAGTGCAGAAGTTGGTTAGACTTTCTCTCTCACTTTCGCGAATTTTGGCCCCAGCAACTGTTATTCTTCCGTGGCAAGCGCCCTATAACAGCCCATGACTGGCCTAGGGTCTGGAACATTGCAAAACATGCAAACGATAAGCTCGCCCTAGAAATGCGCATTGGGTATGTCCCTTTTACGATTCCTTTTGGTCAGGATCTAATAACAAGCAGACAATCTGCTATTTCACTTCCCGTGGGTATCTTGCTTCCTAAGGAAGATGGCTTCATGTCCAAGGAGAAGAGCAATCCTTCCAATGAGCACCCAGCATCGAAATATGCAACAGAACAGAATTACGATACCCCTGAAAACCCGTTGTCGCCTTCCATATCAATTTTCTCTTGTCTCTTGGGTGTCATTCATGTCGAAAGCCAGAAAATCGACGAAGACGTTCTAGACGATCATCTTCGGGAAGTGGAGGATTACCTACTATCCAAAACCAGATTCAGCGACCGTCGTGCCTACGAAAACTGCCCAGAAGCAACACAAGAGCAGATCTACTCTGATCTTGAAAAGGCGGCTGCTGATATGTCCAAGTTCAACAGCCATCATCGCGCACAGCAACAGGCCTATGAGATGCAAGTCGACATATACAATGCGGCAGCTGTGATATTCCGATTCTTTTTTCCACCTGGCGTGGAAGTTCCTACTATTCGGAAATTCTGGGGTGCCATACAGATTATTATTTCTGTACGTTCTAGTCAATACCCGTCTTCTCCTTGCTTCTTTTGCTATCTGACTCCCCAACCTGACATCCTCTCTAGAGTTGTCAACCTAGTGTCTCGGTAACAGGGATGCAAACTAGATCACAAATCGCTCGATACAACATACAGCATATCCGGTACGAGCTTCGGGTACTTTGTGCCGCGATCCAAGCCTTCAACGAGATATTTGGGCATGCAACCCCTCTTGAGCAGACCAAGATTTTCGTGCCTAAAGAAATTGTGGGGGGTTGGATGCACCTTCTTATGGGGCTTATCCTCATGCCGGAAGACATTGAGCGCAGCGACCGTCTTGTTGATCATGCCAAGAATCTCGTCCGCAACGGCATGTCAGATATGGTGCGGTCACTGTCCGAAACGCCGTTGCTCGAAAGCTCGGTGGTTTTGCCCCTGGAGCTGATGTCTCTTATTGGCTTGAAATTGATGCAAGATTCGACGGTCGGTATGCCGGGTATCAACGACTGCTATTCTTCATGCCTCCATGAACTGGTGAGTTCAGATCTCATTTCTTCCGTACATACAGAGAAAGAAATGTACTAATATATCTTAAGGAGTCGGACATCGCCTCCAAGGCATCGGATCGTTCACGCGAGTACCACATCAACCTTCTGCAAGAGGAAATCATTGCCATTAAGCGTGTTGTGAATATGCAGCTTGAGATTTTCCGAGATCTGTCTGAGTTTGAGATGGATGCAAACCGTGCCGAGCGACCTCGAGCTGTGTTCAATCCTCCACACTTAGCCAGCAATGCATTGACATCCTCTATTCCCTATCATGACAGAATGCGGGTGCCTTCCGACGCCCGTCCTGCCTATCTCGACAGATTACAGTCCCGTTCCAATCCGGCATCGGTATTCCGTGGTCAGCCACACTCGGAGTATGAGCCTATGACTGTCTATGATGATCTAGCGCCAGCAACTTTTGTTGCCGTAGACGCCCCGAATTTCCGTCTGGCATCCACAGATACGGGCGGTTACCGCATGCTACTTCTCAACGAATGTGTCCAATTCTTGACAGGACGTGAGCACGAATTTTCTGGATTCCGTGATTGGGCTGAGTTTCTCGAGAAAGTGGTGAGTTATTAGTTCGTTGTCAATCCTCCAACTCTGCTGACATGCATGTCCAGAACCAACAGAAAATCGACACCACAAAGGATCGACATGAAAATGCCATCTACGCGTTCACGATCGTTACCATTATATTCTTGCCACTCAGTTTTGTGGCCAGCGTTTTTGGCATGAATACCAATGATGTGCGGAATATGGAACTTAACCAATGGGCTTACTGGGCCACGGCTGTTCCAGTGACCATGATCATCATTTTCTTAGGTCTTCTCTGGACGGGTGAATTAGGAAACATGATTCAATGGACCCAGTCATTTGGCAGGCAGCACAAGGGCTACCGGATTCTTCCTGGCGGTCTGTCGTATGACAATTACAAAAATGGCACAGGCATCCAAACACGGCCTATCTGTCGAAGACATGATACGGAAGATTACTATTCAAGAGACCAGATTGAAGACTTTCCATAATACTGTCAGTTGTTTGTATCGGACGCGTTAATATTCGGGATTTTATGATGCGGAAGTAGGCTACATTATCAAAAAGGAAGATACAATATACGCCTAATTTGTAAAAGCTTGAGAAGTAAAACTTGAACTATTTATAGAACGTCATAATCTTTTTTGAATGAAATATTTCGTGTGCAGTAAAATAATATCATTGTTCAAACAAAGCCTTAGCATTTCCCTCACTTACAGCATAAGGCTTGCTCGTGTCGTTATCAAATGCCAAATAAACATCAACGTCAAAGGATTTGGCCATGGTTGTTGCAGAACTCCAAGGAGTGAATGGTGTATCCGAGCCGTACAGTAATTTTGTGTAGTTGACCCACTGGAGTAGTGCCGGGATAGCCGATGTGACAGGCCATGGGCCAGCGAAGTCAAAGTAAAAACTCCTAGCGAGTATCTCTTTCATGCCAGACTCTGTCAAGGTAAAATTGGGAGTCAGGGTACTGAAAGTGATAAGCCGGTTTATGGTGGGAACAATGGCCCCGCCGCCATGTGGAATGATCCATTTTAAGCTCGAGAAACGGTCGGGCACGCTTGAATAAAATAGATCGGCAAAGGTGCGAGCAGACTCAAACGGAAAATCGAGAATGGGGGCAGCATGTTGGCGGAAAGCTACGGGCCGATTCAAAGCGGCCCACTCCTGTGTCGTCATAGGTATAGTAGATCCGTTGACGTTAAAAGCCAAAGAATTGCTCAATGTGCAAGGCGTAGTTGGGTGCTCAAATATAGTCACTCCGAGGGAATCAAGAGCGCTGTAGACAGGGTCAAGCAAAGGGTCACCAAAATACAACCCATAGTAATTGGAAAGCATAATAACCCCGTCAGGCTTGGGGTCTAACTCATTAAAGACATAGTCGATCTCATCCAGTGTTGCTGAGATGTCGGGTAGCGGGAGAGAAGCGAAGAAACCAAACTTGTCGGGGTACTGAGCCTTGACACCAGAGGCATATTCATTGACCTGGCGGGCAAGTTTGATCGCTTTTTGTGTGGCATTGTAGGATGGCACGGTAAGATAGACTCCGGGGCTCGAAACAGACAAGTAGCACTTGTCAATACTGTTGTTCTGCATAAACTCTAGATGAGACTCGGGGGACCAGTCCTAGTTTGTGAGTATGGAGATGGTAATAATAAAAATAAAATAGACGTCGGAGTAGAAAATAGAGTCTTACGGGAATACTAGGCATGCCATCGGGGCCGGGAAGTTCTCCCGCCTCGATCAGTGCTTCACGGTAGAAATCCGGAAGAAAATGAGCATGGACATCAATCTTCGGATTAGATCCTGAACCATCCATAGCCAGCACGCACTGGAATATAGCAGCAAGTAGGCTGCCGCCATTGTAAACAAGAGACAACTTCATGTTTTGTGAAATGTAGGAATTTGACTCATGAAGAAGACAGAGAAGAGCGGCATGGGATTAGCATGAGATCAACATGATTAAATACAAGTATTTCATCCCATTTTATCTCCCCGCATTGATTTGGTGATCAAGCTCTATTATGTTATTTGCTGATTTACGTAGCACCACGGTTGTATCGTAGAGTAGTAATATAATGTGAAGTTCACTGCAGATGTGAAGTCCCGTGCAGGTAAGACATGTATTTACCATATTATTATAGGACATAAACTTCTAGTTCAGTTCTAGTTTGCTTGTTTTTGCAAACTGGCCAAATCCTACGAGTATTAAGTGCAGGTTTTCAGCTAGATGACCGAAACACTCCATTCGATATAAATATGTCAGATGACAAAGTGGGACCTTTATTTGCTCGACAATGAGATGGTCAGCCTGGTTTTAACCCCGCTTCTCTGAAATTTTATCTTTCCGGCTTTTAGGCATTCATAATCGCCATTCAGCATTTACTCAAAGCAAACAAAAAAGAAGAAAGGAAGAAAAAAATCTCAACGACTTGAAACGGGCAACATGGCGTCCCGGTTTATTGCCGAAATAGCTCGACTGGATCTCACCGATATCCGAGCGGGTCCAGCTAAAATCACCAAACTTCAGCAACTTGCTTCCTACAATTGGTTAGACAAGTCTGTGCCCACTATCACAGTTCCTGGTAAGGCATTTTCTACGGAATATTCCATAAATGGTATTAACCCATGGTCACCGCACTAACGTTCTCCACAGGCTCTCCGCCTATCTGGTCTCCGCCTTCAGTGCCTCCGAAGTTGACGCCGGATTCTGGGAGGGTGTACATTGATCAAAACGCAGCCCGAAACCCTCGATTTCCTCTTGAGCCTCTATTTCGCGCCCTGTACAACGAAAACCCCGACTTCAAGATCTGCGACGTTGACCTTGTCACAGATAGAAACAACATCCGTAAGCTTCTACGCTTCGTTCAAGGATCCGCCCGTGATGCTTTTCAGATCCGAGTGGAAATTGTCGAAAAGAGGACCGCACTTTTGATCCGCGTGGAAGAAAAGGCAACGGAGATCATCGAGGGTTTCAAAGGATATGGCCACAACTTTGAGGATGCTTACACCAAGAGCGAACGTGGATGCACGTCGTATCATAGAATTATCGGCTATGAGTTTGGCGGAATGAACTGCATCGTGAGGCACGAGACGGATGGATACATTGGCGACAATGGTGCGAAGGATATTGCTGATGATCTGTCGGGCGCGTTGAAAGGGCTGTCCATCTCCAAGGCGGGTATTGTCACCAACAACAAGAAAGCACTCGCCGTTAAAACTGGTGGCAGAGCCGTGAATGCTGTCTCGCTTCTTGAGATCAAAACACGAGCTAGTCATCGCTTGATAGATATGGGCGACGTCTATCCTCAGCTTTGGATCTCGCAGACGCCCAAGTTGGTTGTTGCCTATCATGATAGGGGTCTTTTTGGCAGAGTCCAGCCACAAGATGTGGCAAATGGCATTCGTCAATGGGAAGCAACCAATCAAAATGATCTTCGCCGTCTCGCATGTCTGTTGGCCAAGATTGTTAGCGTGGTGAAAGACGTTGATGGTAGAAAAGCTATTGTGAAGTATGATGGGGGTGTGAACCTGAAGATTGTCAAGGGAGACGGCAAGTCTGCTTTGCCGGATGATTTGTACCCGAAATGGGAAAGTGGAAAATGAGATGTCGCCGGTACAAAGAGAGAGATCAGTGAGACCAAGGGTCAACATAGGAGACGGCTGGACGAAGAGATTCATTTTTGGAACCGAGGAGAGTCTCACCCTTCTCGGCTGTTCGGACGGGAAAATTAAGCCAGTAATTGACTTCACAATGGTATAGGTGAGCATACCTATCAATAGAACCTTTCCTTTGGGCAAAGATTCCATTCTAGCAGTCAATACTGTAACGGAAAGTATTTATTACGAGAAATTTCAGAGAAACGGGACCGGGCGTCATAAAAGAGTAATACAATCAAGTTCGGACGTCAATTGGAGATTGTCCGAAAGTTTGCTGTTGCATGTATGCATTGTTTGACTGATAGCCGGACTAGACAGATGACTGTGTTTCCATGAATGCAGCATACCCATAGTATTATGTCCTACACCTGAGTATTTTATTGATTTCTACTCTTTTTTTTAACGACACTTGCATACATTAATTTCATTTGATTAAATTTAAATTTCATACTTTGTATCGGATATGTCCATCTCCTTTGATTTCCATGTTGACATTGTTGGTGGTGGCATTGCTGGGGTGATGCATTTTTCTGATGACACGGTGGCTACGGCTGATGTAGGTAAGTATTTGGCGATGTCTGTCCATGTCTACCGCCGTTCTGATATATATATTTTTCACGATTAGTCATCGGTTGCGACGGTGTCTGGTCCCGAATCCGAGAAAAGCTCTTTGGCGACACTTACAGAGCAACATACTCTCACCAGTATTGTTTCCGTGTAGTTGTTCCGATTGACGCCGCACGCACTGCTCTTGGCGGCCATCGCTCCTCCACCCGCTTCATGTACAATGGGTCAGGTGCTCATGCCATCACTTACCCGGTAGCTAAAGGCTCCATGCTAAATGTACTTGTTGTAGTGTCAGATCCGAGACTGGAGGGGGCAGGGGGGGGAGCCGAACGTGTCATTTCTTCCAGGTCCTCTGTTGGGCGCTGTGAGGACGCAGAACGCGCCTTCTCTGGAAGCCTTGTGCTCGCGGTGTTGTCAGCCTTCTGCCATCTGCACCAGACCGATGGGCCATATTCGACATGTTCGAACATCCAGCCCCGTCGTACCATTGTGGATGTGTGGCATTGGCTGGAGATGCAGCTCACGCTTCCGGTCCCCGCCTGGGTGCAGGTGCTGGATTTGGTATCGAGGACGCTCTCGTGCTGGCCGAACTTCTGGCAGAAGCTAAGAAAACAACGGGTCAGCAGCGTATTCCAGCTGCCTTGGATGCGTATAATGAGATCCGGTATGAATGTACCCAGTGGCGAATTAAGCACACGTGTGACACAGTGGATTTGTTTCAGTGGCGGGATGCTTCTGCTGGGTAGGACGTTGAGTTGTTTGGGCGAGAGATTTCATGGCGCTTCCACCATATTTGGGACACTGATCCAGCTGTGATCGTTTCACAGGCTAAGCATGCATTTTTGGATAGACTGGGGGAGAAGACATGCAAGATGTAAGGAATTGAGACACCGAAAACTAGACGAAATTGCACTTTATATCTACTTTCATGCATTCTCTTCTCAGAAGCTCCTGTAAGATCCACTGTAACAAATGCGTTGAGAAACCAATGCACTGCATTATGGATCGAGGTGGAATGGACATACAATTTAACCATATTCTCAGGAAGGAGTTGCACGCAAAAGATCAGCCTCATACCACCCCGTTGTCTCGTCTTCCGTCTTGCCACCTACACTTGACATGTCGAGCGACACGCTATCGACGGTCTCAAAGCCAAATTGCTTCTTGTACCACGGAACGGCAGACTTCAGTGCCACGAGATAAATATCTTGCAGGACGTGTTGTTTTGCCACATTAAAAGCCTCTCGCACGAGTAATTTTCCGCAACCACGACCTTGGGTCTCCGGGTTTGTTGCCAAAAATGATATCCCTGGACATGGGTTCAGGCGTGAGTAATGTATGCATAGTTGTCATGACATGTTTCATACTTACAAAGACAGCGTCTTCCACCTATGCTTCTCTTTTTCATCTTATCCAGCAGCTCGCCGAATTTATCAAAGGCCGCCAAGTTCATGTCTCCTGGTTCCAGGCCCGGAGGTGGGTTGAAACTGTATGGCTTATTCCAAATATCGTCCGGCTGATCTTCTGTCCAGGCGATCCACGAGATGAATGCCAGAATATCACCCTCTTTATTCGTATCCCCTCCTCCCGTTGCTTCTACCACCTTCAGGTAATCTATCTTCGAAAAATGATCTTCCCTCAGCTTGGCGTATAGAGAAAGGACCGTTTCTGTCAGGCCATTTGGGTAGAGTAGTCGATCGATTGGCGAAACGGGTAAAAATGCCGCAAATTGCATGCGTGTTATGGTTTCGAGATCTTCCACTTTGGCTGGAAGTACTGCCAAGGCTGGCCCTGTCCCACTGATTCCACTACCCATGTTACCTGAAAAATGGTGGGAATTCTCTTTCAGGTGTCGCAACAACTTGATTTATGACCAGGAATTCGAGAATCACTGTTACCATTCGATTGTAACCCAGCAGCGGGGTATTTTGATTGTTTTTAACAAGAGAAGCAATGCAACCAATCATTGATCACTTATGCGTGCTATCGCTATTAACGCTATCGGCATCCACTGTAAATCCTTCACCCTATCCAGCTTCCATTGTAAGTAAGGTGGCATATTGCGTTTCCCCTTCTACAATTCTTCAAGCATACTTATTTAGCAAATTGGACATTGTAACTGTATACCATAATCTGCTATACGATTGATAACACTGCTTGGCAGCCGTTGAACCTCGTCAAACAAACTTAACATGCCCACGCAGGAAATCAATAACGCTCTTGTCAGATGTGTTGACCCAATTTGGTTCCAAAATATCTTCCTGTACATCGCCCTGATTCGTTTCTTTCATGTCCGCTAGTTGGCATATTTTTCCTTGGCTCATAATTTCCTTGTCCCCTTCGTCTGTCGTCTTGTTCGAGATGCCCAAATTGACAGGCTCGATGTCTCCAGAGAGCTGTCCACCCGCATCGTCAATTTCCATTCCGGCACTATTGCTTCTTTTGTCGGCGTCCAGCTGTAGATTCCCTTCGCTAGAAACCCGAGACTTCTCAAAGCAAATTGCATTACTTTGGGTGGACACACACAGTATTGGAAGCTCCAAATTGTCAAAGACGTCCGTATCGAAATCGTCAGTTGTGTCCGACTCATCCACTGTCCACGGATTCTGTGATGTTCCATCCCCAGAAATTTCACCGGATATAACTGTATGAATACTGCTACTCCACAATATGGATGTTTCGTTGTCCTCTTTTTTGTAATTCGATGGTGTGTTTGAGATGCGCAACCTCGGGCCTTGCTTTGAGCCTGCATCATCCTCATCAATAGCCGAAAGGTCAATGCAGTCGAAGGTCGCATCTCCAACAACAACAGAGCTGACAAAATATGTATGCTCAATCTTTCGATGTTTTGGTGCCCCCATTCCCTTGTCGGCGTCAAGCACTCTTTTTGAATTCTTTGACCCCGCCCCATCACAGCTGCTGGAAAATTGTTGCAAGTCTGGCTCATCAGACACATTGTCCAAGCATGCCAGCCGCTTCGATTGAATCGTACCAACAACTTCGTCGCAAGTTATATAGCACGTAACACACTCCAAATCTGTCGTAGGAACAAAAAATGACAACGGGTGCGTCTTTTCTTGCAGTTTACCCCTCCATATGTGCAGCAATTTCCCCCTCGTTGATTCTGCAAAGAATGTCACCATTGGAACTCTATTTTTCCACCGAGGAAGGCCTGAATCATTTCTGTTACCAAATTGGACCTTTGCAAGTGCATCCAGCTCGACAAGTTCCTGTCCATGGCGCCTCTGACGCCTGATAATATGCCCGTCAAGAGTCAGGCGGGGAAAACTCTTCAACGCATCGGCAATCTTCATGGCTGCTGGGGGGTTCCTGGCGAGGACATTTTCGATTTGCACTGCAGTAAGATCCGCAAGTTCTGAAACTGTTAAAATCTGCTTGTCTACCAATTTGACCATGTTGGCGGGCCCAATATCAGGCACTTGACAAAGTTGGGCGTGGTGTCCCTCCCAGGCTTTGGCAGCGAGACTTCTGGCGAGCTCTAAAGCTGTCTTCAATCCATTTGCATTTGCATCAGAAACCATGCACAGGGCATAGGCCTCCAAGAGTCTCTGAAGACATTCTGATGCTTGCTTTGTTTCAATCGTAATTCTTTGCTGATGTGGCAGGACACCTCGTGAGAGATCCGTCTGAATCAGTACGGATATTTTTTGCCATGTTTCGGTGACGCTCTCTTTGAATCGGAACGGTATGTCCTGTGTCTTATTCATCTCTCGAAGAATAGGTCTCTCTGTGCTTTTAATTCGGAATTCGTCAAACTCTGGGGCGCGGCAGATTCCATTCAGCTATTATGGTTAGTAGCTGTAGATAATGGCATGGATCAAGAGATATCTCACAAGTTTTTCCATGCTTGTGTTCTTTTCCATGTTCAGAAGCATCCTCATAGTTTCGAAACGAATCATATACGTTGACATTGCTCGGCCATATTCAGTCCCACAGAAGACAGTGCTGCTTTCGATTGTATATTCGATGAGACCAGATTCGGCAAGGCTCTTAACCCCAGTCCGGCAAATCTCCTCAAGTTTTTTATCCATTGTCCTGGGGCAACAATCAACACCCGAAAGCTCGTAATGACTCGGATTTTGCCTTAAACGAACGGCCAAAAAAGTCCCCTTGAGCCACTGTACAGCCGTTTCAACCGATGAGATTGTGCCGAGGACAATCTCCGAGTTGAGATGCTCGATGAGATTTAGATGAAGGGTGCTCTCGACCGGCTTATTTCCAGACCCGAGTGTCTTGTACTTCTCTTCGGTCTCGGCTCGAGTCAGAATAACGGCTGTGGCGCTGGTGTCAAATTGAGGGCGACCTGCACGCCCGATCATTTGCATGATCTCGAATTCATCATACTCAGCAAACTTCCCATTTTGGTAGCCCGTGGTTCCTTTGAGGATGACAGTATGGCACGGAAAATTGACGCCGACTGCCAAAGTGGATGTGCAACATATGATGCTGAGGTGACCTTTCAAGAATGCATCTTCCACGCTGGCCCTGTCTTGCCGTTCCATACCCCCGTGATGAAACGAAACACCACGTGATATGAGTCCCTGCAGCCGGACGCTTCCTCCAATATCGACCGATGGTTCTGGCCATGGCTTCTTGCCTGTGGAGCACATGTCCCAATATTCGGCAAGAGCCATGGCTGCACTCTCACATGACCTTCGCGTAAAACAGAACACAAGAACCGGCTTTCCTTGCGCGTGCTGGCTGATCATAATTGGAAGCTGGTCATCTAGAATATTGTCGAAAGAATGCTCATTTCCACTGAGGTTGTAACCATGGACGATCTTTTGTAGTCGAACCGGGCGGTATTCTTCACTGAAGACAAACTTCTTCGCTGGGATCTGCGGGCTTGTGTGATTGAGGCCAAGCCACTGAGCAATATCATTGGAGTTGGGGATCGTAGCACTCAAAGCCACAAATCTAACATCTGTCCCAAGAGATTTCATTCGTGATATGACTGTCTCCAGTGTCGCGCCACGCTTGTCCTTGAGAATGTGAACTTCATCAATGAGAACGAGCTTCACGGTCTCCAGAAGGGATCTATGATCGGACCATTTTCGCGTGACAGAGTCCCATTTCTCTGGTGTCGTGATGATAATGGATGCCGATCGAACTCTCCTGGCTTCAAATGCGGACGTGTCACCCGTAAATTCGGTCGCTTGCAAACCTAGACTTTTAAACTTCTGGTACCAGTCGCGTGCACGCTCGGAGCAGAGAGCCTTTGTTGGTGCTTGATAGACAATTTTGATATTTTTTTTCTCCCCAAGTGATAATAGCCTGCAAATTGCCAGCTCGAATATAACAGTTTTCCCGCTGCCTGTGGGGGCAGAAACAACCACATTGTAGCTGGAGTCATAAACACTCGAGAAACATGCTGACTGCACGGCATTGAATGTCGGGTAGGGGAAAACCGAGTGGAATTTCTTGTCGAGAGTCGCAGGACTGACTACATGGGTGGTATCTGGAGTCGGAATTGCCGTGGCAGGCAAAGGGGCGGGAGTTTGACGGGACTCCGTTGGTGATGAGTAAGCCGGAGTTGGTAGAAGTGCGGCCTGAACAGACCAGTGTTTATTTGGGCTAATGGCCGATTGGAAATATTGTTCATCAAAAACACACCCCTGCGGCTGATATTCTGATTCATTGGCTGCATGTCAATATACTTTACGTGCGTTGCACATATCAAGTTTTGTTTCTTACCCATGCGTTCATTTCGAGTTTCAGGTAATTCTGCTCGTTGGAATGTGTTTCTTATAACATTCCCGTGGCTGGTGTATTCAGGCCGCAATGTGGCAGGGGAATTTCTTGGCTGTTTCAACGATCTGGAGACTTTGTGACCCCGAGTTACGTGGTTTGTTAGTGGTTCTCTGTAGCTGTATTCCTCGGTGATACTGAGATCTCTTTCGAATGGATGCTGCTCTGGAGGCGAGTTCAGAGAGTCGTGATTCTGGACATATTGAGCATAGTCCTCTGATGGTGTCCATGTTCCATTCTCAAGAGATGGTCTGAGATCGGGGAAACAGGCTGCATTGATTGGGGAATCCATGTAATTATTATCCCGCCACCGTTCACCAAGTGGCCCCGTAGTATCGTTGATTTGGTCATGACACAAGGTTCTTCGATTTTTCTGCTGCCAATCCCCATGCTCGGGGTCGGCAGATTGGCTGGGTAAATATCGCGGGAAACATGGCCGTCGGATTGGAGGCATCCTGCGTCCTGATTTCTTCAGAACTGGTGAGAGATGGATCGTTAGGCCACTTCAGAAGTAAATTGTCGTCAAATATTCTTGGGAAAAATCATGGAAAGATGAAATCGAAATTTGAAAAAAAGGGCGGTCCTTTTAAAAATATATGGAAGTCGCGTCGTAATGTCAAAATTCCAGGAAGGCGCGCTTTGCATCACGGTCCCCCACCTTCCCGTTCCGCCTTGAACTTTCCTCATTCGAAAATCGCATCACGATGCTGATATACTTGAAAGGTACCCAAAGTTTAAAATAGTTGCACACTATCGCCTGGTAGAGTTGCCCGAATAAATAATTGAGAAGTGGTAAAAAAGCAGTTGTGATTCCATTTTGTTTATCCCGCTGTTTCCCGTGATACTTATAACCCATGTATCTGTGTATCCTGGCGCCTTGCAAATATTTATTGCCCCCAAACGCCACTTGTACTTTTCCAGTTAATGGGAAGAAAAAAAAGAAGAAAATGGGAATGGGAACAAACACGAAGAAAAAGAAACATGCAAGGAAAGCGTGGGGGGCTGGCAAATGCCCGGGATATCATTTCTCCAATCAAGGCGTTCGGCTTCCACCCCGAGTCCTCCTAGCTTCACATGGCACAATGTTATACATCACAGGCCGAGGTATTATTATTCTCCGCGGTCCTTTCTCCCTGAGTGTATCCTGTTATGATGTCGCAAGGGCGATGCTGGGCGTGATGTGGATGATCCCAATGTCCGGAGCGAAGTAAGTGGGTCGAGCGATGTCTTAACATCGTCAGTATACCTTGGGGTGGAGTCGATGGTTGTCTTTTCGAAATTGACGATCGTGATGGGAGGTGGTCGTCCCCGTCTCCGATCAGGTCCAGAATAAAGGAAGATTGAGATGAGCACGAGGGCGGTGCCAATAATGAACTGGAAGACAGCGGTGTATTAGTGACAATGAACCCCGGATCTGGAAAAAGGGAGCTATAACTCACAGAAACAGTAACGTGGAAATCAAAGAACCAGGTACTGAACAAAAAGCTGATAATGAAACTGAGGCTGGTGGCAAAGTTTTTTGCGATGTTGTCGGCGTAATTGATGCACAGAGATGTGAGGATTCCGCCAACGGACTGGAAAATGACGACAGTCCATACAATCCAATTGTAGCCGTCGAAGAAGCCATGCTTGAGAATCTCCTTACCATCCTTGTACACGATACCGACAAGAAGCGCCGGGAAGAGGGAATAAAAGGACAACTGGATATTGCGCGTCCAGATGGAAACAGGCACAGCAGAATCTTTCAGCACCTTTTCAAAATACACACCTGTCAGGCCAGACACCGTCACGGCCACAAGAACGGCCATGATACCCACAGAACGGATCATCTTGGGGCGGCTGTCCTCGTCATCTTCAATGCCCTGGTAGGATGCCGAGCGCGATACGAGGCTACCAACAGCGCCGCCCAGCGCCCTCTTGGTCAATTCCCGGGCCACGTCGCCCACGCCGCCTGCGGCTTGGCCCAGTTCGTGCATAGAACGCGGGAAGTAGTGATCGCTGAAGTCATGGATCATGATGGTGGGATCCTTGGAATCCGAGGAAGGAAGAGATCCAACAGAGATACCGATAGTCAGGAAAATGAGTGCAATCCATCGTTTGGGTGTCAGTGTACGGCGCAGTATGATTACACTGAAGAATGCGGTAGCGATGATCTGTAGGCCAAGAACCCCCCTGTTAGCCAGCTGGTGGCGCAAACAATAGACACACGTAACAGTTCAGACATGCCTTAAGTTGGTAAAGAACCTGGAAATGGGCCGGATCCAAATTTCCAAGGGCAACGTACTGCAGTGTATTTTGCAGGGTGTACAGGCTTGCCGGGATGGCCAGCTTCCAGCTGTCGCCCGAAAAGACGGAATTGTAGATCTGTTCGAGGACGACCGTTGCTGGAGTCTGGGGTGCGAGGGTGCGCGAGACGTCGTAGATGGCAAATGTTAGGGATATGGCAAGCTTCAGAATTTCGTTCAAAAAGACGGCGGTCGAGGGAAAGTAGCGGTGGTCACCCGGTGCAGGCATAATTCTCGAGTAGTGAGTGATCTAGCAGGAAGCACGTGAGTAATATGCACCAAATGATATTGCAAATGTCGAGAGGAGTTTGGAAGAGCTATACAAGTATCAGAGCGGAATTTTGGAAGGTCAACTGGGGAAAACATCCAGGGTTAGCAGGGAGCTGCGCATCTCGAGAAAAGCAAGCATGCCTGGCCATGATGCGCCCACCATAAACAAGGAGACCTGCTTCATAGGCACGCCCAGTAGGGTTGGCCCTGAAGAGGTTTGAGGGGCAGCATCAAGCAATGTCATGGTGTCAGTCTCGAACCAGACAAAAGAGAGAAGAGGGAAGAGTCAACTCGAAATCTGCGAAGGAAGACGAGAAGACAGAAGTGGGAAACGGGGGGCTAATAAGGTCGCGAGAGAAATCGAATGATTGAGACTTGGTGGTTCAAGACGTCGGGTGAAAACAGCGGAACGGCAAAATCGGCCAACCAGCTTGGAGCTTCTGTTGCTTGTCCCAGATTTGGGCTGTGCGGTGACGTAGTGCCGTCCTCCTTGTCGTTGCAGCTTTGCTCATGCGACCCCTGAAAGCTGCGACTTTGTCTGGTAAGCTGTCCCCTGCAGGTTTTATCCTGCAATGCGAAAGTCCACTGAAGCTAAGCGCCTTTCAGGCAAGCTCGCCAGTATAAGATGAAACAACTGCCCCTGAAGAGGCGGGGATGAAGCGAAGTGGCCGGAAACGAAAGAGATACAACGAGGGCCGAACCGAAGCGCGAAAGCAGCGAGTACGTATCCGTCGCATGAGGAGCTGTTGTTGATGGTTGCTGGAATGCACGAAGGAAAAAGTCCCGTTGAGTTTTTGGCGGGTACGGTTTGTGATCATCCGTGGAGATCTGCGCATGCTCCGTAAGCTCGCTCCCAGCTGAATACGAGGCGCGTTATCTTATCTTACCCCCGCGTCTCCATTATGCTTATTAAGCAAGTACATCTCAGTAACACCTTCAACTGATGCATTAATCAACCCTTGTTTGTTTTTTCAATATAAAAAATACCTTAACACGATCAAGCATCTATAACAGCTGTTAGAATGAAGATGGCGTTTTTATCTCTTCCAGCATGGTGTGGCGCCGATACGGTGTATGAGTTAACTCGGCGCATTGGAAGAATTCCGCATGTCTTTCAGTTCGCGAGATATTTTTTTTAAATAACTAGTGTATGTTAAATTCCACATAAATAATCTGTAAATTTTAAAGTAGGCATACATGTACACTGTGGCCATTCCATAGCAGTTTAGTGTGGCTTAATCCGGCCAGATCGTATGGTAGAGGTGATGCAAAAAAGTACATGGAACAATCACCTTATCTGGCTGACCATTTGTTCACCTCGAGGTCTTGATAAGGTAGAGGACATGCGCCGAGGCCTCTTGTTGAATGATTGGTTTAAGGCCTACAGGTATCCGATCTCGTCTTGGTCATGCATGATAACGGACAGGACATGTACTCCGCATCCATAGGCGCTAAATGCGAAAGGAATCTCCCTTCTTTACTCTACACAAGGCAGGGAATCTGGGTTTAAACTACACTTGCTTTGCAATTAAAAATCTTAACTTCACCTCATATTTCCACCTGGTTGAAATATCTAAATCGAAAATGGCAACACAAATTTCAACGTAAGCTTGAGTATATTCCTTGTGGGATGGACTGAATAACGGATCGAAATAGCACTGGACTTTCTCGTGATGGCTTTGATAAGCTCGTCGCCTCCCTTGGCTTTACGATGAAGCCTGAAGATTCTGAAGGCTACTACGGCCTTGTCAAGGCTATAGAAGATCAGGTCGAGGAGATTAATGCTCTCCCGGAGTATATCGACCCACGACTTCTGCCTACGGTTATTCCGGCCACTGCTCGAACATTCTCTGTACCAGAGAAGAAGGAAAATCCACTGAATGCGTGGAGCCATAGAGTGCGGGATCCATCGTTCCCTGCCCTTGATAATGAACTGACAGACGCAGTGCGAGCTTAAAGATGACAAAGCAACTGCCGGTGGCCTTCTTTCTGGCCGCCCGGTGGCTATCAAGGACACGGTCGCCATCGCCGACATCCCGCTCACTCTCGGAACTGAACCGTTCCATCTCAGCTCTGACCAGCCATATCCTATACCGTCCATTGATGCACCGGTCGTCACCCGTATTCTCGAAGCTGGTGGCGTTATTAAGGGCACGTCGACCTGTGAAAACTACTGCATGTCGGGACTGTCCTTCACCAGTGCCACTGGTCCTGTCGAAAACCCCTGGCTGCCCGGCTACTCGGCCGGGGGTAGCAGCAGCGGCTCAGCAGTACTATTGGCCATCCAAATGATCAAGGCTTGGCGTACCAAGCGTGGTCTTCCGATCACTGACCTCGGCGAGGGCGTCGACTTCTCCCTTGGCGGTGACCAGGGTGGCAGCATCCGGCTGGTAATCCCCCCCTTCTTCCCCATCCCACAAGTGCACACTTGGAATAGTTGACAAGAAATAGCCTTCCGCCATGTCTGGTATCTACGGCCTCAAACCGACACATGGACTTGTACCTTACACTGGTATTGGATCCTTGCATCCACTTGCTGATAATGTGGGACCCATGGCGACATCTATTTCAGATGTAGCCCTGCTACTGTCGGTCATTGCTGGATTTGACGGCATGGACCCGCGCAGCAGCCCCTTCACCCCCCTGCGATCTGCGGTTCCCGCCTACCACGAGCAGCTGACAGCAATCATCGACACCAAGAAAGTTGCAGGTGACTGGACACCCACGAAGGCTGGAAAGGGCTTTCGTGTCGGTTTACTTAAAGAGGCTCTGGAGCTTCCTGAGGTTGACCCCAGCGTCGTGTCTGTCGTGCGTGCGGCAGCATCTCGATTCGCCAGTCTTGGGGCCACTGTGGTAGATGTATCTGTACCGCTACATCTCAAGGCAAAGTCGCTATGGACGGCCACAATGCTCGATTCAGCGGCAGATGTCTTTATCGCCAACAAGGCACCGGATTTGGTGTCACACCCAATCCCGGGCTTCGTGCCGCCGGTGCCGACGCAGTCGTGGTATGATACAATGAATAAGTCGAGCCCGAGTGTTGTGGCATCGTTACTCGGTACTACCTACCTTGGCGACCAGAAGCGCTTCCCTCCACGCTACAGAAATAAGGCAGTCACACATGCCGTACAACTGCGTGCTTGTTATGACGCACTTCTCACTGCTCCTGATGGCGTCGACGTACTACTTCTGCCAGTCACACCTACCGTTGGCCCACCGCATGCAGACATGGCTAGCAAGAGTGTTGCGGAACGATACAACGCTGCAATTGGAGTTCTTGGCAACACGGGCCCCTTCAATATCACTGGTCATCCGGCACTGTCCATGCCGGGCGGCTGGGGGCCCGTGGCGGATGGGAAAGGTAAATTACCTGTTGGCATTCAGCTCGTGGGCAGGCATGGTGGTGAGGTGGGTGTCTTTCTGGCCGGGTCGATCCTCGAGGTTGCCGGCTTTGGGCTGGATTGTGAATAAAGATTACATGAAGAGGAGTATTGAATATGTGGTATAATATGGCTTTTTCGCAGCTATGTTTGTCACTATAATTGGAGCACCAAATCTCTAGACATAGTCCAGAATTGCAATACTCGTACGTGGTTCGCATGATTTCTTATGACCATGATGAGAGGAGTAACAAGTTGGGTTATCCTTTTGACTGGATTGCAAGTTTAACTTGGTAAAGCGTGCACTTTCAATGTTAGGTTGCATATCTATGCACGGAGTACCTGTGATCCGTACTCTGTACTAATACGACGTTATATATGCGGATGCTATGCGTGAGCGGCCATTCCGTACTTGCACAAAAATTCGGCCAACCTATCATCCTTGCAACTTTCTGGAGAAGGATTCCGGGCCGGCTGGGCTATCTTACTCATACGATTTGGTAATAAACAAACGCCAGGTCCACTTTAGTTATCAATATGATCCTACGTTGAACCAACAACTAACAACCAACATACACAATCCTGCATTAATTGACACAAGTTGCATCACTCCTACCAGCTACATAGAGTCCAGAAGAGTAGCCGTAAGCCCGAAGCAACCTACACGTTACAGAGCGGGAATATTCACATCTGCCGACAGGCCGATCTGTGTACGGAAAGCAATAGATATTGTGATGATAGCAGCACCGACATCTTAGTTTAAGGAGTATTTCATCCGTGTTGTTGGGTCAGCTTTACAAGTCGTGAATTATACTCGAAATAAGATACATATTTACTCCGTATATTGTATGCATATGTATTTATTGAATAGATCCATGGGTACTGCGTCATTACATTTCTAGTTTTCTAGTAACGGTTTATTTTTCTTTTAGAATATAAAAAGAACAGTTTCAAGCATAAGCGAAGGCGATAATAATACTGTTACCTCAAAGCAATGGAACTTCAATTTATGTAATCAGGAATGTTAATTTGCATTGTCTTTTAAATATATGTTGGTGTAGCAACGTCTTTCGCAAATTGGCTATCATTCAGACAGAACATGAACCCTAACTCAGTTGATATCTAGAGGCGACGGCGCCCCCTCTGGCCAAGCATCTACAGCCCACTTGAACTCTCGACTGTATATATTTTCCTTCTGAGAATAGTGGGAATTCCAAAACCGATAGGTCGAGTAGCTTTTTTGTTTGTAAGTCCAGGAGTGTTCACCGGTCGGTTGGTGAGCCTCGGCAATTTTCGTGTAGTGTTCTGGGTCTTCAACTACAACGATACGACGAATCCTTGTATTTCGGAGAATGTTGTAGATAATACCAGTAGGGTGCCGCATGCCACCTTTCTGAAAAACGAGTACATCAAGGCTAGGTAGGAGCTGGATGGCTCGAAGGAAATTCTACCATGGTAAAACGTCAGTTCTTATAGCCTAGAAGAAAAGGGTCGAGACCACATGCGTGAAAAGAATTGTGTGGGGTTTCTCCTTCGAGAATGAGCGTTTTCAGCCCTGGGAACATAGTTGCAATTTCTCACTCGTTAGTTGGAGTACAAATAATAGAATACTTATAAAGTACACACCGCCTATATCCGATGGATGAATATTTTCCTTGTTTATGTGCAGCGTCTCAATTTTTCGGCTTGTAGAGGCAAATTTAAGACACTTATCATCATGGGGCTGCACTTCTAGACGTATCGCCAGTCCGCTAACTGCAGGCATGGTCTGAAGTGCCATCTCTGGAAACCTGGGGCGTATGACATTGTCCAGCTGGCTAAATCTGATAGATTTTATTTTCGGAAACGAATTGGACTCGAGTAGAAATTGGTCCAGATGGTATTTTAATTTGTCGTTTGTGGCATTGCCAGAGACAATTTCGAGATGTGCCACATGGCACCAAGAGAAGAAAAATCCGATACGGTCGCCATTACTCAAACACTCCAGGTTCAATGTCACAGACCTGTTATTTATTCATTAGAATCATATATGGCATTGGAGAACATCAAAAACTCACTTGGCAATACGCGCAAAATCTAAAACAAAGGCTGGCATACTTTTGTCTGTAGCCGTCGAATTGATTTTTATGGCAGTGAACAAGTCGTCGAAGATAGACTTGCGGAAGAATCTATCCACAAGAGACAATGCCATCTTGTCGTAAATACTGAGATGTTTGGTGATGGCGCTAATGAGTTCCAGTGGTAGCTTTTCGATGCAACAATTGCCACTAAATGGGGGACTGGCTGCAGGATGGATGAATATATAGCCAGAGCTATTCAGCCAGTCCATGAGGCATTGCGTATTTCTTAAGGTGTGGCGAATCGGCGTAGACTCCATACTGGCTATAGGTAACAAATTGAAGGTGAGAAGAAAAGAAGGAAAATGGCCCGGCATAATAGAACATTTGAAGAAATATATTTTATACTGGTCATAAAATGAATATGCAGGTGACAAAACTTCATTATATACAAGTAAACGCGAACCACCCATTTTGTTTGTTGTATGGATCAAATAGTGTTGGAATGATGATGCAAATACGGAGTACAGAGTCTCTTCACTTTCCGGGTATTTGTTGGTTTAGCAAACGACATGTCACGACCTAGAATTACGGAAGTCGCCTTCTCTACTCCGTGCTCTGGATTTTTTAGTGAGTGCTACCAACGAGCGGGGCACTTATTCCGCGGCATCGTTTCAATTATTGAGGCACGGTACCACTGCATGGAGCGTCAGAATTGCCAAGCGAATTCTCTCGTGGGATGCGGTGTGAAGTGATCAGCGAAAATAACTTTCCAGTGCTATGTAATTTAGGCTTTCCGTTGAAATATTCTTTTTTCAAATGAGGGGTTTCTGTACAAACGTACCCGGCATCGGGATTCCGACCGGATTCCGACGTCATGGGCAGAAAGCGTTCAAGAAAACATGTAAGAATTTATTGTCTTGCGCCTCCCACGTGGGACTGAGAGAATATGCTTTCCATCTGATCCTAGACGCTACTGGGCAGCGGTAAATAAATCGGCGTGGACTCCGACACTATTGGCGAGCACGTGTGTTAAATGATTGGTTGGATTGAAGAATCCTATCGGCAGACCAAGACAGCACCTCGTTGGAGCTCATGATTTGCAGCTCGTGCAGAAAGCTCTGTTCCCGATTCTCGTATAAGTAATGTCATTGTCGCCAGATATCAGTGGCCGGCCTTGGTTGACTGGTCAATCAGCGCAGCTCGTCTTCCATATCTTCTGTCTCCCCCGCATCCAAGATGTCCTGGTCTCGTCTTATTGCCGCCTCGGCTCTCGTGGCCACTGCCATTGCGCAGTCCGACATGCTGCTGTCACCTAAGCTGCAGGCTACACTAGACAGTGCCGCCAACAACTCGCTGCTGTATTCGTATCCGACCAGCCTGACTCAAAACATTGTGCCCAAGGCCTTCCACAGCCACAACGACTACTGGCGTCCACTTCCCTTTTACAGCGCACTTTCCGCTGGTGCTATGAGCATTGAGGCCGACGTGTGGCTGCGCAACGGCACGCTGCTGGTTGGCCACGAACAGGCTGCACTGACCAGTGCACGCACTTTTGACTCCCTCTACATTCAGCCGATTCTGTCGGTGATCAAGGGGCAGAACCCAATCAATCCTTACATTGAGACTGCCTCGGTGAACGGCGTCTACGACACATCGTCGAGCCAAACGCTTTACCTCTTCGTGGATATCAAGACAGACGGCCCGACCACGTGGCCGTATGTCGTCGAGGCCTTGGCGCCTCTGCGCAACGCCGGCTACTTGACGACGTACAATGGTAGCGCCGTCGTTTCTGGCCCTGTGACTATTGTCGGCACTGGCAACACACCTCTCAACAAGGTGCAAGGCGTCGCCCCCCGCGACTACTTTTACGATGCTCCGCTTGCATACCTCACGACGACCTATAGCAACATCACGTCTGATGTGTCGCCTATTGCGAGTACGGATTTTGCTGTGCAGTTCGGCGAGGTTGTCCAAGAGACATTCAACGAGACGCAGCTGGCGCTGTTGGAGAAGCAGGTTGCAGATGCCCATGCCAAAGGAATCAAGGTGCGCTACTGGGATCAGCCTGGCTGGCCTGTCAGCACGCGCAATGCCATTTGGCGCATTCTCTGGGATCATGACGTTGATCTGCTCAATGTGGATGACCTGGAGGCCATTGCCAACTTTTAATTATGACATGGACGAGTGATGGCTTTCTCGATGAAAAATAAAAGAATAGTTTAATAGTGAATAGTTAGTGGATAGAAAAATACAATTAATGGTGATTTTAGCTCCTGTGTTGGGGACCAGTGAACCACATATTAGCACATTTTCTTGCACTACACAGTAACATGCAGAACTAGATGGTATCATTATGGCCTGGTTTTGCAAAAGAGAAAAAAGCGCTCGGCCAACGTCGGCCGGCGGGAAACCCCGTTTCCGAAAGACAGTAAGCTATCGAACTGGTTGCCTTGGTCGGAAATACCCGCCAATCGCATCTTTGTGGCCTGAATATCAACTGGGAAGCGTTTCTCAGCGTTCTTCGCGCATTGTGCATACATTCTAGCAACATCTTTCGCATCATGACCTCCTCAATCACAGAAAAGGCGGCTTCGCCGCATATCATCGTTGTTGGCGCCGGTATTGTCGGTGCGTGCATTGCTTGGCATCTGGCTGCCAAGCACGGTGCAGCTGTCACTATTGTCGCCACAGATATTGGCGGCACGGCCACGCCCAATTCTTTTGCGTGGCTCAATGCCAACTTTGGTAACCCGCGCTTCTATTATGAATTTCGCCGCCGCTCCATGGCCCACTGGCACGAACTTGCAGATGGCAGTTCCGGTGCCATTCCTGGTCTTCGGGATATTGTACGCTGGGATGGAAACATGCAATGGGAGTTTGCAGCCGACGAACTTGCCCGTCTCGGCGAACAGCATGCCAGCTGGGGGTATGATGTGCGCCGTACAAGCAACGCTGAGCTGATCGCCCGCGAACCCTGGCTGGCCGACTCTATTCTGCCGACCAGTGGCTGGTGTTTAAACCTCCCCGAGGAGGGCTCCGTGGAAGCGGATGACGCTGCCCGGCTGATGGTGGCTCACGCCCAGGAGGCGTTTGGGGCACGGCTGGTGACAGCCGAGGTGGCACGGCTGCTCGTGAAAGGAGAGGGAGGGGGTACAAATGCAGTGTCGGGAGTCATCACAGTATCGGGCGAAACCATCTTGGCCGACCACGTCGTGCTGGCCGCCGGTCTCGGCGTAGTGCCACTCTGTGAGGCCATCGGCATCACAGTGCCCGTCAAGGGCCGCCCAGGACTACTGGTGCACTCAAAGCCCATCCCACAGCAGCGGCTCTTGCGTGGCCTCGCCATCACCAGCGGGCCGCACATGCGCCAGACCGTTGAGGGCCGCATCCTGGCAGGTGCGAACTTTGCCGGCACAGACCCGGGCAAGGATCCTCAGACTGAGGCCGATGTCCTGTTCGCCAAGGTTAAGGAGGCGTTCCGGCCAACACTTGTTGGGGCGGACGGTACTGAGACGTCGCTGCCAGAGCTAGAATTGGACTACTACACTATTGGAATCCGACCAGACCCGCAGGACGGATTGCCTATCCTCGGTGCCAGTGGCCTGCCAGGACTTACGCTGGCCGTTATGCACTCAGGCGTGACTGTATCAGCCATTGTGGGACAGACCATCTCGGACCTTGTGATTACGGGCAAGGAGGATCCAGACTTGGCATCTTTTGCGCTGAGCCGGTTCGCAAAGTGATGAGTCAAGGAATGAATCAGTCAAAATAACTCGATGTTTTGTTAAATACAGATGGGACTCAGGAAGCCAACATTTTTCTTTTTCTTTTCTTATTGATCCAAGGAATAATTTCTGCCTTCCTGAGATGCCTTAGGCTGCTGCCGCTACCATGGCCTTCTTAGTGGCCTCGAGGGCAGCAAAGTTGCGTTTCATCGCATTCTCAGTAAACTGGCTGCCAGTGACGACAGGGTATTTCTTGAGCGGTCCCTGGATTTTACAGTCGGTAGTCGGTTGGTTGAAAAATGCAATACTGTAGCGCGGTCCGAAGTAGTCAACGGCTGGGTCTGTTGGAGTTTTGACACGGTGCATGGTGGACTTGAAGCGGTCGTCACTCCAACTCATCAGAAGGTCACCGATATTGCAGACGATCTCTCCCTCTATCGGTTCCACGCGTGTCCACGTGTCGCCACGGCCGTATGCCGTAAACACCTCGCGTCCAGGGCAGATTTCGAGACCGCTCTGGCCCAGACGCTGGAAGAGCAGCGTCAAGAAGTCCCAGTCAGCATGCTCGCCCGCTCGGTAATAGCCCTCTGGCGTCGGCACTGTCGGATCGAGCGGGTAGTAATGCAGCGTGCGAAGCACTGTCTGCGCGTTGGGTCGCGAGACATCGTGCGCCCGTACAAAGTGCTGATCGTCTTCAAATCCCAGCCCACGAGCAAAGCACACCATGAGCTTCTCCGACAAGGCCTGACACTGGTGCATAAAACGGTGGCACTGTTCCCGGAAGCCCGGCAGTGTTTCGTCCGGCAGCCACATGCCGTCCATGTTGGAACCGAACTGCATCTGGTAGCTCTCCTTTTGGTCTACATGACCTGTCGAAGGCCGCACCTGTGCCTTGTTTTCCCAGCCTACATTCTTGTGGCTGAAAGGCACCGTGCCCTTGACCTCATCTGGCAATTCAAAGAAACGTTCTGCCGCCGCAAATTGTGCCTCGATATCTTCAGTGGAGATACCGTGGTTGATAAGCACAAAGAAGCCGTCTGTTTCGGAGGCACTGATCAGCTCTGCCGTGATTTCATCAATGCGATTGGCATAGTCATGAAGCGAGATCTTGGGGATCGTCCGGGTCGAGTATTGGGTTTCAGGTGCCATTTTGTGCTGTGTTCTTTTCAGAGAGAAGTGATTGGGGGAAAATACCAAAGGAATGTTGTAAAAAAGTACAGAGTAAAAGTTATAACAAATTTGATGATTGTTCGCGGAAATATCTACCTCCTCATATTTCTTTTCCTGTCCACAACAGGAAGATACTCACAGACTGCCTATCAGCGGCCAGTCCCGATCGTCCGGATATCAGGACAGTATGCGGGCACCGTACTGATAATAGTAAACACTGTACCCTCTTCTTTTTTTTTCTTTTCTTGATATCGCCATCGGAGACCTCCGCCTCGACAATTCCTTCTCCATTTTGTAATAATATCATCTATGGAACCTTACAATCAACGCTGCACGTTGACGGGCCCTTTCTCGGCTTTGCACCACTGCCCATTTGCCGAGCATCCCGTCCCCAATCCACCCTACCTCTACAATGGCTGAGACAAACATCCTTTTCACGGACGCGACCATCATCACGGTCGACCCGTCTCGTCGCATCATCCTCAAGGGCTACCTGCTTGTCCAGGGCACGCGCATCACTCATGTTGCTGCACAACCGCCAAAATTGCTGCCAGACAGCACGCGGACTATTGCATTGCCTGGCCGCATTATCATACCCGGACTGATCAACACGCATGCCCACCTGGCACAATCCATCCTGCGTGGCCTTGCCGAGGACCTTCCTCTGCATGACTGGCTATGCGACCGCATCTGGCCATTGGAGGCAGCATACAGCGGCACAGGTGACGACGCAGATGGTTATGTGGCGGCACGGCTGACGATTGCCGAGATGCTCAAGAGCGGTACAACATGCTTCTTGGAAGCGATGCTGACGCACGGCAGTGGCATTGCCAACGTGGCAAGGGCAGTGGAAGAGACTGGTATTCGCGCCTGTCTCGGCAAGCTGGTTAAGTTTGTCGAAACGAACCCGGCATTGCAGATTGCAGACGCACGCGACAAAGATGTCGATCATATGAGCATCCCGTCGCTGCTGGCCGCACACGACGCCCACCACGGCACCTGTGATGGCCGTCTGCACGTCTGGGCTTCATGCGGAACGCCACGGGGTGCGCCCATTGAAGGCTATGCGCGTGTCGGCACCGCCTGCCGCGAACGTGACATTGGCATCACCATGCACTGTGCCGAAGCACCGAACGACCTGCCCATCTTCCGTTCTGTCTACGACGGTCGTTCACCCATGCAGTTCTGCCATGAGGCTGGACTTACTGGTCGCACGACCGTGCTCGCTCACATGTGCCACCTGGACCTGGCCGCAGACCTGCCCATCCTCGCCGAGACTGGCACTACTGTCGCTCACAATCCTACCAGCAATCTCAAACTAGCCTCTGGCATCGCTTGCGTGCCCGAGATGGCTGCTGCAGGCGTCAATGTGGCTCTCGGCACTGACGGCGCCCCCTGCAACAACTCGTATGATATGCTACGCGAAATGCACCTCGCCTCCATATTGCACCGCGGCCGTACCCTCGACGCCACATCTGGCGGCGCCCATCGTGCTCTTGAAATGGCTACTCTGAATGGTGCCGTGGCACTCGGGCTCGACAGTGAAATTGGCAGTCTCGAGGTCGGCAAGAAGGCTGATCTTGTAGTCCTTGATGTGCGTGGTTGCTGGGCTGCGCCTTGGGACCCGGAAGCTGCCACGCCAGAAATCGGTGGCCTTGACCCTGTCACACTCGTTGTCGGCTCTTGCACTGGTCGTGACGTTGAGCTTGTAATGGTGGACGGCGCAATTCTCGTCGAGGGCGGTGCGCTCGTCAAGCTGGACGAGGTCGCTATCGTGGCAGCAGCACGGCGGTCTGTTCGGGGTATCCAACAACGTAGTGCCATTAAGTCTACACAAACACCATTATGGGTTTGTGAGTAGCGAGCACAGTACGCTATTCGTGCTAAAACAATGGAAGGATTTCGGACGCTACCGTTTTCGTAATAAAAAATTCCACGATAACAAAAATCTAATTGTACTCGTATCAAGCAGAATAAAGGGTTCATGGTGGGTCTTGAAGAAAGCTGAGCTGCTGGAGATTGCCGGGCACCTCCGACTGATAGCAGATACAGCTAATCGTCCAATCAAAGCACAGGGCTTACAGGGCCGATATGAGAACCTGGGCCAGATCCCGGTCGCTGTGCGGTGCTATCCGCGTGCAGTAAATATCAGTAACTGCTCCGTATGTACTCATAGATTCCATGGCGATTTTTCTGTTGTGACCAGCTAAGTTCTCTGGCCCCCATCTCTGCACACGCATCCTAAAGTTCTGCTCATCACATCTTTGGCCATGTCACAGTCTCCAGAAGTGTCCATGGAAAAGGGGTCTGCCACCCGCTCCGTCATAGAGGAGCCAGCGCATGGGTCAGGTATTGTGGCTGGGAGCAGTTGGAAGGACCAAATCCAGTACCTTCGAGGATACTTCACAACAAAGCAGGGCTGGCTTGGTGACTATGTTCGTAACAAGTTGGCAATCTCGCATTTCTCATTTCTAATTTTCCCGCCAGGATTACCTCTACCTCATCACGCCCAACATTTGGCCCCTGAACCGAAAATACAAAAACTACAAAGCACCCTTTTATGGCCTCAACGATGAGGTTCCTGTACTGCTCACCATCATTCTCGGCCTGCAGCACGCACTCTGTATGATTGGATCTGTCGTCAGCCCGCCTCTTGCCATTGCCGGTGGATCATTTTATCTCAATGCAGTCCAGACCGAATACCTCGTGTCGGCTGCTTTCATATGCACCGGCATCGCCACCGCCCTGCAAGTGACCCGTTTGCACGTGACAAAGACGCCTTTCTTCGTGGGCACCGGCTTGCTGTCCGTTGTTGGACCAACCTTTGACATTATCGCCATCACATCGAGCTACTCGTCCATGCGCTATGCCAACGGTACTTGTCCCACCGACTCAGATGGCACGCAGTTGCCATGCCCGGAGGCCTGGGGAGCCGTGCTGGGGACAATGCTCTGCACAATCTGGGTCCAGGTGTTGATGAGTTTCGTGCCACCCAAGACCCTACAGCGCATCTTCCCCAAGGTTGTGACGGGCAGTCTACTCCTGCTCGTCGGTGTCTACCTGGTGGGCAACGGCGCCAAGAACTGGGGTGGTGGCAGCACCTGTGAAGGAGGCAGTGGTTTTTATGCAATGTGTCCCGACACTTCTGCACCGCGGCCGCTGCCATGGGGAGATGGGAAGCTGATTGGCCTTGGCTTTAGTGTTTTTGTCACCATAATCATCGTAGAGCAGTTTGGTGCACCGCTCATGAAGTCAGCCTCCGTCATCCTTGGCCTCTTCGTCGGCTGCCTCATCTCTGGCCTCGCCGGTTACTGGTCTATGAACAACATCAACGAAGCACCTGCCGTCACGTTTCTTTGGGTTCATACGTTCAAGTTGTCGGTCGATGGCGCTCTCGTCCTGCCTCTGCTCATCATGTTCGTCTGCGAAGCCGTCTCCTGTATGCCTGACATCCTTGCCACGGCTGAGATCAGCAATGTCGACATTGAGGGTACCGAATTCAACTCTCGCATTCAGGGTGGAATCCTTTGCGACGGAATTGGCAGTCTAATATCTGCTTTTGGTACGGGCCCTCCTATGGTCTCCCAGGCTGCCAATAACGGTGTCATATCCCTTACTGGCTGCGCTTCTCGCCGTGCCGGTTGGTGTGCCAGCGCCTTCCTTATCCTCATGGGAATCTTTGGAAAATTCGGTGCCGTCTTTGGCTCCATGCCATCCTCGGTTCTCGGTGGCATGCAAGTTTTTCTTTATTCGACCATTGCTGTCGCCGGTGTTCGTGTTCTGGGCCTCGTGCCATTTACTCGCCGGAATCGGTTCATCCTGACTGCTAGGTGAGAAAGACACCAATTTATCTTATTGACTTATTTTACCATACTAATATTTTCAAGTCTTGGAATTGGTTTGATGGATACTGTGCAGCCAGAATGGTTCAGCAGTATCTTGGATTACTCAGGTCCCAACGTCCATCTCTCCGGGTTTGAGCAGGGAATCAACCTCATCGTGGAAACGCCCTTTATCATTGCTGCCGTCATTGGTGTTTTCCTGAACCTAGTCCTCCCAGAAGATTCAAGCGAGATGGATGATCTGATTCGTGACGCCAGCGGGAAACCAGTTTTACACGTGCACCAATCTTAGGGAATGCAATGTACGATATATAAATGCATGTACCGAATAGATAAATAAAGAATAACTTATATAATATAATGGGTTTTTTCTTCTTGCTTTAAAAGTCCGAACTCCTTCCCCTCCCTATGAAATGACTGCGGTTTACATATCTGATACTTTAGTTCTTTTTCCTTGTAACTTTTACTCTAAAGCTGGTACAATTCTCCCGATGTCGCCCAAAATAACGTGCGTCTTGGAATTTCATGAAGAGGCTCTTCCACAGGAGAATTTCCCATACTTTTGTACCTCCATTTTTGTGCGGTTGTCGGGGATACTGGGGGAAATATGTGCGGCTAAATATTCTCCAGTAAAAGGTTATGTGCTTAGGCGAGACTTGTGAGAGGCTAAACAGTGCGTGGGTGCCGAGTGCCGGCGCTTATTTCCAGGGCGGGTCTCTTCTTTTTTAGCACTGCTCTTGTATGGCAATGATTCATATTGACTACAAGATTATGATTTCAAAAAACAGAACAAGAAACCGGAATACAGTATGTCCAGCTCTCACAGAACACAGGGTTTCGCGTGCTGATTTGTGGTGCCCTAGTAAACGAGCAAAACCTGGGTCAGATTTCGTACTTCTGCCATTCCTTCTTCGGCGTCTCTCGAGGCAGGCAAGATCTACACTGCAGACTGGTTTGAAACCCCGCATTAGATGCTTGTTTTGCTTCATATATGTGGCTAGGTACGCCACAACAAATACATTCTGACCAATCATCAAGACCAGTCTTATCATGATGGATGTCGCGAGAGTCTTACGAAGTCAGGCAATCGTATTCGTGTCCTTGTGGCCAATTTGAAAATTTCAGTCTGTGAAAGGGGCTGGCAACATGCCTAATACAGACCACCGATCCCATTCCCGATCACAAGGAACTAAGTTGGGATATTACAGGGCCTCTCTCGCATGCAGTATGGTCGACCATGGCGTCTGTGTATCGTATCCAGCCCGACATGCTAACATGTGCAGGTTACTGTCGCAAGCGGAAAGCAAGATGTACACCATCTGGTATTGATGGCCGTTGTGCCAATTGCGTTCGTCGTAACCAACCATGCGTTGTTATGCCTGTAGCGGATATGCTGAAGAGAGGTGAACACGGAAAAAGTACATCACCACAGGGTATGTGTACATCGTGTCCAAGTGGTTAGTTGTATATGGAATAATGACTCTAAATTTCTGCAGGTCCTGCTATTTCCGCCCACGGCTCTGCTTCCAAGAAAGAGAAATTGCAGGATACTGTGCTCGACGGGGATTCGGCTCTGGGTAGTTGGAATACGGTCACGTCATTCGAGGCGTCAGAAGTATCGCACGATCCAGGAATTGGGTCTTCTCAGGCGGATGTATCATCAGATCTAGCATATTGGAATGCCACCACAAACTTTTCTGCTCCAACTTCATCCAACCTAGCAGAGGAACGGCATTTTACTTCCCATCTGCCTCCGGATTACACCCAGGAACCCTTATCGACCGCTAGTGCCTCTACCCCCTATTCTGATACCCCTCAGAATGATTGGGACGCATATACAAATCTCAACAACATTACCACCAATCCATTTCTTGCCCAACCAGAGACATATGACGAGTCATCAATTCCAGACCCAAGTCAGTTCCTGCCGGAAGATCCGGGAGACTTTTGGGATACATCGGGTGGGTTGTAAAGTAAAAAAAAGAAAAGAAAAAAGAAAAAAAGAAAAGAAATAACATTGCAGGTACTGCATTCCTGCCATTGTACATGGTCCCTGTGTCAAGGGATCTAATAAAAGTCCAACTATACAGTCTTAGAATGGAACACATAGATTCATACGATCTGCGCGGGGTTATTATTTAGAGGAAGATCTGGAAAGAATGTCACTTCAAATTGGCACATATATTCACAACGTATTGCACCTCGGACATGGAAGTTCTCTATACTTGATCCCTTTGAACTCAACTCCTATTTTTAACAAGTATATAATGTACAAGTTACCGTGTCATGGCATTTTCAAACAACTGCCGCAATTGATCCTTCTCATGCTGCAGTTCTGTAGCAAGACCGGGAGCCAGCATCAACACTCGCGCCTGCGGAAGGGTTCCTTCGATGAGGCTGTCGATATGTTCGGATCCGAATCCGAGGTCTTTGAGACCACGTGGCTGACCACCCAGCACGTCGAGGAACTTGGATATGGCTTCGCTGAGAAGCTCGCCAGCACTCTCACGTTTTGCGTTCGTGATATCGACGCCAAAGGCTTCTGCTGCTTGCAAATGACGGTCGGGGTTGGAGGCAGCCGTGAAGCGGAAGACAGACGGTGCAGACACAGCAACGGAGACACCGTGCGGGATAATAGGCGCGTCTACCTCGTATCCTTGGTGCTTGTAGCCAGGATTCTGGCCAGAGATAGGATAAGACATGCCTAGAAGGGCCAGCGGATTAGATGCATCGAAAATTAGACATTAGATATTAGACATACCATGGCATAGGTGAACACCCGCATTTCCAAATCCAACGCCAGCCAGCGTCGCAGCCAAAAGCATCTGTGACTGGGCTTCATGGTCCTCGGGGTCGTGCACAGTTCGTGGGAGATATTTTACAGTGCTGTGCAGGGCGTTGAGCGAGAAGATGTCACTGATAGGGTTGGCACCCTGATACGCCGGACGCAGGATAGGGTTTGCGGGGCGCGGGACACGCTCAGTATAAGGAATGGCGGTCCACGACTCGAGAGAGTGGCATAAAACATCCAAGCCAGAGCTAGCCTTGACCGCCGAGGGCATCGTGGCCGTGTTGAGAGGGTCGCAGATGCCAAGTGTTGGCTTCAGATTGCGGTGTGCAACACCTGTCTTGGCACGGCGCGAGAGAAGATCAAAAATGGCTGTTCCGGTGGTCTCGCTGCCAGTTCCAGCTGTGGTCGGTACGGCAATCAGCGGCTTCAGCTTGCGGTCAATGGGGCGGCCCTTGCCCAATGGAGCATTGACAAAGTCTAGAAAATCTGCATCCGGATAAGTTGTGTACAAATTCATCAGCTTGGCTGTATCCATGACGGAGCCGCCACCAACAGCCACAAAGGCGTCAGGGTCGAGCGGTTTGGCCCATTCGATGGCATCCATGATTCTGCAGGTCAGCGCGGTTAAGGAAGCTAAATTGACAGGAGACACCTACGACACATCCTTTGGTTCAATTCTTGTACGATTGAAGACGGTATACCGAATATTCTCCGAATCTAGGGCCTCTCGGACCTGTTGCATGGCCCGTAATTTGTCGACGGTGCTATCCGTCACAACGACGACATTCTGTGCACCCAGGTTCTTGAGGTCCATGCCAATTTCACGCGTGACACCGTTTCCGAACCGGATTGACGAGGCTGCCAACTCGAATGCATACTCCTTTTGAGGCTGTTGCGGTGTGGCATAGCCTCGGTTATTCTGTCGGGTATACGGCGTGATGGCAGGTCCATGATGATGGTGATGGCTTGGGTTGGAGTGGCACGGGCAGGTTGGCGGGTGACCGAATTGAATGCTGCGTAACAGACTCACAGCCCGTGTGGTCGCCTGGAAGGTTAGACACGCTCAGTACACCGTAAATATCAAGGTGACCATTCTGAATAACCGATGCTGCCGAAGAGCCGTTTTCTCCATTCCGCAAATTCCATATGGCAATTTCATCTGTAGTCACTCACATTTGGTACAACTCTTATAGAGGCAGCCATTGTATTCAGAAATTAATTGTCGACGCTTCAAGTTGCAGTAAAAATGATGTTCACGGTAAGTTGGAGAGGGGATGACACCGAGAGAGAGTCGGGGCATGTTGTCCGAGCTTCGGGACCATTGGTTCCACATTTTGTGTGGGGTTTGCGGAGATCGGCTCCACAAATACGGCTGTACGGGGAGGGTAGCATTGCTGATTAAGCATTCTGGAACTCTTGGGACCGATCCAAGAAAGAACTCTATTTCGTGGTTATATCCGTGGAGAGAAGAATATCTGTTTTGACAAATCAAATTATTCTGAATATACGCCCCTATAGCTTTCGTATGAGTGTCAGAAAGTGCTTGCGGAATGCATCCCCGTCGACATTGACAGCGACTCGACAGTTTGGAGTTGGGGGTGATGGAGTTTCAAGGCGGTCGACAATCATAACACCACGTGCTTCGCCCGTTCCAGTAATGACAGACACTGCCATATCCCTATACTCGCAAATTTCTGGCTTGGAGACAACCGCCACCGCCAACGGGTCGTGCATGGGAATGGAGTTCATTTTGGGAAGTCCGGGGAAGCGGACAGCCTGGTAGTCAATGTACTTGACAGCAGCGTCGCCAGCAAACGCTGCAAACTCAGAGGACGACTTCTTGAGTGATTCGGCATCGTCCATGGTAAGTCGCACACGTAGCGTGCAATCAAGGCCAATCCAGCGCTGCGGAATTCCAGAGCGGAGCACAGATCGCGCAGCCTCGGGGTCCGAAAAAACGTTGAACTCTCCCGGATTGTCGCAAGAATGCATAGTTCCGAAGAAGATGCCACCCATAATGACAAGCTCCTTGATGGCCGTCTTCATACGCGGCTCAAGCAGGAGCGCCAGCGCCACATTAGTCAGCGGCCCGATGGCCACCACGGTGATCTCGCCCGGATGCGCCATGATGTGCTCAACGATGGCTAGCGGTGCGTACCCGGGTGTCGGTGGGTTGGTAGTGGCACGCAGAGCTTCGACGTGCGGAAGTGGTCTGCGCAACATGTCGGTGTGGATGATAGGCGTCGCGCAGCCACGCACGAGCGGCGTGTTTGGGACGTGGAGGCGGTCCAGCAGCACCCCCGTTAGAATAGTAGCACTTTCGACGTCCGTGTTTCCATTGACAGTTGTAACGAGATCCAGCTGGATGTCTGGGTCGGCATGTGCCAGTGCCAATGCGAAACCATCATCAACATCAGCGCCGGCTCCCATGGCCAGATCTGTATCGAGAATGATGCGTGTAGGAGCCATCGCGGGATAGAATAGAGAAGGCAGACAAAAAAAGGGAGGTGTTTGTGGAAAGTGAGTTATATTCTGGCTGTGCAGATGGAGAGCTATGCCGCATTAAACGGGTGGGCAGATCAGCACACCATCTGCACATTGGGGTAGTATCGGTATGCCGAACTCTGTGCATTTCGATGTGGACACGACCATTTTTGGGCTTCCACACGTGGACAGACAGTATTCTTGCCGCTAATTGTTGGTTTCATTCACAAGATCGGTAAAACTGCCTCTGCACTTCGTAGATATAGAATTTCGGGTCAACTCTGGTCGCAAGGCTTCTCACTTCTACGAACTCTTCCTGACCTCTCGTACGGCCTATTGGTCCAAATTCCGACTGTATTTAGATTGGCAAGAAATACATGAGTCTAGGAATAAGGTTGCTTGTCTCTAATACGCCGAAGTGTCAGTCCCGGCACGGAAATCCAATGGAAAAGAGGTAAAGAGTTCTCTACTGTAGGCCAATCGCATGGGTTTGAGCCCCGCCAGACTAGTATTTCAAGCTTTTCGAGGCCCGTCATGATGCATGGATTTCTCCGCAATTCTGTAACTAAGATAATTATTCCCCGTCAGTAGAGGACCAATAGAGTTCCCAGTCCTCAGTTGCCGAGACCCCCAATCAAGGGCCTATCCTGGACGGCAATAATAATTCTGATAAGCTCGTTTATGACGCTCCACCTATGCTTGGGCTTTTTGTAAAAAAAATCTGTTCTTTTTAAATTCGCTATTAAATTGGTTTTCCTCTTAACTTATCCATCCCCGGTTCAACAGGTGTTATCTCTTGCTTCTAGATACTTTTTTCTTCTGTAAATTGTGTGTCATAGAGTATATTCCCACATATGTTTTGTAAACATGTCGTACGGATCCAGATGTCTCAAAGACAATAAATCTGCCGGGCACGTTTAAGTACTTCGCATATTATAAACAGGAAATAAATTAGTTAATATACATTAAATATTAATAATTACTGTGGCAAATCATTTATGTATGATTTTTAAGAGTTGCCTGAGATTGTTAATGTGCTCCTTGTATTTAGTGGAAACCCTCCATCTATCTGTCCAAGGTTGGTGTGATCACCAAGCCGGGATGAAAAATATGTGACGCCGTTCTGTTGCCCCCTAACCTACTCCAGACATATAATCTTCGTCTTTCGAGATACTTTTGTCCAAATCTTCAGTGGAATGGCGCCTGCGCCAATACGATGTGAATAGCCATCATCTGTGTGGCTGAGTAGAAGCACGTTCACTAGATGATGTGTCAGCATTTCCTTTTTTCAAAAGTACTCCAGGAAGTCGTTCTAATATACCTCTGACACTGTCGTAGCTGTAATCCGTGTCGAGATGTACAGCTATCGCCGCTACATCCAAATAGCTGTTTGGGGTTGGCCCATTGAGCTTTGTGTCCGTGTAAATTTGTCCGACGTAGGATTTCTCGTCGTAAAGATCAAGCGATCTGTTTTTAACAGTTGGCTTTACCCGAAGGTGCGCAATTTGTACACGGGCTGCCAGCATCCCTGGTCTTAAGGGCTGTGTGGTGTCAACGGGAAGATCATCACGCTGAAGGGGCGGCAACGAGCCCAAGACCTCGTCCCAATAGTCCCGGTAGGTTGGCCATCGTCGAGACCACTTTTCCTGAAGTTCCGAGATGTAGTCTGTGTCTTGGCCATCGTCAAAGCCTGTGTTGTCATATCGGTCTAACTTGCGTCCCTGAAGCCGCAGACGCATCTTCTGTTCTGCATTTAGGTGTTGAGGCAAGTCTTCTGTCGCACTGTAGTCGGAGTGGGGAAAAGAAAAGTGCCGGAAAATATCACGATCAAGGTCGTCGCCGTGATCATTGTCACCCTTCCAAAAGGATGGAGGGGCCCCAAGATCACTGCCAGATTTCTCAAGACAGCCCTCAGCGGCTGCCACAGCCATGAGTACCTGCCATGCCTCGGGCATCTTCGTCGTCGGCTCAGCGCACTCTACCAACGGCAGCAACTGGCCACTATCGTCCAGTACTCGTGCCCAGGAAACCAATGAGCCGCACCACTCAGCGTCGTACCGCACTGGGCCTTGGATATGTGACCAGGACCAGGAAGGAGTGATGACGGAAGTGCCACTACAGCATCTTTTGATAGGCTCCACGCGAGGTCTCCAGTCAATTTCCCACAGCAGGGCGCTGTCAAAGTCGTGCAGAGGTAGTCCATACCAGACTGACTCTGGGCTGCCATAGAGGGCCACGAGGACGCCGGCAATGGCACGGTAGACATCCGTAGGCAAGGTGAGAGTGCGTTGACTGTAACTCTTCACGTGTTCCCTGTACAAGGAGAAGAGGGATATCGAATCGGTGCCTCGCACAGATGGCAGATTGTTGTATCGATTCTGGTGGGCACGCGATATATCAACCTGGTGCCATGGCTCGTCGTTGAGGCCATTATCCTCATACACGATACCTTCCTTGCAGACAAACACGGCCTGCAGCGGAGTGAGAAACAGGCGCCTCCGTGCCAGAACAGCTTCCTGGTACGTCCAACCACGTGTTTCCCATGCGCAGCGTGTCATTAGGTGATTCATTGTCGGTAGTCGAGTCATCAGAGTGAGGGGACCGAAGGCAGACTTTCTTGTCTGCCCCACCGGCCATGGCCGAGGCTGTTGGATGCCCGGGATGGGTGTATCAATGCCGTCACCGGATGCCATGACCAGCACCAAAACAGCATGTGTGTATATGCTGGCCATCGCATTGATGTTGGCCTCCTTAATTTCATCGTCATCTTGCACGATGCATAGCCGGTCTACCCACAGGAACGACTCATTGAGGTTTGTGCAGGCTTGTATGGCGCCCTCGATCACTGCTGGGAGATCTGCTGCGCGGAGGCTTCCTGGAATCTCAAGGGCTTTCAAGTTGGCCCCCGTTGTGAAAATTCTGGACACGTTTGTCTTGGGCCCCCAGACATAACTCAGGGCCACAAAACGACTATTGTTGTTTCCGATAGGAACAAGGCAACGCTGCTTCACGTCGATGAGATGGAAACTTGGAGGCAGTGGCGGTAGTGACGGCAGGAGAGAAGGCATGTGATCTGGCTGTTCGGTCGAGATCTGCTCATCCAGACGGCATGCATCATGCATAGATACACACCGCTGGAGAGTTGCGCGCACACGGTTCCATGCCACGCGCTGTGCTATGCAGCCAGCCGGGGTATCTTGTCGATTTTCCTGCATTGGGTGGAAAATGCTCAGACCCGACGGGTGAAAGAGGCGACGGCCGTTGGTTCCGTCCGGCACGTTGATGCAAAGAAGTGCATCCTCCTTCATCGGGGAGCCTTTCATGTTTCGATCCCATGTTTTGATGTCTTTGAGGTTAAATGTGACTCGCACATCATTTTTGTCCACGTTTGGCGGCAAGAGAACGTGTGCAGAATTGTCAATGACATTGTCAATCGCGTCGCAGAGGCTGCAACCCGTTTTGTTGCGACGCTCACGGATTTGCTGCCATGTGCCCAGCTTGATGACATATTTCCAGGACGTGTCTTCGCAATACAGCAAATGGTACAGCCGCATATGGCGGCAGAATGCACAGGCATTGATAGGGGCTGATTCGGCCTTGGAGCAGGTCGTGCAGGGCGCGTGGAAGATAGCGCGTGGGTCTTCAGTGGGTATTACACGTCCCTTGGCAACAATAGTCTTCTCGAGACATGAGCAAAACGCGCAGTCCTTCTATCATCAATATGGTATTGGTAAAAGAAATTTGTCTGCTTTGTATCTGTTGGGAAGACTTACCTCTTTTCTGAGCGAGAGCGAATGGGAGTGCTTTTTGAAGTGTGCAGTCTAGCATTGCGTAAGCATCAGGCCGAGGAAATTAATTTGTGGCGCGTTTGGGGCAAGTAAACAAAACTTACAATTCTCTTGAAGAAACCGTCGTGGCCACCAGTCATAGTTGCCGATAGCGTAGCCATTGTAAACCCGGTGGCCCTTACAGTTAGGCAGGGGCATATTCCAATAAGTGCCAAATAAATGTCTAGTGAGCTGGATTCTGTAGACTTGAGCGCGGATAATGTGACTGTCTACCCCTGATATGGCGGTGTGTTTTCGCCCCCCTCTTTCTCCAGGCACTTGTACCGCCCGTTCGGTAGGCCTTGTTTCTCAGCGTATGGAGTACAGGGTTTACGGGGTACGAACATCGAAGAAAATCCATTGTGGGGCCTGCACAACGGGTTCATCAACATAAAAATCAGCCTTTACAAGTAACAGAGGTTTAATACGGGGTCCTGCGCCTCCTGTGTACGGCCGTGCGTATGGGTCTCCAACCTCTCTCTTTTACCCTACAGGACTCATATGACGTCAAGCTGATGGAAGCCCTGAGAAGACTCCAGACGAGTGTTTAAATTTTCATCTAGGCTATATTAGAAACAACAATGAGCGTAGGCTGCTTGATCCCGTTGGTCTTTGCCTCGGCCAAAACAGATGACTCGGCAGATTTACCATTCGGATCAGCTTGGAGAGCTTGGACAGCTGACAAGTTTGGCACACCGCCCTCCTTTTTCTCTTCCTCTTGGATGATCTGCTCGACCACCTCATCTGCGCGATATTGGTAGACCCACCCCGCGCCGTTTTCCCCGGCCCAAACGCGCTTCACCCGTTCGGCGATCTCATCATGCAGCGGCAGTTTTTCAGCGGCCACGGCAGAAGCAGCGGCGCCACCGCGGTCGAGCGTGTCATAGAGGTTGGCATAGTGTGGCGAGCGAGCACGGTCGTAAATCGTCACAGCCTTTGCGAGCGGACGCCCCCCAGCATGTGCCCAGGAAAGAGCCCGCGCCAGAGTGTAGGCGTCCTCAAAGGCAAAGCCTGCTCCTGCGCCAAATGCACCAGAGAGTGGATGTGAGGCGTCACCAAGGAGGACAATACCGGCTGTGGACGCGCCTGCGGTTCGAGATGCTGCCAGGTGGACGCATGTCGTCAGACGCGGCCCATTAAAGAGGGCGAATTCTTGGGTGCCGCCCTTGTCAGCAGCAAGGCGCAGTATGGCCCGCAGCGGCGGTGCAAATTCGGAGTATTGCGGTAGCAACTTGTTCAGGTCGTATGGCTGGCCCCAGCTGACATGATTGGCACGCTCGTGGTCACTCTCCTCGTCAGGACGGATACGTGCCGTGAGCTCAAAGTCGTCGCCACCCAGTGGGCTCGTGAAGATGTACTTGCCGCCGACGTACTGCCAAAAAACGCCAGCACGTGGGATTCCGTTGATGGCGGCGACGTCAGAGGTCCTCAAGATCGTGCGATAGGCAGACTGGCCATTATACTGAAGCGTGTGACCAGGGGCCACAATTTGCCGCACCACTGAGCGGATGCCATCTGCTCCAATGACCAGGTCAACAGGTTCGGAAGACGTGCCATCCCCGAAACGCAGACGGTAACTGCTGCCATCCGGTGCCTCTTCGACACCAACTACACGTCTGTCTGTGACGATGCGTGACTCATCAGCAGCTGACAGTAAAGCGTGCTGCAACTTGGCACGCAGGATCCGACAGCTGGTTTCGTGCAGCGGCGTGTCTGACGCATGAACCTTCCGATCCAGCAGAACTCCCGTGATAGCATCACGGTGCTCCGCTGCAGTGCCATTTTCGGGCCGGAAGAAATCGCGCGCATCAATGCGTTCAGCCACGCCAAACCGTTCCAGCAACCGCCAAGTATGCCGCTGCAGTGTGATTCCACCACCAGTCTCACTGATGCGTGGCTTTTTTTCATACAGTGTCCACTCCACCACAGGTGGGTTCTCTGGTGCATTGAGCTGGCCAAGAGCAATAGCCGCTGCAAGGCCACCGGGACCACCACCGATGATAGCAACCTTCCAAGGAGCCATTTTGATGCCGAGGCGATGAGAAAGAAAGGGAAGGAAAAAATGCAAGTCACCGCAAGACGGAAAGAAGTTGATTTACTAGAAAGTATCATCTCCTGGGGCATTCCGACAATCATATATACACGAATTCTACCCTGTCTTATGATTTCTCCCGTTCAAAACAAACGTCACCGTGTCGTCGATGACGCCATCGAACCATATTATTGTCACACTCTTATCTTGGCTAGACCTCCTTAACGGTCGGTTGGTAATACGGAGTATATTGTGCAAAAAGGAAACGACACAAAAGAAATGGCTCGAGTTACGTAGGCTTACCCTGTCTGTATCTGAGATTGGGAAAAGATTGAAGTTGAAGTTGTTGGGAACTGGTCATGATTAGATAATAACATCGCAACGGCAAGCACGTGCTCCCATACTAACTTAGCATACATTTCGCTTGCCTCACGACATCGGATATACGGGAATTCATCTTTATTCTCGCACACATTTTTTTCTCCATGGCGACTCCAGCCCGACCAAAGCCGACGACGGTAGCTGAACATCTCTCTGGTGCAGCATCTTCGTGGCATGGAAAGATAACGGCAGATGGACCATTCAAGCCCGAACCAAACCGCTACCACCTGTACATTGGTTTGTTCAATGATGTCATCTTTCGTTTTCTCATGCTGACAATCCAGGCCTCTTCTGCCCCTTTGCGCAGCGTGTCAACATCGTTCGTCACATCAAGGGCCTTCAGGACGTACTTCCAATTTCTGTTGTGAAACCGTACCCAAAGGGTGATGAGACAGGATGGCCTGGCTGGGTATTCCCGAAGACAACTGACGAATATGCCGGGGCTACACCAGACCCGTTGTTCGGCGCCGCCTACCTGCATGACGTCTATTTCCGTGCTGACCCGCACTATGCCGGTCGTTTTTCAGTACCGGTTCTGTGGGACAAGGCTGGCAACACCATCGTCAACAATGAGTCGCCAGAGTTAATGCGTGACCTTCAGACGGCCTTCAACGATCTGCTACCACATGAGTTGGCTTCCCGGACCCTGTATCCCGAGAATCTTCGTGCACGAATTGATTCCGAATCTGTATGGATGCAGCGTGACCTAAACGTCGGCGTATACCGCGCCGGCTTTGCACGCACACAGGAAGAATACGACGATGTAGTGCCGAGAGTCTTTGCCGCGCTAAACCGCTTAGAAAAGCTCATCCATGTATCAGGAGGCCCGTACATCCTGGGCAAAGAAATAACAGAACTGGATGTCCGTACATATGCAACGGTCGTGCGCTTTGATACTGTCTATGTGCAGCATTTTAAGTGTAACTTGGGCACTATCCGCCACGACTATCCACAGGTGAACCACTGGCTGCGTCACCTCTACTGGGCAGTTCCCGGCTTCCGTGAGACGACTGATTTTCGGCATATTAAAGAAAATTACACGAAATCCCACAAGGATATCAATCCGCGTGGTATTACGCCAATGGGGCCATGGCCAGATGTGGAATTAGGCTATGAGGTAGATATAGCCAAGGTGCCAGTCGGCGGAGTAACCATGCCAGCCGTACTGGAGCTGGAAAAACAGCTCGGTCCCATAGAGAAGGCAGTGTGAAACTTCAGCCACACTTGTTCCATACAGATACAGTACAATACTGCATGTCTTATCACACGTTTTCGGCTAGTGGCGACAGCTGTAACAGTATAACCAGGAACTACCTCCTGCCGATATATATTCCGTAAGATATAGATCTAGTGCGTATTCTTCTGAAAAATCTAAGCCAATCTATCATTCTAAATACCGGTCTAATCGATTTAAAACTCGAACTCCTTGCCGTGGAGGCTCGACTCGGGCGTCAGGTAGTTCGTCTGCAGGGAAGTAACACTGTTCTATTAGTATTCACGTTTCCGGCAGTTCTTATAAATATTATATCATACCTGGTGAAGTTGTGATGGGTGGCCCAGCCGTCCGTTCCTTCGGGCGCTTCGGCCATCTGCTTCTCCACTCGATCCAAATCGGGTGCCCAACTGAAGCTCCGGCTACCATCAGCCAGAACTGGCCCCTCTGAAAAAACGCAGGCATCCTCCCACTGATTGTCCGTCAGTCCGCACCATACCACCCGACGCTGAGCTATGTCCTCCTCCAATGGCATGTTGATGCTGTACAAATGGACGCTGCCATTTGCCGGCCACTTGCGCACAAGAGAGTCCATAATTCTAATGCTGTGGCGCACAGAAGCCGTCAAGGCAGCGCTGATCTCTTCCATCGGTTGGCTAGGCACACTATAGCTGAGAGCCACGGCGCGGGTACCACACAGGGTGGCCTCCATGGCTGCTCCGATTGTGCCGGATGAGAGAGCGAAGACGGTTGTGACATTGCGGCCGAGATTAGGACCGCTGACAACAAGGTCGACGGCCGGCCTGTCAGGGAAAAGATGCTTCAGGCCTAAATGGGCACAGGCAGCTGGCGTACCGTCGACAAGCATCCATCCCTCTTGGCCTGGGACCTTCGATGACACGCAACGGACTTCTTGAGTGACGCGGTGTGCCTTGCCGATCCAGGACTGCTGCGATGCCGGCAGAGCCACCGAAACAAGATGTCCGGCGGCTTCCAACTCACGGACGAGGGTCTCCACGTATGGGGAGAAGGGCGACGGGGGGCCGTCATCGTTAACGACAAGGAGATGCATGTTGAAAGATGGTGAGACTACCAGTATGCTTATGCAAAGAAGAAAGATTTGTCGTGTCCTCAAAATGCTACCGTGTAATGTATCCAGCAGGACGGGGCCGATATCTTCCGGGCTCCACACGGAAAGGCGGACTACTGTGGAGTCTTTGTGGTGCAACTGCGTGGTTGACCGATTGGACATCATCCAATGCTCGTACGAGTGTACAAAACACGTGAACTGCACACTATTCGAGTCATTTTTATTGTGAGGTCCATGAAAAGAGAATATCCCCAGAATAACTTTTCTTTTTACAATTTGAACCAGCCCTATTTCGGCTTGATGCATACTTCTGTGCCGCTGTGTAACATCTTCAACGCCTCAGAAATCTTTAGGCGCACAATAAAAATATGAAAATAACGGCAACTCTATATCAGGCATTACAACTCGCGTAATGGGTCTTCTAGACTCCCAATCTAGCTATATCTTCATCTGCATAGTTTATGGCATCAGATGCTTAGCAAGTCCGCCGCTACTTGTTTCAATTTGATTTGGCACTTGTCCCTGTTCCCCACCTTTCACAGTATTCTTGTGTAAGGCCTCGATAGTCTTGCAATGTGAGGCGTTTGAAGATGTTTCCCCACAGCGTACCCTTTCTCAAGGACTTCAGGCCAATATCTTCCAGAAGGAGATCTACGTACGGAATGCTGTCGAAAACCAAATCCGGATATCTGTTTCCTGATCCACCTGATTCGCGAGGTCGCCTAAGCCGTTCATATTCGGTATGAAATATCGTATTAGACAAAACATTGGCCTTGTCCAGACGCAGAAGGTTATCCTGGAAAAAAGCCGTAATCCACAGGGCCTGGCACTGCGCAACGATTACCTCATGAATCGACCGGTGGGCACCGATGAAGGCCAGGTTGCGCATTTTTAGAAAATGATCCCCAGGTGGGACCAGGAAGCGATACAACCGATAAGGAGTGCTGCCACCTGGGATTGGCATGCGGACCTTCTCTGGTAATCCTTCTTCCTTCCAGCTTCCGTGAATGTGTCGTGCTGGCGTGTGCATCAAAACTGGACATCTTTTCATGATGCGGCTGTGGGCGTCAATGACAAGTGCTGATTCTTCCGCGGCATTCAAATCATCCGTAACATCTTCATGAGACATGCGTTTCTTCCCTGTCAGATCAGCCAAAGGAATGCCAATTTCCCGCACTAACGAGGCAGGCTGAAAATTAATTTTGGGAGTGCATATCCAGCCCGTACAGCAGACAACGGCATCTGCTTCCACGCTCTCTCCATCAGAGAGGTGTACCAATGTATCATCGAGAGATTTTATCTCTGCGTGGTGGACCACAATCATTCCGCTTCGTACCAGATCGAACCATTCGGTGTCATAGTTGTGAATGCTCGACGAATTTCCCATCCAAAAGATGGATGTCCATGGTCTGAGCATTTGCAACTTTGGATCTTTGTAGCCTGTTGCAGACTCCACGCAAAAGCCTAGTATGACCCAGAAAATAGCAGTGATCCATCGACCAAACGCAGTTTGGTGAAGAAACTGACGAGGTTTTGTGTATGCCGTTCCGAAGGGGTTGGGATCAAACCAAGTAAAGAAACGAGTAGATGAGAGCAGAGCCAGGGTGAGTTTTGAAAGTCCCCAGTGCAGGGGCTTCCATACCCAGCTCGGGCCACCGCCAGAGGTCCTTATGACCATGTGGACTTTGGCTCCAGCTCGAGCTGCAGAATAGCAGACATCCCAGGCCGATTTATTTCCTCCAACGACCACAACACTATGGCTAATGGCGAGATCCAACGCGGCGTAGTGCAGGTCCTTCGCATGACACAAGTGACCCATGAACGTTTCGTTTCCTGGAAAAGACGGTATGCACGGTTGTGAGGTTACGCCGGTAGCGATCACAAGTCTGCGGGCCACGAACTGAACAGTGCTGCCGCAGTCATCGCCAGTATGTATAGAGGCATCGATTTGCCAGGTCTCGTCGTCCTGCAGCCGTATTTCCTCCACTTCGGTCTGCAGTCGAATATGACGGGTCAAGTCGAAATGCGCCGCAAAGTCGTTCAAATATCGGTAGACAGCCCTTCCGGGAATATGTTGGCCAGGTTTTATGTTGTACCGCTCCAAGATCAAGGGAAAGTCACTGAATTCATAAGACCCTACAATGTTGTTGGTGTTCAACCGCGGGTAGAGCCTTTCTTCTGCCCATGTACCACCAATCGATTTTGCCTCGTCGAGAATTAAGACTTTATGCTTGAGGCCGGCATGAGCTTCGAGATATGTCTTGGCCATCGCGAGGCCATGCCAGCCTTGCATACGTTAGCAGGTGCGTTGCGACAGAAGTGTTCGAAAAGACTGACCTGCGCCGATAATCAAGAGGTCCACTGTTTCCATTGTAGCGTGTTACAGTGTATTAGACATCGGATGGACTGGAAAAGAAGTGTGTACAGAGTAGAAAGATGACACCTCGGCACTTTTTATTAACAGTACTCATTCCTGTCGCTTGGCTACAATTTCCGACTGCCCGCACGAAATCCATACAGGGAAAACACCCCGGAAATGCAGCCCTGTAGTTGCCCATCGCGAGCGGCTATGCGGTGATTCATACGGAGTACACCATGTACAATCCTAGACATCGGTGATCTTTCGAAGCCACAGCACCGACATAAATGAACATTACTCGTACGGTTCCCAAGAAAGTCTCGCCTTTCCGTCGGCCGCTTACGAATAGGAGTACCATAAGCCTCCGTTCAGGAGGCGGTGTCAAACACTCCCTGGGCTAATTTCCACATCAGCTATTAATGCGTATTTCGCATGGAACATTACTTGCATGGTCCCTTCAACAGATGCCGGTTCTTGATATGCCATATCTTACGACTTTGATATGCAGGTTTAGCTTTCTGATCAGGCGGTAAGTGCACCCCGGCATAAGCACCACTTTCTCCAGTGCGACATACCATACCGTGCAGTTCGTCCGATCGGAAATCAGCTGAAATACGGCACAATTCAGCTAACAGAAGGCAGAAAGCAAGACACAGGTGTGAGGGGAAAAGGTGCGCAATATCACTACTTGCTAACAGACGGACTTTGTTGTAGGTAAAGGTGGTGCTCGTAATGCTCGTATATTACTCCGAATCAGATCGGCTATATAGAGTTCTCTATACAAATGGCGGTAGCAACGTAGTATTCTACATAATACCATACCGCCTACGGGGTAAATTTACGACGCATTACTCCGTAATTTTGCCCTAGTGGATCAACTATTATTCCAATACTTGTTCTTCTGTGAGAGCTGGCTTCTTCTCCTTACCCATTGCCTGTGCCTGTTGGGATCTTGCACCAGCTCAGCCAAAAAGTCGCTAGACATGCAAGAGCCGCACATGCAGTGGGGGAAAACTGGAGTAGTTAATGTCCGGATGCAAGCAGGCGCACTTACGAATGTCCCTGTCAACGCTTGAGAGTAATCAATCAAAAGCCCTGGAAGCTGGTCGGCTGACGCGAGTTCGCGAATATCCACAACACCTGCGTTGATAACGGAAGAAGTATCGACTCCAGGTGCGTAACGGGCTAGCAGGCCAGGCAAACCGTTGATGAAAATCGACTGGCTGGCAGAACTGGAAACAGCACAGCCGAGGCACTTTCATTAGTTGGTACTTCTTCTTGGACAGCCACCACAGGCTGACGAATTGGTTAGTAATCTGGAAACAGCTCTTTTGTATTAGACAGGTATGTCTCACCACTTGGAATGCCATGCCCCGTCCAATGGTGGTGATGATTTGATATCCAACCCATTGGCCAACCGTACTTGTTGGTGAAAGTGTTGTCAGCAGCCCAGACCCAACAGTTGTTAGAAGACTGCCAGCAATTGCCCAAGGAGGAACGTAGTGAAATTTGCGAACTTGAAACTTAGATGGTTGGTATCGAGAAAGAGGAGGAAGTAGTTAGAAGGTAGGATTTTTCGACGTATTGAAGGTGTTTTTCGCTGACGGTGCCGTCTTTCATTTAGCTATGGCGACAGCTTTTTCTGGTTTATAGGACAGCTATTCGACGCCTACAGGACAGTTACCCCTATAAATTAGTATGATAACGCTGTCGTGTACGGAGTACTGGCCGCGTCTTTTTAATGGGGCATTGTATTGAAAAGTCAACAAAAGCCCCACAAAAGAGTAATAGACAATTGCACAGCCAGCACGGGGCCACCCACCCACACATAATTCGATACGCTACCGCACTTCGTACCAATCGTATTGTGACGTACTCCATATTACTCCAAACTCTGGATTTAGGATGTACATATAGCGGTGTGATCGACAGCCCTTCCCTGCAGTTGAACCCTGACGAGCCAGAGCCACTCCAATAAGAGCTTTAGCCCTGTTCGCCTGTGGGCACCGCCAAACAAGGACCGTACGAGTATGCCTCAGTGTCTCATAAGATCGTTCGAATGATGCGAATACGGAGTACGAGTATTACTATAATTTGCGTTTTTCACACGGCCCCTTTTTTTACGTACAGAGAACTGCTTTTTTCTTCTTAGTTGACCTCTTGGTTTATCTTTGCAGCCCCCGTCAACGTCCCTTTTTTTTTACCAACGTCGGATCCGGAAAACGATCTGACGCAATTCAATCTACCTTCGTCATGGGTGATATCCGAGATGCTTGCGATAGATGCCATGCATTGAAGACTCGCTGCGTGAGAGCTTCACAGTCACATGTATGCATGAGATGTCGTCGACTGGGCGTCCTTTGTCATTTTAGCCCACCAGGACGGACAGGCAGACCAGCGGGCCGCAGAAGATCACTCCAGAACGCAGTTCATACGAATACAAGGCTATCTTCCCAGAACAACGGTATGTCGTAGACCATCTGTCACCGGTCCTGCATTGCAATACGCTAATCTTCGTCTCGGGATAATAACCAGATCAGCAGATTCATTTAGACTTACTTAAGCAACAAGATTTCGGCTTTCTCGCCGAAACGCCATATCTGGAAGACAGTCACATTTCTATGGACTCCATGGAAACTCTGCTGACCGGCAATTTCTGTTGGCCGACAGAATCGCCAGGGAGTCTTCCAGAAGATCTATTTTCCGAGCCGCCAGTGGAGGAATTGCCGGATCAACATATTCCACAGCTCTTGTCAGCCAATCAGGAACGACTGCTGCCCCGCTTGTTGGAACTCCAAAGCGGGCTGGTAGATCTGGAAAGGTCCTTGCGAGACAGCGCCAACGGCTCCAGGGCGGTGGCTCACATTTTTCAAAACGGCGAATTACTTGCAGGCATCATCGACGGTGTTATCTCTACAGTCGAGACCTCGCCAGAAAAACCTAGCCCGCAGCCTAGTGGTATCCTTCTTCTTCTTCTCTCAAGCTGTTATTTTACCCTGATTCACGTCTGTGAGCTCGTCGTGCAAATCCTGCACCGAGAAGCAAACTTAGCCTCCACCCCCCGAATTGACACGGAAGATGCTGTGGCATACCAACAAGATGACGGTGTGTTACCTGGGTCCCCTGGAAACAGACTTCCATCTATTAGTATCGGTACTGTCCGACTGCCCATGTCGGGGAAAGATGCCGCCGATATCTATCTACGCTTAATGTCGCAGATGATCCACAGACTCAGAGACTCTCTGCAGCAATGCAATCCCCGTGTCGAGACAACACCACCTTTGTCGACGACTAGTAGTTGTAACTCTCCAGGACCGTGCATGGAGCGGAGTACAAACAACATTCTCTCGCACCTCACGCAACCTACATTTTTGGAGTTGGGGAAGCGAGAAAAAAATCTTCTAGCATTGCTGTGGACGTCAACTATCACGGGGGGTCGATGATGTATATTGCATAATGTAGCCCATTCACGCATACGACTGTCGTGCAAGAGGGTTGGTGAGAATTAAATAACAATCTATCCTATACTTTCTTTCCCAACAAAGACGCAATCACACTGGAGGACTTCGTTTCCATCTCTTCAAACTCGCCGTCATCCGTGCTCTGGATCGTCACAGCACCGCCAGCACCAACCTTCCAGATTTCGGCATTGCCATTTTCCTTGCCGCAGCATGCATCCGCTCCTTCTGGTGTATGTCCACTCTTGGAATGGACTGCTGTGCGGATGATCACAGAAAAGTCTCCGCCTCCTCCAATGTCCAAATAGCCGAGAACACCCGAGTAAATACCTCTTGGCTGCTGCTCCAGATCGCGAAGAATCTCACACGACCTCTTTTTGGGTGCTCCCGTCATAGATCCTGGTGGCAGAGAGGCTTTCAGAACATGAATGCCTCGCACATCCGGTTTCTGGGAGTCATCACATGCCGGTAGCTGGCCCTCGATAACAGAAACAAGTTGGAACACAGTCTCGTACTCTTCCACCACCATGAGCTTCGACACCCACGTGTTCTCGGCGCGGACAACGCCACTCAGATCATGCCGTATCAAGTCCACGATCATGAGGTTCTCCGCTCGCTCCTTCGAACTGTCTAGAATAGCATGTGCCCATTCACGCGTCATCCCGGGTCCTTTCTTGACTGTACCCTTGATTGGTCGGAATTGGCATCTTCCATCGCGTGTCCAGTTCAAAAAGCGCTCGGGACTGCTGCTAACAATCTCGGCCCCAGAAAGGCGGACAAAAGCACCAAATGGAGCCGGATTGTTCGCCCTCAGCTTTTTGTAAAGAGACCAAGGGCTGATAGAGGCAGGAAGGCGAATTTCAGACTGATCTGTCAAGCACAGCTCATATGAGTCGCCGGCTGCGAGGAACTCTTGGCATTTCCGGACCATGGCACGATAATATTGCTCTTCTGGCCGAACAACCGTTGCCTGGGCCAAAACATCATCTAATGCCACCATCTTCTTCTGACTTTCGAGTTCTGACTTCAGGTCTTTCAGACTCTCCAGTGTTTTTCCCATGCCAGAAATCCAGGTCCAGTCGTCGGGCAGCAACGACTGGACATATACTTCAGATTTAGCGTGGTCAATGACGATGCTGCGGTGGATGAAAGCCATGTTGATATCCGGGACATTATTTGGTACGTGCTGAGGGACATCGATGGTCTCAAGGCCAGCCTCGTAGGAGATATACCCCATGAATCCACCCCAAAATGGACTCTCGGAAGGAAGATGGCTAGCAATAGGCCGAACACTTCCAGATCTTTGGATGCCTCGTGGCTCATACAAGTCCAGGGCTTCTTGCAGAATTGTCCACATTTCGTCGATAGAGTCCAGTTTCGTCGTGCATGTCGGACCACGTGCAAACCCATACTTTAGCATGCGACTGGGGACATGGTAGGCTACTTTCATTGTTTTTCTGGGCAGGACAAGACCAAGAATACTGAACCTTCCCGAACGGTGACCCTGAGAGTCAAGAAGAATCACTTCTTCGTGAGGCTGACAGATCGTCTCAAATATATTAACGGTGGTGATATGATTGAAGGGGTACTTTGCCCATTGCAAAATGGGTTCACTCGGACCATCCGCGAAACGGATCTCCTGCACCAGACGAAAGCCATTGCTCTTATCACGAATTTGGCTGGAGGTTTTTCTGAGTGAAGAGGAGACACCGATTGGAGTTGTGCAAGCCGTTTTCGGCCTCTCCTCCCTATGGACGCATAGCCATTGCTTGGCATGTGTCCACCATGCTGAGATGAGCTCCCTCCCAGCTTCTGATGTGCATATCGACTCAGGATGGAATTGCATTCCCCAGAACGGCTTGGTCGTGTGCCGTGCCATCATCAGGATAGGTCCGTTAATCACATCGTCAACGACCCAGGCCAGTGGACGCAGTGTCGAGCACGCATCGGTGGGTTCCCAAACGATTTCTGAAGTACCTTCGGAAGTGTTTGAAATATTGGCATATAGAGAATGGTACTGTGTCGCTTTGAGCTCGCCAATATCGCTTAAGATGTCTGTGCCGCGGTGGGTGACCTTGCAGACGATTCCATGTCGAGCTTGACGCAGTTTCTTAATTTCTGCTCCTTGAGAGAGGCACAAAGATTGGAAGCCTAGACATATTCCGAGAATTGGCAGAATGTGCTCTGTCTGCAATTTCCAGAGATCATTAATAAAACCAATGTCCTGGGGTATGACCGGGTGACCAGGCCCAGGCCCGACAACAACGGCATCGAACGCCCTAACAAGTCGATTTAGATTGCAGGCGGCCTCTTTGTCATCAATGCGAACAACGGTGACATGAGCTGCGAGCTGCTGCTCTAAAAGCCCGACAATATTGTTGCTGAAAGAATCGAATGCGTCAACATAAAGAATTGACGGGCGTTTGTCTGTTTTCTGGTAGGGAGAAGGCATAGCTGGTGGTGTAGTGGCAAGTAGTGGATCTGCGTTCTGTTTTTAGATTGGCGGTTTTTGGTTGTATTGTTTTATCCCGTGGTCTTGCTGGACTACCACTAGTGATAAATATCTTCTAAGCATTACGATGTAATAAATATATGGGACATGATTTTTCGAGTAATATTACCCTTTTTCTCTGATATTTGGTCATGTGGAGGTCAACGTGTACTTGGGCCTCGGAACGGCGACTTTTGTGGATCCATCGGTGGATTTTATCAGAGGACGTTAGCAAAAGTCCCCCCGTCAGGAGTCGTTAGCTGACCGACGGCGACTTCATATTCGAGCATTCATGTCGGGTCTGTGTCCTCTTCTACCCTATCCAAATGCACTCTTTCACCGCAGTTGCACATAATTTTTTGACAGTGCTTCAGGAAAGAACGAAAACATCCGTTGCAATCATGAGCACGCTCTCGAAGGAGAAGATCCAGGCTTATTTCGACCGGATTTCTTTGCCGGAAAATGTCCGCTCGCTTTTGTTTGAGGGTCCAGATAGTGCCCAGGCACTCAAGTCTGTCACAACGCTCCAGCAGTATCACATGGCTGCGGTACCTTATGAAAATTTGGAACTCCACTATAGCAACCATCACACAATGATACTGGACGAAGACTATGTTTACGAGCTAGTTGTTAATCGGGGAAGAGGAGGAATGTGTCCTCAGATCCACCAGTTGTTTTCAAAGCTGCTGAGGTCTCTTGGATTTAAGGCCTACTGCGCGGGTGGACGGCTCAACGCCATTGCCAGCCATGCAGCATCGCCTGGACTCGACAAAACAAAAGTGAATTATGGCCCATGGTAATGAACTATGCCACTCTATGATATGATGCCTTTTACAATGCCCATGCTAATCCTGTATCAAAATAGGATGCATCTCATCACTCTGGTGACCATCCACGGTACCACACACATAGTGGATACCAATTTTGGGCAGTTTGGCTCGCCCTCTCCTGTGCCCCTCGTGCACAATCAGCCTGTCGTGGATATCTGGTCCCGCCAACGGCGGATGCTGTATGATCGTCTTCCAGGGCTGATCGATCAAGAGCAGCGGTGGTGGCGTATGCAGCTTCGGGATAATGACACAGAGCCATGGGTAGACGTCTACTGCTTTGTTGAGGTAGAGTGGCTGCCGATGGACTTCAGTCTGTTGATTGCCGGTCTTGCAAGCACCGGATCTAGCTGGTTTACGTATCGTGTGATTTGTCTTCGTCTCATTCTGGAAAATGAGGTGCCTACGGGCTACCTGATCATCTGGGAGAATGAGCTTAGACGATTGAGCGAAGGAAAGACAGAAGTCTTACAGAAGTTTTACAACGAAAGTGATCGCGTTGCGGCACTAGCAGACGAGCTAAATACTGTGTTGACGCCGGAGGAGCAGCAATGCATTATTGGTACAGGCACGGAGCTGAAAGTCGATGACGACGACATCTATGGCTAAGTCAAGGTTACAAGTACTGAGTAGAGAACTATCTCGGAAGTTTGAATACTCTTTACATTTCATTTTATAGAATTTTAAAGACGAAATGGCCGAAATTGAACAATAAATCGTATTCAATAAAGAAGCGCAGTAGTTCTATCTCTTTGCAAACATTTTCAATACTTCAACTGAACTATTCCAATATTGTACCCTTGATACATCAATTTAGATACGTATTTTCACAGCGAAAATAAATGAAACTCGTTTTAATCTATCCATAAGTATTCCATCTACACATTGTATGCCTCGTTAATGATCTGATCAAATTTCAGATACAATTCCGGGCGCATAATGTTGCCTTTGACTGTGCAAGGTACTGCGGCATCGTGGATGACGATGATCATTTTCTTTCTCAACCCTATTGGCAGCACAATTCCAGGGGATTAAAGTGAGCATCCAGGTCTAGCAAAAGAAGAACCCCAGGTTCTGGTCTTTCATTCCTGGACAGAAAAACGTGTAACAGGATGTCTTCATTCTCAGCCAGAATGCTGTGCTCGTAAAGGGCGGCTAACAGGCTCACGAGGTCATAAGCTGGTCTCCGTCGGCCCACGTGCTCCCCTCAATCTTGTGTAAGGGACGAAACCACACACGGGGTGCCAAATCAGAGCTGACGCAGAGATATTGCCACTCAGGATCGCCCGACAGTCGAGAGGCGGAATTCAGGGTCGACATGGCGGTAATCAGGTGAACGGGATGGATGGGATGCCCCGAAATCGGTTCATAAATTCACCGTGTGTTTTGTGGATCAGCTTCGGAAGTCTAGTGGTTCTTTATGTATGCAAGATGACGACAGTATCTGTGCATTTGAGACGTGGTTCGATTTTAGAGCATGAGGTTTGGTCGTCCATTTCGGGAAGGTTTCCCAACGCCTCGACGAACAACAGAGGGATGACAGTCTTTACCGAACCAGTTCGCTGTGCCGAGTCCATGGCGCCATTGATGATAACATGACAGCCAGATTTTCTTATGAGAGCAGCGACTTTGTCAACGGCCAGGGTTGGTGATAAAATCAATATAATCGCACCCATGTGGATGATGGCCAGAAAGGACATCGCTTGCAAAAAAAAAAAAAAAAAGGACGGCTTGTGCCATGAGGATCTCACCATTCGTAATGAATACGATACAAATGTCTCAGTAAGCTGGGTTTGTTGTAAAATGGAAACTCTGTGCTGGCATGAAAGAAGCGGAATCTGCACGGCGGATTAAAATCTGCACGTACGGCGGTCGGATCTTGGTAAACCCACCGGCATTTTTAGGGCAATTTTGTAGGCTTCCGCTGAAGGATGTGCAGATTACGGAGAACACCACCGTATTACGCCGTATTACGCCGTATTACGCCGTATTGCACCGTCACATTTTTCAGCGAGTACGGAGTAGCTTACAGCCTGATTCGACTTAGCCGCCGACTTGGTGATTCATCCGCAGTAACCTCCGGCGGCGAATAAATCGAACGGATCAAGTGACGGGTGACGGACTCGTTATTTTGTATAAGCGTGTACAATGCGAAGCATTCCCATGTGTTGATTCCTGGATCTGCACGGGTTTCTGCCGTTTTCCTACATACCTTTCACCATGGCACAAACCAGCACTCTTTACCCCGGCACAGAGGCCGACAAGTCAATGCCTATCGCCGTGGTTGGAATTGGCTGTCGGCTTCCAGGTGGTGCATCAGATACAACGAAGTTGTGGGACATGCTGATGCAAAAACGATCGGCACGGACAGAAACACCCCCTGATCGATTCAACATTGGCGCATTTTACCATCCTGATGGCGACAAGAATGGCACGGTTCGTGAAGACTTTCCATGTCAGAGTTGATCTGTCTAACCAGAAGTGTAGGTAAACAACCATGGTGGTCATTATCTCACAGACGACATTGCGGCCTTTGACGCCCCCTTCTTTTCGATCTCGCCCGCTGAGGCCGTCAGTATGGATCCCATGCAACGCATGTTGCTCGAGGTTGCATACGAAGCAACTGAGAATGCAGGAATTCCGCTATCCGCGCTCTCTGGCTCCAATACAAGCTGCTTTGTGGGATGCTTCACTTCCGACTATGACCAGTTGGCCAAGCGTGATGCGGAGCTGTTGCCCAAATATCACTCCATCGGAACCGGCCAGTCCATCTTGTCCAACCGGCTTAGCTTCTGCTTCAATCTCAAAGGTCCCAGCGTCACCCTAGACACGGCCTGCAGCAGCAGTCTTGTGGCTGTACACCTCGCGTGCCAGAGTCTTCGGACCGGCGAGAGTGACACGGCTCTCGTGGGCGCGACAAATGCCATTCTCAGCCCAGATATACAGATTGGCATGACAAATCTGCATTTTCTGAGCCCCGACTCCATATGCTACATGTTTGATTCCCGAGCTAACGGATATGCTCGGGGCGAGGGCATGGCAGCCTTGCTTCTCAAGCCCCTGGTCCATGCACTTCGGGATGGCGACACCATCCGCGCAGTCATCCGCGGGACGGCGGTCAACTCGAATGGAAAAATGTCTGGCATCACACTGCCGTCGAAGGACGCTCAAGTGGCCCTGATTCATTCTTGCTACCTGACTGCCGGCTGTGACCCGGCAGAGACGGGGTACTTCGAGGCACACGGAACGGGCACCGCAGCAGGTGACCCCATTGAAGCGAGTGCCATTGGTGAAGTCATGGGGACATGTCGACCTGGTGGAGAAGATGGAAAGCTATTTGTTGGAAGCATCAAAACAAATATCGGTCATCTCGAAGGCTCAAGTGGGCTGGCCGGGATGATCAAGGCCATCAAAAGCCTGGAGGAGGGCATTATTGCCCCCAACATCTGGTTCGATAAGGGAAGCCCGGCCATCGACTTTGACGGCTGGCGTATCCGTGTTCCCACTGAGGCTACAGATTGGCCAGTCTCTGGTCTCCGCCGGGTCAGCGTCAATGGGTTTGGTTATGGCGGAACGAATGGCCATGTTATCTTGGATGATGCCTACAATTACATGAAGAAACGTGGCCTGACCGGAAACCATTGCACACGCCCGACTTCCGTTAAAATGAATGGTTTCGACCAATCTACCTCTGCACGCCCACGGGTATTTTACCTCTCTGCGCATGAATCTGGTGGCATTGAAGAGCAGGCAAAGATCCTGTCTGCCCACCTCTCTTCCCGACACTCCACTCCTGAGCAGACCTTTCTCGACAATCTATCGTTTACGTTGTGTGAGAGACGGTCGAGATTAGACTTTGGCCGCGTGGTTGTGGCATCCTCCACATCAGAATTGGTGGAGGGTTTGCAGTCCGCGACGGGTACCGTTCGCCGCCAAAATGGGCCCCTCCTTATTGGGTTCGTCTTCACCGGCCAAGGATCCCAGTGGTTGGGCATGGGAAAGGAGCTCTTCCAATATCCCATCTTTTCCAAGTCCTTCACCATGTGTGCCGAGGTCTGCAAGGCTTGTGGTGCCCCCTGGTCGCTGACCGGTAAGATTTTCCTGCCAAATATTAGCTTTGCCCCTGCTAATCACGAGAACAGAGGAACTTTTGAAAGATCAAAAAACATCTCGCATAGATCAGGCTGAGATTTCGCAGCCGCTCTGCACGGCCCTGCAGATTGCGCTGGTGGACCTGTATGCGTCATGGGGAATTCTTCCTACTCGCGTTGTTGGCCACTCCAGCGGCGAGATTGCAGCTGCCTATGCAGCAGGCGCACTGTCTTTGGATTCGGCAATGCGTGTAGCCTACTTTCGAGGCCTCATGTCATCCGACATTCAAAAGTTGGGCTTCCGTGGTGGTATGCTGGCTGCCGGTCTGTCAGAGGAAGAGGCACTCGTCGATATCCAAGGCATCGACACCGACAAAGTCGACGGCAAAATCGTTGTGGCGTGTGTCAACAGTCCCAAATCGGTCACACTGTCGGGTGACTTGTCGGCAGTCGTTCACATGCAGAAGCGTCTGACAGCTCGCGACGTGTTTGCCCGCAAGCTTCGAGTGGATATGGCCTACCATTCACATCACATGCTCAGCGCTTCTGAGAGTTATCGACAGGCCATTGCCGGCCTCAACGTGTGTCCTGCAGAGAAGCGTCCCTACGTGACCATGTTTTCCTCTCTTCGAGCCAGAGTACTCACGGCAGAGGATGACCTCTCAGAAAGCTACTGGGTGGAGAACATGGTGTCGTGTGTCAGATTTTCGGATGCACTGCGGCATCTCTGCACTGATCGCCTCGACGGACAGGTAGACATGGTCGACTTTCTCGTTGAACTTGGCCCACATTCCGTCTTGGCTGGCCCGGTGAAGCAGATCCTCGCCGCATTGCCCGAGCCTGAACGACGTCCTGTCGTCTACTTCTCAGCCCTCCTCCGGAACAAAAACGCCGCCACAACTGCCCTTACCACGGCTGGAGAACTGTTCCTCCAAGGTTTCCCCACCGACCTTCACGAGGCAAACTTCCCCAAGCCGACAGCAGCAGCTTTATCAGTCCTCACTGACCTGCCCACGTACCACTGGAATCATACACGCAAGTACTGGGCTGAGTCACGCATCAGCCGTGACTACCGCTTTCGTCCATTTCCCCGAACAGACATTCTTGGTGCGCCTTTCCAGGACTGGAACCCCATCGAACCACGCTGGCGTAATTTCATTCGCCTCTCTGAGCAGCCATGGGTTGCCGGTCATGTCGTCCAGGGGGCTATCGTCTACCCAGCAGCAGGATATTGTTGCATGGCAATCCAAGCGGCTGCACAGATGCATGCTCTATCTGCTCAGGCTCGAGGGGATGCCCAGAAGGAGACGGTCGTCGAATACAAGATCCGTCATGTCGCTATTTCACGAGCTCTTGTCGTGCCGCAGACAACCGATGGCGTCGAGGTTGTCTTTTCCATGAGGCCCCATCCTACGAGCAGTGTCACATCATCCAACGCCTGGAGAGAGTTCCGGATCTTCTCCTACACGGAGGCTCAAGGGTGGGCAGAGAACTGCCGCGGTTTGGTCATGGCCGCTTCGTCTAGCTTAGTCAGCGATTCTGCGTCGCCTCAAGTCCCCCCCACAAGCACAAATGCCGGAACATCCATACCGAGCTCTGACCTCTATGCCGCCTTTGATGCCGTTGGATTGTCCTATGGAACAACATTCCGTGGCATAACTGATGTCACCGCCGCTCCTGGCCATGCCGTTGCTACTGTGGAAGTGACCGATACAGCGGCCATGATGCCAAAAGGGTTCGAGTTTGAGCGTCTGGTCCATCCGGCAACAATGGATTCATTTCTACAAGTCAGCCTTGCTGCCCTGTCGGATGGAGATCTGAAAGCCCTGACAAAACCGTACATCCCGGTCCATATCGAAGAAATAACCGTCTCTGGCAGTATATCAGCACCCATTGGCACCGCTTTTATGGCTACAGCAGTGGCCAAGCGAGAGGGATTCAGGGATGCACTTGCCAGTGTTACTGTCACTGCCCCAGAGCAAACAGTTCCCGTCATTCAAATGCATGGCATCCGCTCTTTGGCCATTGCTTCCTCTGTGATTGATGATGCGACTACACTCGAGCCCAAGAAGCACTGCGTCACTACTGTCTGGGAGCCGGATGTAGATCTTCTGGGCAGAGCCGAGCTCAACAGTGTTCTGAGAAAGGGGGTTCCTCCTCTTCAGAGTCGTCTCCGAGACCTAGAGCTCGTGGCTTACTACTTTTTCGATCGTGTTCTGAACGAAGTGGCCGAGTCGCAGCTCGAGACGATGCAGAGCCACCACCGAAAGTTTTTCCGGTATATGCAGAACCAACGACGTATAATTCTCGCTCATCAAGGCGAACTGCAGACGGACGACTGGACAAACCTCTCCGACCCAGCCGTAACACGGCACATCCAGAGCCTCATCGATGCACTGTCAGGAGACTCCGACTACGAAGGCCAGATGCTGGTCCGCATGGGCAAAGCCTTGCCCTCAGTTCTGCGCGGAGAGACAGATCCACTAACCCTTATGATGGAGGGCAACCTGTTGCAAAACTACTATGTTGTGTCTCTGGGCGCACTGGCAACGTACGAATACATATTCCGATACATCACTCTGCTTTCCCACAAATACCCAGACCTGGACTACCTCGAAATTGGTGCTGGCACAGGTGGATGTACACGACCTGTTCTGGAGGCTCTCAGCGGCACGGAATGCCGGAAATATCCTCGTCTCAAATCGTACACCTTCACCGACATCTCTTCCGGCTTCTTTGAACAAGCCATAGAAACACTGGGTCCCGACTGGGGTGACAAGTTGCAATTTAGAAAGCTGGACATCGATCACGACCCAGACACGCAGGGCTTTCATGGAAAGCAGTATGACGTCATTATTGCTGCCAATGTCCTTCACGCAACGCACGATATTCAACGTACCATCAGCAATGTCCGGAAACTGCTGCGGCCGGGCGGAAAGCTGGTCCTCTTCGACATGACACACTCGCTACTATCTGTTTCGCTTGTCTTTGGCAATCTTCCAGGCTGGTGGAACTGTGTTGAGCCATGGCGTGAGTATGGGCCTTTGCTAACCGAAGCCAAATGGTGGGATGTGTTACAAAAGAACGGCTTTGCAAATATGGAGGCAAGCACTCCAGATGTGCTGGACCCCTTGTTGGAAACATCCCGCCTGATGATTTTTTCCGCTACGGTACCCAATGCTGTACCAGAGACACCTGATAACAATGATGACTTGGTGCTCATTGTGGAGCCGCACAACCCCCTGACGGAAAAAACGCTGATCGAAGCAACGCGCGCCAAGTTGGCCGTGGCGGGAATCGAAACGAGGACCTGTGCCCTACAGGATGTACCCGACGACGATGTGCGTCTGCGCAAGGCGACCATTATCAGTTTCGTCGAACTGGACACTTCCCTTCTTGCCAACATAACCAGCGCCGAGTTCGACGCGTTGAAACGACTGTTGCATCTCGACGCCGCCGGGGGCCTCATCTGGGTCACGCGTGGCGGCACGGGGCGAAATACCGTGCGACCGGAGCTGGGTCTGGTTTTGGGACTGGCACGCACTCTTCGTGCGGAACGAGAAGGGAAACGTTTCGCTACTGTCGATCTGGAGACACAAACACAAGGCTCTGTTCAAGAAGAAGCCGACATTCTCGTTCGAGTGCTGCAGAAGAAGGGCCCCGAAACGTTGTCTATCGGTGATCGAGCGCCCGATCAGGAGTTTTCCGTAGAGAATGGTCTTGTCTGCATCAAGCGTGTCATTGAAGACACGAAGATGAACGAGTTCATTTCAGTCCGCGCGAATCCGTCCTGGACTCCCCAGCCCGTGCAGCAGGATATCTGGCAGTCGAAGCGGCCACTGAAGCTGAAGAATCAAACGATTGGAACGATCGACACACTTGTCTTTGACGATGATCTGGCCATGGCAGAGCCTTTGCCGGCTGGTCACGTCGAGATTGAGGTTCGCGCTGTCGGTCTCAACTTCCGGGATGTTCTCATCTGCCTCGGTGACGTCGTCGACGACTATCTCGGCAATGAATGTGCCGGTATTGTCACCCGCATAGGCAGCGATATTCAGCATGTTGCTGTCGGTGATCGCGTGGTGGCGTGGTGTGTCGGATCGTTCTCCACGTCCATGCGCAATCCGGGCCAATGCGTGGCCAAGATTCCAGATGATCTGTCTTTTGGAACAGCCGCTGCCTTCCCACTCACCTATGTCACGGCCTATTATGGGTTGGTGCATCTTGCCCGCCTCGAAAGAGGCGAGTCTGTGTTGATTCACTCAGGTGCCGGCGGCGTCGGACAGGCGGCAATTCAAATTGCCAAGATGCAGGGCGCTCAAGTGTTTACAACCGTGGGCTCGGCCGAGAAGAGGAAGCTTCTGATGGACACATATGGCCTTGCAGAGGACCACATCTTTTCCAGCCGCGATCTGGTCTTTGCAAATTCTATTCTCCAGGCTACAGGAGGTCGTGGTGTCGACGTTGTTCTCAACAGCTTGGCAGGAGAAGCTCTGCGCGCCACGTGGAAGGCTATTGCGCCGTTTGGCCGTTTTGTCGAAATTGGCAAAAAGGATATTGCTGAGAACGGATATCTCGACATGGCGCCCTTTTCCAGAAACGTGACATTCACATCGGTCGACGTCACCGTCGTTTTCCGAAAAGATCCCGCATTGGCAGGACGCATCTTCCAAAATGTAATGGAACTGATACATTCTGGGAAAATTAAAGAACAGACTCCGCTTCTAATCCAGCCTTTCTCGAAGATCCGAGAGTGCATGGCAATGATGCAGGCTGGTAAGCACATGGGCAAAATCGTGCTGGAGCCCCGTAAGGGCGACTTGGTCCCGGTAAGTAGCACAAGTCTCCCCATCTCCCCCACTTGGGTACATACTGACAGATGGCAATTAGTCCATTGAAAGTCTTCCCTCCCCTATTACATTTTCCAACGATGCCTCCTACCTTCTCGTCGGTGGTCTGGGAGGCATCGGCCGCAGCATTTCACGGTGGATGGTACGCAAGGGAGCACGAAACCTGATTTACGTATCCCGACATGGCGTCACGTCCAAGGACGCAGAGACTCTTATTGACAATCTCCAATCTACGGGAGTCCGTGTCCAAGTGCTCAAGTGTGACAGTGCCGACGAGAAGCATCTAACGGAAAGCCTTGCCACGACGCTCGAGACGATGCCTCCAATCCGTGGCGTGATTCAAGCTGCCATGGTGCTTGAGGACCAGATCTTTTCTAACATGGCCCATGGGTCCTTCATGAAGGCCATCCGTCCCAAGGTCCATGGTTCTTGGAGCACGCACCAGGCTACGCTTGGACAACCCCTGGACTTCTTTGTTCTGCTCTCTTCGGCTGCCAGTTTTATCGGAAATGTAGGCCAGTCCAATTATGCGTCCGGTTGTACCTATGAGGTCGCTCTTGCGTCTCACCGGCGCTCGCTTGGCTTGCCCGCAACGGCTATCGATATTGGAAAGGTCGTGAGCGTGGGGTTTCTTGCAGAGAATACGGGGACAGTCTTGACGCAAAACCTCAAACGACTCGGCATGCTTAGTATACATGAGCCCGAGCTGCTGGCCATTTTGGAAATGGCCATGCTTCCTTATGAGGCAGGGTTACTCTCATCTCCCAGCGGCCATCTTGTCACAGGTGTGCACTGCACCAACGACGTGCGGGAGAGCGGCGTGGAGCTTCCACCCTGGGGTCGTGATCCTGTGTTTTCACACATGGACTTTGTACGGCCGCATCTGCAATCAGGTCGTGTTGGAACGGAGTCGGAAAATTCTGGAGGTGACAATCGCCGTCAGCAACAGCAGCCTCTTCCCGTTTCTCTGCGTTCTTCTCAGTCTACTCAGGAAGCCAGCACCGCTGTGCTCAACGCACTGATTCTCAAATTGGCTCGCTCGCTTCTTTCCCAGGTTGAGGACATTGACCCTAAAAAATCCATGGGTGCATTTGGTGTGGACTCGTTGGTGGCTGTTGAGCTGCGGAACTGGATACAACGTGAAGCAAAGGTCGAGATTCCGGTCTTTGAAATTCTTCAGACTGCTTCGCTCATCGATCTTGCCAACTCAGTAGCCGGAAAATCGCCGCTTGTTACAGCATAGGTGGCTGAGAATGTTTCATCTAGGGGTACAATGCTGTGTTTGCATAAATTGTGTGGAACATACGGAATGGGTCATTTAGTTCTTAACAATCTATATTTACAAAGTCGTCATCAAGTTCTGCAAGTTGGTTTATCCATTTCAGTGGCGGCGAACGTCGTACTCCTCTCGAGACAACTTGAGACAGCCAAAGTTCATGTCACCACAACGAAGGTTTATGGAAGAGCTTCGACCAATCGAAATTCGTTTTCCACGAAGAAAGAGGAAGCGCCCTGTAATATCAGCATTTGGACAGTAAAATCATACCACGCTTAGTATTGCCAAGAACTTCATTTCCGCAGCAATGCATTACACTTTCTTGGTATAAAATTCTGTGGAGTTATCTACGAGAAAGATGTCCACTGTGGAAGTTTCAAAAATATATGCCATTGTATTCCATAGACGGCCGTTAATAACTGGCATATGCAATGCGAGGGCATTACAAGTGTAGTAATTTTGGCGGCAAAAAAGTTATGTTTCTAGCGCAAGCACAACTGCAGATCCATCTTTTATGCCTCCTTTGCCTCTCATGTTACACTGGGATCGGGATAGATCTCCTTTAACGAAAGTCTCGTTGCATTGCCACGACAAAGCCAACATAAGGGTTTCTTGGGTTTACTATATATCGGACGATGAGTAGGTTTCAGCGTACATCAATTCAGCCGTCTTCACATGGGGTAAATCGATCTTGGAAAAGGGCCGACTCGGCACCGCATTTTTAAATACTTGGGGGCGAAGCGATCGCCTGGTTACGGCGCTACTTTTGGGCGTGATTCCTAGTTTACAGGTACGCTGCGGAGAAGTCGTGGAGAAGGTTGCGTGTGTATGGTTGCATTAGTAAAACATGTGTTTGCCAAATAGAAGCACCTGTTTATCCAGTACTTCTTGTGATAGTTTACCGCCTAGGTGGTAAATGTAATGCTTTTGTCATCAAAGTTCTGGGATCCTTTACAGTTACAGTGCATGGTTTTTTATTCACAGTATTTGAATACCACAGTGCCGCCCCTTTAGTAACAATATACTACAGTAAGCTTACTCCAAGTTAACCCTAAAGCGTACGCCGATTTATATCAAACAGAGCAAATCCTTTTTGTTTTAGTACGGAGTATAAAACTTCCGTACAGACCGCCGATCTGCCCCCATAAATGGTGGTGGGGCTTATGGCTGGACTCCACACAGCCTACTCATAGGTGATACGTGTTTAATCTCGCACTTCGCATCTCGCACTTCGGATAACCACCAATACGTCTGCGCATCGGTGGGTTGACTAACATCGATCACGCCCCGTTGATGCTTGGCATCGAGAATACCTCTTCCGTAACATTATGGTCCACTTATTCAAACACCCATGTAGTATCCGTCGGTTGTTGTTCGAGCTCTTATATGAGGTCCATGGACCTTCTTTTAGATGTTTGCTTTGTGATAATTCAACGTCCTACCTTCTTCAAGCCTTCTTCACCACCATTATTCGCCCTTTTCTTTCATTTTCCTGGAAAGATGGGTCACACTACTTATGAAGACGGCACTGTGCCCGTCGACAATATGCAGTGCCATCCTGAACAGCATAAACAGCGCAAAGGCCGCGTATCTCGTACCTTTGCGCTCTTGGCTGGGGCTGCGCTCGTTGGCTACACACTCTCGTTCACTTCGCTGCCCAGTGTTGTCTGTCGGCATATTGGTTGTGGCCAACCCAACACATACAGTGTGTACAGCTATGCCGACGTGCACCCCGAAGCCGCGGGGCCGCGTGCACCCCGTACGGGCCATGTGAATGGCAATGCTGTACGCCGCACGCAGTCGCTGTCCTCGATTCGCGAGATGGACATGACCCGCACCAACGACTCGCGTGAGGGCCAGCCGGTGGTTGCTGTCAACCCCCAGAACCCAGACAACCTTGTCTATGTGACCACGCGCTTCCCTCCGTTGCCCTCGCTGGAGCCTCTGGGTGGCTGCTTTTTGGCCTACAGCTTCGACCGCGGCACCACATGGACCAACATCACGGCCGACTACCCGCTGGGTACAGCACCCAAGTGCGGTGAGCCCCAAGTTTTCGCCTCTGCAAATGGCACATTTTACATTCTCAACAACCAAGTCTTCTCTGGCCTCGAAGACAACATGGCGTCTCACCCACAGCTCTCCAAGTCTGTCGACGGCGGCCGGACCTGGAGCACGCCGTCCATGACACCCCTGTACATGCAAGGCGCAACGAAACTGCGCGTCGACCCCGTCACCGGCAAGGTGTATGCAAACGGTGCCTCGTCGTGGGAGTATCCGGCTGCCGTCTCGGTCAGTTCGGACGGCGGCGCAACCTGGGCACCTTTCAACCAGATCCCCGGCGACGTCAGCACCTGCTTGGACTATGGAATTCCGGACCTTGCCCCCGTCTGTGGTTTTCCCGGTCGGTCCATCGCCGTCTACGACGGTATTCTTGCCTCGGCCGCCCAGGGTGCGAACGGATATCCGGAGATGTACGTCAGCCGTGATGACGGCGTGACCTGGACAACACTACCGCTTACCGACAGCGATGGCAACTTCGTGGCTAATGGCACCGGTTCCATGCTGCCTGTCTCTGGTGTGGGTCTGCCGAGTGATCCGATGCCGTGGGTGTCTGCGGACCCGACCAAGACAGGCCGGTTTGCGCTCATGGTGCCGCGTGACTACACACTCGAAATCTACGTCACGGAAAACGCTGGCGAGAATTTCACCGGTCCTGCCGTGATTGAGGCTCCCGATGCACACCGCCCGGCTGTCGACTTCGGCTGGTCTGGTCAGCTGGGCGTCATGTGGCGCACCAACTCCTCGGGCTTTGTCGACGTGTATTCGACGTTGTCCTTTGACTCCGGTCGTACCTTTGGGGAACCGGTCAAGATCACAAATGCATCGGAGCCCATTTCTGAGACCGGCCAGCCCGGAGATCGCGCCTCGTTCATCTCAATCACCGACGAGTACGCCTACGTCGCCTGGTCTGACGGCCGTGATGGTTATCTGGATGGAATCCTTGCTGAGGTGCCCCTGGATGTCTACAAGAATGCAACAAATGCCTCTTATTGATATAGATCGACTAGGGGAGTTCCCCCCGTGAAATGAGCATCCGCTTAAGATACACTGTTGATAATAGAGCTCTTCACTTCATTTTCTTGTATCATATTTCTGGGTCGGAAATATTTATTGTATGAAATGACTTTAAATTTATATTTGCCATTATTGGCCTGCTTGAAGTATTTGTACAATCAAATATTTGTTCATTTCACGCGAGGTTTCCGGTAAACAGCTCTGAAAGACAAAATTTCGTACCTCGCATAGCCAACAACGGTTGATGCTAGTATACCTCATGATTTAAGCTTCTGCCTGGGCAGGCGCCTTCTTTTCCTGGTATTCAACGGCAACATCGGCCGGAATACGGTCAGGAGTAGAGTTCACCAAAACCAGTGTTGGACCCAGAGCCGCCGCCATGAGACCAAAGCTCACGCAACTGTATACAATTCTAGGTTAACGATGAATCCCAAATATCGGTCAGATGAAGACTTACAATCCAACAAGAGGCGTCGAGCTCGTTTTGGTGTTCATGCCGTAAGCAATGGCCTGACCCATAGCTTCAATGCAACGGAATGCAGCGCCGTTTCGAACATTGGCTACCGAATTTGCGTCAGATATTTTCGTCAATGAAAAGGAATCCCAGTACGAGTGCCTTACCTTGAGCATCGGTAGCAAAGGACGACAGCAGCCAGTACATGTACGACTGGGACAGTGGACCCGTTGTCTGAACAAAAAAGTATGGAAGAAAAGACGAAGCAAAAAGGCCATCGTCCCAGTCAATAGCCCCTGGTGGTGAGGCATCAAACCGAACTTGCATGATAATCGACCAGATGTAGACACCCATGTTAAGAATGACCACAGTGAACAGACCGAGTTGGGCTCGGCGGCGCTGGCTGAGAGACGAGATGTCGAGGATGAATCCTAAGCCAAAGCATCCGACACTTGTTTTTGTCAATCTGGTGTTTGCGGAAACAGAGGGAGACAACAGAACGAAGCTCACATGCAGAAGAACGGCGAGATGAGAGATGACAAGGCCCGCGTTCTGACAGAAAAGTATGTTGCAAGGTACGTAGACCAAGAGCCGCTGTAAAAGAAAGACCAGATGGCCCAAAGGGCAGCCAACATGATCAACTTCGAAGTCCATGTCACCTTAATACGCTTGAACTCTTGCTTTGTCGAAAGAGGTTCTGCCATCAGGATACGCGTGCCGTCTGACCGCACGACGCGTTCGAGAGGAGAAATCAAGAAGGCAAATGGAAGACTGGAGCCGCACTGTCAGTGGGACGTAAAGAAACATGCCGGAAAGAGGAAAAACGCACGCCAGACACTCGATGGTCATGAATGCAATGTAGGTGTTGGGAGTGATGCCGCCCGATGTATTCTCAGTGTGGTTTTTCGCCAGGCTGCACAGGCAGAAATTAGTCGATGATCAGAGTGCACTGAATTATCCTGCTTACTTGATGGCACCACCGACTAGCTGTCCGAGGTTTCGAGAGACAATCCACAATGCCAAGTACTTGCCACGGGCTCCAGAAGGAGCAAGTGACAAGATGCATCCGGCCTCGGCGACATACCAGAGACCCGAGCCGGTGCCACTAAGGAAACCTCCGAGAATGAGATACTGGGAAGGTTGTCAGTTTATGATATCGCCTGCAGGAAGGGGCAACGACATACCCATTGGTTCCCGAATTTGCTATTGCAGTAGTAAGATGAGCCGCGAATAGGAAACGTGATGGCACCGAGAATAAGGGCCCATCGAATTCCAAGCTTGTTGACAATGGGGCCACCGAAGAAACAAACTATGGCGATCGGCAGTCAGTATCCGTCGGATATCTGTCACATGTCAAGTTAAACCCCGCTTACCGGTAGCCAGCATAGAATAGCTGACGGCCGTTCTGCAGAATCGCGTGTCAGTATTAGAGTTTCTCTGTATTACGGAGTACAGGGTCTGCTTTTTTCAACTCACGCAATGTTGGACGTTTGCGGTGTTGCCAAGCCTCCACCGCCGAGACCTTTCCGACCGGTTAGTGAATGCCGAAGCTAAAAGCAGTAGCAAGGGAGGGGATTTTATGTACTCACCCGCAATAGCATCAGACATAGCTGGACCGCAGAATGCCTGAACACTCAACAGCATCATCTGTGTCAAGCTGTGTCGATAAACGCGCTGCCACAGCGGAACTTTTTGCTCGTAGGTAGCCATGTCAATAATCTCTGCGGCACTATTACCGACATCCATGGGAAGGTCTCCCCAAGCCTTGGGAGCTTCCTTTTTGTCGTCATCGGCCTTGGCCACGTTGGGAGTTGGCGAAGACATAGTGGATGTCAATGCTGAAAACAATGAAGAAGATGAGTTGCGGCGTTCAAGCCTCGAGGTATCTACGAGGAATATATTAAGAGATATATTTAATTGCTGTAGGCGAATCCCCTAGCGAATAACCTATCTTATCATAATTTCAATAAATTGTACTCCGTATATTGTGCGGTTCTAATCATGTTTCCCCCCCTCCCAGCATTGTGGATGTTTACCAAAGGATTGTAACCCCGGCACGGTGGTAGACGTGGGAGATATCCGTGAATATTTTCGTTGGACACGCAAGGTTCCGCATTGTTCTCCACCATCGGAGCATAGTTACAACTTTAGTGGGCCTTTGCGTTAGTGGCTATGGCGACATACCGATAATATATAACAAGGTTGCATGTGCCGTATCAATTGCTCGGAGCATCGTTATGTTTCCGATACAGGCGAGTTGCAACAACATGGCATCTTCTCGAGCTTCAACAAAAGTCATCGTAGTGGGTGGAGGCGGCACCTTGGGCGCCTCAACAGCCCTTCATCTTATACGCTTCGGCTATACCCCGTCGAATATCACAGTCCTGGACACGTATCCGATTCCTTCGGCACAGTCCGCCGGCCATGATCTAAATAAGATTATGAGCATTAGACTGCGGAACAAATGTGACATTCGACTCACCCTCGAGGCGAGAGATATGTGGAGAAACGACGAGCTGTTTAAGCCCTTCTTCCACAACACCGGCAGGGTGATTCAGCTCTTTACACATCTTGCATTGCTTGGTAGCCAATGTTGACTCTGTATAGCTCGATTGTGCAGGCTCAGAAGAGGAAATTGTGGCTCTTCGAAAGCAATACCAGACTCTGATTGACGCAAATGTCGGGCTAGAAGAGACCAACGAATGGCTGGATAGCGAAGAGAAAATTCTCGCAAAGATGCCACTACTGCAGGCGGATCAGATAAAGGTGGGTAGTGTCAAGACTTTGGTAGCGTATGGAGAGTCAAAGCTTACTGATTGTCCTCGGCCTCTAGGGCTGGAAAGCTATTTTCAGCCAGGATGGGGGCTGGCTCGCTGCAGCCAAGGCCATCAATGCGATTGGCGAGGTGCTAAAAGCCAAGGGGGTTAAGTTTGGATTTGGCAGGTGAGATAAAACGTCTCCCCCAAAATGAAGGACTTAGACTCAGAAGCTAATCGCAATGCAGTACCGGTTCCTTCAAGCGTCCTCTTTTCCAGGACGACGGAACCACATGCATTGGTGTCGAGACGGAAGACGGCACGCAGTACTTTGCCGATAAGGTCGTCTTGGCTGGAGGAGCCTGGAGTCCAGCTCTCGTAGACTTGGAGGGCCAGTGCTGCTCAAAGGCTTGGGTTTTTGCACACATTCAGCTCACCAAAGAAGAGGCAGCTGAGTATAAGGGAGTGCCAGTCGTATACAACGGTGACATTGGCTTCTTCTTTGAGCCCAATGAGTATGTGGCAATAACCACTGGCATTTCCCGTTGTGAGAAAGTCTGACATCTATCAGGTATGGGATCATCAAGGTCTGTGACGAATTTCCCGGATTTTCACGGTTCAAGATGCACCAGCCGTATGGTGCAGAGGCTCCCAAGCGCATCTCTGTTCCTCGAAGCCATGCCAAGCACCCCACGGACACGTATCCTGATGAATCAGAAGTCACTATTCGTAAAGCTATCGCGACATATCTGCCTCGCTTCACGGAGAAGGAAATCTTCAACCGAGCCATGTGCTGGTGTACGGACACTGCAGATTCGGCTTTGTTGATTTGCGAGCATCCTACATGGAAGAACTTCATCCTCGCAACAGGAGACAGCGGGTAAGTCTTCTGTCCTAAACTGGAGATCCCTTATTCTGACACAAGCAGACATTCCTTTAAATTGCTTCCGAACATCGGCAAGCATGTCGTCGAGCTGATCGAGGGAACTCTCTCCCCTGACTTGGCACACGACTGGAGATGGCGTCCTGGAGGTGATGCGTTGAAGTCCAGACGCAAGGCAGCGCCAAAAGACCTCTCGGATTTGCCCGGCTGGAACCATGACGATTGATGGGCTATATTGTGGGCTCTTCTTGGTCATGTTAAACGCCATGTACGTAAATGAAAGCCCGCAGGCAAACCATCAGATATGGGACAATAGGTTAACTGAAAAGTAAAAAGGCTGTATAAAATTTGGATATCAACCCAATATAAAAGATGCATCCTGTCAGTCAAAAACTTCCTGCTTCGTACAGAGGCTTACTCATGCCTATGCCCGCCTGTGTAGCTCCTATTCAGCTCCTAGATCTCCTAATATTTTCCTGAACTCAATTACAAATCGCCACGTTTCCTGAGTCATGGGACATTGTATCTTACGTGAGACAGGGTATTTTACAGAGTCCCTTTTTAATCACACTAGCCCTGGATGTTATAGCCGCGTTAAAACCAAGTATGTAGTATAAAACAAAAACGACTTCTTAATGACAGTCTCTGTGGCTGCTACCTATTGTTTCTATTTACTCCCTTCTACACGTCAAAAATGGCAACCCACCGAATGACAACACGCAGCATGGCAAGGCAAAAAGCCTTGTCATGGACATCTTTGCCCGCAGAGATTCGCCTCATGATCTTGGAAGCAATCGTAGACCAGAAACACACCGGCTGGGCTTCGTTTGCTTCTGTATGCAAAAAATGGCAACATGTTTTGGAAAGGGTCAATTTCTACAAGATCCGTCTAAACGTGTCTCGTCTCGACGGTTTCGAATCGATCATGTCGCCGCAAAAGAGAGAGTTTATTCACCACATCTGTCTTAATATCGAATTACCACGATACACTGGCACGTGTTGCTCAAAGCGACGCGCACAGTCAGTCATGCTCGGCCCCATTGTCAGTAGTGGAATATGGAAACTTTTTTCTATTCTCAGTGCTTGGGAACCGACGAAGCACTTGGCATTGGAGATCAATGCATACTCTCCCAGCGACTGCGAACACTGGTTCAGAAACATACACTTGTCCTCTGATAATGTGGAACATGGTGAGGACGCACTGTCGGACGCGCAGAAGACTGAATTTTTGCTTCATGACCCGCAGCATGGCTGGATTCATGGCCGACAAGTTCAAGCTCCTCCAAGATCGTCCATTCTACGCCTCTTCCGGCCGATTGAGTTGACGTTCCCTAGATTATCTGTCTGCTTAGCTTCTATGGATCTCAAATGCCACCAATAGAAACTCCAAGTCCTTTGCCTTTCTCTCGCTTTTCGGTTAGTGATATTCTAGATGGTGTGCCGGCATCGTTGACTTCTTCCACTATTCTACCGTTTTGTTCCACAACCAATCGTTTGCGGCAGTTTTGCATGTATGCCAGAACCATGGCTGCAATAGCAATGATAAAGCAGCAGCCGGCAGCGGTATAGTTTCCTCCCACCACGGCAGGCTGGTCTACAGTTTGAAAGGCAGCCAAAGGGCTAGACATGGTGTTAGACCCTGTTTCTTTTATGTGGGTTCTTTAGAACTTACATTGTAGCCAAGGCTACCCATGCCCACACATTAAGGCCGGCCGAAGCAAATGCACGTGTACCAGGGTCCCCCGCACTGTATGAAGCGGTGAGCGGGCGAAAGAAAAAGGGGAAAAAGAGGAGAAAAGCCTCACAGTGTTTCTTGTGTCCATGCCCAGAACATTGTGCAACTCGACCGCGCCCAGCCAGTCTGGTAGTAGAGGAACCAACGAAAGGATTTGTTTTTTAGAAAGACCGGTGTGGCGGCCAGTAGAATGCACACAACACCGTTCACAACACCACCGAGTACCAGCATCTGCCAGCGGCTGCCGTGCAGCCAGGCATCACTGGCCCAGGCCATTGAGAGCGTAAGTACGACAGTAATGGCCTGAATTGGGGTAGGGTAGTTGTCTGATGGTTAGTTAAATAATGTAAGTTTACACATAAAACCCCAAAGCTTACTTATCTGTGCCACCGTGTAGGAGCCAGGCTTCCTTGTATTCCATGCTTTTAGCCAGTATACCATGGAATTGGTTGGTTGGTTACCGAGACTGTCGGCACTGTCGTGTCGTTAGCAAATTTTTTTTCTTTTCAGCAAACAGGAGTCTTGAAGCATACAAAGAGATAGTCCATAACAGCCAAATCTCAAGGCTTCCAAACCATCGCTTAACCTGCGATGACGTAAAGTGGCCCTGCTTGACACGGCCTTCTCTTGGATTTCGGTCTCTTGCCAGCTCGAGCTCACGCTCACTAAACATGTAGTCTGGCTTCTGGCGGGCAGGGACATCGGGATAAAAGAAGCACTGGGGGAGTATGATTCCCAGCGAGATGCATCCATCTATGATAAAAAGCTTCCACTGTGAGATATGGAATTAAAAGGAGTGGGGTAGTCTTACCCATCTCCATCCAGGAAGACCGTGAACACCATTGAGATTGGTATAAGCTGCAGCCTGGATATAGGAGCTAAACATGGGACCAATAGCTGTAGCACAATCGATAATAGCAATGCGCTGAGAATTATCAGCTATGTTCAAATGCACGACGACATTGATGCCACTGACCTTGGAAAGTTCGCTCTTCTGGTACCAGGCCCCACAAATATACATCACTACAGTATTGTTAAGGTGTTGTGGCTTGAGAGAATTGGAATTGCTTACGAGCAGAAAAGTGACCACTGTTTCTATTAGTTTAGGTTATTTCTATTAAGTTCATTTAGCGGTTATGGTAGGCTCACGCTTCAAATATTCCAACTAACGTTCGTAAAACGTACATCTGTGTCGTATTTCTCATAGCGGCCTGTCCAAAAGTGCTGATAGTCCAACCAAGTTCGATAAACCTAAAATATTGTCAGTTTCATCGTTTTATCTGTGGGCCATGCAAGAAATCCTACGGAATAAAATATTTGGGCTTGGTTCGTGTGAGGATGAGACCCGAGGGCCAGAGGGCAATGATCTTTTGGTTTGTGAGTGGACATAACAAAAATTATAAATAAAGAAGACACGTACATTGGCCACACTGTACGCGGTTGTGGCATAGTTGAGTTGCTGTGAACTATTAGTTGGAATCGTGTAATTTTAGAGCCCATTTTCTTTACATTTCCGTAGAGTGATAGATTCTCCTTCATGCCGGAGACAAATGCGGACTGCAAATTAGATCTATTTATTAGTTAAAATTAATATTTAAAGGGAAAGAAGAATTACTTGTCAATATATTTGATAAAGGTCCCCAAGCAGCCAAATGTGACGAGGGTGAGGTCCAGCTTGAAAATGAGGTGTTGCTCTTCCTTAGATTTATTAAAGGAGTCCCAAAAGTAATATTTCCAGCTTTTCTTCTTCGTTGATATGTATCCCAGGCCCTCGACGTCGGTGGGGGCAGCATGCTCGATGTTCCGGCGTTGTACGTTTTCTTCCTGTGGCGTGTAAGCCATCTTGTCTGTCTCTTAGCAGTCGTGCCAAGTTCTTGACGGTCTTGAATCTGATTAAATTCGTATCTTGGCATCGGCAGAATTTATACGCTCACTTTTCTCCCGGAATGCTGCCAATAAAACCATGATTTTTTTTTTCGTTACAGACCAGAAACTCGTAATTTGTGCTAATATGACGTCTTATGGATGACAGGTGGACCTTCTATGTGGGATTATCATTCCTATCACGGCTGCATTCACCCCTGCTAGAGTAGTATTTTACTGTTTATCCGGAATACTCTACTCTGTAATCCGATATAGCTATCTATGCATTGTGCTTGCTACATTTTATATGCATCCTTTCGTAAGAAAATGGCAACATGAGAAACCCGGTTACCATTTCTCTTGACGGTCTTCCATCAACACGCAAACAGTAATAAGGACTAATACTGCTCTGAAAGCCTCTGGAATTCAATTAGGTGATCTCTCCTTGAGGCCTTTGAGGCCTTTGATATAATACTCGAGTGCCGAATAATACAAGAAAACAAATAGTCTCAAGTTCTTGGTTTACCTGAGTAACATCGTGAAACTTTTCTGGAATATAGACGATAGTTAGGAGTAGTCAAAACAACAAGCAAACCGTCTGGTGTCAAACTCCGACTATTTTGCGCACGATCTCTCGGCGTATTTACTATGGCTTTGTTCTCTTTCTGAAGCCGCGCCCGAGACATGCTGCTAGACACCGTTGATATCATATCTCGGCATGTATTGCCACATCTGCAAAGATTCTTGATCTTATGGCAGCACTGACAGAAAGGGGCATGTTTGAATTCTTACAAAGAATGAGTTTTGGAAGGTAATACTTCCGTCGGATACTGCAGCCACCCAGATGGTTCGGAACTTGAAGAACCATCAATATGAAAAACGCCAAAATCGATTTTGTTCTTCGGAACAACCTGGGTGCGGAGGGTGTCTGGCACAGAACGGGACTTACAAATTTCGTAATGGCTATCGGCCGTGAGGCGTGCGGCCCCGATGGACTTGCAACCCCTTTTGAATGGCCTTACGTGTATACACAGCCTACCCATAGCAATGAAGCACCCAAGTCACCATGTAAAAGGATCGACAACAAGTACGTCTGGCCATAACATACGGTGACGGATCAGACGCTCCCCACCAATAAATTGACTGGGATCCTAGAGTTCTCGGCTTCCCGGCGCCGTGGTAGGCAGATGACACCGCCTATATTTACAACTACTTCGTAGACGACGGAAGTATGTTTCCTTTCCTGCGGTGAACCAATATTTGCATCCCCGTAGCTAATAACAATAACATGTAGATCTCACGTGAGCAGGAAAATGGTCTCTGTTGGTTATTCTGTGGGTTAGCAAAGTCTAGTTGACTCCAATTATGAACCCATAATTCAGTCTCGTTTACTCCGTATTTTTTATTTGACTCCAAGTGGGATTAAGCTCTAATAATAATATTTTGTATGCCGGTATGTTCCAATTTATCCTTGTAACCTAAGATATCGGCCTGCCGGAAACGCAATTAAAAGAAGTACGGAGTAAGCCAGGCCTGTCTTCCATCGCGTCGTGTGTAAGCGTTTTGACGCCATATCTTCCTATCATCGATATGGTTAGATGTTAAGCTTTTTTTAGTATATGTATGGGATTATTCGCATGGACCCATCGACGGTGCACCCTAACGATAAAAATATTCATTACCCTGTAATCCGTACTCCGTAGACGCTTTGTGTGTCTCATGCCGTCGTTCCATCCGCCTACCCGAATTCCGGTAGAAAGGATTTCATATGCTCCTATTACCTACAGATCGGCATTGGCTTTTGCCCAGTCAGATGATTAGCTGATTCATTACCAACAGCATATGTTTTCTATTTTTCTCCTGTTCTTCGTGAATACGGAGTAATCACTTCTACGCCGTATTTCCGCTGTAGATCTGCAAGGCCCACATCAAACGGAATGCACTCGTACTCCGTACACTATTGCGAGATACGAGGCACGAGTAATGGAGTATGGAGCACGGAGTACAGCGTATCTCTGCCGCGTATTTGCACAGCAGGAGAAGAATATTACACGGCCTTTTTTGGCGGTTGTTAGAAGATTCGCCGGAAGCTAGGGTTGTGGCATGCATGAAGTGTGCCTAGGCAGACTAAGGAAGTGCCGGTATGGCAAATCCACAAAGGAAAGTCATGTGCCTGTGTGAGCCTCAACAGGTTAGTTCATCTCACGATGAATCACCTGCAATTAGGGATATATCCCGCTTCACGGCTCCCTGAATGGAGGAGACCTTCGTTAGTAAGGAGTATGTGAACTGACTATCCAATTATGGATTCCATGGGAGCGGATCACCGGCGATCCAGAAGATCTCGAACAAAACGGGCTGATGTAAAATGGCGGGAAGTACTCCGTATGGAGTATGGAGTACGGACGAGTAAATACCGTGCCTCACGTGACACGTTGGCACGTGATATGGAGGTGCAACAGCACCTGCCTCCTACTGACAAGTCAAGCTTCAGGCTTCAACCCAATAACTTTACGGCGTACAGAAAACGAGTTTGAAATTCATAAGGCCTTTTTACACTTTTTTACATGGCATCTCTGATTTTTTACAATTTGGCGAGACGTGGTTTTACCTAAGAAATATGTTGTGTTCAAGAGCTTTGAAGATGATTCAAAGAATTTCAAACAGTCTAGAATGCCGACGAACCTGTACACAAAGATTTACTTCGTAACAAAGGTACATATGTGCTCACTTAATGGCCTGCTCATATGGATGTTTAGCACCACCGTAGGTGGTGCAGAAACAACCAACGGAAGTCGGGTGGGTCGGGCATCAGTAGTCGGTGTGGCAAACCAAGGAAGACGAAGAGCTCGCTCTCGTTTTCCTAACGGTCTGACGCGGCTAGGTACAAGGCCACGGAGGGAGTGTAACAGGCAAGATTCACACTCGGATGTGTAAGGAAGTACATTGGGCGATGACGAATGGGCGGAGGGATCGACAGGAGAAGAGATGAATGGTCAACGACGGGTTGAAGGAGGCATCTTGAGAAGCCACACAGTGGACACAGACCATTCTCGAACCCAGAGTTCTTTCGGTATAAAGGAAGGGATGTCTTCGCCCTTTGGAAATTCTAAACGGTTCTTCATCGCAGTCTCATTCACTCCTTCACAACTTCTACTATCGAACATTCCTTCATTCGGGTATTTCTTCCTCAACATTCCAGACTACCAAGTAAAAATATAACTGACACATCCAGTACCATGAAGTTCTCTGTCATCACCGTGACCGCCCTGGTCGGGCTGTCTACTGCCTACCAGGTCAAGAACTGCGACACGGGTGCCATCCAGGTTGCCAATATCGAGACTGGTGACATCCAGGTCATCAACGTCGATGACAAGCGCGAAATCCACCATCCGATGGAGCCTGCGCATCCACTCCCTCCCCATGATCCTCACCATGGTCCTCGTGGTCCGCCGCTGCCGCCACCGCCACCGCTTCACCCTCATTTCGACCCCCGTGGTCCACCGCCACCGGCCCCGAAGCCAGACCCGCACCACCACCCTCGTGGTCCTCCGCCGCCGCCGCCGCCGCCGCCGCCGCCGCCGCCACATGGCCCTCATCATGGTCCTCGTGCTCCCCCTCCGCCGCCGCCGCCGCATGACCACGACCATCACGACCCTCATGGTCCTCGCGGTCCGCCGCCCCCAGCTCCTAAGGCTCCCGCTCCCAAGGCCCCAGCACCCAAGGCCCCAGCACCCAAGCCCCAGCCTGCCCACCCTCGTGGTGCCCCGGCTCCCGCCCCGAAGGCCCCAGCCCCGAAGGCCCCAGCTCCGGCCCCGAAGAAGCCTGCTCCCCGCGGTGTGCACTGCTTCAACTTTGACGGCGGCAAGAATATCAGCTTCGAGCAGGCTAAGGACGAGGCTTCCTGCACTCTGCTCGTCTTCGCGGAAGAGGACTGCGTCGGCCGGTCGGCTAAGGCCGCTCAGAAGGACTCTTGCTTCGACGCTGGCTTCCCAGTCAAGTCGGCCAAGTGTCTGTAATGGATGAATGGAGATGAGAAGATGGTGGAGATAGACGGAGTGAAGAGCTTCATGGTATTTATTTCTTCTTCTGCCCGGCATGACTTCTATGCCGGTGCTTAATGTTCTAGTTAAGATTTTAGACCTATTCATCGCATACAGTACGAGCACGCGTCAAGAAATGAATGAATTCAATCAGTTACAGAGAGTTTTCCCAATGGTTCTAGAGAGTGCCTATGCGAGTAGAAAAGTTCATGTTCACGTGAGGTCCTGCAACAAGGTGATTTAGTCTCAACGCAAAATCCATTATTGTCTCCGTATTCCGTATTTGGTAGAAAGTTTGTTCTTTGTACATTGGAGATTCATGGAGATTGACGTCGATCCCAATATCCGACTATCCGATTGAAATTGTCAAGAAGGTCGGTAAAGAAAATGTCGGGATTATCCGCAACAAAATCAATAAAATGACGCCTCAATCAAGGAGAGTTTCTTGGTTACTCACCAGCCCTTGTAAGATGCCATCCTTGAGAATGGGTTGCGGTTTTCCGATGCTACGGAGTACTTACTCAGAACATCGTGACGTCTAATTTTAACTTGGCGTGATTTATGGGCAAAACTAGATCTTTCTGCAGCGGCAAGTGGATTACAGCAACTGTGCCGCTTCTTGTGGCTGCGCCAGAAGCTAAAATGTGCCGTGTCTATGCGCTGTTTGTTGGTCCTAATTATGCCGGTTGGTCAAGACACGTTCCAGGTGGCCCGTCGATGTTGATAATCAACGTGCCATTGCTTTTGCCACATTCCTGCATGTTTGAACAGTAAGAGCCGTTTCAACAGGGTCGTCTTCTCCCCTGTTGATCTCACAACAGGGCAGTCTATGGCACAAACGTGATTCCATTGATAAAAGTAACGATTCTTGGACATATATATACTCCGGACTTCTCTCGCTCATACATATTCAAGAGAGGCCTCTCATACGACATCCTCTCTACTCCGTGTGCTTCTTGGCCCGCCAGCGCATGCGCACAATATCCATGGCCCCAACCTTGAGCAACAAGGGGAAGGTCCACGACAAGGGCAGAAAGGCGACGATGCGCACCAAGAAAGCAGCGGCGCCACGCCAGATGCGAAAAGGTGGGCTGGATGGGTGGCGCAGCAGATCACCAACGACATTGCGGGCCCATTTCTCGGCTGGCTGAGCTCTTCCGGGGACCATAATGTCTGTACCGGCCATGACGCGTTCGACCTCCGTACGGGCGATGCCATAGATGCTGGTAGCGGGCAGAGTGGGCGGGGCGGTCTGGTGGTTGAAAAAGGAGGTGAGGATGGCGCCGGTCTTGAGCTCGACAACGCGGATGTCAAAGGGAATCAGCTCGAGGCGGAGGACGTCGGAAAGCATGCTGGTGGCGACCTTGCTCATACTGTAGATACCACCGGTGGGACCACATTTGACGGAGGCTATAGACGTGTTGTTGACCACGGTAGGGTTCTGCTGGGACTTCAGCAGCAGCGGCACAAAGGCCTGGATCACCAGAAGTACACCCCACACGTTGGTGTCGAACACCCGCTTGGCTGGGCCCAGTTCGGTGTCTAGCAGTGGCATACTGTAGCCATTACCGGCATTGTTGACTAGCAGGTCCAGTGAGCCGCCTGTCTCGGCCGCCACGGCCGCTGCACAAGCCGCGATTGACTCGGCCGACAGCACGTCCAGTGCCAGAGTGTGCATACCCAAAGCCTTAAGGTGTGTCATCTTATCGACGTTGCGCGCCGTCGCAAACACCTTGAGACCGCGGGCGTGGAAGGCCTGAGCTAGATAGTCGCCCAGGCCGCCTTGCGAGCAGCCAGTAATGAGAACGGTACGAGGGGCCATGGTGGGGGCGGATGAGAGAATGTACGAGTAGCGAGTCGGTTTTGGTGATGATGATAGTGATCGTGATGATGGTACTCCGTAGCGGGGAGTGGCGATTATAAACATGCCAACTCAGTGGCCTATGGGGTACTTTAAATCGTATTCGGGTTCAAAGATTGGACCGTACTTTCTGCAACTCTTGGCGTAGTATTTTTGAGCAATTTATTGGGACCCACGCCCGTTTACACCTAGCCTGTAAAGTCTGCGGTGGTGCACAGGAAAAATTACGACTGTTGTTTGACAAGACCAATCTCTGATGGCTAAGAAGGAATGGTAGAATATAATTTCACCTTCTGAGAAAGTTCGTTTAGAGGTATCAAAACTGTGCATACACTATTGTCTTGCTATAGAACGCCTGGAAATTCCTGAATGCGGATTGCATTTGTCCTCTAGCATTAACTGGAATTATTTGGTGCAATAGTTTACGACCTTCTGTTAAACCGAGTCTGGCTATATCAATTTCCGCAATAGAGAAAATATTAAGCATATTTTAAGGCCTCTTATGCCGAGATAGCTGGCCGGCAGTTCGACCGCAGCCCATTTTTGCCGCCGACATTCCGACTCCGATCCACGTGACAACATGTGACGCCACAATGTATGCCCCATCATTACCCAGCACGTTTTATACTCAAAAGTGGCATGTATCTGATTTACCGAGCCCCTTGGTAATGTTTAATTCTAGGAAAGACAATACTTGCCAAATGATAGACATGTAAGCGGGAATCATGCATGCTTTACTTAAGGTTCTGACACCAATTGACTCTCAGATGTGGGGTTCAGCGGAAACCTTTGGTTATTCGTGTAAGAGACATCATCCTGTGCCTGACTAGCGATACAGAAAGAAACACAATATTTCCACGGAACTAGTCGTTCTAACTAGTCAATACTTTTTACAGATGAGTGGCAATAGACAATATTTTCATTCTATCAACAGGTATGGGCAACAGTCTACAACACCTCCATCTTGGCCATCTTGGCCATTCTTCCCCTAAGGGCCCATGTTCTGCGAGTTGGGGTTGGCTTCGCCACCCTCTGCATAGTAGAATGCCGCCGGAGTGACAGAGTACGAGTCGGTGCTGTTAATGCCAAAGGCCAGCCAAGCCAGCAGGCCGTCAGCCAGGTCATCGGACAGCATGGTGTACTCCATGACGGGATCGACGCCATCCGTAGCGACCTCTTCACCGAGGATGGAGTCCTCGGTGTTGGTGGTAAGCACCTGGGTGTTGGTGTTGTAGGGAGCCAGCAGCTCGACCTGGGTGATGAGGTCCTGGTCAAAGAAGGATTGGCCAACATGGCTGGCATAGGTCTCCGCGGTACCAAGGGTGTGGTTGGACAGCTCACTGCTGTTGACGTGGACCATGACGTGAATGTGAGTAGCACGGCTGGTGTAGTGGCCCGGGAAGATGGAGGTAAACTGAGCCACGCCGTCGGAATCCGTCTTCTGGATGCCGCGCAAAAAGGACTTATCAATGTTGGTCTCGTCGGACGAGTCACCGTTGCCGCTGGCCACGATGCCAGAGTACACACCAGTGGCATTGCAGTGCCACATCTCAAGGTAGACATTGGGGACGGGGTCGCAGGTGTTGACATCAATCACCTGGTAGTCCAGGGCAAGGTTGACACCCTGCTGGTCCTCGGTAATGTTGTTGCGTACATACTCGCCAGCGACATCTGTTTGTTAGTTACATCTCAGAAGGATATAGACTGAAAGAGATTGAAGCTTACAATACGGTCCTTGCGTCACTTCGGGGGTCAGGACACACGAGTGGTTGCCGGCGAACAGAGAGTCAGCATCCAAGTTGGGCGTCACGCCCGTCTCGTTGTGGCTGGTGTTCAGGACGGTGTCGAGATCACGGGCCTGAAGAGCACGCTTCTTCATACGGGCCGTCTCAACGTAGTTGTGCCGACGCTGGATATTGCGTTCTTCAACGCCACGGGCCTTGAGCTTCTCGGAGCAGTGCGCCAGCGAGGACCGCTTGACACTGTCGAGAAAGCTGCGACGCTCAGTCACCTCTTCGGCCACATCGTGGCCAGGATGAGCAGAGCCCACAGCTCCGAACAGGGCGATAGCAGAGAGAACGTTTGTGAAATGCATGATGTAGAAAGTGATCAGAGAGTGTCTAAGAAGGTCTAAGAAGGGCTTGAGGATGTTTAGAAGATGGCTGGAAGATGTCCAGAAGAAACGACCTTCTAGAGTAGAGCACATTCTGCCGTTTTATATGCGCTTTATTGGCAACATGTCGTCGCAGTGCAGTTTTGCCAAGATTCTATCAAGGATAGCTGACACGTTATGTGTATATCAGCGATGTGCGGTCAGACCCATCTTCAGATGTTGGTTCAGAGACTTTACCTCCTGAGACTAAATCCATTTGCGGGTAGGATATACGGATAAATTACAAATTCCTGGGGTATCTTCCAAATAATCGTCCAATATTTGCCAGAACTTGTTGAAGATCAAAAAACTACCAGATAAACTCAGTCACGGGTCAGAACAAAAGACAGCAGACAATGTCAAGCCTACAAACGCCAAAGTTGATGTTGTTTCAGCCCCCTTTTGCTTTTACACTTTCCCCTCTGCAAGGAGTGAACTTCGATTCAAGATGCGGACCCTAACACAATTCCTATATGATCGACGAAGCTATATCTGAGCGCGCACCAGTCAGAGTAAAGGGAATGTAATAAGTGGACGACGACGCGTGTTTTTCACTTTCCCATGCCGGGGGTGGCAACGCTTCAATGAATTCGCCACGTCGCGGAATGGCAGTCTTCGCCTTTTGAAGGATAAGGCGATTGCGCGTTCAGGCGGATCAACGTTTAAGTTTGGTCACCGAACAAGCTGTATGAAAATGGGTTTGCGAATCAGGGTCCAGGGGAAACAAATGCGACGCGCGTAGCTGGTCTTGGCACAACTTCTTCGCCGGCATATCTTCGGCTCTTAGAGGCACAATGGGTCAATGCTCTGCTCAATATGGCAGGTATCGTGACTGAAAATTATGACACATGACAGACCTACGGAGTAGATGGCAGTCTCAATTTCTATTCACCTTCCTAATAATTAGCTACTCCCGAAGAGGTACAGAGCACGGAATGCATTTAGACATAATCAAAGTACCGGTTGTGATGGCTTGTGATTGCTTGTCTTTCCTTAAATAGCGTATTTCCGTCACTAGCTGACAACATCCTGGGGTCATGGCTCCACTATCTGAACAAAGTGTCTGTGCAAGACTTCCTCCTGCTAGTTGGGACACTGAGTGCGGATTCGTAGACTCGGGCGTAGAAGAACTAAGGGAGCCCTGTCATGGTGATTCAGAAGAGGTGATACTAAGGGCATTCAAACTTGGAGACAAACCCAAAGTCATGTCTAAGCAAGCCAACTGATTCTATAAGAGCAGTAAGGAACGAAGTTTCAGAAATGTCGTTGGTGACGTTGCCGACGATCTAGTGCTTGTGCGCAGTCACCTTGGCAATTGGAGAGAGAAGCTCACAATGGTATCTTCCAGAGCAGAAAAGTAAATCAGCCGAGGTCATACTTGCGCTAGGCCCAGTCAAGTGCAGGGCCGGGCAAGCTCTTGCGGTTTTCGTCTAGGAAGATGACACCACTAACCACAGGTGACAACTTCAAACAGGAGCATCCAGTCAGTCCACACGAGACTACAACGTAGTAGCTGGCAGGAGAAGTTGTAGTCATGGGTATCAATCTGCTGGCCAACCTAAAATCTCAACGTTTGCCCGTATAGAAAGAGGCAACTTCTAAAAACCACTTCTGGTTGCAGATATGGTGAAACCAGAGAGCCGACAGCAATGACAGCAAAGACAATTACGTTGATTGCAATGAACACATCCGGGCTAACACCAACGTCATCGACCATATCGTTGCAGGCGCCGAAAATGATAAGACATATAAAGGTAGATGAAGGGTCGAGAAAATAGTGCCCTGGTGCCACGTCATCATTTCCAAGGCCACTGGTGACTTCCCAGAGATCTGCCTGGAGTCTCATTACTCCATCGGTGAGCTTTATTGGTCCATTGAAAGCTACAATATCAAGTTTCACGGCGGCAGGGAAAGTATGGCCATGGAGAAAGAAGGAAATATGCACAAAAAAGCATGTGTGGCAGTAACACCAGCTCCCAAGACCAGACCGCCATGCCTCGGATAAACAACGCCCCTTTCTCAAACGATCTGGACTTAGATGGACCTCCGAGTGCCGATCCAGTTAATTAGCCTGTCGGGGATCAGCCCGACCATCTACCGTCCTCCCGATTGCGCGGCCTTCCTGACGCATCATTGACGGACGAAAAAGCATACTTATTGCGATACTGACCAGATCCGTGATGATTACGTGCAGGCAAGATTGTACCAGTGGCTCCTTTTGCAGCTGATCCTTGAGCATGTCCCATCATTTTGCAGTGGGGTCTTCCCGGATACTGTCTATAGGAATCATGACAGCCCGAGTATCTGCGTTAAAATGGGTTGCATCGTCATTTGTCGATTCCCTCTGTTTTTATAGGACATCATAGGTAGATATCATCGGCAAGGACTTAGCTGAAGGCAGTCATAGGGCTCGACAAGTTGCTGCTTCTCGACCGCAGCCTCTGTGCATGGTATTTATAAAGCTCAGATAGTGTACGCGGGACGGGAAAGACAAAAAAACATCAACTCACGCATAAGGTAGGTCACAACGGGAGCAGCACAGGAGCAGCACAGGAGCAGCATTAACATGTGTAGTTTTGTGTAATGTTATATGCAAATATATACATTTTTAAATAATACAATCCATATTTTAAGTATGGTGTGCGTCTTAGACCACTTACAGGTGACGTAGTAAGTAGTCCTAAGATAAGGTCTTACGTGCATCACAACGTGAGTAAATAACTCGATGAAACAATATAGCTCTGGAATAGATAATAGATTGAATACCCTCCAACTACTGCGTACGTGAGGGAGTTCACAAGGTAAATAAATACTGGTAGGTGGGTGCACAGCCACAGGTGCAGCCGCAGGTGCAGCCACACTTGGATCCTGATCCACAATGGGTTGTTATGATTTCGCTCAATCTTCAACTGTTTATTCATTAATGCAAATGTATAAATTTCAGTAAAATATGCATCTTAAAGAACATAATAACCATTCCACAAAAACTCCTTCATGCTCTTTTTGTTCTTAATTCACATCAAATTTAAACACTGTCCTACGTAAAAATTATAGGGTTGACCTCTTTCACTCTTGCCTAGTTACCGACATCATGGATCTTACCAAGTCATGCCTTGTCTGACTTGTGTAGTCTTTGTTGAGTTCAGTCACAACTTGAGTTTCTCTCAACTCACCATTCCTATGCACACAACGCTGCCAATTTGTTTTCCCACCCCGATTCCACCTTAATTTGTTCTGCATGCTTATTTAATGAAACTATTCTAGCAATTCCAGTATATGTGATATTACAGGTCTCAGGGGAATTTATCCATGATGACTAAGCTCAAACTTGTCAGTGGCGTGTTTATTGTCAAGTACAAGTACATCGTGGAATCGGGATGGGTCTGCGGTTCCTTGTCTAAACTCTGTTTCGGCTGCAACCAGAAGGGTATCTACCTTGCAAATCTTGTAGGGAGCGGCAGTTCGCGCTTCGGTCTCAATCAAGATGATCCAGATTCAGCAGTAAAGATCCACCGACTTCATCTTCACAGGTGATTGAATAGCAGAATCGAACCATGGATGGCTAAATTTTGTGGTTTTCTTATTCAGGCCTGGTTTTGTGGCATGACTTTGTCTCGTGATGATGCCTGTTTGGATTTACGGTCAGGTGTTCGGTCAAGGGGGGCTGGTTGGGCACGGTGAAATGATGCGTCGTAATCTTCGGTGGCAACCTGTTGAGAATTCCGATGCATCTATTACCCTGTACTCCATATGCCGAGGAAAAAACGTCATATTCATAGTGCGTCCTACGTAGCAGGGGCTACTAGATCTGGACCGGGGAGCCAAGTCGTACGAGTTCGAATACGAAGGTATAAAAAGGCGGGTTTGTAACAAAAGAAGCGAACTTCGTAACTGTCATTGATATTGCTAGAGTTGTTCACCAAAAGAATAGGGCTTATTCCTTGGTTATGAAGATACCAAACCCCATAATAGGGAGAAAGGATATCAAATATCAAAAGATGCAAAATAGATAACTGAAGAGAACCCAAAGACAAGACTACATCTTAAATAATGCTCGAGCGTATGAAGGGCATAAAAGCCACTTGCCAAACATATCCGCTTTATTTATGCAGATCTTGGCTCACGCACCATGCAATACAACTAGTAAATACGAGTCAGATGCCGTTTTGGTCATTGCGAACTTGGTGAAAATGGGAGTTTCTAAACTTACCATGCAAACGTCCTCACCATCGCGGCATTCCATTTCTTTCTTCATCTGGAATCCTAGGCGTTCATAAATACGCACATTGGGCGTCAACTTCGAGCTTTCGAGATAACACTTGATGCCTTCCTTGTCTGCCTGGTTCGCAACGGCATCAAAGAGTTGTCGTCCAATGCCCTTCCCCTGAGCCTCGGGACGTATAGCTACAATATTGCAAAAATAGTAGCCCCGTGGGTCGCTCCAGATTTGTGACTGGGCCTCGCGCTGTCGGTCTTTCCAGATCCAATAGCGATTCGTTCGCAACCCTCCGTGGCCTAGATAGCGTACGTTGTTGACCAGCTGATGGAAGGAGAGCATCCAGCCCTGAAACCAGTCGTACCAGCTCTCGGGCTCCGAAGCCGGCCGAGGTGGCAGCCAGCACGAGACACCGAGAACCCGTGGCCCTTTGCTGTGGTCATCTTCCGTTAAACCGGATTCCTTGGCAACTTGAAAGATGGCGTTATTGATGCCCCAGTGACAGCGAGACGACAAGGAGGCGCAGTTCCTCTCCTTGTTGAACTGTATGAAGTCATGAGTCATGAAACTTTCCAAGCAATCCCAAGTACATGGTACATGTAACCTACCGTCTTCGCATCGAATGCCCATTTAAAGTATGGGTCGTCGGCAAATGCTTGCTGTATGACCTCCACAGCCTCCGGAATGTCGGCTGTGGTTAAGGGGGAGATTTCAATAGTCATCTTTGTCGGAAGATAAGGATTGCATCAATGACAGGGGGGGGGGGGTGCACTCGTATTAGAGGAGCGTTGGAAATCAACTGCAGGTCGGACTTCGGACTTGAGCTGAAAAGGGGAGAAGAGAAGCCTTGGTCATACTTTGCACAGGGCACTAATGACTACTTAAAGGGCAGCAGGGACCACTAAGAGGGCGTTGGTGGGGCCTTTGGTGAGACATCCGTGCTTTAGGTTGTTATATCAGTGAAATAGGGAAGTCGTGCCGAGATAGGCATCAGAACAGGCAGTATCCACGTGTTTGGGTGCCGGTTTCCGGGAGGAAGACAGAAGGCCGGTCGACGGATAGACCTTGGCAGAAAAGAGTTTCCATAATCGGTAATATTTGATTTTTGAAAAGCTTAAATTTACACACCGTAATACGGAGTACATTTGCCATATCCACTAAGTGGCCAGCGTTTGACCACTGAGGGCCAGGCGTTACAGCGCTTATCTTTGGTGCTAGCGGGCGGAGAGCCGAGTTGCGGGGTTGGGGGATATATACTAATAAGAACAATACTGAAGAGGGCGCCAAGAGCGCTAAAGACGCCAAGGGCGCCGGCGCTGAAGACGCTAAATATGCTGAAAGAGACGTTGTACGAGAGGAACAACACACTGATCCAGCCGACCATGCACGATATTGTATCGTGTCAAAAACCATCTCGGGCCTCGACGAACTTGGTATAGATACCCTTCGTCTTGCGACGAGCCATCTTGCCAAAGTGATGCATGGGGGCGGTGGTCATGAAGAAGACAAAAGACAGAACGCCAATGGCAATAAAGACTTGGGCGAGTGTCTGAGTGTCCATCCAGATGCCAGTGCAGAAGGTGAAGATGAGGGCAATGCTGTTGTTGATGACGGCAACACCCACCATGCCCTCGAGGATCATATCCGGGTAGCAGTCGGCAAGGTAACTGAGGGCTGTGTGTGTGTTAGTAAAAGAAAGTATAAACGCAAATACGAAACAGGGCACTCGAAACGAGTAGAAGCAAACAGAATCAAAGCCTGAAACACGAAACAAAACTCACCAATATCTCCAGCACAGCCCCAGCCAAAGCCAATAAAGCCAAGGCCAACATAGGGGGCCCACAGCTGGGGGAAGAGCCAACCCTTGCCGGAACCGACGCCAAACAGGATCAGACCTGCCGGGTTCAGGATGGCAGCAGGGTACATGAGCCAAAGACGGTCCTCGGCTTCACTTATACCGCCGCGACGGCGGGCCATCCAGGTGACAAAGTAATCGGCAAACCAACCACCGTAGAAACAGCCAATGATGGCGCCAATGAGCGTAGGGATGTTCATCAGAGACACCGCCGTATCACTGTAGTCCCACGGGTCATCGTAGTAGTTGTCCTCCTGGACCGTTAAGTAAAACGTCAGCCACGCGTCCTGTGCACCCCACTGCAGACCGGCATAGAGAACGGCAGGGAAGCTGAAGACGCGCAGAGTCTGGAAGAGAATCTGGAAGTACTGCTTGAATCCCGTGCCCTTGAGAATGTGCGAGGGCGTGATGATTGCCATGCGCTCCCAGTAGGTCTTGGGCACGTCAGTGGTTGGGATGTAGCCCGCCTCGATCTCCTTGAGCTCATTAACAGCGTAGGAAGCGCGCTTGGCTGCGCCTTCAGGAGTTGCTGCCTCAATGGCATCAGCTGCCTTGGCGACCTGGGCGGCCTGATCGGCAGCAATGGCGGCCTCGGCAGCCGCGTGCGAGTGTTGCAGGCCCTCGAGGGTGACGCGACGGTCAAAGGCCGTCTCCTCAAAGGTGAAGAGGTAGACGATAAAGGTCACGCTGCTGATGATGAGGCCAAACCAACCGATCCAGGTCCAGCCGAGCGTGTCGTTGTCGGCGATGAGACCGGCGAACAGAGGACCCAGGAAGGTACCCACACTTGTCGCGAGAATGTAAATGCCCATGACTGTACCGCGCTGGTGACTAAAGAAGAGCTCAGAGAGCGAGAGCTGGGCTGCGGCCTCGGCACATGACTCAGAAGCACCGACGAAGAGCTGACTCCAGATAGCATCGGTCGAGACGCGGGTTTTAGCGAACCAAGCATTGCCGGCGATGGAGGCAAGCAGGCAGATGAGGTAGGTGCTGCGACGACCGTAGAGTGCCGGCAGGGGAGAAAGCAAGAGGGTGGTGTAGCCAATGCCAGCAAAGAGAACGCCAGCACCGATGTTCTCAGTGTTTTCACTGATACCCAGGTCGAGAAGAGAGTCGGAAGCACTGCCGGCATCGTTGCTGGTGGCCGCGGTCAGGCCCACAACGAAGAGGACCAAGAAGGCATGCCAATATTTGCGGAGTGAAGACCAATTGAGAGGGTCTCTGGGCGAATTTGTCGGATGCGGAATCAAGACAGCCTCGTGGCCTTCGGTCTCGATAATGCGCTCGGTGCCAGCGAGCTGCTCGTCTTCTGAAGGCATTTCTTTTGCCATGGTGGCGAAGATGTGTGGCTATCAGTCACGTTTTGCGACCAAAAATTTTTTAACAGAAAAAAATTTTAATGTCTTTGAAAATTGAAAAGCCCCCGAAGAATTCAAAGAATAAAATAAAAAAGAGTCTGACCGGGAAAATGACTCTTCCCGTCCTTTTTGACCCGTCTCGACGTCTCTTCCCGCTCTATCGTATTGTCTAGGTTTAATGCCTTGTCATCTGCAACCCCCATGGCATCTCGGCTGCTAAAAACAAACAATTTAAAAAAAAAGAAATAGATATAATGCCCCCCTCACGGAAACAACTGCGCGGCTATCACGGACCGCTAATGCAACTACGCCTTATCTCCAGCGATAAGCGTTTTAACTTAACCCTGCCCAAGTACACGAAGACATCCTTGATCCCCCCTTGTCCAAGGACTAGATTGCCCAATCCGTCTAAAATATCCAGTAATATGGCCACATGGCGCAACACACGGACGTTCTAACTCCTTTGGCAAGGTACAGCCGGTCAGATTACGTGTTTTCCTGTTGCAATGTGTCCCGTCACCGGCAGATAAGAGTATGCCTGCAATCTACCCCGTGACCTGTGGAAATTGCAAGCAGCCATAAATCTTAGGCTTATCTACTCACCTCTTGAGCCTGCTTTCCCGGTTTTTTTTTTTTTTTTTCCCTCTCTTCCTCATAGGAACCAACACGCATCACACAAACGCGGAAGATTCCACACCAACGCGGATCTTTCCACCATTGTACCACACCCATTTTCCCACACATAACGCATGTCGACTTGCCAGAGAATGCTTTCTCAACAGTTCAATATTGCCGACAGCATGCCGGTTACCTCGAAAAAACCTAGTAGTCTTGGCTCCGGCCTGGAGGAGCGTCTGAGTGAAAACACCAACGCTGTTGCCGTCACCGTTGCTGCTGCTGCTGGCGACTCTGCTATTGCAGGTCCCCAGTCGTCCACCAGCGGCACCACGGTTGACTGCCCTTCAGGACCGGAGTCCCAGAAGACGGTGATTGTGGTCGGCGCAGGTATCTCGGGGCTCCGAGCTGCCGCGACCCTGCGCCGCCACGGCCTCAATGTCATTGTGCTTGAGGCCCGCGACCGCATTGGCGGTCGCATCTGCGTTAGCACTGAACCTGGCAAGAGCCGTGATATCGGTACGTTGAAAAACTACGCGTCAATCACGCGTCTTGGCGGCTTGGCAAGTAGCCTTATACCAACATTATACTAACTTATCCTTGCATAGGCGCTGCCTGGATGCACGAGACTTCGCAGAACAAGCTCGTCAAACTCATCTCGAAGCTTGGCCTCGAATACTACTTTGATGACGGTGCCCCCCTCTACTACACCAGAAGTGGCCAGGCTGGCGCCCAGTTCAAGGCCAAGAAGGTCGCTGACGAGTTTGCCGACTACTGTGAGTACTACTACAAGAACAACAAGGACGCCGAAGACAAGAGCGTCGATGAATTTGTCCGCGAGTTCGTAAAGGACCACGAGCTGATCACCGACGACGAGAGACTCTGGGCTCCACAGGCCACCCGCGAGGTATGTTTCTTTCTCGAACCTATGCTCTCCCCTTTCCCTCTACTCTGCTAACCCATCCAGGTGGAGCTGTGGATCGGCACCAGCACCTCGCTTGCTTCGTCCAAGTACCTCAGCTACTTCATTACGGAGAGAAATCTCTACATGCTCCGCGGCGGCTACATGAAATTGATCAACTGGACGGCCTCGACTGTCCAGGATACCATCCGTCTTCGCCACCATGTCAGAAATGTCGAATGGAGCGAGGATGGCAGCTCGCCATCTGCCGTCACCGTTGAGGATGCCGAAGGCAAGCAGCAGCGTCTGATGGCTGATGGTATCGTGATGACGGCCCCTCTGGGTGTCCTCCGTCGCGAGGAGATGATTCCTTTTTCGCCGGCCCTCCCCGCCGATATTCGTACTGGTATTCAACGCTCCGGCTACGGTGCTCTCGGCAAAGTTTTCTTTGAATTTGCCGAGGTCTTCTGGAGCAAGGACCATGACCAGTTCATGTTCTATCCCGAGTCTCCTGAGGAAGAGGAGGGAGGCGCAGAGGACGGCACGGAAGCGGTGCTGTCGTCGTCGTCCTCTTCTACCGCCTCCATCTCCTCGGCCTCGTCCAGCCCCTCGGACAACATCCTGGCCTACCCGACCGTCACGGTCAACACGTGGCTCATGTCGGGCGCCAAAGAGCTCTGCGTGCAGATCGCGGAGCCGCTCACGCAGCGCGTGGAAGCCATGACGAGCGAGGAGGAACTCTATGCCTTTTTCAAGCCCCTCTTCAAGCTCTTGCGCACTGAGCCCTACAAGGCTCTGCCCAAGCTCGTCAGCACCGAGCGCACCAAGTGGACGCTCGACCCGTTGGCTGGCTATGGTAGTTACTCTGCTAGCAAGGTCGGTGATGAGCCCGGCATCTTTTTTGACGCCCTCAAGGCACACAAGGGCAGCCGTCTCCAGTTCGCCGGTGAGCACTGCACCGATGTTGCCAACGGCTGTGTCCATGGTGCCTTTGCTACCGGCGAGACGGCTGCCATGAACCTGCTCGAGACGTTTGGAATCGAGTATGACGGTGGTGACTTTGTCAGCCTGCCCGTCATAGGCAAGTAAAGAAAGGAAACAAACAGGTCTGGGAAACGTAAATGTCTAGCAGACTTTGCGTCGAGCAAAGGCTCTCTCTCTTCAGTCTGGTGAAACGGATTAGAGATGCATGCCTTTTGCTCATGGCAACTTTCTTTCTTGCTGTGACGGGAGGTCTTTCTTCCTGGGAGCCCCGTCCGCACACCTTCTATGGCTTGACGTGATAGTAAGCTGTAGGAGAGTTCTTTTTGTGATTTCTATTTTTTCTGCTGTACCATAGTTTTTTCTATGAACCCACGAGGCCATTGCCAACAATACCAACAACCGTTTTTGCTGTAAAAATACGGAGTACTACTCCCTAAATCGTAAAGACGTAAATTTCAAAATTAAATTCACATTGCTGTGGTATAAATTACAGAATGAACATAACATCATTACACACCTCCCCTCTCGCCCTCCAGCACATTGTAGCGCTTGAACTGTTTAGGAGGCACCCTCTTCGTAAACATAATGTCCAGTTCTTCGTACGTCCGGCCGGCACTCTCGGGCAGGCGAAAGTAGCACCACACCAGGCAAACCAAGCTGATGCCACCAAAAAGGAAACCAGCCTTGCCGCCCCAGTTGGCATCGTCCGTGTTCAGCATGTATGGAATAGCCACGGTGAAGACGATGTTGAAGAAAGCTTGGACGGCAGTGGCAATGGCGATGGTCTTGTTACGTAGACGGGTGGCCGAGATCTCAGAAATGATGACAAAGCAGATGGGTCCAACGGTCATCTGGTAGGTAAAAGTCCAAATGTCCATCATGGAAGCCATGGCCCAGACGGCGGCCGTATTGTTGGTAGGAATGCTTAGGAAGCCAATAATAAAGAGGAGGATGGTCATAAAGGTCATGCCCGAGTTGTAAATGGTTCGTCGTCCAAGGTGGAACTGCAACGTTAATGAATGTTTGGTTCATCCAGAAAAGGAATATCCCACTTACATAGGAAAGCAGCGGCCACGAAAGCACAGTGCCGACAAAGCCCATGGCGGTGTTTCCGACACCCACTGCACTGGTTAGGAATATGTTCTTCAACGGAACAGAAAAAAACGTACTGTCAAAAGCCTTCTCTGTGGGCAAACCCGCCTGCTCGAAGAAGTAGTTGGCATAGGCAATCAGCGGGTTACCGGCAATAACCTGGATCAGGTAGACCATGACAGAAATCTCTGTGCGGACCAGGTTGGCGCCCTTGAAGCAGTCCCGATATGTCGTGGTGGCCTCAACCTCCTGTTCCAGCTGGTTGGTCTGCTCAATGGCCAGCAGCATCTGATCGATGTCAGGGCGGTTGGAGGCTGACGAGAGCCGCTCCAGAGCCGCCCGAGCATCGTCTCGCCGGCCACGGCGCACCAGCCAGTAGGGAGACTCTGGCGCAAAGGGGAGGGCGACGAGAATGACGACAGGCCAGATCCACTGAATGGCAAAGGGAATCTTGTAAGACCACTGGTCGAGGCGCGTCTCAAGTCCAGCTGCCACGCCCTGTCCAATGAACTGGCCAATAACAAAGAAGAGGTTGACAGAGCTGGTCAGAAAGCCACGCATGGTCAGCGGGCAGACTTCGGAGGCGTAGGTGGGTGCAATGACGACGTAAAAGCCGTAGGCAAGACCGCCCAAAATCTCGCCAGCGCAGAGCATGCCGATGGAAGTGGAAAAGAACTGGACAAAGACAAAGATGATGGAGTAGCAGCAGCACAGGCCGAGGGTCAGGCGACGACCGAGGGCCTCCATGATCCAGCCGCAGGCGAGGGCACCTAGAATCTGACCAATGGGGTTGCCCATGCCGAGGCCCATCTGCCAGGGAGACGAGATCTCGTAGGAGCCATCGTCGAGTTGGTAGCCGTACCGCAGCTGGAAGGCAGGCAGGGCATAGAAGGAGGTGATGACTTGGGCATCGTAGCCGGCCATGATAACGGAAATTCCAAAGATGTAGGACCACATGGCAGCAGTGGGATACTGGCGCATGGCCTTCCAGAAAGGCAGCTCATGCTCGATGACGGTGATGTCGCGTGTGGCGTCAATCTCGAGCATACGGGACTTTTTCAGGTCCGTCTCGATGGGGGCCTCCTTGGAGGCTTCTGCGACGGACGGCGTAGCCATGGTGGTGGCAGTCGACACGAATTACAAGGGATAGAGAGAGCAGGTGGGAGTGCCCCGTACGAGGAGAGAAGAGGCATGCGGCAAAATTATATATTCACGGCATGTCCAGTCGGTTATCAGTCAAGGCAACCCTGCAGGCTTAGAGTGTCGTTATCTTGATACAGACCAGGTAAAGTTCGGCAAAGTTCGTCCATCGGCGTAGGATTACTGCACGCGCCGTTCGGACAATATCCACCTGACCATTCCCCAAAATGCCCTGAAATGACCCCTGTTCGGTCGAACTACCACGACAACTGCCCTGGTTCACCATTAGTGTGGCCATTATGTCACAACCTGGCATAAACGCTGGCAAATCTATTGTTGTATTCATTATACACTGAATCGTCATGTGGCCTTACTTTCTTATGTAGTTTTGTATTTGTTCGTAATTCTATTTTCTGGACAAATCAAAGAAACAAAAATTCAAAAGCATTTACAGAGTACAGTCCTCGGCTTTCGTAGCTGCTATAAGCTCTAATGTAACGTTCTACTCAAGGGGAATCGTCGAAAAGTCCTGTGTTTAGTGCATGGAAACAAACAGCCGGCGTGTATCATCCAACATTTCGAAGGAGTCTATTGCATATCAGTCGTATGTTAGGGAGTCCTTATGGAGTAGGCGTTTCCTTAGCGTGCGATCCTCCATCTCCCGTGTTACTAAGCTCTGCCCCTCATTGTTAACTGTACGGATTAAACTGTAACCAAATTTCCTTGACTACAACCTGTCGAAGCCACGCACCATTCCTCCAGTTGACCTTCATGGCCGCTCTTTTCGACCGCGCGCTCATTTCGCCCGAGGCCGCTGCGGCCTTTCCGGATGGCTTCGTCATTCGTCCGCTGCAGCGCGACGACTACAGCCGCGGTTTCTTTGACTGCTTGGCTGTGCTTACAGCCGTCGGCAACGTTTCCGAGGCTCGTTTCCAGGAGCGTTTTGACTGGATGGCTCTACAGGGTCAAGGAATTCATTATTTTGTGGTCATTGAACACGCTGACCAGGTCATCGGCACCGGGACTCTCGTCGTAGAGAGAAAGTTGTAAGCTGTTCACATTACAGAATTACAAAGAAGACGGGCATACAATGATGACTAATCAACAGCATCCACGATCTTGGTACGGTCGGCCACGTGGAGGAGATTTGCATCCGGCGCGAGTACCAGTCCAAGGGGCTGGGCCTCCTGCTGCTCAAGGCTCTGGCATCGGTTGCGAAAAATGTCGGCTGCTACAAATCAGAGCTGGCGTGCAGCGAGAAAAACGCACCTTTTTACGTCAAGTGCGGCTACGAAATGGGTGGACGGTGCATGTCGGAGTCATACGAGGGGGAAAAGTCGTCGTATGAGAGAGGATGAAGGCCATATCGGCGGGCGCTGCGATCTTGGCGGCCGGATTTTCGACCGGGGATTGCCGAGACTTAACGTTACTTGGCATCCAACGGCTAAAAGAGTGGAATCGACCCCATAGTCTTCCATCTGCCAATCATGGACAATAGATTTCCTATCCAGGTAACAAATCGAAAGAATAGATACACTCCAGACGGTTGGTCGATAGAGAAAGAGGACAGTCTTTCATCATCTTTCTTCAATCTATCTTCTATCTTTCCATCCAGTATTCACTGCCTATCATGGCACCAGCCGCTCTTGATATCCGACGTCAACCTCCTCCTGAACGTCCTCCCTTCTCGGACTCTCCGCCCCGCATTGTTATCATCGGTGGTGGAAACCGAGGCATCGTCTATTCCAAGGCCATCCGCAATAGCACCAATGGCGTACTCGTTGGCATCGTCGAACCCGTTGCGGTCAAACGTCGCTACATTGGACGACATTTTATCTGGGGCACCGGCCCGCCGTCCGAGGGACAGTCATTTGAGCACTGGCAGGATTATATAAACTGGGAGCAAAAAAGAAGACAGAGGGCGGCAGTAGTTGGCGTGAAGGATTCTGTCCCTGAAGGCGCTGATGCTGTCTTTGTATGCGTCCAAGATCAGATGCACCGCGAAGTTGTGGAGGCTCTGGCCCCGCTGCATCTCCATATCATGTGTGAGAAGCCTCTGGCGCCCACTCTGGCCGACTGCATTGCCATTTACAAAACCCTACATACCCAACAGAAGCAGCAGCCGACACTATTCTCCATCGGCCACGTCCTTCGTTACAGTCCACACAATATGTTACTGCGCCAACTTCTAGTCGACGAACGCGTCATTGGCGAGGTCATGGCGGTTAATCATACGGAACCAGTGGGCTGGAACCACTTTGCACACAGCTTCGTCAGAGGAAACTGGAGAAGGCAGTCCACTTCCGCCCCTGCCCTCTTGGCCAAATCATGCCATGATATGGACATTCTCTACTGGCTGCTGGGAGCCACAGGCAAAGGACCAGATGACCAGCCACACGTCCCTCGGGATATCAGCTCTGCCGGATCGCTGCAGCATTTTCTGCGGTCACGCAAACCTGTCGAGGCCGGCACAGCTACTAACTGTCTTTCATGTACCGCGGAGTCATCATGCCAGTTCTCGGCTCGTCGTATCTATACGAGTTCGCAGATGGCGGGCCGCAACCAAACTAATTGGTCCCGAATCGTGTGTCCGGAGCTGGAGGAGTGTGCAGCCGCTGGTGGTGTGGCAGCTGGCGAGGCCGCACTCATGAGCCGACTGGCCGAGGACTATGACGCAGAAACGATGCCGGACTCCGACGTGGCTGCACGCAGTTGGTATGGTCGATGTGTGTACGAGGCAGACAACGATGTATGCGACAACCAGACAGTGACATTGCGATGGGAAGATGAAGAGAGCGATGAGAAAACTAAAAACCCCGGTCGCTATGCAAAAACGGCCACGCTGCACATGGTTGCATTTACAAAGAAGATCTGCACACGCTTCACACACATTTATGGTGTGGATGGTGAGATATATACCGATAGCACCGCCATCACAGTGCAGGATTTCCGCAATGGCCGCACAGAGGTGCACTATCCCTATGTGCCGGCCGAGGGCGGTCATGGCGACGGAGACGAGGGACTTTCGCGCGCGTTTGTGTTGGCTGTAGACAGGGTGAAGAATGGCGGCATGTCTGTGGCCGATGCCCAACGGCAGTACATCGGCTGCTCACTGGCAGACATCATCATGAGCCATGGCATGGTGTTTGCAGCCGAGGAGGCGCGCTTGGGACGCAAGGTGGTGGACTTTCCTGCATGGTGGCAGCGGGAGGTGATGACGAAAATAGGCAAGAGCTGAAGGGAGGAGTCTCACATTTCATGCCCCGGAAAATAAATTGCTCATCTCTGGCACATCAGTTTTCTCAAATGGCATGCCTCGAGCCACGATTGGCCGTACATAGGCGCCGTGCAGGACCCCCGCGGCTTTTGAAAAAAGGTTCTGATACGTATCAACCTTTGCGGCGTGTCAAAGAGGCGCTCCCTTTCAAAGGGGCGTCCCCCTCGCCAGAACGTAAAAAAAAAAAGAAGACGGACCGGCCGAAGATAAAAAATAAGGTTGAAGAATAGAAATGAAATGGACCTGCCAAAGATGAATAGAACAGATGGTTGATGATAAGGATGAAGAAAAAAACGAGAGACCATGAGAGCTGCTCATCTGGATCTATAAGTACATATTCGATGAGCGGCAGTAAACGCGTCATCATCTCCTAGACCGTGAGAAAGAGCCTCCGAGACCCAAACTGAGATCCATGAAATGAAACACCATTTTAGTTTCATTCTCCGTTTTTTTGATGACGTTGCTGTCCCAANAAAAAAAAAAAAAAAAAAAAAAAAAAGCGAGGCGAGAGTTAGTTTTAGATTTCAACTCTAACCAGCTACCGCTGTAACAAGCTCCATACGGAGTACTCTGTACTTCTGTGGATCACAAGGCAACGCTAATTATGGGGAGCATCCTACGTTGCTAAAAAAAAAGGTTGTAGCGAATGCTCTGCTTCAAAACAGAGACCGAGCCCGCACTGCGAAACACGACCTTAACAGGAACAACCCCTGGCTGCAACAGTGACATTAGTTTGGGGCAACGCGTTTCTCGACAGCAGGGCCTATTGACACCAACGCTGGTTTTACCTTTTGTTAGGTCGTGGAATACACACTGCCAGACAATGCTTTGGGACAGCAACGTCATCAAAAAAACGGAGAATGAAACTAAAATGGTGTTTCATTTCATGGATCTCAGTTTGGGTCTCGGAGGCTCTTTCTCACGGTCTAGGAGATGATGACGCGTTTACTGCCGCTCATCGAATATGTACTTATAGATCCAGATGAGCAGCTCTCATGGTCTCTCGTTTTTTTCTTCATCCTTATCATCAACCATCTGTTCTATTCATCTTTGGCAGGTCCATTTCATTTCTATTCTTCAACCTTATTTTTTATCTTCGGCCGGTCCGTCTTCTTTTTTTTTTTACGTACATATTTTCTTGCCTTATTCTTTTTATCCCTCTTAAATCATCTCCCCACCGTCAAAATGAAGTTAACCTCGGTCTTCCTCCTCTCCCTTGCTGGCTTTGCCATGGCCAAGAAGAACAGCTCCTCGACCTCGACAAAGTCTCAGTGCAAGGAGATGGCCAAGCTGACGGCACTCGTCGAACTGTTGGGACAGCAACGTCATCAAAAAAACGGAGAATGAAACTAAAATGGTGTTTCATTTCATGGATCTCAGTTTGGGTCTCGGAGGCTCTTTCTCACGGTCTAGGAGATGATGACGCGTTTACTGCCGCTCATCGAATATGTACTTATAGATCCAGATGAGCAGCTCTCATGGTCTCTCGTTTTTTTCTTCATCCTTATCATCAACCATCTGTTCTATTCATCTTTGGCAGGTCCATTTCATTTCTATTCTTCAACCTTATTTTTTATCTTCGGCCGGTCCGTCTTCTTTTTTTTTTTACGTACATATTTTCTTGCCTTATTCTTTTTCTCCCTCTTAAATCATCTCCCCACCGTCAAAATGAAGTTCACCTCGGTCTTCCTCCTCTCCCTTGCTGGCTTTGCCATGGCCAAGAAGAACAGCTCCTCGACCTCGACAAAGTCTCAGTGCAAGGAGATGGCCAAGCTGACGGCACTCGTCGAACTGGCATCCAACACGACAGCTCTGGAGGCAAAGGCGAAGAACAACGAAACCAAGGTCGCGGCCATTGAGGCCCAGGCATCGGCGGCGGCCACCAAGCTGGCTACTCTCGAGTCCAACTCAACCCTGGTGACCGTGTGCAGCCAGATCTCGGCTGTGGAGACTATGGACGACAACTGTGACAAGATCGCAACGTACGAGGCTCTGGTTGCTCTGGCTGCCAACACGACGGCATTGGACTCCAAGTCCAAGAACAACGCCACCAAGGCTGCTGCTATCCAGGCCAAGGCCTCGACTGCCGCCACGAAGCTGGCCACGCTTTCTTCCAACACGACGCTGACGCAGTACTGCGCCGTCCAGAACGACCTGGCCCAGTGCAAGATCATGTCCAAGCTCCAGAAGACGGTCGACAAGGGCTCCAACACGACCGCCCTCGAGGCCAAGTACGGCAGCAGCTCGGAGAAGCTTGCCTCTGCTCAGGCCAAGGTTTCTGAGGCCACCACCCAGCTGGCCACCCTGACCTCCAACAGCACCCTCGTCGACTTCTGCTCAGCTTGTAAGTGAACCCTGAATTCTGAAACCTTCATATCTTCCGATTTTCTAATTCTTTTTAGCGGGTGTCGACGTCGCCGAGGCTGCTGCCAGCTCCTCTGCAACTGCCACCTCGACTGCAAGCACCACGTCTTCCGCCAACCAGGTCCGCAGCTCCTGGTCCATGGGTGCAGTGTCGGCTCTCTTTGCCGCTGTTCTCGCCACTGTCTACATGATCTAAGCACTGCACAGCTTAACTGCTGACCAGTAGTGCTTCCGTGGAAAGGGATAATGGAGAATTAGAGTGCGAAACGACAAGTTGCTACCAATCTGTTTAGTTACATGTTATTAGTTAGCTATTCTTGAGCGTTAGGAATAGGCAGAATTTACGAGTACAGCAAATGAGCCGCTGCATGTGTCAGATATCCCTGGTGCTTGAAACGATCATGTTTTTAATTTGAAATTTGAGACATGTTTTCTAACAAACTCTGATCTCCTGGAACAATTCCGTCCCCTTCTTTGGTTCAGGTAGACATATGTCAGACTAGGTTAGCTTGAATGAGTTGATCAAAGGCAGAAAACCTGAGAAGCAAAAGAACATGAAGTGTCTTCCTGCGTTCCCGCATCCTCGCGAGCATGGTGTGTTATAGGTGGAGTATATTTCGTCCCCCAGAAGTATGAGGCACGATACTTGATAGCAAAAGCAGTTGTTACATAGGCATGGATGCGATTCGTTGCCAAAGGGAGGCGGCTGATATAATATTATAGGAAGCAGTCTGTCGCATCTTGGCATCGATGGTTATCGACGTAGATTAATCGGACTTCATACTGATATGGTATCTCCTCAAGGTTACTCTAGGGCGTAAATCATGGTATCTTATTCCATGGTACCCAACTACATGGAAGATAGTCATCGGTAATCGACACAGCCTGACACGGAAATTTAACGATCGACTGGTTGAATCGGCAGCTAGAAGAGTTCGTTGCATGCAACCGGTGCAAGTGTTTCTTAGGTTGGTGGAGCAAGATATTGCAATGTACAGGGGCAACAGCAACCTTGTCATCTACGGGGGCCGTTTTGATGTGCGCTGGAACGCAAGATGCAGCGCTTGGCACATGCCAAGGATCGACGAACCAATAATAATAATGGCAACGTTCGAGACAAGAAAGCTCTGATCCATCACATGGCCAGCAGGGCAGGAGGACGGCCTCATTTTCGTTATGCATGCATGCTACCCCTTTGCTACAATAGATTCGGCATGTTTCCTACCGAAGAATCTTAAGAAATTATCAGTTTCTGCTTGCAGGAATAGAGTTAATCGAGACGGAATAATATAAATGAATGGTCGTGAAGCAGTAGATCCACTGCGTCAAAACGTATCACAAACGAATATCCCTGTTATACTCCGTACAGATCGCACAGATCACATAATTCCCGGCATATGTGCATCAAGACGTATCACGAAGTCTCTATTGGTGGATATTATCCATATGCAAAAAACCTTTACATATGACGATTTAGTCCAAATATTGAAGAATTTCAATTCTTAATTATAGCGTGTAGAAGTCGTCTGTCGATATGAAAAGTGACTGTGAAAAGGACTGTCAAAATAAGGGACATTTTCAGGATGAATAACCAACTCCTTGTCCAGACGAGGCACCTTGGCCATCCACTCAGGGCAACACTCGAACAGGCCAGAAATATCGTCATCCCGATCCTCAATGTCTCCATTTCTATGCAGACCCATCTCAAACCTCCACATTTAGTACATGCTTAACACCTCGGCTACGGCAGCCATGACAGCAATTGCTCGGGGTCTTTGCGCTGCGGGTCAATTTCTGACCGCTCCCTTCGGTCCGGATTTACTATCATTCCGAAAGGTTAAGGCTACTGTCAGAGGTGACTGTCAGAGAGACTCCTTAATCAGGGCGGGTGCACTGCGGTGAGGCAGGAATACCAAAAGTGGTTAGATTCTGATGATTTAGAAGAGAGGAAATAGGTGTGGCTTGCTACAGGCGCTATTTATGTGAATCCGTCATTTGCAGCCAATCACATCTTCAGTTAAAGTGGAGAATCGTGTTTGCCATTCCAACGCTCTGACAGCTACCGTACAGTGTATAAGACGATGTCTATACGCATACTGTATGATACGCATTGTCAATCATCTGTCCGAACGACTTCGTACTCGTCCGTACAAAACACTCTATCAAGTCATATATCCCAATAGTTGGCTTCAACTCTTATAGTGAATTTGTCACGTAATCCAGAGAAGGTTTGTGTTTTATCTATTGGATTAAGCAAAAGAAAAGGTGACGCTTTTCGTTTTTCTATTTTCCCGCCAAGAAGCCAAGACGTGTTTTTATTGCTTGATTCTGTGCGTAAAACGTGCTCAAACTCTCTCGCATGCTGGTCAATAGTATGATGTTTTTCTGAAAAACGTGTGCCATTTTGCTTGGGATATATATAGATCATGATGGATCGTTTGTACCGACAAATAATTGATTTTTTCAAATCGAGCAGCTCTGATTTGTTTTTGAATCTGAATCCGCATCCTTCGAGATGAACGTTGCCCGTGCGCACATCCAGGACTACGGTCATGCTAGCTCGCTCGAGCATCACTGGGGCTATGCCGACCGTGTTCTGCCATGCACCAATGATGCTGGTTCGTGCGAGTATCTCGATGTTGTCTACCATTCGCACGACCTCGGCCTCATCTACTCGGGCATTTTCTGGCTGACCATTGCCGGTGTTCTGCTTTCTTGGGGCGGCGGCCGTCTGCTGTTCCGGAAGGCCAAAGGAAATGAAAATGGAGTTGTGGGTGGTACCGGCATTGCTTCCGAAGAAACAGCAAAGCGGCCCAATTCCATTTCGCGTCTCTCTACAGCCCTCGTGGCCGCTTCACGGCACTACCTTCTGCCTGAGGTCCGCATGCGTCCTGCCATTGCCGTCTTCGGCCACACGACACGCTTGCAACTGCTCGTCCTTGCCATCCTTGTTGGCTATCTGTCCATTTGGAGCTTTGTCGGCATCGTTTACAAAACCTGGATAACACCAGTAAAAAACACCCCCGGACTCTACAACCAACGCTCCAGTCTCGGACCATGGGCGGACCGGCTCGGCGTTCTCGCCTATGCCCTCACGCCACTCTCGATCCTGCTCTGCTCTCGCGAGTCGCTCCTGTCAGCCATCACAGGCATTCCCTACCAGTCCTTTCTCTTCCTGCACCGTTGGGTTGGCTACCTGGTGGTTGTGCAGTCGGTGTTGCATACACTGGGCTGGTGTGTGATTGAAGGCAATTTCTACAAGCCACAGCCAAGTATATGGCAGTCTTTTGTGGTGCAAAAGTACATCGTCTGGGGCTTTGTGGCGCTTGTCCTCCTACTGTTGCTGTTTCTTTTCACACTTCCGCCAATCTTTCGCCTTCTCGGTGGATACGAGTTCTTCCGCAAGGCTCATTACGTGCTTGCCATGGTATACATTGGGGCCGCCATCGGGCACTGGCAACAGCTTCAGTGCTTCCTGGTGCCTGGCATTGCGATGTGGGGCATAGACCGTGGACTTCGACTGTTACGAACGGTCATTCTCCACTTCCGTGGCCGATGCAACAACAATGGAAGCAATGCCAACCCGCAGACGGGACTTTTCTTCTTTGCCGCCACTCCTGCTGATGTCACATTCTTCCCTGATGCAGCAGATGGTGATGTAGTCCGTCTCGACTTCCGCCAGTCCGGACATGCCCCCTGGGATATTGGCAAACACTTTTATCTCTGTTTTACAGAGGGCAGAATCTGGCAATCACATCCGTTTACACCTCTCAATGACCCTACATATGACGGAGAGGAAGGCAGCGTCACGGAGGGAAAGTCCAATTCTGAAAACGAAAAGAAGCCGCATACTGTCACCCATTCTTACATCTTCCGCGCCAAAGGCGGAGAGACGAAGCGGATAGCCGATATGGTGGCAACTCGACTGGCAGAAACTTCTGCGCCGGCCACATCGACTCCTGTGGTTCTCACTGGACCTTATGGCAGAAGCATCATGTCTTCTATTACAGATGATACCAATGTTCTTTGCATTGCAGGCGGCACGGGCATCACTTTTGTTCTTCCCGTATTGCTGCGGTTAGCAAGAAGTACTGGTGCCGGAAATATTGCATCTACCAATCGAAAACTGCGCCTCGTCTGGGCTGTTCGTCGGCGTACGGCTCTCTCGTGGATCTCTGATGAGTTGCAGAGGCTCGAAAGGAATGCCGCGGCACACAATCTACAGGTGGATATCCATGTGACGGCTGATATGGAAGATACCGAAACGTCCATACACTCCGGCAAGGACGGAGAACCTTCATCATCATCACCAAGCATGACCCGTCTCTCAGAGAAGGGCAGCACATACGACACGACAGTTGATGAACCTGCCAGGATTATCAGTTCTGGCCGTCCTGACTTGTCAGTACTCGTGTCCAACTTTGCTGCCTCTACCATTTCCGGCCCTACTGCCGTCGTTGCCAGTGGGCCGGCGAGTATGATCACCAGCCTTCGACGGGCAGTAGCAACTGCAAATGTGGGGGCAAAAGTATGGAGAGGTGATGGCCGTTTTGACGTGCGGCTAATTGTCGACGACCGGATAGAATGAATTTATGGCGTACATATATCAATGGCAATAAAGCGGATCAATAATATCATGTCTTACTTGTAATATCAGTGACAGAATTTGTGGAGCAATTCTAGGACAAGTCCGTAGAGTTCCCGTGTTAGTCCAAGACAACAAGGAAATTTGCTGTCTTATTCATCGCTTACTTCTTTCGGTAATATTTAGGTCTTGGATTGACGTTTACTCTAGATTCAGGCTTCCTATTCGGCGTAGCTAAAAGGTATTTATACAGGACATCTTAACGACATGGACCACCACGTTTATATTCCCCCAACTCAACCCATTTGAAAAGTGATCGTCTTTGTGCGCAAAAACTCTTCTATTCCTGCTTGAGTGTTGAACCGTCCCCAACCACTCTTCTTGGTCCCGCCATGCGGCAGCGCCACCTCGTCGTGTACTGTCATGCTGTTGATGTGAACGGCGCCCGTTTCGACGCGCCTTGCCACCGACAATCCACGAGACAAGTTTGTCGTGAACACAGCACCGCTCAGGCCGTAGTCTGAGTCGTTGGCCACGGCCACAGCTTCGTCATCGCTGCCCACGGCAATCAGGCTGACACATGGGCCAAAGCTCTCGGTGTGGTAAAGATCCATGTCTTTTGTGAGGTCTCCAATGACGGTAGGTCGCAGATTTTCCTTCTCATCTGGGGTGGCTCCATGGACCATTTTTGCTCCCTTGCCAAGTGCGTCCTTGATAAGGCCGCGAACTTTGATAACAGCCGCAGCCTGAGCCAGAGCCTGAGCCGGGGCATCCTCTGCGAATATAGCTGCAATGGCGGCCTGCAGCTTGGGAGTGAAAGCTTCAATGACGCTCTCATGAACGAGAATGCGCTCAGTGGACATGCAAATCTGGCCAGCCTAGAAGGAAGTCAGTCAACGTGAATTCTTGAATTTTCCCTTTGTCTCTGCGTTGCCTACATGGAAGAATGCTCCCAGAGCACACTGCGTTGCAGCGAGGTCCAAGTCTGCATCGGCACAAACAATGGCGCTGTTCTTGCCACCCAGCTCCATCAGCACGGGCTTGAGGTAGCGGCCGGCCGTCGCAGCGATGATGCTGCCGACAGTTGTGCTGCCAGTAAAATTGATCTTTTTGACGGCTGGGTGTGCAATAAGCGCCGTGGTCACGACAGACGCATCTTCGGGTCGGTGGAAGATGACGTTGACACATCCATCGGGCAGTCCAGCCTCGCGAAACACCGAGCCAATGGCCCAGAAGCAGCGTGGACTGTGTTCACTGCCCTTCATCACGCACGTATTGCCAGCTGCAAGGGCAAATATGACGGACCGGAAGCCAAGGATAAAGGGAGCGTTCCTATCGAGGCCGGTGGTCAGTTGTGTTGTGTTCCCCATCGGTCACGTGACATGCATTGCCGAGTTTTCCACGGCAAAAACGTACCAGGGTGCGATGCCGAGGACGACACCATACGGCTCCTTAATTACCAGGGCGTGTGTTTCAGCATCTTCACACACGGGCGCCGTGCCAACGAGCGCGCTGCCGATTCGCCCAGCCGTGTCACGCAGCATCTCAGCCGACATGTTGATGTTGAACTGGGCAAACGGCATGTGTGCGCTCGTTTCACGCCGCATATACCCTAGCAGCTCTTCTGCCCGCTGTTCAAGGATGTCTGCTGCCCGCAAAAGTATGGCACGGCGCGCGGCTGGTTTTGTAGCCGACCACGCGGGAAAGGCACGCTGGGCAGCCTCGACGGCTGCATTTGCTTCGTCTGTTGTGGCAGATGCAGCTGTCCAGACGGGGCCTTCATCTGTCGAGACAACAGTAAAATTCTTTGCCGGCGAGTAGACATCCTTGCCGTCAATAATCAATGGGACTGTCGACGTGTCGCCGTTTGTGTAAGTGATGGAGCCCATGGTTGCCGTGGAGAGAAAGAATGGAGGATGAATAGTTTCAACTTGCCATAGGTGAATTTCGCCGTTGGAACTTATATAACGCTAATCAATCTAGCCAAGACTACGTCGTAACCCACTGTGCAGCATGGCTGCTTTCCCCGCTGTACTCCGTATATCTTACACTTTTCCACCGTGACAGTATGGGGTACATTGTACCTACTGATTCTTGCGGGGTTTGATAACTCCATCGGCAATTGTAATGGGAAATATATAGTTCGTGTAAGTGTGTCTTTGGGGAATTACTGAATCGTCATTCGCCAAAACAGTCAAGGTGGATCTCTTTTGTCTACGCTACAAAGCAGCCTTCCGGCCAAACAATATCTCCTCTTCGGAATGAATGAATATTTGGAGTACTATGGAATCGGATGTTTGTGATGTTATCGTGAAAGAAATGGAAGATATATACTTGACTACCCACCCAACCTCGACAGGACAAACAAAACGGCACAGCCAAGTGATGCATCACAAGTAACCAATTGTACTCGAATGCAACCAAGGGCCAGACCGGGAAAAAGGGCAGAATGCATGCCTATGCACTCCGTATTCCGTAGCGGAGGAACAATCCCCCGCAATCGTAACGAAAGATATTCCTTAGATACTAACTCATCACAGCTCTCGTTTAGAGTGACTTAACCAGAATATGCTGAGGGAGTCATGCCTATGGGATTTGTCCCGGGTTCCTTGTTAGGGTCCAGAAAGTCAATTGCACTTTTGTCGGCTCTTGAATTGCTTCTTCACTAAATATGCTGACACCATGTAGCAGGACGATGCAAAACTATTGTCAATACGGAGTGCATTGCCTGGAGCAATATCGAAATCTCAAACCTGGAGACTCTAATCGATAATGTTCATGATCCAACAAGTACCGACTCCAGACGGGACGGGTCCACGGAACATTTTCGCCCCCCTCATATTACCCCATATATCAAGCCAATCTTGTGCGGCAGTGCACTGCCGTCAGCACGATCAGCAGAGGGACCTCTGGGACTTGGCAATGTGGAGATTTTACTGCAGCACGGTACCTGCGCTGGGGTCTAGCCCCGCCCCCTCTTCCCGAGACCCAAGGACAAGATAGAATCGCCAAGAAATATTTGGTGCCAGAAGACGATCACCGTAGAGTAGGACGCGCTAGTATTTCACATAGGGAAAATATATTATTCCTGCTCTGCTCGGTATGTGGGGGCTTATCCGATCCGTCCCTCCCGAATCCTGAGCTGAATCGCTTTCCTTTGAACTTGCGGGATACACTCCATAGCATTACCAATACCCCCCCTATACAGCGTCGCTGTTTAGGATAAACTTCAGGTCCTGTATCATTAATCAGTTGCATGTAGGCAAAATGGCATCTGAAGAAATGTCAATCTCCTACCTCTAAAGTACTGGATATTGCGTCACCTGAGTTGCCATCCATCGTGAACTTTGCCAGTTTTCCCTTCTTCTTCTGCAAAGCCAGGATACTCTGCAACATATTAGCCCCAGTCTTAAGTACTGACTTTAAGAAACATGTTTGAAGTATTACCTCTTCTACGGTGTTTCTCATCATGTATCTGAACACCGTCACTGTCTTTGTCTGGCCCATCCGAAGTGCTCTCGCGATAGCCTGTTCCTCAACTGAGGGGTTCCACTGCGGCTCAACAATGTGAACTTGTGTTGCAGCAGTAAGGGTAAGCCTAGATTCTCGTCAGCTTGTTCTTCTGTATCTAGGCGATATTCGACCTACCCAACTGCTCCTGTCTGTATGCTGAGCAGAAGGACGGAGACGGCAGGATCCTTTTCGAACTCCTCCAAAACCCTTAATCTATCTTTGTTGCTCAACGTTCCGTCTATGCGCCGTGAGACAATGTGTCTCTGATCTATCAGAACTTGCAGGAGATCAAGAGTTGCTGTTCAGTATGAGAAAACAAGACTTACTCCGTTAGCAATCATAATTCAATTCTTCTGGAGGATTGGAAGGTACTAAACCTTTTAGAATTCCGATAAATATTATCTGCCACGGCCGAAAGTTTTGTTGACAGTCTTGGGTGGACTATCAAAGAGAGGTTGCTCCATGTGGGGATAGATGTGTCCTCCACATCGTTCAATGCACTCCCGTTGTCAGAAAGAGACGGTTGGGCTGACTGACTGCGGCTCATCGAAGATCTTGGGGATGGCCTTGACAAGGATCGATGACACTCTGGACAGATGGAATCTCCGTTTAGTTTTGCCATAGTTTCCTCTTCGGCTCCATTGCAATAGTCACAAAGCAAGTCGATATCCGTGTTCGTCGATTCTTCTGGAGGCTGTAGACCACGAACCGGAACTTGGAGTGTTCCGTAGTTGCAGATCCTTCTCAGCTTCATTATCATGGTAAAGAGTAGCGTACACTTCTTCGTTTTTGCCCGATTACTGACAAGCTCGTCGATTTTTTTTTCGGAACTCCCGGAGGATATTGGAATACAATGCCTGTTCACCATAATCGAAAGACAACTCAACTTTCTCATAGTGGGCTCCTGGGAGATTGAGATATGTTTCCGTTCGCCTTAAACATACTCCTTGAAGCAACATTTGAAGTGGCTTCGCCCGCTCAGGAATGTCTGTCTTGAGCGGCTCTAGGATATACTTCTGGAAAGTGGCCATATGCGAAAATGGTTCGAACCTGAGAAATCGAAGAAGAGATACCAAATCGTCTATGCGATTTTGGATTGGAGTGCCGGAAAGACACCATCTCCGTTCGGTAACCAGACACTCCACGGCTTTGAATTGCTTGGAGCTTTGGTTGCGAATCCAATGGGCTGGTAGCGAAACTTAGCTTTGGTACTACCTTGAGCGGGGAGAAAGAGAATACCCACCTTCATCAAGAACAACTCTAAACCACTCCACATTGCAAAGAACATTTTCACGCTTAAAATCCGCGACAAGGGTTGCAAAAGTTGTTAAGACGATGTCATGATCTATCATCGCAGTCGGAAAAACTGGTCGAGATTTTCCATAAAAGGTGAGAACTCGTAGAGACCCTTCTCTGAAATGTCTAAACCCCGATATAGTTAAATTAGGAGAGATATATGCAAGGTTTGTGTCATATTCTTTACCTTGAAACCTCTTTTCGCCACACCTCCATAATCTCTATGGACATCTAGTGAGCCAAGGTTCGATTCATATTTGTTCCAGGCGAAGGAAAGCCTACGAGAAGATGTCACCACCACCAAGGTTGCGCTGGTTCGAGGATGAGTTAGGTAGTCCGCCTCGGCGTCACTACTCCCTTTTTAGAAATCTGCCGCAGCATGGCGAGAGGACACAATTGCCGCCACCATTGTGAGTGTTTTGCCTAGGCCCATCACATCCGCCAGTATTCCGCCCATTGCCATGGATGGAATGATTCCCACCGACCTATGCACTAGGATTAGGCGTCTTATCCTAATGTGAACTATACCCCTGGCACTCACGAGATATGGGTGTGGAATCGAAGCTCCTTTTTTATTTGTTGGCAGTATTCGGGATCTTCATGTTGTCGAATAAACAACAAGGCGGTTTTTTGGTGTCTATTCATGTCAATTCTAGTTGTATATATGCAAGAATGCCATCAAACTCACGCCTTCAATAGTGTTATGATATCATCCGAAAGGATGCTTTCTAGTGCATTAGCCAGTCCAGGGTGCATTCCAGAATCGACTGAGGCCAAGACATCTTCAACTGCATCGGATAAACTTCTCGCTTGAATCTCAGACTCGCTCATACCAACCAAGTGCGTCAAATACTTCGGACCGTCTCCAAGGCTGAAGAATTGCGGATTTAAATACGCGATACCGTCTTCGAGATAGAATGGATGTTGTAGAAACGCTTCGACTTTTGCAAGTCGTTCTCCAATATCGTGAGCATCTGACTCTGGACCGTACACATTCAGAGATATTTCGAATGGCTGCTTTGCCTTTTTTTTCGAGGTGAGCCGGCCCAAAGTCGGGGCCTCAATCGCCGCTTTGATGGAGACCATATCATGTTCTTGAAGAGTCTTCAGTTTCTTCGCCGTAATGATGTCGACCATTGCAAAGTAATTTATATTCGGTATTACAAAGCCGTAGACTACATTTTGCAAAACAATTTCGAACAGGCAGAATTGCGAGACTCTGGTCCCCGGGCAGTAACCCCCGTTGGGCATTGGCACCGTATCAGTGTCCAGGGAGTACATTAACTTGGCTTGGACTTGGCAAAGCTTTACTAGAGTATTAACAGTTTTCCGGAGGAAGTAATGGTAATAGACAATAAACTCACAGTGCCGAAGCATATTTGTTTATTGGCAGTCGGCTCACTGCTTGAAGATTCTGTATCCATGCGGTCGTTATTGCATTCATTGTGTGTGTTTTCGCAGGCTGTAATAGAATTCTCGGTTGGTTCTGTATCATTCATCATGGCACAATAATTAAAGCTTTGGGTCATAGCCTGGCGAATATCGTTCCCATCTCCATTTTACCAACTTTCATGACCAATAGGTGCAAGCATGCAGCCATACGGTCCCGTGTATGCAGGATCCAAGAACGACTCCGAGTGTTGGCGTTTTGCGTTTGTGTTAACGACATCATCGGGCCGGCGCTTCAGGGCCATTTTCATTCGGAAACAAGATTGTTTTTCTCCGACCACAGTCGATTGGTGTAGGCCAAGGAACCGTATGTTAATGCTACTGGGAGCAGATGATGAGAGAGAATTGTGTGTCGCCTGCAAAATAATTTGGGCATGGATGCAGAAACCCAATCTGAGGAATGTTAGCTGCTGGAGGTGGCATCGAGTTCATAATTTATCTTACTACTAATTCCATTCATTGCTTGTTTCACATCCTTCCTTGAACGATTCTTGAAGGTTGAAAAATAAGAGGAAACTATGTAAATTTCAAAGTTGGGCAACAATTACCATGTCTAGTTGGGCTGTTCCAGACATCCGAGCGGCTGACACATGTGCATTTTTATGCAGAATATGGAGGCTGATATTACCGCCTGCGGTCAGGCATTTTATGATCCACATTTATACAGCCTATCAAACGGGGTTGCAGTGCTTCCCTAATAAAAAGGTGCACATAGCATCACCCCATTTTTTGTATGCTGGCCAGTTGTTGCAATGGGAGCCTTGCCACATAAAACATGATGGTGGCTAAGCAAGAATAGCCACACTGGGCGTCCTGCAAGGCAAACATGAATGTGCCGCTGTCTTGATAATCTTGATATTTGTCGGGCAATCCATCTTTAGCATTTAAATTCATAATGAGCAGCTTCCAGAATCTTTATTTCTTTCTTCCTTCAATGTCTCGGTATTGATATGACAGAATGAATCCATCACCTCCTCAAGAGTCAACACCTAAAGCGTCAGATCCTGTTTTTGACAAGGCCTTGGCCCGGTTTAAAAAAGGTCTCACCAGAAAGCAATCGGAAGTATTTTCTTAATGCACTATATACGACGTGAAGAGCGAGATTAAACAAATCCAGGATCGTTATGGCTCTCAGAGACGGCTGATATATATGGGGCATCTCTCTAAGTTTGTCGAAGGAATGACCCAGTTGGGTAAGGTCGTGGAGATATTTCTCAATATCGACGGCGTGGCATTCATATGGGTTAGTGGTGTCTATATTGGTCTAAGATGTGGAATAAACACTAACCACTTAGAACAGGGCCCTATGAAATTTCTCCTTCTCGTAAGCGTTTCCGACGACATGCCACGATAGAGCTAATTTTTCAATCTCAGACGGCAAGCACTTGGAAAGAATGCCTCGACTGTCTACTTGGCGTTTATGATAGAATTGGGGGTGTCTTGCCGAACCTTACTCGCTACGCCAGAATTTATGAAAAATATCCTTCAGTCCATACACATCTCACGGCGTATTATTGTGATATCCTCGAGTTTCACAGCAACGCACTCGAGGTGTTTTCTCGACATGGTATTTGCTAATCCCTACAGCTACCTGCCATACAAGACTGACAGCAGCAGGTTGGAAAAACTTTTTTCGTTCGGCGTGGAAAACATTCAATACCCGGTTCGAGCCGATATTGGAAAGTCTTGAGCGCCATAGGGTCATGATTTCAGAGGAAAAGCTGACAGCCGTGATGGAAGAAACACAAAAACGGGGACAGTCCATCGAAGACAGGCTTGACCTCTTAGACAAGGACTGGCAAGAAAGAAACGAAAAAGATACTGAGAGAGTCTTGGCTGCACATCGCGATCATCTCAATCAGCAGCGCCGCATTGTCGAGAGCAAGATTCATGCCCCAAACTATTACGAAGATTTCGAATTGGCATTGCAGAAGCGCCATCAAAGCACATCAGGAAATTGGATTCTAAGCCACCTCTTCTATTAGAGTGGCTTGAAATTAGTTCCATGGTCAATCGGAAGATACACTTGAGTGGAATACCCGGAGCTGGTACGATTCTTGAGTATACAAAACTGGCTGTCTCAAGACTAACGTGACTAGGCAAAACTGTTCTCACGTCTTGTCTCATCGATCACTTGAACCAACGACAGTTGAACAGCAATGGCTCGGGAGAGAAGTTCTCGATGGTCTACTTCTATTTCAAGCATCTTCAGTCAGACAAGCAATCATTGACTTCTCTGCTTCTCTCGTTGCTTTCTCAACTCATTTCTCAAGACGAGAGCCTGCTCGATCACGTTTATCAATCTTGTTGCGCGACTGGGCAACGTCTTCAGCCTTTTGATATGATTTCCAACTTGGTCTCTATGGCGTTTAAATCCCAGTCGCTATGTTTCGTCATAATTGATGGACTGGATGAGTGCCAGGAAGCCGCTAAAGTATTAGAGTGGTTTGAAACTCTCATGTCTAACCGAGAGGAGGACTCATCCGGAATTGTCCAGTCTTGCATCCATCTGTTCATATCTGGTCAACGGGACGGCGTTCTTGAAACCTTAATGTCCGATTATCCCACAATTCGACTGGAAATAGCCATGGGGCATGGTCAAGACATTGAAGAATTCACAATGAATATGGCTGGCAGAATTCGCGAAAAATTCTCGCAGGATTCTGAAGCGGAACGGGAAATTATTTCACGTGTTACATCGCAAGCACATGGTAAGTTCTCATACTCGCATGGGTGATTTAAATATACATTAACTCTTATTGAAGGGATGTTCCTCTATGCTCAGATCGTCCTTGACAATCTGCTATTCCAACTTTCGAAATATGACTTAAAGCAAGAATTAAGGGCCGAAACATTTCCTGACGGGCTTGACCAAGCGTAATCAACCCTCGAATGGAATATTTCTGAGTCCGCGGGGACTGACATATGAATAGGTGCAAGCGTGTTGTCGTTCGAGTGCTCGAAAATCCTAAAAAAGCCGAGAGAGATGTCGCAAGGAAAATCATCGGAATAATCATGTGTGCCGGTCGACTCTTGCATTGGAGGGAGATACAAAGCACGTTTTGCATCGACATCACTACAGGAGAGGCTGACCTCGACCGCAAGCTTTTGAAGACTTACAAGCAGCTCTGTGGCTCTCTGGTGGATGTCGGCTATCTCAAACCATCATCAGACTGGGCCTGTGAACAGGTCGTTGACCTCGTCCACTCCAGTGCCAAAACGTAAGATAGCAAACTCTATCGGACTAACTGGCGTATATATCTTGTTCGAGGCTAACTCTACTTGATTTGCGGCCAGATACCTCATTCAAACCGAAGAAATCAGCATAGCGACCGAAAATGCTAAGATGGCTCTCTTTTGTGCCGAGTATTTAATATCGCGGCCACTTACACCAGGACTCTCGAAACTAGAAATCCAACAACATGCGACCAATTGTTATTACGGATTCCAAGACTACGCCGTCAAGTTCTGGTGGCATCATGTCCAACAGATTCTAGCCGACCCTGGATTGGAAACGGAATTGAACCACAGGGCGTTGCAAGCCGCTTATCGCGCAATGGTTGACATTGGAGAACTTCAGCAGGACAATGTGTCTAACAGCTCGTCAGAAAGTATCCAGTTCTTAGAGAGTGAGTTCAAAGATGTCCCACAGGATCTCCGAGACTAGGAATCTATCAAAATCTGCGAAATGCGAACAGTTGCGATTAGAGAGGTGATTGATTCACTTCTCGATGCTGGAGATCCCGTTCCACCTTTTTACGGACCGCGGCGGTACAAATGCCCCAAGCCATGGTGCGAATATTTCAGTAGTGGTTTCGAGCAGCCACAACATCAGCAAGCACACATAAATCAGCATAATTTTCCTTTTCTCTGCAACATCCAAGGCTGCCATGCTGTCGAGATTGGATTCGCTACAGAGACTGACCTCAAGGCTCATATTGAAAAGTTGCATCCAAATGAAGAGCAGCCGCTCTTCCCTACACGGAAAAAACGCATCCCGACATTTTCTTATGCCATGAAAGCCGCTGAAAATGGAGATCTTGATACTATCAAGGATCTTATAGAGCGAGGTATCATCATCCCAGACTATAAGAAACCGAGTAGAAATCCGAGAACCCTGCTACAGGTCGCTGTGGAGAACGGGCATCTTCAACTTTTCCAGTACTTGGCACAAGTTGGGGCGGATGTCAACATGAATGCAGTGGATTCTGAAACAATATTGCATAAATCGGTCGCCCGTCACGACTTGGAGATCACGACTGCTTTATGCAACATAGACAGTGTATCTCTATCCGAGGATTTGTCTGGTAAAACAGCCCTCGATTACGCTGTTTGCGCCGATCCATTCGACAAGGCCATCGTCAATCAGCTTTTACGCAAAGGCACCCCCGATATATTGCGGAACGTTCTGCATCTCTCCATACGCTCAAACAATATCATGGCGGTTCGACATCTAGCAGAACACATTGCTGCAGAGTGCTTCAACGAATCAGAAACCGCCCTCGAGGTTGCTATTCGTGCCCAAAATTATCTCTGCCTAGATGCCCTGCTGTTATCAGGCAAGGCTAACTCAAATGCCCGCAATTCATCAGGAGTCCTGCCGCTCCATATTGCCTGTATATCAGGAAATCTTCCGGCTGTCCAGCGTCTCTATTCTCTTAGTACTACCACTGATTTCAAAGACAATGAAGGCAACTCGCTTCTGGATTTGGCTATAAAATATCGGCACAACTCTATTGTCTTATGGCTTCTCCAAAAGGACATGACTAGAATGGACCCCAACAACTTTAGCAAGGAGATAGGAACACTGCTTATACGGGCTTCAGAGAACGGTGATGAGACTTTGGTCAGGTCAGTTATCGACAAAGGTGCAGACATTGACGCCCGCGACAATAAGGAATGGACACCGCTTATGTTTGCCTTGGATCAAGGTCACGACGAAATAGCACGGCTACTAATCGACAAAGGAGCGGGCATCAACGCCCGTGACAAGGACGGAGAAACGGCGCTTTGTTACTCTTCACGTAAAGGCCGTGAGGCATTGGTGGAGCTGATGATCAACAGAGGTGCAGATATTAACGCTTGCGGAAATAATGGATTAACACCGGTTATATGGGCCTTGCGTAATGGTCATGAGGCAACAGCAAGGCTGCTTATCAACAGGGGAGTAGGTGTCAACGGACACGATGAAGACGGACGAACACCGCTCGTTTATGCTTTAAGCAGAGGCCGCGGGGTTTTGGCGAAGCTGCTTACTGACAAAGGAGCAGACTCGGTGTGAATTTGGCCGTTGTCATCTCAAAAGGGCTCAACAGATTTAAAATGGGAGTTATATGTGAATATGAGTCGAAGCGATTTGTTTCTCCTGGCCCTTTTTCAAATATTCGTTAATTTCTATTATAAGCGAATAGCTTTTCCTAGTCCAAATCTCCATATTCTGATCCTCGTGGCAAAAGAGGCAGCTGTTCGCCAGATTGGGCAATGCGGGCAGCTCTCTTGTCGTGCAAGTTTGTGCATAAGAGCACAAATTGCACAAATGCAAATGCAACACTATCAATGATGAGCCAGACAATCAGGAAGAAAAATATGATCATATCGTCATCAGAGCTGTTGTCACCGTCCGGGCGTCCCACGTAGAACCGAAACACCCAAGAGGCGGCAAGAGAAATAAAGAGGACAACCTGAGAGGCCAGCGTTGAGGTGCTGAGCACGATGACGTCCGCACATTGGAGGAGCAATGAATAAATGCTTAGTATTGTGCAGATCGGGCCGAACACCAAAGTATAGTACCATAAAACAGCACCATCTTCCCAGTACGTTTGGTCCTGGTTCAAAGAGGCGATTAAGCTGTTCAGGAAAACTGGCAAAAAGGCGGCGATGAGGAAGAAAATATACACTGTAATGGCTATCCGTCTACCGGCAGGATTGAAGTAGAGACAGAGCGCGAAGCTCGGGTAGGGTTAGAAAATGTATTCTTCTTGTGGCCGCAAACGCACTTACAGTATCAAGAACAGCAGCCAAACAGTGGCGAGCTGAACAAAATTTAACCAGTCACCCAGACTGCGCGGATTCTGGACGACGGTACCCGAGTCCTCGGGATGGACGATGAAAAAAGAAGAGAAGAAAGCACACAGTTTCGTCGCGTTGCTCAAGTTAAACAGGACATAATAGAGAGAGATGCCGGAGCTGCTCTTCCGTGCTACAATACGCCAGAGCTGAGGAAGAAAAGATAGGATGGTCAACACGAGAAGAATGCTGCTCTGAGTTAGAAGTGTCCCTTTCCTCATTCGTGTTATAGCAGGAAATTCTCAAGCACTGACATTCTGATGGAGTTGGATATCGGGGGGAGCTCTTCCCCATCAAGGAAAAAGAAGCGCCAGGTTTCGGCAAAGAAATTCCTTAGATTGATGAACACTTTGGCAAAGAATGTTTCCACCGAGCCCAAGAAACTGGGCATATCCATGCTGTATGTATTATGCTGGATGCAATATGATGACGCTCTGTTTTCGTTGTTAAGTTTCGAGAATGAGGTACACTGCGGGATTTATAAATAGGGCGGCATCAACATTCAGTGCCAAGCTATGTGGCGTAGCGATTAACTTTAACGGACAAATTAAGCATATCAGATAGTTAGGGCTACAGCGTCTATTAATATTAATGTCAGACAGGAGACAGTACGCGCCTCAATCACATGTCCATCAGCCTATAGAAAACGTGTCTTTGATCCTACCGAATTAATATGGCCCTCTACTCCGTATTCTGTAAACAGTATGCAGTACGAGCATGCGTTGACTTTTACTGGAAAGAACAAGGACTACTGTCCGGAATTATCTAAATATACCCCTACATTTTTCAATTAGATTTCCATCTACCTAATACGCAAAACGTAAGGTAATTGTTGAAACCTTCTATATCCTGCAGAGCTTTTTCAGCTTGTAACTTTGCGCGAATTTTCATTATTTGTAGATGTCCCCTGGCAAAAGAAACGCTCGTCTTTTTCAGCCAAGACAAGAATTGTAAGTGGATGTCAGTATGTTCCATATCCATGCATTATAGAGTAAGCTTTCGGGTGCGAGGTAGTAATTTTGCGCCCCGAGCCACATGTCGGTTAGAATTACGTCGTGGGTGTCTAATGATCAGTAGATCGGACAATGGTAAAAAAAGTTTCTGCGAATAAGACACGAGTACAGGATACCAATCACTAAATCTCTGCAGAGCCTTATGCTTCTATAAGACTTGCCAATAAACCCCTGAACAGCACCGCCTGCAGTGTTCTCGTTATCTTATGGTGCTTACGAGACACGTCTGCCTTGGAAAATTAATCGTTTTTATGTGACGGTACATAGTACTCCATAGATAGGCTTCCCAACCCTTCCTTTCACTTCTATTGCTTCCTCTCATACTGTCTTGTTTTGCGCATCTAGCAGCAGAAATGACAGTTACATCTGGAGCTGTGCCTGAGGGCAACAATGCAAATGCATTCGCCTATAGTTTCGAAACAAGTGCATCAATCATCAAGGTATTTTTTTTCGGTTTTGCGACAGTTCATGGGTCTATTATGCACGTCATACTAACTGGTGTCTGGGGGGTCTCCTCTGCTCTAGAAAGCCAGGGAAATTGATGGTGAATGGCAGAAACTGGGAAAGAAAGACGCCATAAGCTTCATACGAACACCACCGCAAGTTAGTATATTCCATAGTACAGTTTGAGTCTAAAAGGAGTGTGCTAATTGTATCATTCGTGCATCGGCAGAGAGACAGCCGTTCACTTATGGACAGAAATCGATTTCGGCTACTGTACGTATTTATTCATCTCTTCGATCTTGCCAGGCTGATAAGTTATTAGACTTGTGCAAGAACCTGAAAAAGACCGGTTATATGCGAAAAATAAAGATATTCTTGAAACAGCCAAGGAACACCATTGGATCAATGACCAGTCTATGTACTTTCTAGACAGCCGTACTGGCTGGGTATCGGCATCCAGATCGGCCGATGGTGTCTGTAAGTAACAGGCCTCTCTTTTTTTGCTTTACTTCCCTAAAAGATGGCTTAAACTAAGAGGATCCACGCCAGACTTTTCCATGCAGATAGTCAAGGACAGTAGCTGTCGTATTTATAGCCTCTTCTTGGCCGAGCAACGCTTCAGGGGCCGACGAGACTCGGATTGGGTCTGTCTCGTCTTCTCAGATGACGGAAATCCGGATGCGGTCAAAGAGTTGTTTAAAAAGGAGCCATTCCCATCTGACTTCGACCCACCCCTGTCGCCCGACTTTATGGTCTTGCCAACATCACTCCTCTGCTTGCAGGTTGACGAGATCAAAACGAGGCTGTACTCTATTCAAACAAAAGTCGAAGAGCTCGGTGGCATGCAGATTCCAAAACGAGCCGAAGAGTTGTACAAGCTGAGACAGGACATCTTTACAATGCGTCAAACGTACCTACAGTTGAAGGGACAGGGAACTCTAGCCCAGGAAATAGCAAAGCAGCTCCAGTGCTGCTTCGATATACTAGAGAAAGCCAGCTCGACTGAAATGTTTGAGGCAGTGTACTCGAAAACGTTGCGAAATAGGGTACAGTCGTCAGCCGAAAAAATTTCCGTGTTTCTGCAGGAACTGAACGGAATACCTCAACGTATCGATGCTCAACAGATAATGGTCAGTCTTAAAAAAGAGAGAATAAAAGACTCTTCCCCCTCACGACTGTTTCTAACTCTTTTTATTTTTTAGTTTGATAGTCAAACAGGTATTATTGTACGGTTTTGGTTCTTTGATACCTCTCTTTCTCGAAATCAAGGTAACCCTTTCTAATTACTAAACTCTTACCTCTAGCTGGCCTTGAATAGCGAAAGGTTGTCCAAGCAAGCCCTTCGAGATGGAAATTCTATGCGAACAATTGCCATGTTGACATTGATTTTCCTGCCTGGAACGTTCGTGGCTGTAAGTCAGGTGTTCTATCTAGGTTATGCTGCTCTCAGGAAGCTAACCCCCATTTCAAAAGGCAATTTTCAGCATGTCCATGTTTGATTGGCAGAACGCAAAAGATCAAGGCGGGAAGATAACTTCCTGGTGGCTATGGCTGTATTTTGTGGTGACGATAGTTCTAACTGTGATTGTAATCATGGCTTGGTATGTTTGGTTCAAGCATTCGGACAGGAAATATGCTGAAGAATCCGAGGCAGCATGGGTACATGAAAAGACTGTGTAAGGATAAATAAAAGGGGAACAAGAAAGGGTAACAGGAAAAGAAAACAGAAAGAAAGTCGTCGCTTATTTCCATTGTCTCATTTTGTAAATAGAGACCAACTCTGGATAGCTCTTCACCATAATACGATCGATATCCTTCACATTCTCCTCCAGATCTGCCCAAGGGACCAGGTACGGACTTTCATGACTGTCCAAGGATCGCTTGTCGCTCAGCCGCCAATTCTTGCGCAGCCGCTCGGCATTCCACCTGTCGTGCTCGGCCTCGGCCAACGTCTCGATCTGGTCCTGGGTAAAAGCAATGACCTTTTCGTGATTTGCGTAATGTCCTTCCTCGCTATCAGGCGGCGAGAAGCATGAGACAAGGCGCAACTTCTGGGGGATAGAATCGACATGGTCTCGCGTAGATTGTTTAAACTCCTCTTTAAGATCCTTCCACTCAGATTCGTTCTTACCACAACTCCTCATGTGTTCAACATACACACCGTTCAATTTCCTGGCCAGCTCCTCTCGCATAGTTCCAGGAAAAGGTAGACCCCATCGGTAAGATAAAAACTCTTCATAGTCAACGTGTAACTCAAGCTGAGACTGTGGAGGCAGTGCAGCCCACTCGAAGCGTCGACGTCCATTGAGCCTGCTCATAGTCAGGATAGCCTTGAGTGATCGGATACCATTACTGTAGTGCGGTGTCAGAAGGAGGCTATTCAGGACACTCTCGTCAATGCTGAGTTCCCCATTACCGTTGCTCAATAATGCTGGCTCTCTCTGCTCGAGCAACGATCTCAGTACAACAGCTCGCCGGACGGGGTAGAGCTTATCGATCCCGTCTTCGGTGGCTTCGAAACGGTTCAGACCACGGATATTGACACACCCATGCAGACTGTTTAAGAAATCTCGCAGCCGTTTAGAACTGGACTCTATCCGAATTGCCGGCCTGTCTCTGGATGCCTGATATCTGAGCGTCTCGGCACTATCAGAAACGCTGTCAAAGAGGAATATAACAGGGCCGATAGGACGGTTGACGCCATGCTGGTCCAGAAACTTTCCGCTCAACATCGGCGGTAGAAGATGTGGCAGCCAGCCCCACGGTTTGTCAGACAGTAGCGAGTCAAGGCCGCTGAAGTAGACCAGTGGGGTCTTTCCCTCGAGGGTGCAGTCACGCACCGAGTGAAGAGCATCTTGCAGGTCGGCCGAGTCTGTCAGCTGAGAGAGATCAACCCGTAATTCATGCTCCTTTCGCTCAGATGCACGCACGGCGGCGGTGGCGACCTCCAGTGCCGCAAATGCCTTGCCCGAGCTCGATGGACCACATAAAGCAATATTTAGGGGCCGCGTCTGTTGCTCTGGTGCGGTCAGGTATTCACAGACACAGTTGAACAGGGTCCGCAACGACTCGATCTCTTGGCGATCAAAGGCGAAGAGACGGCCAATGTGAGCGGTGGGCACGTAACGAATGATCGACAGGACGCCGTGCTGGACGATTCGACGGCCAACCTCGACTGGGTCACCAACCAGATCATCAATCAGGGACCAGTTGGCGTTGTCGCCTCGTACGATCTTGTCTGCTGGAATCAAAGTCCGCAGAAACTCTCTGGACTTGTCTCCCTCCTTTTTCGGTCCCACTAGGTTCTGCATGATGGCTGAGGCTGGGTATGTCAGCCCTTCCGGCCGCAGTCCGTATGTCGATAGTCGTTGAGCTGCCAGCAGGCCCGACTGGATGCCGAACTGAATGCCTTCTTCGGGGTTTTTTACAGCTCCTCCGCCTATGAAGGATCCAGATGTCACCAGCCCTCTAACAAAGCCAGCCGCAAACGTTTCTGCTGTCCCGGGCAGCGGGCCTAGATGCTCCCTCTCAAAGACGCCCTCAACACAGAGCGGGTCAAAAAGGAGCACTGGCTTGGCCCTTGATGGACCGCTGCCGCGGTGGTAGATGACACCGTCACAGCCGAAGAGCACGAGAAGATGCGCGCAATTGACCAGCGTGCTCATTGTGCCAACCGAGCCAAGCCTCTGGACAAAGTCTTCGCATATACGCTCCCATGAGAGGCCATAGGACAGCTCAACGCCCGCTGCCCGCAGGTCATCGGCGTGGACAATGACGATGAGTTGTTGCTTATTGGTTTGATTCTCATTTCCCCTAACTGGCTTGTCCTGCAGCGCCTTCCAGAGATCACCTTGACATAGCGGTCGCGACATGTGATAGATTATGTATTGCGGCTTGACGTGGCGTATCATGCTTGTGGCAAGTTTGCTGTCCCCTTCGGAAAAAGAGCTGCCGCTGTCTGCATCCTGCAGTACCCACAGCCATGGGGCATTGTCGTTTCCACTCAAGACTGTCAAATCGGGAGCATGCCAGCAAGGGGCTGCATCGAGTGTCTGTATGCTTTTCAATTTGAGTGCGAAGCTATCTGCATCTGTACGTTTGTTCCAGGCCAGCTCGACGACCGACCGAATGGATGTGTCGCTGTCCGTCGTTTTGAAATTCGGTTCATGTATGTGCATCTTCTCATGGGCATCTGGATCTGAGCGCAATAACTGTGAGATGAGCCCTGCTCCGCCGTGGATCCATTGCACCTGTCTTTTATGCGCGTCGCTAAATGATCCTAGAATTGTTTTTGGTGATAAAAACAGCTGACGAGGGGCATCGCCAGAGATGACAATATGTGGTAGAGCCATTGGTCTGTGTTGAACTTGGTATCTTCTAGAATTGTATTGTTGTTTTCTTGTTATAATTTATTTCAAGTATCAAAAACGCCTGCGTGTCTGCCTTCTGCGGAGATCTAGGCGAAATCAAATCTCGTGAGCCTACGCCCAATTCCGAGGCCATCGTTTATTGGAAGACATGTTTCAAACTCCACTCTCACGGCGCTTCCATGGTTCGGCAGGCCTGTCAATCTGACATTCAATAATAGCCAATAGAAGATGCGTATTTTCTGCCTTGTCTCGGGAAAATGCTTACGCTTAGAAGTATTTATAGAGCACATATGAGTTTTTTGCCTCTTTCCATCGCAAAATACAGCCAGATATCGTTGCCCGTCATGGAAAGCAAGTTTCCTGCAGCATACTGACCACCGTCAGGCAGGTCAAAGAGGCAGTAGTATTGCTGTATTTCGCGCCTATCTTAAAGGATATTGTGTTCTACTTTACTATATGCTTGACTTCTGACCAACTACAGGCGGTGGACAACATCACTGTCGATCCAACCGTAAACATTTTCCCTTCACGCTCACGACCTTCTCTCACTTATGTCAGAACCTACGCTCTTCGAGTTCTTCGAGATGCAAATGCTCATGCTCACCCAACTGGGCATTCTGAGGTGGGTGCCTATGCAATGCTGTCGTCGATGATCTTTGTCATAGAATTCATTCTCTACCGTGTCTGTTTACAGGTATACACCAACGTTGGCCAGTCCCCAACGCGATGCTATTCGACCTGGAAGGTGCTGCTCTTCACGGCCAACATCTGGGTGGACATGATGTTTTTTGTGGTGTGCGCAGCCCGCAAGTTTTTACCTATTCTACATTGTGCGCAAGGAACAGGGGAAGGCGAACGGCAGCAACTTTGAGGACAACGCCTGGGGCTTTGGTCAGGTCGCAGCGGTGCTGACTTGGGTGCCGACGCTTGTGGCATTGGGACGTATTTTTCTCCGTAAGTTACCGGGCTGTGCCTCTTCTTTTCTCGCGATTAACATATTGTTTAGACACAGCAGTCGGCAAGATCATAGCTCTACTGGCCAAGAGAAAAACATAGGTATCCGGCCATTTTGACAAGCATGTACTCCGTACTCCGTACCCATGTTATTCCAATGGCGTCACGCTCCGCACGGACTGCTTGAGGACAAATGATATCTATACGAAGTACGAGTATGGAGTAAAGAGGAATCCATCTCGTCATATTTTGCGTACTCTGTACTCGTACGGATTACTCTGTACGGAATCCTTCCTCGGTGATGACTCATCCAAATGACTGACCTCAAAGGCCATGCAAGGTGACAGCAAGGCGAATCAAAAAATAGAACAAGAAAAGGACCGCATGGCAAAAATACGACGTTTGATTTCTCAGCACGACGCCGTGCATACAGTGCGAGTACCCACCCGAAACGCGCTAGTCCCGATGTCACTGCACAGTGCTGACAACATCACTCGATCGATCGCGCCGCTGGAAATGGAACGCGAGTCTGGACGGGGCACGAGTACGAGTACGGAGTACGGAGCACGCAGTCAGGTATCGTGGAAAGTACGGAGTTCTTACTTGCATCCTGGACGCCCCGCGTTGTCGTCTCATGTCGCAAAGGACGGCTCGTACTCTGTACGAGTACTTATAGTCGTTGCATCGATTACGTCATCTAGCGACGAATCTGTGCTGACCGACAGGAACGAGAACGTACTGTGCGGTTGCGCCAGACGAGCGCGTTCCGCCTTGCCGCATGATACGACGCAGAGCTCTGCCTCCTATCCCAGAGGGTCCCTCCCGTTTCGCTGTGCCCAGGGAAAAGGGGGTGTGGAGGACGAAGGGCACAAGGCGAGGCGGATGGGCGCCGCGTAGGTGGAGCCGCGCAAAATAAATCACGTCTGCGGTTGCCAGAGATGTATTAGCGTCTGACGCAATTTTGCCAGTTGAATTGGGCCAGACAGACGACCAATGACACGAGACAGGGCGAGGCCGGATGACAGCAGGAAGGATGAGGAATAGGAGGCGGCCATTTAAACAAATCGTGCATGACAGAGGCTTTTCTGAGTACTCCGTACAGAGCAAGGGGTATTGGGTACTCAGCTGCTCATCAAAGCGTGGCAAAACTCGCAAACAACAATACGAATCTTCGTATCTTGCTCGTACGAGCACACACGCAGCCTTTAGGAGCACCGTGTAGAAGCCACACGTCACTGTGCAAATACCGGTCAGCAACGGTCCAGTGCTCTAAATGCAATAAGTGGGCCCCGGTCGAGTAATTTCCCATTGGAGTGTCCTGCCCGGCCTCCGCACTGTATTCGCGGCTCTTGCCCCTATTAATATCACCAGTAGCCCCCATGCATCACACCGTGCGCCGACACCGCAACCACTGTTCCGGCAGAAGTACGGAGGTACTTTGGCCGGGTCGACCCACTTTCTGACCAAAACGTTTCTCCCTCCCCCCAAAAACGACTGCGTCATGGCTGCCATTTTTTTTCGTGCAATGCCCATTGTAGAACCTGCCTCCTGCAACATTTTCTCCAGCTACGTCACCTTTTTTTTTTTTTTCGCACCCAACAAAGTCTCCTTTCTTCTTCGCCCCTTATTCTGCAGTCCACCACGTCGAGACAGCAAATCACGATTTTTACAACGGAGCTTCTCTATCTTGCCGGCTATCTTTCCCTTCCCTCTTATCGTATTATTATATCCTTTTATTTTCACCGTATTCCGGCCAATTCCCTCGCTTGAGACCCTCTTGTGGCAGCGCCTGGTTCGCGCAGCCGTCTTGATTTGGTGTTGATGATTATTTTGTCGCACACTCGCTGCATCGGCATCGACACTGAGAAACGTTCCCTTCACTGAACCTGCACTTGTCCCGACAGCACGGCCGCTTCTAGAAGACTTACACGTGTGTCTGTGTGCCGCTGTTCCTTGTTCCCTGTTCCTCCCCCGGAGACGCCGATCGACGTGCGGCCTCGTCTCTTCTCGCGACTGTTCTGCGACCAGAACCGATCCCGTCGACGCAAATCAAACACCAAAGCCTGGGCAGTTGGCATACGCATTGCCAGCGTACGAGAGTGTGGACGTCATAACTCGTTGCATTGCGGTGTGGGTCATCGTCGATATTGGGCATCATGGGGAAGACACTGGCGACCTCGAGCCAGAACGAGAATAAGTCGCCAAAGCAAGGCAGTGAGATGTCGCCTACCCACTCAGGTATGCTTTGATTTCTTGTTGTTTCCCTCTCCCCCCCCTATGCTGCTGTTCTCGTAGCCCTCACCGCATGCCATGGCAACATCGCGTCGAAATTACGTCACGTTTCGCTACCGCAAAATGGCCCGTTGCCCGCGGCCATACTGGACGCGGATTGGGCGCCGTGAAAAAGAGTGCATGTAGTATCGCGTGACTAACATTGGCTCTTTTGCTCAGATTCGCAAAACCCACCCAGCCGTCCCGATAGCACAAAAGCTCCCTCCGCCAGCGCAGAGCCTTCCACGAAGTCTCTCGCTCCGCCGCCCCGGCCAGGCCAGCAGAATGGAAATACGCCTGACTACTTCTCCGCTCAGGTCGGCGGCTCCTTGAGCCTCGAGCCGAACCCTTTTGAAAAGTCCTTTGGCGGCGCTCCTGAGACCCCCGGCGGCACTAAGTTGCCTCCGGTTGCTTCTCTGACTTCGCCGTCCTCTCTTCTTCCGGGCGGTGGGTCAACACCATTTAACTGGGTTGGCGGCTCGCTGCGCACGGGACCTCTTAGCCCTGCCATGCTTTCAGGTCCGGCTGGCGACTATTATGCCGACACCCATCTTCGTGGCGGCTTCCCGACGCCTAACGAGTCATCCCTGAGGACGGGATTGACGCCAGGTGGCAGCGGGTCCATGTTTCCAGCACCGAGCCCCAGCTCGCAGGCTCTCTTTGCGCAGCTACAAAATGGCAGTGCCACTCCCAACCCCATCGACTTTCATCGCACGGCTATGGCAGCAGCTACCGCCAAGCGTGACCAGCAGAACCAGCAGTCGAGCCAGCAGCACCACGTGGCACCCACATCACAGCCATCTGTGACGTCACAGCCGCAGGAGCATCCCTCGAGTACCTCAACTTCGGGGCCTCCGCCTGCCCCTGTTCCTAAGATGGACACCAAGCCACTGAGTGGTCCATTCGACCCGCACGATAACGACGCTGCCAATGGCTTGTACCTGCTGGCCCAGGGCCGCAATAGCGCCCAGCCGCAGGCGCCGTATGCTGCTCCTCCGCCTCAGCAACCAGCTACCATGAAGCAATCTGTATCCCCCGTGCTACCGCCCACTACCACGATGCACGCGACACAAGCACCGGGGCCGCTTTCACAGAGCAGACAGCAGTCTTCATCGTCCAATGGGCACTCCACCATGAATGGCTCAGCAATGAACGGTACGCCGGCAACTGGCGGTGACAGGTCTACCAGCTACGGAGCCGGTGCTAGTGAAGCCGGAAGTCCTGAATCGGATAGGGGCGAGACGCAGCGGGCAACGTCAAAGAGCAAAGGGAAGCGCAACTCGACTTCGGAAGCGGCATCGGCGGCGACGAATGGCAGACGGAAAGCACAGGACATGACCGCTAAGAACAGCCCGCCCAACAAGAAGCTTAAGACGAACAGCACAGCATCGTCTGTTGAAGATGGAGATGGTTATTCCGACGACGATGACAAAGACGACCAGCCGAAGCAGAAGATGACGGAAGACGAAAAGCGCAAGAACTTCCTTGAGCGCAACAGGTAAGCATTGCACCGGATATTCATTCTGGCCAGGACTAGAATCACTAACGCGGATACAGGGTGGCTGCACTGAAGTGTCGTCAGCGGAAGAAGCAGTGGTTGGCTAGCTTACAATCTAAGGTAGAGCTTTTCACCACTGAGAACGAAGCACTCAGCTCGCAAATCACGCAGCTTCGCGAGGAGGTTGTGCACCTCAAGACGTTGCTGCTCGCGCACAAGGATTGTCCGATAACGCAGCAGCAGGGCATGCATGGCGCTTTTGTCCAGCAGTCCATGGAGCCCTATGGAAACAGCCAGATCAACCCGTACGGCATGGCTTCGCAGATGTCAGCGCAGCAGGTTATGCCGGCGCAGGTTGATCAGCGGCGGTACTCGGAGGCGAGAATGGCTTAGAAGTCCAGAAGCAGTTCAGATGATATATTTGAAGAGGGGGATTTTTAAAAAGGGAAGGATGATCTATTCGGAACTGGAGAGCCGGTGCAGTTTTACATGTAATATCACTAAAGAAGGTCCAGGTGTTCACGGCAACGGGTAGCCAGGCCAGCAAAATCGGGGAAGGCTGTAGGTGGCCCTACATTTATGTCCCTTCGGGATGGATTAGCGAGTATTCATATTGTTCTTTTATTCTTGTGGGGGTTGCCATATGACTGGGAAGCCCAGACACCACGAGTGCAAGTGTAAGATACTCTCCGTACTCGGTCGAGTAGTGGCATCGCTAGATTATGTAATATATGATTATGCACGCTATCACGTGCACATTGGCTCCAAATAAGGCTAGCGCATTCTGGACCTAGTGCCAGCAAATCAGAGCGGTGCAGCCGTAAACAAATGGAAGGAAAAAAGGTGGGAACGGCAGAGGCGCTCCGAAAACCAAAGTCCCCTCAAAGATCGAGACCAAAGCGTCGCGAACGATCTCTTTCCCTGCCACCAACTGACGAACCGATTTCCGCGCGACGACACAACACGGACGATACCACCAGGCTCCCACCCTTTTTTTGAAGTCCAGATTTATTTTCGACGCGCGCATTGCCGCTCTTTGAATTCCGCGCACGTCTTTCCAACGGTCTTGGATAAACCCCCCGGTTCACGGAGGTTGCGACGACGCCGACGACACGACGATCACGACGTCCCAGCTGCTGATATCTTCGCGGCGGCGATCTACAGGAACGGATCCGAACAGAGCCGTACACATTGCCGGTGCCGAGCGCAGCCATCGCCAGAAAGCGACGTGTCTCTATCAGAGGCGCAACGCACGCAGCAAAGGGGATCACGAGGACATTGACGAGTTTTCGACGCGTTTTTCAGGCCGGCCAGGCGGGAGCAGGTATCCCTCGACTCATCCAACCGACGGGGGCTGCCGAAAGAAACATTTCGGCCCCCAGCCCCCGCGGCACCCTCCCTCTTCTTTTCTCCGCCCCTTCAGCCAAGCAGTCTGCTCGATGCCACACCGGACGCGCCATCCATGACGACGATTACGAGAACGCGAATACCGCTTGAGGATTTGAGCATGACCAATCAGCCGGATCGTCGACACAGCAAACGTCTGGCTGGTACGTTAAGAGGGGACGGGAGGAGTGTGTGTGTGTGGATTCTTGACCCACGATGCTAACCATGTCTGCAGCCACTGTCTACGAAGAACAGGATGGCGACTTCCACTTCACCCGCGGGTCGAAGCGAGTCAAGACCTCGGTCGAACCAGAACCTGTGCCGACAAAGACCATCGCCGCGAGCCGGACCAAGAAGAGCACCGCGACTAGCGCACGCGTTGTTAGTCATGCCACCACCACAACCCGCGGACACGCCCCTGTGCCCACGGCACCAGCAACGCCGGCAGCCACATTGCATTCTGCGGCCATATCCGCTGCAGCCGTCGCCACAGAAACCATTGCCAAACCATCGACGGCCAAGAGGCGGCCCGGGAGGCCAAAAGCGGTTGATACGCAGGCAGAACCCCCACGAGCGGCGACGGCGGCGAGCAAGCCACGGAAGGCGCGCGCGCCAGCAGAGCAGGCGACAGAGGAGGCACCAGCACGCAGGGGACGGCCACGTGGCAAGAGTAATGGAGTGGTAGCCACGACGCCAGCGCGGCGGGACGACGATGACGATGTGGCGGTGGTGGACGACGACGAGGACACGCCAGGCGACTCGGAACAAATCATTACCCTACCGTTCAGTGACACGCCAATCATCAACCGCAACAAGGAGCTGCGGCGGCAAGGCGGACAACGGCGGAGCAGTGTCGGCATGCGCGGGCGGCGGGCAAGTTCGCTCATCGATAACGGGCACAGCGCACTACCGCATAAGACGGTTGATGCATCCGAGTTTTACAAGCACATTGAAGCCGACCAAGTCGAGCCGCGGCGGATGCGGCAGCTGCTGATATGGTGCGGCGAGCGCGCACTGTCGGAGAAGCCACCACATGGATCGGCCAATACGAGCGCCATATTAGGAGGTGCGTGTTGCATGATGGGACGAGCGAACATGTAGAGACCGCCAGTGGCTAACCTTTTTGTGCAGCACGAGCGATACAGGACCAGCTACTAAAGGATTTTGGCAGCCGGGGCGAGTTCTCCAATTGGTTTGCGCGTGACCATCTGCCGGAAGAGCAGGCCCAGGCCCGGAAACCGAAGAAGCCGGTTGTGCTGAAGCCGAATCCGCGGAATCTGGAGCACGAGCAGAAGATTGTTGAGCTGGAAACAAGAATAAAACGGTGGGTCTTCCCTCGCCCCTCCCAGTTGACAGGGCCACTGACAGCATGACAGATTAAAAGAGGAAAAGAAGAAGTGGATGGCGCTGGCTAAGCCGTTGCCGGAGCTGCCACCATTATACGGCGCGGGTGAGGATCCCATGCGGGGGACACCAGCAGTCCTGGACCCGTCACTGCTCGATCCCGAAGAAGCCAAGATGCTACAGGCAGTGGTGGCGGTGTCGTTGTCAAAGGAACAGTCAGGGACAGCGGAGACGACGTCAGCAGCAGCAACGTTCCGATCACAACTGCAGACGCGCATACAAGCATTACGAACATCGGCAACCTTCAAGATCGACCACCTGGCACAAAATGTGCACGTGTTGGACCAGCGGGTGGCAGTGGCAGGACGGGAAGCGGACCGGCTACTGCAGTTGGGAGCATCACGGCTTAAGGAGCGGGAGGATCACGAGAAGGCGGCCGTGGGGACCAAGGATCTCTCTATGATGGAGGTGCTACGGAGCCTGGGCCGGATATTGCCCGAAGACCGCGGGCCAGGCGGCGGGGGAGCTGGCTAAAGACCATGTCTTGCAGTGTGTGTATTTTTGTACTGACTGACTCGGCATGTCCCGCCTTGTTTTTGTTCTCTTTCTTTCCCATAACGAGCAGCATGATGGTTATTGGTGGGACGGCTTAGCTTTGGTTTTGTTGAACAAGGACTGAGGAAAGCGGTTCCTCGCCTGTTTTCTTTTTGACTGACTGCCCGAGAGGTGATGTCTGTTTGTCTTGTGTGTCTTCCATGTCTTGCATTTTATTTGTCGGCAAAATGAGTCAGCGGCGGCATAAAGGCCATGCCCTGGCCCTTCTTGCCCGGCGGCACGCCGTCTCTATCCCGGGCGCTGCCGCGAGCATCATAGACGCCGTCCGCCGACCGCTCGCGCACGTGTTGTCGCAGCAGAGTCAGGATCTCGCTGCCCTGCCACCGCGCCGGTACCGGTCGGTAGGCCGGCCGGAACGTGCCCACGGTCTGCGCCCACTCGTGCGAGGGCCGCGGAGCCACCTTGGCGTCGGCGTCGCTGTCGAGCTGCGCAGCCGTCGGGCCGTCCTCCTCCTGCGTGACCCAATAATAAATGTCCCAGTCGTTCTCGTCGAGGAACCGGTCGTACTGTGAGAGTTGGTCGGGTGTCATGGTGGCGAGGTGCTGAGCGGCGAACGTCGACAGCAGAAGGTCGGACTCGAGGGTTCCACGTTTGCGGGATTGGTCTGGGAGTTATAGGAGCAGTTTGGGACAGGCAGACAGAGATACCTACATAATAAACGCGCCCGTGTAGTTGCGGGCGTCTCGCCAACACGGCGCAGAGGCTCGACGCGGAATGTGCCGCCCGGCAGTTCACCCACCTGCAGCTCGCCGACGACCGGCGGATCTATGGGCCCCGAGGTGTTGTGGTCTGGCTGTGGCTGGAGCTGAGAAGAAGGCAAAGGTGTCGTGTTGTTGTGACCGTTTTTTTGACTGCGCGAAGAGGAGGAAAAGCGCATGGAAAAGATTGCGGCAGGCATCCGGCGACAGCAGCAGTTGCTAGACGTTGCCAGCGACCGCAATGCCTGTGCAGCCGGGCGGGAGAGGCGCTGGGCAGCCATGGTTAGAGGGAATGCCGGTTTTGTTTGGCTGTGGACAGAAGTTGTCGCAACGGCTGTTTTTTTTTCGGCCTTGTTATTTTTAAGAGGCTCGGCCGTGTTTTGCCGGCCGAGGCTGATAAGTCAGCATCCATTGGCTACGGAGTACAAGACACAATACATCTACTCCCAGCCGCTCATACAAGCACGAAATATTGCAATGCCACCAGACTTTTCTCTTTTCATTCATTCTTTCCATGCTGCCTGTTTCTATCGTTGTGTCACGTAGATTCGCCTCTCGTCCCTTCATCCTTGCATATTCGTGCATTGCACTCCGTATAAGATGATATGAAGACGTTCGCATTACATGGTTCTCCAAGTTTTGACGATATCACCAATACTCATTTTTCTCTAGACAAGTCTTACCTTTTCTACCGTGCCGCCTTCAAAAAAAAAAGGAGTCAACTCCTCGCCTCTCGTTTCCCTACACACCCCCCAACCAACCCGTTCCCACGCACCAGGTATACGGCTTGGTCATCCTCTTCTCCCTCTTCGTCTTCCTCGTCTTCTTCTCCCGGCTCACCTTCATCTTCATCTTCTTCGTCTGTTTCCCATTCTTCCGACTCCGACTCCGACTCCGACTCCGAAGACGTTCTACGCGAGCTCAAAGACATACTCCGTCCCTGCGATCCAAAGTATTCACTTCCATCAGTCGATGATGCATCACTTCCCGATGGCACTGCGGCATCTGATGCATGGGATGTGTTGGATGTGTCAGATGTGTCAGATGTGTATGACGAATCTCCGTCGTCTTGCTCTTGCAGCCAACAATGAAAATTTGGATCGTCCTCGTGCAGGTCGACAGGCATGTTTTCATCGTAGAACATGGAACATGCTATTCCACTGGGCGATCGCACAACAGATCTGTGGCTGGGTCCGTTCCACGGGCCACTGTAATCGGATCTGGCGTCCACGTCCATGGGAGAAAGTTCAACGTAAGATCGAAGAGCCGCGGGCACGACCAGGCCCTCCAGAACAAGTTCCACGGTTGGGGGCGTATGCGTTGAGCCTTCGACGACGGCGGGAAGAGGCTGGACGAACCCACAGACGTCTACCAGCGAAACGGCCTCTTCTTGTGTGCTGATAGCAGTACCAAACTTCACCAATCCGTTGTTGACAGAGGCCCACGACCACGTAGGCGCCATGAACGAAGAGGGCCGATTGTGTGGCGGCATCTTCCACTGCAGCATCTCCTCCTTTCGACCCTCCTTGGGTTCCGAATCCATCTCCTTTTCGCCTACGTGATCCCAGAGAAGCTGCCACGGGAGACCGCTCCTGAAGACCCCGGCGCAATAGTAATCGTCGGAAGCCGTGTCATCGCCGTCGTCGCCGGATGGCGTGCCGGCCCAAAAAGAAGCAGCCGTCATGCTTTCCGCCAGTCCGGCAATGGCCACGAGCTTGTCCGACGGATACGTGAAGATACGCTCCGAGTACCGCGAGACCAGACTCGTCCATACAGCCGTGCGGTAGCGCTGCTGTGACAGACCGTGCAGCTGCTGAGACTGCGTTTTCTGCAAGGTGAGCCGAAGGTTGGTCTTGACCATGGGCAAATCCTCCTCTTCGTCAACCATGACGCTGGCATTTTCGTCGTCGTCATCGTCGTCATCGTCGTCATCGTCGAGGACGTGGCCACATTCACACAGCGTGCAGTCATTGCATTCCCAGACCATCTCATTTCCCGTAAAATGCAAGATGCGTGGCGATAGCAGCGCTTCCTGAAACGTCCAGCCACGGGTGTCGAGGACGGGAGACTGGACAGCAGGCGGCTCGGGAAATTCTGGTCGGATGAACATTAGCTGGGCGTCGTCTTCTTCTCCGCTACCATCCGACGGCGGCCGTGTGACAAAGCTACGCTGCCAGCTGGCCTGACCAAAGGTCTGTGGCCCCAGAAAGCCGCTCTTGCAAGACGCCCCGGCCTGGGCAGCGATCGTCAGCTGAGAGCACTGGTAGACCCTGCGCATGTTTCCGGCTTCGCGTTCCCGGTCTTTTCGGTCCTGTTGGATGATGCACAGCGAGTCCACCCAGAGATAGTGTAGGTCCAGGGCCCGGGACATCTCGATGGCATCTTGGATCGTCTGGGGTAGGGAGAGGATGGCGATGCCACTGCTGCAATGGGATTCGATGCTGCTCTGCAGCGTTTGCACAACATTCTCCAGATCTGTGCCCCAGCAGTAGCTCAGTGTAGCGTATGCAATGTTTTTCTGGGGAGGATTTTCAAGCAGGTATATCTTATCCTTGCCAGAGCCTTGTAAGTTGAGCAGGCGACTCGGCGTATATTCTTCGGCAGATCCGCAAGCATGCGTCTCTCGACAATGCTGCAGCCAAGTTGCCGCACGATCGATGGCCGCGGGCAGTTTTGTGTCTGGCACAATGGCGCATGTCGATTTGAAGGGATAGGAAACCGGGTCGAAGAGAGACTCTGTTTTTTACAAGATGAATAGTTGCACCTATAAAAACAACGTTCAGATCAACCAACCTTGAGACTGAAGCAGCTTCATGCGGCCCATAACTTCAGACGAAATTTCAAGCAGGATGGTAAACGTGCTGTCAGAATAATACAGCGCTATCGTTCCGTCATTGTCATGAGCCGCGACCCATCCCGGAAGCAATGCCTCTGCAGCGTCTAGTATTAAACAGTAACCACTACAGCCAGCGTCTCGACCGGCAGAGAGTGTTGATACAGCCCTGTCACGGTACTCGCGCGAGTATAGGCACTCTTCGGAGTTGTGCCGCAAGCGATGATTGCGGCCTGGCCGCAAGGAACGACAGCCGGCACATAGTTTGTTACCTACTATCGGCGGTAGCTTCATGGTGGACTGTACGAAGACAGGACGCAAGCAGTGTGCAACGGTCGCGCAGGTGTAAGATAACTCTATCGGGTAACACAGCTGACTAACCCAACGGATGGAGCCGTGCACGTGCCTCGAAGGGACAGTATCTTACAAGTTTGAATGACATTCATCTTTCATTTGGGTTGTTATACACAGAAAAAACACCCCGTCCAACGCTCCCAGTCCCAAACCAAAGCAAGACCGGCCGGCCTCGTCCGCTCATTGTTCTCGTTTCCAGTGAAGCCCGCATCCGCCTTCTTTGCTGCCCGTGCCCACACCCCATTTTATGCTGGTCCTGAAGTCGACAAGCCCTTGCGTATAGTAAGAAAAGAAAAAAAAGGGGAGTATCCGGATGGAGGACGGTTCGCAGAGAGCGAGAGAGGTCATGGTCGGCATGTGCGCGTGAAGAATGTAGAAACTCGAGTGTTGGGAACCGCCATCCCATCCCGCAGCAGGCTTAGATGAGATGCTTGGAGCTGTAGCTGTTAGCAAGAGATCCCCACGAGTGAAGCAAAAGACCAAAGGCGAAGGATACGCACCGGAAGTACGCCCGCAGGTACATAATCTGCCACGCCCACAGGCCGATCAGCAAAAAGGTGGTGCCGAAGCCGAACCACTTGACGCGTGTGTTGGTGCTCTCGTTGGTGTCGCGCAGACGCTGCTCGCGCAGACGCAGGTAGTCCATCTCGCCGACGACCTCATTGAGCATCTCCTCGATGCGCCGCAGCTCCGTCTCGACCGGCTTGAGCTTCTCCGTGGCCTGGATGGCCGCCCAATCCTTGGCGTCGGCGCCAATGTCCACGTCGAGCTCCACCTTGCGGTTGCTGTCGCCGCCACGTTCTGCCATTGTGTCAGGAAAAGACGATCATTCGTGTGTTCGTGTGTTCGGAGCCACTCACGGTTCCCCAGGTTTTCAAAGCACACGTCAAAGGCCGCGTCCGCGAGCGAGGTGAAGACAATGCGCTGCTCGCCTGCAATGTCCTTGGCCCGGCCGTACTCGTTACCTACGGCGTCCTTGACCTAGAGGATCGTCAGCAATTCGTCCTAGACAAGCTGCTCCAGAACTACACCACACCACGCACATGCATGTTCACCACCATGCCGTCGCCCCGGTGGCCGCTGACGGTGGCCGTGACCACCACCAATGTATCCCGGGCCACAAAGTTGCGTATGCAGCGCGGATAACCGTTGGTCGCCGGCAGGTCGAGCTTGAGAGCCTCACAGGCCGCCGCGAAGAAGGCGAGGCCCGTTAGGCCCTGCCGTAGCGATGGTACCAGCATTTTCGGTTGTGTAGGTGGAAGACCAGGGAGTAAAGCGTGCGTAATAGAGGGGGGGTTCGTCAATCGTCGCAGGACAGTACAGGAGAGGAAGGGCGGAATGCGAAAGACGCTCGTTGGAAAGGGGGCACGCAAAAAAAGAGGCTACGCTGTCGCGTTTCTGCCAGTCGGCTTTCCCAGAAGTTTGGTGCTGTGCTGGCCAACTGCTGCTCTGGCCTCTAAAACAGTGGGTCCCCCAAGATAGCTTGCACGTGACAACGCTGACTCTCTGCTTAGGTAACCGTCGCGCCTCTTTTTTTTTCCTTTGCTACTACTTGCTGCTTGCTGCTTGCTGCTTTCGCTTCTTCAGCGCTCGCCACCACCACCTCTCTCCTCCTCTCCGCCTTCTCTCGCACCAACGGCCGGGCTTCGCTGCAAGCCACACCGCCTTCAAGATGCCCAAATGTAAGTGGCACTCCCTCCCCGTGTCTTTTGTCGCCTACTAACGCGCTTCTCCAGTCTTTTGTACGTATTTTCGCGGCTTCGTCTCGAAGACAGCGACGACCTTTTCCAACGCCTCCCCCTTGATACTACTTACTAACCCTTTCTGCTTGTGCGCTCCAGGCGATTACTGCGATGTCTACCTCACGCACGACTCGATGAGCGTGCGCAAGGCCCACAACAGCGGCCGCAACCACCTGCGCAATGTTGTTGATTACTATCAACGTAAGGTTTTTTTTTTTTTTTTTGGTTCTCGCTCGACGAGGCATCTCTTCGTGCCTCGGACAACCGTCCTCGCTGCTACGGCTTGCTGACTCTTTCTCCCGCAGAAATTGGGCACGAAAAAGCTCAGTCCGTCATCGACTCCATCACCTCCTCGTACGCCGCCGAGGGCCAAGCCCACGCCAATCCTATGCTGCCCCAGAACCAGCCTGGATACGCGGCGCGTTTCGGTCCCGCTGGTCCTGGCTTCGGTGGCTTTGGCGGCCGTCCGCCCTTCCCCAATGCTCCCATGGCCTTTGGCAGTGGTGGTATGGCCAGGGGTCCTCCTGGGGCATCGGGCAGCATGGGAGTCAGTGGTGCGCCTGGTGCCAGCAGCAGCTCGGGAACTGTGGTGCCCCCATTCGGTCCTGGAGGCGTTCCGCCGCCACCATTGCCGTTCAACTTCCCGGGCGGTATCCCCCCACCGATCCCGCCTGGGTTTCCAGGCGGCGCTGGTCTGCCGCCTCCGCCAGGCGGGGCGTTTATGGGTGCGTAACTACTTCATAAAGCCTCTCTTTTTTTTCCTGTCTTCCTGGTCTCTATACTAACAACTGCAGGTCCTGGCGCTGGTCGCGGTTTTCCCATTCCTCCACCCATGTTCGGCGCCAATGGCGCAGGACCCAGCGGATCACCCCAGCAGGGCATGCCGCCGTTCCCCTTCCCACCGCCGATTCCAGGCGCGGGCGGGTCGGCGTCAGCCGGTGCAGCGCCTGTGCCGCCGCCTGGTTTCCCGGGATTTCCTGGCCCCAATGGGCAGCAAGGCTTCCCGCCATTCCCTCCCCCGTACATGGGACAAGGTGGCTCTGGAGCACCGCCGTCTCTGCCCGGAGACAAGCGGTGATCGAAGAACGGAGAGCGCACAGCACCTGCTTCTTTTGTTTGTTTCTAATCTGTTGTCGCTTTCTTTTTGCATAGGCGCAGGCTCCATTACCGGCCAATTGTGTGCAACAAAAAAGCAATGCATGTATACTCAATGTGTCTGATAAATGGGTGGAATTTGGCGTTTAGGGGGTACGTATGCAAATATTCAAAATTAGCAACATCTAATACCCAGTTTGAGCAAAGGTGTACGGTGCATATGGCATGTCTTGATGGTTACATCCTTTCATTGGCAGATGGTATCAAAAGTCAAAAGCCGCTATATAAACGCTTGCAAAGAGCAGACCAACCGGACGATATTGCATCCTCACTTCTGTGCCACGGTACAATGACCCCCGGTGGCAAACAAAAAACAAGCAAGCAGGCTAAAGTCAAAGCAAACAGCCAAAGAAGCAAAATAGGGAAAAGAAAAATAGAACACAAATTGTGTTTCAAACTCCAGGCCAGCTGTCCAGATGACGTCGGCTTTGCCACATGTCTCATAAAGCTTCGTAGAAAATGCGTCATAGAATGTATCTCTGGGGGTCAAGGAAAACAAAACATTTGCAAAAACATGAAATAGAAAACGGGTTCATGGTTCGTGACTCATAAAGGGATCGTGTATCTGGACTGTTCTGTCCTCCTCTGAGTAAGAAAACACATAAAAAAACATGACAGGCATAACAAAAATATACATGCAGGGGCACATCTGGGCATAAAACATAAGTTCATCAAGCGGTAGGCTCAGAATTCATCTGAGCTTGTGTAAAAGCGTCGCGGTAGTTCGAGTGTCGAATCACGTCGCCTACACCATCACGCACCTCCCGAGGCGCGCTGATTTTCCGCCGCAGTTCGTTGCTTCGTTTCTCTCGGCGCCGTTCGCTGAGTCGTCGCGGGATCGATTGCAGTCCGTTCTCGCCAAACTTTGGAAACGCCATATGTTTCTCGTGGCTTCGGTTGTTGACCATAGCTTCATCCTCTGCTTCCGTTTCCTTCTTCCGGAGAGACGGCGTCCGGAGAACTGCCGGCATCCAGAATTTTCCCTGGTGGTCCTGATGGCCTGGGTGGCCTTGGTGGCCTGGCTGTTGGGCCGATGTGTACGCCTGCTGAGTCTCTTGTCCTCCGCGCCGACCCAGAGAGTCCACACTGCTGCGATGCTTCACCACCCGCAAGTTGCCACTAGGTGTGCGTCGAACCGTACGCCGCTCAGGAGCATCCTCGCTCGTACCGGGGTATGAGTCAAAGGAGTCGTTGATCGGCATAATAGCAAATGTCCTCTTCATCCGTTCGCTGAGGCTCCTGCGCGGAGCCTGCACGACACGAGACATAGGCGGACCACGCGGGCCGTGCGGCCGGTTGTCGACGGGCGGATACCGGTAATATTCTTCGTCCGAGTCAGAGCCCGAAGACTCCGAATCCGATTCCGAATCACTGCGGTAGTCATCTCTCAATTGGAAAGATGCAGGTCTCCACAACGGATGGAGCCTGGTTTCGTCCGCCGGGCCAGGATCAAACACAATCCTCTTTCTGTTTCTGTCGAGAGACTTTGAACGTCTAAGCGAAGCCTTCCTCTGGACAAGTTTCGACAAGGAAACTGTGCGTGCAATGAGTCCCGTTGAGCGGCTAGCAGACGGGCCATATTCCGTGCGACGGCCTCGGTGCATGACCCGGTTGAAGACCTTGGCCACGCTGCTTTGAGGCTTGTTGTCGAGATCTTCGTCAAACAGGTTACCCCGCTGTGGCTCTTTCTCAGTGGCTGGAGTCATCCCAGATGGCGTAGCAGGAATGAAATTGATGGCCGGGGGAGCAGGAGGGGGGGCGGGGGCAGCAGGGGCAGCCGGGGCAGCTAGGGCAGCAGGCGGGGAAGGCGGCACACGGGGATTCCTCAAGGGCGAGTCGACATCGTCCATAGAGAAGAGTGGATGTGAACGAGGAGTAGCCGCGGAATCGATCTGCTGGAGTGCACGATGGCTCGGAACTCTCGACTGCCGCCGAGGGCTAAAGGAAACCATTTCCACCTTGGATCCACTGCTGCCCGTGGAATCGGTCATGCGGTCAGGCTGCGAGTCGTCTGAGCTCACTGACTGCCGGTTCGAGTGGTCGACCACCAAAATAGACGTGTTCTGGTGAGCATAAATGCTGACAGCCAGCGCCTCCGACACTTCAGTATGCGAGTGGTGTGACGCAGCCGTGTCGAAAGAGGCAGGAGAGAAAGGCACGTTCTGAGGAGAAAGATGTCTGTGAAGGGCTTCATCATGTTGTGTGGGGCTCCTTGAACAAGCATGGCCATGGTTGTCGTGAAGTTCATTGTCTCTGTGCTCCACGGGCGAGGCTTCCTCCACATTCACTCTTGGGGGGGGAATTCCGAATGTCTGAAGGCTAGCTTCAGGCTTGATGACCTCGGTCGACACGGGTGTGACCTCCACTGGCGGTTCCACTGGCGATTTCGCCAGACCGTCTTCCCGGGACAGTTGAGAAAGTGCCAGGCGTTGGTCCAGCTGCTTTACCTGAAGCTGCGACTGCAAGAATTCGTCATGCACTTTCAGGCTCTCGGCTGTCAACGATCCACTCCGTGAGGCGTTCCGGCTAGTCGGTGCGGATAGGGACGACGATCGCCGAGGCACAACAGGTGGGTAGTCCATGGTACGCTGGTCTCCGGGTGCTGAGCCATCGGAATCAGAGTAAGCGCGGCCCCTCCGACGGCCAGTTCGGTCGACACTCGGGGGGTATTCCTTGCTCTTCGTGGACGAAAACTGAGAGAGGGGGACAGAATTCACGCTCTGATTTGTCTTTGAACGACGGCTGCTAGTCGACCGCAGCGACGGCTCGCGGCTGATGGATGTTACAGACGAACGCCGATTCGGAACAACCAAAACGGGAATAGCACCCGCTTTTAAAATCTCACGTCTGGCACTTCTGCTCCCCACACTCGCAACGGTTACACCAGACAAGGCCTTTTCTTGCCTGTTCTCCAGCCGGTGGCCAGTGAGTCGTCGTTGCAGTTGCATGTTGCTCTCGTCCAAGATGGATGTGGGCGCAGAACTGATGGGAGACATGTCAGACATGGAGTCGCGCAATCCCACTTGCTTTCGCACATGGCGCAGTGTTCTCCGGCGCTGCAGAGGCAGCGTATCGATGGAATATGTTTCAACGACGGTGGAAACAGTCGATTTGGACGATATGGTCGAAACACGGCGGCCTCTCTCGCTTCCCGACGAAATCGAGAGGGGGGCCATTGGCACAGCGGTTGGCGCAACAGATGCCAATAGTTGTTCCTGCTTTGGCTGGTGTGTTGGCTGCGTAGAGCTCTCGTTCGGCGAGGGGAAGGTGAGAATCCGTTTCGGGAGGTTCATGGACCGGACAGCTTGCGCGGCGTTTGTCGGAGCGACCGTGACATCTTCAACTACCTCTTTTCGATGAGGTCCAACGGTGTTTGGATGAGGCCTCTGACGTTTCCGAACAACAACATTCCGATCATGGTTGCCGTCCCATTCCTGAACTACCTTGTCATTTCTCGGGGCACTCCACTCGGGGTTATGACTGGCGGCACCGTGTCTGGACTTGGACTTGGGCGTCGAGCTTCGGTCAGAGCCAGACTCCAGACCTAGGCCTAGCCCAATAGGTTGTGATTGTGATTGGCGCTTGGATGCAGTTGCGCTCTGAATGGTTCTGGCTGGCATGGCTCCGTTAAATCCGTTTACATTCTGCGCAGCTTCATCGACACCACCTGCAACAAAAAGACAACGAACTGTGCTCTCTGATGTTCTGGTCGAGGGCGCAATAGGTCTGTGGATGCCGATTTCTTCGTCTCCAGATGATGTATCTTCACGCGCAGTCTTGAACGACTCAGCACGAGAAGAATTTGTGCCCTTGGAGAGGTCCCGATCTCTGACAAAGGTTCGAACAGGGGCGTCCTTGACACGATTTTCTGGACCCGTAGCACTGGGAGGAGTGACGTCCGGCGTCGGAGGACTCATTTGTTTTGTTGGTGTGGCAGGCATCGTTGGTTTCATTGGAATGTCTTCGGCGCTTCTATCGGGACTCTGCACGGAAGTGGTGCTGGAAGGCAATACCGAATAAGAGGAGGAGGAGGTTCGAGAGTGCGCGGGAGGTGTTGGAGGCAGGTCAGGGCCGCTTCTCATCTTCCTCGCATAGTGTTTTAAGGTGCGGGGACTGGAGGACTGCACGTCGGCAGCGGAAGCGGAAGCGTACGCAGAAAGAGCACCGTTTAAAGCAGCGGCGGTAGCAGCGGTCTGGTCCTGCCTTTGGGTCGGTACCATAGGACGGGGCCCGCGTGGTGCGGTGGAGGTGTCTCTTCCTGGATGTGGCAGAACTTTGTGTTTCTTGAAGAGCAGCTGGGGTGTTGCCGCGGAGGATTGTGGCGAAGGTGGCAGCTCGCCGTCGACGACGGGGAATATGTGGTCAGTGTTGACTGCCATCTTTTTTTTTTCTTTTTTTTTTTGCCAGGGCAAGCAAAGTGTTCGGATTGGAGTTGCCAGAAAGGCTCAACAGTTGAGATGCGGCCTCTATGCGTGAACAGACTGCGCCGCTAAGATCATCATGCTGCACATGGTGGGGAAAAGAAAAGAGTGGACAGGGGGTGGGATATATTGCGAAGAAAGTCGGGAATGCCGTGTCTGCAGATGAGGTGTACGGTGTAGACGGTCGAGAGCAGATTAGAGAGAATGGCAAGCAAGGGCTGAAAGCATGCAGCGGAGCCTTGACTGGATCAAGGACGAAGCGGCCCCCCCAGTATTGGTTTCAGGCAAGGTGAAAGGGCGTGGGGACACACGGGCGCGCGAATAAAAAGGCGATGCAGGAATAGAACGAAGAGTACGGAGTAATGGGACTGGAAGAGAAGCAAGGGGGGAGGAGACGGGAAGAGACGTCAAGAAGCCGAGGAATCCACGCGTCTGTCGCTCGGGAAACAACAGCGATATTCGTTGTCGTCTATTTTTTTTGACGATGATCAGTGGTTCTGGCAGTTCTGACCTGGACACGACTGCAGTCCCCAGCAAAGAGCCCCGAGTCTGTCCAACCGGAAAAAAGAAACCAGTCGGCCAGGTGGCAAAGGTGTCTGTCTGTCGCTGTCGTGGCTTCACGTAGGCAAAGCAAGCAGAGCAAGTCGTGGCAGACCGAAATCGGTTTGCTGTCTTGTTCAAGTAAGATGCGATAGTGAGTACGGAGTAGATCTGGCGACTTTTTTGGCGCCGCGATTTCACCAATCACGAGGTTGTCAAGGCTGGTATGGTCGCATTTGAGCGCATGGCTCGAGGATGGGCGGGAGATGCAAGAGAATGGGGGAGGCTGGTGACTGGACAAAAGCGACGCGTGCAGCAAAGAGAAAAAAAAAAGAGAGAAAAGGAACCGAAATACGAGGGGGAGGCGACAAGGCAAAATACGAGTACGAGTAGGGAGAGAGGGTGGAGTGCAGAACAGGAAGGAGGCTGGAAAGCTGCTGAGAGGAGAGAGGGCCGCCGCGAAGGGAAACTACGACCGGCCGCGCCCAGGGTACAACAGTATAACGACGGCCTGGCTGCGAGATGCACCTTCCCAGCGGCGAGCAGCGGGCGGGTGCTACTGGGTGTATTATCGCCAGTAGCGGGAAGGAGCGCTGAGCAGCGAAGAAAGGGTCGGCCTTTCTGGCCCATTCACTGGTCCGTTCACTGGTCCGTTCGCTGGTCTGTCCACCGTGACTCTTCTCTTATTGGCCCCGCTTGCGGGCTTCAGCTGCATTAGCGGCCTGTCTCTGCCCACCATAACTCGTTAGACGTCCTCGGCCAGGCCCCACTAATAACTTAAAACAGCCAGGCCGGTCTGGATAGGCGACCTTTTTTCCTGCCACCCGATTTTTGTTGCCGTTTTTCCAGGCGGCCACCCCAAGCAACAAGTAACAATACTCCGTACGCTCTGAACGCCTGGGACGCTTCCCGAGACATCCAGGGAAAACCGCCACGCAACGCGCACCCTGTTGCCCCTGTTCCACAATTCTTGTCCCCCAACATCCATCTGGAGGCGCTGGATGCTTGGATGCACATGGGTGCTTTCCTTCCAGCCCCTTCCTCCTGCATACGTCTGGCCATGCAGACAAGAAAATACGAGTGCGGAGTATCATAGTAACTAAATACCGAAAATACCTCTACACTCCATAGCGCCAACGTACGCTCTATCTCGGCGGTCTTTACTTTACTCCCTGCTATTGGCTTCGTGCGTTCTTTTTCAGACTTCGTATGGAACATCCATCATGCAGGTTTCGCTGAGCGCATGGGAGAAGGGGATCCACACAGGAGGGGGGAAGGGAGACCTCGGAGAGGAGATGCAGCCTCGAGAAGCCAGCCAGCCGGGCTGGCCACGTTGATTGGCCAGCTTCTTCATGCAGTTCTGCACACGATTCTGCCGCTAACATCTTCTGAAGGACTCCGTCCCTTACCCTCCCTCCCCCTGGCGATGCCGGTACCCTCTTCCCGGCTCCGGGTGATCCTTGGCTTCGGCGAGTCTTTCTAGTGCAGCAGAGCCTGGGAAAAGAAGACAATGTATTCTGATACCAGATCTGTTGCGTAGAATGTTGGGGTCCATAGTTCCCGTAGCACGTCAACCACCGGCATCTATAACCAGTCACTAGTCGAGGACGGGAATGAGGCCTCTTCAGCCGGATCTGGGTGGTATTGCAGGCAGTACGGAGTACGGAGTATTCCATAAAGAATATGAGATATACCGTCAAGGCAGAAGTCGGTTGTTTCTTGTAAGACACTCGGCAGCTGGGAACTGCTCTTACAAGATAGGCATAGCCCTTCAGTTACGATACTCCGTATAATACTCCGTACTCAGCGCGAGTACTTGTGCTTGCGTTCGACTTACGTATTCTTCTAGCAGACTACCTGCAGCACCCCTACGTACTCGTATGCAGGGTCCTTCTTTACAATCGACTTTACACGTTTCTGTCATGTGACGATGCAGCTAGAGGCATCCTTAGCTCGTCCGCCATGCTGGATTTTTTCGTGTACAGTCCACGCTAGCCAATTACGCTTCAGATGTCACGGGACCACACCTCAAACTCAGTTTTGCTCTTTTTCAGGCACTTTGATACTCACCTATGAGCCGGGATTTCATGCTCCAGTTCTGGAAAAATGAATCCGTCCAAAAAAAGAAAGGCCGGCGAGAATACTCGTGAGGTGGTCAAGAAACCCCGACGAGAGACAGACCGAGACCTCACCGGCAACCCCATCTTCCTCCGGGATCGAAGAGCTCTCCCCGTCTCTACCTACCGCTCTGAAATCCGCCAGGCCTTGAGAGATCACGATGTTCTCATCGTCTCTGGCGAGACCGGTTCGGGAAAGAGTACTCAGCTTCCGCAGTTTCTATACGACGAGCCATGGTGCAAAGGCCTCATTGCCGTCACTCAGCCGCGTCGAATCGCTGCCACCACGCTCGCTCACCGTGTGGCCGATGAAATAGGCACGCCCCTGCCCAAGGGTTGGGTGGACGCCTCCAAAAAGGGCCTCGTGGGCTATTCGGTTCGGTTCGACTTCAAAGTCCCGAGCGGCACCAAGATCAAGTACATGACCGAGGGCATGCTTCTCCAGGAAAAACTGTCCGACAAGACTCTGGAAAAGTACAGCGCCATCGTCGTCGACGAAGTCCACGAACGCAGTCTCAATGCCGATTTGTTGCTGGGGTTTCTGCGGCAGATCCAGTCACTGCCAAGAAAGAGCGGCAAGCTCAAGGTCGTCATCATGAGCGCCACCGCCCAGGTAGACAAGTTTCGAGACTTCTTCATGGGCGGTGCTGCCGACACAGACGCTGCATCTCCACCGCGTGTCTGTGTCCTCACCATTCCCGGTCGACAGTATCCCGTCAAGATTGTCTACACCCCGCAACCGGTCCCGGAACTCGATATGGCCATTGTCGAAAAGATCCTTCAGATCAACATCGAAGAGCCCCTACCGGGCGATGTGCTGGTCTTCCTTGCCGGTCAGGACGACATTGAGAATCTCACGGGCCTCATCAGCGAGCGTGCTGCCGGTCTGGCCTCCAACGTGCCCCGTATCGAGATCCATCCCCTCTTCGGCCAGATGTCGCTCGAAGACCAAAACAAGACTATTGCACCCACCACGCAGCGCTTTACGCGCAAGGTGATTCTCGCCACAAACGTCGCAGAGACGTCCATCACAGTGCCCGGGATCCGTCATGTCATCGACAGCGGCAAGCACAAGAGAAAGCGGTTCGATGCCTCCCTGGGCATCGACACCCTGCTGGTCGACCCCATTGCCAAGTCCTCTGCCATCCAGCGGGCAGGTCGTGCAGGTCGTGAGGCACCTGGAAAGTGCTACCGGCTGTATACAGAAGAGGCGTTCGACAAGCTTGACACGACAGAAGTGCCTGAAGTCCTGCGCATCGACATCCTGGACGCCGGGCTGACACTGGCATCCCACGACATCCCGGAGTGGTGGACGTTCCCACTAATGGACATGCCGAGCTACGAGCTGACGGAGGCGGCGGCAGTCATGCTCTACAATCTCGGTGCCATTGACGACACAGGAGCCGTCACAAAAGACGGCCGCATCATGTCGCGACTACCCGTGTCCAGTCGGTACGGGCGCGTACTGCTGGCAGCAGCAGCCGACGGCTGTCTCCTGGAGGCGATCGACATCATTTCTTGTCTCACGGCCGGTGACAGCATCTTTCTGCGGCTGCAGACAGAGGACGACCACGAAGAGGTGGAGCAGTACCGCCAGGAACTGTGGCGGCGCGAAGGCGACTTGCTCACGTACCTGACGACGCTCCGCAAGTTTGCCGCCATCAAGAAGACAAGCAAGGCCCGGGCCTGGTGCCAGCAGCGGCGGATCCACTGGCGCAACATGTCCCAGGCCGTGCGTATCCGCATGCAGATGCGGCGGCTCCTCGCCAAGGAGGGTCTGCTGGAAGAGGACGCGGGCAAGAACATGGACGCCTCTGAATTCGTGCCGCCCTCGCCCGAGCAGACCGACGCGCTGCTCAAGTGCTTCCTTCTCGGGTTCGCCAGCAAGTCGGCCCTGCTGGCGCCCGACCTCAGCTATATATCGACCATAGGGAAGCATGTGCTGAGCATCCACCCGTCAAGTGTGCTTCACGGAAACAGCAAGGCCCGTGGGATTGTGTACATTCAGAATGTCTTCACGTCCAAGAACTACGTGAAGCATGTGAGCTGGGTTGAGCCGGAGTGGATCAGCGACGCCGTCAGCAAGACATTGGAAAGGGATTAGACTAGACAGCCCGCTTTCCTCCGGTATTCTCTGTACTTGAAAAAAAGCTTTATACCCGAATAGATAGATCATGCATTGCATCTTTGAAAATGGCTATTCCTACAACAAAATACACGCTGGACCAAGAGACCATGCTTGTCATAGGCTTCCCTTGTCATCGCCTGGGTCTTGTCCACTGGATCGGTGCTTCCGGATGGCCTCCATCAGCTCATATAGCTGTCCAATTTGTTGATCTGTGCTGCATTAGTCAGAAGTTGGGGGCTTGAAGAAGATACAAGCATACCACTCATTTTGGACACTTTGACGGGATCCAGCTTCTCGCCTACCCATGCGTCTCCCTCGATCTTTTGCGCATATAGTTGCCATTCAGTAAGGAAGCCAATCTTTCGTCGTCAGCAGAAACTCATCCCAGTCTCGGGGGAAAGTTGTTTACCAGATGTGCCGGGTTGTCGACCTTCCGGTGTGCTCGGAACTCGGACTTGATATACTCGTCACCTAAAAGTCTCATATCATGCGGGAGATGTTTGCGGTGTGCCCGAAGAAGCCGCCGGTACAGCGGAATGGGCGGCAGCAGAGCCATAGGAGGAATCCGCAGACCACCTTTGGGGATGGCAGCCTCGGCTAACCGGCGAGTACTGGGCAGCATTGTGATGTGTTGATAGGCGACTGGTGTTGAAGACGAGAGTCCTGCCGACTAGTGGAGAGCTTGAATCCGCGGTGCTTGGTCCAAACGTCGGAAGATATCAGCCGCAAGGAAACCAAACGAGAGTTCATGTGGGGCTTGAAGTCGACTTTTATACAGTGTTGTTTACACTGTGTACACTGTACATGACGATGTTCACGCGGCTTCTTTCTTCAAACCTGACAACCGAATTGACTGTTACTGGTGATTGGAATAAGACTGAGGTGCCCCTCTTCGTAATTACTGAGATGGAAAGCAGCCAAATGAAAAGGCTGTCTGAGCCTGTACTCTCTTCAGCACCGTCTGTCTTTCCCGTGATATCACGTGCACTCCACCTAAATTTTTCTGAAGCTTAAACAGGGCAAGTTTCCGAGGCTCTACGAGCTTTTTCACTTGTAAAGCAACCTCCTCCGAGCTACCAAGTGCGCAACCATGCTGGCGGCGCCATGGGTATGCCGGCAATGTGCAAGAGCAGTGCCCACACGCCGCATAGCGGTCCAATTCTGCCGTTATGCAAGCGGAACGGGTAAGTCCCGGCTGTATCTCCAACTGGATGCAGTATTGGTCGGCTAATAGCCTCCCCTCCAGTAGTGCCACCCGTCCTTATAAAACGTGCCCAGCGACTCGCGGATGAGCACAAACAGCTGAAGCAGTCCCTCGAGACCCAATATGACGCCAAGTCGGCCAAGCGGGCCGGCGAGATTCAGGGTGTCGCCCAGGCGTTGGCCGAATGGGAGGAGGGACAACAGGCAGCCGAGGAGCTGCGCGACATGGCCGCGGCCAAAGACGAGGATGCCGAGCTTCGACGGCTCGCACAGGAAGAGCTAGAGTCGACCGAGGCGCGACTGGACGGGCTGGGACAGCACCTGTCGGAGACACTGACGCCCAAGCATCCGTTCGGACACCTGCCGTGTCTGCTCGAGTTGCGGCCGGGCCCCGGCGGTCTCGAGGGCCGTTTCTTCACTGATTCGCTGTTCCGTATGTATCAGAGCTTCTGCACGCGTCAGGGCTACCGTGCGCGCGTGATCAAGTACGAAGTCTCGGACAGTCTGGGCGAGACGGGCGCCGACGGCGAGAGCGCGCTGCAGGAAGCCGTGCTGGAGGTGCAAAATGCCGGTGCCTACGATATGTTCCGTGGCGAGGCCGGCATCCACCGCGTGCAGCGCATTCCGGCTACGGAAAAGAACGGGCGCACGCACACGAGCGCGGCAGCCGTATGGGTGCTGCCGACGGGCGAAGGCGAAGACAGCAGTGACGGCGGCGGCGATGCAGACGCAGATACTACAGACCCGTCGTCCGACTTTTACATCCAGCCCGCCGACGTGCGCGTCGAGACGATGCGCGCGCGCGGCGCCGGCGGCCAGCACGTCAACAAGACAGAGTCGGCCATCCGGCTGACGCACATACCCACGGGCACAGTGGTGTCGATGCAGGACTCGCGGTCGCAGCACCAGAACCGCGACGCGGCCTGGAAGATTCTGCGGGGCCGCATTGCGCAGAAGCGACGGGAGATGCGCGAAGACGAGGCACGGCGCATGCGCGATGCCGTCCTGTCGCAGGCGCAGGTGACGCGGGCCGACAAGATCCGCACGTACAACTACAGCCAGGACCGCGTAACGGATCACCGCTGCGGCCTGGACGTGCACAACCTGCCGGATGTGCTGGCGGGCGGCGACACGCTGGCGCGCGTGATCGAGGCGGTGCGTGCATGGCAGCGTGAGAAGGACGTGCAGGCGGTGCTGGCAGAGGAGGAGGCGGCAGCGAAGACGGCAGCGGAGGAGGCCAAGACGGCCAAGGGAAGGCAGAAGTAACCAATGGCTGTTGCGGCCGTTGCGGCCGTTGCGTGTAAGATTATCTGAGAAAAAGACATGCCGAAATATGAAATGAACAACAACTGAAGTGGTGCTGTAGGTAACGGCAGCTTTTCCAGCAAGCAATATATTTGTGAGACATTGATTGGTGTAGGCCAACGACGGGTACGTAATCAGGTGGATGTCAATGTCTCGTCAGTCAAACCCTTCTGGTGCCCAATAGTTCATTTCTTCCTTTGCCGTCTTCGCGAACATAAAGGCGTAGTTCTCTGAAAATACGTTTCTGTTGGACATGATCCAAATATTTGATCATAATGGATTCTTCAACAGTACACTGCCTGGATCCTCGATGCCGACTGTGCCTGTTCTCTATAGAGGAGGGTGAACGCATCACCTTGGGTAAATATGATGCTTTCTATGTTGTATATGTCTACTAATGAAACCAGAAAAGGGACCGAAACTTGCTGTTCGGTTCTCGTGCCCGTATCATCGGAAGATCCCAGATCAAAAATGTGTAGGAGATCGAATTGAATTCTGTTCTAATTCCTGCAACCATAAAGGCAGCTTTCTGCGTGCATATCATGAAGAATGCCTCGCCATTGCGCCATTGGACATGACTCCTCTGCCTCAAGTCAATGTATTTCCATTTTCGCCAACACCACGTCAGGAAAGACAACGTAAACAAAAATACAAGCACATCCTCGCACGCAAACTACTGCCCGAAATCAGCCGACTACCGCTTGAAATATGGAACATGGTTGCCGAGTATCTTGTTCACGAATGTGCAGCGGCCACTCTTCTGGACTTGTGGCAGAATCGCCAAAGCTCTGGTGCCGAAGTGGACTTGAATTCGACAGTCTGGGCACGTTATGTCTGGATTGAAGGCGTCCGATACATTTCGAACCTGTCCAATAGCCAGCAGGACGGAGACGTCTTGATTTTGAACAAGCAGGGCCCGAGCACTGTTTACATACTGGAAGATCATATAGGCGTGCGGCAGATTCACTTCACGGACTCTGAGGGCTTTGACAACCCCAGCTTCACTGCCAAAACAGGTCTCTGGTGGCATGTTATACCTTCTGTACCCAAGTTGGAGACAATGTCTGATGTGCGGCCTCGAGATCCTTTTCTTCCTTCACGTCGACTAATGCAAACAGGACCTGAAACTTTGGAGTATAGAAGCATCCTCCGGGAACGGCCAATCACTATGGACTGTTGTCATGCCCCCCTTGCGATTCGAGCCCTTCGGGGGCGGCCAGCCAGGATGGTCTGTCGCCATGTCCCCCTCGCGGCTCGAATCCATTCACTTCCACGAGTTTGATCCGTTTCAGGTCGAGCACATTAAAAGTGTCTACTTTAATGTAGATTTCATCATTTGCAATGAACCGGCGACCACCGGCTACTCTGCATGCTGGAAGGACCGCATTCTTACTCTTCATGCACATCATGACGGAGAGGACCGCTCATTCTACGAGACGTATGACGTGTCACATGAATATTGTGCTTGGATCTATTTCCCCCTCGATCCCGGTGAATTCCTCACGGAAATCTGGATAATGCTTGACTCGTCATGTCGCAGCATTGGCTTGGCAGTGGGTGTTTCTCGGGGTTGTGCTTTTGATAATATCCCCTTGCTTACTTTTGATCAGTTCAGGTCGAGCAAATCGAGGCTGCTGGTATTAGTTCCTCTTCGCCCGAGTCTTCAGCTGTCAAGTGGCACATCATGGGCCCATCTTTTCAGTCTCCCGGATTCCCCAACCCGGCTCTACTTTGACCGGTCAAAAGGCGGAATTGCAAAAATCGGCATCGAAAACCCCATCAAGCAGCCATTATCAGTCCCGTTGTCTATGGCTGAGACTGGGTATCCCAAGCCCGAACACGATGACAATATACTCTATTCCACTGCTTCCCTGGAAAATGTCGTGGAAATAGCGATATGCCGGAAAGTGCAGAAAATGACAGACCCTATGATCACGAGGGACGACTCTTCCTCCGACTCGGTCCCAGGCCTAAATGAGATTCTTGGCATTCTCTTTTACTACAGCGATGGAAAGCGTGCTTGTGTTGGTCAGATACGGATGGACAGTCTCGAGCCAAGACTGCCGGTTCGTAAGTCTCGTGGCCTTTTCCTGGGATTCCGCGATAGACTCCAGTTTCGCTGCATTACAAGTCTTGATATTTTCCCTCCGCAAGACAAAGAAGACTTACACTGGATGGAGGCGCCATGGCAGGGCAAGTTGGAATGGTGGTTTTCTTGTCGACATTGTAAGATATCCCACATTAAGTGACTGCGGAGCGCATCACGTATTCATGAGGAGTGGTCCATACTCCGTACTCTTTGTTGAAGGATTCTTCCCCATGAGCTAAATTATGCTTGTTTGACCGCGGAAACATGGAAAAGACGATCCACACCGTCGTCTATGGATACGAGTACAGCCAGTCCTGAAATGGCATGGATGGGCAAAAGTATAGAACAAGCACGATCATAAGGCACTGACCACTTGCTTTTAATGCTTGCATAGCCATCGACAAGCTTCATGCCAAGAAATCGAAAGATTCTATTGTACTTTGGAAGTTGTGTGGCTTTGGCTGTGCCTGGTTCTTTTGTGGTTGATCGTCTTGTCTGGTCACCTCTGACCATCTCTGACCATCTGATGTTACCACAAGTGTAAAAAAGTACAGAGTACAGTGCACTGTGCCCCTGTTGCCCCCGTTATCTGCACGCATTTCCTTGTTTTGCCCGTTCTGTTCAGCATCTTCGATCAGCAGAGCCAGTCTATCAGCTTCCCGTAGCGGTTGGTGGCCCCCACTTATTAAGCCTCCGCCTGCCTCTTTGAGCAAAGACAAGGGCCAATATAGACGGGCTCGATGACATCCGCTCTTTTTATCTCTTCCTATCAACAGGGCCTGTGCAACTCGCGTATTCACATGTACAAGGGTAGAATGCTGTGTTTTCCACTCCTACAGGGCCTCTAGCCTCGTACTCGCACTCGCATCGACACCGTACTGTGCACACTCTGACTGCTCGCATGGACGGCCTGTCCGCGTTCTTTCCCCGTCGTGTACGGCTTCTCGGCCTCCATCGCCCCTTCCAATGACCAGCCGAGGATCATGGGCACGACAGGAGGGGTATAGCCCGCAATAGGCAACTCCATGTTCTGTAGTAAATACACTCGCGGCTTCTTTCCGTATTAGGGCCAGTCATCGCCCACGCTGGCGTCGTCGGCTGCTGACTACCATCACCAACCAGCTCATCCTTGTCCCCACAAGACCGTCGTACTCGAGCTTGTGCCTCGAACCTCGATCGTTTCCCCCCATGACTCTCCCCCCCCCCTGTAGCTTTAGCTTGTCCGCATAAGGAACATAAGAAGGCCGTGGCCCTCCATCCTTTGATCAGCGGTCGTATGAATCGTCTACCGAAAGAATTCTAGAAGGGTCGGTTTGGCATTGTTTCTTTTCTCGTTTTCTTTGAAACTCCAAACACTCAATATGCGTTGGTTGCAACACAACCTCTTGCAGCCGCTGCTGCTTGCTGCATCCCTCGCGCCTCTAGCATCGGCTAGCCGCAGTCTTCGCCATGTGGGCAAGCCGGACATTCACCGCGGCGACTACAGCGCCCGGCTGACACATGAAAATGCTGGCAAGCTGAAGCAACGCTCTGCCGACACGGGATTTCAGTTCTTGAACAACAAGACCGCAAGTACGTCTCTTAACTACCTTTTGTTCCTGTCGACTGTCTAACCTCCTCTTCCAGGCTATGCCGTAAATGGTACGGGAATCCCAGAGGTCTCTTTCGACGTGGGCGAGTCCTATTCCGGGTCTCTTCCCATTGCCAGCAACTCCAGCGGTGAGTTGTTCTGGTGGTTCTTCCCGTCCACGAATCCGGATGCGGCAGAGGAAATTGTGATCTGGCTCAACGGCGGTGTAAGTCGATCGCCTGCCCTTTTTTATGGCTGGTACGCATACTGACCATACTCGAACCAGCCGGGATGCTCGTCTCTCGAAGGTCTTCTCCAGGAAAGCGGCCCTTTCGTCTGGCAATATGGAATTTACCAGCCAGTCGAGAACACCTGGTCTTGGAACAAGCTCACCAATATTGTCTACATTGAGCAGCCGGTTGGCACTGGCTTCTCTGTCGGCACACCGACAGCCACAAGCGAAGAGGATGTTGCTCAACAATTCCTCGGCTTCTGGAAGAACTTTGTCGACCTCTTCTCCCTCCAGGGATACAAGGTCTATGTCACGGGCGAGTCTTACGCGTATGTCTCATATTGTGTTCCTCTCGGCCGTTCTTCTCTGTGCAGCAACTGACAGAACACAGGGGAATGTACTGCCCATACATTGGTGCTGCCATGCTCGACGCCAACGACACCACATACTACAACGTGTCTGGCATGCTCATCTATGACCCGGTGATTGGAAACCTGGATGTCCAGAGCACCGTTGTGGCTGTTCCCTTTGTGGACTACTTGGCGCCTCTGTTCCCTTTCAACGACAGCTTTGTTGCCGACATTCACAACCGAAGCGATGCCTGTGGCTACACTGACTACATCAACGAGTACTTAGTCTATCCTCCTCCGGGCCAGCAGCCAACCAACCCGCCCTCCTCGGACAGCAATGGAGTCACTATCGCGGAATGCGAGAACATCTACAATGACATTTACGATGCTGCCATCATGGTGAACCCTTGCTGGGATATTTACCATGTTTCCACTACCTGTCCTACGCTGTGGGACGTGCTTGCCTGTAAGATTTTCAGTGTCTGTTTACAGATGGCAATGCAAGAAGCTGACCATCATTCCCTTTCTTTTAGTTACTGCTGGCGCCGGTAATTCAGACCTGCCACCTTACTTTGACCGTGACGATGTAAAGGCGGCTATTCACGCCCCCAATGTCACCTGGTCCGAGTGCTCGAACATCAATGTCTTTGTGGACGGAATGGATTGGTCCGATCCTTCTTCTGTCTCTGTCTTGCCGCAGGTCATTGATGCCACCCAGAATGTCATCATCGCACATGGTGCTCTGGACTTTGTCCTCATCAACAATGGAACCCTGCTCTCCATCCAGAACATGACCTGGGGCGGCCAGCGTGGTTTCCAGACGCGGCCTACAGAGCCCATGTATGTGCCACTGCACAACGACCCCATCGTGGCAGCTTCTGCCGGCAGCGGTATCATGGGCACCACACACACCGAGCGCGGCCTGACCTACGTCGGTGTGGACCTGTCTGGCCATATGATCCCACAGTATGCGCCCACAGTAGCCTACCGCCAACTCGAATTCCTCCTTGGACGTGTCTCTGGCCTGTCGTCCACCGAGCCGTTCACCACGGACAAGAACGTCACGCAGCCGACGACTCCTCTCGGCAACGGCAACGGGCCTCAGGGCTGGTCTACCGGGGGTAATTAATGGACGGGATCTTGCGTAATTTATGACGGGAGACGGTAAAAAAAATTTCATTTGTTTCTTAAATTGGAAACTTATATATATGGTACATACACATTTATTTTCTTCGCATCCGTTTTGTTCCGTCCGACGAATGCCAGAATTTACAGTTATCCTGTGCTATAAAAAAAGGATAAAAAAGAGAAGGGAGGGTGGTTCGCAATCATGCGCATCGTACACATATCCTTGCACGTAAAATCATCCTCCACACGCCCCGTACACCGAATCCAAATCCAATACCCGAAAAAAGAAAATGAGGGATAAAAAAAAGATGAGAGAATATGACGCCAGTAGCCAAAGCTTTCCGCCATTGGCCATGAATGGTTTTCCTTCGTTATGTTATGAAATGCCCGGTAAACGCCATGCTTTCCGCCTTCCAGGCTGTGGTTTTTGTGTGTTTTTTTTGTCTTCGTTGTCGCTCTCCAGCGGCCCTTACTGGATCTCGAAAGCCTCGAGACTGCCTTCCATGGCTCGTCGGCGCAGCTCCAGCACGCCAATGATGCCAGTCTGCCGTAGCCGTTCGAGGATCATACGCATCCCTTCGCGGCTCTTGCCAAGCTGATCCTGGGTCTTGGTAGACGCAATCATCTCGATGCTGCGCTGGATTCCCTTGGCTCCAAGCCCGCTCACCCAGCCGGCGCTGAACCAGCTCGACTGCGAGTCGTCCAGGACAGGCTGCTGCTGCCTCTGTGCCGCCTTCTCTGCCTGCTGCTGCGCCTGCTGCTTGAACTGCTGGATCTGCTGCTGGTACATGTGGTGTCCCTTCTCAATACGCTCACGGATACGCTCGCCTAGCCGGGAGCGGAAGACGACAGTGGTTTCCACCCCCGTCATGGTCGGCCCCTGCGCGGACATTTCTGTCTGCATGGATGCCGGCAGCTGCAATGGTGCTTGCCTGGACTCTAGATCCGGCAGCGCAGGCGGTGCCGAGGCAGCCGTGTACAGCTGGTGCTCGACAACCGAAAGAATGCCCGTGTAGTTCAGGTTGCGGCTCTCAGTGCTCATCCATCCCTCACGCATGTCGATCACGCTGGTCTCGAGAATGTACGACGCCTTGTCCGTCATGCCGCCGGTCACGCTGGTCGGCAGCAGCTTGAGCACGGCCTTGGGCAGCCGAGACTTTTTGAGATGGATGCGTGTGGTATGCAGCCGGCCCGTGTCAGGGTCAATGCGGCTCGAGATTGTATCCGTGCTGAGGACATGCCGGGCGAACGGATTGAGCTGCGGAGAGCAGTAGCGAAGGAAGTAGGCAAGAGTAACGGTCGGAAACGGGTGCGAGTAGGTATCGTTGGTCGTGTGTGTGAGGACCATGTTGGGAGCAGTTGGGAGCAGCGGGGCAGGTGAAAATGGGGAGAGTGAAATAAAAGAGGAAATACAAGAGGGGCGCCGAGAGCTGTGCTGGGATCTGTGATCAGAGGTCGCGGCTGAAGATCGCGGAGGATGTCACGTGAACATGGACATGGGGATGAAATAGGCGAGAAAAGCGAAGAGAGAAAGAGGCAATCGAGAAGCCCGACTCTGGCCACAGGCGAAGCTACTCAACGGCCATTAATAGAAAAAGGGCAGAATGGGGAGAGGAGGGTCAAATGTCAGATGGGAAAGAAACGAAAATGAAGCGCAAAAAAAGTGGATGGTGGAGCCAAGAGCAGAAAAAAAAATATGCGAATGGCACCACGAGAATTGCCGACGACCACAGGGCCAGCTGGAGAAGAACGACTGAGAATCAGGCGGTTTTTCTCAGAGGTTGGCCGATGTGGTAGATACTGGTTTGATACAGAAGTTGCACAGAGCAAAAGAGAAATGCAGGGAAAAAAAAAAGAGGGGAAACAGCAAATATTAGCAGTAAGGAACACACGATCGGACCATTTGCAGACAGCGTATTATCTTGTCCCGTTTCTTTCTTTTGCTCCTCTTTGCCTCCTCCCGCTTCGCCCGAATTCCCCAAAGTCCGAGAGTCAGATGAGCCAATCAGCTCATGCTTGGACGAATTAGCTGTCTGCTACTTGGCTGATCGGCCCACTAAGCCCAAGATGGCAGCTTAAGTGGTGTGTAGGTCACCCGGTGCTCGTCCCCTCGCACAGAACGTCGGCATTTAAGAATAGCTGAATCAGCAACCCCGGCTCTTAGAATGCCCGTCTTCCGGGGTATCGTTATGTAATCATATCCCACTCCCCGTACTGCATGCGTACGGCATGGGCGTCGCGTTTTTCACGGCCGCGAGGCATGAGTAAGATCCCACTCTGCATCTTATTCCGTACATCCGTCTTTCCCTGTAAATCTTACGTCGTACTCCGTAGTGTCGCAATGCAAGTCAGCGTTCGACGGAGAGCGGAGGACTCCGTCAGATATCTTACAATTGCGTGCCTCTTTTATCGCCAACTCGATGAAACTAGCCATCTACTGACATGTCACATGACACGTTGTGATGACTAATGATAAATATGCTTACATCATCTGCTATTAGGCACTAGCTTATCCTCGCTACCAGTCAAATCCTTTCCTCTCCCTTCTCCTGCCTTCTCTCTCCTCTTCTCCTTCTACTATTCGCATCATTGATTTCTCATCGACCGCACCACCATCTTCGCATCTCGTTTCTTCCCTTCTTTACACTCGATTTTCACCGTCTTCTTCCCTTTCGCCTTCGCTGTTTTATTTCCCTTTTTTTTTAGAATCCGCGAGACGGTACTGATCGTTCTTTGCCTATCCGAAATCGGTTCTGCATCCAACGCATCCGACCGTCCGCGTCCACATCCGCATCCGCGTCTTCATCCGCGTCCTACGCGCGACCTTTCTCTCGACAGTAGTCTGGATATTCTATCCCTTGCTAACGAAGAAAAAAACGCGGGGTGTGGTTGCTCAATAGGAAGAGATCCAATCCTGGTGCCTTTGAGATTTGAGAGGTTGCTATTGCGGAGGGTCAACAGCATTTTCTCTCTGCCTTCTGTTTTATTTTCGTTTTTTCTTTTATTTTCCTCTTTTGCCTGCAATTAAGATCTATTGAACGGCTGATATAGCGTTCCGCTTGACGCCTTTGTACTGCTCACTCCGGTGTTGGTGTGCTGTTTTTTTTTTCTGTTTTCAAGAATACGAACGAGAAATTGATTTGACCATTTCACTACCTTTTCGCAAGTTGAAATAAGAAGGGGTACAGCTCGACAACTTTTCCAGAAGAGAAGAAGAAAAAAAATAAGGAGACGGGATCAAAAATTATAGACAGGGGAAGAGCTTTTTTTCCAATCATCATCACATCCATTACCCATTGTCAATTTCTTATTTTTCTCTTGTTTTCTCCGCGGTCCAACGGAGCCATCGGTCACATCGAAGATACCTTACGGTGGCAATATATCGATTGGTTTTATTCGCCTTGACAACTCGACACTACAACCGACCTTCTTCACCAAGGCTTCTCCTTGTGAGGACGCCGCCTGCCCCAAGGCAGTGTGAACAGCCCTTTACTATTTCTCGACACACGCCCAGCATTGCACAATGTCATCCTCGGTGTATTTCAAGTTCAAGTCCCAAAAGGAGCCGACCCGAGTCGAGTTCGACGGTACGGGCATCTCGGTGTTTGAATTAAAGCGGGACATCATCTTGAAGAGCGGCCTTGGAGATGGAACCGATTTCGACCTCGCAATATATACAGAAGACGGGAAAGATGGTAAGATTTGCTCGAAAGGGATAAAAGTCACGGGGTGGCTTTTGTACAATGCACATGTTATGCGATGCATGAACAGTTTTTGCTAATTGTGCGTGTCTTGAACAGAATACGATGACGATACGACCATTATTCCGCGATCGACAACGGTCATCGCCCGTCGCCTGCCACCGATGAAGCCTGGTGCTGGTCGTGCTGCACGATATGTGTCCGGCAAGATGCCGGTAAACGCCAAGAACGCGTCTCGCAGAGAGCAGACGGCCAAGGCGACGGCCAAAGCAACCTCAAACGCCATTGAGCAGATGAACAATGCCATGACGGAGGAGGAGAAGCTTGCGGCCATGTTTGCTGCCCAGTCCGAGCAGTGGAATGCCCAGCAAGAGGAGATGTCGCAGTAAGTTTATGAACAGCCAATCATTCGTATCATTCGTCGCTAACATGCAAAAGTCAAACTCCCATCTTCAAGCCCGGTGCTCGGCGACCTGCAAACGTTCCGGACCACGATCCGCCCAATGGCTACATCTGCTACCGGTGCGGTGAGAAGGGTCACTGGATCCAGCTCTGTCCGACCAACGACAATCCGGAATTCGACAACCGGCCACGGGTGAAGCGCACCACTGGCATTCCACGGTCTTTCCTCAAGACGGTTGACAAGGCGGCTGTGCTCGCGCAGGCAGCCGACGAGGATACCAAAGCTCCGTCGGGTATCATGGTCAATGCGGATGGTGATTATGTGATTGCTGAACCGGACAAGGCGTCGTGGGACAAGTTTCAGGCCCAGACCAAGTCAGCTGCAGCGGCCCAGGAAGAGGCAGCACGTGCAGACAAGGAGCTACAGGAGTTGGGATTGGAGTGTCCCATCGACAACAAGCTGTTTTTAGAGCCAATGAAAACCCCGTGCTGTGGTAAGACGTTTTGCAACGACTGCATCACCAATGCGCTATTTGATAGCGACTTTGTCTGCCCCAGCTGCCAGGCTGAGGGAGTGCTGGTTGATGATCTGAAGCCGGACGAGGAGATTGAGAGCAAGATCCAGACGTACCGAAAGGAAAAAGCGGCCGGCCAGAAGAAGGCCGAAGAAGAGGACAAAAACAGTACCGAGGAGACGGCAGCAGCGACACCGACGGGCGAGAAGCCCAGTGTCAGCAACGATGAGGCTGGGAAGAAGTCACCCTCGGCACAGCCGACGTCAGCCTCTCCAGCCGCATCGGCAGCTGATTCAGCAGCAAATGCATCGCATACCCCCCAGCCCGAGGGGTCGCAGAACGGCTCAGAAAACGGGGCCTTGACAACAACGGGCCAGCCTAATCCGAAAAAGCGGCCGGCAGAAGACGAAGCAGAGAACCCGGTGATTCCCAAGGCCCCAAAGGCCATGCAGCAGCAGCAACAGGCACAGGAGCAAGCCATGCAGCAGATGATGGGCAACGGCATGAACGGATTTGGCATGAACGGCATGGGTGGCATGAATGGGATGAGCGGGATGAACCCCATGGGTATGGGAATGGGCATGATGCCGTTTGGAATGCCCATGATGAACTACGGGATGGGCAACATGGGGAACATGGGCAACATGGGCAACATGGGCATGGGAATGGGTATGGGAATGGGTATGGGTAATATGATGAACCCTATGATGGGCAACCAGGGTCAGACGATGGGCATGAACGGCAACGGTGGTGGCTATGGGGCCAACAACTTCCAGCAAGGCTGGGGGGGTCCCATGAATATGAACGGCGGCAACTACCAGCAGGGCTGGAGCAACATGAACGGCAACGGCGAGGGGTTTGGCAATGGCGGCTACGGCCAGCAGCAACGCTTCAATTTCCAGAACAACGCAAGCAATGGTAATGACAATGCCGGCGAGGACGACGCCTACTTCCGCAAGCCTGTCAACCCCCATCGTCACTTTAATAAGCCGAAGAGGATACGCCCGAGCGATTATCGTGAGCTGTGAAGCTGATTGTCTTGTCTGCATTGTACAGTAAAAGAAACGGGGCGTACTTGCATACCCGGTCGCGTTGGCTCTATGGCAATGGCAAGGTCTAGATGGGTTTGGAGCGAGTATCTTGTTTGTATGTCTAGGCTAGCAAAAGATCATTACAGACTGGAGCAAGGCATCATTTGCCCTACAGGGTGTTTTTTTACATGAGTCTTCCAGTTCTTGAGTCTAGAGCAATACAAAGTAATATCTATAGTTCGTTCATATCACGTGCAAATTCGTAAATAGAATCAAGAGTATAAACGTGTACTCTGTATAAAACACGCAGAACAGGGAAAGTAAGCAGAATAAGGAAGGGACAAATAGAGTAACGACGCAGGCAGGAGGAAGGGAAACTCGGGACAAGAGCAGACGTAGGAAGAATAGAGAATAAAAAAGGAAGTAGCGTCAGACGCGACAGGATCCAATTCCCAGGCCAAGCTCAAGGCTGACCAGCTTTTCTTAAGATTGGTGTCGGTTTCATCATTCGCCATTATAAGCAGCCCACGATCTGCTTTCGGATTTCTTCACCTCCGCAAAAGAAAAGAAAAAACTACCCTATGGAGGAAGCCACTCACGACAAATAGACCCAATGGCTCTGAGACCTGTGTTCCCCTCGTTGAAGAAAGGGGGTAATAAAACTAACTTGTTGCAATACGGAGAGGACCTTGTTGTCTTTGGAGAGAAGTTAGCTCTTTCCTGCATTGTGTGATAAGCATTGGGAAACCACGGGCTGTACTTGCCTCATGAACAATCCTATTCGATGCACCATGATCAGAAGTATTGTAACCCCCTTTTCATCATTTCATGGTTCACGATGTCCCCCTTGATTCCCCCGATTTCTCTCAGGCCCACGTACGGGGAGTTGCCTCCCCTTCCCGTCTCTCTCATATAACTAACCATACACCAAAAACGGTGCTTTGGAGAGATGGGTGTTTCCGGATCGTAGTTGCTGTGCACAGGTCTTCCAGTTGGGAAGCCACAATCAGAGATATCTCATCATGTCGTGGAAAGCTAACCTGTCTCGATGGAGGTTTCCAGGCTGCAGTTGCCACATCCCATGAGAAATTCTCAGTCTGGGAAGCCATGATCAGATATTGTCCATCATTTCATGGCAGCAGCAATCCGTCCAAATGCACCTTTTGCTTCTTGGAAACACACCGAGCTCCTTTCAGGACGAATACAAAAGGAGCTCTTCTCCTCCGTTCTTCTCTTTTTCTCTTCTCTCTGTTTCCCCTCATTGAACAATCCGCACTCTCGACGGTCTTTTCGGTGCCTCAATTCATCACATGAGAGGTTGTCACTCAAGATGTGCAATATCAATTCCACCCGGAAATTCACACAACGTGGCAATGCACATTGTTGTATTTGTCCGAAGCTGCCTGTTTCACTCCGTGGCAGTTTTCAGTTCCGTTCGTGACACATCAAATCAACGCCAGGGGCTTTTTCTGAGGGATCTTGAGGGGATCTGGGGGCTCTTTTGGGACCTATAGGTTCCTGTCAGCAATCTGGGGGCTCATGATCGGACCTGAGGGCTCATATTTGGGACTGGGGGGATCACTTGCAACCCAAGAACTCTTGAGGGGGCTTTCTCGCAACCAAAGAGTCCTTGATTCAATATGGGGGATCTTGTTTGTGACCAGGGGGCTCTTGAATCTGATGGCTCACTTGCTGCCAAAAAGAATCTTGATTGGATCTGGGAAATCATTTGCAACCTGGGGGCTTTGCGCTGACAGCAGGGAATCACTTGAAATTTGACGGCACTTGATCACATCTGGGGGCTCTCGCAATCCAAAGGTTTACTTGCAACCAGGAAATTCTTGAGGGGGCTTTTTTCGCAACCAAAGAGTTCTTGATCAGACCTGGAGGATCTTGATCGGATCTGAGGGACCACTTGCAACCCGGGATCTTTGCTGGGTCTGGGTGCTCTTGACGCGAGGCCCTTGGACAGCCATGTCTGCAAGGGAAATGGATTGGTGAGTACTTACAACAAGGACCTTCTTATCCTTCATGTCTGCTAATACAGAAAAAAAAAACAATCCATGAGGAGGTGAACAGGGGATGGTGGTGGGCTTTCCATCTTTTTGTCTACATTTTTTTCGCCACACTTTCGATTACTGAGTGAGAAGAAGGCAAGTTACAGTGCGATTTTCTCTTACTCTTTGAACATTTTACTAATTCGATACATATGTGAACTGGTCGATGACTGTCGTGACATGCTTGCTGACTAACTACATATGGAAGCTCCCGCGTGCAAAAACGGGCAGTCGATCTCCGCAGTCGGGAGAACGCCGCGTGCAAACCGGCGGGGTTCGCACATTAGCCTATCGCCGCAGATAGGAAGTCATCGAGGTTCGTCAATGGCATTCTTTGCGCCCACTCCCCTTTTCACAAATCTTTGATTCTCTCCGAGCAGACGCTGACTGTTCAGTATTTTTCATCATGCCGCTCCCCACTGCGTCCGTGTTTCCGCCGCCTTCAAATGTGTTCCAAAAGTTTCCTAGCCGTCGCAGTGTAGTGCACAGCACTCGTGGCATTGTTTCCTGCTCGCAGCCCTTGGCAGCCAAGTGCGGCATTGAGATTCTCGAGGCGGGAGGAAATGCAGCAGTGAGTTTTCCAAGTTGTGAATTATTTGAGATTGTTTGAAATTGTTTGAAATTCTGAGACTGACAAGTCCAGGATGCTGCTGTGGCTGTCGCCGCCGGTCTCAACATGACAGAGCCGTGCTCTACCGGCATCGGCGGTGATGTCTTTTGTCTCTTTTATGACGCAAAGAAGGGCACCGTGTCGGCACTCAACGGATCCGGTCGCAGTGGTCACCAGTACACATTGGAGCGCACTCGTGCGAGTCTGGGCTTGCCTGCCGGCGGATCTGATGGCAGCATCCCAATGACCAGCGTCCATGCCGTCACAATTCCGGGAGCTGCAGCCGGCTGGGCCGACACCGTCGAGCGTTTCGGCAGCGGAAAGTTGACGCTGGCACAAATCTTGGCCCCGGCCATAGCGTTGGGCGAGAATGGTTATCCTGTGTCAGAACTGACTGCAACTCATGTGAGTGTTTTCCTATTTTCTCACTTCCTTTGCTTGCTTTGCTTGGTTTCCTGCTGACTGAACTCAGTGGCAAAGAGGAGAAGCTCGACTGCGTGAGGCGTCGCCCAACTTTGCCGAATGGCTCAAGAAAGACCCGAGCGCGGCCGATGGTTTTCGGGCTCCGCGTGCCGGCGAGATTATGCGCAACCCGACGCTGGCGCGTACTTTCCGTACGCTGGGCGAAGAGGGCAAGAAGGGGTTCTACACAGGCCGCATTGCCGAGGCGCTCATCAAAGTTGTGCAGGATCTCGGCGGCCACCTGGACCTGTCGGATTTGCAGGACCACCTGGAGCGCGGCTCTGAGCCGGTGCAGCCGATCTCATTGTCGTTTGGCGATGTCGATGTCTGGGAGCACCCACCCAATGGCCAGGGAATCGTGGCCCTGATGGCACTTGGCATCATTCGTGAGTTACAGAAACAGGGTACGGTGCCTGCCTTTGGTCCTGGCGATATCAACACGGCTCCCTACCTGCATGTCATCATTGAGGCACTGCGCATTTCCTTTTCCGACGCACACTGGTTTGTGACAGACCCCAACGAGGTATCTGTGCCTGTGTCGGGTCTTTTGTCATCTGAGTATCTGGCCGAGCGGGCCAAGCTGTTCAGTCCGGACGGCGTCGCGAAGCACCTGGGCCATGGCGAGCCTGGCGGGCCGGCATTCAAGTCGCCTGCCATCCAAAGCAGCGACACGGTGTACTTTGCCGTGTCCGACGCCGCCGGCAATGCCATTTCGTTTATCAATTCCAACTATGGCGGCTTTGGTACAGCCATTGTGCCTCAGGGCTGCGGTTTCACACTGCAGAACCGTGGCGGCAACTTCAGTCTTGATCCGCAGCACCCCAACGTCATTGCGCCACGCAAGCGGCCGTACCACACCATCATTCCCGGCCTCGTGACGAATCACAGCGACGGCTCGCTACATTCTGTCTTTGGTGTTATGGGCGGCTTCATGCAGCCGCAAGGTCACGTGCAGACACTGTTGGGACAGCTTGTGGGTGGTTTGAATCCGCAGCAGGCGCTCGACGCTCCACGGATCTGCATTGATGCCGAGGATGGTGGGCCCATCAGTGATGTGTCTGTTGAGGAGGGCATGTCTGAGGAGACGATTGAGGGTCTGCGCAAACTGGGTCACACAGTGACTGTGGTTACGGACAAGAAACGGGCGCTCTTTGGCCGGGGGCAGATTATTCGGTACACGGTGGACCCGGTGGAGGACATTGCTGTGTGGTCAGCCGGCAGTGACCAGCGGGGAGATGGAGCAGCATATCCTTTGTGAGTGTTTGCTTTGGTATTTACATGATACATATACAATTCTTGATTGGGATTTGCCTTGATTGTGCCTGAATTTCTAATGGTCGTACACTTCTATTCCTTCTTTTCTTCTGCTACCTCTGCGTCCTCCTCAGTGGCTGCGACCAGGGCTCCCTTTTCTTCAAAGAGCTTGGCCAGGTCGCCGCCCTGGTGCATAGCGACGATGATATCGCAGCCGCCGACGAATTCGCCATCGACGTAGAGTTGGGGAATGGTGGGCCAGTCGGAGTATTCCTTGATGCCGGCGCGCAGTTCTGCGTCTTCGAGGACGTTGAAGGCGGAGAACTTGTCGGGGTCGACGCCCTGAATGCCGAGGATCTGGATGACGGCGCGTGAGAAGCCGCACTGAGGAAATTCTGGGGTTCCCTTCATAAAGAGGACGACGGGAGCCGAGGCGACGGCACGGTCGATGGCCTGGCGGGTGTGGTCGGAGAGGCTGCGACGGCCGGGGGTGGATGGCAGGAGGGGCAACCGCGGGTGTGCTGTCAGTGGCCGGTGGTGCCGGATGAGGAGAGTTTTGGAGGCGGAGGTGGAGAAGAGGACGGAGGAGACGGGAGAAGAGGCGAGAGACGGCAGAGACGGCAGAGACGGCAGAGACGGCAGAGACGGCAAAGCCGAGGCGGCGATGGCCGACGAGCGGCGCGGCAGACGGGCGAGTGGCTAGAGCAGGAGAAAATAATACGAGTCAGAAAGAAGCCAATTCGACTCGGACATGCAGTACCTACCCTTATAGAAGCTCGCGACAGCATGGTGGGCGAGTAGTTGTGTATGTGGAAGAAGAGAAGGCCGACGAGGGGAAAATGGACGATTTGTCACCCGAAAAACCAAGGCTTCGACTCCGTACGGGCGAGGCAGTATAGACGGCCGCCTATTGGTCAGTACAAAGACACGAGGACCCACAATTATTGGCACCGCTTACATAGTACATATAGTACATAGTATCTTACTTCATCTTCATGGTCAAGTCCTTCATTAATACAACTGTACTCCGTACATACATGCTCACACAGAGACCTTCTCTCGTGCTTTTTTCGGTTTACAAACAGCCGCCGTGCGGCTCAGATGGAAATGCCTTGGTCCTGGACTCCAGACGCCGAGTCAACCTCTCAGGCAACCCTGGACAAATACAAACAAATGAAATGGAATGAACAACAGTTCTCAGTTCTCAGCTCTCAGACCTCAGACCTCAGTCGTGACGGAACGTGCACTTGTCGCCCTTGGCACACTTGCCGTTGGCCCAGAACACACACGCCTTGGTGCCAATCAGCGCCCGGTTGATGCCGCGCAGATGGCTCGGGATCGATGCGTCGTCCTCCTTGTCCCAGTCGCGCTCCCGTTCTCGCTTGCGTCCGTGCTGCTTGCCGTTGCCATTGCCATTGCCATTGCCATTGCCGCCGGGCTGCTCGACAGTTTGTTGTTGCTGCTGCTGCTGTTGCGCGGCTGCCCACTGTGCCAGCTGTAGCATGTAGGCCTGGTTGGCAGCGTCCGGTCCGCCCACCTGCGCCTGCAACTGGGCACCGCCAGTCATCGATGCCAGTAGCGCCTGGATCTGCGCCTCGTTGGCACCGCCGCTGCCGCCCGGGACCTGCGCCATGGCCTGTGGTGCTCCACCGAGCGTCGCCAGCAGCGCCTGCAGCTGCGCATTGGCGTCGCCGGCTGACTGTGCCGGCTGCTGCTGCTGCTGTTGCTGTTGATACATGCTCAACATCTGGGCGTAGGCATTCTGCTGGTCGGCCGATTGCTGGAGCTGTTGTGTCTGTTGCGACTGCTGCTGCTGCTGCTGCTGCTGCTGCGGGTTAATCTGGGAATACAGCGCTGTCCAAGCCGCCGCCGCGTCAGCAGATTGTCCAGCTGCTGCTATTGCGGCTTGCGCCTGCTGTGGCTCAGCCGCCAGTCGGGCCTTTTCACGCTGCTTGTCGCGGTTGTATCCCGTCCACCATTCCTTGATGCGTTCCGTGCTCGTAATGTACTCGGGCGGCTCCATCGCCGGGAATGGCTTGCCCTGCAGCTGCTGCACAATCGTTTCCACGTCGCGGGCAGCCGTCTGCACTGCCGTGTCCGTGTATTCTTGCCAAGGTCGGCGCATGTGCACGCGCGAGAGATCAGGCGTCTTCCGCCATCTCTTGACCACGTCCGACAACAGCAACCGGACCACTTCTTCGGCTCTCGGTCCCATAAAAGATGTAATGCTTCCGGCAGACCCGCCGACGCCGGCACTGCCGGCACCGCCGGCCTTCTTATTCTTGAGCGCCTCGATGCGGCCAATGGCGTTCCACGTCGCCCAGTCCACGCCAATGGTCTGCTCCTCGCTGCACCGGACCTGCATCTCCTGGAACCGCGCGTCGTTGGTCGGAAGCGTCATGCCCTGTCCATGTCCACCAGACTCGCTGTCGGCAGGCGCCAGCACCGGCGACTTGGGCGTCGGCGGAATATCGCTCGGATCCGTATACACCGCCATGAGCACCGTGTTCTCGCGATCCGCCATGGCATTTTGCTCATCTGTCTGGACCACCAGGTTGCCGCCGCGTGTCTGGAACGTCTGCTCCCGCTTGTCGGCCGGAATGGCGCTCAAGGCAATGACAGATGGCTCGAACCACGGCCGATAAGGTAGTTCGTCCTCTTCGTCATCCCCGGCTCCCCCTCCGCCGTTGCCGCCCTCCTCGTCGTCCTCTTCATCCAACTGCACGCCGCTCTTGAGGCTGCGCTTAAGCGCCAGACCCTCTGATCGGTCGTCACCGGCATCCCGGAGCAGGTACTTGGCCCGACCCGTGTCTTCGTCCTTGTGCTTAGTAAAGATCCGCACTTGCGTGAGCTCGTCTCCCGTCTTCCATGTGACCCGTAGCTTTCGCCGGCTCTCCTTGCGCAGACGCTTGGATTTTTCTTCCGGCGTCTCAGTCGACGACGTACTCTCGGTTGACGAGTCCGGTGTCGGCGCCGACGGCGTCGCGCTCTTCGCCTTGGAGATCTCGTCCAGCAGAGCTCCTAGTTTTGACTCCGTCTTGGCTGCCGGCGTCACTTTCCGGATCTTAAAGGCCGTAGGCGCCGCATGGCCATCGCCGGCTTTGCCAGACTCCGGGGCATCCCGCTTCAGCGGCAACACCGAACTGGACTTGCTCGACTCCTTGGCAGCGTCCGCCTTGGCAGATAATAGTGCGGACGAGGTGTCCGACGACTTGGCCGAATCCGATTTCGGGGTTGGCTTCAGGTTGGGCCGCGACTTACCCGGCAACAGAGCCGTGCCAGCCCATGGTTTCGATGGTGCAGATGCCGACGCTGGTTTGGCGACGGCCTGTGGAGCTCCGGATCCAGAGTTGGTTGCAATCTTCTTGGAGGAGCGCGCATCGCCCTCGTCTTCGCGGGGTCGCTTGCCCGACGAGTCCGATGGCATACGGCTGGCCGGCCTGACTGTCCGGCTCGGCCCCTCTGAAGAGCCTTGTGCGCTCATAGGCACCGAAGCAGCCGATGGCGAAGGCCGGTCGGGTCTTCGATGCACTGTCTTGGCGACAATTTCCTCGACCAGTCCCTTGACTTCGTCGTCACCCTTTGTCATGAATCGTCGCTGGATCTTGTCAAACTTGAGCTTCTGGTTCAGCATCTCGTCCGTCACTGTCGTGAACTGCGACATAAAGCGAAGAAGTATCTTAGGCAGCTTCCCATTAAAATCGGATGCGTTCACACAATCACGCAGTGCCGATACGAGGTTCGCCACCAGTGGCCCGTTGCCACCCAAGTTCTCCAGCACTTGCTCGTGTCCCTTCTCGTCGGCGGCATCCACTGCACGCAGCAAAATCTCCTGCTTGAATGACAACATCTTCTTGAACTTGTCCACGTCCTCTTTGGCGCTCTTCTCTTCTGCCTTCTTGAGCTTCTCCTTGGCTTCTTTGATGCCGTCGTAGATGCCTTTGATAAAGTCGCCAAAACTCTTGACGGCGCTCTTGATCGTCACCGGGCTGTTGTCTTCGACATGGACAATGCCAATGGCATCCCAAGCTGCCGCATCCGCTGGGTCTTGGGGACGCGTCGCACTGCGCACCTCTTCCTCTTCTTCGGAGTCGCTATCTGGAGATTCCATGGCCGCCGGGCTTCGCTCTGCTGCGGTCTTGGTGGGTTTCTTCAGTTGGTCGCCCAGAGAAGCAAACTTGTACACCTTGGGTGGCAAGACTAGAAAAAAACGATTAGCACGAGAAAACTGGAGTGGAAGTGATGCAACGTACTCTTCCCTATTTCCTTGAGCTTGCTGCGAAGCTCACTGATCAAGGCATCCTTCTTCTCCGGAGGCTGCGTGCTGACAAGGCGGTCGTAGTGTGCAATGATTTCACAGGGTAGACTTCCCTTGCGTCCTGGAAAGTACTTCTTGCCGAGTTCCTTGGTCGGATCTGGCTGAACAGCCGGTTCGATTGTGGTCGTTGGGGGCTCGATATCCACGAAATTGCCAAGTGCCAGGTACCGTGCTCCAGGAAAGATCTGCTTCCGCTCCAAAGTGTCGGCAGCACTGACTAGATGGGAAATGGGTTTCGGAGACATGTCGCCCATGGTCTGCTTCTTGAGCACGACCTTGAGAGGCTTCGCCTTGGGTGGTTGTTGAGGGGTATTCATGGGAATAGGCTGCAGGACAGCAGGTGCAGAGACGGGAACAGATGGTCTGGCGACAGGCTGCTGTTGCGACACTGGTCTCGCCGCCACCGCCTGGCCTCCCAGTAGCGGTACTTGCTGCGGCTGCGGCTGCTGTTGTTGTTGCTGCTGCTGCTGTTGTTGTTGTTGCTGCTGCTGCTGCTGCTGCTGCTGCTGCTGCTGCTGCGGAGCTGACCGGGAAGTTATCTGCTGTTGTTGGTGCATCTGTTGTTGCTGCTGCTGCATTTGCTGCTGTTGGCGCATCTGCTGATTTTGTTGCTGTTGTTGCTGTAGCAGCTGCTGTTGCAGTGCAGCCTGTCTCGCATGCATTTGTTGGGCCTGCGCTTGCTGCTGGAACTGCTGCTGTTGTTGTTGCTGCTGCTGTTGTTGCTGTTGCTGTTGCTGCTGCGGTTGCTGAGACTGCTGGGGTGCAAATTGCTGCTCTGGCCATGTTTGTGGCCCTGGATTGTAGTTTTCTTGACCCAGCGATTGGAAGCCGGTATTTTGTTGCTGCCAGGTATTTGGAGACGTTTGTTGCGGTAGTCTTGTTTGCTGCGGTTGCTGCTGCGGTTGTGGCTGCGGTTGCTGTGGCTGATGCGGCGGCTGTCCATATCCGCCCATTGCTTGTGGGTTTGGCTCTTGCAATAGGCGCTGTTGTTGTGGTGGCGGCTGCTGCTGCTGTTGCTGGGGCTGTTGTGATTGTCCTGGCTGGCTCTGGGTTAAGTGGAACTGTATCATGTGCATTTGCTGGGGCTGTTGGACAGGCTGTTTCGCTGTTGCTGCCTTGGTGGGTTTAGCCCTAGGGGCTGCCTTGGGGACTTTTGCACCCGCTGCGGAAGCAGAGAGAGAGGCCTGGGATACAGGTGCCATAGACTGCTGAGGTAGCGTTTGCTGCTGCTGCTGCTGTAGCGCGTGTGGCGGCATGGACTGGCCGTGGAACTGGCCCTCGGCATCCAGCCATCCCTGGGCCATATTCTGGAAAGGAATTTGCGGCTTGTCCATGTGTTTGCCGTTGGGAGCAGTAGCCGGAGCCGTGGCTTGAGCAGCAGGTGAAGGCACGGTCATGGAGACAGCGTCTCCTGCACTCGAAAAGCCAAAGCCAGCCATGTCACCGCGATTTTGTATAAGCATCTGAGGCTGTTGCCATTGGTGGTTGTCTCCCATCGGTTCGGTCAGAAAAGACAAGCTGCCCATGGGCTCGTTTGCAGGAAACCCCTGACCGGCAAACGCCATGCCACCACTAGCAGACGCAGGCATGATGCCACCGAAATTCTGAGTCGGGTTGATGCCACGCGTGGCTGTATGAGCGTTTGCAAAGGACGGAGCAGAAGAATGGACGGCCTGTTGAGAAAGCTGGTAGGGCTGCCAGTCGTGCTGGGCCTGGCCAGGGTTGGCGTGCATGTGTCCGGCGCCGACGATATCGGAGAATTCGGGGTGGGTCTGATGGCCGCTCAGAGCGAACTGCGCGTTTTGGTGAGCCGTGGCATCGAGGCCGTGGCCAAAAGACTGTGTTGTGACAGGCGTCTCGTTGTGTTGCCAGGCGTCGAGCTGGTGTGGAGGCAAAGTGCCCATGGCCAAGAGGTCGTTTACGCTGTCATCTGGCTGCGAGAGCGCAAAAGCACTGTCGCCTTCAAAGTTGATGGGCCAACCGGGGTTCCCGGTGCCCTGTTGGGCCATTTTGGTCGGCCACTTCGATCTGAAGGAGGTTGTTGTAAGTTGGATAGAATGTCACGTGAGAAGGCAATGGATTTCAATCTTACAAAATCGAAGGTCCCCGTTAGTCAAACAGTAGCTAGACCCAAAACGGTCAAGCGTGGTATTTCTATGGAGAATAAAGTTAGTGGTAAGACTCGGGGTTTTTAGTGCCTTTCAGCAGGGCGAGAGCGCTATGAAGTGAGAGGTCCACTGAATTAGGGGGCAAAGACGAATGGGATGCAGGGCAGAGCAGAGGCAGAGCAGAGACAGAGCAGAGGATGTAGAAGCTGTAGAGGCTGTAGAGGCGAGGCGCAGAGATGCAAAGAGCACAAAAGCATGTCGCGTTTATTTCTCGTGATTTGGAACCAATCCGGCGGAAAGAAAAGGGTTGCGTTGTAAAAGAGGACGTTGGCCATTGAGAAGACTCGAGTTTAGCAGCTAAGCCGTTTGGGGTGCATTTTCTGATGGCTGGTGGGGGGCTGCAGGCAAGACCACGCATCCGTCTCGCAGACACGGCAGAGCAGAGTCCGGAAAGGCGGCTGTGAATGGTGAAGGCGGACAGAACGGGACAGGGGGTGGACGTAGGCAGTTAAGAGAAGCCAAGCCAACAAACACAACACACGCCTGCGGCCACGGCTGGTCGGGGGCGAATGTCGCAGAACAGCAGACCGTCGATGGTATTGGGATCCAGGATCCATTTCCATGTTCCAGCAGACGCGACATCTGCTGGTCGATGCTGCTGTTGCCGATCTCTGCTCGCCACAAAATCTCCAGCGTTGATGGGAACATTTCTTTAAGCAACCTATGTGTCGACTGATTCCGGCCATGTTTGTGCCTTTGTGCCTTTTGTGCTCTTTGCTTGTTTTGCTTTTGCTTTTGCTTTTGCTTTCTTCTGCTTCTGCTTTGTTTTGCTCTCTTCTGCTCTGCTCTTTTGCTCCCATCCTTCCAGCCTTCTATATCGCTGTCTCGCAATTCATTTCTGCGAACGGGCGGCTAGAAAAGGGAAGACAAGGGCAGCAGAGGAGGGTATTATAGCTCCAGACAGATAGATCAACGGTACAGACAGTGTGGGTGCATGGTGTTGCGTCAGGGGGGGAACGACTAAAGGCACTATGGTCGGAAGCCGAGGAAGTCGGTGGCAGTGAAGGGCAAGGCTAAGGAAAAGAGGGAGGGGAGAAATGGTTTTGCATACCCGTGGAGTCGCTGACAGTGCTGGAGCTCGGTTTCGTGTTTCTCCAACTCAGCTGACGTGTCGCCCTCTGCTTCTCTGCTTCTCTGCTTCTCTGTTCTTTGTTCTTTGTTTCTTTGCTTCTTTGCTTCTCTGCTTCTCTGCTTGTTTCCTTCCGCTTCTTCTTCTCCTTCTGCTTTTGCTTGGATCTTCTGCAATTTTGCTACGCAGAGGCGTGTCGCCTCATTCGGTCTCCCTTCTCCTCCCGTCTGTTCGTCTTCCTTCCTTTCAAGGCGACAGCAGGTTACAGCATATTGGGAGGAAGATCAGCGGGCACAAAAGGAGGCCGAAGAAATGGAGGCAACGAAAATAAAAAAAAAGAGCGTCAAAAGGATGGGGTTGAGAAGAAGGGGGGAAAAAAAGAAGAGAGCTTGGAAAATTTTAGGCGGGAAAAAGCTCAGTGTAGGCGGCGCGCCAGTGTGAGACACAGGGCCCGGTTTGGCGTGATTGGGTAGCTGTGGCTGGCTGGCTCTCGTTTAGGTAAGATACGTCGCAGGGTCAGATTCGCTGGTCGGGCGCAGGAGTTGGGAGAAACGGAAAAACAGAAAAACAGAGAGAGGTCGACAGGAAAGAGCCACTTGTCGTCGGCAGTGCTTTCCCAATTGCTATATTCCCTGTCTTGCCGCTCCTTCCACATGCGGGAAAAAAGCTGGCAGGCAGTCGACAGAAAAAAAGGCAGCGCAGGCGCGGCGACGCGGGCGCGACGGGTCTCTAGAGATGCTGGGGGGAAGGAAATTAGCTACGACTCCTGCGGTCAGACTCTCCTGATCAATGCGGCGTCAAAAGGTTCGTGGTGGTCGAGTGTAGCTGGGCGCGATGCGCATCGATAAAGGGGGCCTGTTGTTTGTTCTGGCGATGTGCCGTGAAGGCTTTGGGGGAGGTAAGAGGAAGGAACGATGCGGGAGGGAAAGAAAGAGAGGAAGGAGAAGAGAGCGAGAGAAAGAAGAAAGAGGGCAGGTGGTGTCCTGTCCAGGGTTTCGTTCCGGGGGGCACTTGTAGCAGCCTTAGCGCGGAGGACCACGCGCCGCAGCGCCCTAACCAATCTGAGCCGCCCCAAATTGCTTGTTCTGATATTGCCAGTTGCGCCTGTAATACGCTGGAAACAGACAAAGAGCAGCATTGGCTGGAGGGCAGGGCATCCGGGACACGCAAAAAAATGGCTCGTCTTCCGTGTCAGCTTGCCAGATACCAGGCGCAAAAGGTTCTTTCTTGTGTGGGCCATTTCGGGTAACGTCACTCGGGTGCAGCACGGAGTCAGCCAAGAGTACAAAACGATAATATGCCAGTGTTCGTTGGATGCTTATGTAAGCAATCAATCGTGGGAGGCCCGGCTGTGCTGTGATCACCGCCAGATTCACCGCCTCGGCCTCGTTTGGCCTGCCCGTCTCGGATACAGATGGAGCATGCTGGCCTGGAGCGGAGTAGGGTATTGCTGCGATTACCCCGTACTCTGTAAGAAACTCCGTAATACTCCTCTTGCAAACGGGTGTGTATCACGATCACGTGAACATGCACATGATCTCGCTAGCGCAGCAAAAAAATGCAGCGATAATAGCTTCACTTTTCCGTTTTTCCTGTCGGTCCAGCCAGAGGGAAGTCTGACCAGGAAGCGCTGCCATTGTGGTCACGGGCTGCTCTATTTGTCTCCGCATCCCCCCTCACCCTTGATGATGTCTAGGTACACGCCTGCGGCACGGCCGCTTGTGCAATGCCTGCGCGGCCCCACGGCGTCGTCTATCTTGCCTTTCCGGCCAGCGACGACGGCGACGACAACGAAGCCGGCCCATGCACAATTCGCCCGGTCCTGGAGCGCGACAGCCTCAAGGAGACAAGAAGATGGTACAACCAATGCAAGCACACCACCACCGGGCGGCGAGGCTCTCGAGGGCTGGGAGCTCGACCCCAACCAGACGACGCTGCCGTGGGCTGAGAAGGAGTTGATGCGCCGGGGCACGCCGCCAGTAGGGTCGCGGCGACGACGAGCGGCCGTGCGGGCGGCCCAGGCACTGATGGACGCAGACGTGGGGCCGGTGCCGTTTGAGCTGATGCCGTACCAGTGCTTCCAAGAGGCGCGCAAAGTACTGCTGGCCGACCGCGAAGAGAAGTTGCGGCAGATTGCGGTAGAGGCAGCCAAGATCCGCAAGCTGGAGATTGTGGTGACGGATCCGCAGAGCGAGCTGGCCGGGCTGCCGAACACGTCGCGCGGCGGCGAGGTGCACCGGCAACAGCGGCTGGCGAGTCTGCGGCGACACATTGAGAAGCTCAAAATTCTGGCCGACATCAACGATCCGCAGGTGAAGCGGCGCTTCGAAGATGGACTGGGCGACATGAACAAGCCCATCTACCGCTACCTGGCCGAGAAGCGCTGGCGTGGACGTCCCTTGCGCCTCATCCAGCAGCGCATCCAACAGTTCCACCTGGCTCCCGACCTGCTGCCTGCTGGTCAGCTGAAGCCTCGTGCCGACGTCGAGCTCTTCTTCCGCAACTACCGCGTCGCCCCCGGCAACATTGTCGACAGTCTCATCAGCGAAGTGTGTCCGCGTCTGCGCGTCCAGGTCTTTGACCGCGGCACACGTCTCGTGTCGGTCGTGGTGATCGATGCCGACGTCCCCGACTGGGAGAACGACTCTTTCACCAACCGCTGCCATTTCTTGGCCATCAACATCCCCGTCGGCCCTGCCGAGCCTTCGGTGCCGCTGAGCCGTGCCGACCCGACCTCTCAGCTCGTTCTACCCTGGCTGCCGGCATTCGCCCAGAAAGGTTCAGGCCCGCACCGTCTGGCCGTCCTCGTGCTCGAGCAGCAGACAGTGTTGCCCGATATCACGGACGGCGCCGATGCTGCTGCACCGCACTCGGCCACTCTCGATGCCGCCGCCATCCGCGAGTCTCTCCAGGCCGCCGGTCGCGAGGGCTTCTCTGTCCGCAACTTTGCCCACAAGCACCGTCTCACGACTGTTGGCTGTACACTCTTCCGCACGCAGTGGGATGCCGGCACCGAGAATGTCATGAGCCGGGCTGGCATGTCTGGCGCCGAACTGGAGCTCAAGCCCATCCGTCTACCGTCGCTCAAGCCGCCTCGGCGCGCTCGCGGCTGGGAGGCGCGGCACCAAGGTCCCAAGTACCGGCATCTGTGGAAGTTTACGCACCGCATTGCCACGCCGAAGCGCAAGTTTGTCCGTTAAAGGACTGTACCATTACGATAGCAAGGAGCAAAATAGCTGTTCTGTTCCACACTATGAAAAAGATAAAAAAGACAGGCCCTCCCTTTCCTCGAGAAACGTCGTATCATAAAGTCGTAGCTGTTGTTCTGGTGCAACAGCACAAAAGAGTAAAAAGGAGTAAAAAAGAGTAAAAAAAAAGAGTAGAAAAGTCATGCGTACAAACTCCGTTTCCTTGCCATAAGGCTAATCTGTCTCGTCTACCATCTCGCCGTGGACAACCACGGTCATATTGCTGCCATCCGAGGCATAGCCGTTGTCGTTGTCCGCCTCGCCGTTGCCGTTGCCATCGCCGTTGGCTTCTGTATCTGCACGCACGTTTCCATAGCGGTTATGCAGCAACTCCGTGTAGCCCTCGAGCTCAGCCATGGCCATCTCCGCCGTCTCCGCCCGTCTCCTCCAGCTCTGGCACTCGGCCGTCTTGGCCTCCAGCTGCTGCTGCAGGTTCCGCAGCTGTGCCAGCAGCAGGGAATAGGCCGCATGCTGGCCCGGCGGATGAGACAGTTCGGCCGTGTGGGCGGTCAGCGGCACGCTGGACACCAGGGCATCGGTTGTCGTCGCTGTCGTCGCCGTCGTCTTGGCCTTGGGCGTCCCTGCTGCTGCCGCTGGCGCCGGTTTCTTCTCCCGTGGCGTTCCACGTCCACCAGCATTGCTACGTGTCATTATTTCTCCTAAACGCCGAATACGCTCGTCACTCCGACACTGCCGCAGACGCCGTGTTTTCTCATCCGCCGTGTCGCGCATGGCCTCGGGCGATCCTCCGTCCGAAACCCGTGCCGGTCGCGACCCGGGAGATACTTTGCCGGGCGGCTCCGTCTTGGGCGGCGAATGGTTCGTCGTGTAGTGCGACAGTCGTGTGGGCGTCTTGGGCGGTTCGCGTGTCGTCGCCGGCGCTGCTGCTGGAGGACTGCGAATTCCATTGTCAAACATGGCCGCCATGGCTTTCACCGTCCCGGCCGTCGACTTGTTGCCCGGTCCTTCTGCTGCCGCGGCAGCTGCTGCTGCTGCGGCTGCTTCTGCCTTGGACTTCCCACCCGGTGTTCTCATCGCTCGTGCGTTGGCCTTTTGTGGACTCCTGGATTCGTTCTTGATCTCAGACAGTGGCACTGGCAGCTCCATCTCCCATGATGTTTCACGCGGCAGTTCCGTCGCGTCCGTCATGGTCGTCTCCAACGATTTGTCCTGCTGTTTGCCGCGCTTCGGCGTAATCGGCCGGTTTTCTTCAATCGTATCTGTGTTTCCTTTCATCCCATCGACCATTTGCGAAAACGTCCGTCCACGCCACCGCCGCTTCGGGTTCACCAACACCGTGTCTGTCTGCTCTTGCGCATCGCGAGCCTCGCCGCTGCCCGCACGAGCTGTCTTGCGCAGCCGCTTTCTCCCGCTTTCTGGAACCGGCTCTCGGCAACCCGTGGAAACCGACATGGCCGCGGGAATATCGCGGTCCGTGAGCATCTGGCTTCTCTTCTCGGGTCTCTTCGTAGGCGATGCCGTCGGTGTCGCCCCTGGCCGATGCGAGTTGCGGATACGTGCCAGCAGTGCCGCTGCTTTGGACGGCGAGCTGTCATCGACGTTCCGCTCTTCCGTAGACGCTGCTTCCATGGACAGTCTCCAGGGCGAGGCATCACCGTCTCGGCTTCTCGGCGGACGGCCACTGAAATGCGGCGGCGACACCAGACCCGGAGACAGTTCGTACAGCTTCTCTTCGATCGGAGAGAATGCCGCAACGACTTGTTTCATAAAGGTCGATGCCTTGTCTGGCGACTCGCGCTCCATGGATGGATACCGGCCTCGCAAGGCCCGCGTCTCGTCGGCCGATCGTCTGTGCGAGGCTGGAGGCGGTAACTGTCGCTGCTCTCCGGCCGCACCGACAGAGTCAGCACCGTCTTGTGTAATGTACGCGCTACGTGTCTTGCGGAGACGTGGCCGCCGCATACGGAGCGGCTGGGGTGTAGTCTTGAGGTCCTGGTCCAAGTCTGTAAACGTCTCGGACCGCGACGAGCGCAACGTCTTGGGCGAGCCGTCCTGCGCGTCGCATGGTGGTTGCTGCATAAACGACATCTTCCGCATCGTCGCCAGTTTCCGCATCTGGTCCACAACCTCTGTCCAGTGCTTGATCAGCATCTCTGCAATGTTGTTGGCCAGCAGCACCTTGTCGAGTGTCAAGGCCGCAGCCAGTGGCGGTCGCTTGTCAGACGCCGTGCTCTTCCTCCTCCTTTCCGCCTTGGGCCGCGGAGAGGTTGTCGCCATCAAGGCTGCCGGCAGGGCCACGGAGGCCTGCGCGCCATCGGCACTCTCCGACGCAGAGAGAGCAAGCAGATCGCCCAGAAGAAGCGGCCCAAAGATAATGCCCAGGGAGCCGTATCCCATCATCTCCGAGTTGCCTGAAAGACCGCTCTCGGCCTCCTCGTTTGCGGCAGCCTCGGCTTCCGCCGCCTCGGCAGCCCGTCCGATCCGGCAGAGAAGTCCAAAGACGGCACAGATAAGCTCCCGCTGCAGCGGACAAGGCACAGCCCCCACGGCGAGGGCGATGAGGCGTGCCCGCACATGGTGGACATCGGCCACGGTGAATTCGTGGCTGGCGCCGGAGCATTTTGTGTAAATCTCCACCAGGGCATCGAATAGGGGTAGCTGGCCCAGGATACCCCCTGGAAGACCGGCCAGGATGCGCTTGAAGACGGTGGCCACGTCGTGGACGCTGTATTTGATGTGGAATGGAAGATTGGGAGACCGGACCGTCGCTGCTATGTCTGCCTCATCGATGTTACTGCAGTAGTAGTCATAGAGCTCGATAACCACCCGCGTGGCGCCGGAGATGCGGAACACGCCGCGTGTTTCGGGGCCTGAGAGGGGGAGGGGCAGCAAATGTCAGTTCTCTGCGGTTCGAAATGTCAGAGTATGTGGCAGAGCAGAGTTCTGTTCACCGTTCTGAGCTAGGTACTGTGCCGTGGCCCGAATGCACGTCGGCAGAGTCAGCGAACGCGTGGCGTATTCGTTGGGAAGATAAAGGAGGCTTTTGCCGCAGATGCGGACGAGTGTTTTGAGCGAAGCGCTTCGCAAAGTGTCTTTGGGGGTCCGAGAGTTGCCGGAAGAGTCCTGGCCGAGTCCGGACGGGTCACCGTCGTTTTGCTTGTTCTTGCCGCTCCGATCCGACTTGGCAGAATGGCGAGAAGATCGTCGTGACATGGGCACAGGCGGCTTGCCAAAGGCACGGGCAAACCAACTGCGTCTTTCGCCGGCCTGGTGATCGAGGTCCATCTGCGCGGTCAGTGTTCCATCCCACTCCTCCGGAACTGCCGGAACCCCCGGAACCCCCGGAACTCCCGGGACCAAACTTACCGAGAGAGAAAACTCTTCGGGATCATCACCAAACTGAAGTGGGTTGAGGCCATACTATACCTCACAGTCAGCTGTGCTCGAGACAAAGAACAAGACTCTCGACTTACCGTGTCGGCCATTCGGTTGTACGCCCGGAGAAGCTGGCCATCCTCGGGCAGGTCTGCAGCCGCCTCATGGTTGTCGACGAAGGGGTCCTCGCCATCGATGCCAGGAGACGTCAGAGCTGCTCCGCCGTGGAGGCATCCACCGACTGAGGGGCAGGAAATCATGAAGCCAGGCCCAAGCGGTGCCGCCGGCAGCTCCGCAACATCCAATCTGAGGAATTGAAAAAAACGGTCGAGGTCTTGCAAACACACGGCCAAGGAAGACTATACTAGACTCCGTGCTGGTGTAGAGCTATGGCGAGGCATCGCGTAAACATGGGAGATAGTAGCTCGACGTGTAGAAGACTCCACTTTTACAGATCCACCAATTAAATCGTGTATAATAGCGGGGCTCTCTGTGCGCATTCCTCACTCTGGCAACATGTACGATCTCGAAATTGTGGTTTGTTTCGCATCGGACGACCGCCAGCACGGTCTGCTGCAGCTGAAACGGTGCAGGACAAACGGTAGCCACACAATCGGATACCAAACAACCCCATTACGACACACAGTGGGCGGTTGAGAGCGAATGAAACGAATGGGGCGCGTGCTGACTAATGAAAATAAAAAATGAGACGAACCGATTATGCTGCCATGCTGCATGGCGACAGTGCTGACTAATAACGAAGCAGCGGCGATGGCAGGCTATGGCTGCACGTCGCCAGCAATCGGAACATCCGACTGGATAGCATTGCTATAGCTGCTAAAATATGCCGAGATCTGCCTGATCGGCATCTCGATGGCGCTGAACGGCCACCATCAGGCGTGCTGACCGTCAACGATCAGCATCTGGTCGTCCCAACTATTACGAGTAATGCCTCCTCCGATGGTTGTAGCCATGTGCAGAGCATGCGCAGAGGATCATGTAAAAAGTCACGAGGATCCGCAGGACAAGCAAACGAACAGGGGGGGCACATGGGATTGCAAGCCTTTCCATTGGTGCCATGGCAATATTTCTTGGCACAACCTTCTTCCTGCTACGCCAGAATGACTAGAGACATTCTTGACCTGTACCCGATATCGAAAAGAAGAACGAAGGAAAAAAGAGACAGAAAAAAAAAAAGAAAAAGACGTTTATACTCGTGAAGCGGGTAGGAAAATGCGACGGACCGAAACCCCGTCGCCAGAAACGCGAGCATTGCTGGCTTCGCTTCCATCAACCGTGAGGACATCCAACTCTCTCTTCTATTCCGTGGGGAATGGCAGTCAAAGTCTGCCACAGACTTTTCTTTCCCTACGCGCTGGCGTCTTCGTCTTCATCCTCGGCTCCGTATAGCAGGACGTACTTGAGGATGTCGGACAGCGAGATGATCCCGCGCAGACGCGAGTCGTCGTCAATGACAACAAGACGGTGGACGCGGGATTTGCGCACCGTGTCAAAGATGGCGTCGAGGCGGTCGTCCTCGCTGCAGGTGTAGATGCCCGGGAAGTCCTCGGCACGCTTGGAGAGGGCCTCGCCGATGCTGGACTGCAGGTCGTCGTAGACGCCGCCCTTGATGCAGGGGATGACGTCGACGGCCTCAAAGACGTTGAGCAGGTGGTTTTGGGCGTCGACAATGGGCACGGCCGAGATGTTGTGCTCGACCATAATGTGGATAGCGCTGAGAACAGAGTCGCTCATGCTGGCCGTCTGCAGGCCCGTGTAGGTGCCGAGGCCGATCTCTCGCACGGGCTTCTTGAGCAGCACCGTGTTGTTCTCGTTGTTGACGGCAATGAACTTGAGGATGCGGTACTGCGTGATGACACTAACCACCATCTCGAGACCCGTCTCGCCGTCCAGGTTGACCAGCGGGATTCGCCGTGCCCGCGTCTTGAGCATCGACCGACAGGCCTCGTACAGTGGCCGGTCAGGATGGACCGAGAGGGTCTCGATGGGCTGTGCGCCAATGGCCTTTTCGATTTCTGCGCCGTCAGCATGAGCCCAGAAGAAGGGTAAAAGAGATAAGCTCACCGCGTAGCCCGCTAAGCCGGAACTTTTCAATCTCGTTTAACCGGTCGGGGTACTGGCAGTAGTACTGGATGACATTGATGTAGTCGGTGCTGGTGAGAAGCCCGGCAAAGGTGGATTTGTGCGAGTCCCAGAGAGGTGCTGAGACGATGCCTGTCGAAACACAGTTAGCACGGAGACAGCAGCATGGACCGAAACAGCAAGCCTACCATTCTGGATTAAGATGGCCAGGCTCTTGCGGATTAGAAGGTCGGTGTCGAGAAGCACGAGGCGAAAGGACATGGGCAGGACATCGTAGCTCGTGCGGATCTTGAGAAAATCACGAATGTTTTCCTGCATAGTCAGCTTTCTATGGTCCCTGTGGTCCTCACTAGGTCCTCGATGGTCCCCTCAACGTACCAGCCCCTGCAGTTGGTCCCTGTCTAGGGGGGTCAAGAATCCGGATTCTGTCGTCATTGTCTGGGCGTCTGGCGGCGGGCGACGAAGGTAGGAAGACGGGGCAACAAAGGGCAATTCGTGACCATGTCTTGCGGGAGCGGGGGGAGAAGGAGGCGCCTGGGGCTCCTCAAGCGAGAGTCGGTCTATTTCTGTCGTGATGGTTGGAGCACGAGCGTCATCCATCAAGACAGGCGGCCCTAGAACGCCAGCATGGGACGGGGGCTTTGCCTTTAGTCTTTCGTCTTTTCGTCTGTCTCAAAGAGGAGGGGAGGACGCAGTTTGTGGCGGATCACTAATCTAGCGTCTCGCATGTGTCAGCTGCGCGACGGACGGATCGTGTTGGCTTGCGGCTTGCGGCGACGAGAAGGGGGGGTGTTGGCCGTTGGGACGAGAAGAGAGCACGAGAGCGACAGACGACAAAGTGGGAATGGGAGGGGCGGTAGAAGAGGAGCGAAGAAAGCGATACGGCCGTGGCGGATGCTGCAAAGTGCACCAAGCCAGAACGTCGAGGCTTTGTCGGGCGGGGCACAGCGGCCTAGAGCCTGGGCGATAGCGCAAAACTGCGCTATTCGGCGCCTTATAGGCCTGCTTTAGCGAGGGGGGGGTTCGTCCATGGGGGATTCTGCGTGTGCGTGTCGCGGGAGACGCCCAGGAGACGGCCACCATCTGCGACGTGCATGCAGAGGTCCATGCCAACCAGCAAGACAGCCGATCAACAAGAACCCCCCAGACATCCGAGAAACATGAGGAGACCAGCATGCAGCCTGGTGTTGTGTATTGGTTGTGTGGCAGTGTCACGTGATTGTTGGGGGAGGAGAGCTAGGCCGGAAAGGTGGAGAAAAAAAGAGAATTCCCTACTCCGTAATGCGGCTTCAGCATTTCGAGGCGCAAAACTCTGTCGTGAGAAGCCCTTTCTGCGGCCATTGGCACTCCCATCCTTGACTAGGCGGTAGACAAGTGGCTGTGTACTTGTACATACGCATTGAACGCACATACACTGCCCCGAGATGGCTACACGACGCAGTGTGCAGTCGCTCAGCGATGCCTTTTGTGGCCTCACCATGAAGGTAAGAAGACCTGATCAGTTGTTGACTGTCGACTGTCGACCATCCTCTGACCGCTGTAGACCCCCCATGGTGTCGCCGTACGCCGCATGGCCACTGTCTCGGCACCCACGGCCCCGCCCACATCGGTCGTCAGCATCGCCGACCGCCGCGTGCCCGTCACTGTCTTCGCCTTTCCGAGCCTCGAGCCACGATCCCTCGAGATGTGGCCTGCCCAGCACCTGCACCTGCCACTGCGCCGAGACCTGCTGCACCGTGCCGTCGTCTACGAGGGCGACAACACGCGGCAGGGCACGGCCTCGTCCAAGACGCGGTACGACGTCAACGGATCGCACCGCAAGATGCGGCCACAAAAAGGCACTGGCAGCGCACGTCTGGGCTCGCGACAGTCGCCGCTGATCCGCGGCGGTGGCAAGACGTTTGGACCGCAGCCGCGCGACTTCGGCACCGATCTCCCGCGCAAGATGTACGACCGGGCATGGCGGACGGCGCTGTCGTACCGCTACCGGCGCGGCGAACTGATCGTCTGCGAAGACGGCCTCGAACTGCCACTGCCCGAGGTCTTTCTACAGGCCAGCCAGGCCGGCACTCTCGACCGCACGCTCGAAGACGGTTTCGTGCGCCGCTACATTCGCGCTCTGCTCAACGGCGATGCCACCTCCCGCAAAGACCTCTCTGGTCCTCACGGCCCCATCCTCGGCTCCATCGGTCAGGCCTGGGGCCGCGCCGCTGGCCGCACTACTTTTATCACCACAGACCAACGCCCCAACCTCTTCACCAGTCTCGAGGCGGCCGGCGAACACGGCCGTGCTCTCGTGGTCGACGACGTCGACGTCAAGGACCTGCTCGAGACCGGCCGCATCGTCATTGAGCGCGAAGCCCTCCGCAACATCATCCACCACCACCAGTCCGACCTCGTCAGTCGCCTCTTCTTCAACGGCGTCCGTGATCCTGGTCCACCCCTCGGCGAGGTCGTTGTTGAGTAAAGATAGTAAAGACAACGAATCCATGTATAGATAGATGTATATGGAGTAATGCATCATGAACGTGTCGTGAATGTATGTGTATCTCACTCTCCTGTATAAATTATTTCAAATGTCCTTATCCAAGGCAGCATTGCCATGCCGTATTCTTGTCGGCCTTTTGACTATTATCTTACAGGCGTCCATGTGCGAAAAACTCCCGTCATTAAATAATACACCATTCCGTCCTATCCCATTCCATGCCATTCCATTCCGGGGTATACCACCAAAAATATTACCACCATTCATGTCAAGACAAAAAAAAAAACAATAAAAATGCATGTGCCATCAGAAGAAAACCAGATAAAACTAGGCCTCCTACATGGAATCGAACAAAGAGTCCCCGAGACCCTCGAGTCCCCCGTCGTGTTTCAACATGTCGGTTGACAGAGACTCTGGGAATTCTGCGTACAGCGGACTGATGGGCGACATGTTGTAGGAGGAAGACCCTGGTGGAACATTAGCATGCGTGTATGAAAGAGAGAGAGAGAGAAAATGTCGGGCTCAGACTTACCAGAACTGCTCTTCCGCCCCGACTCCAGATCCGACGCTGCGAAGTTGGAGCTGGCATAGGAAGTCATGGACGCAAAGCTCGACGCGAGGCTGGCATTGCGCACATGCTTTTCATGGGGCATCATTGGCATTTCTCCGGGCATCAGAGGAGGTGTACTGTACGCCGTGGCAACAGCTGCCTGATTTGTCGTCTGGAAGGGTCCGACGGTCATCAAACTCGTGCAGTTCATATGATCTGCCACTGCCGGTGGCTGTTGCATCGGATGCGGCAGCGGCTGCTGGACGGGCGGCGCCAACACAAGAGATCCTGGTTGCAAGCTCGGCTGTTCCTTGTGCTGCTCAGAAACGGCTGGTCTGCTCTCGCGGGGCCTGCTGAGCTCATCCTCCAACGTCTTCTTGCCGAGTATGCGCTCCAAGGAATTTGTCTCGGTCGCCAACCAGTCGTCTGTCTTTTGAATACCGCAGCTGCCATGGGCCATAATCATCTTTCGAAGCTCCATGACCTCGTCCACGAGCGCAGAGCGCGCGGCCTTTAGAGCCAGGTGCTCCTCCTCGAGCTTCCTCTGCTCGACTTCCAGTGCCTGTTCCGCTTCCTTCTTCTTCCGGCGGCACTTGCTAGCAGCCACCCGATTCCGTTCTAGGAACTTTTGCCTCCGAACTTTGTCACCGTGGCTAGCACCAGATCTCTTGCGCTTTTTCTTGGGCGCCGGCTTCTCCGCCTTGGATGTGGTGACAGACAGTAGCAAATTGTCAATTTCCTCTTCTTTGAAGTGCACTCCGTATGCAGTGTCCTCAGCCGGCTTTGGCACCCCCACACCGGTGGACGTCGGCTCCGTCTTAATGCCGTCGCCGCGTGGGAGAGTGGGGAACAGTAGGTGTGAAAAGTTCTCGGACTCGTCGGTCTGGTTGGTCGGCGCCAAGTCTTCGTCCATGGATCCCGAGAAGTCCGGACTCGGACTCCCAGACGACTCCGGATTGTTGGTGAGCTCGAATTGGGGCCCGGACAGCCAACTCGGGACGACTGTATTGCTTAGATCGCCATCGTCAAATAGATTCTTCCCAGTAGCCAAACTGGCCAGTTGGTGTTCGCCATGAGCATTCAGGTCGACCATCGGGCTATTGTCGGGGTCGTCTTGCATAATATGCGGGAGAGCGGAGCACTCGATGTCGGCCAAGTACTCGCTCAGGAAATCATCTGTTGCATCCATGTTGGCGTAGTGGATGTCCAGTACAGGGACAAAGTCTGGTTGCAGACGTGGAGAAGGATAAGCCAGCTTGGGCACAGGAGAGCGCGGCTCATATAGAGCTGCCCAAAGGGTGAAGAGACGTCGCCGGAAGTGGGTATCTTGAAAACTCGTATAAGAGGGCCGGCTGGAGTATACCTACTTGACAGATCGTAAACCCGGGATAGGCGAAAAAGGGGAGCTTTCGAAAAGCCGAGCAAGTAGAAGAAGAGATCTTGATGCGCAGGTCTTGGCAACTGTTTTAGGACGAGGGGAAATGCGTGATGTGAATGCCGGATTGTAGGCAGCACAGCAAATACAGCGGCAAGTGAGCAACTGAGCAACTGAGCAACTGAGCAACTGAGCAACTGAGCAGCAGCAGCAACAACAACAATGCCAATGATCGTGATGATCGTGGTGGTCCAGTGGCCGAGGTAGTGGTGGTGATAAGTGCTGTTGCTGTGAAGGGATGAATGATAAACACAAAGGATGGGTCGAGCTATCAGGTGGTTGGCAACGGCACGCCGATCACACGCACAGTGGACAAGAAGATTGTATGCGTGCGGCGAAGGAGAGATGCTGTGAAGTAGAGATGGAGAGGCCAAGAGACGGCGAGATAGAGATTGGAAATATTTACTTTAAGAAACAAGGAAACAAGGAATGCAACGGGGGCGAGAGAGTTTGGGGAAAGAGGGAAGGTCTGGAAAGAGGAATGTCTCAGAGGGAAAGGGCGAGACACCAGCTCTGCTTATAGGCCAGGGGACCATTTGAGGGGAACGAGTACTTTCCAAATTCCCCAGCACCAGCACCGCCGCCGAAGGAGACAGCTTGCAAAGGGAAGGTGTACGAGAGGAGTACTTCGAACAAAGTGGAGGCCCAAGTCTCGCCCGCCCAGCACAGCGGCCGGGCAGGAATGGAGAAGCGAGACCGACCGGTCATGTATCTTGTATCTCCCTGGTTGCGCCTGCCCGCCTCAAGGTGCCGCAGCTTTCTTTGCGGGAAGGTGTGGGTAGCTCTTGCTCTGGGCCAAAGAAGAAAAAAAAATAAAAAAAAAAATAAAGAAGCAAGCTGTGACTGCCTGCTTTAGCGTCCAACAGACACGCCAACAGCGACGGCGTTGGGGCGATCGCCGGGCAAGGGCCAGCTTCTATCCGGGGAGCTGACTCTGCAGACGAGTACGGAGTACGGAAGTGTACTCGTATATCGTACGAATAAACTCTGCATGCACTGCATGCAGTGTGCTCCGTGTGGCATGCCAGTGCGGTGCTCCTGGCCTGCAGTGCAATGCACAGTACTCCGTACGAATTACTCGTACTGACTGCTGGGGATCAATTGTACTCGTATCTTACTCGTAGCTAGGGGGATCGGCAACTGCCCCTGCTGCTCGAATTCCTGGCAGGAACGACTTGAGACATCCAAAAGCAAAAAGGCAGGTACGAGAAACAGCAACAAAAAAAGCAACTGCCTAATGCCCAATACCCAATACCCAATTCCGGCAGTCCCCCTCTTCCACTCTTCCACTCCTATCCTTTCCTCTGGGTGGGCGGCGGGCGGAGACAGCGGCGACGCGCGGCGACGGCGGCGACGGCTGCCTCCCTGATACAGATAGGCCATTATAATTTTTTTACGGAGTATTCCCTTTTTCTTTTCTCTCCCCCCCCCTCCTACTAGATTTGAGGGCGGGGCAGACAGGACCCACCCCTGCATTGATTATGGACTGAGTAAGATCGATATGCTAGCGGCGCCCAAAAGCAGCAAGAACAAGAGCCCGGAAAAGAAACGAGACGAAAAAAAAGAAGGAGAAAGAAAGAAAGAGAAAGAGAAAGAAGAAAGAAAAACGCAAAGAAACGGAAAAATGGGGGAGAAATAGGGAAAATAGGAAAAATAGGAAAAATAGGAAAAATAGGAAAAAAAAGGAAAAAAAGGGAAAAAGGGAAAGAAAAAAGAAAAGGGAAACGAGAAACAGCAGGAAATCACGTTCTAGGGCGGCTGGTTCCCTGTCCCCCTCGCTGTCCGCTCGTGCCTAGGCAGCGAGATTCTAGACCGTGGTCCAATCGTTCTTTGTCCTGGATGATCCAAGGCCCCAGCAGCGGGCTAGCGAGCTGGCGTTCCCAGGCCCGCAGGACAAGAATCAGAAGCAAAGCATGCGGTTGGGTAGGATCGCTGATGCCGCGCGGTGCCGCGTGGTGCCGGAGGAGGAGGGGAAAGAAGGACAGAGAGAGGAGGGAGGAGGAGGTGCACCACACTAGAGGTTTGGGCCAGGCAGGAGCGAACAAGGCACGAACCCACTCACACCTGACCGGGGAGGGACATCCTGGTCACTAGGTATCTATCGTATCTTCCATCGAAGGAATTCGATCATCGTAGATCAGAGATGAGAACCGTCAGACAGGCACACACAAACAAAGGCTTCTTTCTCGTTTCTGAATCAGGCCCCCCCCATTTCCCGTCGGGAGCGCCGTGTTCCGTATACCGTATACCGTATACCGTATTCCGTACTCCGTATAGAGAGCCAATGCCATGCGAGTAATACGATACCATGAAACAAGTTGTTTGTTGGACGACTCAGCAGTTCGAGTTCGAGTTCGAGTTTGCGTTCAAATTCTGCAACAACTCGGCCAACTAACTCGCAAATAACATTCCCCGTCGGCGTTTCCGTTGGAACTCGCTTCCGCAGCCGCATCCGAGGTCAGCCGCCTTCTCTGGACGCATAGTATCGGACTTGCCTCATCTAGAGTGGTATGATTCGTTCCTGCCATCACCCCGTGTACCGAGTATACAGGGTAACAACAAAGACTGGTTGGCCGCAATATGTGGCTAGTGAGGTGGCTGGTGATGTGAGGTGCCACCGGTCACGTGAACCTGCCGCGTCGCGAGAGAGGTGGCACCCAAACGCGTCTGCCCCTCCAAGCTATACAGTTCTGCGTACTCTGTACTCTCAACACATACACGCCCACCATGGACCAATCTTCTACGCCACGCGTCAGTTGTCCGTACCTCAACAGCTACGTTGGCCGCAACGTGCTGATCGTCGGCAAGGTCGTACAACTGCGCGGCGAAAACGGCGTGTTGGATGCTGACGGACACATTACGGTGAATCTGAATCGGGTGCGCACGGCTAATGGTCTGAGAAAGAAAAGAAAAGAGAAAGAGAAAAAAACAACTAACGGCAGGCTCTTAGGAATCCCACCTCATCAATGGTAATGCGGCACAAGTCGTGGGCAAGGTGACACCGGACCTGTCGATCAAGGTGCTGAGTGCTCAAGATCTGGGGCTTGACGTCGGTGGGTACTTTTTATTTTGGAGGGGGGAGGACAAGGGGAAAGTTCCGTGATGGCTAACCTGTTGGCAGATCTCGACCTGAGTCAGAAGTTGGTGGAAATTGCACAGCAGTACAAATCCTTGTTTGTGTATGACGCCAGCGCATGAGGCATTGAGGAGGTAGCCCGGTTCCGTCCGGTCAGGATTGAGAGGGGGATGAACCGGGATGAGCGAGAGCAGAAGACCGGTGGCTGCGCCGACGTCTTCGTGGCGGCATTGGATTTCTGGCCGATCTACGTCCATGTCGTCACCAGATGGACCGGTCGTATGACAAGACCACCGGGTCATGTCAGAGAGGCCGCCGGGTAGTCCTTTCGGTCGAAAATATGGCAAATAACCGCAAAAAACAAAAAAAAACGAAGAAAGAAAATGAATGAATGGATCTACCATCTGTCAGGCGGTAGCGGCGTTGTGCCGCTGTACCGCTGTACCGCTGTACCGGTGAAGCCGCTACTAAGCTTACGGATGTGTGCCACTATCGGCCGTATGAGGGTGTGGACACGGATGGCCATCCGGTTCTACGAGATCTGTGTGGCAAACTACAGCGTCATATCTGTTCCTTGGTGTGTTTCTCGTTCTCGTTTCTCGTTTCTCGTTCTGTTTGTTCCGTTTGTCCTCGTTTTTCATACAGTGTACATGAAATATACATGGTGGCACTAGGCGGCTCTTCTGGTTCGTGTGGCTCTTTGCTATATTGAAAATACATCATGCTGCAATGAGATATGGGACAGGGCAGCAAAAGCAAAAAAAGACTGAGACTGCCAGCAGACAAAAGGCTGAAAGGCATACATAAGATACATACACTAACTCCTTTGCTCGGCTGTACCGTCGCTAAGCATGACCGCTTGAAAAACGCCCTGGTATGATGGAAAACAGGCGCTGCAAGAGAGAATAAAAATCAAAAAAAGCAAAGCAAGCCACACGTAAGAGGGGACACGCTTAGTCACATATCCAGTCATGCATGGCCGTCCATGGCGTCGTCAGGAAACACCGTCCCGCTAAAGTCCGTCCACAGCGCGTCGCTGTCAACCGTGAGCGTCTCGCCAAATGCTACCTGATGCTGCTTGTTGCTGCTGCTGTGGCCGTTGATGTGGCCGCCGCCCGCTTTGCGTCCCAGCAGCGGCGACGAGCTCGGCATCACCAAGTCTGTGTCCAGGTACGAGCTGAAGTCAATGTTCACGGCTGCAGCGTGGAAGCCTCCATTGATCCCGTCGTGGTCCATGCTGGCCAGACTCGTCAGGTCAAAGTCTCCCAGTCCGTGCGATGGTGAACCCGTTGTAAAGTCGTTCGCCTCCAACAATAGTTGGTTCAGCGTCGATGTAAATGGCGTATCAAATGTCATGTCGCCCACTTGGAACGGCGCGTGTAGACTCTGCCTGCCGGGCGTCGCTATTGTCGCCGCCATTGTCGCTGCCACGGCACGTCGCTTGCTGGAGCTTGTGTGCGCCGATCGCGGCGTCTTGGATGGCGTTCGCTGCACCGTCACGAGCCCCTCCGAAGGCGACTTGGGATAGTGCACCACAGAGCGGATCGACTTGGTGATGCTTCGAGTCATCGGCCGGTGGTTGGGCGTCGGGCGCGTCGGCGTCTTGAATGGTCCGCTGAGCCCTGGCACCGAAGAGTCGGATCGAGGCGGTGGCGTCGAGGGTCGCGTAGTCGAAGAAGGAGGAGGCGTGCCAAAGAGGTCCACCATATCGTCTCTCGTCTTTCTCGAAGAGCTGTATTCGCCCCCGTCTGCCACATCCTCGCTGCAGCCGAGCTTGCCCGTCGATGCCTTGCCCGTTGCTGTGACGACACTGTTTCCGTCCAGCTCGCCCAGTACCTTGGGAACACCGTCTTTGCGGGGCGACGGGAACAGAAGTCGCCGTGTGCTGCCAAAGGCATTATCATCGATCGCAATGGGACTCTTGGCTGTTCCGCTCCCCCGCGAATGCGACGACCGCAGTCCCTGCTGGTTGGCACCGCCAGAGGCAGGCTCCCGGTTAGACCCTGCCTCAAAACCCGACTGGTGTTTGCCCTGTTCGGCCGAGGTGCCGGCGACGGCTGTCGCTGCCAGTGCTGTCGGCGCTGCTGTCGTTGCTGTCATTGCTGTCGTTGCTGTCGGTGCTGGCAGTGCCGCTGCCGGTGCTGGCGTTGGTTCTTGTACCGCAGCCACGCCAACCGCTTCCTCCACGTCCAGTGGCCCAGCTGGGTCCGTCGTAAAGTAGGCTTCCGACGTGAGCTGCATCTGCGGGTCGCTCTTTGTCCGCGGCTTCTTAGAGCGAGATCCTCCGTTCTTGGAATCCCGTTTCCTCCGCGGCTGGTTCAGCCGAGAGGCGTCCCGATCCCATCTGTCCGACGGCCGGTGGCTTTTGAATTTGCCGAGCCAGATACCACACGCTGAACACGAGTCAGAGGGAACTGCTTGCGAAGGGGGGCACGAGAAGAACTCACGATTGCACAACAGCATTTGCGTCCACTGCTTGCTGTCTTCCGTAGGTCCCAGGGCTTTCTTGACCAGCCGGTGCTTGGTAGGCTTGCCCTCTTCGTTGCGCTCGAGCACATCAATGGCCGTCACATGGCCAGGCTTCTCCGAGTACTCGTGATACCCGGGCTCGCCGTCGTGATCCTGTGTCCACATCTTGCGCCAGGTAGGCGTCTCAATGGCTCCGCAATTCTGGCAAAACGGTGGCATCTCGCCACTCTCAATGGCCTTTTGCAGCCGTTCTCGAATGGCAGCCTTTCTCACCAGATTCTTGTTCGATCGTGGCTGGTCGTTGTCGCTCGGTGGGCATGCTGCCTCGGAGAATGCTGTCGGTGCCGGTGGCATCGCCGGTAATGCCAGAGGATGTGGTGCTGCTGGGTCGCTTGCAGGGACAGCAGAAGTTATCGAGTGCGCCGGAAGGTCGCCGTTCATGGAGCTCAGAAACATGTTGTTGGGAAGGTGCTCGGGCATGGGCAGAGCAAAAGGGGGCTGCACGGGCTGTACGTCCTCCATGGGGGTCGTATTCGGTTGAGCAGAATGCTCGCGCTCATTCTCTGCAGAAACCAGCCTCGTCAGATCCACCATCTCGTCGCCGATGCGCGCGTCCTGTGTTTCCGCGGCTGTCGGCAGCGTAGGCTCTGCAAGTGCTGGTCCTGCAGGCGTGGGCGCAGGTGTTGGTGCAGCAGATTCGGCCTGCGAAGTCGGTCCTGCTGGTGGAACATTGACCATGTGATCGTTCAAGGGCAGCGGAGGCAGCGACTGCGCTTGCTGTTGCTGTTGCCGCGGCTGTGGTTGCTGTAGCTGTTGTAGATGCTGTGGCAGATGAGCAGGCTCCGAGTATGAGCGCTGGAGCGAGGCCGGCACTGATTTCCCGTTTCCGCCTGCTGCCTTTTGGCCTTTCACAGGCTTAGGCTTGGGCGGTGGCGGCGGGTTGTAGATGCTCGTGACAGGCAGCAGTTCCGGCGGGCCAGGATTCATATGCATAAATGAATACTGTTCTACTGGCCGAGAAGAGTTTCGCCTCTGGGCCGAAGGACGCTGGCTCGTTGCATGGGAAGCAGGCTGGGCGGGCATGGACACCTCGGAAGGAAAAGGCGCCGGAGTTGGCGCAGCAAATTCCTTGGGCGTACAGGCAGGAGGCTGCATGTTCAAGTCGTTCATGCAGTCGTCCTCGTCAAACATGTCGTCCATGCCGCCGCTCATGAACCCCGAGTCCGGCTGTGGTCGAGGCATCGGAGGTAGAATGGGGCTGGATGGCATGGGGCTGGACTGCCGCACGTAGGTTGTCGACCGAGGTACAGGCGGGGACGAGCCTATATCTGCCGGACTGTCCTCGGGCGTGTAGTTTTCCGGAGAGGGAGCAATCGACTCGGTGGGAGAGCGAGCGTCGGCGGAGCGCGTAAACAAATGGTCCTGGTCTGGGAAGGTGCTGCGATCAAAGTCGGCCAGCGACTCGCGTCGGGACTTTTGCGCCATCATCTTCCGGACATGGTGCTGACTGGGAGGGACGCCCTGTGGCACGGGCGTGGGGGCTCGTGGAAGCTCCTGCAGGTGCGAAGTACACGAGGGACCGTTGTGACTGTCGCTTCCGGGCATGGGCGCAGACATGATGGGTCTGAGTTGGCGCAGAGAGCCAGACGTGCTGGCGGCGACACGCAACGAGTCTGGAGGCATATCCAACGTCTTGCTGGGATAGTCGGCCTTGGTGGTCTTGACTCGCTTTCTCTTGGAACCGTCGTCCGGGTCGGGGTCTGTGGGCAGCTCTTCAGCAGCTGAGGTGTTGCCATCGACAGGCTGTCGCTTCCTGGGACGGCCACGCGGGCGGCCCGTGGGAACTCGTGACCTTGCACGGGAGGAAGGTCTGGATGGACGAGGCGCAGGTTCGCGCGGCTGAATAGGCTCAGCGGGTGGTGTGGAGGTCCTTGCAGGCTCGTCGAGGGCCATGAGCAACGGGGGTGGGGAGCCGGCAGCAGGCTTGGGAGCGAGCAGGGGATGAGCGGATTTGGGGAGGAGGGAGGGAGGCATGGAGGACTGGCGAGAGGCGGGTCTAGAGCCTGGCCTTGAAGCGGCGGACATGGGCCGCGGCTGGAAATGGGCCGTGTCTGGGCGAACGGGCACGAGACCAGGATATTGCACGGCGGAGACGCTGGCGGAGCGGCCGAGTGCTGGGTTGGCCTGGAGAAAGGAGTTCCACTCGGTGGTGTCGGTGGGAGTGGGTGCATTTTTGGGCTGGGAAGCGTCACCGCCGGCGGTGGTTTCAGAACGCAAGGAGCGGTGGACTTCGGTGAGTTTGAGTTTGACTTCGAGGGTCTCGCGAAGGCCGTTGCCGAAGATGGCGAGGACGTTCTTGGTGACTCGGCCGGTGACCATCTTAGGGCCATCGTCTGGGGGAGTAGGCGAGGCAGAAGAGGTCAGGTCGAGAGCCCAGGAAAGCATACCTTGGCCGACCAATGGGGTATCGGGTTCGGAGTAGTCGTATGCATAGATGGTGTAGTCGTGCTCGGTCTGGGAAATGATCTCGGGGCTGCAGTGGGCAATGGCCTGCAAACAAGTGCGAAGATCGGTGACGCCAATCCAGTTGGTCTCGTCCAGAGGAATGGCCTGGACCTGAAGAGTTTGTGGCCAACGGGCAAGGCAGTTGACCCGGCCATCCTTGTCAAAGGTGTAGTGTACCTTTACTGTGAGGAGTTAGCAGGAGAGAGAGGAGAGAGGAGAGAGGAGGAAAGAGAGGAGAGAGGAGAGAGGAGGGAGGAGACGAGGAGACGAGACGAGACGAGAAGAGAAGAAAAAGAAAAAGAAAAAGAGAACATACAGCCCATTGGACGGACTTGTAGTCCCATTTCTTCTGCCTCACTGGCAGGAATACCAGGCAGTTGCTGGCCGGGCGCCGACATCCAGGCATTGGCAGCGGGAGAGGCCATGATGCCGTGATCGTGGACGTCGTAGAAGCAATTAAATGTCGTGCCCCATGGAGGGTGGTCTCGTGGTCCAGTAGTCGTCGAGAGGATGTGTCTTTTGCCAGCAATCGAGAAAGAGATCAATAAGACGGAGACGACAGAAAGAGAGAGAGGGTGAGCCGAGGCAAGGAGGAAAAGGCGGAGGAAAGAGACGTGAGAAGTAAAGAAGAAGAAGAAAAAAAAGAGGGCCACGGAGGGGACAAAATGGTGAGAGAAGCCAAAGGTTGGAAGGGGTAGAAGAATACAAAGTATGGAGTAGAATGGGGGTTAATTAGAGAGGCTGGACGGGGTCGTGTCTTTTTTTTTCTTGTGCTCTGCTCTGCGCGTGAAGTTCGCGTCGTGACTTCTTTCCAGGTGCCGAGCGCTAAAGGGCCAGTGGAACTTTGCTGGCTAGACGACAGCCCCTAGGTGGGCCCACCAAACAGGTAAGAGCGCTGCAGGAAGAACAGAAGGATGCCAGAAGGGTGCCGGAAGGGTGTCAGAAGGGCTGCAGGAAGGACCAATCGTGTCGATCCAGACGGTACCGCGAGGAAAGAGGCACCCTGAACCCCAAGGCCGTCGTCCTCTGTAAGATACGATACGGAGCAAGATACGGAGTACTGCGACGATATCGTGCTCAATATAAGTGGGTCTCAGCTGAGACGCGCCGAGACACGTGAACGCGCTGCAGAGCTGGGCCGGTCGGTTCCTGGGGGGGCTGTGGCTGGTGCACGCAAGCCACAGGGGTAGGTATCATGCAGTGTTCTGATTGGCTGGCTGCTAGAGGAGAGCAGGAAGGTCGCAAATCCGCCGCCAAATGGATGGACAAGCAGTCCGTCGTCCCGTCGGGGATGGGCTGTCCGATTTCCTGTCGTTCCGAGACCAAGAGGAGGGAGGGATAACGCGCTCTTTGGCAGAAGCAAACAAGGGCAAGATTCGCGCTGGCGGCCGCAGTCCTGTCGGAGGGGCCGTCTGCCCTATTTATACTCTGGCCAGAGAGGCTATCCAGAGGTAGGTGCACCTGTCTGTCTGTCAGCCTGCCTGCCTTCCTGCTTTCTTGTTTTCCTGCCTGCCTGCCTACTCCCTCCTTCCCTGTTTGTCTCCCTCCCTGCTTGTCTCTTGCTCGTCATCTGCGACGTCGTCTTTCTTTCGCACTTGCCTTTTTTTGTTCCTGACCTGTGCTTGCCCCACCTGCCTTTCGCAGACACCTGTCGCCTGTCGCCTTTCGCCGCCGTCGTGATCCCCGAATAATTCGTCCCTTGCATTCACCCCGTGCCCCGCTTTCGTCCACAGCCTGCCGCTTTGAAGCCGCACACCGCCACGCCTCGCACCCGGCGATGTCGCCTATTGCCGGATGCCGCTTTTTTTTCTCGCTGGTCACCCACCATGTCCACCCGCCTGCACCGCCACCTCACCAATCACATAACACCGTTCCTCATACGCCTGACACACAACCGCTAAATCGCGATGCGTAAACAAACTCGTCATCGCCAATGTACACGATGTTGATTAGTAATCATCCACTCTTTTTCTCTCTCTTCTTTTCCTCTTTTCCTCTTTTCCTCTTTTCCTCTTTCTCTCTTTCTCTCTTCCTTTCTTCTTTTCCTCTTTCCCCTACGTCACGTGCACTCGTAGACAGCAATGATATATATTGTACAATAGCTCTCTACTCTACCCAGACGGCATTTCCCCGTCCGTCCTTGGTCGTCTTGCGCGCAACAATTTCCTCCACCACCTCCTTGACGCCCTGCTTGGCCCGTCGCTGACCGACGATCAGGTTGACCACTTCGCGCGGCGACCGTGTGCCGTCGCGCACGAGCGCCTCGACGTCGGCCTCGGTCGGCAGTGCCAGCCGCGCGTGTGGGTAATCGTGGTAGTCGCGGTCGTTGAGCAGCTCGAGCCGCGGCGGGTCTTCGCGCGTGGGCGGCGCAAAGTAGGGTTCCGTGATGCTGCCGCTATCGACAATATCGCCGAGCGTGGCCGGCTGCCAGTGCGGCCGGGTCTTTTCTTTGCGGATGAGCAGCGACGACACGCCTTCGGTGAAATCGTGGTGGCGCATGAACCGCGCCGCCATGAGGTGTTCGCGGCGGAACGTCTCGGCGAGCGACCAGCTGCCGCCGACGCGCATCTGCCGCAGCGTGACGTGCACCGATGTGGGCGAGCGCTGGGCGAGCGTGTTGAGCGTCTTGGCGGCCCAGGCGCGCAGGAAATCGGCAGCTGGCGACGCATTGGACGGCGCCGCCTCGGCCTGCAGCGCGGCCACGATGGCGCCGACGCTGTCGCCACTGAAGCAGCGGTCAATGGCACGTCGCAGCTCGCCGGCCAGGACCATGGGCTGGTCGTGCGGCAGGCCGGTGACGAACTCTTCAATGGTGGCGTTGATCATGTCGAGGCGCGTATCGAGGGAGTCGTAGTCGCGGAACCGCAGCTCGGCCAGACGAGCCTCCAGTGACGGCAGGCTCGTCGAGTGCAGGTAGTGCGTGGCGATGCCGGCATAAAAGACGTTGGGCCCGACGAGACGCTCGCTGGTCAGGGCCAGGTACGTGCCGACGGCGCCGGGCATGCGCGGCAGGAAAAAGGAGCCGCCGACGTCGGGGAAGAAGCCAATGTTGGTCTCGGGCATGGCGAAGACGGTGCGTTCGGTGGCAATGCGCAGCGGCGCGTGCACGCTGAGGCCCACGCCGCCGCCCATGGTGATGCCGTCCATCAGGGCCACGTACGGTTTGCGGTACGTTGCGATCAGGTGATCCAGCTGGTACTCGAGCGCAAAGTAGTCGGCCGATTGCCGCTGGCCTTTGGGTCCGGTCGCATTGGCTTCGGCCAGCGTCTTGACGTCACCACCTGAACACAGCGCCTTGCCGCCGGCGCCCTTGAGCACCACCACGTTGGCCATGTCCGACTTCTCCCACTCCAGCAGGCGCGGCGCAATCTTGCGGATCATGGACGCATCCAGCGAATTGTACTTGCTCGGTCGGTTCAGCTCCACCGTCCGCAGACCATATATGCTCTGGAATAGCACGTCTTCGGGTTCATCGTCTGGCAACGGCTTCCATTGGTCGGCCGCGCTGGAAGCGGACGCCGATGCCGACGCCTTGGCAGTGGTCGACATGGGCGCATGCGGCAGAATCCGGGCGCGGAGAGGCATGATTCGACAGGTCAGCCGACAGCTGGCGGCGATATTTGCTGCTGTTGCTGCTGCTGCTGTAGGACCAGCACGGGGGAGAAGCGTGCGGGAGAACATGAGGTGAGAGTGGCTGCTGCGTCAGACGTGTGGGCAGCTTCTTACAACATCCGTCTCAGAAATGTGCCGGCGCGCTGGAGGAGTGCTCGGCAACGTATTTTACCTCGGCCTGTGACGTCGAGAGGTTGAGGGGAGAAAAAAAAGCTGACCCGAGACCACTCAATCCGGTTAGATAAGCCCCATAATAAGCTTCAGCCAATGGAAGAGCTGCACAGTGCCACAGTGCCAACAAACATATATTCGCACGCTCGCGGAGTATCGCACAACCAGGCATTCCGGATATCTCTTACTTCACGCTTCGTACAGTATGCTTATTTGTTCTATCTACTCTATACAGAATACCTAGCCAGACAGCCCCTCAAAGAAGCAGGCCAGGCCCCATGCACCCGGATCCGGCACCTTCTCAAATCCGCTGCCGCCCACATAGACCGCCCGGCCCAGGCTTGCCTGCATGCCCTTGGTCTTGTCGGCGCCCGCACGACCTGCCGCTGCCGCTGCCGCCACATCACCGCTCGTCTTGTCCAGCGTCTCCACAAACGGATACAGCGCGTCAATGAGCGTGCGGTCGCCCGGCCGTGCCGGCGTGTAGCGCGAGAGCGCATCACAGCTCTGGCGCAGAGCTGCGCCCCAGTTGACCTGGCTGCTCGTGGCAGCGGCTGCCTGCTGGCGCAGCGCGTGTACGAGCGCATTGAGGAAGATGGCAAACAGCGCACCCGAGGTGCCGTCCATGGACATCTCGACAACAGGGACAATGGCAGCCACGTCGGCGACCGCGTCGCCCGTGAGCGCGCCCGGCTGGGCCAGGTGCTGCAGCACGGCTTCAGAGCCGCGACGCAGGCCCGTGCCGCAGTCGCCGTCACCCACAATCGTGTCGTACTGCGTAATCTCGGGCTCGGCAGCAATGACGCGGTGCAGGCCGCGCTCCAGCGTGGCACGGAAGACGGCAGGGTCGGCACGAAGACCGCTGGGAGGGAAGTCGGTAGCAGTGGGAGCTGTCGGCACTTCAGCCGCAGCTGTGGTAGTTGTCGTTGTCAGCGGCGCAGCGTTCCAGGTGGACGCCGGGATGGGTGCCGTCCAGCCAGTGGCCTCGGCCGGGTCGTCGAGCAGCTGCAGCAGCGACGGAGCATCGCTGCCGGTGAGGCCCGTGTCGACGCCGACATTGAGCAGGCTGATGCTGAAACCGAGACCGTTGAGACTCGTCATGTAGGTACCGCTGAGCACGCGCACAGGCTTGAGCTTCCAGTCGGCGTCCAGCTGATTGACCACCTCGGCCGTAATGCCGCCAAGCTCGAGGACGCTGACGCCGCCGAGGTTGTTGACCATGAGGACGATCTCACCGGCAATGGGCACAAATGCGCGGTCGCTGTCGGCAGGGTCCAGCAGCTGGCGCAGCAGGGTGCGCACAAGTTCAGGCAGAGCGAGGCCGCTGGCACGACCCGATCCGGGCTCGTTGTGGATGCCCATGCCGATCTCGACCTCGTCGGCCGTGAGGGCGTCGGCAGCGTCAATGGGGCCGCGACCGGGCACGTGGACGTGCTCGAGGCTAGCGCCGACACTAACAAGGTTGGCGGCGGTGATGCGAGCGACGCGGGCAACGTCTTCGAGAGAATAGCCACGAGCAGCCAAAGCGCCCGACAGCTTGTGGACCAGGACAGTACCGGCAATGCCGCGACGGCCCACCTTGCCAGCCTTGGCGCGACCGACGCCGACATCATCGCCGACGACGACCATCTCGACGGCGACACCGGCAGCCCGTGCCTTTTCGACAGCGACGCCAAAGTTGAGGACATCGCCTGTGTAGTTCATGACGGTCACGAGAACGCCCGAGTCACGTGGCACGCGTCCGGCAATAGCGGTACGGACCTGCTCTGTAGACGGCGACGCAAAGATGGTGCCGGCGACAGCAGCTGTGAGCATGCCGGGGCCGACCATGGACCCGAAGCTGGGCTCATGGCCAGAGCCACCGCCGGAGACGATGGAAACAGTTGGCTTGGAGAAGCTGCTGCTGAGATTGGCCGCTGTGCGGTAGACAATCTTGTGCTCCGCATCCAGGGCCACAGCTGGGTTCGTGTAAGTGATGGCACGCAGGGCCGAGTTGACCAATAGGGTCGGGTCGTTGATAAAGTGCTTGGCCGCAGCCATGATGACGACGAGAGACGAATGACGGGTGACAAAAGATGAGGGATGAGAAAATGAAGTACACAGACACAAAAAAAGGAGGGAAATAGTTGGAGAGAGAAATAGGCGCACGAAGGGAAAACAGCAGACCAGGAAAGAACAATGGGCTGTGACGGAGGCATTTGACAGTTCGTTTAGTGGGTAAGTGGGGTCTGTGCGGGGAAGTTCTCTGCCACTCCCCCATGGCTCCATGGTACAGTGGCGAGCCTGGGGCCATTGTCGGGGTGGTTCGGTGTTCTGACCGAATCGAGGCTTGCTTGGCGCTCCTTCTGGCGCTTGCTCTTGCCTGTTCGGGCTCCAAATCCTGTCCATACGAGACGCCGTCCGTGGGTCCGTTTTGCGCTCCGTTTACCCCGTTTCGTCTGCTTCTTGTAAAGATATTCACATTAATTCTATCGTGATAATTCTTCCTATTCCAAACGCCAAACATGCATCATTCATCGTCGCTGTCCACCAGGAACCCTCCTTTCGCCCGCTGTCTCTTTTTTCCCACCACCACATCTGAATCAGAGTTGTCCTCTTTGTCCTCGTCCTCGTCCTCTTTGTCCTTCTCTTTGTCAGCAATCATCTTATGAGGACTCGACATTGGAGTATCGTCCGTCTCCATCTGTCCCTCGTTCTCGTCCTCACTACTGCTGTCCACAAATCCTCCCACGACTCGTCGCCTCGGCTTCTTAACCACCTTCGCAACGACCGGCTCGTCTTCGCCCGATGTCTCCTCATCTGTCTCGGACGATTTTCTTCTTTTCCGCCTTCCAGCAGCACTCGTAACATCTTGTGACAACGCCGTCGACTCGTCGTCGTCGTCCGACAATACAACTGCCTTTCGCTTCGGTTCCGGGACTGCTGCTGCTGCTGCTGCTCCGCCAGCCTCGTCCAGAATGGCCTTGTGCACACGTTGACGAATGGCTTCTTCGCGCGCATAGAATTCGCGATCTCGCTCGTCGTCTGTATCGTCGTCGCTCGCATGCACATATATATCGCTCTTGATGCGCCGGGCCTTTTCCAGCTCCTTCTGTCGCCGCTTCCGCGCTCGCTCGTCCAGCTCCTCTTCTGTCGGTCCCAGCTCTTGGTCTTCGTCGCTATCGTTGCCGCGACGCCGTCGCCGTCGAATCGTCTTCTTCCGTCCCTCCAGCCCGTCTTCCACCACTTTGCGCGCTGTTGGACCGCCGGCCGGAAACAGAATCTCGTCGTCGCCGAGGCCAAGCCCGTCGTCGTCGTCATCGTAGACGGCCTTCTTGCGCGCTGCAGTCTTGCGCCGCAATTGGTCTTCGGCCGACTGGTCGTTGTCGAATACGGGCGGATCAAACTCGGCTCGCTTGATAAACTCCAGCGACTCCTGCAGCTGGTCGGCCGTCAGCGCTCCCGGCACCACCCACACAGAGTCGGCCGTCTCGTCAATGGACGGCACCAGCCGCTCAAAGCCGACCAGCTTCATCAGCAGACGTAGATGCGGGTTCTTGAACATGGCCTTGCGGCAGGCGTCATCTTCAGGACGAATAGCTGTCACGTGTTAGAAGGCAGGCGGCAAAACAAGGAAAAAGGAAAAAGAAAACTCACTAGTAGCAGAAGCCTCTCTGGTCTGTTGGGCTTCAGTCGGGTTCTCTGTCGTGTTCTCTGTCGTGTTCTCCCCATTCGTACTGTTTGCCGCGTCGACTGCTGTGTCCAGTGCTTGCCATGCCCGTCTCTCGGCCTCGGCCTCTGTCAGCTGCTTCTTGACCCAGGCCAGATGCTGGTGCTGATTCTTGTCGAGCAAGACGCCCACGGCAATGGCAATCTGGCGGTCGCGCTCGACAACGTTGCGAAATTCAAGCTCAGCTGCTGGTCGCGGGTTCGTCGTCGACACAGTCTGCTTGGCAAAGCCGTATTCGAGGAAGTGAGCAGTGCCGGATGTCTTGGAGAAGAGCATCTCAATAATCAGCACCGGCCGCTCCTCGATCTTCTTGACACACTTGCGCAGGATCTGCTTGGATAGCTCCTCCCAGTCGCGGTAGACAGTGCTGCTCTTGTTGAGTGGTTCCGGGCCTTTGATCATGTCGAACAGCAGCCGGATAATGTCGACACGGAAGAGCATCACGCTCATCTCCTGCTTAAAGGCCACTCGGTAAAAGAAGCGGTGCGCCCGCTTGAGTTGCGTGTCCGTCAGATCGTTGTAGTTGGTCGTGAACTTGACAAATGTATCGATGACGCCCTGTGCCACAAACCGCATCGCAAACCGCTTAAAGTCGAACTTGCGCTCCGAGCTCGTCTTATGCGCCATCGCCTCGTCGTTGATTGATTCATCGTCGTCTTCCCCATCAACATCCTCGAGCGCGTCCTGCGCAGCTCCTTCATCGTCGCCGTCTCCGCCCGCCGTCTTCGCTTCTGCCGCCGCCTTCGCCTTGGCTGCCTTCTTCTTCTTGCGCGTGCGCCGCCGCGAACGCACTTGCAGATCGACGTTTTGCTTCGAGTAGGCCTCGAGGATGCGCATGTACGTGTGTGCCAGTTCCGTGCAGGCGTCCAGGTACTCGTGGCCCTGGTCCTTGTAGTTCTTGACAATGTTGGCTATGGCGTCGTGCGTCGACTCCTCGTAGAACAGCCGGCTCAGAATGTTCTCGGCAATCTCCTCGTCGTCTTCCTTCTTCGACTCGCTCATCTCCTGCACCGTCAACAGAATCTGCGTGTAGCACCGCATCACCACCGTCAACTCGCTCCAGTCCTTGTCGTTCTGCGCCTGGTCGAGGACGCGGTTCAGGAAAATAAACATTTCCTGGTTCAGCACGCCGGCCACCAGATTAAACGGACTGACATCATCGTCATTGTCGCCGGTGCCAGCCGCCGCCGCCGCCGCCGCCTTCTTCTTTTTCTGGCCGTTCTTGTGCCGCACCCGCTCCGCCTCGAGAAACCAAGCCACAAGATACAAGAACTGTGAGCGGTGGTACCGCAGCGTGTGTGGTGCTTCGCGGTCAAGACTGCGGCGGACGTGCTGGAAGAGCGGGTTGAAACCGGCATCGAGCAGATCGTTGACGAAGCCGCGCAGCTGTCCGTTGGCACGCGCATTAAGCGTGACCGCAGCGCCGAGGCCCATGAGCTCCTGTTTCTCGTCGCGGCGGCGCGCCCGGCGTGGAAGACGGTACTTTTTGGTCGAGTCCATCTTGCGCTCGCGGGCCGCCGCACTGGACAGGGCGTCCTGGCCCGAGAGCGCGCTCATGCGTCCCTCGCCGCGCTCGACCCAGACCATGGTGCCGAAGCGGCTGTGGCGTGTGGGGGCGTGCTGGCGGAAGGACTGCAGCATGGCGGCCTCCTTGTTCATGAGGGCCGTCAGCTCGCCGGCGTCGGCCGTGTTGCGCTCGGTGTTGTCCATGTAGAGTTTCTGGACGTCGACGCGCTTGACCAGGTGGAAGATGATCTCCATGACCGAAGCGTCCTCGGTGCGGAAGTCTTCGCCCATGTTGGAAGCCATGGCCAGCAGGACCATGAAGATGTCCTGGTAGGCAAAGGCGTCGATGGTGGCCGAGCGCGAGATCTGCGACTCGTCGCCGTCGTAGCGCACGCCGACCGGCGGCTCGATCATGGCCACGTTGCGCAGAAAGAAGAGCACGAGGCGCAGGATGCCCTGGTCGCGCATCGAGCGGTCACCCAGCGACACGGCCATGGCCGGCAGGGCCACACGCACGGCCGTGTGCAAGATCTGTGCCCCGTCAAAGTTGATAATCGCCCGCTTGTAGGCCACCTGCGCCAGCTGCAGCACTGGCAGATGACGGTAGTGGTTGACCGTAGCCGTCTCGACGTCCGTCTCAATGGGCCATGTCAACGGTGTCATGACCTCGTAGCAGGCCAGCGCCATGCGTGCCTTGAACTTCTGGCTTGTGGCGTTCTCCGGCCACATGGCCAGAATGCGCAGCAGGTCGTTGCCCACAAGGTTGGTGTCGGCCAGACAGCGGGCCACATCCATGCGGTTCAGTTTCTGGTCGTGAAATCGGATCCATTTCTTGATGTCGCGCAGTACGTCCAGTGCGTCGTCGCCCAGCTGGTATTGTCCATCTTCGTCGACGCCGCCGAGCTACAGAGTATTAGATATCAGATGCTGTTTCAGAGTCGAAGAGTGGAAAACAGAAAAAAAAAAAAAAAAACTTACAGCTGACACGAGACTCGTGATGTGCGCCCGCACCTCGGGGTGGACAACATCTGTCGGCAGCTCGTCTTGCTCCATGGTCGTCGTTGTCGTTGCGTGAAGCCGTGGCAGTGGTGGACGTTTCTGCTGCAGATGAACTTTACGCGGTCGACGCGTCGCAACTCTTTACGCGTCGGATTGGCCTTATCGTGACCCATTTTAAATTGGAGAAATATGTCGGATTAGTCATCTCCACGTGCTGGGTTTTGCGGGGTTGCACTTGTTTGAGCCGAGGCCGAGAGTAAGCGGACGACAGCCGGGAAGCTTCACAAGAGTACGAGTACTTTTTGGCCATTGCTCCCGTCCAGTCTCTTCCTTTACTCGTACGCATCCTGTTCACACTACACACAACCCATCCCAGCATGGCCAGCATACGACAGACCGGCCGATTGGCCGCCCAGCTGCGGCGCTACAGCTCGACGCCGTTGTCTTCTGCCAGAGAAGTGAAGCGATTGGGTGTCATTGGAGCTGGTCAGATGGTATGGAAGCTGAGGATCAGGAGTCCAGGAGTCCAGATTGTTGTTTTGGCCTGCTAACTTTGCCAGGGTCTCGGAATCGCTCTTGTGGCCGCGCAAAAAGCAGGTCTCCCCGTCACGCTGGTCGACTCGTCGCAAAAGTCGCTCGACAAGGGTCTTGGATTTGCCGACAAGCTCTTGGCCAAGGACGTGTCCAAGTCACGCATCAGCCAGGAAGACGCCGACGCGGCACGAGCACGGTTGACGCCGGTCACGACATTCGACGCACTGGCCGACGTGGACTTTGTGATCGAGGCCGTGCCCGAGATCCCGGCACTCAAGGCAGAAATCTTTGGGAAGCTGGCACAGGTGTGTGCGCCGCACGCGATTATGGCCACAAACACGAGTTCCATTTCCATTACCAAGATCGCCGCAGCAGCCGGCAGCGCCGAGGCCAGCGCCCGCGTGGTGGCGACGCACTTTATGAACCCGGTGCCGGTGCAGAAGGGCGTCGAGATCATCAGCGGACTGCAGACGAGCACAGCCACTCTCGAGACGGCCGTGGCGCTGTGTCGTGCCATGGGAAAGGTGCCGTCGACGTCGGCAGACACGCCCGGGTTTCTGGCGAACCGCATTCTGATGCCGTACATCAACGAGGCCGTCATCTGTCTCGAGACGGGCGTTGGTGACCGCGACAGCATCGACGCCATCATGAAGAACGGCACCAATGTTCCCATGGGCCCGCTGCAGCTGGCCGACTTCATCGGACTCGACACCTGTCTGGCGATTATGCGCGTGCTGCACGTCGAGACGGGCGACTCCAAGTACCGGCCAAGCGTGCTGCTGGGCAAGATGGTCGACGCCGGCTGGCTGGGCAAGAAGACGGGCAAGGGCTTCTACGAGTATTGAGCTGGACGAGCAAATTATTAGATAGAGTACGGGTATGAGTATAAGTATGCGTACTCCGTAGTCCTGTATAAATCTTTGTGATTAGTCAGCAACACGCCAAGTATCGCGGTCTCCACACATCACCGCTAAAACAGGTTTCCACGATAATACCACAACAGCGGTCGAGCACGGCCGCCAGCTCCTGTCCATGGCATCCTAAACCAAGAGGTGTCGTCCCCTTTCGTTTGCTGTTCCATCCACCTGGCGACGTCCAATGGCCGCCCAAAGCTCCCGAGAAGACCCTCCGGGGCCGAGAGCCTATGATGCTCCGCCGCGTTGGTGGAAGATTCATCTCTTCCGCGGCATGCTCAACGATGTCCGTCGACGGGCGCCGTACTATGCCAGCGACTGGCTAGACGCCTGGGACTACCGTGTTGTGCCCGCCACGGTGTACATGTACTTTGCCAAGTAGGTGCCAGACAAAGAGAGAGAGAGAGAAGAACCTCCAGACTGACCATATCAGCATTCTGCCGGCCTTGGCCTTCTCGCTCGACATGTTTACCAAGACCAGCATGCACTACGGCGTCAATGAGGTGCTTCTGGCCTCGGTCTTGGGAGCCGTCGTCTTTGCCGTCTTGGCCTGTCAGCCACTGGTCATTGTCGGAGTGACAGGTCCCATCACAGTATTCAACTAGTTCGTGTGCTCTGTTTTTCTGAGTGCTGAGTGCTCTGAATGTTCGCTGACTGCCAGCACCGTCTACGACATCATCCATCCCCGCGGCACCGACTATCTCGCCTTCATGTGCTGGATTGGTCTGTGGTCGCTCGTCTTCCACTGGCTGTTGGCTGCCACCAATTCCTGCAACGGTCTGCGTTACGTGACGCGTTTCCCGTGCGACATCTTTGGCTTCTACGTGGCCTTTATCTACTTGCAAAAGGGTATCCAAGTGCTGTCGCGCCTCGGTAGTGCCGAGCCCTTTTACCTGTCCATCTTCATCGGCCTGGCCGTCTTTGTCGTCGCCTATCTCTGCGGCGAACTCGGCCACAGCAGTCTTTTCACACATCCCATCCGCGTTTTTCTCAAGGACTACGGCACGCCCTTGACTGTCGTCTTCTTCACCGGCTTCGTGCACATTGGCCGCATGCGCCATGTCTCCCTCGAAGTCCTGCCCACTGGCATCGCCTTTGAACCCACCGACGGCCGCAGCTGGCTCGTCGACTTTTGGCATTTGTCCGTTGGTGACGTCTTTCTCGCCGTTCCTTTTGCCATCCTGCTCACCATCCTCTTTTATTTTGACCACAATGGTAAATCAGCCCTTTTTTTGAGATTTTTCTTGCCCCTTTTTCTCCTTTCTGATTGCCAGTCTCTTCCCTCATCGCCCAAGGCACAGAGTTCCCTCTCAAAAAGCCCGCCGGCTTCCACTGGGACCTCTTCCTCCTCGGCCTCACCACGGGCGTCGCCGGCATCCTTGGTCTGCCCTTCCCCAATGGCCTCATTCCCCAGGCCCCCTTCCACACCGAGTCTCTGTGCGTCACCGAAATGGTCAAAGACGGCGACAGCACCGACAATGACAACGATCACGACGGCGGCGACTCCAAGGGCCACCTGCCACCCCGTCGCACGCGCGTCAGCCACGTCGTCGAGCAGCGCGTCTCCAACCTCGCCCAGGGCCTGCTGACCGCCGGCACCATGACTGGCCCGCTGCTTGTCGTCCTCCACCTCATCCCGCAGGCCGTCCTGGCCGGCCTGTTTTTTGTCATGGGCGTCCAGGCCCTCGAGGGCAACGGCATCACGGCCAAGCTGCTGTTTCTGGCGCGCGACGTCTCGCTGACGCCCGCCAGTCACCCGCTGAAACAGCTGCCGCGGCGTGCTGCTGTGTGGGCCTTTGTGGCCGTCGAGCTCGTCGGTTTCGGCGCTACGTTTGCCATCACGCAGACCATTGCCGCCGTCGGCTTCCCTGTGTTCATTCTGCTGCTGATTCCCGTGCGCGCCTGGCTGCTGCCGCGCTTCTTCTCGCCACAGGAACTGGCCGTGCTCGACGGGCCCACGGCGAGTCCTTTTACCATGGAGAGCGTGGGCGGCATGTACGGCGGGGTGGACCAAAGCGAACAAGGTGTGCTCGCCGGTCCATCCATGGTGGCCCAGCCGCCGTCTCGCAACAGCGAAGACTTGGCCGAGCTCGGCGAGAATTTTGAGAGCGCCGGCGCCTTGGAGATGCAACCGCCGTCTCGCATGGGAATTCACAATCGGCGTGGACAAATAAAGAATGGCGAGCAATAGACGCCATCCTGTTTTCTTTCTCTTTTTCTCTTTCTTCTCTTGGATACCATTTGTTTAGACATCCCCAAACCAATCAGAGCATGACGGCTTGTGGCCAATGAAAAAACAAAGATTTTGTCTACATATATTTCCACGCCAGCCAATCACAGCACGGAAGTCGTGTAGAGTACCTCTCCTGCCTCTCCCTACCTCACCAGGGCCAAACCTCCTCTCCGCCAAAGGAAGCAGGCTGCTGCGTTCCTACTGCACGAGAAGCTTCTAGGCAGTCTTCCGGCCATACCACACATGTCCTCTGTCCACATCCACGTCATCGGCCGGGAGAGAGCACGAGGTGTTCTGGGTGACTCGACAGCATGTAGGACAGCTCCCACAGCCAAGCACAGAGGGAACATAAGCAATACGATACGGTCATTGGGTCCTTTGGTAGACCATCAGAGCCTATCATGCCATGTTCTCGAAGGCGGGAAGAATTTAGAATAAAAATAAAATGCAGAGCTCCTGACGTGGCCAAGTCTGCAGCTTCCGGACGGGCTTATCTGTCTGCCCGAACACCCTCTTCCTTTCGGGGGGACAGCCCAGTTTAGCCGCATGTAGAACCGATGTTGGTGCCCAAAGGCCCCTCACAGTCAACGGCAGTTAGATCTCAGAGATAGCTCTGGGTTTTCGGAGTTTTCCACGAGCCTCCATCTTTCTGGCCTTGAAAATACACATATATATCCCGCCAGTTGCCGTACACCGCCCATCCACAAGCCTGCTTCAAGTCTGCTTCAAGCCTGCTTCAAGCCTATTCCGTAATATTGCTTGCTCCTGCATGGCTCCGGCGGTATAGACCTTCCGGAGAGACTGTACCTCTCTTGTATCACACAGCCCAACCTCTTTTCCGATACAAATTTTGCTTTTCTCGGTCACCGCCAGTTCGCCTCTCTGGTTTGCCGCCCCTCTGTCTTCTCATGGTACAGAGTACACTGGTGGATAGGCAAGCATTGCATCGGCCTATTATCCTACAGGAAGAAAAGCAGAATGCCAAGTAGAATATGAAAAGAGAAAAAATCCCGCTGTTGTGCAATTCACGTCGGCTGTCCTCCCTAGCAGCAGGGTATCACCATTCTCTATACAGGCCGTGGCTCCCCTCAAAAATATGACAGAATAAAAGAAGAGTGAATGGAAATGAAAGAGATGTCTGGAATATACGCGAGTTCCTACACGTGTGTTGTGTTGCAGTCAGGACTTGACACATTCTGTATCAACGAGCAATAAAATATAAAATACCATGAACAACAAATTAACATCAGTAAATCAACGTTTCGAATGAAATTACAGAAAACAATAATCACTAAAAGAACCAGAAGAACGCCATCGGCCCGCCTTTGTTTACCCATATCACATATTCGGTTCATAAAATCACTTGAAATGCAGCAGAAAAACAAACAAATTAAGAAAAATCCCGTGGAAACAGTCACGAATCACATTTATCCCTGTTGAGATCCCTGTCAAGATTCCAACGCGGTTGAATAGTCTAGAAGGCCTGGGAAAATTGGGGCAGCGAATAGTTTGGTACTCTAGATGCTGACCCAAAGCCGATGGGACCCGTAAGAGGCGCCGAGGCGGGGAAGCCCGCGATGGTGGCAGAGACAGTGGTGTGCAGGTCAATGCCCAGAGGCTGCGTAACGGAAGTGGTGCAGAGGTGCTAAGGATTGTGGCTCTGGGAGGTGACCTGCTGCTGCTGCTGCTGCTCTAGGCTTGGGGAGGGAAAAGTGGGAGGATAGCCCATATTCATCGGTGATGGGACGGTAGAGCCTGTCTGTACCGTTAGCGATTAGTATGAGAAGACACGCAGGAAGCTTAGGGAAACGCACCTGAATACGCGCTGGACTCGTACCCGAGCGTGGACGGTGTAGTGCTGGTGCCTAAGCCCTCATACTGGTTCGAGAAATCGAGAGCATTTCCCTTCCACGACATGCTGGACCGCAGCGGCGACTGCTGGCTGTCGGGGCGCGAGCGTGACATGGTCTCGCGCAGCTGCAGTGGCTGCAATGGCTGCAGCGAGCGGGCTTGGTGGTGTGCATGCACGTGGTTTGTGCTTTGCGGACTCTCAGGGCTGTGTGGGCTGTGCGGGTCGGCTCCTGCATTGCCACTAGCTGTATCAATGGAGAGGCCGCTGTCGTTGTCCAGACTGTTGTGCCTCCCCGACACGTATGGATTGGGCATCCGCGGACCATTCCCTCCGCTCATTCCCACACCTACACCCATACTCAGAGGAGCCATTGCCACCGTGGTAACGGTGGACGTGGTGACTACTTCCGACATATGGTGATGGTGGCCAGAGTAGTTGCTGTAGCGCTGGTGGTGGTCATTGGCAGACGTTGGCGAGAGCGGAGCCAAGATGTCTGGGCCACCCATTGCCGCTGCTGCTGTCGACGGGTTGAAACCAATGTTGCTGAATGCAGGGCTTAGTCCGGTAGGCGAGAGACAGCCATCTCCGTCCTGTCGTCGCACGTCCACAGACAATGGCCGCATCATGTGTTCCGCGTAAGACGAGGTGCTAAAGTCTACGGGCGACGGCATGGATGTGCTCAGCCCGTGAACCGCACCATATTGGGAATGCAGTGCCTGTAGATTGTCAAAGTCGTCTGGAACAGCACGCATCTTGATCACGCGATCCCGATCTTCGGCTGCCAGTCGCTTGATCTTGGCTCGTCTACAGCTTGTCAGCCCTGTTCCATATTTCCGCAGAGGATAGACTTACCGGTTCTGGAACCACACTTGCACCTGACGGGGACTCAGTCCCGGAATTTGATTTGCCAACTTCTCTCTGTGTGTGGCATCGGGATGTGGTTGTTTTGCGAACTCGCTCATGAGAAATCGCGTTTGTTGGTGTGTCAGCCTGTGTCTGTTAGCGGAAAGTATATGCATATTCTTACTGCAAAGGCCACTCACCGAAACCGCTTCATTTTCCGTCTCTGGGCTGTTCGTTCTGCCTCTGTCTGTGCCAGTGGTATGGACGCTTCGGGTTCGATTGGCTCGCCCGGATCTTCCTCGTCAATTAGATTATCGTCATCTTCCCCTTTGATGTCTGCGTGGCCCTCTATGCCGCTGTTCCCCAGATGGCTTGTCGCTAGGTCGGAGAGTTGTAGCATCGATGAGAGCGAGCTGTCTTCGTAGCACATTGCGGAATCGTCCATCTTTTGCCTGTACGAATCTGTACTTTGCAGACTGCTAAACGTAGACAGTCTCTGGTGGTGTGATACGGGAGGCTGCGATTGTCGCAGGTGGTGGCCCAGACTGAATGGCGAGCCAGATTCTACCTTGAGACTCATGTTGCTAGCAATGCTGCCGTCTCCATTGAAGAGTGTGGTGGGCCTTGGAAGTTCGTTCTGCTGTTGATCAGAGCCGAAGCTAGCACTGCTGGATGTACTGCCGCCGCCGCCGCTTCTGCGTCCTGCATTGTTGGAGCCATTGTCTGTCGAGCTGCTTACATGGCCAAAGTTCTGTGTAGAATAAACAGGCTCAGACGGCGGCAAGAATGAGTATTGTCCTTGCCAGTTTGTCGCCGCAGAAAATGGAGCCTCGAAACCAACAGTTTGCATACGTGGACTTGGCAACACTTGACGAGAATACTGTGGAGTGTCCAGTTTGTTGAATGCCCATGCATGATGGTCAAACTCCGGGTCGTTTTGTCTGGTGGTAATCATTGGTGCTTCGTGAGGATTCTGGGGCCAGAAGCAAAATGGAAGAAAGGGGGTTTGTGCCTTATAAAGAGAAAGAGAGGTTGTGGGGGGTTGCTGTACCGCCAAGTGGAAAGGTTCCTCAGGCAAAGGTGTGCTACACGAAGAGGCACGTTGTGTCGGAAATCTTCTTGAGGGAAATAAAGATGAGGTTCCAGAGGTTAAGCAATGTTCCCGGGGCCTGGTGTACGTCGAAATCGACTGAGGACAATTCTAAGAGAAAATCCGTCGTTTTTCTCTAGGTGTCGGAAGAGTTTGGGTCGTCTCGCCGATGATTTTTTTTGTGTATTTGTGCGTCTTTGATTTTCCTGATCTTATTCCTTGCTGTGCACCACCAAATCGGTTGCAAGTTGTGCAAATTGCTTGTGTTTTTTTCTGAAGCCAAACAGAAATTGGGAAAGAGACGAAAGACAAAGACAAAAACGAAAACGAAAGAAACCAAATCTGGTGGAATTATTAGATCGTGGTCGACTTGAATATACTGTCAAGACAAGAAAATCGGATGGTGATGAGTGAAAATGAAGTGGCGTGCTGAAAAGAAACACGGCTCAACAGAAAATAGATGGTTGTATTAGAACGGGTGAGCGGGATTTCTGGCCGCGTTAGTTTGTTGTTTGGTCAAGACGTGATCTTCAACATGAGAGACAAAGGTCAGGCCAATAGATAAGGCTCCTTTTCTTTTGGGGAAGACTCACCAGTTTGTTGTTCTCTCTTGAGGCGTGTCTTTGTTGAAAGCGACAAGGCAATATCTGGAAGTGTCTACGGTCTTGTGTCTGTCTGGTCTGTTTTGTTGGAAATTGAAAAGGACGAAACGACAGGAATGGAAGATTATATAGATTTATATATGTGGATGTGGGGAATTAAAAATGCAGAGAACAGACAGGACAACGAGCCAGAAGATGGGAGGACAGGACGAGACACAGAAATGAGGGGAGTAGAAAGAGAAAAAAACGAGATAGAGAATGGATGTTCAGGGTAGACGAGACAGGGGAAAATAGAGAGAGAGAAAAAGAGGGAGAAATGAAAGGTCGACGGACAAGGATATCGAAGCAGGTGATATATGACAGTATGGAAGTGAAGATGTCAATGACTGCTGGGGGGTGACAAAGGGGAAAGAAGACGGAGACGGGCTACGGGGGAGCTCGAGGAAGGAGCAAGACAATAGCAGCGGAAGCAGCGGGGGAGACGGGCGAAAAAAAAAAAAGGAAAGAGTGAAGGGAAGGGAAACCATGCAGCCTGGGGCCGCAGGCGAGAAGGCCCGCCAGACAGCCGAGAGGGGGGGGTGGTCTTGGTCGTGGCTTCCGTAAGAGGGCGTTTTATTTTGGTACTAGTTGAAGGTTCCTTTTTCTCCGATTTTTCCTTTCTTTTTTTTCTCTTCTCTTCTCTCTCTCTTTTCTTCTCGTTTCTCCCTCTTATTGATTATTCCCCTTATCTTCCCAGAAGGCTGTGGGCGCCAGTGCAGACGGAGAATTTTGTTGAGCAGGATCCAGATACAGTACATACAGGGTGTGTAGGCGAGAGAAGGCGCATGTATGATACGAGAGGGCACATGCATTCATGGTCCGAAAAGGGAAAGTACGAGTCGGCCAACAAACCGTTTTTTTTTTCGATATGCAGTACCTGGTACATTGCGACGGAGAAGAGGTGTGGGAAGAGGGAAGGAAGGACAAAGGGAGAGGAGGGAGAGAGCAAAAAAAGGGAAAGAGCAATGGTTCGAGACTGCTCGACAGAGAGGGTGTGGGGGCGGAAGGAGGGAGGGGAGGGGTGGAATTACACAGCACACTCCTCACGGTGTCTTGCTGCTTGCATAGACTTTCATCCTCTCCGACGTTGGTTTGTGGACTCTCCTTTTCAGTTGTCGAATCCTCTCCATGTACGAGTGCGAGTACACCAGTCGTGAAAAAGATCGATCTGTCATCCTATCGTCTCGTCTGCTCGTGTTTTATTTCACGGGCAAGACAAGATGTGGCAAGACTGGGAATACATGACCACAACAGCGCAAAGGGCCTTGTCCCCTGCTGTGCATCGCCGTCAGCTAAGCCTGGCTAAGCAAGAATGGTAGCATATGCAACAGGAAGCAAAGGCAGATCTCGTGAGATAAAATGCGCATGGTTTGTCGACCTTGAAAAAGAAGGTGAGAATATCGCCCCCAAACGATACCCACAAGGTCTGGACAGACATACCGGAGGCAGCGGATGATTTTTCCAGAGGAGCTCGAATACCGACAGCAGTGACTAGCCATAGCTGCAGCTACGGCCACCTAGATAGGGGCATGACCGTCCTGTCGACAGCCGGTCGTCTTCTCGCAACCAATAGGAGCACAGAGGGCTCAGAGACCGTCCTGGACAACACGGGTATGCGTGTCCGCGTGGTTTGATTCTGTCTAGGAGGGATGGAGGGTGTGTGCCATCCACGGCAAGGATGGAGGGGGTGCGGGTAGATCATGGAGAGGTGGAGAGGTTCGAGACTACGACTCGTATTATACTCCGTATACTGATCGGAAGTGGTAGCATGGATAAGGTCTAGGAGATGGTCTATTCTAACAAAATGGTTTGTTTTCGCTCTGCTGTGCACTGCTGTGCAGCAGGATTTGGACATGCTTTCTTTCCTGCTTGACTGCTGCTGGTGCTGCTCCTCCTCCACAGACAAGGGACGGAACGGATGCAGGGAACATGAAAGCAAAGTCATCCTGGAGGAGGGAAGTGGAGACATGCTCCCTGTTGCCGACAGAGAGGAGGAGCAGCCGCCTTTGTTTTTTTCCCCGGCATTGTTCCGGATAGGAGACTCGTCCCATATCTTGCCAGGCCAGGTACCACATGGAAGTAGCATTCTTGGCCAAGTTGAGCAGTTATACGTTGTAAGAAGCAGACAAGGCGAATAATAGAAAGGACTGTACCGTACGACAAACGGGAGGGAAAGGTCACGGTCATGGCCGCAGCCCTAGTGCAACCTCATGCAGGCCAGCTGGCACATCATACTGCAGGGTGAGAGAGACTAGAAAAGAATTCAATAAAATATGAAATACAAAGGACAGAAAAAAGAAAATATGAGGAAAATAGGAAAGAAAGGAAAGAAAAAAGAAAAGAAAATAACCAGGACGGCTCACTCCTGTCTGCTTATTAGGGCCAGCAGAGCAAAAGGTATGGCCCGAGAAGGTGGGCATGCGGCACAGCCTTTCTGGGGGTGTGCCTGGTGGTGGCAACGGGCTCTCCTGCCTGAAATAAGCATACTCACGCGTCCAAATAGGACAAGAAAACCACGAGTACACAGTAATGCTGGCGGTCAGCACGAGCAGACAGGGAATCCTTCCCTGCAAACTGTTTCAGCCAAACACGCCCAGGCGAAACAGAGAAGCCTACAATACGAGGAGCAATACAAGATCGATCTGTTCAAGCTTCAACTTCGGCCTTGAGCCTTGAGCCTTGCTGTTGTTTCAGAGAGACCGTAGAAGCCCGGGACATCCGCGCTGGACAAGAAGCTCGCCACAAACGGCCACGACCGGAGCTGAAGGGTGAAGGATGGACGCACAGCAGCTTCCAACAGCTCCCAAAAAACTCCCAACAGCCCTGAGAAAAGCAGTCAGACGCTCCTGGGACGCAGCCACCTGGCCGCCAGGTCATCCATGCAAACAAAGACAAGCAACAAAAAAGATTAAACCAAAATAAAATAAAAATATCCGGACAGTCCTGTCCTCGCAGCCTCTTTGTTTCATCTGGCAATCCTGACTCGTTGCCGGCTGGTGGCTTGGGTGGCGTGTGGCGCTGCCGTCTCACCATGCATACGCAGTACGCAGTACGTAGTATGTATTTACGAGGAGTATGCATAAAGACGCTTTAGGCATGCTGACGAAGCAGATCGTCGTTTGCACGCAACAACAGGCCGACAGGCCAACAGACAGGCCAACGGACTATACAGCCAGCCTCCACAACCCTTGCCCGGTGGCTGGATGGCGGAGAGGCTGCAGAACAAGCCAGAATCAGCGAGACCGCTGGGGCCAAGGAAGAGTCTAGGGGTGTCTATTCTTGGGTTCTGTTCCTTGCAGATTTTTGTTTTGTTTTGTTTTGATTTTCTTATTCTGGTTTTGGCTCTCTTTTTTTCTCCCTTTCTCTCTCTCTCTCTCTCTCTCTCTCTCTCTGATTATCTTGTTTTCTTTCCTCCTGACTTCTCTCCTTTCCTCCAGACCAGAAAAACGACCGTCAGCGCTGTCTCTCTGGCCTCGGCTCGGCTGCATATGCCTGTCTTTTTTTGACCGCCAAACAAACGCTGTGCAACTCGACTGAAAAAGGGGCCTACAAAAAAAATGAAGAAAAAAATGACAAGCCAGTCCAATGCTCAAAGGACTCCGTGCTGTAGACACGTCGTGTCCGGTGGCATCCCAGCCTTCTAGAATACCTCTCTCTTCTCTCTGATGGCTACTGCACAGTGGAGCCAGTCCGCCGCAGCCAGCCGCAGACCGCCGTAGACCGCCTTCTCTCCCCTGGTGAGTGGCCGTAGCGTGAGAGAGACGATGGAGGCGATGGCCACGATAAACAGAATACGAGCAGGCCGTATAGAGTAGCTCTCTCTGCCGGACATTACCGCAGACAGGGAAGAGACATTGGTCTCTGTATTCTGTCATGTTTTACTGTCCTCTATTCTCCAACGTACAAGGACAGCGTACGAAAGCAGGGCCGCATGGTCGTACGCGCTGCGTTTGGACTCTGGTGTGACTGGCAAGATAGGATGAGCACGAGGGTCTACCTTTTTTCTTTTTTCCCTTTCCTTTTTTTCTTATTTTTTTTTCTAATTTTTTTCTGTGTCCTACTCATTCTGCTCATCCGTCGAGGGGCTCGTACCGACTGACAGGTCGACAGCAGCACGCCACGTTTACCGATACAGGAAATACAAGGAAGCGGACTGGAGCAAGATGCATCCTAATACGAGGAGAGGAATTCCCCATACGAGTACGCGAACGAGTGTCCGGTGGGAGTGCAGAGACGCGCAAGAGACCGCCGGCCAGCGTCGGATATCCAGTCTCTTCACCACAAGCTCCGTCCGTCCGCTGGCTCCGTCCGCTCGCCTGTGATCCTCCAAAACAGGCCATGCCACAGAGGAGCAAGCAGGTAGCCGTCCTTCCGGGGGCGACACGCCAGATGGATCATGTTCACGTTTTCGGACAAAGGTCAAGCAAGGCTGTACGAGATGGGGGTTTTGTCCTTTCTTTTCTTTTCTTTTCTTTATTTTCCCTCTTTTAAAATTTCTTCTCTTTTTCCCTTTTTCTCATCCCATCATGCCAGAAGCTTGCAAGGCACCTCCTGTTTGTCTCGTCTGCCCTCGGCGTTGTCGTGTTCCACCTCGAACCATCCAGCACCTGTGTAGCATACGTCAATCCTCCATAGCAATGTAAAACAACCTGACAGTCCTCTTGTACATCAATGTGGCCAAAAAGGTTGACCACGGACATCTGCCTCTATTTTTGATTCTGACTCTGATTTTGACTCTGATTCTGATTTCCGATATCTGATTTCTGATTTCATCTCTTTTCTTTTTCTTCTCCCATTCTTTTCCTTTTCATACCTCCTTAAATTAAGGATCACAACATACGGAAAACCCCTCTTCCTCCCCAGGATGTCTCTGCTCCTCCTCGCTCTAGCTATCTCTCCTTTCGCAGTCCATCCTCCGCCGGCAGCCTGAAGACCAGCCTTCTTTTCCACCCCGACACACCCATATTGCACATCCGTGTTGCGTAATACGAACATGTGTCGCCTTCCAACGCGGCTCTCCTGTGCCATGTTGCACCACCAGAGGCAGGACGAGTCTGGACATGTTCTGAATGCCTGTCTTTGTTTGTGGCCCCTATCCAGAGAGGTTGTTGTGTTCCTTGCCACTTTCGCCCNCCCCCCCCCCCCCCCCCCCCATTACGACCGTCTCGTGTCCGGTCTTCCCCATCTCATGGTTAAGGGCATATCTATCTGCCCGAACTTGCAGCTCCTTCTGGACGCCACTGCCGTGCAGAAGCCAGGCCGTCTTTGTTTTTTACTCGTCCCCAACACCGACTCCGTTGCTCCTGTTTTCCAGGACAGCTGGTACGAGGCCGTGCATGCATGGCAGATGGCGCTGGTATGAGACATTATGTGCCGAGAGAGGATAGAGATAAGAAAAGAGAAAAGAGAAAAGAGAGAAGGGGAAGAAAAAAAATAAGAAGAAATAAACAGAAAAGAAAGGAAAAAAAAATCACACGTGTTGACCGCCTGACCACTCAGAATAGAGACAAAAGACAAAACAAAGAGAAAAGAGAAAACAGGGAACCAGGATATGCCAAAAAAAGACCGGCTCGAGCTGCTGCTCTTCTGTGCTCCCCTGCTCGACGTTGTACGGGCGCACATGACCCGAGAGGCGGTCGAACGAGAGCAGCAGTAGCAGCGCGCGCGTGCGAGAGTGCCAGAGTGCGAGAGAAGAGAATGTTACAGGTCATTCTGGAGGCACTGTTGTGGCGATCCCGTGAGGCGACGACTGAGCCAACTGGAACAAGTCGTGAGCCACGGCAGACCGTCCAGGCAACAAGTCGCCCCCCCTCCTCAATCTCGGTCTTCCGCATGGAGGACCCCCCTCGTTGCTCGTTGCTTTTGCTCGTTGCTCCTCTTCCTCCACTCTTTGTCGCTGCTCACATATCATCTTTTTTTTACTTGCTCACGTTGCCTCATGTTTTCTTCTCACGCCGGCCGGCCTGCAACACAAGCAACTCCGGTCCAACCATGACAGGGGGGAGAAGGAAAACAGGAGGAAGACGACACCATTTGCCTCGTATTGTCTTTTCTGCTCCCGTGTTTGTCACATTTTCTGCCAGCGACCAGCGCCCCCCTTTTTCAGAGGCAACATGCTGTGGCTATCCGGACACGAACGGTGGACCATCGTCATGCCCTTTCTCTTTTCCCCTTTCTTTTCTTTTCTTTTTCTTTTTTTTTCTTTTTCTTGTCTCTTGCTCTCGTGCCTGATGCAGCTTTCCGTGGGATACAAGAACAGCGAGGCGAAGGGAATCCATTGTGCCAAGACAGCAGCTCGCTGCTTTGTAGTCGTTGTCTGTAGTTTTCATACGCGTCTAGCCTGTCTCCGAATCAGCCCGTCCACTCTCCCTCGTCGTCGTCGTCGAAATCGAAAAACGACCGGAATTCGTATCCTTCAGCCGCACCGGCCAGAGCTGCTACACGCAACAGAGTCCACTGCAGTTGCAAGAGGTTCCAGTCTGGCACAGGAATGGCAGCGCCCGTGTCGTCGACGGCCTCGACAAACTCAAACACCTGGCCGTCTACAATTTCTTGCTGGCTGACGGCATGGACAATGCCCAATCTGTTCACGTCTGTCGTGCTGGGATCTCGCACCAGCTCTGTCATGGCAGCGTCTGGGTCCTTGGGGTACTTGTTCCAGGGCCGTGGAAGATATCGGATGGCCACACGCAGACGCTTGCCGCGGTCCAAGAGGTCCAGTGGCTGGAAGGCGATGGCTGCCGTCTTCCAGGCCTCGTGAACGGAACCGCTGAGCGACAGCATGTTTTGGGAAGTGTCCAGGTCCTTGTGAACCAAGAGCTTGGTCCAGGTGGCAATGTCTTTCCTGGAGAACAGGCCGCGGCACATGTCCAGCGCATCACGCGTGGGATTGGGCATATTCTTGGCCGAAATGGGGAAAATAGGACACGCCTGTGGGCGTCGATCCCCCGTAACCATGCATCTCTGTCGGTCACGCTGGAAGCACTGCTGGTGTCAGTAGCAGTTTTGGGTCCCTGTGGCCTGTGGGAGCACTTACCTTGTCAGCCTCTGCCTGGTTTCTGCAGAATCCTCCGGACAGGGATCCCGAGCCTGAGCCATGCAGATTCGGCCGTGTAAACTCGGACTTATCCAAAACTATTCTGTTAGTTGGTCGGGAAAAAACAAATGAAGAGAAAAGAGAAACAAAGCACATACAAACTGCTTCGAGCGTTCCCACCCCAGAACAGAGACGTGTGCTGGCCGCGTCCAGGTTCTCCATGGTCCTCTGTAGATTATCGATGGGCAGAATCATGATGGATGCCCAGGCACAGATTTTCTCCCGGTCCGTCCGGGTCGAAATCCGGTCGCAAAGAGCCCGGTAGAGCTCCTGCCTGGTAGCGACATGGTCTATCTGGTCGATGGGGGCAGCGATCTCTGGACGGTGCAAAACAAACCGTGCAAACGCCTTTGCTTCTCTCGAAGGCGCGTTGTCGAGAAATGTGTCCAAAAGTTTTCCTATCTTAGTAACATCCATTTTGAAGAGAAGATAAAGCCAGCAAAACAAAACGCTATAAAAACAATCATTCTTTCCCTCTTCATTCTGAAAAACAAGAATATCTCTCCATCGTTCTTCCTCGACGACAATGATTCAATGACTAAATCACTTGCTGCCATCGTCCACGACCGGCTGACAGATGTTGCCACTGCCTCGTAACGTAATCATGTTTTGGTTGATGACTAATATTTCCGACTTGCAAAAGCATATCTCGTCCTCGTCGCCCTCGACATGTCTAGAAAACAGCCAGTCTCCTCGACGCCCTAGACGTCTCAACGCCTTCACGCCCCAGCGACCTAACGCCTTTGTGCCTCTACGCCTCTACGCCCCCGGCAAGGCTGTGCAGCTGCGCTCTACCTGAGACCTGAGACCAGCTCAGCCGCCTGTTTTACCTGGCGCGTGAGATGGAATTTTCCACCAGGGAATTCTCTTTCCTCACCTTTGCCAGGTCCCTGTTCTTCACCGTCTCACCGCCGGCCGGGGCCGTCTGTCTACGAATACGAGTTTGTGTTCTTCCTGCTTCCTGCCATGGAATCTTTTGTTTTCTACTGTTGACGTTCCCAAGTACATTTTACACTTTTTTTACATTTGTTGCTTCCAAGACAAAATAAACGGAGTAAGGCCCTATCCCAAGCCTCCAAGCCTGCGCCACCACATGCCTCACCCTGGCATTCCTTCTCCGTCTATCGCAGCAACACGGTCAGAGTTGAGTGATGTCTTCCCCCAGGAACGCATATTGTATAGTTTTTTTTCCCTCTTTCCCTTCCTTTGCCGTATAATAGTAGAGACGTCCAGGAAACAGACAGGAGGGGAATGGATGTGTCGCGATGCGCCGTGTAGAAAAAGATGAATACAGGAAAGACGAATAGGAAACTGTGCTTGACATAGTCTGGTGCCCTGGTTACCGCCGGAAGAGTACCGGAGCCGGGCCGTCGGGTGACCGTCTGTCCTCGTCCGTGTTCTCAGTCGGCATAGGCGGCTGGCCATGGGAGCCGATGCCGCCCTCGTTGTTGAAGTAGCGCGAGAACTCGTCGTTGTCGGCAAAAGGACGGGGCCCCAGCAGGCGGACGAGATCGTCACGGGTCAGGACCTCCTTGCGCAGCAGTTCCTCAGCGACGAGGCCGATCTCGGTCTTGCGGGCCGTCAACAGGTCACGGCACTGCTTGTAGGCCTCGTCAATGATGCGGCGGACCTCGGCATCGATCGTCTGGGCCGTGGACTCGGCAAAGGGCTTGGTGAACTGGTTCTGCTCATCGCTGGCGCGGAAGTGCAGCGGTCCCAGCTTCTCAGACATGCCCCATTCCGTGACCATGGTCGTCGCCATGCGGGTCACCTTTTTGAAGTCGTCGCTGGCGCCCGTCGTGACCGTCTCAAAGTGCAGCTCTTCCGACACCCGGCCGCCCAGCGTCATGGCCATGCGGTCCATCAGCTGCCGCACGTTCATCAGGTACGCATCGCCCACCGGCAGGTACTGCGCATAGCCCAGCGCACCCTGGCCACGCGGGATGATGGACACCTTGAGCAGCGGGTCTGCATACTGGAAGTACCAACCGCAGATGGCATGGCCAGCTTCGTGGTACGCCACCGTCTTCTTCTCCTGCGGGTTGAGCACCAGCGACTTGCGCTCGAGACCGCCCACGACACGTTCAATGGCCTGCTCAAAGTGCTTCATCTCGACCGTTTGCGCATTCGCACGTGCGGCTGTTGGTTAGCATACGAAAGTCTGGACGAAGAAATGGAACCAGAACAGAACAAAACAAAACTTACCAACCAAGGCGGCCTCGTTGACGGCATTGGCAATATCGGCACCGGCAAAGCCAGGCGTCAGCGCCGCCAGACGGCCCACAAGATAGTCAATGTCCTCCTTGGTGACAATCTTGTGCAGATACACTCGGAAGATCTCCTGGCGACCCTTCATCGTCGGCCGGTCAATGTTGATGTGACGATCGAAACGTCCAGGACGCATGAGAGCCTTGTCGAGGATGTCGGCGCGGTTGGTGCCGGCCAGGACAACGACCTGCTCAGACGTGTTGAAGCCGTCCATCTCGGTGAGGATCTGGTTGAGGGTAGCCTCGCGCTCTTCGTTGCCGCCAGAACTGAAGCGGCCTTCGCCACGCGACCGACCAATGGCGTCGATCTCGTCAATGAAGATGATGCAGGGCGCGTTCTTGCGGGCCGTGGCAAAGAGGTCGCGGACACGCGAAGCACCGACACCGACAAACATCTCGACGAACTCGGAACCGCTGACGCTGAAAAAGGGCACGCCCGACTCGCCGGCCGTCGCCTTGGCCAGCAACGTCTTACCGGTACCAGGCGGTCCCGAGAGGATGGCACCGCGTGGGATCTTGGCGCCGAGCCGCTGGAAGCGTTCGGGCTGCTTCAAGAAGCTCACAAACTCCATAATCTCCAGCTTGGCCTCGTCCATGCCGGCGACGTCGGCAAACTTGACCTGGACGGCCGTCTCGTGGTTGAACCGTTTCGCTTTGCTCTTGCCATAGCCAAAGATGCCGCTCGAACCGCCCATGCCGCCGCCACTGCGCCGCGTCATCCAGTACATCAGGCCTACCAGCAGCACTGGCGGTCCAAATGCCACCAGCAGGTTGCCCATCATGCCTTCGGTGGCATAGCTGACGGGAATCCGCTCCGACGGCGGGATCTGCAGCTCGTCCTGTGCCTCCTCGAGCCGCCGTTCAAACGCGTCCACCGACCCGATCGAGAAGTAGTACTGCTGGTACGGGCTGGACGCGGTCGAGTCCGGGTACGCAGCCTGTGTCGCCTCGCGGTTCAGCTCGACCCGCACCCGGTTGCCCATCACCACCAGCTTGTCCACCAGTCCCTTGTCCAAGAAGTTGCGCCGCAGCTCCTGCCACGTGATCTCAGACGACGTCCCGCCCGGGAACAGCATCGAGTAGATCGGGTAGAAGATGGCCGCTCCGACCAGCCAACCCAGCCAGTCGTTGCCCTCAAAGGGGTTGCCTGGCGGCCGCTGTCCGCCCTTTTTGTTCTCCTCGCCCTTGCCACCCGGCTGCTGGCCTTCTTGCTTGTCGCCCTCTTTCTTGTCTGCGGCTTCTTGGTCGTCGCCCTTCTTGCTGCTGCGCACGCCAAAGTTGCCAAAGTCCGTGGGCGCTTCGTTGGGCTTGAACATGTCGTTGCCCGTGCTGTCCTTGGGCTTCTTCCCGTGGCGCTCCACCCATTGGTCCTCCTTCATCTCGCCCTCCGAAATCTGCTTCGCCAGATTGAAGGCCACCTTGACCACCTTCATGCCGTCCGCAATGCTGATGCCGCCCTGCTTCTGCTTCTCAATGAGTTCGCGCATCTCCTTGGGCGCGCCGTAGCGCCGTACACCGTCCAACACTTCCATCATGCTCTCCCGTCGTGCCGCCGGTGCCAGCGACAAGATGTTGGTCAGGATCTGGAGCTCCTCTTCGTTGAGACGCACCCACCCCGGCGGTAATGGTGCTTGTGCCTGCTTGTCATCCTTGTCGTCTTTGTTGTCCTTCTCTGGTGGCGGCGTCGGCGGCGGTGTCGGCTCGGACGCATAGAAACGCAGGAATTGTGGTGCCCATACCGGCGACTGTCCTCGGCCGATCGGAGACGGCGTGACCGGTCGCCACCGTTGCCGGCAGGCGGCAGAAGACAAGTGCAGGCGACATACGGCTTGTCTCTGCAGCCGCAATGGTGTCGTCAAGCTGCGCATCCGGGTCAGGTTCAGGGTTGTCGGCGACGGCCGGAGCCGCAGCAAGGTAGATGTCGTCATAGCGGGCTGCCTGGAAAAGAAGAATGCGCGGCGGATGCGGCGGAATGCGCAAACGAAGGAACAGAGATGGGAGGAAGAGACAAGCGATGCAAAAAGATGTCGCTAATGTCTATCGCATGGACGTGTCGGACCACTGGAAACGACGTATAAAAAGGATTAAAGGATCTGTCAGCCGAGGGGAAGCTGGAAAAAAAAAAGCAACGGATCTCGTGAGCTTTTCGCTGCTGCGGGTCGCTGCAAAACCGGTCAATGGTGTTCGGCGCGGTTCTTTCGGTTGCCCTGGGTCGCTGCACGTCTCGTCGCTGTGTAGGCGCTCTGCTTGGTCCGCCTGGTTCGTTCGACCAGCCAGATATCGCTGGGGAAAGAGAGAGACATACAACCAAGATGGTCAGACACCTCGCAAATCCCGATGCTGCGAAAAAATGGGTGCTTAGCAATTGGACCCAGCCGCCACTACAACCCCACATATGTGATCACGTGTAAATGCACGTGTTCATGGCAGGTACAATACTCACACTCCGACTCCATACTCCGACTCCGTATCTCACTCGTACACTTCAAACTTCTTTTGTTGAAATAGATCTTGAGAAAAGTTGGTCTGACCCGCACGTTGAGTAAACATGAAACACGTGAAACAGAAACAGAAAAACGGAAAACCAGAAAACCAGAAAACCAGAAAAACATGTCCAAACCGCCAAGCCCCTGTCCAAACTCCCGGCGCATAAATAAACCAGCGTCATAACACATTGTCCTCGTTACCCTATTAAATACCGATACTTTTTTGGTCTGTTCACCCTCTCGTTACACTGTCGAAATCAAAGTTGCCGTTCTCCACACTAGGATAGGCTCCGCCGCTCATCTCGGCCCAGTCCCAGTCAAGTGTCATGGGCAGGTTGAAAATGTCCTGTGGCAGGAATGGTTGGCTGATCATACTGCCAGCAACCGGCGGCGACTGTATATCGCCGAGTCCCTCACCCAGTCCGTCCGGCGGGATGGGCCCAAAGCCGGGGATGTCGGCAAATGCCATAAAATCGGCATCGCCAATGTCGCCCGGCTGGTGTTGGTGCTGCTCTTGTTGCTGTTGCTGTTGCTGCTGCTGCTGCTGCTGCTGCTGATGTTGTTGTTGTTGTTGTTGTTGTTGTTGTTGTTGTTGTTGGTGGTGGTGGTGGTGGTGTTGTTGTTGTTGCTGCTGCTGCTGCTGCTGCTGCAGTTGCTGCAACTTCTGTTGGCTCTGATGTTGATCCGAAATACCCGTGCCCAGACCGTTGATGTAGTCAGCAGAAGCCCAGCCTGCGGGCATGCTAGGCGACGGCACATTTGTATTTGTGTTGCTAGCAGGACTACCCATATGTCCGGAAGCTGACCTGCTTCCGTTATTCCTCTTCTGGTTACCCATCCGGTGGCTGTTGACAATCTCGGCCGCTGTGACGGCAGCGGCAGCTGCCTCGGCAGGTGTTGCACTGGACGTATACGTAGCCGCAGCTGCACTGGAGGACGATGTCGGCCGGGGTGTTGTCTGGCTTGTCTGTGGCGCTGTAGACTGTGCCCGGGACGAGGGCTGCGACTCGGAGGAGGGCTTGGCCGCCGGTTTGGCTGGCTCGGCCGGGAGAGTCCCATTGGGGTCCTGAATCTTGCGCTTTCGCCGGGTGGCATGTTCCTTTTCGGCCTTCTCAATGACAATCTTGGCAATGCGTTCAAACTCGGAGCAGACGCCCAGCATGCGGTGAACACCGCCGCTCTCGGCCTCCTGACCCAGCATCGACAAGAATGTGACGACCAGACTCATCAGACGCGTATCGGATCGGGCGCGTGGATCGAGTGGATTCTGCAAGATGTTGCCAAACAGGGTCACGAGGGAGGACACAGGGAAGTAGAGAATGAGCCTGGACGGTTAGGAAAAGCTTGGCAAGAGGGAGAGGAAGCACTCACCAGACACAGGAGAAATCGCCTTGGGGAATATATTTGAGCAGGGAAATAGAGGCGCGGGCGGACGAGACGCAGAGCGAGGCGGACGAGTAGATGCGAGGGTTGAGCGGCTTGGCATTGAGCCCCTGGAAGGCGTAGTTGGACAGGCGACTAGTCCAGTAGCCGTGGTGGACGCACATGCGGTGAATGGTGGTCAGGCAGTTGTAGTAGGTAAAGTGCAGCATGACTACATGCAGGATGAGGGGTGTATGGGAGGCCTTGATCTCATGTTCCGGGCGGAAGTCAATGGGAATGCGGTCCTTCCAGTCCTCCAGCTGCTGGTCGAGGTCGCCAATGGTGTTGAGCAGCTCACCGACGGTCTGTTTGGTGGCTTTGGTGGCATACAGGCACTTGTAGACGCGGCTCTCGATGCAGGCAAACTCGCACATGACGCGGAACAGGTTCATCTTGCCCTTACCGTCAGCCAGCGGAATGTTGCCAATATTGTCGGCCGGGTCGGCATCGGGCAGCTCCACATTGATATCGTCGTCGTCCTGAGCAGGCGGGCGCCCCGAACGCAGACACAGGTCCTTGTCGAGCATGTAACCGATCCAGAAGACGCGCTTGCGCTGCTCGATCTCGATCGGGTTCAGGTTGAAGCCGGTGCCCTTCTTGTGCAGGCCGATACTGTGGGACAGGCGGATGGCGGCGGCAATCAGCAAAAAGGTCGGCTGCGGGTTCGGCGTGCCTTGCATGAAGAGGGACATGCCCAACAGCGCCTGCACGCTCAGCAAGTCCGTGTTGCGCATGGTCAGTTCCGTGAAGACGGCCATGGCGTTCTTCAGGTAGGCCCAAGCCTTCTCGTCCTCTTCGGCCGGCACCAGATTGCTCATGACACGCAGGCGGTGGGCGATAGCGAGGGCGACATTGAGGCTCGCCCACCAGCCAGAGCCCTGGTAGGGGTCGTCGGAGTACTGGCGTTCGACAAGGTGCATAAACGTGGGCTGATGGAAGAGAGGGAACATGCAGTTGAAGTTTTCGAAATAATCCTTGAGCAGCGACAGGGCTTCGGGTTTGGGAGGCAGAGGACGGAAGACGGGGCGGCTGAAGAGGTCGGCAAAGATCTCGGGCTTCCAGTTGGTCCACTTGTTGTCTTCGAGTGAGACATTGGTAATGGTCTGCTGGAAGGAATTATCGCCCGTCTTTTCATTGACCCATTGCATGCCCTTGGGGGAGAAAATGGAGAAGCCAGATGAAGAGCCTGTGCGAATCAGAGTTAAGGTTAGCGCCGGGCAAAGAAAAAGCAAATATAACGGCAAGGCATGGGACCTGGGGCATGGGACCTGGAACAAGGGACTCGGGACATGGATCCTACCAATATATCGTGTCTCGCCATAGTTGTTGGTCACGAGTGAGCACATCATCTCCGACAGCGCCTCGACTTCCTCTTCCTTCTTCTGGGTGCCCGTCTTGTCGGGCGTGGCGGTGGAACGGCCGTCGTTGCCATTGGAGTTGCCTGTGGCTTCGCGATCCTTATTCGGTTCAGGAGAGGTCAGCGAGCTGTGCGGTGTGGACTCGTCGTTGGCCGAGGTGGTCAGGGATGGTGATGACGGGTTGGAAGCGGCCTGAGAGGCCTGACGAGACTCGCGGCGTTTCTCGGCCAGCTTCTTTTCGAGAGTGCCGAGATCTGTGGCGCCGTCGTCTTCGCCCAGCAAGCCCGACAGACGCAGGAGGCTTTCCATGCGGCTTAGACGGTTTTCAAGGCCTTCAATGTATTTGGCGCTGCAAGTATTAGCATTTTGACAATGCTGACAATTCTGACAATTCTGACAGAATCCACCCCTCTTTCCCCTTTCTACCCCTTCTGCCTCGTCCACTCACCCTTTGGGCGGATTGCGCTTCTTTTCCACCTGTGTAAAGACGCATTTGGTCTTGTAGTTGACACAGTGCGTGCAGGAAGGCATCTTGCCATCGCACTTGATCTTCTTCTTGCGGCACATGTCACAGGCCTGCAGACAAGTCAGTACATGCGAGTGCATATCCCCGTTCGCGTTCGCGTTTTCATGGGTCCCAGCTTACCCTGGCAATCCTCCGTCGTTTGGCCTCGTTGGCTTCGTCCAAGTAGGCGTTGGGGTCTCCGCCAAACATTTGGGCGGCAGCCATGTCGGCAGACATATGAATGGGAGGCAGTCTGTCAAAATTGGTGTTGGCAAACAGCTGTTGCTGCGTCGGACGAACAGGCATCATGGATGGGGCGCCAATGGATGGCAGCGAAAATGCACCCCGATCAGAGAGGGGACGGTCCATGACGAAAGACGGACAGCGGCAGCAGGGAAAAAAAAAAAAAAAAGTGGCGGTGGCGGCAGACTGCAGACTGCAGACTGCAGACGACAAGCAGTTGGTGTGTGGAAGAGACGGAAAAATAAAATAAAAAAAGGCGTTTGGGTTTGTTGGCAGGTCGGCCGAGAAAGGTTGCCCAAGTGTCCAAGTCCAAGTCCACCCCAAAGTCACCCAAAAAAGGCCAATCGTCCCACCAGAGACGGGCACGTTGCAGCGGCGGAGAAAACGAATGCGGGCAGGCCGGACAGGCCACAGGAAGATGCGGAACAGCAAGCAGGTGGTCCGGAGAGGAGAGGAATTGGGGCGTCGAGCAGCCCGTCAGCGTCGATGGGAGGTGTTGATGGAGTGGGAAGAAAGGAAGCAAAAGCCGGCGAGATTGAGAATGGCGATCAGGAACTAGAAGACCTGGAATAAAAAAATAAAATAAAAAATAAAAAATAAAAAATAAAACGGTAAAAGCGTTCCAAAAAAACAGAGCCAACGATGCTGTCTTTCAGTGGGAAGGCGCTACTCGCATGCGCTACGGGGATGAATCGAGGCCGGCACCCCGGGCAATTGCTCCAAATGCCGTTACACGTCTTAGCGGGCTGGCCTGCAACCCAAAACGGGCTTAGTCGAGGGGTGGGGGACTTTCCTCGCAACGGTGCCGTCGGGTGAGTGGTGTGTTTTGGGAGGCGTGGCTGAGCAAGCTGTGGTGGAAAAAGTCCAGCTGTTGGTGAGCTGTCACGATATTCGGATGGACTCGAATTCGACTCGGAATATTCGACATCTCGTGAGCACAGCAGTCGAGGTAAGATATCTTACTAATAGTATACAGGGCACAGAGTCCGGAGTATTGTCTCGGACAATACTATATACAATGGACGGGATCGCTCCTTCCACGGAACAAAAAAAAAAAAACTTACATGCACCTGTCCGCGGCTGCAGGCACAAACGTCCGTCCGACGCAGCCATTGGCTATCGTCTGGCTCGGGGCCACTTCCCCCACGGGAACCAGCGACCGTCACCACCGTTTCAGCCTGCTGCATCGTCCCATTGCCATCTGAATTTGTCATGAACGTCGCCTCCCATGTCTGAGCGTTTCCAAGCGCCATCAGCCTCTGCGAATACCCTGTACGGCGAACACTGCGATCACTACACCCAGCCCCGTTTCAGCTCTGTCTCATGCCGGCTGCCATGGCATCCGACGCCATTGGCTCAATACGAGCAGCATCACAGCGGCACTTCCTGCGACAGTGATCGCCCGTGCATCATGCTCCGGATGCTGCCTTCGGATGCCCCTGGTTGGCCTCACTACGATAGAGTAGATACAGGGCACTCAGGTATTCAGGGTATCCTCCGTACTCCATGCGGACCTATCACACGGCCTGCAATTCGGAAATTCTCAATTCTTCGAATTCTGCTGCCTGCTCGGCGCCCGGTCGTCATCCGAAAGGAACGTCACGTGATAACCCGCCTCCATATGCAGACCCACCTTCATCCGAATGTCATCTTGCGGCTATGTATGCACATGCTTGCACGCACAACTACGCAGGCGCGTGACTTGTTGTCAATAAAGTGCACAATATATCCTTGTTCGCTAGCCAGCCGAAAATTCTTGCAGAATCTATCCTGAGCAAACACTGTCGTCTGCCCGTCCCTTGTCCCAGACAATATACATAAGATACAACTAGAAATTAGAAATTCTTCCCATGCTCATGTCCCAGGCCAAGAAATACAACAAACGTGCCTGTAAAGAGGGAATCGAAAAGAGAGAGTGAGAGAGAGACATGAAGCGAACAATAAAATATGCTGCCGGAAATAGAAATTCAAAAACATACAACAGAAATGGCGGTGAAAGAGTGTATCGAAGACAAGAAAAAATAGGCCCTCGGGACATGCCGACGGGCAGGGTTAGAAAATATATATCGAGAAGAAGAAGAAAGAAAAACGCCAGATCATGCTTTGTTGCTCTTTGCTTTTGCGGTCATCCGGGGGTCATGGACAAATATCCCGTGCAACACCGGCCTGATTAACGTCCACATGGAAGGCGTTCCAGTTGCGGGAATATGCAATGTACATGGGAGAAGAGGAAGAGAAAGAGAAATGGGTATATGCGGCGTGAAACGAGTAAAGCAGTAAAGCAAATGTAGCAGGCAACTCATTGAAGCTCTTCTGTAAACCGTGATCCGGATCCACGAGACCCATCCTGTGACGGAAGAGACCGCCCAAGCGGATCAAACTGTGCTGGAGGACACAGCCCGGCCGACACCGGACTGCTACCACAGTCGTCTTGCGATGCTTGCCGCGAGAGAGGCGCCCGCATCGGCATCACTGCCTTGGCCGGCCCGGGCTGGAATACTGGTATACCGCTCTGTGGCCGCATCGGTGCCCCAAGAGCATACCGCGAGGCCGGTGTCGTTGCAGGTCCACCGGGGCCGCCAAAGAATCCCATCGAGTCTCGGAACATGACTGACTGGTCACTGCTGCTGGCCATACTGTCACGCGGATCGACAAACCCGTCGCCTCCGTGTATCAGAACCGACGGCAGCTTCTTGCCCGAAACACGGTAGAATCCCTTCTCGCCCGACGTGGCAATACTGCCGCTGTCACTGCCCGTCAGAGCCTTGGGCTTGGTCCCAGCAGCGGCCGCCACTGCAGCAAGCGGCGCCAACATCCCCATGCCCTTCTCGGCCATGCCGCTGCCGTTGCCGCTGCCCGGACCACCGCCGCCGCCAGTTCCATGAGCCCCGGTCAAGCCGCTGGCTGCACCGGCGTCTCCCAACAGCTTCGGGCCATCCCGGTGGTTCATCCGGCGCTTCCACCGGAGAAACATCAGAGCCGCAATCAGGATGAGGGCAACGCCGGCCACACTGCCCACAACGCTCCCGACAATGGTGCCCGTGGGTGTTGGCGAGCCGCCACTGCTCGCGTCGGTGGTGCTCGCTGCACCTGCGGCGCCCGAAGACGTTGCTGTGGCTCCGGCATCGCTGCTGCTGCTGGCGCTGCTGTCGTCGGTAAACGAGGGCGAGGGCGATTCCCATACCGATTCCGTGGGAGAGGAAAAGGCCGGGGAAGAGGTCCGGGAGGGTACGAAGGAGCTGGAGAAGGTGGACGAGCTGTACTTGTAGGACTGAGACGATGCAGCTGCAAAGGCGGAATAGGTTTCGTAGGAAGAGGAGGGATAAACCAAGCTCGACGAGTTGGTAAAGCTGCTGTAGATGGAAGTGCTGCTCTGGGAGAGAGGAGCTGAGGAAGTTAGTGTATGTGACAACGAGAGCCTAATGGCATCCACATACCTGTGCTGTTGCCAGAGGGAGAGGAGGTCAGCGTAGTCTCACCGGCGACAGAAGTCGACGAGCTGGACGATGCCAAGACACTGGTCATTGTGCTGTTGGAGGCAGAAAGAAACGCCGCAATGGAGGAAGCATAGGATGCTGCGTCGGCTGTCGAGGTCACAGAAGGCACAGTCGTGGAGGACGAGGCAACTGCTGCTGTCAGCGTGCCTGATCCAGAGAATGCCTCTGTGACAGACTCGACTATGGCCATCGGGCCGTTGTTGGCTGCCGCGGATGCAGATGCAGACGCAGATGCAGACGCAGGTGCAGACGTGGGCGTGGACTCCGAGGAGGTGAGGGTCTGTGTCTGGATGATAGAACCATTGTTGTCGATGACTTCTATCACGGAAATGGTCCGCACTTGGGTGACAGCTGATCGGCGGCGCAGGTCGGCTACGGCGTGCTTATCGGCAATGTCAGGAACCTCAACCTCAGGCACTTCAGAATCCTCAAAATCAGGAACCTCGGAATCAGGAACCTCGGAATCAGGATCCTCAAAATCAGGATCCTCAGCCTCAGGTACCTCTAGCACCACGGCTGCTTCCTTGATGACATGGTGGGTGTGATGCTGCTGGTGGGTGTGCTGATGGCTGTGGTGGTGCTCGTATTCGTGATGCTCGTGGCGGTGCGGGGGCAAAGACGATTGGGAGGATGTGGCAGTAGGCACGCGAGCCTGAACGAGTGAAGATCCGCGCTCTTGGTCTGCCATGGTGTGGCGAAGCAGGGGGGGGCCGTTAGGGGGGTGGATGGGAGCTGATCGGCCCAGGATATGTGTGTACACTGTATGTGTGTGTGTGTGTGCTTTTTTGATTTACGACGGATCGAAAGAATTAGGTAGCGAGTAATAGAGAGTAGCGAGTGTGTACGGAGAAGTGGACAAGGCTTTTTTTCAATGAGTGTGAGAAGCGAATGGCTGAGCTGCGTGAGAGGCAGCAAAGAAAAATGAGTGTGGTGGGCTTTTTTTTTGGTTCCCAACGGCAGAAGCGAGAGACGGAGAAGTGAAAAAAATAGAAGCAGTTTCTTCTACCTGGCGGCGGATGTGATGACGGGATTGGATCGACTGGTGCAGTCCATGCTCGTGGTCGTGATCTTCGTGGGCGTCGTCGTCGGCTTCGTCAACTGTTCATCGTTGCGAGCGTGGTGGGCTCTTTTTGGTCTGGTCTGGTCGGGTCGGGATCGGTTCGCTTGCTCTCGAGCCTCTTCGGACGGCTGGAGAGGATTCGTCGATGGGGAGTGGGTGTCGAAGTCTTTGATTTTCGATCTTTTTCGTCCTGCACCAGTTCCTCGACAAAACGACACGAGAGAAGACTGGGAAATCGGAAGCTACAGGAGGGCCACGGCGACAAGTGTGTGAGAAAAAAGGCGACGGTCAGGAAGAAAAGAAACACGAGAAACAGTTTCCCCCGAGAAAGGAACCATGCCGTAAAAAAAAATAAAAAAATAAAACAAAAAAACATAAAAAAAACATAAAAAAACATAAAATAAAAAATGCTGTTTCCCGCGTTGTTTTCAGCGCTACGACGTACTCTACTCCGTACCTGTTCCTCCCCCCTACGTTCCCTGGTGCAATAAAAATAAACCTAGACCCGTTTGTCAAGACCCACCTACAGAGGCACGCTCGACTTCTCAGGGACGGCGAACGTCAGAAAAAAGAAAAAAAGGAAATTTGATATTGGGCATGGGCCATGTTGCGGCGTCGTATCTGGCGTAAAAAGGGGAATGGTCCACGGCGGTATAAGTGGAGCAGGTCCAGAAGAGGCCAATGGGCCTCGAGCGACCCAAACAGGTCAAGAGCACGCCAACGGTCCAATTTCCAGGTCGCTTGGCGGGAAATAGGCTGGGAGACACCAGGGGGAGGCGGCAGCATACCCTGTACTCCGTACTGAATATACGGCTTATACAAAGTAGTACGGAGTATTATTATCAGTACTTCGGCCTCTATGCTCCGTATTATACTCTGTCTTTTGTTTGGCAGTGTTGCGGCACATAAGCACTGCTGCTTTAGTGGCTGCTTCGCTAGAGAGACCTAGAGAACTAGACGGCCTAATTGCCCCCTTGCTTGCTGCCACTCTGTAGAGGAAACGAGTGGCCAATAGCACCAAGCGATCTCACTGTGACCCACTGCGTCCACTGAAGAGTATCTTACGAGTGCGGAGTACGACGTATATAGTACCCTGTATCGTACTCCGTAGCGTACGTGTGCCCGGGCAGGGGAAAAAAGACCTGTTAAAGGAGGGGAGGATCTATGTGACTCTGTGTGATTATGTGATTTTTTGGTTCCATGTTGGTGATTTTGTGCAGCCAACTCTGAAAAGGAAAAGTGCTGCAGTCATCTTACAAAGTACGCCGTAAGATACGAGTGAGTACTATATACGGAGTACTCCGTAAGATACCCGTACGGGGTACTCGTACTGCCTTCGGGGCCGTCTGGGTCTCCTATCACGAGAAAAAGGGGCGCTCGGGAAAATCAGACGAGACCACTCTGCTTCTGGCGGAGCATGGCAGCGGCACAGCATGCGCCGTCTTCGTACTTGTATCTTACGATCACGAGGACGTCCTGCCTCGTGAATACAAATAGTCACACCTGTGTTTTCTAAAGGCAGGGTATTGCATCCTCTTTTACCTTTTCTTCTCCTGTTGTCCTCTGCTGGGGCGCAGGATCTTCTGTGCATCCACTGAGACTTCTGGTTTTCGTCAGACACAAGATGCAGCCCGTCCTCGTATCTTACCTGCAGGAATGTTACGCGCGTTCCCAAGAATGGGCCCGCCTTGGCAGAGTCCCTTTTTACGTGGGGCCATGGGGAATCCTGCAATCATTCCACAGGGAACCTAAGAGAACCTGGAAATTCTCATTCTCGTATCTTACGTGTCTGCACGGGCATGCCAGGACCTCTCTTGTTCTCTGGTTTCTCTTTTTTTTTTTTTTTTTTTTGTGCAACGGGCGTATCCATTTGTGCTCGTGCTGCAAATTACAACCTGACGCCCCTGGTCGAAGCAATGGTCTGAGCTCCGGAAAATTGAAGGGCGTCCCGGCCGATCAACCCTGGGAGCCACGACAGTGGTTTGAGCGTGAGGAACTACAAGTACGGACGGAGTATTATATCTTAACAGGAGATATGGCATACTAGTAAGATACTCCGTACTCGTACTAGTATGAACCTTTGCTTTGGGTTAGAATGGCTTCTGCAAAGACCAACGCAAAGATCATTCGTAACAGTTCGTTGCGCCCACTACTCCGTTTATTCAAGGAACACCACTCCGCAAAGCCACTAATCTCCAATACTCCATACATCGTAAGATGCGTCATGCCGCGTCCTACTAGAACTTGTTTGAATTCTTCCAAACCTTACGGAATACATCCACAATGGTAACACCCGTCTTACGGAGTACGGAATACGGGATACGGACTGTCCCTACGGAGTACTCCGTACTCCATATTGCTTACTCCTCGACTATCCACCTTCCTTTTCCTTGGTTCGAGTACGTACTTTCATTACAGCAAAAGACGGAACTCAACTGAAAACTGATAGTCAACAAACCCATCCTAATCCCGTTCGTCATGCCTTCACGTGCAAAACATCTCCATCCTTCATCGCCCAGACTATTAATAACCTCCCCTTTTCCTTCTGCTCCCCTGCTTCTCTGCCATGTTCAGACAAGTTCTGTCAAGTCTGACGGCTTCAGATAATTCAGCCCTTGCCGTAACCATGCCAATACCATTTGCCTCCTTTCCCCTCCTTTTCTTCCTCTGTTCCGCCTCCTCCCCTTTTTTTTTTCTTCTTTTTTTTTTTGGCTGTAATGTTTGAATGATATTTTCGTATTGTATTCTTTGAACTCTCCCCCTTTTTGTTTGTTCTCGGTGGGTATAGGGGTTTTTGGTTTCTTTTTTTGGTTCTTTCTCTTCCCTCCCTTTCCTAAGACCCTTTCCTTCCCTCGTGTCCGTCGTCATCGTTTTATGGACAAGAAAGCATAAAATGCGACGGGGAAAAAAACAAACAAACAAGCACACAAGCACAAAAAAAGAAACACAAAAACACAAAAACACAAGCCCCAACGCCTTGCTCATAATCAGAAAAATGCCACATGACCAGCCAATGGGCGGTTATTCAACACACAAAACTCCACAAAAGTAATATGCAAGTATAAAGTCGGGAAAATCATCCACATCTGCTCATCATGGGCTGATAGATGGCAGCTGCAAGCTGTAAGTCAGTCATCAAGATGGGGTGTACCCGTTGCTGTTGCCGTTGCGGAGAAGAGCTGCTGGCAGCGCTTCCTCCCTGCACGCGTGCGTACACTCTATGCACCAACCATGCCAGGGCCATAACTCTGTTGTCGGACCGGTGCGGAAGAGTATTGGGATTGGGATTGAGACTGAGAGGAGGGTGTGGAGTTCTGCGGGAGCTCAAGGGTTAGCAATCATGGTCTCGTGTATTCGTGGCGGACGATGCGTATATGGACCTTTTTCCGTCGCTTGTGACTGGAACCTTCGCCCTCGCCGGTCGAGTATCCGTCGCCGGGCTCGTCATCTGGGAAGCCTTCACCGTATCCCTCAAAGCTGTTGTCGCCGTAGCTCCGTTTCTTGTTGATGCGTCGGGGCCGCGAAGCATCGGCTCCCGCCGCGCCCAGATGTTGCGATGACGGCTGTTGTTGTTGTGGTTGTTGTACCTTGGAGCGCACCATGGCCGGGTGCAGAGGCGTATTGGGTGTTGTGCCCCGTACCGACGACGGTCTTGTCCCGATAGACGCAAGCCTGTCGGGCGCCAGATCGCCCAATACGGAACTGTCCCATATAGCCTTGGGCATAGGACCCTTGTTCATGGTCATGGCCTGTCGCAAACAGGACGCAATGTCGTCAGAGAGGCCATACTTGATGTCCTTGGTTTTGACCTGGCGGGCCTGCCACGAGTCTTCGGCTTCGTCGACGAGACGCAGAAAGTTGCTATCGTCACCCTCTTCCCGCTTCACCGGCTCAAAGTGGCCGGACACACCTAATTTCTTCATGTATCCCTTGTACGTCTTCCGCATCGCATTCTTCTCGCCGTTGGGCAGAGTCCTGGCAACTTCGGAAGCTATTCCGGTCAGGTCGAATGAGGCATACAAATCCTCCGACAACGGGGGAAAGGATAGTTTATGCGCTGCGGTTCGGACAAACGAAGCCTATGTGTTAACATACACAGTACAAGTCTTTTTTTGGGGCGAACGGGTCAAGTGATAGGCCAAAAATGGTGGAGCGCAGAGCGCTGCACGGTATCCAAAAAAGGTGGAAGAGCGTGGCGAGAGATTATCTTACGTGTTTTGCACACAAGGTACTTCTCGCCCACATCCTGATGCAGGGCTTCAAAGTCCAGTTTCTGCTGGCCCTCCATTTGGAACTTTTTGGAATCTTGACTCCCGGAGTCGTCGAGCGTACGTTTCCGCTTGGGCAAAGTGTCAACAGCGGTCACGTCGTGTGCCAGCTCCGAGGCACCGAAACTGCTGCAACCGTTGACGCTGTGGGCGGGAGTCGGCAATGTCGATGCCGTAGTAGCCGTGGAAGCAAAGGAGACACCGCCGTGGCCAGCGGTGTTGATGCTATTCGCGACCGATGCGGAAGAAGCTCCGGACTGGGGATCGGTCACCAACGGTGAAAATTGAGAAGGACTCTGTGGAGTCTGAGGATGGAAGGACATGGCTGGTCTCTCGGACAGGACGTGATCGGATGCGTTGAGAAAAAAAATCGGCAATACGAGCGTGCCGACGAGTACCGAGAGTCAATACGGAGTAAACAAGAGCGAATGAAGCGATCGTCGGTGTCGAAACGTGAGAAGATAAAAGGATGTGAAAAAAAAGTCAAGTGAAAGCCGCCTTTTTTTAGTTGCTATTTTTTTTGTTTGCACGAATCGAGTGATCGAGCAGACAACGGAAAGGCGAGAGCGAGAGGAGAGTGAGCAGAAGAAGGAAGAATTGCGACTGAGCGGCAGGGCAGGCGACAATCAGAAAAGAGCGTCAAGCGATCGCACAATCGCACGATGGCCGCGCCTCGTCGGCGGACGGCTGGTAGAAGAAGCGTGCGCCAGGAGGGAACGGACAGAGACGTCGAGGGTCTCTCTTGATTTCTCTTGGGTTTGCGCTGGAGAAGGGGAAAATGAATTCCTCGTCCGTGAAGGCGAAGCGAAAACGAAAACGAGAGAGAAAAAAACACAGGCGTGTGGCCGAAGAGGAAGTTTGCGGGTCTGCGGGATGCACGTTTTTGCCTCGTTTGGCTCTTTGCTCTTTTCAGTCGTCGTGGGCGCGATCCGCGTCGAAACTCGTCGTTGTGGTGGTGCAAAAGGTGAGATTGCGAGACTTTTTAGCCAACACGAGGTTCGTCTGCCGAAGAGGGGGCCGGAAGTTGCTTGTCGGGAAAAAAAAAGACGGGGGCGGAAGAGATGAGAAAGTCGGAATGGTCGGCGTCGAACCCGGAAAGGAGAATAGGCGTGGCGTGGGTGGTCGTCGTGGTCGATTGACGGACGAGAACGGGTGGGCGAGAAAGAGAGGGGAGGAAGAGGAAGAAGAGAGAGGGAGAGGGAGAGAAAGAAAGCGTGAGGCAGAAAGAGAACAGGGGATGAAGTCTGATGATTAAGTTTCGCCCTTTGGGTGCGAGAAGAGCGGGAAACAGTGGGTGGGACGAGCGCGAGTAAGGCGAAAGAAAGAATGGGAAGGGGCGTGAGGAGAAGTTGTGTGGGCCTCCTTCCCCCCCCAGCCAGAGCTGGCCGGCGGCGGGCGGCACCCGTAAGAGATTTTTGCAGGTCGCACACAGCGTGACCTCGCAGTGCCAGCAAAGTGCGTGCATAGCGAGGTATAGGTACAGTGCCTGCTTAGTTTCACACTGTCTCAATACGGGATTATGGGCACGGTTTCGCACCTCTTTCGTGTTTCGACCAATCGGAAGAGATCTGTGGGGCAAGCCTCTTTCTGCCTCCGCTGGCTACGATCTGGGTAGCTGAACGAGGCCGACGAGACGGAGTATGGCAGCCTGGCGGAATGAATTGCGTGCGATGTCGATGCGAATTTGCATGGGATGGAGTACGTACGAGTACGCATCAAGTATGGAGTACAGAGTATGGAGTACGGAGTATATAAAAAACAGGTCCATTACCAGCAGAGGCGACAACATTTGGCGATACTTCATTTTGGAGAATGTCGTAAGATCACTTCGACGGTTGTCCACCAGAAGTACCACCATGAGTAACGCACTGCTGGCAGCCATGCCGCGGCACTGTTTGATGTCATTCTTACGACCATTCTTGTTGCCATCTTGTTCCCATCTTGTTGCCATCTTGCTGCCGTGCTCGTTGGCAAAGTCGGTCTGTCATACGATCGCGAAACCATGTCCCAGCAACACTATGGAGGGCATATGTCACAATCTATAGCCAGCCGCGCCGTCTCACTGGTAAGAACACATGCAGACGTTACCAATGACGCGCCGTCTTTGTTTCATGGCCTTGAGGCTCATCACGAATCTGCCCATCTCGGACTGTCGGCCTCGACCGCCTTTAGGCTCCAAACACGCGTCATCTCTGTATCTGAGTACAGGAGTACTTATACTCGTACATCTGTCTGCTTCCACTCTTCTTCACAACGCCCCATCTAGAAGCGAAGTAATGAAAAGAAATCGAGAGGTTTTTGCCAAAAATTCCCTACCGGGCCAGTGGCCCAATAGGAGTGGTCAAGGTATAGTTTTCAACCAGCAAAAACACACTCTCGGACGAATCCTCACTGAATGCGTACTGCCCTTGCACTAGGATGGGGAGGAAAAGAGAAAAAAAGAAGGGAGCCAAAGGCTGGTAGGGCCGGGGCACCAGCTCGATTTAAATAGTCGCCCGGTTGGTCCGTGCGAGCCTGCATGTTTTAATTCGCTCAGTCACCGCTTTGCTGCATAGGGGCAGAAAACTCTGCGCTGAGTCCGCGTTGCTGCCTAGAATACGGAGAGCCCAGTCAGCCATGCTGACGACTACGGGGTACTCGTACGAGTACGCATTACGGAGTACGGGTCGTAAGATACTCCGTAAGCAATACGCGGTACAGACACTCCACAGCGACGCGCTTCACTAAAATTACATACTACGGAGTACTCGTGCTCATCCTCCGTACTCGCCTGAAATTACACTACCCTTTTCACTGGAAACCCCAAACTATTGGCAATCTTATTCACTATCCACTATTCTCTTGAAACTTATAATTTCTTCTTTACATCCTGGACATGTCCAGAATTGCAATGAAAAAATGAAGAAAAAAAATGGCCGGTCAGACGTCCATCGACACCCACCCCAGCAGAGCGCTCACTAAGGAGCAGACCTCAAATCTAGGGCATAGCTCATCACCACCCTCTAATACAGTCCTGGACCGAAGTCCTAGACCGCCACCTTTTCAGGCAGGGCGAGGGTCAAAAGCCAAGCTTTGTTTTCGCAAACAATGGGCAAGTCGAGGATATGGTTCATCAACCCGGGTGGATCCTGCTACTGTTTTAGAAAACGGTGAGGAGACGAATACTATAGAAATGATTCTCTGAAGTATTGTCGTCATGAAGAAAAAAAAGAGAAAAGAAAGGTTAGAAAGAGTGGGAGGGAACTGGCCATTATATAGCCACCCAGCATGGCCCGTGCGAGACTGCCATTTTTTCTTGACCGCCCCCTGTTCTGCCACCCTGGCCCGTGCGAGACTGCAATTTTCTCTGCCTTTTCCCTGACCGCCTTGTTCTGCCGCGCCTAATTTTTTTTTTCGTCTGCGCGCCCGCGTTTTCGCTTTTTTGCCCTTCGACACCACATTTGCCTACAATGTCTACGGTGCCAAACAACACTGCGACGACAACGACAGGAAAATTGAGTGCAACGGTTATATGATTCTATTCCTGTGCTATCTCGCCGTCAAAGCGGCTATCCTATAGAACTGTTGCCCTCCTCGCCAGCTCTCCTGCTAGCTCTCCTGCCAGCTCCCGCACCCTCTATTGCATGGTGAAAGGATGCTTCGTGTTGATGAAGACAAACGCAGCGCATGGCGCGTTCTTTCTCGAATGATACAGACCCAATACCGAAATACACAATCATGGCCATCCGGCAATTCATACACAAAAGGCTGGAAGTGGAAAAAAAAAACAGACAAAAAAAGAATGCCGCACTATTCGTGATGTTCAGAGGGAATGGGTGTCGCTTGGGCTTCAGCAAGCACGGCCTTGAGCAGATCATACGATATCTCTTTGGCCTCGCCATCCCTCTTCGGTTCCTGAACCGCGTCCAAACCTGCAGAGCTGTCTCCAGCAAATGCCTCTTGGCATGCACCTTGGATATTCGGCAACTCCTCTGCCTCGACTTCGTTTGGCAGAGAACAATTACTGCCCGAGACCGAGTCCTCTGGAGGCGCCACAAAAACAGACTTGGGGTCTATCCTGTCGTAGAAGAGCATAAAAACACCGCCCTGAGACAATACCATAGCCTCGCTGGAAAGGGTCACGTTCTGGTCGCTGAGACGCCACCACTGCGGTTCGGCCATCATGTCTTCTTCCGGTGTCACAGCAGGCTTGTCCGCAGCGGGAGGCTTTTCCGTTTCTTCGGCATCTCCACTCTTCTCTACAGTCTCAACCGTCTCAGCCGTCTCTTCCGGTGCCAGATTGGGCGGGGCATCCTGTTCCGGTTCCTCGGCCTCCGACTTCTTCTCATAAACGGGTCGTGGCCGAGCAGGGTGCTTCCGGTAACAGACGTAGTGTCCATTTTCGTGCTGTCCGTAGTGCGTGATAACAGCTCGGAGCTCGTAGAGTGGACCAGTGATCTTGGAGTTGTACTGCGTCCCCGAAACCATGGGCAGCTGTGGCGGCAGCTGCCACTGCTCTTCGTCCTCCGACGCTGCAGAAGAGTTGTCCGTGGTCAACGAAGGCACCGAAGAGGCCTCAGACGCCGATGCTGGGGGCGATGACCGCTGCTGCTCTACGCCTCCATCATCTTCCTTCTTCCCAACGACCGGCTGAAAATCCTTGGAAACGTCGCTCTCACTTGGCGCAGAACGCGAGGCTGCACTACCCAAGCACCAGGGACCAAGGTCGAGTTGCAACGGAAAACGAATAGCCGCAGGATTCTTGAAGGTATATCCGGTTCGTTCGTCAAAACGTGACCGGTTGATGTGGAAGGCAATGCTCGGAGGCGCCCGCGCAATGCCCACCTGTCTGGTCTTGGTCGATTCCACGCGCTGCTTGTCGGGAATGTTGCACTTTTTCGAGAGCGTCTCCTCTTCAAAGTCCTCGTCTTCCAGCGCTGCTTCAATGGCTTCCAGTCGCGCATACGGCACAGGCTGCTTAAGCCGTGTGCCCTCGGGACCCAGCCCGGAGTCGGCCTCGAAGCGCCCAATGATCGTCCGGATGCGATCGCGGAATTTCCGGAGCGTGCAGCTGGCGCACTGAACCCCTTCAATGTTTTCCACAGCACTGAAGCTGTCCAGTGTCTCTTCGAGGCGATATTCAGAGCTGCCGTAGCCGAGAGACAGCGTGAGACAGTAAAAGGGGTTCATGGTCAAGCCGGACGAGTATTCACAGGAGCCGCAGACAATGCGCTGGGCCATGAGGCCCTCGAGGGGAATGCGAAAACAGGAGGCAACGGCGGCAGCAGCCTGCTCGGAAATGGGTGGCAGGCTGCGATAGCCGCTGTCCTCGCTGTCCTCGCTGTTGTCGCTGCGACGACTGCCGCCGCCTCGCAAAGGTTCTTGGCGAAAGTCTCGGCCGAGGTCCGTCTCGAGGCCTGGGTGCTTCTGTACTTCCTTGAGCGCCTTCTCGACCTCTTCCTGCACCTCGTTCAGAAGCTTGCAAAAGTACTCCTGGGCGTCCTGCTGCTGGAAGGTGCTCATCCGCTTAAGAAGATGCGGCGTCCAGAACGTGTCGCCGTTGGCGGCCAGACCGTGGAGATCTTGCACGAGCTTGGCCAGGGTATGTGTGGTCTGGACAGGGGGCATGCCACCGGTCTCCTCCTCCTCGGTAATCCATGCCAGGTATTCACGAAAGGGCCCCAGTGCGCTGAGGGCTTGTAAAATGCTGTTCTGGTAGCAAGAATTGCTAATGTTGCCGAGACCAGCCGGCCTGTCGATGCCGCCCTTGGGCATGAGGAGTGAGAGGCCGCTTTTGCCGGCGTAGGACACGGAAGCAATGATGCTGCCGGCCCTGTCTCGTCGTAGGAGTCGAGCGAGCGCGCTGCTCTTGGCGTCCCGGAGCGCGGTGGGAGATGCGCGATCGGCAGGCGGTCGCGGAAGGGGAAAGGGACTCAGCCAGTCGTCGATGGCAAAGAGCACAGAGGCCGGAGTGGCTGAGACGAGCAGATTCCAGAGTCGTTCGCCGGTTTGTGGAGGCAGAAGTTCGCGTGCAGCGTCAATGATGTTTGTAGTGTAGGCGACGGTCACCAGAAGAACTAGAAAGGGAACAAATATACTTGGTTCGGCCAGTCGGTCCCAGAAGGTGCGCTCGTAGAATGTCCGCAGATACGGTTGGCCGGTCAGGGAAAGCCGGGCATCGTGAGAGCTCATCCTGGCCAGCAGAAGATGCTGGAAATACGAGAAGTCGCGAAGCTTGTGTCGCTTAGAAATCGGTGGAGGCGGGCAGGAGCAAGCAGGAGCAAGCAAGAGCAAGAACGAGCAAGAAGGGCTGTCAAACAAGGCAGTCAGGATATGCTGACAACGCGACTGGCCATTATCAAGAGCGGAAGGAGTCGATAGGGATGCCTTCCCGGTAGCTGCGAAAAGCAACTACCCTTGCGACGAGGAACTGTCAGAAGTTGATGTAGAGTGACGTGTGGCTGGCAACCTGGTGCTGTGGCATCCCTGTATTCGCTGAAGCAACACTCCAAAGGGGTGGTGGCAATCCCAGGTTGCATGTGATGCGAAAGGCAATGGCATTTTTTGGAAATCGCCACAATCGGTAGGCGGTGTGCCATGGCAGAATATCTCCACTAAAAAGTTCCAGCAAATCTCATCCCACTCTCTCTCTACGCTCTACGAATACCAAACAAGTCAAAAATGGCAAAGAAGGGTGAGTTCCACTGGCCCTTACACTTGTACGAACGCAAACTGACTGTCAGGACCCTCGAAGCACTCTCGGGCAGCCCGTCGGGCTACATCGCCTGGCATCGATATTGACAAGTCTCTCAAAAATGCCCGGCCGCCAACTTCTGGAGCCGACCACCGGCCGTCCGTTCTGGGCATCCATCAGGCCGCCGGCGTGTCCAAGAAGAGCCGGAAGCAGGGTCGCAAGTCCGTGCTGAGCAACAAGGCACGCCGCCGCTACGAAAAGGGAATGGACCACGCCGCTGCCGTTCTGGAGCGGACAGCCCAAAAAGTGCAGCGCAGCAAGTCGCAGGCCAAGGCGATTGACTACCGGCGCAAGGCGTGGGACGAAATCAACAACAAGATTGAGACAGACGTGGGCGTCGCCAAGAACAACAAGCTCAACTTTTCCGTGCTGGCCGGCGATGCCGATAGCGACAACGAGAGCGAGGAAGAGAAGATGGCGGACAGCGGTGACGAGGCGGTCCGCAAGTTTTATGGAGAGCTGGACGAGGAGATGGGCGAAGCAGGGGATATTCCGGCTGCTGCGGCTGCTGTGCCACTGCCAGCGAACGGCGAAGACGAGATTTTGTGATGGGCCTTGGAAAGTGGCCGATGTTACGACTGCGCATGAATGGCGTTTAGGGTTCTTGGTCTGATTGGGTTCGCTCTCGCACGATAGAGGATGACGACAAAGCAGTGGAAGGCTTGGAAGATGGCAAAGTCCAGCTTTAAAACTCTATAGATTCTGGGGTCACAACAGACAATTATGGGACGGGACCAGAACTTTGCGAACCCCAGTGTAGCAAGTCTCTAATTATGGGGCAGACGGTCTGTTTCCGATTTCCAAGTTATGCGTATCTCTTCAAACCCTTGGAATAGAGTTGGCCTGTTCGTGTCTCAACGCTCGGCCCAGAAGCATAAATGCAGCGTTATGAATGCTGATTGGCCAGAATTATGGGGCTCCAAAACCAACATCCCAGCGGCTGTTTACGGCATCTCATACGACCTGGGATACTTGGCCGAAACGGGTACTCGTGCCAAGAGCATCTTGGCAGGCGTTCAGCCCCTCCCCTGGACCGTAGTTGACGTCCTACCGCTTGCGTTTCGCATGACACTCATGCCGCAACATAGCCTCTCGGAATAGCAGGAAAGCGGCGAAGGTCACGAGAGCGGATAGTAGGAATGGGGGCTGCTTTGTTTCTGTGGGCATTTTGTTGCCTTGGATCTGCTTCTCTTTCTCATCAAATCCAATTCTTTCCTTCTCATCCGGCGTAAGACGGTCCTAGTCAGACCACTTCATTCTTTTTGAGTCCCAGGCGGATATTGGCAGGTCCTTTGATTTTTGTTGTATTATTCTTTTTATTTCTTTTCTTCTTTTCCTTCCTTCTCGCGATCTTGACGCCTGGTGCTCATTTCGGATTTCTTTTCTCTCTTTTCTCTTCTCCTCTCCTCCTTCGCCATGAGACTATCCTTCCAAGCTGCTGCGGCTGCTCTCTTATTATCCCAAGCAACCAGTGCCATCCAAATCACTGCCACCGATTCATGTATGCTCCATAATTGAATAGACTCGTGAGTCGCACACTGACTTGTCTCCAGCATCTATCAAGGCCGCCGCAAGCACTGTAGCCTATGGCCTCCTCAAATACTACACCGGAAACAACACCGGCGATGTGCCGGGAAATCTGCCGGACCCCTACTATTGTAAGCCTATGCCATCTATGGAAACCAAAAGCCTCCAAACCCCAACTGACCGCCAGGGTGGGAGGCCGGCGCCATGTTCGGCACTCTCGTCGACTACTGGTTCCTGACCGGCGACGAGTCGTACGTAGACCTTACTTCTCAGGCGCTGGTCCACCAAGCCGGCGACGACCGCGACTTCATGCCTACCAACCAGACCCGGACTGAGGGCAACGATGACCAGGGCTTCTGGGCCATGGCCGCCATGTCGGCTGCCGAGAACAACTTCCCCAACCCGCCGTCCGACCAGCCCCAGTGGCTGGCCCTCGCCCAGGCCGTCTTCAACGAATACACCACCCGCTGGGACAACTCGACCTGTAATGGCGGCCTGCGCTGGCAGATCTTTACTTTTAACAACGGCTACAACTACAAGAACTCCATCGCCAACGGCTGTTTCTTCAACCTCGCCGCCCGTCTCGCCCGCTTCACCGGCAACCAGACATATATCGACTGGGCCGAGCAGATCTGGGACTGGATGGTCTCCGTCGATTTTATCACTCCCGAATATGCCGTCGAGGACGGCGCTTCTGTCCTGGGCTCTGCCAACTGCGACAGTCAGGACACCACCCAGTGGTCCTACAATGCCGGCATCTTTCTGCACGGCGCCGCCGTCATGTACAACGTCACGGGCGGCAACAGCACCTGGATGACCCGTCTCGATGGCCTCCTGGGACACATCCAGACGACCTTTTTCACCAACAACAGCATCATGTTCGAGCCCGCCTGCGAGACCCTCAACGAATGCAACATTGACCAGCAGAGCTTCAAGGGTTATCTGTCTCGCTGGATGGCCGGTACTGTCCAGGTAGCCGCCCACACGGCCAACACGATCTTGCCGCTGCTCCAGAACGACGCCGCCGCTGCTGCTGCCGCCTGCTCGGGCTCGCCCACCAGCGGTTTCAACGGCATGGCCGGCACGGCCTGCGGTTTCCAGTGGACCACGGGCACTTTTGACGGCAACGTCGGTGTCGGCGCCCAGATGAACGCTCTCTCGGCCGTCATGTACGCGCTCGTCCAGAGCAATTCTGCCGCTCCCGTCACGTCTTCTACCGGCGGCACGTCTCAGGGCGACCCCAATGCCGGCATGCAGACGACCAGCTCCATCACAGAAGAGCTGTCTCCCATCACAACCGCCGACAGGGTAGGCGCAGGCTTTGTGACGACACTGGTCGCCTTGTCCGTGTTGGGCGGCAGTGCCCTGATGATTATTTCAGAATGAGGACCAGGGAAAGGGTAAAAGGCAAAGGGGGGATCAAAAGGCGTTCAGGAATGTATCCTATTGTTTCTATATCCTACGGGCATGAAAACTTCATGCCATCTCACATTATTAGGCGCAATCGTTGTCGCAGTTTGTTTATGAAATAAAAAGAAACACGCCAACACAATACAGAACAAAAGCCTGGCTTCCAGCCTGGCACAAGGAAAAGGGCCCAGCCTCGTCTTGTCTACCCCTTTTTCTCGATCTGGTACAGACGGTATTGGTTGGCACGCACTCCGTCGTCCACGGCGTCGCTCTGTTGTTGCTGTTAGTAGTCTGCAGAAATCGTACGAGACAAGCATCCTCACCTTCTGCGCGAGCCGACTGAGATGGTCCAAATCCTCCTCCGCCATCTGGTTCATCGTGCGTGCCGTCAAGTTGAGCGTTCCCACAGCGCCCGACAACATGTCCATCTTGGCATCAATGGCCGCCTCCTTGGCCATGTCTTCCTCGTCGTCGTCCTCGAGGGCAAACTTGCTCGAGCGGCCCCCCTTGCTTTGGCCCAGCTGCCGCGACGCGCCGGTCGCCTTTTCCAGCTGGTTGAACCGCTCTTCACCGTTGCGGTTGTTCGCATAGGCCGTCCGCCGCGTCTCTTCGCGCAGCTCGCGCTGCTCACGGTGCTCATCCAGCGCCGCCTGCGCCTTCTCCGCCGCCCGCTGCTTCGACGTGAACGGGTTGTTGACCTTGACCGCAAACATGCTGCGGTTGTAGTGCTTGAGCTCTGCTGTGCGGTGCTCGGCAATCTTGTTGTGGTTGGCTGCCTGGTCGAGGTTCTGCTCTGCATTGTACAGCCGCTCTCGCTGGTACTGCATCCGGGCCATGGTCGACCGCGCCGTTTCAATCGTCTGGTTGGCAATCATGAGCGACCGGTCCAGACTCTGGTCCGTCTCGTTTCGCAGGTACCGCGTCTCCTCGTTCATCCGCTTGACGTCCTGGTCCTCCATCTCCTCGGCCGTCAGCTCACGCCCCTCTCCGTAGCCGCCCATCTCCCCGCTGTCGGCAGCACCATACGCCGGACGCTGCGGAGGTGGCTGCTGCTGTTGCTGCTGCTGGATTTTTTCCGGCGCGTTGCCAAACAAGGCCTGTCGGTTGGGGTCGTCTTCGTCACCGCCGCTGCCGCCGAGGCCACCATATCCGCCTCGCCGTTGGCTCAGTCTCGGGGCTGCACTCGCGCCGCCACCGTTTCCATAGCCGCTCCCTGCTTCACTCTCAGCCGTGCTCCGGTATGTTGGGGGTCGGCCAAGGGGCGTACCATTGCTATTATCGTAGCGGTTTCCGCCATAACCACCACTGGCTCCATATCCGCCGGCGCTGTAGCCGCTCGGTGCCTGGTTAGGTCCGGGAGCCGGAGGACCACCCATTGGAGGCTGGCTTCCGTATGCTGGTGGCGGAGCGTTCGCGCCCTGGCGAGGAGCAGGACCGCTCGGCAAGCCAGGACGTCCTCCACGGAGACCGAGATCCGCCTGTGTCTTCTGGAGGGCGGTCATCGAGTTGTAGGAATCGTTCTTCTGCTGGGCGTACGGGTTGTCATCATGGCCCTTGTCCTTCTTGCGGCTGAAGAGGCTGGCCTTGCTGCCATCGTCGTCGTCCTTCTTAAGACCGAAACGGCGCATTGTTCAGAAATTAAGGAATGAAAATAAAAAGAAAAATGAGGAATAAAGATAAACAGGAGCTCAAAGAACGCCTTCCAATTCGCTTTTCTTGCGTATACGATGGACGAGAGGCTAGAAAAGAAGCACGACAGGTGTTGTCTCGAGAGAAAATACTGGTTGATGGTAAGGGGAATGGCAGTGTCTGGCGTGCGTTTCGCCACGAGAGGACGAGTTTCGGGATGGAGAAAAGGCGGCCAGCGAGGCTAAGGGGGTTTGCAGCTCAGCCCCGCCACATTATGGGGCGCTGTCTGGTCACTGTACCCACTAAAGTCTCCTATTCCAACACTAAATCCATCAGGCTTGGCTCACCGCCTAATCGCTATTTTTATCTCGTATTCTCGTTGCCTTCCGAATGCGTACGAGTTATGGAGTACTGCGTACTGCGTACGAATAGCTTAATCCACTCCGCACGCCGTGACCATGGAATTCTGCCTCGCGACTGGTTGACAGACTAAGCTTCTTTGCTGTGGCGAATCACCAGGCTGCCTCATGTGAAGCCTATTTCCTTGCCGATGTCTAGGTTCAGGAGAACAGTCACGTGATATACAAGTTCATTCCGTTGTTTATTACTAAGCAATCAACAACACGGGTGTCACTCCTGTCACAGCTTGAGACCAAACCACGTTGTCACGCATATCAGGTAAAAGGAGTATGTTTTAGAATGCCATCAGGAAAGATCTAGCTAGTCGGATATGCCGTGGTTCCTACATCCATGTCAGTGCTCTGTGATTCTGTATCTCTGGTCAGTTGTTCATGTTCAAGCCATCTCTGGTTCAAAGCTCTTCCTCGACTTCCCCAGCTCCCACGACCTTGTAATCACAGCGGTCGAACAAAGACCACATTTGAAGGGTGCCGCGGAGAGGCAGGCACTTCCATTCCGGATCCCCGTGCCCGTGGTTGTAGTCATTCGTGGCTTGCACTTGCAGAGTAGGTTTGAAGCGCTCGCTAAAAATCAGCCCGCGGCGAATGCGGCGAATGCAGAGGAAGACGGGGTTCTCATAGTCGATGTACGGAGTAAAGCCAATAGAGCACTGTCCGAGCGCGCGCTTTCCACCGTTCCTATACGTCAGGATCATGCCACAGAAGATCTGCTCGGGTTGCGAGACAAAGTAATAGACGCGGATGTGGACGACATTTTCAAGAGGAGCAATCGAAAAGAAGGAAAAACGGAAGGGGTTGGAGAGCCGCGAAAGATCACAGAAGCGTTCCTCTGGAGTCGTGGCAGTCGGCTGGTTCACCGCGTAGCCTCCGATGGCAGTGAACCGCTGCATCTTCTTGGCGAAGTAGACAATGGTCAGGGGCGAAGTGTTGCCATCAATGTTGCTTGCGAGGTAGAAATCCGTGTACGGGCCCTCGATAGCCGTGCCCACGATGATGTCGCCCATGAGTTTGGTGCGGAACTGGTTTTGTGAGCGTCTGTTTTGATCTGTAGGAAGAGACTGAGACTTGGGAGACTTACGATGAAACAGCACGGATCTTTGGCGATGGACGTTTGGCCCGCCTTGTATCGCACACCAAAAGCCACAATGTGGTCACCGGCAGCAATTGGCATATACACCATTTCCACATCCTTTTCCGGACTCATGCGGGACAGCGCGGCCTTGTAGGTGGGATCGGCTGCCGTGAGCTTGTGGATGCCGAGGGGGCGACCTTTGTCAAAGAAGATGGCGAGCCCAGTGGCCTGGTCAAGCGGAACGGTGTAGAAGCATGTGCCGGGGCCACGGACTGGGTTTGCGTGCATCGTGCACATCGAGTCATCGGGGGGCGTGGGCGTATCCCACACTTGAAGGGCGTTCCGTCGTGCCTTATTCAGATCCAGCTGGGCGTATCCGAACTGGAATGGTTTAGTATAAGATCAAACAAATGGTGGGATGACAAGAAAAGAGCTGCTTACTCTGAAGTTCATCGTGATGGCCCGAGCCACCGAATCGTGCGTGACAATGAATCTGCGGTTATTCTTACGCTCAATGGTCGGCAAAGGCATGCTGGCCAGTCGTTCAATGCTGCGCAGCCCGCGAGCATCAATGGTGATGCGCAAAATCGGCAACTCATAATGCATGGCTGCCGTCACCACCGTCGGCATCTCACCACGCTCCCAGGCAGCAATTTCGTTCAGAGGCATCGACGGACGGTCCTCCGATGTGTCGAGCGAAGACACATGGTAGGCAAAATCGAGGATCGTTCCGTAGCGCCAGAGCACATGGTCTTCAGACTCCCTGTAGATCATTAGCAATATCTCGTGCGGCAGCTTTTTGAGGCCTTTGATCAGGCTTCTGAACTGGCCCAGTCCATCCTGATCGTCCCCATCAGTCATCATGTTGGCCACGCCCGTCGTCGAAAAGAGATCATCTGTTTCATCCAGCCAGAGGCATGGCGCTTCCGGCCACGGCAGCTGGCAAATTCCCTCGATCCAGATTCGGTCAAGCACAAATCGATCAATGGGCCGCTGGCAGTGTTTCTCGAAAAACGTGAAGCAGTCCGCGTGGACCGGGCAACCGTCGTGGGCTCTCTCCCAGATTTTCTTTGGATCGCAGCACAGATCGTCCCCTCCGACGGAAAAGGCAATTGTCTTGTATACTGTGCCCGCGTTGTCGGTTTCCAAGATGTGGCAAGAAGCGTTACTGACGATGATTCTTCTGCAGAGACCACAGTACGGCGTTATCGAGAAATCCTCGTAGTCCCCTGAAGCACGAGGCTCTCGGACCTTCGGATAGAAGGCCATGATGAAAGTGAAGAGGTGACGATAGATGGTAGACGATGAAGATATAGAAGATGGGAGATAAAAAGAGGAGAGACCTAGAGAAAAAAAATACGATAGACGATGACGAGAACTGATGAAAAAGAAAAGGGGAAGGACGAAAGAACGAATGGGATGAAGAAGAGGTGAAAACGAAAGAGATGGCGAAAAGAAAATGGATGGAAGTGATGGCGAAGAGAAAAACATCAGCGGTGATGTTGGAGACGTTCGCTGGTGAAGTGAAAAGGAAGAAGGTGAGGGGAGAGGAGGAAGTGAAGAGAGATATTTATACCTGTTCTGGGCTTACGTAAATACGGACTGTGCTGTTTTCTCCGTTGATCGAAACGTAAATACCGACCGTTTATGTTTATTCCGTTGAGCAGGATGAAAACTTTTCGCCGGTAAACCTGACGGACTTGTTGTGGAAACTTTGAAGTAAACAGACATGAGGACTGGGTCACAGGATTGTTGTGGTGACCGCCACAAGATTCTCTGCAGAACTTTCATTCTACCTGATCATCGTATCTTCTATCTGGTCTACACGAGCTTCCCTTTTTCAGTCGTACTTCATCTCTTCCATCTCTCCTGGCGATGCCTGTCGATCTTGACATTTTCTCATGGTCGATAGACCAGAAACAGAAACACGACTACAAAATAGCCATGCATCTACGGACTAAAGTAATAGCTGAATCGAATTCTACTCCTTGGGTGTAGGAATATGACAGTGGACGACAGTCTATTATAAAAATAAATTAAAAAAAAGAACATATTATACTACTAGTGAGCAACTTGTTATTCAGAAAGGATCATTAACGCTACTTCGGTCCTCATACAAACACTGTTTGTGTCCAATTTTGTACATTGCTATTTCCACTCAATTCAAATAAAAAAGATATATATATACATTTTAATAGAGCAGTAAGATTCAAATGAATTTACAAAATAAACAAAATTGTTGTTTACGGAGGATTGGATGATTTGGCCACAATGCGAATTATTCGGGAATGAAAGACCGTTTCCACAAGATATTCTCTAGAATCTTCTAGAAGGAATAGAAAGAAAACCTTATCTCTCATCATCTTCAGACGAAACAAGATCAACAGCAGGGAAGACATTGAAGTAACTCATTGCATATCACGTGCACAGCAATTCCGGATGAGTCATCGGAACCCACTTGTTTGAATAGGCGGTCTCCACTCCCAACTAACAGCTATCCTTCGTATTATGCTTGCCGCCTTTCTCGTCTTCTTGTCGACCTACGGTGAACCTGTCTAACTTTCTCCGGGCAAAACGACACGATGATTTAGGCTTTCTTGTCCCCTAGGATACATTTCTTGTCGAAAACACAGCGTTTCGGCCTTCTTCTGATTCCGCCAACGGCTTCGCAAGCCAAAATGACGACTCGAATATCGCAACTCTTTGCATTTGTTCACCATCCAATATTATCAGCTATAGACGTGTCATTCCGAATATCTATAGACGTCTAGAGGACCGGACTAGAAGAAGAGACTTATTCTCATGTCCGTCTTCACTTACGACCCCAATCCGCCGCGGGTTTCATCTCCTTGGCTGCGGCCGGCCGATGCGACTTGTCAAGAAAAACAAGAGAAACCCGCCGGCATCCACGGCCTGCTGTCTGAGTATGGCGTGACGAAACTCCCGCCCGAGCCGCAGGAGGGCCCCGTCGAATACAAGCTCCATCTTCTGCTGCGTCCGCGGAAAGCCTACAAGCCGCTGACCAGCTTGCCCGGGTCCCTGCAGGCGAAACTGGCGGCCGACGCCAAGTACCTGCAAAAGGCGCGCGTGGCCATCTCTTCGACGGCCGGCCAGACACGGCAGGACCGGTGTCAGCATCTCACGACGCAGCTGCTATGGAGACTGCGCCAGTCGTCTCCCTACCATGCGTCAGTGGCTCACCAGGACATTGAAGTGCCGCTTCTGCCCGAAGATGCGGCCATCGCTTCGTTGCCGGTGACCCTGGGACGGCTGGCGCCTGGCCTGGAGGAGTCGCGCGGCGCCCTGTATGAAATCGGCGTCGCCGACGACGGCTCGCTGGTCGGCATCACCAAGGACGAGATGGACCAGAGCATTGCGACGCTGCGGTGGATGGCGGCCAACCTAGGCTGCGTGTCCGAGGTCCAGCGTCTCGTGGTGGTCGGCGAGTGCGAGTGGCCCCAGGAAGTGAACGCTGCCGCGTGCGGAGAGCCGTCGGCGGCTCCTCGTCGAGAGAACCTCTGGGTAGCCGAGATCTTTGTGCGGCCACAGATGAATAGTTCTGGGTCGGATACAAATCATTCCGGCCTCGGCCTGTCTGCTTCGCCGGATGCTCAGCATTTCTCGACAACGCTCGGCTCGGCAACGACCAACCAGCTCCGTGTCACGCTGACCGGACCAACTGGATCCGGGAAATCTACACTGCTCGGCACGCTCTCTACAGGCGCGCTGGACGATGGCCACGGCAAGGGCCGGCTGAACTCACTAAAGCACCGGCACGAGCTGGCGTCGGGGCTGACGAGCACGGTAACGCAGGAGCTGCTGGGCTACACAGACGACGGCGGCATTGTGAATTATGCGAACCCGAATATTGAATCATGGATCGGCATCCACGACTATACCAGGGATGGTCGCCTCGTGTTTGTGTCCGACTCGGCTGGCCATCCGCGTTTCCGTCGCACGACGCTCCGTGGTCTCATCGGGTGGGCACCACACTGGTCGCTTTTGTGTCTGGGAGCTGCTGTCGAGGAGGAGGCGGTAGTCGGGACCCTGTTGCCAGTGGAGGGAGGCATGGGCGGGTGCAGTGCGGCCTTGGCCAAGGCCCATCTCGACCTGTGTCTCAAGCTGGATCTGCCACTGGTGGTTATTATTACCAAGTCAGATCTGCTGAACAAGGAGTCTCTGAAGCGGACGCTGGTGCCGATCTGGACGGCAGTGAAGAATGCCGGACGAGCGCCACGGCTCTTGCAGTCGAAGCAGAAGTCACCGGAGAACATGCGGACGATTACGGCAGCGGACACGGAGGTGATCCGACAAGCGCTGTTGCCGGCGCAGGACACGGGAGATTTCCGGGCGACGGTGCCTGTGATTCTGACGAGCACAGTGAGCGGAGACGGCATTGGACTGGTACATGCACTGCTACAAGCGCTGCCGCTGCCGCCGACGCCGATGGCACAGGACTATGTAGGCCTGGCAGTCAATCCTGAGGCGCCTGAGACGCTGTTTCATATTGAGGACCGGTTCAGCCGACCGGCATCGTATGCGTCGGTGGTCCCTGGCCAGTTGGCAGATCCCGGCCACGTGGTGTCTGGGTACCTGCGGTATGGGCGTCTGGCGGTGGGTGACCGCGTGGTGATTGGACCGTTTCCGTCGGACGAGGAGGCGACGGGCGGCGGCAGCGGGTCGCTGGATGACGATCGGACGGCGTCACCGAGCAACCACGGAGGAAGTACGTCGATGTCGCACCCGTCGAATGCGGAGCTATCACGGATTGCAGCACGCAATGCCATTTCGGCGTCGGCACTGCAGGGCGAGTGGTACGAGGCGCGGATCGTGAGCATCCGCAACCTGCGGCTGCCAGTGGAGACACTGGAAGCCGGGCAAGTTGGAACGATCGGGCTGGTGATTCAGCCGGAGGGATTAGAACGTGTTGACATCAAACCGAGACGGGGCATGGTGCTGGCAGTGCCGAGTCGACACATGCGGACGAGCGGGTTGGCGATGCAGGCGGCGAGCGGGCTGACGGCCTTTTTTGCGGACACGGCGATCGAGTCGCTGGCGATCGGGACGCCGGTGACGTTTTACGTGGCCAGCGTACGGGCGCAGGGGCGTGTGTGCAAGATCTGGAGCGGGTCTTCAGGGAGCGAGTCGTTGGATGGTGACGTCGATGAAACCGAAGATGGGGCGACGGACGGGGGTATATTTGCCCTGCACGAACCGGTGGAGGGTATGAGTACAAGTACTCGTACTCGAAGCAGCAGCGTCAGCAGCAGCAGCAGCAGTCGAGAGATGAAAAGGGAGGTCGGGCAGGGCTATAATGTGCGGTTGGAGCTCCTGTATAGGCAGGAGTGGATCGAGCTGGGGGCGCAGATTGTGATTCTCGAGGGCGCCAGCAAAGAGATGTTTCTCCTGGATGGGTTTATTGGCAAGGTTGTTGAGATTTCTGATTAAGACATACGAGTAAGGGGGGAGAAGCACGGGGCTCTTAAGATTGCATGGATTGGATGAAATTGGATAGGAGAAATACGAGTACTCCGCATAGCCACGCCAACGCCGTACTCCCATTGTGTAAGAAACTATATACTCCGTAATACACTGTAATACAGTATGTACAAATCACGCTCGCACAAGACCGTAGAAAAGTGTCCAGGTTAAGATGTAGCCGGCGAGACCGTTGGACATACCGCCGGTCCAGAACTGCCAGGAGCTGCGGAAGTAAGGACTGGTGGCGAGCAGGCTGACAGACTTGCCGGCGCTGCGCAGAGTGAGTGAGGCCGTGGCGACGCGGAAGGCAAAGAAAAAGGCCGTCGTCAGTAGAGAGAAGACAATGTAGAAGAGGAAGCCATTGTAAGATTCGAGGCCGAGGATACCGGCGCCGATGCCGAAGAGGGAAGCCGTAAGGGTTTGCAGGTTGGAGAGGATCTATGAGGTCAGCTTCTATCCTTCTGTTCTCTTCTCTTGTTTTTCTGCTCTTTTGTTCTGCTCTTTTGCTGTCTTACCCTCGTGTTGTGGACGATTGATTCCTGCACAATGGGTGCAATCTGGTATTCGCGTTCGGTCGACATCGTATCGGCGGGGCAATCCAAGCAGCCCGCTGGTTTCGTATGAGATGCGTGGGTATGTGTCGTGGGTGTCGTGGGCGCGGCACTGCTCCGTTTTTCGTTTCGTCGTCGCCGTGAACGTCGAGGACAGACAAGCCTCTTGGAAATGTGGACGTTTGCGGTTTGGCGCGATGTCTTGCGTAAACACTTTTTATTGGTCCAAATAGGTCCGGCCGGACCCACCTGTAAAACCACTGGAATGAGTCTCTTTTAGCCTTTTCAGCTGCGCCCGCCGTCCTTTTGATTGTACTTTGTGCTCTTTCCCCGGGGGGCCGACCCCCCCTGTCGCACCGCCCCGATTGCCAGGCCCTGGAGATATAATTAACTGGAATAAGGCTCATTTCCAGGGACCGACTACCAGGGCCATAAAAACAAAGCAGACGACCCACGAACGAACACCTCCTGCAACGCCGGACGAACACACTACGGTACCGGACTATTTGCGCACCCCGTTGATTCGCCGCTGCGCCAAGTCAACACTCCCAGGAGAAGGAAAGAAGCGCGCAAACACGACCACCGGCTTTGGTCTACTGCCTTCTGATCTTCAGACTCTCCGACTTCCAGACCTTCCAGACCGAATCAAGCGCCCGCTGTCACATGGCACCGCTATAGTCACGGACTCGCTCTCGTTCTCTCTCCCCCCCCTCCCTCCCGTTCCCTCCTAAACGCCCAGCCGGCTGCAGCGTTTCTTTGATTCGTTCCTCGCGCGTACGACGACTCTTGGCCAAGATCGAGTTATCTCTCGCCGCGTTGCTTTGTTTGCCGTCTACTGTCTGTCGCCTCCTCCATGGACGTCGACTCTTGAATCCATGGAGACTGTGATTTTTGACGAGACTCCTCTCGCGGCCTATCTCAGAGGTACTACTCTTTTCCATCTCTCACTTCCTCTTCATCTCTCCTCTCTCTTCTCGCTCTGCGACCATGCCTTCCACACCGCGCCGACTCATCCTTCAACCTAACGGAATGTCTCCCATCACAGACGAAGGTGAAGACCGACCGGCCGACTGGGTCCCGGCTGCCGCACCGCCCTCCATCGAGTTTCCCGTCACTCCCGACCTACAACAACAGAAAAAGCAGTCCACGTTGCAGGCCGATAATGGCGTCGACACGCCGCCTCCGAGCCCGCCCTCACCGTCCTTTGCCCCTGTCGGTCAACCGATGGTGAGGAAGCGCTTTCGCAACAAGATCCCCAATCCTCTCCGCGTCGATGGCCATCGCAGTTCCTCTCTATCCTCTATCAACAAACGATATTCGGTAAGTGGCGGTGGCGCTTTTGAACAGGGGGGTATCCTTACTCGTACTGACCGACCCCTGCAGAGGGTCGTGGCCTCAACCATCAACCGCGCCGATAACGCCCAATTCCTCGAGCAGTTTCGATACACCATCATCACCTCGCACCTCCTAGGTCCCTCCACCGTCGGACAACACCATGCGCCACAACCCGGTGAGGGCAACACGGCCCTGCCGATGCCCGGCCCCGATGACCAGATGACCGCCTTGCCCGGCGTCATCGCCGTCGTCGCCAGCGCCTACGTCCTCGTCTGGTCCATCAGCTGGGTCTTCTCAGGCGGCTTTGTCCATCTGACCAAGAAGCGCGTCATTTTCGGTGTCATCATCCTGACGGCTGGCGCCGTCGTCGGCCATGCTTGTCTGCGCCAACAACGGATACGATACGTTCGGCAGGCTGCTCTGTCGGAGACACGAACCTTTGTGACACGGTCGCAGGACTTTGACAGCGCCGCCAGCGCCGCTATTTCGTTTATCAAGGAGGTCGAGCTCGTCTCGCGCGGCTACCGACTGTATGGATACTTCAAGATACTTCAAGCTCTGTTTTGGATATTGATTACTAATCAACAATGTGTAGAAGCGCGCCGCTGCCCCCGATCAGCCGCATGGACGACCGCAGCCAGAGCCGGCGTTGCATGCGTCTGCGCAAGGCCGTCCGTGGCTGCTTTGCCGATGCTCTGCCCGTCTACAAGCAGACGCTGGATGCGATCCAGGGCTTTGCCGAGCCTATCGAACTGGAGATGTACTACCACATCTATGACATTGGCGACTTGGACATTTCCGATGCGATGCAACCCTCTGCTGAGTCCGAGCTCGACGATATGGACTCGCTGCGCAGCCTCAACATTGTCGCTGCCCGTTTCCACACCATCCGCCGCATGCTTCTGTGTTGTCTGCTGGCGCTCGAGGCCAACGGCGACGAATCAGACCTGGTGCGCTGGACGGCCGCTGTCGAGGGTCTGCGCACGCTCAACGAGACGACTGGCACGTGCTACGCGCGGCTGCAGACCATTCTGAGCGAGGTCGAGACGTTCCCGCAGCTGTCGACGCCCAAGGTGCCGCTGTCGCCGAACCGCGAGCGGTGGCGGTCGCAGCTGGGCAAGCTGAACTCGCTGTCGACAGGGATTCGTGGACTACAGGCCAAGCTGGCACTTCTGCGTGAAGAGTCGGACCGGACGCTGAACGAGGCCAACGACATTACGGAACTGGGGCCGAATCTGATGTCCCAGTACGAGTCCATTGGTCAAGATATCAAGATGCTGATTCAGGCATGGGAGGAAGGCAAATCAGCCCTGGCCTCGGGTATTAACCGGAATGAGAAGCGGCTGTCGTCGATTGGCGCGCTGATCTCGCCGTCCATCTCGCTCAGCGGGCTGACCACGGTCGGTGAGGAGGAGGGTAACGAAGGAAATGCTGAGGATGCTCTGCGGGCCCTGACTGGTGGCGGCGCCTCTCCGCTGGGCGGCAGCACCGTGGGTGATCCCGAGGACGAGGTGATCTTTGAGGCCATGTCTCTGCCGCCGGTGCGGCCCAAGTCGCTCATGACACGGGATGAACGCATGGCCAAGATGCGTGAAGACCGGGAACGGCGAGCCGAGGCGCGCGAACAGGCCGACGCCAGCCGGGGCATGCTGCGCGAGCTCGAAATGGTCATCAACCTGCGGCCCAGCCAGCGGCCCCGGTCAGCCCGTTTCTCGACTCCGCCATCTGCCAACAGGAGTTCTCTGTAAATCTTGTTATTTTCTCGTTTCCTCCTCCCTTCTTCCTCTTCCCCCCTGAACGACAGCAACGAATCTTCTTATGATTGTTTCCTATGTTCTATTTTTTGCGCATCCCATGTTCTGCCAAGACGACGCAGAAGCATGAGCGTCCAACGACAGCCATTCTCAGAATATTGTTCATTCATCTTTGTATAGACAGCAGGAGAGGATCATTATCCTCTTGGGGTTTTTTGTTTGTTTGTGGCGAACCAGATCGGGTGTTCTGTTGGCTTTTACTGCCTTGTTTCATTTGTTGACTTGACTTGCATTCGTTTATTTTTTTTTTTGTTTCCTTGTTTCTCGTATTCCGTATATTTGCGTATTAATGAGAGCTGTATACGGAGAATGCGTACGGAGGAAGACGAAGTATTACTTGTATTAGATATTCCGAGTACAGTATAAATACAGTGTATCATATACAGTGTCTGTTCACGTGAAGCGCGCCCAGAGCCCCGCGTCTGGCTCAATTAAAGGCCCCTCTGGCTGGACGCGTCCCAACGCGAAAAATAAAGCGTGTCGTATACTCCACCGCCGCCACTTGTCTTCTGGCTTTTGCCTTTTGCCTTTTTGCTTCCACTCTTCTTGCTCTATACACTCTGCCTGTCATCTTGCCGTTCTACGCAGCTCTCGACGACTGTTCTCCTGCTCGACTCACCTTTCCCGTTCACTCTCCCCCCCCAGACTATCACCATGTTGGAAGCACGGTTGGAACAGGCGTCCATCCTGAAAAAGGTAGGTTTTTTCCCCCCTATGGACAATGGCTGGACGAATCTGACCAGACATAGGTGGTGGACGCCATCAAGGACCTGGTGCAAGACTGCAACTTTGACTGCAACGACTCGGGCATTGCACTGCAGGCCATGGACAACAGCCACGTGGCACTGGTGTCGATGCTGCTCAAGGCGGAAGGGTTTGCGCCGTACCGCTGCGACCGCAACGTGGCGCTGGGCGTGAACCTGACGTCGCTGACCAAGGTGCTGCGGGCGGCGCAGAACGAGGACGTGCTGACGCTCAAGGCGGAGGACGCGCCGGACTCGCTCAACATTGTGTTTGAGAGCTCGGAGAACGACCGGATCAGCGAGTACGACCTGAAGCTCATGGACATTGACCAGGAGCACCTGGGTATTCCGGAGACCGAGTATGCGGCCACGATCACGATGCCCAGTGCCGAGTTCCGGCGCATCAGCACGGATCTCATGGCCATGTCCGAGTCGGTCACCATTGAGGCCACCAAGGACGGCATCCGCTTCGCTAGCAGCGGCGACATTGGCAGCGGTTCCGTGACTCTGCGCAGCCATACCAACGTCGACAAGCCGGGCGAGAATATTGACATTGAGTTGAGCGAGACTGTCTCGCTGACCTTTTCCCTCAAGTACCTCGTCAACTTTTGCAAGGCCGCGAGTCTCGCCACCCAGGTCAAGATCTGCCTGTCCAACGAGGTGCCTCTGCTGGTTGAGTACATTCTGTCGGGCAGCAGCTACTTGCGGTTCTACCTGGCACCAAAGGTTTGTCTCTCTCTACCCATGTTTCGTTTTCTCTCTAACCAACGACTAGATTGGTGACGACGAGTAATGACCGTCACGATCACGTTTTATGGGCCACGGGCGTCTCTGAAGGGCTGTGCCGATGCGTGTATGAATTGCATCCAGAGTTGAGAGCTACATTTGATAATTCAAGCATTTGAACGTTAGAGCGCTGTACTCGTAGTGTTTTGCGTGTTTAGTAGAACTGCTCTACTTATAGGGCATTTAGCGGGGTTAGGAGGCTTGTCCTCTATGGCGATGGTCGGAATTTTCCAGCGCCGTCCGTCTTCGCTTGTCTGCGGCTTATTAGGCCTGAGTCATAGATAGACGGAATGCCGACGATTTCAATTTTTTGGGCCTATCTTCGGCCGGCGATCGCAAAGCGAATTTTCCCTCCGAATGCGACGCCGGACGGACCAGTCCTTTTCAGAGCCCATAATATCGTGACTCGCGCATCCTGCAGAGGGAAAATCACCTCGCACAACGTCTCCTCTGTCTGATCGTCCGTCTGTCGCTCATTGGCTGAGAAGGCCACCCCCCTTTCCCTCCCTTCTGGGTGTTGTTGTTCGCCGACTGTTCCGCCCACCTGCAGACACTTACGATTTGCCTGCCGCGGTCCTCTTCCTCTCGTTGGAAACCACCCAAGCCTTCGAGCCACGCACCGATCGCCAGGGCACAGACAATGACTGCGGATCTACCCGTACCAGAAACTCGGGTGCTGGCCATAGCCAGTCATGTAGGTGTTCCTTGCAACCCTTCCCCGAGACAATCTTGCGTCTGCTAACTGGTGCATCCTAGGTCGTGTCTGGGTAAGCTTTCCGAGACAAGAGACACAGTCTACTGTACTGGCTAACGCTTCACAAGACATGTGGGGAACAAGATTGCCGTCTTTGCGATGCAGTCGCTTGGTTGCGACGTGTCGGCCATGAACACCGTTCAGTTCAGTCAGTCGTCTCTCTTTTCTCTTTTCTTTGTTCTTTTTTTCTTTTTGGCCGCCGTTGCTGACCAGGAAAGGCAATCATTCGGGCTACCGGCAGTTCAAGGGACAACGCACCACCGGCGAGGAACTATGGGAGCTCTACGAAGGATTGAAGCAGTCGTACCTCAACAACTTTGACATGATGTTGTCTGGCTATCTGCCTGGGGCAGGCGCCGTCGAGTCGGTCGGGCGCATGGCTGAAGACCTGCGGCGCCAAACGGCCGATGCGCCAGGCAGCTTCTTCTGGGTGCTGGACCCCGTCATGGGCGACAACGGCCGGCTCTATGTAGCACCGGACGTCAAGCCTGCCTACCAGAAGCTGCTCAGCCATGCAGACATGATCCTGCCCAACCAGTTCGAGGCAGAGTAGGTTTTCTTCTAGTTTATAATTTCTGATACCCATCGTTTCAACCACTGACCGACAGGCTTCTCTCCGGCGTCAAGATCGACGACATGATCTCGCTGAAAAAGGCTATCCAGGCACTGCACGCCCGCTACAAGGTCCCGCATATCATCATCACCTCCGTCTCGCTCGAGCACCCCGACCACCCGGTCTCGTCGCTGTCCGTTGTCGGCTCCTCACGCACGTCCACCGGCGCCGCCCGCCTCTTCAAGATCGTCTTCCCCTCCATCGACTGCTACTTCAGCGGTACTGGCGACATGTTCGGCGCCCTCATGGTCGTACGCATGCGCGAGGCCGTCGTCAACGGCGCACCCGAGCTGCTGCACCGCGACGCCTGGCTCAGCGACGATAACGTCGCCGCTGTCGACCTGCCGCTCGCCCGCGCTGCCGAGAAGGTCCTCGCCAGCATGCACGAAGTGCTGACTAAGACATGCGAGGGTCTCGAGACAGAGATGAAGCGCGTCAACGAGATCCTCGACCGCAAGGGCATCACCGGCGAGGCCGAACGCACCAAGGCTCTGCATCTGCTCAAGTCGAGCGCTGCCGAGCTGCGGCTGCCGCGCAACGTCAACTTGCTCAAGTTCCCCAAGGTCAAATTCCAGGCATTTCCGTTCTGAAGACACAGCAGAGTTTGATTTTCTTGATTTCCACCAAAAAAAAAAGAGAAAAACAAAGGGAGAAACAGATCCCATCTATACACACATACACGCATACACACACAGCTGTATTTTTGGATGCATACGATTATAGATCCGCCCTTTCTTTCAGGGCCTAGAGAAAGATATACACATTGCATGACTGCCATGGGCTTCTATTTGTTGCTTGTTTGTACATTGCATCCTATCATCCACAACCATAGAGCCGCTCATTTTACGCCGTATATGGAGTTCTATCCGCATTTCTTGTATTCATGACATCCAATCATGCACTGGACTTGGCCTCTGCAGGCGCTGCTGCGCCGAACCCGCCCGTGCTGCCGAACCCGCCGGCGCCGCGCACGCTCGCGTCCAGCTGCGCGACCTCGACGACGTCGGGCGTCACAATGCGCTCCAGCACAAGCTGCGCCACGCGGTCGCCCGCGGCAATGGCAAAGTCGTTGACGGGGTCGTGGTTGAAAAGCAGCACACGCACCTGGCCGCGGTAGTCGGCATCAATGACACCGGCACCCGTATCGATAAAGTGCTTGGCGGCGAGCCCCGAGCGCGGGGCAATGCGGCCGTAGGTGCCAGGGGGTACAGCAATGGCCAGATCTGTATCAACGAGCGCCTTGCCCTGGTGCGGGATGGTCACAGCGCGGGCGGCATAGATGTCGTAGCCAGCAGCAAAGGCAGAGCCGCGCGTCGGCAGCCGGGCATCGGCCGACAGCTTCTGGATGAGGAGAGCTGGTGCAGCAGCCTGTGCCTCGACGGGAAGAGCCACAGGTGCAGCCGCAGGTGCAGCTGCAGGTGCAGAGGACGAAACGTCTTCCGAGGCCATGGTTTTGACACGTTTCGCTGGCGGCGATGTAGGCGGTGAGGCGACGATGGGCACGACCGTAGACGAGGCAGCAGGTGCAGCAGAAGCGTCAGTGGTCATTTCTGTGTGATAATAGGATGTAGTGGAAAGGGTGTGCGAGAGAAGCAAAAAAAAAAAGAGCAGAAGAGAAGATAGTGAAGTGGCCAGTATCAAATAAAGAGCAAAGTGCTAGTAGACGCGTCGCCAGGGCAGACGCGTAAAGTGGTTTAAAGTGGATATTTCGTCTGAAGTACGAGTATATGGTCACATGACCAACATGACGGGATGATTTTGATTTCAAATACACATCACGTGCGCGCATGTCATAATATCTTTACAATCCCGCTCTGCTCCGTACTAAGCAATCGAATGACAATTCGCCTTCCTTTCGGGACTTTTCTCTCTTCTTTCTCGACAACAAACACAATCGCAGAACGAGTTTTTTTTCCACGTTTTTTTTACTCCCCTCGAACCCACAGAATCAGCAACAATGTCTTCCACATCCAAGACAGCACCAATGGGTGAGCAAGACAACCTTCACTGTTCATCCTTCCATATTTCCCTCCAATGCTAACTTATGCGTCTCCCAGCGCCCGCAAACTCGGCACCGCCGGCCATTGCCACCGCAGATGCCGTCGAAAAGCCCAGAGTCAGTTTTGGACCTTTTTTCAACCTCCTTTCCCTGTCATCCAGGCTAACATGTAGCAGCCGTGTTGTGTCTGCAAGGACGAAAAGTCCAAGCGCGACGAGTGCATGCTCTTCTCGAATGCGGCCGACCCGGCACAGGACTGCAAGTCGACAGTGGAGCAATACCGAACATGCATGGCCGGGTTTGGATTCAAAGTATAAGGGGGGCAACCGGCACGGAGGACAGGTGAACGGGGGAATATGGTCTGTACGATAAAAAAAAAAGACGGAGACGATACCACACCCGCGGCCGTGTTAGACTACAGGAAATTCCCAAGGCTTTTTTACTCGATTTTCAGAGGCTCTCATGCCGAGATCTGAGCTGAAGACATACCAGCATTCGGCCTTCCTGGCTCGGTCTCATCACGCCCGATCCACGTCCGGCGTCAGCACAGCCGACCGTGCCTCGGCTGCCAGCCCGGCATACACGCTTCTCAACAGGCTCGCCAGATTCACACAGCCGTCGTAGAATCGGGCTACCTCTTCGGCCGCCGTGCGCTGCTGCGTGTCGCGCAATTCCACCGCCTTCACCAGGCGCCTCAGCTGCTCCTTCCGGCATGCAGCACTGTAGGATTAGCAAGTGCCAGAAACATTGGTAAATGGGCTACTCGCAAACTTACATTCTGTTAGCTCGCTCGGCCAGGCGTTTCTCTGTTCTCGCGGCAATCTCGGCCACTCGGTCCTCGTATTTGGACTCGATCTTCTTGCGGATGGCGAAGCGGCGTTTCTTGTGCTAAAAGAACTCTTATCAGCTTGAAAATATTCTTGCTTCCACAGTAAAAGGTGGCAGTGCAGCTTACCACTTCAATCACTCTTTGCAGTTCTGTCGCTGCCTGAACTGGATCAAACCCGTCTTCCAGATCACTGTCCAGCTCCATGTCGGTAGTCATGATGACATCCTCGACGCTGTGTTGCTTCCGTCCGGCAGACGACCTTTTAGCAGGCATTATTATGATATGCCGAGTTGAGTTCAGAGTACTGTGTATTATTTCAGTAATTCAGAGAAATATTTACAGAATTTCTTGTGATTCCAATTAAGTGTTCATGGCAGCTCTTCTGCCAACAGAGGCAGGTGCGACCCAGAGTAGACTGATGTCAACACTAAGTCTTTTCAACTCATTTTACATAAATATCTTGCTTCTATGACATATTATATATCAATTAATTTAAGTATTTATATTTTCAAACATAACAGAGAATGAACACTGAGAAGGCTTCGGGTATTCGTGATCGTTTACAAATGGGCTCCTGGTCAATATTACATAAGCACACGCATAGTGGATTACGTGTGGGTCTCGATAAGAGTTCGATAAACTTTTTTGGACGGCGAAAAAAGTCGCGAACTAAAATTTTGGAATTGTAGCAACTCTCAAACACAGTTATACCACAGGCACAATGGGATTAGCAGGAGTTAAAAAGTAAGGAAGTAAGGTGCCTCTTTGGTTGAGATCATACTAACAGAGTGTCGTGCAGCAAGCGCAAGATTGGGAACGATCCCAACAACACAAAATGGGCTCGCAACACAGACACCTTTGGTCATAAGATTCTGCGTTCGAAAGGCTGGGAGCCCGGCCAATACCTGGGCAAGAAGGACGAAGCCTATGCAGCCTTTCACACAGCAGCAAGCGCATCCTATATCCGGGCGGTACTGCGTGAAGACAACCTGGGCATCGGTGCCAAGCCAGCAGGCAATGGAACGGCCGACGAGTGCGTGGGGCTGGACGGGTTCAAGGATCTGCTGGGACGACTGAACGGCCAATCAGAAGAAGTGATTGAGAAGCAGCGGAGCGTGCGAGAGAACATCAAGATGACGCTGTATGTCGAGCGCAGGTTTGGTCCGATGCGGTTCGTTCGAGGAGGTCTGCTGGTAGGTGACACGATGAAGGAGGAGGACGAGGAGGCAGAGGCGAAGACGGAGACAAACGACAACAGCGATGCAACCATGACGCCATCAACATCAACGTCTGATGAAGAGCCATCACGAAAGAAGAGCGAGAAGAAGGAAAAGTCCAAGAAACGCAAGGCGACAAGCGACGACGACGACACGGAATCTGGCGACAGCAAGAAGGATAGCAAAAGTAAGCGAAGAAGAAGGGACAAGGACCGTGCTGCGAGCGAGGAGGACTCCAGTACGGAAGTCGAGGGAGAGAAGGTAAAGGAGAAGAAGGAGAAGAAGGAGAAGAAAGAAAAGAAAGAGAAGAGAGACAAGAAAGACAAGAAGGAGAAGAAGGAAAAAGACAAAAAAGAGAAGAGTGACAAGAAAGAAAGGAAGAAGGAGAAAGAGGAAAAGAAGAAGCGGAAAGAGGAAAAGAAAGAGAAGAAGAGGAGAGAGGCAGAAAGCACAGACGAGCCGCAAGCCAAGAGCAAGCCGCCAGCAACGGAGGCACCGGTGAATCCAGTCGTGGCTGGTCCGAATTCACTTGCATCGAGTCGACACTTGTCGCGGAGACGGTACATTGCACAGAAACGAGCGGCGGTGATGGATCCACAAGCACTGAAACAGGTATGTTGACGAGTTCTGTTCCACAACAGCAAGTGTACAGGATGATACTGACTAATTATGCAGATATTCATGCTCAAAGCATAGACTGCCTGCCTTGTTATAAATTGTTTCCATAGAAAGTCTGGCGTATCCAGTTTGGATGAGTCAGCATATTGTGTATACCAGATCTATTTGAAGGGCAAAAATAATAGAACGTTACGAATGCCAAAAAGAAATGCGGCTGAAATGTTTGTACTGCATGAAGCAGCAAAATGGCAAAAATAAAATCCAGGAGAGTGTGGTACTCGAAACCACGACCTAGAGATCTGCAATCTCTCGCTCTACCACTGAGCTAACCCTCCGAGGTTGCTGACTTACCCGATTCAGTAATTAGGCTTTTATACCAGGCTCCAAATGCCCGTGCAGAGGAATGACAGTAGAGTCGACGCTCTCGCGATGGAAGTGAGGATACACTTGCGCAAGCTGTTGTCTTGCCGCATGACAAAGAATAGGTCCTGATCCAAGTCGTGGATGCTCTCTGGTAGCAGTGCATATCACATCGAGGCATGAGAAGTTGACAACTGACGAGGCATCTGGAAAAAACATATTCACTTTTGCCAATCGGCAGATGGAAAAGAAAGAGAAAGGAGCAGACGATTTTTGCAGAAGATAAAAAAGCGAAGCAGGGAATGAACAGTGTGTAGCAAAGTGTACGTGAATTTGCAACAGACGCGGCAGGGCACAAGACACACAGACTCTGGCGAAGCGGCCGATTTAAAAAAACAAATGGCCGAGAGAATCCAGGCAAACGGAATGTCAACTAGCGACAAGTCAGCGGAGAAAGACAAACGGAATGTTGAAGAGAACGAGCCGCTGCAGCCAGAAGGTCCAACGGCAGAAGACAAGGTGAAGCGTGACCGACAAGTCATGATGCGAGTTCTCAGCCAAGGCGACGCACCGTAAGTTTATTGGTTTGCCTTGCTTTTTTTATTGACTGCTCTGCTGACCATTTGACAGCCTCTGGGACAATCCGATGGGTTGGGATGTGCTCATTCTCTGCAAGCAGCTCTCGTGGCGCCTGCACAGGAGCATTCTCAGCCAGTGTTCCTATTTCACATCACGCATGATCCCTTGGGGAATTGTACCTGACGGGTATCAAGATACGGGTAGCGAGACACCACGGATACAAGTCCGTGTTCGTTATTACTTACTGATCTTGAATAATCACGAACCCGGCCAGATCGCCAACGTGCTGCGGTTTCTTTACTTCCAAGGTAAGTAAAGAGTACGAACAAAAAAGAAGCAATACTGACAGATCAAGACTGTGCCGGTACGGCTCCGTATATTCGAGAACCTCTCTATGGCGACTGCCTCCTGACCAGCACGGCCCTGTTCATCGCTGCCGCCTCCGTCGCATGCCAGCCCATGATGGACTTCCTCAGCACAGCCATCTTTCGGTATGCGGCCCTCGTGAGTATCCGTCTGACGCCGGCAGTGGCCCGCGACTCGCCCAACATGGACTACACGGTGCTGCGCCTGGCCATTCCACTGCGGATCGCGCTGACGATGCTCTACGAACAGCCGACAGACGTGTTGGGCTGGCACCGCTACGGCCGCGAAGACGGGACAGACGATATTATGGCAAGTGAAGAGCGAGGCCGAAGCCGAGGCAGAGGCAGAAAGAGATACAGAGACGGAAGTGGTGACGGAAAAGTCTATGAAGGGTATGGGATCCTGTGGCCGCTACGGCGGATGCTCGTACGGTTTGCTGCTGACGTGCTGCCGCAGCTGGCGGCCAACGCGGCATTTCATGCGCAGTTCAGGACAGAGTGGGAGGGAAGTGTATTTCTGCAGCAGCTGGAGGGTGACATGGCGGCGCTGGTTCGAGAAGCCAAGGTGGGCAGAGACGAGAAGATGATTGCGCGGGCAGACACGGCACTTTCTCTGCTGCACGAGCTGACGAGAGCAGAGCAGGCATTGATCGCGGCGGTGCTGCGACGGCAAGGCGAGGTGGAAGAGAGCGAGGCCGAATACTGGGACGAGGAGTACGAAGAGTACGAAGAGTACGAAGAGTACGAAGGCTACGGAGGGTACGAAGAGGAGAAAGAAGTCACGAGGATCGTGGAGCAGCTGGACAGTCTGGGGTTGGAATAGGCAGCGTGGACAAATGCGTCACAGTCTGCTCATTTCAGACGCCAGATGCGTCTCTGCATTTCATTGCAAAGGAATATCGGGCGGCTTTGGGAATGAGTATTGGTCTTCTTTGTTCTTTTCCAACCCCCCTTTCGCTTTTTCACTTTTGCGCCCTTTGAAGACGAGGTGACCGGAAACAGCAGTCGTCGCCAGGATTTAATTGCCCTGTGACCTTTCTTTGTATTTTACTCTAATTTCTCCTGGACAGATTTCAGATTCTGATTTCCCGAGTCAAAGTTGCAGACATCCTTTTCCTTTTTCATTGCACAAAATAGAAAAAAAGACAGAAAAATATCACTTACACCACTTACACCAACTCACCTTAAAATGGTTGCACCGGCGACTCCTTCCAGACGTCGCCTGGTGCCGAGCAACTTGCTCACGCCGCCGAGCACCGGCCGCAGAAGAAGAATTGCGCGTCGTTCCGGCACGAAGAGGAATTCTGTTCAGACAGGACAGGACCAGACGCAGAACCCGCAGCTGCCTGGGGATGGCAACGGCGTCGATGCTGCTGCCGCAGCCAATCTATTCGCTGAGAGAATGGCCCATCTGCTCAGTTGGGACCACAATCCGCTGCAGGCTGACCCCGAAGACTGTGCCGAGGACCACGCCTTTCTCGGCCAGCAGCGGCCGCCCGTGGGCACCAACCTGCAGGAGATCGTGACGTACCTCTCGACGCTCCGCGTGTTTGACCGCCCCGACTGGTCTGCACGTGGGCCGTACATTGCAAAGTACCTGGACTTTCTCGAAGAGGGCGGCCGTGCTGCCTCGGGAGATGCTGACCGCATCGTCGACGACGCCGGCCAGCTGCTGCCACAGCCACCGCCGCCCATTGAGTATGCGCCACCGGTGCGCGGCCGTAACACGCGCGTGCTGCTGCAAGAGGCCCGTCGTTTGTTGAAAGTGCAGCAGCTGTTTGAGGAGCACCAGCGCGGCATCGCCGGGAAACGTGTGGTCCTCTTGACGAGTGCAGCGGCCGTGCCCAAGATGCAGCCGCGCCAGCTGCGCTTCAGCCGTCTCCTGCCCGAGGGCTGGCAGCAGAGGGACGTGCCTGAGCCGCCAGCTCCTGAGCCAGCAGTTCCTGCTCCTGAAGTGCCAGTGGCTCCTGCGACTGCAGTGGCCGTCGATGCCGTCCACCAGATTAGTCAGCAATACCCCCAAGCAGACGACTACAAGCGGCAGATGGCCGAGCAGGACAGCCTGCTGGTGGGCCAGCCAGCCAAGCCAGGCGATACCGTGGACCGGATTGTGCTGCGGGCACGACGAGCACTTGCGACGGCGGCGACGAACCGCAACAACCTGGCCTATGAGGAGAACACAACTTACTATGAGAATGCTAGTCAAGGGAGTGGCTGGGTGACATATGTTCGTGCTGCTCCTGTTGTTCCTGCTGCCGGTGCTGCCGGTGCTGCCCCTGCTCCTGCCGGTGCTCCTGTCCCTGGAAACATCACCCGACAGCTCCCTGACGGCACGGTGCTCGCACAAGATGCCATCAGCTATGCCCGCGAACGTGGTGTCCGTCGTGCTGCTCTGCAGTTGGCCCTTCTCAACTTGCCGTCGGCCGAGAACATTGCCGTCAGCAACACGTCGAACTGGTACCGCGTCGCCCTGCCTGCACCGGCCAGCCGCATTCATAGACGTCTGGCTGCGGCTGCTAGTCACTGGAAGTCGGAAGGGGCAGAGCCGGTCGGACGGCCGCCGACGGTCCCGACGAGATGGCAGGCGGTCATGGAAGAGGAGAATGCTGCTGCCGAAGGGCAGATGCCAGAGCAGCGGCTGACACATCCTTATACAGCGTGCATGGCTGCTTACCGACGCCATCGGCTGCAGTGGATGGATCAAGCACGCGCGGCTGTCGAGCAGCAGAACGACCGCAGTGCGGACTGGATGCCGCTGCCGCATTTCCCTGATGCTTACTTGCGCCGACCCCAGGCTCTGTCGCGGGCGGCCGAGTACGACCGCCGCATGTTGGCCCTGCTGCGGACCATTGCGCGGCTGATGGAGCGTGCCGTCGCCGTGGCACCGCGGCCTCTTTTGAAAGACGTCCGCAAATATTCCGAGCAGGGGCTGCGTGGCCAGGCCGTGCCTGACGAGCTTTTGAAACTGCGCAGCCCGTACGATTGGTACCCGCAGACGGCAGCAGTGGCCGGGCCGTCATCGTCATCGTCGCGCAAGCGTGTGCGCATGGTGCGACCACTCGTCGAGGCTGAGGCCCGTTGGCTCAAGTTTCTGTTGATGGAGTCGACCAACAGCCGCATGGTGTTACCGCTGCCGCCGGGTGCCGACCTGCGCGAGGCACAGGAGCGGGTGGATGACAACAACGAGGATGCGATGGACGTTGACGATGGCGACGAAGACGTCGACCTCAACAAGCAGACCCTGTACCAGTGCTTTGCACGACGACTGCAGGGCTGCATGGACGACCTCAGCGATACGCGGCTCTTCCAGACGGCCGAGACTGAGGTGACGGTCCAGACACTCGTTGACTGGCTCAACGGCCAAGACCAAGGCCACGCGCAGGAACCTGATCGTCTGGCTTCTGAGGCTGCTCTCGCTGGCACATCGCCGGTGCCTACGCGTGCACACTTTTCCTACAGCGACGGCCGCTTCTTCTGCGCTCGCTTGAGTCGGGCCGGCCGCTGTCGTTATGTGTCCTACAAGTACGCCTCGCGAGCCGGTAACCGCGGCGGCGGCATTGTCATGCGGCCGAAACTGTCGCTGCATCCAGAACATCGTATCTGGACCGGCGACATTTTGCCGGCGGGTGCGGCCGAGCCAGGGCCGTCGTGGCTGAAGCGCGAAGCCACAGCCGGCGAGACAGACGTGGACATGGCCATTGGAGCACCACGACGTGGTCTCGAAGTCGACAGCAGCTGGCTCCAGACCGTGGTCAGCGGTCGAGCCGAGAAACCTCTGCCGGACGGCGTGCGGACCTTTTTCTGTGCCCTGGCCTTTCGCTTTGGCCTGACGCTGCGGCAGCTAGAGAGGAAGACCCGACAGGCTGGCAGTGACAATGTCGAAAACGACTTGACCAGAGATTCCATGCGCGCGTGGAAAGACGAGTACGACCGGCTGACGACCGAAGCTCATGTCCATTTTGACCTCGTCGACGTCGCCCGCGCCGCCGACCCGACAGCCAACGCCGACATGACGGCAGATGAGGTCCGCCAACGTATCCGACACGGTGTGCTGGTCGAGTTAGAGCAAGGTCGGATGCCGGTGGCCTCGACGATGACCGACACAGCAGCCGAGTCTCTCTGGGACTGGGCTCAACCCGAGGTCTGCGGCATGGCTCCGCAGTTCTTCCACCTCGACCGCTGGCCGAGGCACCTGCAGCTGCCCGAAACGGCGCAGCAGTGGTCACGCAACGGCAGTGTGCTGGACCCGGACGCCGTCTGGGACCCGGCCAGTCAAGACCCAACGCCGGCAGGATATCTGTGGCAGTCGTCATCTGAGACGACACCGTTTGGCTTCCAAAAGGTGAAGCATCGTCCAGGACCCGGGGCTTTCCTTCAAGGCGAGACTCGGCTGCAGAGACAGGCAGTCATCAACGACATGACAGACCGTGTCGCCAGAGGTATGTTCTCGTGATGGGGGTCTTAGACTTGTTCGATGCGATGACTAATCATACAGCGCTCGGCTACGACGACATTGGCGTCTGGGACAAACTGGCGTCCCATGTGCCCTTTTTGCGGCGAAATCTTGCATCGGGACCTCCGACCATTGACGACGTCACTGTCGAGGAGACTCGGCTGCCGTCCGTGTCGACATCGCGCATCCCACAGAGCACAGACTGGAAGGCCTCTGATGCGATCTAGCTATTAGTAATCAAACAATCAATAATAAGCAGCTTTTCAGCCACACACAGCCACAGCCACATTCAATTCTGCATTAATACCTTCTGTGGTGACGAGCTTTTTCCCTAGACAGCGTCATGGGTTCCTCGGCTTCCAAGACCGCCCACAAGGTTGCGCTGCGCAAGTTCCCGACGCGGCCAGGCGGCGCGTGGATGGCACAGTCGCCGGCCGCGCGGCCGTCCCAGCCGTCTCAACCGTCTCAGCCGACGCCCGCAACTATGCAGACGCCTCAACAAGAGAGCAGCTCTCACGATCAAGACCACCCCGACCGTGTGTATGCCACGGATCCCGACATGGCAGCCGTCTTCTCCGATCGTCTGCACAAACTTGGCATTGTCCAGCCCATGCCGACGTTTTCATCGACGTCGACGGCCGCTGCTACTGGCCCGCCCGGTACTGCTCCAGCGTCTGGGCATTATCGACCGACCGACAACGCGACGCTATCTGTTCTCGAGGCCCGGCGCCGCTTACATAAAGTCCAGGCGGCCGAGGTAGATGGCGACGACTACGCGCCCGACCAGAGTGGCCGCGAGTTCTTGCCGGCCGGCACTCTGCGGGACATTTTGCAGCTGCGCGCCGAAGGCGTCGACAGTGCTGTTATTGAGAAGCGGCTGCGGCTCAAGCCAGGCGTTGTGTCCCGGCTGGGGCCGTCTGGCCTTGTGGAGGTACTGTGAAACTGGAATTGTGGGAGGAATAGATTTGTTTTATGTAGGATAGCTGCTTTGAATGAAATACCCTCTTCTTTCACTCCTTGGTCACGGGCTCGCCCTCGACGGCATCAATGTGTTCGCGCACCACCCGGTCGACGGCAGCGGCGGCGTCTTCAGTTCCGTCAAGCAGGTCGATCCAGGCCGAGTGCGACTGCGGATGGGCCAGCAGCAGGTCGGCGACGGCGGCGACGGTGGCGCGGCTGGTCGGTCCCAGAGACCCGACCGTGCGGCCCAGCTCGACAGGTCCGGCAGGCTGATCGGTGAGGACGCCCGGACGTAGATCGATAGCGGCAAAGGAGTCGTCGCCACGGCGGCGGCTGGCCCGGTACAGGGCCTCGTCGGCGGCGATTTTGGCCGGGTAGTAGCGGGCGAGCGTGGTGCGGTTGACTTCCTGGCCCTTTTCCCAGGAGGCGGCGTCCCACCAGGCAGCAGATGCACGGCGCGAGAGCAGGTAGGAGACGAGCAAGAAGCGCGTGACGGACGGCGTAGCGGCAGCGGCGTCGACAAAAGCAATGGCAGCATCCTGATCGACGGCCTTTGTGCGTTCGGGAGCACCCTTGCCGCCGGCGCCGGCACTCCAGACGATGTAGTCGGGATGGACGCGGTCGAGGACAGCCTGGGCATCGGCCTGGCTGCGGACGTCTTCGAGGCTGTGGACGAGGACGTGGAGACGCGCGCCGGCTGGAGCGTCTTTGGCGAGAGCCTCGATTTCGGCAGCCTGGTCCGGGTTGCGGATGACGCTCGTGACGGTCCAGCTGCGCTTGAGCAGCAGCGGCGTCAGCAGCAGCGAGATCTTGCCGTGACCGCCGAGAAGGAGAACGTGAGGTGCCATGGTATGGAGTACTGTGTAGAAGTTTGTAAAGGGATCCTTTGATCCTTTTGATCCTGAAAATCACTTGCGTCATACTAGCTTTAATCGCTAGCGGCCCCGCCCCCGCAGCGTCTGACAGTGACAGCTCCCTGTGGTATAGTGCTTGGCCAGTCGCCAAGGGAATGGATGGCGTGAGGTGCCCCTGAAATTTCTTTGTTCTGGTTGATGTCGTCGCGACAGCGTCACGACGGACAACACTTCTCGACGCGCCTGCACTATGGAGCCGCTGCTCTGCGTTAAGGATTGCATTGCTGGGGCGTCCAGAGCCGGCGGACCAGTCGATGGACCGGTCGACGAAACGGCCAATGGCATCCGACGAGGCTATGTCAACTACCAGAGCACGGCGACGACGGGATCCATGTCTCGACGCCGGACGACTGCGAGTCAAGATAGCAGACAGCCCAATGGACGAGCAGACGGCAGCGACAGTACGACCGATGCTTCCGGCAGTTCCAAGAAGAGCTGGTGGACATCGTGGTTGGCCAGTGTACAGTCGATTGAGCTCGAGAACAAGGGCAGCGTGGCGCGTGACCACCTGGCATTGGGTGCGTTCTTTGAAGAGAAAAGAAATAAGAAATCTCAGAGGTTAACCGACAGAACGGACGTTTCTCGCATGGCTGCGCACGTCGCTGGCTTTTGCGTCAATTGGCATCGCCGTGACACAGCTCTTTCGGCTGAACACATCTGACAGCAGCGGCGGCAGAGAAAACGACGACGACGACGCGCCGCTGGATAGCCTGCAGCGTGTAGGCCGACCGCTGGGCAGCACGTTCCTCGGCATCAGCATCATCATCCTGTTCTTGGGCTACCACCGCTACCACCAGAGCCAGCAGTGGATTCTGCGTGGCAAGTTTCCGGCGAGTCGCGGCACAATATTGCTCGTCTCTCTGGTGGCTTTGGCGCTCATGGTGGCCTCTCTGGTGGTTGTGGTAGTGGTACAGCCTCATTGAGGGGAGGAGGATCTACTTCATGTATCATAATTCATCTATGGCATTGCCGGAATACCATCCATTTTGTCTGCTCACTCTCTCCGTGTCTGCACCACCACAACTGCCAGCTGCTCGCCCTGGCCGCTCCACAACGATATGCACGGCACCACGGGCACGTTTGTCTGCGTGGCCTTGGACAGGCTGCCTATGCTCGAGTCCATGTACACGGCGTCGACAGCTTCGCGCAGCAGCCCGGCCTCGTCCTGTGTCGTCCAGGACCCGCTCGGCCACATGCGCACAATATGCACAAGGCCACTGCTGGTTGTGCGAACCTCCAGCGGCTGTCCTTTAGCGGTCGCTCGACACTCGAGACGGATGCTTCTCGGCGCCGCATGGCTGAAAGCGGCGTGTGCGTGCCACTCAACAGGGGCGTCACGCGGCAGGGTCTCGACCTCGGCCAGGAACATGGGCGGCACCAGTTGCGAGCAAGAGTCGGCATCGAGCACGCGTCCGTCGGGCAGCTGCAGCTGCAGCTGCAGTGCCGCATCGTCGCCGTCGGTGCCGGCCCGACCGCTACTGGCGGCCGGCGCAAAGTACCGGCGGTCAAATGTGCGGTCCCACAAGTCGGGTCCACTGTTGTCATTGTCATCGTCATCTTCGTCTTCATCTTTTGGTGTCGGTCGCCACTGATGGGCAGCCCACCATGTCTGCGCCGCCAGGACGGCCTGACCCGACAGGCTGAGATGGCTGCCTGGCTCGATGCTCTGCCTCGGCACATACGCCACAGCGCTACTCCACCACTGCACCTGCACGGCCAAGCCGATGCGCCAGAGATGCTGCAGGGCCAGTGTTGTCTGGAACCCGAACGAGGCGCAGCCAGGATGGCCAGAGGAGACATTAGCACTGCCACGTCCAGGCAGTGCCAGCAGTTCGTCCGATGCCGCCTTGGCCTCGACTGCAGCATCTGGCAGCTCCATCGTCGCCGGGACCAGCGGGATCTGCCCAGCCACGCAGACGAGCCGTGGGTCAGGAACAGAAACAGAAACAGAAACAGAATGATCGGGTGCCTCCCGGCCCACCAGACGAACGATCGGCACCGAGATCACCTGGCTGTAGGGTCCAATGTTGGCCGGGGCCCAGTACGACCGCGATTGCACGTGCAGGCCCTGACGGTCGCCGTCGTCTCCCGGCAGCAATACAGTCACATGGGCGACCACGTCGATGCCCACTGGCAGCCTGTCGCCGCAGGCAATGGCCACGCGCGCCGGCGGGTTCGGATGCGTCCCGGGGAACAGCGTGCCGTAGACGGCATTGACGGCGGCAAAGTCGGCCATGCGACGCAGCAGGACTGTCGTCCGCACAATGCAGAGCGTGGGCGCAAGCGTCGTCAAGGCCTGTAACCGTGTGCGGACCTGGTCGACGACAGACTGCGTGGCAGCAGTGATGGACGAAGACGGTTCAGGGACCACACACCAGGTCAAGAGGTGACTGTCTCGGACGGCCTGAACAGACTGGGCAGACTGAACAGACTGAACAGACTGAACGGTCCGAACAGACCCTGCCGTCGCCAGCACATCCACAAACCGTGCATCCAGCAGTCCTGGCGCACGCACTCGACACTCTGCCTCGTCTTTCTTTTTCTCGACACTCGCTCGACGCACCTGGAGCCAGGCACTGCCACCGCCCGCCTGCACGACGCGCCGGTCTGGCTCGGCCACGGCCACGGCGCCGTCCTTGAATAGCACCGACGGCCCGGCCACGACCAGCGTCTCGTACTCGCCACCCTCGCCCAACAGCATGGCCGTGCCTTCAGCGCTGTCGTCGAGCAGTCCAAACCGCTGCAGGGCCCGCTGCAGACGCGTCCGGCCGGCCGGACTCGCCACGTTGGTCCACAGCAGGGACTCGTCAAGGCCGCCACTGGCCACTTTGACGATGCGGGCATCGAGGCCGGCAGCGGCGAGGTCGAGGAGGTAGTCTGACGGCGACAGTGACAGCTCTGACAGAACCGGCAACTGCCACAGGTAGGCCAGCGAGGTCAGGCCGAGCCGCACGGCCACAGACTCGACCCGCGTCCGCTGGTACGTGCTGAGGAGGGCGCCGGCGCTGACGGCATTGGCTTCGGGGTGCTGTGCGAGAACCTGTCGCAGCACGAGCGTCATGGACTCTGTCTCATCGACATCTGGACTCTCTGGGCTGTTCACATACTCCCGTCCATCCTGGACGGCCCGCCCAACCAGGACCTGTCGGTAGACGGGCAGACCTGTCGCGGCAGCATACAACGGAATCACCTGGTGCCCAACGGTCTGGTACATGAAACTGTCGACATCTGACTCATCTTCCTCTGGACCGGACGTCTCTGGATACACATTGGCGAGAGCGACGATCCGATGACCCTGGGCCAGACAGTGCAGCAGACTGAAGAAACTGTCTTTACCACCTGACACAAGGCCGATCACGTTGAGGCCCATGCTGTCGATCCACTTGCTGCACGGATGCCGGATGTCGGGTACTTGGATGCTTGGGTGCTTGGGCTTGTTGTTACTCACGGCGTAGCACTGGCGTCTTGTCGGCGCCGCTGGCTGTGCAATTTGCATTATTTCTTCATTTCCCCTAGTTTAGTGCCATTTTGCCTTCATTTCCCTTATTCACGCCTGACTAACTTCCCGCACAACGTCACAATAGCCTTTTATAGCCTTTTAATTTCCTCAAATTACTTGGATCGGCTCACCCCGTCGACTTCCCGGCCGCCGCTTCGCCGCTATGCCTACGTAGTAATACATTCCCGACACTTTGTAATCCTCCGTTCCTAAAAAAGAACCCCCCGGGCTGTGCTCCCCCAAAATCACGATATCTTTTGCCTTGGTCACACCGCACAATCACGCTTTTTTTTACGCTTGGTCCGCACCATTATCCAAGATAATTTCAATTTGTACTCTCCATCCCCGACTGTGACCGGCACATGCACGTGGTGGGCAATGAAAGAAAAGATAAATGCAAATCGCAACAGAAACAAGGCAGTCAAGCAGGCAAACCCTGCAATATTCTTCTCACTGGCAAGTTTGCCGTTGAACCGCTCCCATTCCTCTCTAGCTTTCCTGCCAAACAAATAACTAAACTCCCATTTCCAACACAATAAACACGCTTTTTTCTGCAGTTCGTAATGTTCTCTCGAAAAATGAAAAAGGAGTGCAACGAGTCAACAAATAACAATGGGGATGTTGGTACAATAGGCTGGAACGAAAGATCTGAAGAATAAAACCCATGGATAAAAACCACAACCTTTTTTCGTTTCCTGCCAAATATTCTGATCGGGTGTCCGATGTTTTGGTTTTGCCGCTCCTCTTACTTCTATACTCCGTAAGACAAAGCACACAACGCGCCTCCGAACACCGCAATCAACCCTAGGACCAGTCCGCGTAAAGCTAGCGGGTGTAGGTCGGAATAGAATGTGTCATCAAAAAGTCGTATCGGACATTCGAACACCACAGATGGCTGCGGAACTGCTCGCATTCTGTGTTGTTTTTTTGCTTATTCTGCCCGCTTCCTCTTCTTCTTGCCTTGGCTGTCGCTCGCGTCGTCTGATGAGATCTCGCTCGCGCTTCCTGGAATCTCAGATGCTACCTGGAAGAGAACACGGCCCATGCTCGAGTAGTCCTCGCCCATGCCCACAGCATGCTGCGTAAACAGAGCGTGTGCTGGGTACGAGCCCGTCACCACCATGTCCGAGTCGTCATACAGGTTCATGACAAAAGCGCCAGCGCCGTGAGTCCGGGCGTGTTGCGCCAGGTTGTCCGAACGAGAAAACTTCTTGCCGCACTCGTGGCAGCTAAACGGCTTCTCCTGTGTGTGGAGAGACCGGTAGTGCCGCTTCAGGTGCTCTTGCCGGCGGAACCGGCGGTTGCACAGATCGCAGGCAAAAATCTTGGACGGGTCCTCCGTCAGAGACTGCTTGCGCCCCCGGCGGTTCGTCGGCACAGGGACTGCCGGCATGTTGCCAGCGCCCTCGCCGTTCTCCGGGCTCACAGACCCAGCCGACTGTGTGTTGTTGTCCGAAGCCTCGTTCTGTTCATCCGAAGCATTGGCAGTCTGTTCCGTGCTACCAGACGCACAAGATTCACCAGCAGCAGTGAAGATGGGCATGCTGCCAGAGGCCGTGCGCTGGCGCTTGGACTGTTGGCCCTCAGCTTCAGCCGTCGTGGACGCCTCCCAGGTGTCGAAGAACTGGTCGCACTCAAAGTCGGAGCTAGAGGAGATGGAAGAGCTGGCGCGAGACCGGCTAGCAACCTCTGCTGGAGAAGTTACGCTAGAGGTAGACAGTTCACCACCGAGGTTCACCAGTCCGTTGACGAAGTCGTCCTCTGATTCCAGCTCGGGAAAATCATCGAACGTAAGGCCATGGAAGGCCGGGTCCACTTCCACAGCACCAGTAGTCGCTGTCTCGTTGTGCAGCTCAGTCTTAAGAAGAAGCTCGTCCTCCACGTCACCAGTGACAGAAAGAGAAGAAGGCAGGCCAGAGAACTCAGGAGACAGTTCCGTATCCAGAGCACTGACAGTCAGGTTGCGGGGATCGCAAAAGTCGTTGTCCTGCTCGGATGCGATGGAGCGCGGGTAGGGAGATGGTGAGGGGGAAAGAGAGGGGCAGGCAGACACGGAAAGAAGCTCGCTGCTCTGGGCAGAGACAGAAGAGCATACGCTGCTGCCGGAAACGAGCGTCTGTGTCTGGGGGTGGATGAAAACTTGATTTGGTGTCAGCTGGAGACTCTCACAAACACAAGCGCCAGAAGCACCATTCACACCAAAAAAGGGGAGACGGTGGAGGACGAGAGACAGCGAAAGCATAGTAGCGTAAGGCAATTGAGGGGCCCGCCTTATTAATAAGGGATCGGAGTTGTCAGACAGCCCCGCCCACCAATTGGCGACCTCGCTTCGATAACAAATGATACGTGAAGAGAATGAAGGACAAACAAAACGCGAAGAGAATGAAAAGCAAGCCAGAAATAAAAGTGAAGAAAAAAAAACTAACCAGGTGTGAGAGGTGGTGAAGAGCAGTTCGACCAGCCCGCGAGGGCCAAGTTTTCCGGGGCGATATCGGAAGCGCAAACATCCTTGAGGCCGTGGAAGCTGTCGAAGCCGGAGAACATGGGGTTGAGCGGTGTGGCCAGCATGTCGCAGCCGCCAGGGCTGCCGGTGCTAGAGACAGTGGACAGCGGCGGTGTAGACGGGTAGCGCGAGCCATCGGCATCGTGGAGCTCCGTCTCGAGCATAATAGTCGGCTTGTTCATCAAGTGGCTGTGGACAATGGCCGATGCTGGCGCTGGCGGTGAAGGCATTGGGGTCATCAGGTTTGTGGGGACACTGGTAAGCGACCGGTACGGCTGGGGTTGGGCTGTCTGGGAGCATGACGAGCTTGGGCGCGAATAGACGGGAGTGGACGGCAGCGTCGGCACAACAGCGAAGACGGGCATCTGCTGGTGGTGCGGGATGAATTGGCCGTGCTGGCGCACAGCCGGGTCCGGGTTGTAGCAGTAAAAGGTGGCCGGAGCCACGTTGGACATCATAGACTCCATTGTTCTAACAGGTCAGCGCGTGTCCGAGTTTGACGAGATGAGATGATATATATCAAGACAATCGCATACCGTAAACGAAATGGAGACGAAAGATTTTAGAAATTAAGTTATACAGAATCGTCAAGACGACTTGTATGGATCGGAAAGTAGTGTTGTTGTTAGTATACAAGGTGTTCGAGTTCTTTTGCTGAACAGCGCGAGGCAAAGGCCAAAAGATGGTAAGTTGTTCGGTTCTTGACGAGTGGTGAAATGAATGGATGACAGTCTTGAGTGAGACGAAGATGACGAAAGACGAAAGACGAAAAGACTGGCAAATCGTTCGTGGGAGGGGGTGATGTTGGTCAAGAACTGGCTAGGGAAGGCTCTAATGACGGTGTATGGTGTTGTACATAAAGGGCCTGCAGAGGAACAAGTCAAGTCGCGCTTTCCCCGTGCTGTCTGGAGAGCAGACAGATTGGAGTGGCAGGGTGGGCGGAGGAGTAATATAATATATTTCGGGAAGGAGGACAGGCGGTAATGGAGGGGGCAAGAGAGACCGGGGATGAGCAGCTGCAGGAGCAGATGGGGAAAGAGCAATGTCGTGATAAAAAAAGAAAGGCAGGAACGAATTCCAAAAGTCGAGATGCTCTAGCAAAAGGGAGAACCGAAACGGGGGGGAAGAGAAGTAGAAGTAAAACAAGAAGAATGAACAGAACACAAAAATACAACAGAACTGGATGTCAAGTGAACGGATCAAACGACCGTGGGCAGAAGAAGTGGGAAGAAAAGGAACGAGCGTGGTGAGGGACGGGGAAGGCAAGGAGGATAAGTAGTTCGCAACAGCATTCGGAGAGACAGGAATAAAATAAAATAGTGTGACCGCATGCAAGAGCCAGGCCACACCCACACCTCACAGCGATCAACGAAAGATAAAAAAGGCCCCAGGATGGGAGACGTTGATAGGCAAAGAGTGGGCCGAAAACCGACCAAGAGGACAGAAGCCAAGAGAACCGTATGAGAGGGAGGCCATCGCGGACGGTTGGAAGAGTGGACCCACCCAGAACCGCGGTGGGTTGGACCAAAGCGGGGCCGTCAACCCACACACCCCAGCCGAACATGTCAGCTTTTTTTGGCCGTCCATGGTGCGACATGGGTGCTTGGTTGGCAAGAGCCACAGACAAGGGTGTGAGTGGAGAGGGGTGTGTGGGAACAACACACCCCTGCCCTTCTCTGGTCTCTTTTTTTTATTTATTCTTTTTTATTCTTTTGGTAAATTCTTTTATTCTTTTCTTTTTTTCGATTTCCGTTTTTATTCTTTTTTTTATTCTTTTTTTTTTATTCTTTTTTTTTTATTCTTTTTTTTTATTCTTTTTTTTTTTCCCTTTACCCATGTCAGGCAGACAAGAAGCAGGTACCGGTCCAGGTACACTCTGGCGAAGCAGATGTGCATGATGAGTGTGGTAGGGCCAGGAAGGCGCAGCACACAAGTCTTTCTCACACAAGTACAAGTACAAGTGCACGGGAAGGCACTACTTGCAATGCTCGTATTAGACTGGATGTTCTAATTCTGGATACTGCTACTACGCCGAGGAAATCCTATTGGCCACTGTGAGTAGAGGACGGCGGCCATTCGTACGAGACCGCCCATGTGCCGCACATGTCCAAGGGCCTCTCTTCCTCGACCACAGTATCTTACTACTGCCATAGTATAGAGATACGCCGTGAGCTAGTGGCCGGGGGAGAGGCCCTTTATTCGCCCGGGCAGTTGGCGTCATGCATGCGGCCAAAAAGCAAGAAAGCAAAGCCACTTGCTCGCTGAGTGCATGCATGGCTCTTTCGTAGGCGTTCGGACCCGGCGAGCGCGAGAGAAAATGTGTGCGTGCGTGCGTGCGTGCGTGCGCGCGCGCGCGCACTGGGGTTCGTTCGCCGCCAGACGTGCGCATGCAAGGCAAGTCTGCAGATGCGCCCCCGGGCTGCCTCTCGTTCCAGGCGGAGGAAGACCTAGGCACACCTGTAGGCAGTACTCCGTAGGCAGAATGGGCTTGCAGGCGGCGGAGCTGCGGCTGAAGACAGACGCGATTTTCCTATGGAACCCATAATACTCATACACAGGAATCCATATTAGCCAATACTCGTATGTGCGAATCGAACACGAGAGCCGATCCAGACACTGTGCACAACGACCAACACCACCCGCGTCCAAGGTGGCAAGATACGCGAGCGGTTCTTCGTATTGTGCGCGCGGCCATGCGTGACCAAAGCGACCAAAGCGACCATAGAGACCAAAGGGACCAAAGGGACCAAAGGGACGAGAGACCAAAAGCGCCAGCCATGGATACGTTAGTAGGCCGCTTGGGCCATCTCCCTTCTTGACCATCCAGTCGCCTTGTCCGTCACCGGTGCCAGAAACAACGCGCCTGAGGGAACCTGCCGGCTGTCTGCACTGATTGGCTCGCCACCCAAAATGGTCTTTCCGTCACATCTTGTTTTCAAACAGGCGCCCGTCTGCTGAACCCGTGAGATCTGGCAAAATCTGATCATGCGTACGGAGTACAGAATACGGAGAGGGGGGGCGACACAGCCGGCGGAGAACCGCCGACTTGTTGCAGGCGATCTTCAGGTACATGCACACTATCCAAGTCGTACGCGCCAATAAGGCCGCACAAGACGAAAAGACCAAAAATCAAGAGACCAAGAAAAAAACGAAAGACAAAGATACGAAAAGGCAAAAAGGCAAAATACGCGCCAAAGGGTAAAGTCCCCGAATCCTCGTGCCAGCAACACCCCCTCGCTGCTACCCATTCCAACGGATGGAAGGGATGAAGACGAAACTTGCAGCGGATAGGTAAGAAGCGAGTGTGGAGGGGGAGATCAGTATCCCTCGTATGGAGTCCGGTATCCCTTCTGAAGAACGGAGAACGGAGAGCGGGATACGGGGAACGGGGTACGGAGTACGGAGTACAGATGCTCTTTACTATTCCTGCACCTCGCACTCGCACTCGTTACCTGTCCGAAACCGACAGGGCCAGAGGGGTTCACCTACTAAGAGCAGTGGCGTTATAGCATGGACACCGCTGGCGGTCGCGTAAGAGATACGAGCAGGAGCAAGCTGCCATGGCGTGCTAGCCTACTATGCCAAGTGTGTGAGTGTGTGTGAGTGCAGGTACACTGTATCGTGGACACACATGCACTGTACGCGCGTCGGCACCGGCTGAATCGTCCTCGTGCAAAATTTTGTGAACACTCTGTCCACTTTCCCCATCTATGGCACAACTTTCTCGCACAACTCTCCGTATGCATCCCCGATCTTACGATGCCGGTTGTTCCACTTTTCTATTTTTCCCTCGGACGATGAGGAAGGGATCTTGCATTGGACATGGCCGTATTAGGCTATACTCCGTAGCTATCCTCCGTATTCCGTATCTTACTCGTACTTACACAAGACTGCGCAAAAAAACAAAAGCACATACTCGTAATCACAAAATCACAAAATCACTCGCGAACAGCAACTGTCGGTGTACTCCGTGCGAATGATGGGATGACGCAATGCGTATCAATACTTGTGAGTTGACTACTACTATGAGTGCTACTACTATATACCACCTGCTCTCACAAGGACTGGGATACTCCATCGTAGAAACAAGAGCTACGGCGGTGAAGAGAACAGACAGGCATGGACCACCCGCCGCCCAAACAGTCCTCAAGATGCGCGCGGGGATGGCACACCTCGTGCAGGAAGGCTCAACCGAGCGGTCCAGTCACAAGCGAGAAAGGACGATGGATAGACTGGGTGGAAGGAGAGACCGCGCGCTTTGAACACCTGCCGGGTCACAAGGGTGTGCCCGCTTCGTTGATTTGTCCACCCCCAAAATGACTGCAGGTGGCAAAGAAGGGCAAGCACATGCAGCGAATCCTGGCTGAGCGTGACTCGCCGAGAGGGCGCCAAAATCCAAGACGTTGCAACCTCCCGCGAGAAAGAACAAAAAAAACTCCGCAAGAGTATCGTCATCATACGAGGATCTGTCCTTTTTTCTTTTGCGCCTTCCACACCTTCTGTGCATGCGCGTGTGTCATACGCTCCTGCCCTCTCGTTCCTTCCTGCCACTTGCCTCTCCCACTCGTCGTTCCCACTCGTAGTACGGACTCCTGCGCGCTAATGCTGCCGCGATAGGACCGTACCTTTTGTTCCTTCCTGAAACGGATACTTTTACGATTCAGATACTCCGTACGTCGACAAACCATCGGTCTTCCCGCCATGTTTCAGCGGTCCTTCCCTTCGTGGCGCGAGGCATTATTAGAGTACTCCGTATTCAAAAGCAAAATTCTCCGGACATCACGAGAGAATTGAAAAAATTTTAATAGTAGTAAACTTTATCCAATCCACTACCGCCACCACCACCACCACCACCAACAATAACAACAGCAATAACACTCCGTATCCTACGCATCATTGTCTATTGGCGCGTTACGCTGAAAGCTCCGGCCTACGACTATCAGCCCGGCGGCACCACTTTCGCTATGACGGCACCGGCTCCATTGCGCCAGCGCCACGCCCATCATCCTCTTGGCCGTATCGTTGCCGAGAATGCTCGAGTCCTTTTTCACACTCGTTCTCCATACTCCATACATGGTACGCGTCTCGCCCTGACCTGACTTCTGATGCAAGGGGCTTTTTCCTGCCGTCGTCCTCTTACCAACGACGGTAGTTGAAGCCCCTCCCTTGCGGTTGTTTCAGCATGATGGAGCCCCTGGTTTTCACTGGTCTGTCACTAGTGCTCGGTCCTGGAATGATGGAGGATGGAAAGACACCACGCCACAGTTGAGCATGGCGAGCCCCCATGACAAAGGATGCAAGGTCAATGGTCCAGTGGTCCAGTTGCCTGGCCAGTTGCTGTCCAATGCCGTCCTATCGACTGTCTACAGGGTTTCCATCTACTACACAGTACGACCAACACCATCTCCCAGGGTCTTCAAACGGGTACACGCACCCAGTGTCACGATGTGGCTGACATCCAGCCGAATTCTTCGAGCCACTGGCACTGATCGACGGCGCACTTCCGTCCAGTCCGTCACTATCGGTTTCATGTGTGCACAAACTCGAACTGCGAGTGGCCACTATACCTGAATAGGACAGGCCGGACTTGCACAGCGCAAAACGCGTAATGTCCCCCCTTCCTTGCATTAGCTGGCTAAAGCATGCATACGACTATGCAAGCATTGTCCATTTTTTGTGCTCAGGCCTTCCCTGCCACCACCGCCTTCGTATCTGCTCACGCCAATAATGCACGAGAGAGGGCCCTTGCACAAAAGTTACTCTACGAGTACTCCTACTCCGTACTCCGTACTCGTACACAGTCCTCTGTATACTCACACTCGCTATTATACGAGAAGTGGAATATGGCAAGATCATCCACCCACAGTATTCCGCTCAGCGGAATGAATTCTGCAGTCCCGGTTCGACGAGAAATACGGAGTACGGAGTAATCTAACCTAACTTAACCGACTTCCCCGGAACTGTGGAAACATTCCGATCTGCTGGAATATCCGGATGCTGCGCCAATGTATCGTCTTCATGCAACCTCTTAACAGCCACTCCCAGGTACTCCCGTACTGCCGTATCTCGTATACGGAGTACTCCCGTACTGACAGTACGTACTCGTACTCCGTACTCCGTATTCCATTTATTCCATTCCCCGATCTTGCGAGCAGGAGACAAAAAGCACGTGAATTCCCATTCTCCAATCGCAGACGACGAGTACCTGCGGCCGCAAGAACACCCACATCCACATCATGGTCGCCACAGCCGTCCCCTGCAGGATAGAAAGTCTGCCCACAGCTGCCAGCCTGCAGAAATTATGCAAGGTACAAGTACAGTACGCAAGGTTTCTGTTTTTCTGTTTTTCATGAGTAACTACCAAATAGGATACCAGCGCGCTCTTCCCGGCATTGTGGTCAGCCGGGCTCTCGACCTGGACATCTCATGTTCACCGACGGTCTTCCCTTTGATTTATTTTGTGAGTTCTGACAGATTCCGTACCTGGCTCATGGGCTCCAATAGGATTCAATCGCGGCAGTTCCGCTTGGTGGCCCCGGAAGATTACTGGAGCGACAACGTTGTCGCATTGGAAACAGGATTCGCAGCTTCATTATTGCATGAGCTACCAGTACCCTGCAATACTCCGTACCTTTGTAGGGTCGAACGAGTCCTCGTACGTACCCTGTAAACAAGTGCAAAGCCGCCACCCCATCCCATGTCACGGAATCCATCCCCGGAGCTTCAGTAGCTGATGGCCAACTGACTTTGGTGCACAAATCCGGCATAGTCCTTCATCGGACCCCCCCGGTCGCCTCGTAAGATACGAGTACTATAATACGTAGCAGTACCTTGTATATTCTGTGGCGGATCCTATAGGCACGGACGTGGGTCACCCAGTTCTCTCTCCCCACAGCAGAACCTCGTTGGCCCAAGAGACAGGCGAGGCCAGAGAGAGAAATCCTTCGACCCGGGGTCTGGAAGAGCGATGCCGGAAACACCAATTTCTCCCGGCCACCGTCTCGGGTCCATGGATTTTTTCTGTTCTGCAACGTTAACCAAAGTCTCTCAGTAGTATGAGATTTCTAACCGAATGGGGATAGAGAGGCGGCAAAGCAGCCCTGTCACTCTTCATTTCGATTCTTCCCGGTGTCTGTTCTGCTCGTATCGCTGCGCATACGAAGTACGAAGTAGTTCCTTACGAGATGCTGACCGTCCCACTAGTTTGCTGGGCTGGTGTGCCGCGGCGCGGTACAGCTCGCGAGAGATCAGGTGCGTACGAATACCCCGTACGGGTACGAGTACAGGGTAGGCTCTCCTCGTACTCGTACGGGGTACTCTAAAAGATAAAGATCCATACCGCGGCGCGCGGTCCGCAACGAGCGGGCGGGCCTGGGCACTACTGCTAGTTCTCGCATATAGGGTGCATTATTGTTTCATAAAACCTGCTGTTGGTGTTGGTGCCTTGACGGTACTGTGTGTAGTCGTCGTCCTATTCGCAAGTTCTCTGGCGCTCAGCAGACGTGTTTGTCATGCGCAGGCCCCCCCGGGACCCTGCCAGCCGGGGCATAGACAGGCCAAAAGCCAGGGCCCATCCAGGGCCCAGCCAGGGCCAGGACCCTATGAGTACCCTGCAACTAACTCCGTACGGAGTACAAGGTAAGACGCCTGTAAGCCTACAGGGTCTTCCTCGTACAGGGTATGGATTGACAGGCCTACCGGGTACTCGTACTCGTACGTTGTATTGGTACGGCCGTAAAATTATCCCGGCCAGCTCTCGAACACTCGCCACTCGAGTGGTAAGTTCTAGCGCACGAACGAGTCTCCAGAAGCCCCATCAGGATGAGTGTGCATACTCACTCGGGTTGCTTTCCGCTGTTTACTACTCCGTATAGTATATACCACTATCTTCTTCCATCGCCTAGGCATTATCCCACATTGAATGCAACGAGAGCTGAGACTACTGTGTACCCGGTACGGTATAGTACTGTGTATACTTTATAGTGCCTAGGCAAGCGGAGCAGCCATCCGGCCATTTCCTAGTAGGTGCCCCGAAACGCAACAGCTTGCGCCATGCCTGTGCCAGCTTAGACTCTTGGCTCATGCGCTGGAGCTCCAACGGACTGTCTCGTAAGATACGAGTACGGAGCACGGAGAACTCGGATGTGTTCGTATTTTCCCACACTCAATCAAGAAAGACCAACAAAAAAGAAAGTACTCGTATGCGAAAATTGTAAAGTATCCTCCGCACTCCGTACAGTAAAGAAAACCGTAAAGTACGGGTTACGGGTAAAAAGCAAATGAATACTCGTACGGAGAAAATAATAGTAAATAAAAATAAATCTCTCCAGTTTATGGGGCTCATTCGCAACCGCATACAACTGCGGCAACCCATTATCCACGCGATTGGCCGTTGAATATGGCATGTATAGCATGCTCGACAAGTCCCCGGGAGCCGGTTAACGTGTTCCGGTTGGCATCCGTGCTCCGTACGGAGTAACGGTGCCTTCCGACAAGGCCGTCTGTCTCTTCGAGTATGCTGCCATCGGCCACGTCAAGAATGGAGTACTCGGTACCAAGGAAACCAGTCTGGCGTCGTTGTCTTCCTTCACCGTCTCGTACACAAAGGCCCTCGTAATGAACATCTGCCCTCGATGGAGTCCTCGAGTATCCATCCGAATCTCTTCCCCGCTCAAGATAGACAAGCGCAATCTCTTCGGCGACGGCCGTTGAGAGCCGTCGAGGTCAGAGCCCAATAACCCTCCCCAGCTCGCAAATCTATTCGCATTGCAGCCGAGTCGTCTCTCGCTACGAGCACCCCCTAACAGGTATAGGTAGTATACAAGATGGGGCCATACCGGGGGACAGGCCTAAGGCAATGAGATACACAGTACGTCGTAAGCGGACAGGCCTGGTTTCTACAGGGTACCCTGTACCCTGTATATTCTCGTTACCCAGCCATCTCTCTCTCTAGGCCATACCGCTATTCCGTACCAGTATGTGCCAGTATGAATGGTCCCTCTGGCCCATGCTGTCTTGGTCTTAGTACGTGGGGTCAGGTCGGTTCGACGAGGGCCGCCCGGCGGTTTTCTCTCAGGGGTCATTTAACAGGAAAACGGCCAAAAGATACCCTGTATACCCTGTAAATTGGCCACTAGCCTGGCCCCGCATGCACTAGTGCAGGAACGGGCGGTCCCAACCAATAGGGCCCTTCTACTGCTTCTTCTCGAAGGTCTTCTCCCAAAGGCCCGCGCCATTTTCCTTCTCGAGTACTCCGTACTCCGTACTCCATACGTCGTACCCTTACGCAGTACTCGTACCTGATTGCGGGACCACCAGCCGGGGGGGGTACAAGGTGTACTCGTACGAGCCCGCCGTATCTTATGCCGGGGGGAAGCAGTGTGGGCATCGCCAATTTCCGCCACTGTTGTTGTTTTTGTCAGTGGCCATTTTTGTTTCTCGCCTCTTCGTATGGAGTGCATTCGCGTTCTTCATACGAGTACGAAGGAATACGGAGTACGGCATGCGGAGATTTTTTTCATTCGTCCTCGTACTCGTACAGTCTTGCTCGTATCCTCTGTGGCTCATTTGCCTCTGAGCCACATTCTTGAAAATCCTCACGGCCAAGGCAGACAAGACAGCAACTGTCTGAGCAAGGGAGGAATGTGATTCATCGGCACCGGTCCAGACGTGAGGCACAAAGTGAGGCTGCTCCATTCTAATCCGTACTCCGTAGAGATTTTGAAAGGCGTCCCAGACCGTTGGCTGGGAAGGACTCCGTCTCCACAAGACTTGTCAGAAAAGTTGACACGCCCCATCGCACTGGGACATTACTCGAACTTCGTAATCTCCTTCTGAATGGAAAGTCCTTGCAAGAGTACGGAGTATGGGAGTATTGGGTATCATCTACAACTACTCCGTACGAGTACGAGTTACAGGTCCAATACTCGGTACGGTGTGAGAGGTCTTCTTCGCTTGGAAGATGCCGTCGGTGACTGTTAGTTTTCGTTTGTTGGTCATGACCAATGGTCAATGGTCAATGGTCAATGGCTGCCTGCACAGACTGCCGACATACAGCCGGCAGTCTGTCGTCTTTTGTTTGTGCCGCAGTCAAGGATGCAGCACACAATTTCCTCCCTGCAGTCAACAATCAACTGCACACCCTCTTCATCCCCGTGGTGAAACGGTGCTCGTAGCCAGTGGTGGTGCCAGGCTATGGCTATCTGGCCTTCCACCTTCTCAAATGGTACCTAGTATTGGGTGGTCGAATGCGACACATCCTATTTTTTCGTGAGATTTTTTTCTCCTTTGGGGGCGGAAAGAGGACGGGCCAACCCATGGCCTCGTCGGATTGCGTGCCTGGCAGACTACGAGTACGGCTACCTCCGTATCTCTCCTGCCATCCCACGAGGGAAAAAAAGACGAAAAAGACGAAAAAGACGGCGTGTCCGATTGTTGAGGGAAATACGAATCATTGTGTGGCCCAAGCCCGAGTGACCCCCATCATGGCGCAATCTATCGACGAGTACGTTTACCGAGACACAAGAATGCTTGCGTTTGAAAAGAATAAAAATAAAAAATCAATTTGGCCAATTTGGCCCAAGCCTCGAGCACGTGGACAGGATCCCTCCCGTTCTCCGGGCCGTAGCCGTTTGTGGAAGAGACAGCCCGCGTGTGGTGTTTGTTTTGTATGTGACGGAAAGTACTTGTAATCAGAGAGGGTGCATGGATCAGCAGGGCTGCTCTCTCCTTCATTTACTACCCAGGGTAAGTGACTAACGAGTTGACGTTTGAGAGTCTTGCATGAATGCGTTTGAGGGAGGAGGGGGTGACTGGAGGACCCCACACGCGTTGTAAAACAGAGATACAAAGTATGGAGATCGAAAGGGCTACGAGGAGCCTTGCAGATGAGTTGCCCTGTACGAGTAGCCAGACAATTGAGACGATTTCAAAATTCGAGACCGAAACCGGCTGACTGAAATAAAGTTGTGGCGGTGAGACATGTGCTTTTGAGACCCGGACTCGATTCTTTTACACATGAAAATAGTACAGAAAGTACAGAATACTCGTACTTGGTTTTACGAGGACTGTGTACGGAGTATTCCGTAGAGTATATCCTCCCGTTTTGTTGCTGATCAGATAAAATTTCTCTCCTCTTTCTCGTGTGAAATTCATGTCGGCCGTGTCTATAAAAAGACGAAACAGCTCGCCTGGAAAACAAGATTCAGCCAAACTTCATGGATGACGTGTATAGAATAGACAGGTGGAGCACGGCTCTATCTGGCACAACTGCCCAAACGACAAGCCCCAGAGCAGTTGGCCATACGCAGTAATACAGCCACATCTGCGAACAGGTTGTCGATATTACTCCGTACTCTACAAGCAAATAACGTGCTAACATGCTGAGATGAAACTGCTCCTGTGGAGGCAGGTGATCGAGATTAGAGCAAGAGGCGCAGCAGATTACGGGGCAAGGGCAAGGGCAGTCACCTATGGAGTACGGAGTACTGCTTCAGGGCACAGCTCTGCAACCACACAACACACCGTGAGCACACACTTTTTTTTGCCTTTACAGGATGTTGTCCAACCACAGCCGCAAGCCACCCGCCACCCGCTTCGACGCGCAATCACAGCCTGCACGCTGCAAGGTGATCCCCCGTCACAGTCACAATCACAGGCTTTTTTTTTTTTTTTTTGGTCTTCCCTCTCTTTCTTCACCCTCTCACAAAGTAAAATTCAGCTGCTGCATGCACCAACGCGGGTTGCAGGTTGCCACAAAAGAAGGCTGGTCGCCAAAAAAGGAAAGAAAAAATATTTTACAGTGTTGTTGCATGTGCCTTTCAGGGGGGGCTGGTTGCCAAACAAGGACCAAATGAGAGTGCTCACACGCTCACACGCATATTCATACGCTCACACGCTCACTCACACACACGCACACACACATTCACAATACGAGTTTGCACACCGCAGGATACTCGTATCTTGCAGGTGACTCGCACAACACGTATACTCGTACAGATGGCATCGTACTTCGTACTCGTATTCACGTCACAACTCAAACGTCTTGCGGCTTACTGTGTACGTTTGTTCCACTGCCTGTGCTGGGTGGTCCCAATACAATGCATGTTTTTGCCATGCAGGTCCCGGATCAGCACACACACACGTACGTCCGCCATTCGTGACGCGTTTATAACGGGCGGGCAGGCGTGATAGGAACAGGTTCCGGTGATCCCCCGCTTCGTGTTTCGTGTTGGCCGATGTTTTGCTTTTGCTTTTGCCATTTTTCCCTCGTTTTCCTTGCTTTTTCTGTCGTTTTTTTCTTTGCTTTTTTTCTATGCTTTTTTTCTCTTCTTTTTTCTCTCGCCTTTTTCTTTCTTTTTTATGTCTTTCCTCTTTTTCATTGCTTTTTCAGTATTTTCCTCTTTTTTCTTTGCTTTTTCTGTCTCTTCCTATTTTTTTCTTCTTTTTTTTTTGCTTTCTTTTTCTCTATTTCCCCCCGAATCAACGGAATCCCGTATTAGGAGCCATCCTACGAGTACTAACGTTCCTACCAGCCGGCTACTCGTACGAGTTGTGTACTTGTACGGGGTACTAGCCTACAGGGTAGAACCCATGTCTGTGGATTCCGTCCAGACGCCGCTCAAGGACATGGCCCCCCCATCTGCGGCTTCTTGGTCGGACCGGAAAGACCTGTCCGCGAGACGATGTTGCTGCCCCAAAAAACGGTATTGCCACTAGCTGGGATGACTACGGTGCAAGACACAACCGGACCTCATCCCAGAGGAGGAGGGCACGGACGGGAAATCCTTCGCGCGCGTCGCAAGTGGTTGCAATTTGATGAGACGCAACGCCGAGGCCGTCCTATCTTTCTGCCGGCAGAACCCTGCCGTCGCCTCGTAACTCGTACGAGGAAATGGAGGAATGAAGCCGACGGGCCGTTCACCCCAGGTTGACGTCTTTGCAGGCATGCCATGCCGTGCTCGTGCTCAAGCACAGTACCTACTCGTACTCGTACTCGTACTCGTCAAACATACGACATCGTACACAGTAGTCCTCTGGGCAGGTCCAAACCGGATGATCACGATTCACTGCTACAGCGTGTTCGTGTTGGAATCCTACCTCTTGCATTCCCTCGTGTCGCCGTACGACGTTCTTACAAAAGCGTACAGGGTACTCCGTACTCTGCAATTCTAACTAATCCTTCATCGCCTCGTCGGCACTTTAGGCCCAAGTCCCAGGGGGGGCATGACCTACTGTGGACTCATTCTCCGTACTCCGGAGTAGACCCAGCAGACAGGAAGATTACTCACCACACTCCTAGCGAAAAGGAAGATCTTGTGCCCTTTCTGGGACCTGGTAAAAGGGCCCTGTAACCATTCATTTACCGTACCTGCCTGCCGGCCCCATGGGCTTCTTCTGCCGCCTGGGTTTTTGCTACCTTTTGTCGATCACTGGGCGGGGGGAGAAAGAGACGATGATCCAGACTTCTTTCGGAAAGGCTACGAGAGTGCGTTGGAACTGCGACGTATAAGATAGCCCAATAAAACGGCGGTCGCGCCTTTGGGTACACGGAGAACCGGGGGTGGTACGAGTCACCCTCCGTTCGAGTACGACGCCGTACGCCGCAGATTACTCTTAGCCCAGTGAGCAAGATATCCCGACAGCGCTGGCCCAACCGAGATCACCATCCTTGCCATTAGCATTAGCCGGGTTGCCTCTCTTCCGTCGACAGCGCCGGCGACGTTTCCTCTCTCCATCTACGAGTAAGTAGCGTCAAATATGGGCCCAAGCAGGACACGACACATCGTAGGGTCTGTGCTAGGCCTGTCAGCCTGTTTATCTGCTTGTCTGCTTGTCTGCTTGTCTTCTGCTGCTACTGCTAGCAGTACGAGTACGAGTGCCTGTCCCTTGCTCATCCGCGGCTGAAGGCCTCCTTGTTCCGGGGGCCCTAGGAGACCCCAAGACCACGGCGAATGCGACGGCGGCGGACACGATCAGGAAAACACGTCGTCGTCCGTCGAGTCGGTGAAGAAAAAATGACAGCCTGTAAACCTAGAAACCAAAAATCAGACAGGTCTCTTTTTTGACGTCGTTTTCCGGCTTCCGTCTTTTTTCTTTTGTTTTTCTTTTTTTTCGGCCTCTCATTTTTCGTTTTCGTTTTCCATTTCCATTTCCATTTCCATTTCCCCGTCTTCCGTAGTCCGCCGCATCACTTTACGGTGTAGACATGCAGACAACCGGCTTGCATATTGCATGGACGGTGCTTGGACACCGCCTCTCCAGTGGTCGGCCAGCGGTGCACCACCACTGCAGGGCACGTTCGTATTCTTTCGTCTGTCGTATCTCTATGCGTATCGTTGCGTCACCGTGACCATGTCTGGGCAGGTTGTCCAAAGACACCATGAAAAAATCAACCGGCTAAGCGACTACTGCGTAGACAACTCAGACACCTGACACCTCAGACACCTCAGACATTTCGGACAAGCCATCGGCCGGAAGACCATGCTTGCTTGCTTTTTCGTCTTGTCTCATCCGTCTAACTTCCGCTGTCTTTTTTTTCTTTCTTTTTTTCCTTCTTCTTTTGTCTTTTTTTCTTCCTTCCTTTTTGGCGTGTTTTTTTTTCTCTCTCCATGTGACTCAAACATGTCTTGGACCGTTGATGCGGACGCGCCCTTGTAGCCTAAAGTGTTGGAGGGGGGGGGGGGGGAANGGCTGGAAGGATGAGAACGACGATGTTGGTGGAAGAGAGACTCGTCGATCGTTTGGATGCTGTTTCTCCAAGTCTCTCTCTCAGTTCCTCCCTTGCTTTCCTTGGATCTGCGTGGCGAGCGGTGGTCGCCGGCTTGGCCGATGGCGATCCATGCCTCTGAGGATTCGTCCTGCCCTCTCGGAAGAAAGGATATGTGAGTTGGAATGTAGACAGACGCACCTGCACCAGCAAAGGCCTCCCTTGCGTGGACGGAAGAGAAGAACAGAGGGGCAAAAAAAAAGAACAGAGCAGAAGCTGAGCGGCCGTGGCCGATGATCCTTTCGGAGGGCACGGAATCGCTGAGACATCTCCCGCCACGCCGCCAAGAAAGCAAAGCTCCATTCCTCACGGCGGGGAAAGTCCTGCAAGACACCCCTTGCAAAGGATGCGACCGCCTTTCCCGCATCCCATGACGCCATGCAAGACAGGGCCGCTGCAGCAGATGGACAGCTGTGCGGCCAAGCGTGCTGCATGTATTCTGTGTTGTCGTAATGATGATGTGAATGTAGCATGTTCACGAAAAAAAGGTAAGATGATTCTTTGTCTAATGCTATACGTGTAAATATGCTTGTAGCCTCCCAAGAAAGGATCAGACACAGGCTGAAGACATGGAGAATTTTCTGGCCAGAAAATAAACCATGCCATCAAGAATACCAAAATAAGAGTCAAGAGTCAGGAACCAGGAATCAAGAATCAGGTCAGGAATGAAACAATCCAAAAGTCAAGAATCAAAAGAAGTAAGAGAAACAAAAGCATCCTCCATCAATGTCCCCTGGCCTAGGCCAGAATCTTCATCTCCTCCAACCGGTTCTTCGCATAGTCGTCCTTGTATGTATCCCACAGCCGCTGCAGTTCCGCGATATAGAGCCCGTGCAGCCGCTCGACCTCGGCCGGGTCCAGCGCGTTGCCTGTTGCCTTCTCCACGGCAATCGGCCGGCCCACGACAATGTTCAGCGGCACCCGGTACGGCATCAGTCCGTAGTCGTAGTTGAAGATGCCCCGGCCCCGCATGAACGGCAGCGTGAACTTCCACGCCTTCAGCACATACATCTGGAACCGGTGCAGCAGCGGATGTGCGTCGCCCTGCAGCTGCTGGTACAGGTCCACCTCGCCGAAGCCCAGCACCGGTACGAGGTCGGCCCCCGTCGTCATGGCCATCTTGATGAACCCGTACCGTCCGTGCAGCACCAGCCGCATTGTGCCGGGGTTGGCCTGCAGCGATTCGCGCGCGCCGCCAATGACAATAGTGACGGCGCGTCCGGTGCCGGTACCGTCGGAGCCGCCGCGGCTCAGGTGGTTCATGATAGACTCCCGCGATACCGAGCGCATGCCGGCCAGCAGCAGATACTCCCGGTAAAACGGGATGCTAAAGTTGGAGTCGAGTGTCAGCAAGCAGTTGGTGATGCCGGGGAACTTGGCCGAGAAGCCGAGACCCTCGGTGGCAAACGCTGCCCACGCGCCGTGCGAGATGATGCCGTGTGGGTGGTAGCCGAAGATGTACTTGCGGTGCGGCGACAGCTCCGTCGTCCGGTGCAGTTGGGCTGGGAAATACGCTGCAAACCACCGCCACAGCGGCAGTGACCGGAACCGCTCGGAGCGCCAGCGCAGGCGGCCGTCGGTGGCGGCCGTCGAGAAGAGCACCAGCAGAATGTAGGGGATCAGCAGCGGCCAGGCCAGCGGAATGGCACAGCAAAAGAAAAAGAGCGGCATCGCCACCATGATGCTCGTGCAGTGGATGAGCACTGCGAGCGTCTGCTTGCGCCGCTCCAGGGGCACCCGCAGCGGCGCAAACCGCAGACTCGACGTGCTGGAGCCCACAGACGCCATCGAGGTCACCGACGCTGCCGAACCCTTTTGATCGCGCCACCGTCGCCGGTCGTCCACGGCCAGCGCCTCCCAGCCCGACAGAGCCGCATGGGCTGACCGCGACACGACCTCCGTCTCGGCCTCGTCATTGTCGCTGCCGTGCTTCGCTCGTCGCGTCTTGCGTCCCTTGATCCCATTTGCTGTAGGCGTCTGGGTGGACTCGACCGTGATGGCCGACGTCGGCGAATCGAATGACGCGGAAGGCATCTTCGTTAGGCTGCCGGTTTTTTTTTCTTTTTCTTTTTTTCTTTTTTTTCTTTTCTCCTCTCTGCCGATTGTCAGAACAAGAGACAAAAACAGGACCAGTAGCTGTGAGCAGTAACTGTCTGTAACTGCTCACAGCTGCCACTGCTACATGCAGGCAGCCATATACGGCAGGTCTTTAAAAGTTCTCACCTCAAATAAAAGAGCTGCCTTTTTCTGTTTGGTTTTTGGTGGATTTCGTACCGCACAGCCAGCGAAGAAATGCCCCCCACTTCAGTCAGAGGCGTGTCAAGGCCACTTCGTCTTTGCAAAATAGAGCGACAGGAGCAAAAGGCTCATTGCAGGCAGCGAAACGATCCCGCAAGGATAGACGATGGGGGAGTTGTACGTTTGAACATGGATTGCTGCCTCGTAAGTCGCTAATTCTGAATTAAGTGTAATGACGTCGGCCCCTGTTGGCTGAGAGCCTCGGATGCACGTGCAACTGTCGGAGATGACTAATCACAACATGAATCTCAGAAGTATCGACATCTTACGATACCTCCCATTCTCTTCTCCTACACAGAACATCTGAACAGACTCATTGCCATTTTACATGCATGACATAATGTACATCGGCTCTACAGCCCGTTAACGCAACAAAGTGCCCAAATAGCTCGGCCCTTGGACCACTTCCTGCTGGAAGGCCAGTCCAGCGACAAGAAAAGTCGCTCGAACAAAGCAAAAATCGATCGAGACTGGCCTCCGACTATCCAGTCAGGCCGTCATGGCAAACATCCCATTTTTTTCTTTCTCTGAAAATCCTCCCTGCGCCTCCCAAATAGCAATAAAAAAAAAGAAATCCCGAGACGTGAACAATAAATGCATGGGTAAAAACAAAAAAAGAAACGCCACATCTTGGACCCATCATTAACAACAGACACGAAGGGAAGAAATAAGAATAAGCAAGACCCCTCGTCCACATCTCACCGCTGTGCGACTGCATTCTCTAGCTGCTGTCCAATGTGCTGTTCAAGCTGCTGTTCTGCGTGTCGCTCGGCCTGCTGCTGCTCAGACATGTGTTGCTCAACCTGTTGTCCAAGTTGCTGCTCGACCTGCTGCTCGACCTCCTGGTCAGACCGCGGCTCGGCCTGCTGTTGGACCTCCTCGTCTGGGCTGACCTCGAGGCCGGCATCGCCCGACGGGCCTGGCGTGACCGCTGACGCTGGTTGGTTGTAGAGCATGCCTTTGGTCAGACTGGATATTTGCGCCTCGTAACCCAACTTAGCGGCTTCGAGTAGAGCAATACGCTCGTCCTGCTGCTTTAGCTTCTCGTCCTGCGACTTGAGCTTGTTTTCCAGCGTCTGGATATACGTCCACATGCCCTGCTCCGACGAGAAGATGTTGGCATTTGTGTCTCCGTTGGTACTGCCACCATTCCGGATCTGCTGGGCGGAATCGGCCAATGCTAAGACTGTTTGAAAACGGTTAGGCACTGAAACAAACGTTTGTTCAGGGGACTGAGGGCAAAGTATGTACCACGCGGTTCTGTCATGTGCGACCTGCGCTGCGCGAACTGCGACTGCATGCCCGAGTCAGACGAGCCCACCGCAGGGCTGAGGGCTTTGGGGCTCTCGGCCATTCCGTGCTGCGAGAAGAGAGAAGCACTGCTGGCATTGATGGGCATAGTGAGGCTTGCATTTGGCGTGTGACCATTTCCAGTGGTCCCCGAAACAGCACTGTTGGCCATGCCTGCTGCAGAAGACGTGCCAGTGACTGTGCGATCGACATTGGGTGGGTAGAGGCCGCTCGGGGTTGTTGGAGCTCGTTGTCCGTCCGAAGAGATGAGGGGATACGTCCGTGTGTGCGTAGCAAAAGCGTCGGTGGACGATCTAGGTCCACGGTTGTGCGGCGTTCTGTTCACCGATAGGTTGAGTCGTTTTCGTTCCTCGTCGTCGGCATTGTCGTATTCAATGCCCGTCATGACAGAGTTGTCGGCATCGGCCATGCTCGAGGCATCGAAGCTGTCGTCGGTAATGGCGTTAAAATTACTCGACGAGCTTGCCCGCCGTCCGGCGCAGCCACCGGCGCCTTTGCTGTGTCGGGCCAAGGCATCGCCACGCGCAAACTTGCGGTCGCATCGCGGACAAATGTGCGGTTTCTCGCCCGTGTGCAGCTTGCTGTGGCGCTTCAGATCGTGCAGCCGACGGAAGCGCATGTCGCAGCCCTGGCAGACATACGGCTTTTCTTGACTGTGCGTCAAGAGATGGCTCTTCAGGTTGTGGTGGCGCGTGAACTCGGTATCGCAATATGGGCATTTGTGTTTCTTAGACGATGGCGATTTGGGCATCAGTTCGGGAATGGCCATGGGCAGCCCGTGCATGAGTGGATCATCGGGAGCACTGGTGGGCGCAGAGACGACGTTGGCCGGATACAGGGCGTCGTGCCGTCTTTCGTGCGCGTTGGCGACTGCCAAATGTTCTGTGCCATGGCCGATGCCACCGACATCACCGATGCTGCCTTCACCGGCCGCCAGTCCTTCCGCAGCTGCCTCTGCCAGAGCGGCAGCGGCACCGGCAGCAGCGGCAGCTTCGGCACTGATATGCGCAGCTGTGTCGTCGGCGGCAGCATTTTCGCCCGACGCAGCGGCGGCGACGGCAGCAGCGGCTTCGGCGACGACTTCTGTATTGGCTTCGGATGCGGCCTTCTGGGACATCAAGGCCTCAGCGCCACGGAGCACAGAGAGGGCGGTCTGGGCGACATAGTCGTCAGCGCCCTCGAATCGCTGTAGCAATGCAGCGCCCTCGTGCGACTCATCGGGTCCGCCTATACGGTGTTGGTTGTCGTCATCTTGTGTGGGGTTGGCAACCAATTCGGTGGCTGAGTCGGAAAAGCGCGAGCCGCTGGCGAGACGCGCAAGCTTTTTGGGTGACAAGTCGCCGCCGGCGGACGCGTCGACAGCCGCGGTGGATCGGGATGGGGAAGGCGAGCGCGGGCGCTTGGCAGCGGCTCGAGAAGTGTCGGAGGCAGAAGCTTCGATTTCGGGATCGATGGCAGCAGCGAGGGCGGAGGTGTCGGGCGAAAAGGCGGGAGTTGGAGGGCCGGGTGGCGCGGTATGCATGGCCTCTGTGGCTATGGGGTTCTTCTCGGCAGAAGCCATAGCCACGGGTGGTGGAATGGAGGAACGAAGGAAAAAAGAAGGGAAAGAAGAAAAAAAGGAAAAAAAAGAAAAGGAAAAAAGATGGGCGACGATGAGATTTGATGGTCGCCTGGCAGGCAGGGAGTGAAGAAAAAGAGGGGGGGAGAGAGAGGAAAACTCTTCGCCGTATCCAAGAGACGAGGACGAGAAAGCGTCAAATTTCCATCAACAATCGAATCGATGCCAATATGAACTTTTTTCGCTTCGTTCCTGGGCCTCGATTTCAAGGCCGTTCAAAGGTCATCATCCACGGCAACGGGACACAGGAGGCTGTGGTTGATGTGTGGCTGGAGAAACGTGGCGAGAGCTTCGGAGACTGGTGCGAGTAGGAAGCGTCTGGGGCGGCGGCTGGGGCAGCGAGAAAGAGAGAGAGAGAGAGGAATGCGGAAGAACGGAAGAACGGAAGAGTAGCAAAAGAGAGGGGAAGAAGAAGGTGGCAATGGGTGGATTTGTAAGATGGAAAGCGGATGCGGCCTGAAGCAGGGTGTTTTGGCCAGGGAAGGAAGGAGCTTGTTGGGAAGCAAAGCCGGTAGGCGTCGTGATGGGAAAGAGAAGAGAGGGAAAGAGCGACTGGGAAGGGGCCAGTGAGGCTGGTGGGCGCCAGTGGTATGAGGAGGAGCAGTGCAGCGGCGGTCAAAGGAGGGCGATAGGGCGGGTTTGGTGCTGTGGCGTTAGCGCGTGTGTCACTGAGCGGCGAAGCTGACTTAGCGACGAAAACAAGGGTTGCGGCGTTAGGGGGCGGCGCGCTGGAGCAGCTGTGGATATGCGCCACAGTGGATGTTTTGCCAAGCCAATGTGGCGTTTCGTCGAATGCATACACAGTACGGAGTAGAGATGCATTCATACGAGTTCATACGAGTTGGTACGAGTACGTACGAATGCATACGAACAAGTACGAGCACTGAACTTTACCCGTAGTTAACCTCACTGCAAACAATGACTGCAACAATCGTGACGAGCTGACTCCATGGACTCGTAAGACAGAGTGAGGGCGAAGGGGATGTGGAGTGATGCAGGAGACAATGCGGGTATTCGTGGCTTGGAGTGGCGGGCTGTGTGGCCTGTGGTTGGCCGAGATGTGCAACAGCAGGTTGCAAGTTACAGGTTGCAGGTTGCAGCTGAACCGTTGACTGCCAGGCGACGAGCGGTCAGATGCTAACGGACAGGAAGAGTGAGATACTCCATGTTCCGTACAGATACGAGATCGTGCTCCGAGTTCAAGAATAGTATACTCCGTACTCCGTACTGCAAGATACTCTCGTATCGCTACTCGAATGCTACGCCGTACTCCGCACGCGCCTCAGCTCCCTGAAATAACACTGGGCATTGGCGTCGTGTGGCTGTGCTATACGAGACCAAGTTGTCTCGTATCTCTGACAGGTGCGGCCTCGGAACACCATCCGGGCCAGCATAGGATGCCGTCATAGCCAATTGATCGGCCGGCGGTTCGCCTGGGGGCGCGCCCGGGTTGAATTCCATGCATCCGAGTAGCCTTGCCTGCGTATTCGGCCGTACTCAAGATTCACAAGATTCATAAGTCGAAAAACAAAACAAACGCAAAGCCAAGAATACTATATAAGCGCCGGTTCTATTCTGATGACGAGATGAACCGTCATAACCTGGTCGTATCCAGACTATCGGTTTGTGCTTGTGTTTGGATAGAACGGCCGTTGTCCACATTCCTCATCCTCGTATTCCATGCGCTTGTGTTGTCTCAAATTCCCGGCAATTCCACCGGCTTGGATCGAATATTCGATTATTCGAGTATTCGAATAGAATTGGGATAGTCGTCTGAAGAACTGGGCCGAGTAGGCGTGTGGCTCAGTGTAGCCCTGTTAAGGAGTGGCTTGCAAAGTACTCCCGTACTATATACGGATTACTCCGTACCGAGGATGAATCTATTATTATATTTGTGCATGCATATTCCGTAATGCTCAAAATGTTCTGGACGCCGATCCTGAGAAAGCTTTGGGCCTTCAAGCCCACCGAATAGAGGAGAAGATGCGGACACCAACTGACCATCGGATTTGCCCCTTACTTTTTGTATGGGATCGTATCTTAATACGTATCCATTGAGCGCGATTTCCGAGGACTCGCCAAGATAACCTTTGCCGCTTTTGTCTACTCCGTAGTTGCTCTGCCGACTCGTCTCGCCCCCCGTCCCCTGTCCATTGAATCTGGAGAATTATTGGGGAGTGGACACGTCCATGGACACGTCCATGGACACATCCGTGGCCACATCCGTGGACACACCCGTGGATACCGTGGACCAACTCCGTAATAACGTAAGCCTCGCAGGATGATATGCGGTTTTCATGGGGTCCGTCAGATGGGAAAGATGCGTTGCAATTACGTGTTCGTGGAGCTGTGTGCGTACGTTGCCAGTGGGGCCCTGCGTGAAGGAAATGAAAACAGAGTAAATGAGCAAATGAGCAAAGCCGCGTATGCGATGAGTACGAGTGCGAGTACGAGTGCGATACGTACGATACGTACGAAGACACCTGCGGGAGTACGGAATAAGTGACTGCCGTAAGAGTAAGCATATTACACAGTAAGACCCGTACGCGTTCGGACTGCCGGGACCGTTTCACGATGCGTTCGTTACAATATCCACGGAGTATAATACGATTCGTATTAGTATTGTAGTAATCCGTATCGTATTTTGTATCTATCTACTCCGTACAAGTACCGTACTCGTAGGGCAGACTCCATGTGGCAGACCATTCCGTGAAGCAGAAAAGAAAACCAGTCTTGGCATCGATGCATCGTCGCGTCGACGGGCGCAGATGACCAGTCGTACGAGGACGGGAGTACTTTGGAAGAACAGGAAAATCAACCGCGTCTTTTCCAGCGATCACCATTCCCAGGGTCTCAGGCTAAGCAGCAAGCGGTCTAGCCGGACCTGATCAGACCTGACCAGACAGAATTAGTTCAGGTACCCGTTCAGGGCCTGCAAGTTGAAAAAAGAGACCAATGAGATCGCGTAGAATACTACTATGATGGGGCAGTTGGCCGTCTGGACCAGCCGCAACGGGCCAATGGATGTGAACGGGGGCCAACGGGGGGCCACCGAACCGGGAAATAAGGGGTCCATCGAGTGGCGGGCTGTGCCTGGTTGAAACATGGGGATGCGCACGCGTACACAGTATATGGGTATCTTTCGGGTACGGGCGAGAACCTGAAAGACCGATCAGGCGATCATGCTGTGATAGGCGATGGAGAGAGGGGCGGCAAATAAGAGTCGTATGAGAAGTCGTACTGTAACGGAGTACGAGTGCAGGGAGACTCTGTAGGGCCCTGACCCTGTAGAGTACTGTGTACGAATACTCATACTATTCTACTGCAGAGGCAAAAACGCCAAGTCATTCCCACTGGTACCTGGCGCTCATCGTGGTGTTCCTTGGCTGTCCCGTCGTTGGTTTTCCTTTTTGGGATAAGACCGTCTGCTACTGTGTACTACTCGTAGCCCCCTTGGCCCCTGGTTCGTCCCATGCCAACTCCATCCCTGTCTAGCTGTGTTGACGATGCCTCCTTCAGGCTCACTCCCCCCTGTCTAGCCCTCGGCCGTGGAGAATGTAATTTTAATCTGCCCCCCCGGTCGAGAAAACCCTTTCCTGCGATTTCTTTAGTCTTCCCTCGCTCCAAGGTCCCCTCCTGTCTCTTCGTCTCCACTGCCCTAGGCTGCCCTGTTCTGAGCAATATGCGCGCATGAAAGGACGAACCCAGGCCGCCGTCGCCACTCCTTTTCTTCCTCTTGGCCCGCCTTCCCCCTCTCTTATCTTGCCTTCTTTCGCACCCACACTCTTTTCCCCTGCCATCGTCAAACCTCACGACATTCTCTTGTTGTCGACGCTTTTCTCCATCCAACTGGGAGTCATCGCTCTCTACCACGCTCTTTTGGGGGGTTTCACGATCGAACCGAAAACTTTCAAATAATATCTCTAAATTCAAAGGTGGGTACTCACGCCAAGAGGGATCAATATGCGCATCCAGGATGCAGAAGATCCGACATGCTGACGCTTCCTGCAGGAATAGTAATTCACAACTTGTAGGTTGCAACGAGTTCCGTCCGCCAGCCTGGACCCCAAACTAACCGTCATAGCCAAAATGAAGGGAATCTTCAAAGTCGTCGTCACGGCAGCCCTTGTGGCCGGCGCCGCTGCCGACTCTCACCGTCACCACCACCGCCAATTCCACGCTCGCCGCATGGAGAAGCGTGATGTGGACGCTTCTGTCTTTGCCACGGCCTACGTGGACTCCGACGGTGTCCCCGTCTCTGCCGCCGATGCCGAGGCCTGCATCAACGACGGCGAGTGCATCGTAGTCGGCACCGCCCAGCCCGTCATCCCGTCCAGCACCACGAGCATCATCTCGTCCAGCACCAAGGAGGCCGCCATCTTCTTTGAGTCTTCCACCATCAGCAGCAGCAGCACCATTGCCACGTCGACGTACGTCTCGACCTCCAGCTCCAGCAGCAGCATTGTTGCCTCCTCCACTGCTGCCGCCTCCAGCTCCAGCAGCAGCTCGTCCTCCTCTTCCACCACTGCCGACGGCACCACCATTGAGTTCCCCAACGGCACCGTTCCGTGCTCCACCTTCCCCTCTGAGTACGGCGCCGTTGCTCTGGACTGGGTCGACAACGGTGGCTGGGCCGGTGTTCAGAACACTGGTTTCTGGACCGATGGTGTCAGCTTCTCCGACATTGTTGAGCTGACCAGCGGTGGCTGCACGAGCGGTTCTTTCTGCTCGTACGCCTGCCAGGCCGGCCAGTCCAAGGCCCAGTGGCCGACGACGTCCCAGGGCTCCACGGGCCAGTCCATTGGCGGTCTGTACTGCAACTCGGACGGCTACCTTGAGCTGACCAACCCCAACTTCAACACGCTCTGCCAGTCGGGTCTGGGCGGCATCACCATCGACAACCAGCTGTCTGACCTGGTCTCTGTCTGCGGCACCAACTACCCCGGCAACGAGAACATGAACATCCCGCTGCTGACGAACGCCGGCGAGACCAACGTCCTCAACAACATCAACGCCAAGACTGCCTACGTCTGGGAGGGCTCCTACACCAGCGGTCAGTTCTACGTCAACAACAAGGGCGTCACTCTGGACCAGGCCTGCGTCTGGACCAGCTCTGATTACCCCGACTCTGCTGGTAACTGGGCTCCCGTCAACATCGGTGCCGGTACCGACATCTATGGCGTCACCTACATTTCCATCTTCCCCAACACGCCGACATCCTCGGCCGAGCTGGACTTTGATATCATCATCAGCGGTGACATCTCTGCCGACTGCTACCTCAAGAGCGGCAGCTACTATGGTGGCTCCTCTGGCTGCACGGTAAGCTTTCTTCCACTTTCCTTAAGTTATTGACTTATTCTAACTCTTCAGACCGCCCTCACAAGCGGCGGCAGCGCTGTCATCACCTTCCAGGAGTCGGGCAGCTCTTAAGTCGGTTCTCAGTAGCCTGCTATGACCGGGGAGGATGGAGCGTATTTCTTTTGTGGAACACGTCCGCTATTTTCTGCTGTGAATTTTAAAATATTCTTCTTCTCACGATGTACGGCTTCGTTCGATCGGACCTCGCTGGCGACCCAAGGGCCAAGGGAATTGTACCGCCGTGTCTTGCATGCGAGATCTGTTGACGGATTGGAGACCGGACCTTTTTATCAAGTTTCTTGTTTTCTTTTGTTGCTTTTTTATGGGATGGATTTGGCTTCATGGTTCTTGTGTATATACAACCAAGTGATGCTATTTTCGTTGGTGTCATCATGGAAGAGGGCGGAGACGCGGCGGCGGAGGAAATGACCTGTTTTTTTTTTCTGCTTGATTTCTGAAAAAAACCTGACAAGCCCAGCCGCTGTACTCTGCCCGTGAACGATGGGTGTAGCGGCTGGTTTTTTTTTGGGGATGGGGAGTATTTGTCTCGTCAAATAGTCCAATGCTCTTTTTTTCCAGCTTGGGCGTGTGATATGTAATTGCTGAGTAAGAACACCATGTATGAGTAAGCATGTACTTTGTATGGGACTCTTCTGTACTTCTGTATTCCCACTCGTATTGACCTGCTCCATGCTCCATGCTCCATGCTCCATGCTCCATGCTCCATACTCCATACTCGTACTCGTACATGTCCACGTACGTACCCGCAAGGCTACGGGCATTGCACGGAGAGGATGTCGTAAAAGTGTTTCGTTTCGTAGCCGTGATGTGGCCTGACGAGATTGGCTGTTAACATAGTACTTTGTGACGCACGGAGCTTGCGGGGCACACAAAGTCCCCCACTATTCCCCTGCGAAGGGGTCGATGCTGTGGCTTGGCGCACCAGCCACCGCGCTTGGTGAAACCTTCCTGTTGCTGTTGCCTTTTGCTGCATGGCTGGCAACTATTAGCTCGCAGGTCATTGCCGTTCGCGCTGAAGCATACGTAGGCCTTTTCTCATTTTCGACTTCTGCCATTCTGCCACTCCGTATTCTGTACCCTTTTTTGTTCTCTGCTTCGACCCAGTTGTCGATTGTTCTTTTTTTTCTGTCTCCTCTTTTCTGGAATGACCCATTACACAGCTTTTTTCTGATCCTACTTCCGACGATCTCGACGTTCTCGACGCTCTCAACTCTTTCCTAAAGCTCTTCTTCGGCTGCTGCGACCTTTTCCTTCCCATCGCTCGACTGCGACGACCTATGAGAGGCTCCAGATAAGGCCGACCATGATGGTCCGGAAGGCTTTGCGGGCGGCTGCAGCCCTGGCAGTGCCCTTGTGGTGGGCTCTGGGGGCGACAACGGGCGCGTGGGCCGCCAAGGACAGCCCCGATTTCCATGTCAATGATTTTGCCTACAATCCCGACAGTCTCAACTACTTTGAGGACTCGGACGTTATTCTCTTCCACGACTATGTCGAGGGTCTCATTTACCGCTCCGAAGATGCCGGCAGCAGCTGGCAAAAGGTCACCGACATCCCGGCGCAGGAGGCGTCTCGTCTTGTGATGCATGAATATGACAACAATCGCGCCTATGTCATGACTGAAAGAATTACACACTACCGCACCGATGACCGTGGCAAGACCTGGACCACTTTCCTGACCGACGCCGAGATGAGCCTGTTCCAGTATGACGTGCTCGTCTTCCATGCAACCGACCCCGACCGCATCATCTTCAACGGCATGGACTGTGCCAACTCCAACTGCGGCGAGGTTACTATGTACACGCTCGACGGCTTCCGCACTGATGCTCGGTACCTGCGCGGCAATACGGGCGGCTGCTGGTGGGCCTGCGCATCCACACTCTTCACAACCGGCTCGACCGACCTCGATGCAAACCGTATCCTCTGTATCATCAAGGACCGCCTCTCCCTCTTCAAACAGGACCAGCGCCTTGTCATATCCGACAACTTTTTCCAGGCCACGACGGCCGACGGCGCCATCCAGGAGTTTGAGCCCAACCTCGACACCAACCGGCCCGTGCAGGGCATTGTCAACATCGCGGCCATTAAGAAGTATCTGTTGGTGGCGACGACGTCGCTCAACACGGACGAGATGGCGCTGTTTGTCACTGACGATACGCTGCATTGGCACCGCGCCATCTTCCAGGGCGACCACCACGTCAACCAGGAGGCGTACACGGTTTTGGAGAGTACCAACTACAGCCTGCAGATCGATGTCATGACGTCGCGGCCGTCGGCACCCATGGGTATGTTGTACACGAGCAACTCGAACGGCACCTTCTTCTCGCGCAATGTCCAGTACACGAACCGCAACCAGCAGGGTCACGTCGATTTTGAAAAGATCTCGGGCATTCAGGGCATCTTTTTGGTGAACCGCGTGGAGAATGGTGAGGCCGTGGACAATGACCGCATTGCCAAGAAGATTGTGACGGAGATTACCTTTGATGACGGCCGCACGTTTGCGCCGGTGACGGTGGGCGGCAAGGACCGACTGCATCTGCACTCGGTGACGGACCTCAGCAACATTGGCCGCGTGTACTCGAGCCCAGCGCCGGGTCTGGTCATGGCCATTGGCAACACGGGCGAGTCGCTGGGAGCATACGCCGATGGCAACTTGTATGTTTCGGACGACGCGGGCGTGACGTGGAGCTTCGCACTGGAGGGCCCGCACAAGTACGAGTTCGGCGACCAGGGATCTGTTTTGGTGGCGGTGCACGACGCAGCCGAAGTGGGCGAGGTGGCGTACTCGCTGGACCACGGACTGACGTGGCGGACGACACAGCTTCCTGACGGGCTGCGGGTGCGGCCACTGGTCTTGACAACGACGCAAGACTCGACGAGCCTCAAGTTCATGTTGATGGGCGACACGATGGAGCGGGCATACCTGATTGGCATTGACTTTGAGGGTATGATCGAGGCCACGTGCAAGCCCGAAGACATGGAAGACTGGTGGGCACGGGTGGACGACAAGGGTGCGCCAACCTGTCTGATGGGGCACACGCAAAAGTACAACCGGCGCAAGAAGGAGGCGGCATGCTTTTTGCGGGACGAGTTCAGAGACCCTGTGGTGGAGACGACGGACTGCGACTGCACGGACATGGACTTTGAGTGCGACTACAACTTCCAGCGCGACGAGTCGGGAGCGTGTGTGCAGGTGGGCCCGATCCAGGCGCCGGAGGGCGCATGTGGACGGGATGCCAAGGCAGACGAAACGTTCAAGGGATCCTCAGGATGGCGTTTGATTCCGGGCAACACGTGCCAGCGGATGAGCGGCCAGCAAAAGGACGACCTGGTGGAGTACAAGTGCTCGGACTCGACGAAGCCGCCGACAGCGCCGGCATCGGGTAACGTGGAGCATACAGTATTTGACCTGGGACTGCAGTCTCAAAATGCCGTGTACGAGAAGCACTACCTGGAGCGGGGCGACTCGAGTTCCGAGGGTGCCGAGACGATCATCATGCGACCGCTAGACTCGTCGTTGCACCAGGCACCGATTTTTGTGACGCAGGACCACGGCAAGACGTGGGTGCAGCCGGAGGTATTCAAGGACGCGACGATATGGGCGATTATACCGCACGACTATTTCAAGGAGGTTGTGTTCTTTGTGACGAACTCGGGACGGGTGATTTATACGATTGACCACGGCGAGCACTATCACGAGTTTCAGGCGCCATACCCACCGGACACGAAGAAACAACGGATGCCGTTGGTGTTCCACCCGGACAAGAAGGACTGGCTGATCTGGGTGGGAGAGAAGTGCGAAGGTACGGGTGAGTGCTTCACGGAAGCGTCGTACTCGACGGACCGGGGCGACAACTGGCGGACACTGCTGCGGTATGTGGACCGGTGTGAGTTTATCGGGTCGAGCACGTACCAGAACCGCAAGACGGAGACGGTGCTGTGTCTGGCACGGGCACACGAAGCCGGAGGAGCGATCAGCGACGAAAACCCATTGCAGCTGGTGTCGAGTCGGGATTGGTTCCAGGACGAGCGGACGGTGCATGACACAAATGCCAAGGCATTCGCGACGATGGCCGAGTTCATTGTGGTGGCGGCGGAGAACTCGGAGAAGAAGAGTCTGCGGGCGCTGACGAGTCTGGACGGCGAGACGTATGCGGAGGCACAGTTCCCGGCCAACCTGAACGTGCCGGAGCAGCATGAGTACACGGTGCTGGACAGTTCGACGCACGCGGTGAATTTGTTTGTGGCGACAGAGATGCGGGAAGACCAGCAGTATGGCACGATCATCAAGAGCAACTCGAACGGTACGTCGTATGTGTTGAGCATTGCGGGTGTCAACTGCGACAATTGGTACTATGTGGACTTTGAAAAGGTGCTGGGGCTGGAGGGTGTGCTGGTGGTGAACGTGGTGGGCAACCGGGACGACGAGGGGGCGGCCAAGATGCTGCAGACGAAGATCAGCCACAACGACGGAGCCGAGTGGGCGTATCTACCGCCGCCAGACAAGGACGTGGACGGCAAGGCGTATAGCTGCAAGCCCAAGGCGGGAGCCAGTGAGGGTGGCGACGGATCGTGTGCGCTGCACATTCACGGCTACACGGAACGGGAAGACCACCGCAAGGCGTATTCGTCTGAGGGAGCTGTCGGGCTGATGTTTGGCGTGGGCAATGTGGGTGACCGTCTGGGCGACTTGTCGACGGCAGACACATTTATGACGATCGACGCCGGACTGTCGTGGAAAGCGGTACAAAAAGGTGCCTGGACGTGGCAGTTTGGCGACATGGGTTCGATTGTAGTGCTGGTGCCTCGACAAGGCCGGACGAAGACGGTGAGCTACACGGCAGACGAGGGAGCGACATGGCAGCAATATCAATTCAACGAGGCCGAAGTGGAAGTTTTGGACATTACGACGCTGCGATCAGGAGCCTCACGCAACTTCTTGCTGTGGTGTCGGGCGCCAGACTCGGGCAATCTCTTTACGGTGAACCTGGACTTTTCCGGGTTGGCTGACCGGCCTTGCGAGCACAACGACAAGGACGCAGAGGCCTCGGATTACTACTTGTGGTCGCCGTCGCATCCGTTGATGCCGGAGTCGCAGTGTCTGTTTGGTCACGTGTCACAGTATCTGCGCAAGAAGTCGGACCGGTCGTGCTACAATGGCTACCGGCTGCAGCATCTGTATAATGCGCAGAACTGCACGTGCAGCCGGCGGGACTATGAATGGTGAGTGATGAGTAATGTGTTTTGTCACGTGACTTTACTAACCTTTTAGTGACTACAACTACGAACTCGATAACCACGGCCAGTGCTCGCTCGTGTCTGGGCTGTCGCCGCTGTCCAAGGAGGAGTGGTGCTCGGCGCACCCCGACGAGGTGGACTACTACCCGGCGACGGGATTCCGACGGATTCCGCTGACGACGTGTGCGGGCGGCGACGAATTCGACAAGCAGTCAGCGCCGCAGCCATGCGACAACCACGAGGACGAGTTTCAGCGGAAGCACAGCGGGCCGAGTGCGGGAGTGATTGTGTTGCTTGTGCTGTTGCCGCTGAGCGTGGCGGCGGTAGTGGGATGGTATGTGTACCGCAACTGGACGGGCAAGTTTGGAGCGATCCGGCTGGGCGAGAACGGGACGTCACGGTTTTCGTTTGACAGCGACACGCCGTTTGTGCGGTATCCGGTGATGGCAGTGGCTGGTGTGGTGGCGGCGGTGAGTACGCTGCCGTTGGTGGTGTCGGCGCTGTGGCGGCTGGCGGCGGGATCGCTGGAGCGGTGGACAGGACACAGCTGGGGCAGCGGAGGAGGAGCGCGGGGCGCGTGGAGTCGGCTGGGCCTGGGCGGCGGGACGCATCGGTTTACGACGCGCGACAGCTTTGCACGGGGACGAGCAGACTATTCGATTGTGGACGACGACGAGGGGGAGTTGTTGGGCGAGGAGAGCGATGAGGAGGTATGAGAAGGACGTGTACAAAATGAGAGGGCGTCCATGAGGGAGTTGGTTTGTTTTGGGAGGCATTGGAATACCAACTGGGGGATAGAACGCTATCTGTATAGTATATGCTGGAGGCGGAGGAAGAATATTTGAATACAGTCATACGGGATTCCGTAAGTGACAGAAGTGACAAAAGTGACAGAGGAGACAAGACAAAAGACAAAAGACATGCCAGAAGTGGCTGTATTGACACAAACACTAAAGAATCTGGGTATTGGCTATGCAACAGCGTTGGTCGTCAGGAACGAGTGACGATAGGAGAGACAAAAAAAGAGAGAGAAAAAGGAACAGAGAAAAAAGAAAAAGAAAAGAGAAAAGACGCAATGGAAGAAACGATAGTGGTACAGCAAGGAAAGAAGCCTAAAGGACAATGCAACCCAATGCCTGAAAGCCCTGATAGCCGACATAGAAAGTACAAATACAGTTGAGATCTGATGCTGCGATCAAACCTCAAAACTCAAAACTCAACACGCAACATTCACGACCGCCGCATCCGGTTCCAGAACCGCTTCATGACGCCCTTCTCGGACGGATCAGGTCCCCAATGGTCAATGCCGGCCAGCATCTGCTCAATGCTTTCTTTGGGACGTCCGCCCGGCCCAATAAACGTTGCCGGACTGCTGCGGCCAGTTGCCGTCGACGTGTCTTCGCCCGGTGACAGACCAACAGCACTCCCACCAATTCCCTGGGAGTGTCGCCGCTGGTGCTGCACGGGCACGGCTGCCACTGCCGGCCCGCCTGCCTGTGCCGACGGCTGCTGCCAGCCGTAAATGTCTTCTTCACAGGCCCGCAGGTCCGGCCGCGTCAACGTCATGCGCAGCGTCATCTCCCGCGACACTGGCGCCTCCGGTCGGTGGTTGTTTCCGTGGCTGTGACCATGGCCGTGGCCGTGACCGTGACCGTGGACGTGGATGTGGCCATGGCTGATGCTGTCCAGCAGGTTCGGCGTCTTGGGCGAGTCCGGATCCGGCATCGATGCCTCGTCCGGCTCTGTCTGGTCTTCGTCGTCGTGCTCCCCCTCCTCCTCCTCCTCTTCGCCCATCCTCTCTTCCCCTTCCACGACAACTTGTGTGTTGTTCTCTTCTTCTTCTTCTTCCTCTTCCTCGTCGTCCAGAAACGAGTGCAGTGCCCGCGAAGCATCCGACTGGCTCCGCTGCAGACCTCCACCTGTCGTCAACCGGCTCTTGCGGTTCTTCTTGGACCGTGTCCGCGTCGCCGTCTTCGCTTTTGCCGTCGACGGAAACCCAAACTCAATGGCCTCGTCAAACTTTTGCGGTGACGCCAAGTACACGCGCAGCTTGAGCCGTGCCTCGGGGTCCTGGTAGTGTGCGGCGCCCGGGTCAATGGACGAGACGGAGCTCTGCGACGTGTGCCGCGGCGTGATCAGCGACAGCGCCCGCGACTTGCGGTACGGCTGCGGCGACGACTGCTGGAGAGAGCCAACGGGGAAGACGGCCGACCGTGGCGATGTGGCCGACAGCCCCGAAAAGGCCGACGTAACCGACGTGGCCGATGTCGACACGGCCGTGGCCGGCTTGACGGTGCTGCCGCTGACCGGTCGACTCGGCCGCACGGAAAAGGTCGGAAAGTTCGGCGAGCCCAGCGGCAGGCTAAACGGTTTCCGAGAAACCGACATTTGGCGCCGGAACGACGGCTGATGATCCTTGGCCTGGGAAGAGGGAGTTGGCGGCGGCAGAGAGTCGCGCAGGTTGGCGTGGTAGTCGTCGAGGAAGAGGCGCAAGTCGAGGTCGTCGTCCTCGTCGACCCAGCGGAAACTATTGTAAAAGGATTCGGGGACGATGCTGCTCTGGTCAAAGGCCTTGGTCGTGGTGGTAGCCGTGGCCGAGGCCAAGGCAGCCGAGGCGGCAGTGGTGGTGTGTACCGTGCGATGAGAGCTATTCCGGGAAACACTGCGGCCGGGACTTCGGCCGGGACTCCGGAGAGAGTTCCGGACAGGACTCCGGGCGGAGTTCCGAGCGGGACTTCGAGCGGGACTTCGAGCGGAACTCCGAGCGGGACTCCGGGCAGGACTCCGCAAACTGACGGACCGGTCCAGTGGCTGACTCTCCATGCTGGCACGGTGAGAGGAAGAGGGACTGTTGATTTCAATGCTGGGCATCAACTGATGGACGCTGGAGCGACGGCCCAACTTGTAAATGGCCTCGTCGGCGGCGTCGAGAATGACGCTGGCACGCAGTTGACCGGCTAGAAGGACTTGCTCTTCGCGAGTGAACTGGCGCTTCTTGATCTTGTCCGGTAGGGACTCGTAGAAGCGGTAGTCGGTGGCGTCGACAGGAGCTACTGGCTCACGCAGCGAACGGCGACGCAGACGACTCGTCAGCAAATGTTCGGAGGCGCTGCGATGCGGCCGAGGCTTGCGCCGTGGTTTCCAGTGCTGGGCCGAGATGGCGTCGTAGTGTTGGTAAATGCCGTCGACAACGCGCGAGTCCTGGGCAAACCGGAGACGTTCGAGAGTGGAGAAGTACTGTAGAGAAGAGAAGAAACAAGTTTAGTACAAGTGGCCGGCCATGTTTGTCTCTTCTGTCTTTTTGTCCCTTCTTTTTGTCTCTTCTTTTTTTTCTTTTTTCTTTGTCTTTCTTTTGGATTTTATGTTGGAATGGCAAACGAAAAGAGTGAGACAATAGACGAAAAGGGCAGGAGGAAGAAGAAAGCATGCCAAAGAGAAACCCAGAGACCCAACCCAGACATAAAACCAGTGTCTGCCGGGGTACGAAAAGACAAGGGGAAAATGCGGTGGTATCTTACGGAGTACCCTGTATATCCGTGGGAAAGAATATAGACCAGGCACCCGTGTCCAAGGCAGGGAGCCGAGAGAGGGGCAAAGGGGAGGGGAGGGATCGCTCGTATTTCAAGAAAGCGTGAAAAGTAGTGTAGTGTGTAGGAGGGGGGGAAATGAAAACAGGTAACGACCGCCAGGATGGACGACCAGGGACCGATGTGGTAGCATCTGGCATGTGGCGTGCAGGGAGCGGGTCTTGCAGGCTTTTCTGGCACTTGCAGACACTTGCAAACACTTGCAGGCAGTGATAGATCATGACAGAGGACGTGCTCGGCCAGGAACAAAAAGGCAAAAGGCAAAAAAAGTCAAAAAAAAAAGTCAAAAAAAGGCAGAGAGGAATGCGGCGAGAACGGAGGATGCAAGGGAGGGGGTAGTGGAGGCGGGCCGGTAGATAGTGACGATAGGTTAGTGGACGCTTTGGCAGCGTGGGACCTGCAGGAGTCCAAGTTGTACTCGTAGGAGCCCAAGCTGCAGGAGCTGCGCTGTAGGAGCTGCAGGAGAGCCCAAGCGTCTGCAACTGCGGGTATGATTCAGGAGTGCATGAGGAAAGGGAGGAGAGGCGAAGCGAGAGAGGAAAGACGAGAGGAGCGACGAGAGGCGAGAGAGAAGACGGAACGAGAAGCGACCAGAGCAGTCAACCATTCCAAGCCAATAGTCCAACTAGACAGGATTTTCGCAGCGTTTTCCATTTTGGGGTAGTTCTGGAGACACCACTTGGTGGATAGACGGCATCGTGCCGTTCAGCTCAGTGGAGTGGAGGGAGTGGGAAGAAAGAGGAAGAGAAAAAAAATCAAAAATCAAAAATCAAAAATCAAAAATCAAAAATCAAAAAGAAAAAAGAAAAAAGAAAAAAGAAAAAAGAAAAAAGAAAAAAGAGAAAAGAGACAAAAAAAGATCAAAGATCGAGAGAAAATCAAAAAGAAATACCTTTCTTTGAATTGCCAGGGGAAGTGCATCAAACTCTTCCCATGTCAACGATGGCGCTGCCGTCGACGAAAGCGAGCTACCACGCGTGCTACCATAGCCGCTCGAGTCCGCACGCCGTCCATGACTGCTATTACCGGGCTCTAGAGACGGGCTAATAGGGCTCTCGCTCTTGTGTCGCCGTTGCCGGCCAGCACCACGGGCCAGTCGACTAAGCAACGGTCCGGGTGAGACACTGCGGACACTCATGGCCGACTCGGGACTGAAGAGAGAGAGCGTGTGGGCGTGGCTGTGGGTGTGGATGTGGTCGTCGTGATCGTGGTCGACTGTACTCGAACAATGAAAACAGGCATCACTGGCTGAGGCGGTCGGGCTGAGGCCCAAGCCGTGGCGAAGGTCAGCTGCGAGATGCATGACGAGGAGGAGTCGAGTCGAGGAGTTGAGGTCGAGTCGAGGTTGAGGAGACGAATCGAATCGAGTGGTCGAGGTCAAGACAGTGTCTTGTAGCTAAAGAATCTCAAGAGTCAAGAGTACTCGTACTCTATCTATAAACTCAATGGACACTCCAGATAACCTCAAGATCTAGAAAGAAAGCTCCAAAACTCCAGAAAGAACTCTGGGGCAGCCCCCCCCCCCCCCCCCCCGGCCGCAAGCTCGAGCTCCCTGGTCGCGCTGACTGACGGATCGTCGGGGGGGGTTCGAGTTGGGGGAAGGACTTGGCCCCAAAGACCCGCCCGGAGCAGTGCTTTGACTGCGATTGGCCCTATGGAACAGCTCGTACGAGTGACAGCGTAGGCAGGGGGGGGCGAAGGTCTTGTTGTTCTTGGAGATGGAGTTGGGGCGCTTCAGGGTCGGCAAATGAGACGGGCAAGGGCCAGGGATCGTTTTGGAAGGAATGGGGGGACCGCCTGGTCCTCTCAGTGGTTGTCGAGTGGCCCTGCACCTGGTCACTGGTGTGGTAGCCAGCGATCGAACAGGTTTAGCCGTGCCTGATGTGCGCCTGCTCGGACCAAGCCTTGCCTCTTTCCTCTGGTACGGGTCTGCTGCCGTCAGGGGTCCAGTCTTGGTAATCAGGGGAGTGATGAAAGACGGTGAGGAGTACAGAGTACAGTCTAGTGAATTCTTCAACAGTCGAGTACGAAGTACTTTGCACAATGCGTTGGTACGAACAGCCGTGGCTGAGTACTGCGAATACGTACGAGTACGTACGAGTTACTCCTACTCAATCCCTACGTACTGTACGAATTCGTCCTCGCCTCGCCTCGTCTAGGGTCTCAGACTCCATCCTAATATTAACCCATGAAGAGTAATACTATATACTTTGTACGAACTGGACCCGCGCATGAGCACGGGCACGAGCACGGGTGAGCACGGGTACGGAGAAGAGCAAAAATAGTAAAGCGGGAAAAGGAAGAAATGGGAAAAAAGGAACGAAAAAAATAATGGGAAAAAAGGAAGACACAAAAAAGAAAGGAAAAAAAAAAAAAAAACATTCCCACTTGAAACACCAACGGTCACCCCTGGCTCGTCCAATCTGCGCGCTCTGCATGAATACGGGTAACAATACGAGTGCGAGTACGAGCACGGAGCACGGAGTACGTACAGGAGTACAAATAGTTAGTCCGGTTGGCGACGCGTGGAGCCGCTGGCAGAAAACAAATGGGATAAATTCGCCTTTGGCGGATCTTTATGACAGGCCCACCAAGCTAGCAATGCAACTGACGAGTACCGAACGAGACGAGACGAGAGAGACGAGAGACGACGATAGACGAGAGACGACAAGACGAGTCGAGTATGGGTACTATATACTTATCTTGGTACCCGACTATAATCATAGAGATACTCTGAACTCCGTACTCCGTTCTCCGTACAGAATACACGGTAAGGGATCATAGTACTCCATACTCGTACTCGTATTCGGTCCACTATTTAAGAACAGAAGCTGGATGGAAGGACTCGGATATGAACACGGAGACTTCGTACGAGTACGGAGTAATACGCTCTCCAACTCCCTGTTCCCATCTACTCGGCCTCCCCGAGACCCATTCTACTCCCAGATGCATGTTCCCACCGTCGCATCGTCACGCTCGGTTCTGATAATACACGGAATATTTATGCGCTGTGCCTGTACTTGTAGTATTCAGATGCTTGCCAGCATCGCATCACAACATGCTGAGACGCGCCCCTTTTAACAGGCTTGCCGGCTGCAACCAGGTCGCGTAAGAATCAATTTCCGTCACTCCGTCACTTCGTCACAGCGAACCATGATCGTGTTCGATTTCGCTCTCGGCCAAGTTGGTGGAGTTAACGATCGCTTCTGCGTGATGACCTGTCTGATTGGAGAAGCCGGGCGGTTACCTGGAATTTGCCGTCTTTTCCTCCCCTTTCGTCTTATCCCGTCTCGTGACCGATCGTCTGTTCTCAAGTGGATACGCATAATAGATGTTATCGCACGAACCCCAGCACGTTTTCACGTTTGCGTTTGCGTTCGCATTTGCACGTTTTTCCCTTTTGTCGATCCATGTCCACGTCAGCGGAAAGTAGAATCTATCAGTACGGAGTATCTTATTCGTACTCGTTCTCGTACTCGCTCGTACTTGTACGTATCAACGATCTATTCTACTTGGATCATGGGCCACATGCAAGTCCAAGCACGCGCATGATCATCTCTATGATGCAATATTATATAGCGTAGGAGCCCAACCATCCACTGATCCTCTACTCACAAACCACGGATCCGACAACAGATCGTCGCGTCCCGCAAGCTGAATAGACCCGTGAGAGTAAGTCCAATACGTAACACATCACCATACATAGTAATCAACTGTCCTAAAATCATACAAGTGACGATGCTCAAGCTGATCCGCCGATCGTCACTCATGCAGCCAACCTGTCCACGGCACCTGCCAACGATCCCAATAGTAATCACCCTTCACACTTCACTCTTCACTCTTCACACTTCTCCACTGGATCATAGTACGAGTACACCTTGTTCTCCTTGTCTCGACCCGTCACCGCCGGCGCCACAAACTGTGACACTCCCGTCTGCCGGTCGTACGACAGGTACGAACATGCCAGCCGCTTGCCGCCGCCGCCTGGCAGATCCACTACAAACTGTGGCATCAGAAACCCGGCAATGCTCCCACGGATCTGGCTCTCCAGATCCAATATCGTCTGCAGTGGCGTCCGCAAGTGTTCAACCTTTTCCACCATGTCACACTGGTACACGTAGTACGGCAGGATGTTGTTATCCGCCAACCGGTGGATCAGCCTCGACATCGTTGCCACGTCGTCGTTGATGCCGCGCAGCAGTACCGTCTGGTTGCGCACCAGGATGCCCGCCTCAAACAGCCGCCGTGCCGCCTGTTCCGTCACCCACGACATCTCCTGCGGATGGTTGATGTGTGTGTGCAGCGCCACCGACTTGCCGGCCTTGCGCGCCTGTGTGGCCACGTAGCAGAGCGCATCAAACCACTGGTCTTCACGGTCGAGCAGCCGCGCCGGCGCCACGGCCAGGCCCTTGGACGCAAACCGGAACCGTCGGATGTTGGCCATGCCGATGAGCCGCTCGCCCACGTAGGCCAGCTGGTCCGGCTGCAGGTAGTACGAGTCGCCGCCCGAGACGACAATGTCGTGCAGGCCCGGCTGCTGCTCGACGTATGCAAACACTTCTTCCCAGCGCCGTTTGGTCGGTTTCATCGACGTCTTCTTGACCGATTCCGTGTCGCCGCCCACGGCATACGACCGCGTGCAGAACATGCAGTATGTCGGGCAGACCGAGGTGGCTGAGGAGGTTAGGAGCAGAGCAGAAGAGCAGCACAAAAAGAACAGAACGAACATACGTAGAAACAAGGCTTTTTCCGGGTACCGATGCACCAGTCCACTGACGGGCGAATCCGCAGACTCGTGCAGCGAGTCGAGCGTCAGTTTGGGATGGTCTGGAATCATGCGAGACTTGGCCGGCAGAAACTGCCGGAAAATGGGATCGTTGCGTGGGTCTTGCCAGTTGATGCGGCTGAGAATGTAGGGTCTGCAGAGTGAGCGGGAAATCAAAGGACACAAGGGAAATGGGAAACGAACGCACGTCATTCGTGTCGACATGGTGGCCGCCTTGATGCCGTCCAGAACATCGGCCACCAGCTCTTCACGTGTCTGCTGCACACTGCCCGTCTCGTCAAACGGAATCGTGTCCGGCAGCACGGCCTCGAGGAAGTTGGCGAGCTTTCTCTCACCTTGCACCGTGTTGGCAATCTACCATGTCAATATTGCTCTCTTTTCTCTTTTTCCTCTGTTTCTCCACTTACACCCCATCGGTATGAAAGAAACTGGGCCGCCGGGACATCTTTCCAAACGGGAACCTTCCGCCAGAACTCGTCATTTAGGTCTGGCACCTCGGACTCTATATTCTCTTCTGTCGGGTACTCTGGTTCGATGGGCTGCTCGGCTGCTGCCGTCTGGGCCATACGAGGCAGAGTGGCAATCGTTCGTGTCCCAGCAAGGGCAGCGACCTTGGCCGTCGTCGTAAGGCGAGGTCCAGCCCCGACCAAGTGGTGCTTCACAGCATGGAGCATAGCTGTTGTGTTAGGTGGAACAAGGTGGACAAGTGGACAGGTAAACAAGGTGAGACAAAGCAGACAGGAAAAATGAAAGTGACGTACTGAGCATTAATGTTTAAGTGGTATGGTTGATAACTGAGACTCGAGTAGATGGTATTATTGTGAACTTGATCCAGGAATCCAGAGAAACGAGAGAAAGACTGGATAATCACAAGGCTTAATGCAGGGCTGCAAGATACGTATCACCAGAAGGGAGAACGAGAGGAAAGTATCAAACAAGCAACCAAAACAAAGGTGATTGTATGCCAGATGTGCAGGACCAATGCGTCAGACAAGACAGACGTCTACCTTTATAGACTTGAGTACGTCTTGTCTTTCTCTTATTTTTATTATTTTTATTATTTTTATTCAATGTTAAACGCTGTCACCGACACTTGCCCGAGCGAGAACCCGGTCCAGGCGTCTACTCGACAGAAGCATTGCCTACGCAGTCTACCAGAATCAAGAAAAAGAAAAGAAACCAGTCTCAGAACCGCCATTCCATTGGCAAGGAACAGACGTTGTCCGGAAGGAATCCTATCCGGTGTTGCCATCCACGTTTGGTCCATGCCATCTTTGATTCCTATTCCCTGTCCAGGGAGATACCAAAGAGCAGAGTCCAAAGAGCAGAGTCCAAAGAACAAAGAGCAAAGAGAAAAGAAAAAGAGAAAAAAAGAAAAAAAAAGAAAGAAAAAACACCCGGGAGAGACATCGGACCACTCCAATAACACGAGGGAAATTGGCCACCGGGGATGAGAGGAACGGGTCCGATTCCTGGATGCCAGTGTCTGCTGAAGAACACGATCAAGAAAGGATGTGTGGAGACATGCCGAATGGGGGTGGCAGTGGCTGCAAGAATAAATTCAAACTCGGTATATGGGACAAGACCCCCGCTCAATCGTAAGTCCACTGCATGAGAGCCTTGAACGACGGGGGTGGGGGACACGAATACTCGCCTGCCGTCTGTTGCCTGTCTGTCGACTTGGCGCCCATCTGCACAACATCCCCCGAGTGGGATAGCCGCCGTCCGTGACCACGTGCCTTTGAACAGTGTCCATACGATTTGGTATTGTTTTTGTATGAAAAACAGTGATGGATCCTCTTTGCCTCTGCCTCTGCTACTGCCTCTGCTTCCTATTTTCTCTTTCCTCTTTCTCCTCTCCACCAGAACTCCAGATCACACCCTGGTGCACGATCCGATGCTACAGAGTACACGCACCGGCAAGCAATAGATCTCACCCGTCCGCTCCGATGCTGCAGAAATATCCAATCAGCTCCGTCCAGTCCTCCCCACTCCTCATAGCGTTGGCTGACTACCCTGCAACCTCCTCCCCAGATCCGCTGCCGGGGTCCAAGATACGAGTACTTGTATGGAGTACGGAGTACACAATACTCGTATAGTTCATCTGATGTGATTCGGTCGTATTATCTATTCTTTTTGAATTCTCTCCCCAGATAACCTCTGGTCTTCCGGTCGGTCTGCCCATGCGGAGGACGATATCCGATGATCGTCCTCTATATCTCCCAAATAGGCTCTCCAGCTCGTCCGGCGGTGGATCGCGTCCCCTGGCCGTCCTCGGCGATGTTACGAGTTTCGTCCTCGTAACCCGAATTATCTGGTTCCAACAGACCTGCAGCCACATCCGCTTGCTCTTTTTCCTTTTCTTTTTCCTCTGTCCTCCTATTTTCTTCTCGTAATACAGCAGGGAATCAAATCCTCACTAGAAGGAGCTGTCCCTTCTCGCTCTAGTATTCGTACAATCCCATGCAAATATTGCATCTTCCTCTATAGGAGTCATCCTGCTGAATGCCTGTCAAATTTATTTTCTTCTTCGTATTCAAGGTCATGTACACAGTACGAGGCATTCGTACGAGTACTCGTACCCCCTCGCTGCAGTAAGACGCCGCGCGGAGCATTCATGTCGACGTGGCATTCCGAGTCAGCTCGACGACTCAGCTGTTGCCTGCACGCGTCCCGCGGATTGGATCTTCTAGACTACTCTCATACAGGGTATCTTACGCCCGGGGAACTCGTAGATCACGACCGGCATGACCCCGACCAACCAAACAGGACCAAGGCGTGGGAGGTCTATGGGAATGCTGACTTGATTTCCCAATGGCGTGACCCGATGGACAGGACTCTGTGCCAACTACTTGCAGGCGCCTTGCAGATAATATTCAGACAACTCTCGTATCGTCTGTACACACCACCTTTCTGCTCGTGACCTCATCCTCACCACAGAATGAATCTTGCACACTGCACTTACGAGAGATCAGGCCAATCTGTCCGAGAAAAAAAGGGTATCATATTCTATCACTCCGGACCAAGCATGTGCTTTTTGTCCGTTCTGTCCGTCCTGTTCGTCTGCCTGTCTGCTCGTCTCCCCTTCGTATGATACCATGTCTGGCATGAGATAAGAAAATGCAAATGCGAAAAGTGAGATATGCAGTGCAACACGTCCACCGGCCCATCATCCTGGCTTTCCATCCCTTTTCCGCCGACATGGCACGTTCAATTCACCGCCTGGACCACACCAGATGGCAGGGTGTCGTTGCAGACTTCCATCCCGCCCATCTACATCCAGCCGGGGGGTCTCGTGCTGCCCTCGAAGGAGTGCAGGACGTACTGCGCGCCCTCGGGGTTGGTCACAACCAACGTGGGCGTTGCAGAGGAGGACGCCGGCGTGGCATAAGACGGCGTCGTCGTCGTCGTCGTCATCGTCGTCATCGTCGTTGGCTCGGGATTCGCTGCTGGACTGTAAGCAGAAGTCGGGGTCATGGTCCATCCGCTTCCTCGGCCGCCACGAAGACGGTACTTTTTCCCTGCTTTTGAAGCGGACGGGACTTCCAGCTCAGAACTTGCCGCAGCAGCATGCCCGCTTTCACTGCTGCTCGCACGACCGCTCTCACGACGGCCCCCACGACCGCTCTCACCTGAGCGATTGCAGACATCACTGTCTGGCTCGTCCTCGTTGGTGTCGTCTTCGTCGTCGACGTCTTCCTTCTTCGTCTGAGGAGAAAAACCTAGACGCCAGAGAGGTGCGTGACGAAGCGAGGGCTGTGACGGTTGTGATGGCCGCGGCGGCTGCGAGAACAGCAAAGGATTCTGTGCTCCCGGCGATCCGAACAATGGGTTTGTCTGGAAAGGTTGAAAGATTGGTATATCTGGCGGCCCATTATCAGTACGCTGTCTCTTATGCGGTGGCTCGTCTCCGGATCCCATACTTGAATGCTTTGTTTGTGATGAAGAATTGATTGTTTCTGCTTGTCTGTTTGTCCGTTTGGCTGCTCTCCATCTGGTTTAAATAGCACCCCGTTTGTTTGCTCGACAAACGGATGTATACTTACATAATCAACAATACCCCTAGAAACATCAACAAAGCAAAGCACAAAACACAAGAGCACATCGAATCAGATAGAACGGTCAAAAATTGGATTACTATAGCAAGAGGGAGCCCGCAGTATGGTCAAATTTAATCTAAGCAGGCCACTCCAACTTGCTCGAGTGTTGCTGGTATCGTAGAGACATCAATGGTTCGGGGGGGGGGGGGGGGGGGGGGTTTNGGGGGGGACTTTTTTTTATTTTTGCACAACGGGGGTTGTGGTGAGGGTATCTATACCTGCTGAGATATCCTCAGATGTCTCAATCTCGGTTTGGATGCAGCGGACTACTTCGTACCGCACGTGTATCCGGCGCATACACTGCTCCCGGCATGGATGGCCAGACGCCTAGACAACGCATAATTCCAGCGTTGCATGGCTACAGCCACTTGTGGCTTAAGGGCCAAGAGGACTAGATCGTCAGCATCATCAAAAAATCAACAGCCAGGAGACATACCCAAGATAATCTTCGTTGATGGTGCCAATGGCCCACATCTCGCCCACCTCGCTTCGTGTGCCCATGATCTTCACCCGGATGTGCGTGCCTGGCTCGATCCGGTAGTCCTCGTTGTCTGTGAACTGCGGCGGTGTTGCGTTTCCGTCGTACAGGACCTGACTAGGGATCATCTGCCGAACCATGTTAGTGCTTGAGACAATGACGGACAAATAGAAATAGAAATAGAAATGGGTAACGCACGTGAGACGACACGAACAGGCTCAGTGGACCGGCCTGTGCAAAGAAACCGTGCTGGTTGACTGAATAGACGACCGCATCGACCTGGAAACGTTAGCTTGTCTACTGAAACATGTCTCCTCTCGCCACACCTCGCACGCACCGTTTCTCCCTTGAATGGCCGCCACACGACGGCGCGGTAGCCCACGGTGAACTCGGCGAGGCCGTTGCCGGGCAGAATCTTGCCGGCCGAAATGTCAAAGGTGTCCATGATGGATATTATGTAGTAGTTTCCGGCACAGGTGCCCTCGACGTCCTTGAGAAGCTTTGTGGTCACGAGTTCGTGCATGTTCCGTCCAAAGTAGGACGGATGCAGGGTGACCCGGCGCTCGAGATTGTGGAGGAAGAACATGGTCAAGGCAAAGTGATGCACGTGCCACAGACAATAGACAGGCAAGCAACTGGCTGGTCAATCCAACACGCAACACGCAACACGCAACACGTCACCGGCTCGTTCGCGTCGCCTCGGGCTCGTCAAGCGCTCGCTGCCCGCCGGAAGAATCGAAGAGGTCCACTGCCGTGCCCGGGACGCATATGCTGATGAACAAGTGAGCGACGTGCGAGAAAACGGTGTACCGGTCGGTCGCGGAGTGAAAGAAGGAGAGGTCGGAATCGATGCGACGGCGACGACGAGACCTCTTTCGGCAGCCGAAAAGGGCGTTCTGCCCGATGCCCACACAAATGGGATATGCGCAAGTAAAAAACCCCGTCTGGGACAACGGGAAAGTGGGAAAACGGCAAACGCGTCGAGTGATGCTGCAGGCTTGTCTGAATGCGCAGAGCCCTCCCTGACAAAAAAGTGCACAACGTTGGTCAACTTTGTCTCTTTCCAACGCGGCTGAGTTGGTCTGTGCGCGTACGCTCTCGCGAACGATGTGGCGCAGTTCGTAAAATTCACGTGACTCAACACACCAGCCACACTTACGAGAAGGGTGTAACAAGGGCCGCCCCGTCTCGTTCCTTTTTGTCCGCTTTTGCTCTGTACTCCGTTACCTACGCCGGAACGGTCACCTCTCGACGCACCTCTCCCTACCTTTCTCCCTCCCCCCACCACCACACTCTTCCTCTCCCTCCCCCGGACGAGGCGTGGCACAGGGTATTTTATTCGCTATGAGCACTGTTACTCACGGCATCTTTGCACGACCTTGACCGAACTGGGCGACAGACGAAACACCTTTGTTTTTCCGCTTCCTTTTTTTCCTGCAGGCGCAACAACAAAAAAAAGGCAAACGATCCCCAGCCGTGTTCCTTCTTCCCATCCCGTGTCCACTATGGCCAGCATCGAACGATACCGACCGGTCCGTGAGGGATACCAGCCTCCCTCGCTGCCTGCAGCCCGGCCGCCACCAGCTGGCGTGTCGACATCGACATCTTCGACATCGTCCACGGCACCTGCAGCAGTACCGGTGCCACCCTCGGAACTCCATCCACAAGCCATTTCGACGCTGCGCCAGCGCGAGGTGCCGCCGGCCGTGCCCTCGCCCCCGACCCAATCCTTGCGAACATCACCGCCGATGAGACTCGGTCCGCCAACTCCCCGCAACGGAGCATCGTCTCCTGCTGCCGGGCCGCCGCTCGCGAGCCAGTGGTACTTTACCGAGGACGAGATGGAATGCACGCCGAGTGTGCTGCATGGACTGTCGCCTAGTGAGGAGCAGATGCGGCGGGCCAAGGGTGTTAACTTCATCTACCAGTCTGGCATCGCCGTGCAGCCGCACTCGCTGCCGCAGATAACGCTGTATGTCGCTGCAGTCTTCTTCCACCGTTTCTACATGCGCGTCAGCATGGTGGAAGAGCACGGCGGGATTCATCATTATGTGAGTGTCACTGCCCGAAACTTGGCTTTGCTCTCGCTAACCAACAGAAAATCGCTGCCACCGCGCTCTTCTTGGCCAACAAGACGGAAGAGAACTGCTTCAAGACCAAGAGCCTCATTATCGCCGTGGCCAAGACGGCCCAGAAAAACTTCAACCTCATCGTCGACGAACAGAGCAAGGAATACTGGCGCTGGCGCGACAGCATCCTGACCTACGAAGAATACATGCTCGAGATGCTCACTTTCGACCTCGTCGTGGCCAACCCCTACCACCAGCTGTGGGCACAGCTGCGCAGGCTAGGCCAGCTGCCGAGCAAGCCCATCCGCGAGGCTTCGTGGACCTTTTTGAACGACTCCGCCCTGACGACGCTGCCGCTGCTGCTCGACGCTCGCGATATTGCGTCGGCCGCCATTTTCTTTGCCAGCGTGGCCTCGGGCGAAAAAATTGACGACGTCCATGCCGAGCCCTGGTGGCAGTTCTTGGGCGCCAACCAGGACCGCATTACGCGTGCGATCCAGATCATGGCTACCTTCTACACCGAGAACCCGCTGCGGAAGCAGAACGGCATCCAGGGCTCGCCCGTCTTCTCGCTCGAGACAACTCGCCGCCCGCATGAGCTGCCGCCGCCGCCCAACAACAGCAGCACCACGCCCTTGGACGGTGTGCCCGGCCGCGATAGTCGCGAGGTGACGCCCATGGAACTGGACCGGCATACGGCGAGCCAGAGTCAGCCGAGTCAGCCCGAGGAGGCCAGAAAGGCTGGAACGGCCCCCGTCGTCGTCGTCGCTCCCGCCCCTGCTGCTGTCATCAGCACCAGCCAGGCCAGCACCAGCCAGGCCGACTCCGATACAGCTGTGCTCTCGCAGACGGTCTCGGGCGAGTCGGACGCCTGCCTCAAGGCTGCGGCCAACGATCTCAGCCGGCACCACCATCAGCACCCGCCCACCTACCTCAACGGCACGTCCGACAGCCAGTCGTTCTCGTCTGACAAGAAACGCAAGAGCGTCGACCCGGAAGACGAGGCTGCCGACCTGAAGAATGGAGACGGTCCTCGGTCCAAGCGGTCTAAACAGGCCGATGAGGCTTAATGATGACTAATAATTGCCTTTCCCTTTGCACATATGTTTTTCTTTTTTCTTTTTCTTTTTTCTTTTTTCTTTTCTTGTTTCTTTTCTTGTTTCTTTTCTTTTCCTTTCTCCTATTTTCTGAAAAGGCAGAGATTGGGTCTCTGGGAGAGACACGGGTTCAGGCGTTTGGGATAGGAGACTATAGTTTCCTGACGGTTTCGGTTTGGCTTTTGTCTTTTATCAATCCAAGAGAAAGGGGTGAAGGGTGGTTGGTGGCGCCGGGGATTTCTGACAAGACTTGCAGCATGGGAGCAAGTCGATCATTATGCTCTTTGATTTTATTTTATGCTTTGACGCGGTTTCGACACTCAATATTCATTCACAGCAGCATCCCAAGAATCCATCCTGCAATGGAAGAGTATGCAATTCTATAAAAAAAATAAGAATACAAATTCACAAATGATATGCAAAACCACAAAAAAGACAGAATAGGAAACTATCAACATAAACTGACTATTAATGGCTTCTGTGCTTTTCTTCTTTTTTTTCTTCTTTTTTTGTTTTCATTCTTCCTTTCGCATGGGTTTGCTTTCAATTGTTTCATCCCCTATGCTTGGCCTAGCTGAACCAAGATTCCCTTGTCCTTCCGTCCCCATACGGAGCGCGACATGTCTTCTTTGCGATTCCTCGGCCTGCTGCTGCTGCTGTGCGTGCCTGTTTCTATTCTGTTCCGTGCGTTTCTTTTTTTATGCCTGGTAGGTCGAAGCCGAGACGTTACCACCGCGGCCAGTCCAGTTGACGTGGATGTCCTGGCCGAGAGGGTACTTCTCGGAAGCGAACTCCGGCTTGACACGGAAGGTGTGGGCACCGAAGTAGTCACGCTGGGCCTGCAGCAGGTTGGCGGGCAGGTCCTTGGTGCGGTAGCCGTCGAACCACGACAGGGCAGTGCTGAAAGCCGGGGTCGGGATGCCAAGCAGAGCAGACTTGGCAACAACGTCACGCCAGCCCGGCTGGGCCTTGTGGATGGCCTTGTTGAAGAAGTCGTCAAACAGCAGGTTCTGGAGCTCGGGGTCCTTGCGGTAGGCAGCAGTGATGTCCTTGAGGAAGACGGAGCGGATGATGCAGCCACCACGCCACATGAGGGCAATGGACGGCTTGTTCAGCTTCCAGCCGTACTCCTTGGCGGCCTCCTGCATCAGCATGAAGCCCTGAGCGTAGGAGATGATCTTGGAGGCGTAGAGGGCCTGCTCGAGGTCCTCCAGGAACTGCTCCTTGTCGCCCTCGAACTTGGTCTGGCGGCCGACGAACTGCAGCTTGGAAGAGGCGACGACACGCTCGTCCTTGATGCTGGACAGGCAGCGGGCCAGGACAGCCTCGGCGATCAGGGTGACGGGCATGCCCAGGTCGAGAGCGTTGATGGCGGTCCACTTGCCGGTACCCTTCTGGCCAGCCTTGTCGAGGATCTTCTCAACGAGCGCGCTGCCGTCCTCGTCGGTGTAGTACATGATGTCGCGAGTGATCTCGATAAGGAAGGAGTCGAGGACACCCTTGTTCCACTTGGCGAGGGCGTCGCCAATCTCCTTGTTGGTGAGGCCGAGACCGCGCTTCATGATGTCATAGGCCTGAGTGTGTTAGAAAAGGGATACAGAAAGCTTAGTTGAAAGGAAATACACACCTCAGAGATCAGCTGCATGTCACCGTACTCAATACCGTTGTGGACCATCTTGACGTAGTGACCAGCACCCTCGTCACCGACCCAGTCGCAGCAGGCCTCGCCGTCGCTCTTGGCAGAGATGCTCTGGAAGATGTCCTTGATGTGAGGCCATGCGCTCTCCTGGCCACCGGGCATCAGAGAGGGGCCGAAACGGGCACCCTCCTCGCCACCGGAGACACCGGAGCCGACGAAGCTGAAGCCCTTGGAGGCCAGGTACTTGGTTCTCCGGTTGGTGTCGGGGAAGTGGGAGTTGCCACCATCGATGATGATGTCGCCCTGCTCAAGCAGAGGCAGGAGGACCTCGATCCAGTCATCGACAGCCTTGCCGGCCTGGACCAGGAGCATGACACGACGGGGCTTCTTGAGCTTGGAGATGAACTCCTCGTTGGTGTGGGCACCGACAATGGACTTGCCCTTGGCCTCGTTGGCCAGGAAGCGGTCGACCTTGGAAACGGTACGGTTGTAGGCGCAGATGGTGAAACCATGGTCGGCCATGTTGAGGATGAGGTTCTGGCCCATGACGGCCAGGCCAATGAGGCCGAGATCAGCGCTGGGAGAGTCAGCATGGAATTCAATTGTCTGGGGTGCGGTAGGATCAAAAGAGTGGAAAGATGGGGATGGGGAAACCGAACGGAGGCGTGGAGGCGGAGGAGGGGTTGAGAGCCCCGCCGAGCTTAGCCAGGCGGGTTCTGCAACATCACCGTTTAGCCATTGGGCATGAAGATGAAGATGACGCAGAAGGGTTGCATATGCGACCTCGAAGCAAACTGCTTTGGGCCAAATCGCGTCTTTTTTTGGTGCCGTTTTGCCATGCAGGATTTTTCGGGCTTTGCTTTAGGGGGGGGGAATTGGCCATTCTCAGGCGTTTTAGGCAGTGCGGGGGTGGGGTAAATTGGCAACAGCGGCCACGACAGAGCAGCAACCAGAAGCTCTACCACTGTAGAGCCATGGCAAGATGACATTGGCAGAAGAAACGAAGGAGTTGACTTACACAGGACCAGACATGGCTGCGCTGAATTAGAGAGGATGGGGAGGAATGCGGGATATAGCAAAAGCCTTGCTTGCAGAGGCGACGATGTTCAGAAGAATCTGAAGGAGGCCGAGACAGCACGGCGCGGGAAGCGGTTGAGAAGTTGAGAGATGAAAAGGATGATGGTGAGTAGAAGCGTTGAAGAAAAGAAAAAGAGGGGGAGAGAAAAGAAGGAGAGAGAAAAAGGGAGGAGGAAAAAAAGCAGAGGACCAAAAATATAGACGAGGATGGAAGAAGGAACAAGGACCTCTTAGACGGCGCACTACGGCCATAGGCGTTGAAGTATTAGCCCGTCCGGTATTTGCGACACACGGAAGGGACAACCCCTCTTACAGGGGTTCTAGCGACGTTTCTAGCGACGTTGTGCTGGGAAACCGGCGGGCGGGCCTGCTGCTCCGACAGCCTTGCAACTTGCTACGGAAAAATCTCCCAAAAAATGACCCTCGCCTCGAGTGGGGCTGCCTGCAAACACCCCCCCGAAACCCGAACCTGCGCTCCGACCACGCCGTTCCAGTTGCTTAGGTAATCATGCAGGAATTACCTCATGGTGCGTCTTGTGTATTTTGGTCGGAACCCGAGACTTCCGGCATAGATCCACGGTATTTGTCACTGCTTGTTTTGTCGGATCATTTGCTGTATCCGTGCTCCGTACTCCGTATTTGTCTTCTTCTCGTGCCCCCCATGTCCCGTGTCACGAGAACGTGTGTCGTCCTCGTGTAAGCCTTACTCTGCATTTGTACAATGCTTTGTCAGCCGCGGGATTTTCTGGCTGCGAGAACCGGAGCTCCAAGAAACGCCCGTGGGGGCAGGTGCAGCTGTGACTTAGCTGCGGGCTTAGCGCTGGCCTCTTCTAGCAGTACAAGTAGGAGGGATGCCTTGTTGGGGCAGCTCGATAGGTTCGCCAGCAGCCTGACACAAGGAGGATCCAACCGCATGCGCATGTGGTCCACACGGGTCCGGGCACATGGCGTCGTGACTGGGCATTGCTTCACATGCTGGCATGGCTCGAACGTCTGAGGTTTGGGAAGGAGGGGCGAAGGGGGGGGGGAGGGGGGAAGGGGAACGGGGATCGCCGTGGCGTTGGCCGGAGGAATTACTTCCGGGAGACAAGTCCGAGACGGCGTAGAAATCGCCGAGCTACTCCGTAATATTAGCCACAGCAATGAGACTATGAGACTATTCGTCACTAGTACTAGCCACTAATTCACTAGCCACAATTCCATACTTTCTATTTCCTCCCCTCAGCCACGTCATCCAGCCACACCGCCTTTTTTTTTGCCTTCTATCAGATTCAACTCATTTCGACGACGTCCCAACGTCTGCTCTGCCCTGTCTCCCACCCCCCCGCTGACCACTCTAGCCGTATCCGAATCCGAATCACGCTCCTGCTCAGGTACGTGGCGCCGATATTACACGGGACTGGCTGTCACATTATTCATCATGGCATCTGGTGGCCCCCCAACCTTTGTTCGTCGCGAACTGACCCTTGTTAGCTTTGCCAGCACGGAATAATCTCGAACTTCTCCCCAGGTACGTCGGGCCTCTTGCTCGGGTCTGGTAGCCTCAAACATTCATCATGTCGTCCTATGGCCCTCCAGGCGTTCGCTCGGCGCATCCATCGTTGCCTCCGCGCCCGCCACCCTCCACCGTCGCCGCAAGCGCCTCTACCTATTCTTCTACCGTCTCGGCTCCTCCATCCGCTGGACCACCCGCTTCGGCATACGGCCCCTCTGCTCCCCCCTCCGCATCCACCTACTATGGCCCGTCCGCTGGCCCCCAACAACCCCAACAGCCGCGACTCGGCTATTCGCGCACATTCGCCTCGTCCGTAAACAGTGGTGGTGGCGGCGGTGGTGGTGGCCGCGGCGGTTACAACAACTACAATGCCTACACGCAGCAGCAGCCGTCGTCCTACGGCCCCCAGAGCGGCCCCACGACGTATGGCGCGCAGTACGGTGCTTCCGCCGTAGCCGCTTCTGCACCGCCCCAGATCCGCAACCCCTTTCCACCTCCGAACCCCAACGGGACTACCTACGAACAGGAACAACAGATGGCCGCCCAGATGGCCACCTGGCAGGGCGCCTACATGCCCAAGGAGAACAGTTATGGTGGTGGCAATGGCGGTGGCGGCAGCGTCAGCAACAATACGGGCGCGGCTGCCGGCTACAATTCTTATTATGGGCCCTCGGCACCCGCCGTGACAGCCGCCGCCACCACCTACGGGCCTGACGTGCCGACGGCGGTAGCGGGCGCAGCATCGACGACTGCAGGCGGTTCAGCAGATGCACATGGCGCCGCCGGCACCCAGGAAAGAAACAAGACGGTGTACCGGTCGGGCGGCGGCAAGACGTGGGCCGACGACACGCTGCTGGAATGGGACCCGAGCCACCTGCGGCTATTTGTGGGCAACCTGGCAGGCGAGGTGACCGACGACACGCTGCTCAAGGCCTTTTCGCGGTGGAAGTCTGTGCAGAAGGCGCTGGTGAAGCGCGACAAGTGGACCAAGAAGTCGCGTGGCTACGGCTTTGTGAGCTTCAGCGACCCCGACGACTTTTTCCAGGCAGCCAAGGAAATGAACGGCAAGTATATTGGCAGCCATCCGGTGGTTGTGCGCAAGAGCAAGACCGAGATCAAGCTAGCGTCCGTCAAGGAGGACGGTCGCAAGGGCGGCAAGAAGCACAACGACAAGCAGCACGACAAGGGCAACAAGAACAAGGGTGCCGGCAACGGCGGCGGCAATGGAGGCAGTGGCGGCGGTGACCACGGTCGCCGTGCTCCGTATGAGCCGGGCCTGGGTCCCGTATCGAGCGGCGTGCACAAGTCCGGCCAGAAGACCAAGGGCGGTCTGAAGCTGCTGGGTTAGGAGGAACCATTGGCGGCGTTGTTCGGTGGCAAGGCGTTTTTGGAGTGTCTTACAATGGCATGTTTTCTTTTTTTTTTCTTTCTCAGACATGGCTCTAATCCAAACGGTAAAAGTCAATTTATATCACGGCCTAGATAATAAGATACAATGTCGCCCAGCAAATTAATCCCTTCTACCAACGCCGGTCCAATGCTATTGTGTATGCATGCGTATACATGTGCATACCCTACTATTTTCCGATCCGTCTAGTGTATCTCGTGTATCCCGTGACTTATAGCTTGCGCAACAGCCCTGCGTTTTCGTTGTCGGCTTCTTCCTCGGCGCCGCTGCCACCTGCACCGTCTACAGGGGGTGTGTTGGTGCGTGGCGAGGAGGAGGAGGAGGAAGTGATAGCGAACTCGGCAGTTGTAGGACGAGAACAGGAAGAGTGGACAGTGGAAGAAGAAGAGGAAGCAGAGGAGGAGCGGCGGTGGTGGCCGTAGTGGACATCGATCTGGGCCTGTTGCCGCATGCTGGTGATCTTGATATAGTTGTAAGCAGTGATGGCAGCCAGGGTGACGACAAGACCGAGGATGTTGATGGCCGTGAGGGTGTCATGGAAGACGAGCGTGGCCGTGGTAATGGTGAGGACCTCCTTGAAGATGCCGGCAATGGACAAGGTGACGACCGAGGTCCGCTGCAGCAGGGCGAACTCGGAAGCCGTCATGAGAAAGGCAATGGTGCCGGGGAAGATGACCAGGATCGGCGTGCGCACGATGCCGAATTTGTCGACGAGCTCACGGAAACCACCGGCCAACGCGCCAAGACCTTCACTGGGGACGGCCAAGGCGAACAGGGTGACAAACATGACCGGGGCCAAGTAGAAGATGCTCGAAAAGGGATTGGACGTGGCCGGGTGGCGCAGCAACATAATCTGGGTCAGACCCCAGCGGAAGCCCGAGAAAAAGGAGGCGGCAATGACCAGCAGGAAACCACCGAGCTGGAACTCCACTTCGCCGGCCACCATCATAATGACACCCATAGTCATAGTGGCGATGATGGCGACGAGGCGCACCGTCGGCGTCTCGAGGTGGAAGAGGAAGGCAAAGATGAGCACAAACGCCAGCGAGGACGACTTGCACATGGCTGTACACACAAGAGGTCAGTTCTATCTCGTTCTCGTTTTCGCTCTCGGAAACCACTTACTGTAAAACGTCAGCGTAATAAACTTGAGCGACGTGTTGCCCAGGCCAATGTCGAGCCCGGTGGCAGCGCCACAAGGTCCGATGCGTGTGAGATAGAACATGGCTGTCATGCGAGCCTTGCGAGGCTCGGACTCGGTCTCATAGAGTGGTTTGTAGGCGTCTTCCTCGTCATCGTCGCCGTCGCCGTTTCCGCCGTCTGCGTTCATACTGCTTCGGCCGGCGCCGGGACGCAGAGAGGGTATAAAGTAGAGCACAACACACGAGAGCACAAATTGCACGAGCATGTGGATGGAGGTCGTGAAAAGCGGAAAGGCAAAGTTGAGCTTGGTGCTGCCAAACATCCACTTGTTGTAAAGGGAGATGCTGAGTGAGAAAAAGTACCACAGACCGATGAGGGTGATGTTGAGCAGCAGCCGCTGCGCGACGCTCTTGTCGGCCTGTTTGCGTTCATCCTCTGTAAGGGTGGCAGCCGGCATTCCGGTGCTCACGGAACTGTCGGCGCGGCCTCGGCTGCCACTGACAATACGCTGGTCGAGTTGTGTGCGTTGACGCCGCGTCTCAGCTCGGCTCCGCCGTTCCGCCGCTGTCAGGCCGGTCTCGCCGCCACTCTCGTTCTCTTCATCGATGCCTTCGTTCCACGCGTCGTCCCAGGCACTGCTGCCGCCGCGGAGACCGCCTTCTTCCTGTGTTCTTCGGCTGTTGCCGCCATTACTGTTGATGGGGTTGATGAGACTGCTGCGTCGCCGCCGGTGTCCCGAGGCCGAAGGACCGCCAATAGAACCCATCTCGATGGTCGAAGTAGGCCGCACGTGCGCGTCAGAAGGATGTATCGAAGACAGGTTGGATACGGTGGCGCCAGCTGACCGCGTCGGCGGGAGCTTTAGCAGGGGCATTTCTATGGGCAGGGTCGGGTCGTCAAAACAGGAGACGATGGAGTCTTTATGTTGGTTCTCATGGTCCCACGTTCATCAAGCGGAGCTCACTCTCCCTTTCCTGCTGATTTTCGTTCTGTTGCGCTGTGTAGAAAAAAAATAGAACCCACAGGGTCTGGATTAGGAAGGGTTTCAGCTGGGGAACGCTGAGTTGGTTAGTGGGCCATTGGGCCACAGGACACCTGGCTACAGGTGAAATTAGGTGCCGATTGGTCACGTGCCACCGTTGAGAGTACTTGAACGTTAGTCGAGGGTACATCGAGAAATGTGCAGTACAGGTGATAATAGGAGTACCAGATGAGAGAATTCGTGTACTGTATAGTGAGGCACCTCCGCATAAAGAACAATTTCCTCCCCTTCCGACGGCAGCCTATGACACTGCGGCGGGAAATGAAGGAGGCCGGCATGGCGGACAAGCTTATATGGCTGCCTACCAATACTACTCAGTACTCTATGACAGCCCTGGCGATCATCGAGATGTGCCATGGATCGCGGGAACTGGGCTGCTGTGCCGAAATGCGACATGCAAACGGCAGCGCACGATATGGTCAGCCAGTGAGCAATCTCGGTAAGCACTACGGGATGTTTTGTACCAACAGTTCAGCTCGTAGACCGCTATGCCGCTGTGCCGAATCGTTCTATAGGTCGATAGGCTGCTGAGTAATCCAAGACTCGGACGACTCGGACAAGCCGTGTTACAAGATCGCCACGAAAGGCTCGCGATCCGCCAGCTGACTCTTCTCCCTCTGTGAATCTTCTTGTTTATACTTTTCGACATCTCTGTGAACATGCCTCCTCCACAGCCAACAGACAGCGAAGGCAGCGCCCGGCGGCAGCGCTTTGGCGGCTACCTGCCCATTGAGGACTACGGCATCATCGGCAACATGCGGACGTGTGCGCTCGTGGGCATCGACGGTAGTATTGACTTTATGTGTTGGTAAGGATGTGGAAATGCAGAAATGCAGAAATACGGAGTAAGATTCGTATGCGCAAAGTGGAGAGCTGACAGCGGTCAGGCCCGACTTCGACTCGCCATCCATCTTCTGTCGTCTACTGGACAAGGATATTGGCGGCCACTACAGCATCTCGCCGCCGGCGACAATCCCGTGCACGACCAAGCAGCAGTACCTGCCGTCGTCCAACATCCTGCTGACCCGGTACATCCACGAGGATGGCACCGTCGACCTCGTCGACTTCTTTCCCCTGCCCAAGGCCGCTGCCAAGGTCACCCGTGGCGTCAGCCAGGGCGCCTTCCGCGAGTCCCAGGAAGTGCAGGAAGAGCTCAAGCGATGGCTGGTGCGTCGTGTAGAGTGCATCCGGGGCAAGTTCGAGATGGAAGTCGAGCTGTTCCCGGCCTTTGGCTATGCCAAGGAGCCGCACACGACCATCATCGAGCAGGAGGTGCACCAGCTTAACAGCACGAGCAGCAAGGCCGTCTCGTTCCACAGCCGTGACATTCAGCTGCAACTCGACATTGCCGTCGAGAGCAGCGACGGCAGTGGCGACGAGGAAGACGGCGCCGAGATGGACGGCAGCAGCACGGCCGGCAGCAGCTGTGCGGGACCCACCGTGACTTTCACCAAGGTGCAGCGGCCAGGCATGCAGGGCGAAGGCGTGGCAGCGCGCATCGTCATCCAGGAGGGCGAGAGCGTGTCGCTGGTGCTGCGCAACGATATCCCGACGCACACGACACGGCACATCACCATGGGCGTGCTCGATGCGCAGCAGCACGACACGCAGCGGTTCTGGCACAACTGGATCTCCAAGAGCCGCTACAAAGGCCGCTGGCGCGAGGTCGTGTCGCGCAGTCTGCTGGTCCTCAAGCTGCTGACGTATGAGCCGACGGGGGCCATTGTGGCGGCGCCGACATTTGCCATTCCCGAGGAGATTGGCGGCCCGCGCAACTGGGACTACCGGTACTCGTGGGTGCGTGATTCGAGCTTCACCGTGTACATTCTGCTGCGGCTGGGCTTCAAGGAAGAAGCCGAGGCCTATGTGAGGTTTATCACGGAGCGCATGCTCAAGTCGCGCAATGCCGACGGTGGTCTGCCTATCATGTTCACCATCCGGGGCGAGACGGACATTCCGGAGCTCGAGCTGAGTCATCTGGCCGGCTACAAGGGCAGCAAACCCGTACGCATCGGCAACGGTGCGGCCTCTCATCTGCAGTTTGATATCTATGGCGAACTGATGGATGCCGTCTACCTGGCCAACAAGTACGGCAAGCCTGTCACCTGGGACCAGTGGGTGTCAGTTCGGCAGTTGTTGGGTGAGATATCCTCTTCTATTCTCTAATGCCATCCTTTACTAACAGACCAGACTATGCCTTGACCATTCGAAAGGGTAGGCTTTTCTCCTTCTATTTTCTTTCCTCACTAACCATCAGACCCGGATATGTCCATCTGGGAAGTCCGAAACCACAAGCAGCACTTCACCTACTCCCAGATCATGTTGTGGGTGGCCTTTGACCGCGGCCTGCGTCTTGCCGACAAGCGTAACTTGCCGTGTCCCAACCGTGCCAAGTGGCTCGAGGCCCGTGACGAGCTCTACGAAACGATCATGGAAAAGGGTAAGCCTTGTTCACCTCTTGTATTCCGTATTACTGTTCTAACATCTCAGGTTACAATACCGACCTCAAGATCTTCACTCAGAGCTTCGAGAACAACACTGCTCTCGATTCCTCTATCCTCATTGCCCCCCTTGTATTCTTCATCTCGCCCTGCGATCCGCGTTTCCTGTCTACCCTCGACCGCATCCTGCTGCCGCCCGAGAAGGGTGGCCTCACAAGCACCGGTCTTGTCTACCGTTACGACACAGACACCTCTGATGATGGTATTTCTAGTCCCTTTCTCCCCTTTGGAACCGTAATATACTAATAAACAGGCGTCGGCGGTCGCGAGGGCGCCTTCAGCATGTGCACATTTTGGCTCATCGAAGCCATGTGCCGTGCTGGTGACTACGAGCCGCGTTACTTTACGCGTGCCATCAACCTGTTTGAGAACATCCTCAACTTTAGCAACCATCTCAGCATGTTCTCCGAGGAGATCTCCCGCAGTGGTCAGCAACTGGGAAACACACCCCAGGCCTTTAGTCATTTGTCTCTCATCAGTGCCGCCTTCAACCTGAACCGCGGCTCCGAGTCCAAGATGAGTGATGATAAGCTGTGAGGGAAGTAAAGAGGGAAGGAAAGGGAAAGGAAAGGAATAAAAGGAAATAAAAGAAAGGAACGAAAGAAAGGAATAAAAGGAAATAAAGGAAAGGAACGAAAGAAAGGAATAAAAGGAAATAAAGGAAAGGAACGAAGGAAAGGAAAACGAAGGAATGAAAGAAACGAGAGTCTCTATTAGCAAATAAGCATAAACAGTTTGCATGTAGATGAAGACCTGTCATCGCCCACGTCTTCCCGGTCCATAAAACGCCAAACGCTATGCCCCATTACCCAAATCAAGACGTACAAAAGCAGTCTCATGCTGGCGGCGCTGTAAAATCAAGTTCCATGTCCTCCACCGACCGGTCGCCGAGCGAGCTGAGCCCCGAACTCGGACTCCGTATCGCACCGGCTGCCGGCTCTCCAACCGTCGGCGATGGCCGCTCCTGCTGCCGCTCACTGATGCGTTTCTCCTGCCACGACAATATACTGGGAAACTCGCCGCCCTCCACCACCACATCGCCGTGCTCGTTGCCGCGCCCCAGAACCGTCCCGCTGTACTTGGAGTCTTCGCCCGTCTTGCTGTGTTTCTTTTTGAGGACTGAGCCGTTAGCATAGCACAAGAGACTGGGAAGAAGAGTACTCACCACTCAAGTAGTCTGTATTCTCGTCGTCTCCGTCCAGGGCCACCCGCCGAATCTCCCGGTTCCGCGGCCCGCACACCCAGTCGATAAACTCGTCGGCGCCGTGTGTGTTGTCGCCCGGCCATTCGGGGCCTTCAAAAGCCGAAGGCGGCATGAGCGCTCCGCAGTCCTCCAGCGCCATGCGCACGTCCACTACTGTCGGCATAAGCCCCGTCACTTCCGTGCTGTTGTGTGCCATGTGCATTGCTGTTGTTTCGCACAACGCCGTCAGGTACCGAGCTGCCATGTCCGTCAGAGTGTCGACGACCGATGGCCGTGCTGCGTAGTAGCCCTGCGCCCGGAGGATCTGAAGCACACACGGCCGCAGCAGGCTGTGAAAGAGCGGTGGTGGCGGTGGTGCCATGGCGAGGACAAGAAAAGCTCTAAAGTCGTGAAGCTCTGACACTGAAACTGAACTGAAGCTCTGCGGTTGCGGAGAAGTGAGGCAAGATCACGGGCAGTCCTCGTATTTGGACGTAACCGGCTTCTTTCTGTTCATTCGCGCTGGCCACGACCCGACAATAGGAGCTGTTGGTGTCTGTTGACTTGAATGCGTCGCCTTGAATGCGACAATGCTGAAATCCAGGCCGAAATACCAATGTCGCGGACCCATTTTAATCCGCTCTCTAGCGCGAAAGCAGGTGACCACAGGCGCATTTCCATCCATGCAGCTCTAAACTGCTCTTCTATTTTCCCTTTCCCATCATCTCTCCTCCTCGACGACAAGTCCTCGTCACCTCCCGCTCGACATTGGCGATTCGGTCTGTCTGCATTTTTATCTCCTATCGCTGCGAATACACCACCGCCTGCGACATCGTTCGAACCCCGATGCCCTGCCTCTAATAAGGCGTGTCCAGCCTCCATTCAAGGCTTTCTTTTCTCGATTTCTCTCCCCACTCATCTTCTTTTTTCTTCCTCGACTTTCCTGTATCTTTTCCACCTTGAAAACCCTCCTGACCATACGACCGTCAGCTTCGTCCTGCAGAAATGGCGTCTCCTCCCCCGCCGACAAAGCCCTCGCGGCCGGTCACCTTGAAACTGAAGCCACCAGGCTCTGTCTCTATTTCCATTCCTCCCGTTCATCCTTCTTCCATCACCGCGACGCCACTCGTGGCAACACCCTCAGCCATGTCTCCGTCTCCAGCAACCCCGTCTGGCGGCACGAAAATCATCCTCAAACGATCCCATCCACCAACTCCCGCCGCCGCCACCGCCTCCAATGGTGCTCATGTCTTGCCCCGAATTGCTGCCATGACGCCGTCTGCCGCTGGACCGCTTCCACCTAGTGTGACTATGACCCAAAAGGGACGTGTGTCGAAGCCGACGGCCAAGAAGCGCGCACGGGAGCAGGACGAGAGCGAAGACGAGAACAACAAACGACTAAAACTGGTGGTAAAAAAATTACCCCCCAAACCGGTGAAACATGCTAGTATTGTGCTCAGAACGAGCCAAAAGGAGGCACCACCGCACTCAAGGGGAGAGGGATACGACTCGGAGGAAGAGGACCGGGAAGTCGACCCGGTTATTGAGGAGGAGTTTATACTGCGCATGCCGCCCGGCGAGCACTGCGAGTATCTACGCAAGATGACCGACGAGCGCAAGATTGGTATTCCGCTCAAGGAGGGTGGTGCAGACTTCCAGCTCAGGTGGCTTCCGGGCGTGGAGAGACGTGCACTCGTCGCCGTCAACGGCACGAAGTTTGTCGGCGTGCTGGTTGATCTGCCCACGATCACCGAAGGCATGAAGACCTGGGACAAGCGCAATTTTATGAAGAGCGCCGACATCTGCCAAATGCTGCTCGTCTTTTCGACCGTCGCCGACGACGCCGAAGCCAAGAGCATTCCGCTGCCCACCATGGTCACCAAAGACTTTCGCTGGCCGCATGGTCTGACACCGCCCATGCACGACTGCATCCACCGCCGTTTCCGCAAGCGGCTGTCCAAGAAGGAGATCAAGGACAAGGAGGCCGAGCTGCAGCGCTTGCTCAACGAAGACAAGCTCGCCATTGAAACCAAGTGGGAACTCATCGACGATGGCCGTGCCGCCACTGCGACCACGGCCGGAGTGGGCGGCGCTGGCGGCGAGTACGAAGAGGGTGAGATGGAGGAGGGCGAGGAGGATGCCTACGGAGAAGTGGACGAGGACTACTTTGGTCACCAAGGCCAGGGCCAGGGCCAAGAAATCGACGATGCCGAGCTGGAGGCCATGTTCATGGAGGAGGACGGCGACGAGGACGATGCCTCTGCTGCTCCAGCCAATGCTTCTGCTCATCCTACTGCTGCGCAGCCAGGAAGCAAGCCATTGGGTGCCGGAGAGTCGGGCGCCGGTGGGAGTGGTGCAGCAGCCGCAGAGAGCGAGGTGTCTGACGAAGACGAGGATGACGATGACGACGACGACGATGAAATGGACGCCGATCAGTTGGCCCAGGCCGAACAGGTCAAGGGTGTGCGGGAAGACATCAACGAGCTCAAGAAGCAGCTACAGGTGCTCGACAAGAACCTGGCAGCCACGCAGAATCTGCTTTTGCGGAAGCGCATTGGCGAAAACAAAAAACGTGTCCTGTCGGAGCTGCGGCTCAAGCAGGCCTCTATCGGCGAGTTGGACGAAGAGGAGTAGGACTAGCATCGTCACTCATGTCACCGGGAGGGCGTTCTACATATTAATTGTGTGATTTGCTTTATTTTTTGGTATTGTTAAGTGGGTGTTTTTTTTTTCGTCTTTGAAGATGAAGTTGTGTGGATTCAGGCAGTGGTCACCAACAGGGCTGGGGAAAAAAAAGAGCAAGGCGTTCCGGTGTTTCTTGTCTGTCTATTATGAATTCGGTGGGCAGCTACTGCAAGAAAGAAACAATATTTCTTGGTGGTCAATATGTGTCAATATGTGTCAATATGTGTCCATTGTGAACTGCTATAAAAACACATCCAGTTGAGGAGCTACTTTTTTTAATATTCATACAGATGCTCCCTGGGTCTATCACATGGACCGCAGGTAGTTGCTCTCCTTGATCTTGGCCCGCCGCTCTTTGCGCATTGCCACCCGCAGCTCTCTGCGCTTCTCAGCTGCCAGCAGTGTGCTCTCGAGGTCCTCAATCCCACCCGTGCCCACCTCCAGGTTGATCGTCTGGTGCTGCAGCGGGATCTTGGGCGCCAGCGCCGCCATGTCGCCCGACTCCAGCATCTGGGATTCGAGCTCGCGCTGCCGCTTGGCGGCCATTCGTCGCTGCTTCTTGGATTTGGCTGCAAAAATGTTAGCTGTGTTCATAAAGTGACACCCAGAGAAGTAACGCACAAAACTCGTCGCCCGCATCGTCTTCCTCTGTTGCCGCCGCCTTCTTCATCACATCGAGACAATTCCACAGCCAGGCCGGGTACTCCTCGTCGGCCAGGGCCACCGGATCTGTCTTGCCCTTGAAGTAGTTGAGCCCTAACAGGACTGTACCGGCCGGGCAAGACGACTTGGGCGCCTCCTTGACCGCCGGCACACCTTCGCCTGGTGCTGCTGCTGCTGCTGCTGCTGCCGGCTTGTCTGTTGCTGGTGGAGGAGGTAGTGGTGCCGCTCTCGGAGCCGATGTGGAAAAGGATGCTGACAACGAGAGGGGGCGGACGACCAGGCGCGCGGTCGGACATTTCCGTGCCTGGAGCGAAAGCGCCTGGCGCATGGATATTCGGCAGGCCATTGTGATGGTAGGAGGGGCTGCCGAGTGGTAGGACACGCAAAGAGGGACGGACGTGGAGATGCTTTGCATTTTTCTGGGTCCATCTTTTTTCTGCGATTCCCACGATAGCCTCGTATAGTCACGTGATTCATCTAACCATAGTGGGTGGAATGGGACTCGGACCAATCAGAGTCCACCCGTTTCTGGTGAGCTCATCCCGACATAAAAAGTGTTTCGAGGGCCGCCTAGGCTACAGCAGATGCGCAGCGGCAGCAGCGCAGAGAACAACATGGTCCTAGGGTCATTGGGCACAATGGAGCATGGAAGATGATTTCAAGGATTGCATTTTCGCCAATATATATATACAATTCCCTTGGCTGGGAAAGGCAGAGTCCAAGCCATGAACCGTCTGGCAAGATTGTCTCCCTCTGTCCTCGCCCACCAACCGAGACGGAAGAGCAAGCGTCTCTCCATACTCGCTGCATGTTGATCGTGTTTTGCCAAGATCGGATGGGAAGCGAAGATTGTTGCTGTGCCGCGCTCATGGCTCATTGCTGGTTCTCCTGCTTCGAGAGGTAGTTTTGCTGCTCGAACAAGTAGCCCTTGACTCTCGACGACTTGAGCAGTTGCAAATACCGTTCTGTAAACGAAAAGAAAAGGCATTGAGTTAGCATGGATGTTTGCATTGCCGGTCCACTGCCTTTTGAGGAAAAGTACACCTACCGCGCAGATGGCCACACTTCTCGAGGTGGTTCACACCCTCCCGGTAGTAGCATTTGCTCATTTCCTCCCGCACCAACCGGCCCATCATGACCTGCACCCACTGCTCGCGGATGACGGCATCCTGGGCCTGCTTTAAGCGCTTGTTATCATCGTAGTCAACGCCGTCAAAGGTGGGCGGGACCGTCGGCTTCTTGGCCAGGAAAGCGGCCGATTCGGGAGTGGGCATGGCTGGCAATTGAGAAAGAGGACTGTCTTGTGGATCGACAAAAAGCGAGGCGCGTACCTCGGGAGTCGTAGAGCTCGAAAAGGTGTCGGCAATGCGCAGAGCAATCGGCTTTCGAGGGCACGAGAATGGCTGAACTGAAGGATTAGTGCAGCGTCGGCTTTACGGCCAAACGTTGATGCCCCATATTCCGACTGGATTACTCATTTCTTTGGTAAGGCATCAAAAAATGCTAGTAGTAAAGATACGGAGATACCTGACCGCCCGGACCCACTTTACAAACTTGGAAACCAACCACATCAATTTTTCAAGCTAGAGAAAAAAATTTTGCCGTGCAAAAAAAAAAAAAATTTCCACATTTATAGCAGCGCTGGCATCTCCCACCCTCCCAGATTTTCAGTTTTTTCCAACCATCATTTTCCTTGGAGACTGCTTCTTTTTCCAAAAAGTCTTCTCATTCTAATATCACTGTTTTTTTATTGATACCCCTGTTGTCTTTTTTTACCAACAAAACATTTCAAAATGGGCAAGTCCAAGGAAGTCAAGGTCAAGAGCAAGAAGAGCGGCGATGTGAAGGCCGTCAAGAACGGTGGCATCGTCAAGCCGGCCAACACGCCGGCCGCCAAGTCCAAGCAGCTGGCCAAGGACATCGCCTCCAAGGCCGTCAACGGCAAGGAGAAGTCCAAGTCCAAGAAGGTCGAGGTCAAGGAGGACAAGAAGTCTAAGAAGTCCAAGAAGTCCAAGAAGGAGGAGTCCGAGTCCGAGTCTGAGTCCGAGAGCGAGAGCGAGGAGGAGGCTTCTTCCGAGTCTGCCTCTGAGTCTGAGTCCGAGTCCGAGTCCGACAGCGACGACTCTGCCTCCGAGGAGGAGGAGAAGCCCAAGGCTAACGGCAAGGCCAAGGCCGAGGCCAAGGAGGAGGAGTCTTCGGACGACTCTTCTGACGACTCGGAGAGCGAGGCCGAGGCCAAGACCAACGGTGACGCCAAGAAGGAAGACGTAAGTGACTCTCTATATTAATGTCCTGATAAGACTCGTGCTAACATGTCTGTGCAACAGTCTGAGGAGGACTCTGACGATTCCGAGGAAGACTCTGACGACTCGTCTGACGATTCGTCGGACGAGGCCGAGGAGACCAAGAAGGAGGAGACGTCGAACAAGAAGCGCAAGGCCGACGAGGAGGAGCCTGCTGCTGCCAAGAAGGCCAAGACGGAGACGGAGGGCAGCGAGGAGTCGCTGACGCTGTTTGCCGGCAACCTGGGCTGGAAGGTGGACGACGAGCGCCTGTCGTCTGAGTTCCAGGGCTTTGAGGGCTTTGTCAGTGCCCGTGTCATCACGGACCGTGAGCAGCAGCGCTCGCGCGGCTTCGGCTACGTGGAGTTCGACTCTGGCGAGCACGCCAAGATTGCGTTTGAGAAGATGCAGGGCTACTACGTCGATGGCCGTGAGCTGAGACTCGACTTCTCGACGGCCCGGCCCAAGAACGACGACAACCAGGCATCTGCCCGTGCCAAGAAGTATGGCGATGTGGCCAGCCCGCCGAGCGACACGCTCTTTGTGGGCAACCTGTCCTTTGACGTCGACGAGGACTCGGTGTCGGGCTTCTTCAACGAGGTCAGCAACGTCAAGGGTGTGCGTCTGCCGACTGACATGTGAGTACTGCGACCCATGACTATTTATATGCTTGTCTAACAACGTTTAGGGAGTCTGGCCGTCCCAAGGGCTTTGGCTACGTCACGTTCTACTCGGTGGAGGATGCCACGAAGGCTCTGGAGAGCCTGAACGGCCAGCCGCTGTACAACCGCAACGTGCGTCTGGACTACTCGACGCCGAAGCCGCGTGACGGTGGTTTCGGTGGTCGTGGCGGCGGCCGCGGTGGTGGCCGTGGCGGCTTTGGTGACCGGGGTGGCCGTGGCCGGGGTGGTGGCCGTGGCGGTGGACGTGGTGGCTTTGGTGGCCGTGGCGGTGGTGGCGGCTTCCAGGGCAAGAAGACGACCTTTTAAGGTGGAGGAGAGAAGAAGAGGGGAAGAGGGGAAGAGGGGAAGAGGAGAGAGAGGGTATTACCCTCTTATTGCATAGCTGTTTCCTGAGGGCTCGTGGCACACTGCGTTGGTTTTCTGTCCAAGTTGGCTGTCGGCTCGGCGGTTTCTCCACCAAGCCCCGTTTCTGGGTGACCAGAGAGGGGGTGTTGGCTGGGTGACGCCCGTGAGAGAAAGCTTTCTGTGTTATTTTCCCGTCGGGGGAGAGACACAGAAGCTGCGATGATGCGACTGAGGGCTCGATCCTATCTGTGGGCTTTTGGCCTCTTTTTTTTTCCGCAAGGGAAGAGAAAAGAGGCTTGTGACCTGATGACCGGTTGGCTTGCTGGCTCGTGTAAAAAAAATGATCATCCTCGGGAGGGTGGTCTTGTCCGGATGCTACTGTTTAAGAAGTGATGGGTTTCTTTACTTCTTTGCCTCTTTGCCTCTTTTGCTGTCCGTTGGAAGGCTTTTGCTGCTGGGTTTCTGAGGGCTTTGTTACGTGTGCCGGATCATGGACGGGCAACCTGGACTCTGCATGTCTCTGGGTAGCAGTCCATGGCAGGCCACGGCGACGGCTGTGGGTTCCCCGAGGGCTCCTTGTTTCTCTATTGTGTTCCAAAAACAACGCTGGGTTTGCAGTTCATACGATATGGTTTTCAACGCGCATCATGCAATACTGGGCTCGATGCAACGTGACTGGCTGGCTGGCTGACATTTGACCTGAGCAGAGGAATCTGATTCGAATTGGGTGTCAAGCTGGTAAGTAATCCCTTGTTTTTTTATGTTTTTATGCTTTATGTTTTTATTGTTTTTTGTTGTTGTTTTCATTAGCAATACCCTTTCCTTCGGGTAGAGTGCCGTTGGGGCGTTTAGGCATAGGAAAAGCAAACAGTTCGAGGTATTTTGGAAGTATTTGCAAGACAAACGTATGTTTGTGCAGTTCGTATTTGGTATATCGTTGGGCGAACACATGTTCGGATTTGACTCTTTCCGGCCAGCTGAGGATGCTTACTAAGCTATTTATTTGCCGATATCGCACCGAGCGGGCAAGATTAGCGCTCACCGCCCTAAAGTCCCATTGCCGAGACCCGCAGCAAGACAGATTCTGGAAGGCCGCTCGTACTCGGACCTTTTTGTTGGCATAGCGTGATTGTGGAAGGGTATGGAGAGGTGTTTTTCTTGTCCTGGCACAGCTGGCAGAGGGGGGGAACGAAGCAGCGGCTCCCGGGTGCAACGGTAGGTAGGGGAGAAGGCAGAAAAGGCCAAAGAGGCCAGGGAGAGGTCAGGGAGAGGCCCCCGCGGGTGTGTAGCTCGTAAGATGCGATTCTCGTTCTCGTACGTGGACGTGTGGAATAGACGAGGGCGAATGGGATACAAAGGTAGCACGCCGAGATCCATCGTATGAGCACTTACATGAGTGGTCCCCTGCTCATCGGCAGAGTGGCAAGATCCTGACGGGGGTTCATGTAGCCTGTAGCCCAGAATAGCGCAGAAAAGCACGGGAGTTATTCCGGCCGATAGGTCGCAGAATGACTTACAGGTGCCATTCGGCGTGGTGGTAGTACCGAACGCAGTGCTCTGTATGTTTGTTTGTCTCTTCTGCAGACCGAAGTCGCAGTGAGAGGTAGTAGAGCAGCAGGCTGTTTCAAAAAAGGCACAGTGGAGCCGTGTTTCTTTGCATGTAAGATAAGGGAGCACGAACAGACAGGGACGTCGTAGAGGGCTGGGCGGGCGCAAACAACTCGAACGAGAATGGCCTCATGAACACTGGAAGTCTGTCCACTTGACGCCGTGGCAGCGTTGTTCTGTAGCACCTTTTGGTAACACGCTGCCTTCCCAACAAAACGATTACGGAGTACTGTGTACCCTGTACAGAATACAGCGGCCACCAGCTGCCGGCGTAAGGAGGTTGCGATCGGGAGGGGGCCACATACTTCCCCCCACTGCCAACAAAAAAAACCACTAAAGATCGACCTCGCCCGCTCTCTATTTAGCAAAGTCCAGAGGCTTTCGCGTTAATCCCAAAAGGACAAATACCATCCTTGGCAAGCGGATTGCGATATCCCCCTTTCTCGGTGTTTTGTTCTGTTCAATCTGTTTGCATTTCTGTTTTCTGTTTGCATTTCTGTTCAGTATTCGCAGCGCGTCTGCCGTTTTCGCCTTGTCGTGTCGTTGCCGTCCCGCTGTCATCTTGTCCTGCCGTCTTTTCGCCTTTCCTCACCCTCTCAATCACCAAATCTAAACTCCTAAACTGCCGCGCGGGGGTCTTAGGCTCTCATCATTGGGCCAGGCGGTAGTGTGATCATCTGCTACACCGAGTGGGAGGGCACAGCCTGACAGAAGGCGCTGAATCACTGCATCCCGTGGCTGGCTTCCCTCGAGTGTTCCTTCCTCGACCGATCAACACTTTGTCCCATCCATCTCAACCCCTCTTTCCTCGTCTTTCTCTTGTCTTTCATCCCTTCCGCTTTCGGACAGACTGCTATCGCAACAGCCGTCTTCCGCCTCATTTTTCGCTTTTTCCATCGACTTTCGTCTTCCAACCATCTTTTCCCCATTTCTGTCCAACCATGAACCCTCCCTACAGACGTGGTGGCCCCTATGCTGGTTCCGACCGCACAGTGGCCGCCACGCCGACCGCTAGTCGGGTGGCTGCATCCGCCACAACGTCTCCGCCCGCAACCACCAACAACACACAGACGGCGACGAGTCGTCGCAATGACCGCCAGTACGGCCAGCATGGCCAATACGGCCAGTATGACCAGCACAGCTCGCGTGGCCACCAGTCAGCCGATACCAGAGGCGGTCAGGCAGAGCCGACATCTGCTCCAGAATCCTGGGTGGAAATCGACTCCCAGCCATCGTCGTCATCGGTTTCTTCCATCGCAGAAGAAATCGTCATCACGGGTCTGCGCGTCGGCTATGGCGCCAGCGTTCCCAACGGCGGCTCCATGCCCGTCGTGCCCCAGCGACGTCGGCGTCTTCTGCAACAGGTCGAGGCTGCTGCTGCTGCCCGGCCGTCTGCCTCGTCTGCCTCGTCTGCGCCAGCGACCGCTTCTTCCTCTGCAACTGCGCCTCAGCGACGGAGCACACCCCCTGCCCCGGCTTTGCGCAGCCCAACGGGCAGCAGCCAGGAAGAGTATGACGAGACCGAGAGCGAAGAAGAGCGCCTGATGGCTAGCTCTGCTGAACACGTTCACGTTCACCGTCCGCCGACGCCGCCCCAGCCGTACGCTCTGCTCCAGCAGCAGGCTCAGGCGCGCATGCAGCAGCGAGCCGCTGCCAGCGACGGCGACGACGAGGACGAGGATGACGATGACGGCACCGCGCTGGGCCTGCCCTCGGCCGAGCCGCCAACGTTCCGTCCGCAGCCAAATGCCTTTTCGCATCCGCCCTCGCATCTGCAACATCAGCAGCAACACCGCTCTGTTCCTTCTCCCTCTCCTGCATATTCACGGCAATCCTCGTCCCGGGTTGGCTCGCGCATCGCGCCCTCGGCTCCGGCTCCGGCTTCAGCTCCAGCTCCGGTCCACCGCGACGACAATGACGCCGTTCTGCGCGCCTCTCTGACAACGTTGCTCTCATGCGCTGCCGCCGCTCGTGGCCTGCCCAAGAAGGAATCTACCACCTACGGCGAGTCATCGGCTCTCTCGCCGGGCGTGCGACCCAGCAACCAGCCCATGGACCTGCGTCTCGTGCCCGAGTCGGAACTCATGGAGGAGACGCCCTCGGCTTCGCGCGTCGGCTTTGCGCGCACGCGCACACCGCCACAGCCGCAGCCGCGTTCACATGCGCACCCGTCTGCATCTACTCACGCTTCCCGCAGCACCACCTCGCGCACCAACACACGCTCCAGCACCCGGGGCAGCGCGGTGAGCGCCATGTCGTCGTCGAGCAAGAGCAAGCGCTCGGCGGCAGCGTCGTCCAGCGCGAGCCGAGCCCAGCGGGCCATGAAGAAGAAGCGCATGGCGTCGGTCGCTGTGGATGGCGAAGGAACCGCCACATTCCTCACGCCGACGCTGATGACCTGGGTGGTCAGCGCCGGCATGGTGGTGCTGGTGTCGGTGGTTGGCTTTGGAGCCGGTTTCGTCATCGGCCGCGAGGTCGGCCGGCAGGAGGCCGCAGCGTCGGCCAGCGACGTGTTCACGGGCGCTGCTGCACCCAACACGACCTCTTGCGGCCACGAAATCATGCGGTCCTCGACCGGGAGCTCGCTGCGGCGGTTCCGTTGGGGCACCAGCATGGCCAAGAGTGTGGTGGCTTGAGTCGTGCCTTTTACCTTTTACTTTTTCCTTTTGTCATCTTCTTTTCGGTCTTTCTTCTTTCTTCCTTTTTCCTTCGGGGCGCACACATGGGACTTTTGATTACAATACCACTCTCGACGCGGGCGAGAACGGAGATGCGGCAAATGACAAATACCAGGACAGGTCGACGCGAGCGTCGACATGTCCAAGACACACACACACGCGGTCATCTAGATGCATGTCCTTGCGGTGGCGCATACTCTTTTTTTGCGGATGGATATGGAAGCTTTTTTCTCTTACTGGATTTTAACTCATGGGCGTTTGAACTTGATTGCACGACTTTTGACGGTGCTGTATTGAAAATGGACTCCATAGGGACAATTGATGCACTGATTTGATAGACTACTATTGATATCCTGAGACTGTGGTTTCCATTGCTACCGTATTCTATCAACGTTATAACATAATCCGAGTGACTAAAACCAAGGCCAAAAAGAATGCATGTAGACGAAGAGAAAAAAGAAGAGAACAAAAAAGAAGAGAAAAAGAAAAAGAAAAACTGTCTGTACTCTTACCCCGGCATCCATTTTCTTCTTCAGGATAGTGAGCTCAGATCCAGCGGCACACTACTCCCCCGTCCGGCCCGGTACCGCTTCATACTGCCGTGGAACTCCCGCACCTTGGGAAACTGGTCCTCGCTGACAAACTTCCACCGCGTGTCATGCACAATATACCGCTCAGAAACGCTCGTCTGAGACCGTGGCGACAACGTCTCGCTAGCTCGCCGTGACGGCGACGGCCCCGTCCCACCGCCTCCATTCGGCATCAACGTGTATGCTGACGGATCCAGCATCGACGCCCGCATCCCAGACGACAGGCCGCTGTGGCCATGACCATTGCTGTGACCACTGTGGCCGCCGTGGCCGTTGCTGTGGCCATTGCTGTGACTGTTGCTGTGACCGTTGCTCATGGAGTTGTGGTTGGACGCCGACGGCGGCGGCGGCGGTGGCGGCGGCAGCAGCGAAGGCAGGTGGTTGAGCGAGTTCGACGGCGAGTGTGCAGGCGACAAGGACGCCCGTGGCCGTGGTGCCGGTGCGCTGGGCGGCGGTGGCGGCGCAGAAGACGGCGAGGCAGACGACGGCGGAGGCGGTGGCGGCGGCGGCGGCGCAGATGGTGCAGAGGAGGCCGGCGGCGGCGGCGGTGGTGGAGGAGGTGCCTGTGGCTGCGACCGACCCGGCGAGGGCTGAGACGACGGCGGCGGTGGCGGCGGCGGTGGTGCGGGCGGCGCTGACGGCACAGGCGGTGCGGGCGCCGAAGGGATGGCAGGCGCCACAATAGAGGGAATAGGCGGCGGATGGTGTGCGGCCAACGTGGACGAGGGTTTCCGTGAACCCGGCGGTGGCGGCGGTTTCTTGCCAATGGGGGGCGGCGGTCCTTTGCCGAGGATCATCTGAGAGGCGGAGGAGACGGGGCGCTGGGCGGCGGCACCCGATGTCTTGCGCAAGTTGGCAATAGACGGATGGAACGTCGGAGTGGTCGGGGTACTCAGACTCGGAGCGCTCGGAGCAGCAAGAGAAGGTCGGCCGGGGATGCGAGGCGCAGCGCCTGTCGGGGGTCTCGGGGCAGAAAAGGCCGGCGGACGCGGAGGGCTCTTGTGGGAGGAGGAGTCTTCGGGATCGGACAAGTAGGAAGCATGCGAGTCGGCTAGACAGTCAGAAGAGAAAGAGAAAGAAAAAAACCCAAAGAAACTATTCACGGACCTCCCGTCTTCACGCCGCCACCAGTCTTGCGCAGCTTCGGCATGCCACCAGCAAACAGGCCACCGAGCTGCGGTGCGGCAGCAGTTTCGACAGGACGCGACTGGTCACTGTTGCTGCGGGCTCGATTGCCCATCGGTGGAGGCGCCAGTCCATGGCTATCACCAGAATGCTTGGGCAGGCCGCCAGGAACAGCCGGGGCTCCTCCGAGAGGCGACGGACCAGCACCTCCAGAGACCTTTCCTATTACGGGTGCTGAACGATCGTTGGTGACCGTCTTTTTGAGAGCTCTGCCCTTGTGGATGTCGCCGAGGAGGGCATTCTGTACGTGTTGTTAGGATGCAGGTTGGTTGCCTATCTGTCTGCCTGGCCGACTCACCATATTCTTGCCGGCCGGCGGTCTATTCGGCATACCTCCTGGAGGCGGAGGAGGCGGCGGCGGTATGCCACCTCCCGGAGGAGGCGGTGGAGGAGGAGGGGGCGGCGGCGGCATGGTTTATGGAAAGCAAGTGCTCGCGTGAGGACAGAGGACAAAAAGGGGATGAAGCTTGTCGAAAGACGAATCGAAAAACGTCTGAGACGACGAGAGCGTCGGTCAGGATGGGAAAGTGTGGAGTCGGCTCGGCTGGAGAAGAAGGAAATGCTGTTGGATGGTGTCAAACAATACAAGAAAGGCGACGTGCCGAGAGCCAAAGGGACTGCGTAGCGAAAGCGAGAGAAATGGGTGACGCTGCAGATGGACCCTGCGAGAAGACGTGGAATGCAAAAGGCTGCCGCGTTCTGGGCGGCTGAGCTGGTGGAGAAGTGGGGCAACATTGTCACTGGTAATACAGTATACACCAAACACACACTGTATACAGACACCGTTCCAATTGCTGCAAAATTATTCGACCAAACTGCGACTTTGAACATCCGACGGCATCACCACCTGCGTACGCTTTAGCGCAGTACTCCATACACTAGACGGCTTCAACATGTTCCGTCCACGGATGGGCTGCCGGCTACCACGGCCGCACGGGTCGGTGGTGGAGATGTTGGGCGACGTACGACGAGCATCGGCACAGACGATACGCTTTGCTACGGCAGTGCGGACATGTCCTACAAACAGACGGCGGTTTATACAGGTACACAGGGTATCGTATCCGGCGACACCGGTTGTCTACAGCCGGACTATGGCGACGGCGAGGCCAGCAGATGGCCGACTGAAAGCACAGCAACATCCACAGCCGACCCGGGATCTTCCCAACCTCGACCGGGTCGTGGCACTCGTGAGCGGTGCTCAGAAGCGGCTGCTCGACCACCCGGGCGTGCCGTCCGAAGAGGAGACTGCCACTGCCCTGCGCATCTGTGCTGAGGCCGCCAATCTCATCATGGACGGCGCCGTCCAGCCGCAGCTGAGCAGCATCGACCACCTGGCCGACACGTCTGCCTCAACGCTGCTGTCGTTGGACTCTGGGAAACTCGGCCAGATAGTCAAGACTCCGGCTCCCACTGAAGCCTCGCCTCGTCTGCGCCAGGTCGTCCGTCAGATCGCCGACGCCGCTTTTGCTATTATCCAGGACCCCCGCGTCACCATCACGCTCCCTTTGCTCGAGCAGTATGTCGCCATCCAGGCCCGTCTCGGCCGTCCCGAGTCTTTGCCGCGCGTGCTCGAACTCTATGCTTCTAAATCGCTGCCCCAGGTTCAGGCCGACAGCCGGGACATCCGCTACATTCCCCAGAACCCCCGTCGCGCCGCCGCCGCCGTGCCCGCCGAGGTCGCCGAACAGGCACTGGACGCGGCACTGGCGACGCGCGACCTTGACGCGGCCGTCGGCGTCGTCGAGGGCACGTATGCGGCGCCTGCATTTGTGCGGTCCAAGCTGCTGCGCCGTGGCCTGCTGCCGGCCATGGCCGTCGTCGGCGTGCCCCTGGCCACCTACAGTGTAGCACAGCAGTTGGCAGCCGTCCAGCAGACGCTCGACGACCGCGCCGTGACGGGCATGGCGTTTGCGGCCATCCTGGCCTACGTGGGCTTCACGGGAGCCATTGGCGTCGTGGCCAGCGCGACGGCCAACGACCAGATGCGGCGGGTCACGTGGTCGCCGGGCACGCCGCTGCGCGAGCGGTGGCTGCGCGAAGAGGAGCGGGCCGCCCTCGACAAGGTGACGTGCGCGTTTGGGTTCTCGGACGCCCACCGGTACGGCGAGGAGGAGGGCGCCGACTTCCAGGCACTGCGTGAATATGCGATGCGCAAGGGCATGTTGGTGGACCAGATCGAGATGATTGAAGGGATGAGCTGATGGAGAGCTGATGGGAGCTGATAGGAACCTCTGTTCTCTGTATGTATGAATAAGAATAGGAATATCTTACGAGCAGAAATGAATGGGTGTTATGATTTACGGAGCCAATGAGACTTTTTGATTTCACCCCTGGATATGGATCCCTATATATTGTAAAATACGGAATATCGTATGCTGATCTGATTTCTCGTCTGTTTTCTTTATTTCTTTATTTCTTTATTTCTTTTTCTTTTTTCTTTTTCTTTCTACCCCCCTCCCCCCCCTCATCGCTGCACCCGCCCGGCCCGCCCAACTTGGAAGATCTCGCCCGTCGGCCGGTCGTCACTACGCAGTACCGGCCATGAGCTGACCTGCGCCTTGGCCAACACCACTTCCAACTTGGTCCCGAGCACCTTGAACGCCGACTTTTCCGGGTCAATGGCTGCGTACAGCGGAACCTCCTGCTTGAACCGCTTGACAGGACTGTCTGTCGTCGGCAGGTCGAGCTCGACGGCCTGCTCCAAGAAGCGCACCACGGCCTTGTCCTTGTCGATCTTCTTGAGGAAAAAGGACACCGTCATGGCCGTGGCCGACTGGTAAAAGTCTGTCCGCACCGTCTCCAGCAGCTCTTCTGCACCGCCAGACTTCTTGCCCTTGTTGCCGCTGCCGATAAACAAGTGCCGGTTCTTGGTCTGGCAGCCCTCGATCTTCATAAACTCGTCAAACTCCAGCACCCGCCGCTTGCAGCAGCTGTAGCCCTTGCTGCCCTCGTGGAAAATGGGCACCCCCGGATGGTGCACGCACGTCTCGTTTTCTCGTGACGCACCCTTGCTGTAAGAAGCGTCGCAGCCGCGTCGTCGGCACACTCGTCCCTCGGGAATCTCCAGGCTCGGATCATCGTCGTCTGTCTCGGGCGCCGGGGTGGCAGGGGCAGCTGGCGTCGCAGATGTTGAGGCGACGGCAGCAGAAACTGCTGCTGCTCCTGGAGCGACCGGTGGAGTGGCCGGCTTGGCGATGGGCACGCGGGGGACAGCGAGGCCGAGTTCGGCCGTGGCAGCAGCAAGTTCGCCTACTGCCGGCTCCTGCTTCTTCTTCTCGACCTTGGGCGGCAGGTCGGTCGTGCTGTGCTTGCCCTCGGTACAGGGCGGGATCTCCATGAACTCTTCAAACGTGAGGACGCGTGGTTTGCAGCACGACCATCCTGATTCGTCAGTGGAAGTCGAGAAGGGCACACCAGACAGACAGCTCACCTTTCTGGCCCTCGTGAAAGACGGGCGGTCCTGGATGGTAATTGCACACCTCGTCCACATCGGTGTACGCCTTTCCACAGCCTTGGTGCACGCACTTCTGCGCCATGGCTGCTGTTTGAGGCTCTTTGCTAAAAGTGTGGTAAACAATGCTGGTGGTAGCCGTGCAGGCGACAAGTCGAACTTGGGACGGCTCCTGTGGTATCTTACGCTCTGAATAAGACAGGGAGGTTCCCTGGAAACGAACGGCGCTCCCCCCGAGTTGATTTTCTTGCTCTTATGGCTTGGCCCGGGAAATCGTTGGCGTTCTTCTGAGAGCTTCCACGAAGGCGTGGAAGAAAAGGCGGCTTTAAGTGACCGTGCTCCAACTGTGTGCGCGCACAGTGCTACACATTCCCCTTGCCAACAGTCCTTGGGTGGGGGCTAGAAGGCCAAGCACGCTCTAGAAAGGACGGTCGGGCAGATACGCATACATAGACAAACACGTTTCCTGGACTCGGACCACCCGAACAATGTGGATTTGTGCAGACGTGGTCGACGACGTTGTCCGTGTGTGTGTGTGCCTCTTCAGAGCTGCAAATTCCTTTCAGAGAAGGATCCACACCAACTTAACCCCTGTAGCTCCCTGCAGGCTGCCTAGACTACTTTGAGTGATAGCGGCCATCGGACTTTAAATAGAAATTGCCGCCAGACGGTCGGCCGCCGACTTGTCCATTGTCAACAGCCGATTGCCCACACTCCGCCATGCGTCTCTCTCCCCGGCTGCTGCAGCAGTCCTGTCGCATCACGCTGTTCACGCGTGCCAACTGTGGACTGTGCGTGCGTGCCAGGTCGGCTCTCTCCAACGTCTGGGATGCCCGGCCCTTTGAATACCAGGAAATCGATGTCATCCAACCCGAGGCCCAGGCATGGCGCAATCTCTATGACCTCGATGTTCCAGTGGTACGTGAACAGATGTATCTTACAGGGTATGGAGTAGCAGAGCTAATCTTCTGAGTGGTAGATCCACATTAGTAAGGCCTCGGCCCCCAAAGAGGACCCCAAGCGAGCCTCTAAAGCTGTGAAGCTCATGCATCGATTCTCGCCTGAGGAAGTGCAGGCCAAGATGGACCTTGTTGAGAAGGCTGAATAGCTTTGCTTGAGATGGTCATGTCTGAGCATAAAAATAGAACTGAAATAATGAAACTATGTCGAACCTCTTTGACTGACCTCATAGCTCATGCGTCACAACTAGACAACGTTGCCAGTACTCAATTGTAGTGAACACTTTCATCATCACTTTCATCATCATTCAAATTGCAATCCTAGAAACTATAAAACAATCATTCGCATTTTATTCCAAGATCTCGTATGGAATACGGAGTAAGATCCTCTGTAAGTCCTCTGTGCAAGCCAAACTCACATATCTTCTACTGTGGCTTGTGCTCTGCGCCACAATTCCGATAAGCCCGCTAAATGAAGAGCTTCGCGCCCCACGCATTTTACCAGCATTTTCTGTGAGGCAGCACCACGACAAGCCACCCAGAAGAACCACCGGCAGTCCTTCATTCTTCCACCCCCGGACACTTCCGCAACCGTTTCCTGGATCCCTCCTATTTCTACGCCTGTCTACTTCGTATTTGTGCCAGCGAGGGGGTGTCTGGTCCCAAAGACGCCACAGGCCTCCGGCCACCAGCGAAATCATGGCAACCCTCCTTCACAATTACGTTGATAGTAGGTGGTTGGCAGGGCGCGACATTGTTTACACATGCTAATCCTCACCAGAAAAGGTGCTCGTCCTCACCATCGATTCTCGCATCCTTGTCGGCACCCTGGCCTGCATCGACAACTCAACCAATTTGGTAGGGCTTAAGACCCCACGGCAATACTCAATACGGAGTATCTTACCATAGAGCCTGCCTGACACCTTCATAGGTCCTCCAGTCCGCTATTGAGCGCGTCATCAACACCCCTGACGACGCCGAGCCGTCGGCCGAGGTCCCCCTGGGCCTCTACATTGTGCGGGGCGACAATGTGTGTACAGTGGGTTTGGTGGACGAGGAGCTGGACGCGTCCATCAACTGGAGCAAAGTCAAGGGCAGCGTGATTGGCACAACAAAGCATGTCTAATACGGAGTATGGAGTATTACTGCTACTCCGTACAAGTGCACCAATTGCTGGGCACACGAATGAATGACCCTCTACGACTACTTGTCATGGCGCAATAAAGAAATGAAAAAAAAGGACAAGAAAATAGGAGGTTGGTCGACCGGACATGCCATTTGCGGGCCTGGGGGGATCGCGTCTCCCGGGCGGGTCGTACCGTTCGATTCGCAGCCTTGCCCTTCTACGAGAAAGGGGGAAGGGAAAGAGTTGAACGAGAGAAGACAGAGGAAGATATACCCTGGAATTTATGAGACCAAGGCTATGTACTCCGTACTCGTGCTCTGTACTCTGTAGACTGCACAGTAGATTGGATGTCATTCAAAGAGCCGCTCCATCATGTAGTGGGCAAACATCTCTTCGCCCGGCGACCCAATTATGCGGTTGATACGGTTGCCCTTGCCGGCCATCAGCCAGGCCATGGTGTCGCCTGGTGTGCCCTCGACCGTCTTGGGGCGTCCGCGCTTGTCCACGATGTGCATGCCGCGCGTCCACTGACCAGTCGTCTCGATGCGGATATCCTCAGGCTCCGCCACCGTCGTCCATGCCGGATCCTCGTGCGCCAGCATGTACCATATACACAGCGGGTCGTGCAGCGACAGGCCCGGCTCGACGCCCTCGCCCACAATGGATTCGATCTTCAGAAATGTCCCCATCATAAACGTCTTGATCCACCGGGCCAGCGGGCTGCCGGCCTGCTCGACCGCGCCGATCTGGTCGAGAAAGTACTGCTTGTTGAGCAGGTGCGGCGTCGTAATGTCCAGCGGGAAAAGCGTCAGCGGCAGCGTCCGCGACAGCTGTGCCGGGTAGGCCGGCAGCGTGGTCTTGCCGTGCAGCACGGGCGGCATGGTGGATGCCGGCAGGGGCGATGTCAGGGCAAAGACACGGGCGGCAGCCACGGCGTCGGCATAGCAGTTGAACTCGGCCAACGGCGTGATGTTGCCTTCGTGATGGACGGCGCCGCCCATGACAACGAGTTCCTTGACACGCAAAAAGGTCTCGGGGTCCTCGGCGGCGGCCAGCGCCACGTTTGTCAGGGGGCCGATGGCGACAATCGTAATGGTATTGGCCGGTTCTTCACGGAGGATGCGGAGGATCTCCTTGTGGGCCGGCGCCTTGGAGGGCGTGAAGAAGGAAGAAAAGGAGGGCGGGTCAGCCGACGCAGACGCAGGCGCAGACGCAGACGCTGCGCCCTGGTCTAAAAAGAGCGACTGCCACGTATCCGAGGGGGTGAGATCGGGGTGCTAATACACAAGAAGATAGCAAACTCGTCAGCGCCCCCGTTCCCACGATGACATCCAAGGTGGCTCGAAACATCACCAGACTTACGGCTTCGTGGACACCATGCAGGCCATCAGCGCCGTCTGATTGGAAGGGGGTCCGAAATTAGCAAAAATAGGGGTCAGTGCAGAGAGAAGGTAACATGAGGTTCTCATGCTGATAAACATACGGAAGTGGTCCGCCATGAGCAGTTCGTCTTCCAATGGCCGCTCGGCCCCGACGGCGACAATGGGCTTGTAGGCCTCGAAGGCCCCGAATCGTTTGCTGGAGCGCCCGGTGGCGCTGCGCCATGCCTGCTCCTTCTCGAGGACGTGGAAGAGCGCTACGACGTTTCGCAAGCAGCTGTTCTCTTCCGTTAGCAGCGGGCCCAACAAGAGAGGGGCGACGGCCACAGGGAGTGTAGGAGTACGGAGTATTAGGAGTCGTATTATTGCTCCATACTCGTGGAAACATGCCTTTGCAGGGGCACGTTGCCATATGTCACAGACAGCATGACGACCTCGAGCTCTTCGGGTGAGGCGCTGAGCGCCAAGAGCATGGCGAGGGCATCGTCAACGCCTGGGGAGCCGCAACGTCAGCACGTGACAAAAACAAGACAGAACAAGACGACAGACTCACCTGGATCGGTGTCGATTATAATACGGTTCTTGGGTGCCATGACTGTACTTGTGTAAGCCCTCCCGTTTTGTTGTACTCAGCAAATGACGAAAAGACAAAAGGACGAAAAGACGAAAAGACGAAAAGACGAATATCGTGGAGATTCAGGTCTGGTTACTAGTGGAGTGAGCGTGCGCCACAACTCTGGCCACTCAGCCCGACGTCTTACCAGAGATCAGATACGGAGTAAAAAGGACGGGCTCCGTAATACTGTAAGAACAGCTTCTGAGAACAAGCCTGTCGTATCGAATGGCAAAGACCCTCTGAAGCACGGATGCCGGCGATCCCAAATTGCTTATTATTGCGTTTCGGGCTCCAAGGAAAGAGTGCGAACTCGTTTTCTACACGGTGACAGACCTGCTTCCGAGGCCGCTCTCTTATCTTTTGACAGCAGGGCAAGTCTCTTCTTGCATACAGCGAGTAAGCGAGTGGCTATCACACACCCAACCGCTCCCAGGACCTTGGGCCTGTTCAAGCCGTGCCACCCCTCGTCTTCGAATGAGCTCGTCGTAAGATACTCCGTAGAAGCACGGAAGCACAGAAGCAGAAGCACGGAAGCACGGAAGCACAGTGTGAAGCCGTGCACAGTCAGACCGCAATCTCCATGTACTCGTAAGTAGTGTGGTCACGTGCAATTTCGACACGAAACCCCAACTGGGGCAGGGGTATAAATAGTCAGATTGCGTGGACAGGAGAAGCTTACAGGGCCTTCCAGCGGTAGACTAGGCTAGAACACACAATAAAATCATACTCCGTATAATAAAATACGAGCACACCCACTGTAACAATACTCCGCAAGAATCCCCAAAAAGCTGAAGCCACCTGTTTATTTCCACTCCTCGTACGCTGGCCCCATCGCGCTTGCCCCATCCACGCCCCCCAGGCCGAATTCCAAGAGCTCCTTCTAAATGCGTATCTTAACAATCTGTCCACAGGGAAACTGAGACACACCAAACTATCCTCATTTCAATCTCCTTTCCCAAACCTCCATGCTTCTTCATCGCTGTCTGCCCCTTTTCCTCTAGACTGCTACTGCTTCTCTCCTGGCTTTTTTGCTCCTCTTCTTGACGCTCCTGGACGCTCCTTGAGCTCTTCAAGCCGTTCCCGCATTCTTTTTTAATCGCTCTGTCGAACCTCTCTGTCATCGACTTGGCCTTTGTTCGCCACTGCGGCCGCACCGCCTTTTTTTCGCAGACTTTTTTTAGTCAGGCACCGTCAAGAACTCCTTTTTATCTCTTGCTTCAACTTCCTTTTCTCTTCTTCTCCTTTTTCCGTCACTGCTGGTCCCGTCTAACAACCATCCATCGAATCTTCCGTCACACAATCCCCCCGACGGCATCTGCGATATATCACTGCCGAGTGCTGTCTCCCATTTCATCGGACACGAACCAATCCGGGTACGGACTCTTTGTATGGTGGAATCCTGACCAATTCCCTTAGCAAGCTCCAGATATCCAACCAGGCTTGCTCGTCTGTCTATCCCTTGCATACGCATCGCCTCCAAACTTGGACGCCACATTTAAGGGGACCAACAGGCTTTCTTTTTCTTTTGTGAGTACGAGGCCATCTTTCTTGTGCCACATCGTACGCAGGAATCGAGTTCCGAATTCTACATCCTCGTGCCCTTTTTTTTTGTCCTACCTTTTTCTATCTCTATCGAACCAATCGTCATCGCAATCGCACGAATCACCATGGGCATCACTATGTCTACGCTGGTTGGCTGGGTGGCCGTTCTGGGAATTTTTGGCGCCTACGGCTTCCGGGAATGGAGCAAGAGTCACCCAGCGCAGCTGGCACGTGCAGGACAGCAACGGCAACGACAGGACCGGCAGCTTCCGAACCAACGGAAAGAGCAGAAAGAGCAGAAAGAGCAGAAAGAGACCAAGCCGAAGCGGGTCCGGGCCAATGATGCTGCGCCAGGTGCAAAGGCTGCGCCAGGCGCAAAGGCCGCGACTACGGCCGCAGCAGCACCGCAAATCACCTACAGCTACAGCTCAGACGATGATGCTGCCAGCAATCGGGAATTTGCCCGTCAGCTGGCCAGCGTGAAGCAGGGCACCAAGTTCACGGGCAAGGCCAAAGACGAGACACGGCAGAAGAGCGTGAAGCAGTCCCGGGCTGAGGAGCTCCCGGTTTCTGGCGACAGCGGTGTTGCCATTTCGGCGCCGTCGTCGACGGCGGGCATCGATGCCGACGATGATCGGTCATCGGCAGCGTCGCCTGTTCTCGGTGCGACTGTGGCGGGCAACGTGGATGACATGCTCGAGAAGCCGGCGCCGGGCCCGACAGTGCTGCGCTTGACGCCGTCGACGGAGGAGAAGAAGCCCGTCAAGACGAAGGCGAAGGCGTCGGAGCCGGTCGAGACGAAGAAGCAGCGACAGAACCGCAAGAAGGCAGAGCTGGCCAAGGCCGTGCGCGAAGAAGCGGAGGCGGATCGCAAGGTGAAGCTGGAGGCACAGCGCCGGACGGCACGCATTGCGGAGGGTCGGGCTGCGAAGGATGGCTCGGCCTTTACGGCAGCACAGGCCAAGTCGAATGCGTGGAAGAGCAACGGTGTCAAGCCGGCGGCGGCTGGCAGCAACGGGTTCATTCCGTCGCAGCCGCTGGACACATTCGACCCCAATGCCGTGCAGACGGTCACGTCCAAGTCTGCTGACAAGACGGAGGACTGGATGTCGTCTCTTCCGTCGGAGGAGGAGCAGATGGAGATGCTCCGGAAGGAGGAGGAGGACTCGTGGAGCACGGTCAAGCCCAAGTCGCGCAAGGCCAAGGCGGCCGAGCAGGCTGAGAACGGGCAGGCGACGACGGCGGCCCAGACACCGGCTGCTGCCACGAGCAATGGTATTGCGAACAAGAGCCAGGCCAGCAAGACTTTCACGCAGAAGTCGGCCTTTGCAGCATTGAGCACGGAGACGGAGGAGGCTGTTGAAGAGGCGGAGTGGGATGTCTAATTATAATATGATCCGGCCTGTTCCTGATTCGATCCCGATTCGATGCCGATGCCGATGCCGATCCCCATTCCGATTCCAATTCCAATTCCAATTCCGACCTCCATACCGATTCCACAGTCATGACAAACCACGTTCCACGTTCTTATTCCAGCAGACAGCACGGGGAAAGCTGCCAAGCGTGTATTAGAGCAGAGCAAAAGAGGTGCCTGCCATGGGTGGGCGGGTTGCTTGGTGCATTCAGAATTACCATCTTGCGTTCCGAACAGACAGTCCCGAGCGATTCAATCTTTTGATAGGGTCTTTTCCAGACCTGCATACAAGGATTGGACCTGGATGTTTGATATATTTGGAGTCCCGGGATAAGAGAAAAGTAGGCTCTTCGCATTGCTGCTGTCTAGTTGTTGTATTTTTTATTTTTATTTTTTATTTTATCTTTTTATTTTTTTTATTTGATTTCTCGTTTCTTTTCCTTTGTGTTTTAGTTTTGCAGGAACGACGACCAATATCCAGTGTACGGTAGCGAGCGGAGGAAGGAAAACAAGCATAACAAGAGAACAAAAGAGTGAGTTGGCAATGACAATGCAATGGCAGTTGGTAGTTGGCAATTGGCAGCTGACTCGTACGAGAAGCGGTGCGTTTTCGTGTTGGACCATTCTCGGTCTGGCCATTCATGTTGTGAAGAGGGGCACATGCAGAGGAGTCTAGGCTACAAGTTGCTCAGGAACAGAGGCTGCATGCAGGAGGTCCGAGAACTGATAGTGCAGACAACAAGAGACTTAGCGGGCAGCGGTTAGATACAACAGCGAAAACGGGCAGTGGCGGGCTTCCCCTATCGGGAGTAGATGAGCAGATCGGCGGCCGGGGTTGTCTGTCTCTGGGCAGCCAAAAGGGGCAAAGTGTATTTGCGTGGATCACCGGTTGATGATGTCAAGGTGAGGCGGAGAGGAGGAGAGGAGGGGAGGAGAGAAGAGGAGAAAGACAGGCACTCTGTCCTCATTCGTATTTCGTACTTTGTAGTCGTCAAAATTTTCATGCAAGATGAGCATGACGTGTGCACATACGAATCGAACAAAGGCCGGTCGTCGACAAGACGGACGCAACGCGGACGATGGACGGCAGCAGAGACGAGTCGAGAACTTATGGCGGACTAAAGACTAAAGAAGGGGAAATTGACCGCGTTTTCTCGCTTATGGCGCCCCCATTTTTTCTTTTTGGCCGCACCTGTCGCCCTTGCTGGGGAATATCTGACGTGTCGTGCAAGCAGTGGTGGTGGACGTATTATGGAGAGAGAAGAGAGAAGAGATGACCAGCGAAGGATGGCAGAACGCAACAGTCGACAGTTCTCCTACATGATATCTTCCGGAGCAGGTGATCGCGAGTTGATTAGTCAGCAGGTTGAATGTCTTCCAAAGCCCCAAGACCCCAAGACCCCAAGACCCCAAGACCCGATACGAACAATTCGTATGTTCCCTGCAAGCCGACTAGCCTGAAACGTGAACTCGTACAGACTTGGAATGCCGTTGGATGTTGGTGCATACGAGTACGAGTACTTTGTGTAGGGAGTATTCGTACTCGTATGCCGACTACTCGTTCTTCCTCCTCTTACGCTTAAAGACAAGGCAACGTGGCTTGCCAGCGCCTTCCTTTGCCCGCTTTGCATCGTGCATATCTTACAGGGTACACCCCCCACAGGGTATCTTACACCCCCCCGATTCCCCACTGCCAATCTTCTGCGCCGGTTCTGTAACGCCATTGGTTTCCTTGATTCACACCCCCCTGAAAGCAGCAAACAGCAAGTTGCGCTCCATCCGAGTTACTCTCTGTATTACTCCGTGCTTTCTGTCCCCCTCTCAGACGCATCTTCCCGCACCTTGTTTGTTCCTAGTTTCTTTTCGTTGTCGGCCTTTTTCCGCCTTCTTTCACTTCTTGTTCTTCCCTTTGTCCAGAGAGTCTTGCGCTTACTTGCATGATTGACATTCGTTTCTAGTTTCTCGTTTCTAGTTTCTCGTTTCTAGTTTCTCATTTCCTCTTTTACTCGTTTTCCTTTTCCCCGTTTCCTTTTTCACGCTGCAAATTGGCTGTTCTCCTATGTTTTCCAAGCTCTCTCCGACTTTGACCTCTGACGACTAAATATCCCTACGAGCTTCCCTACGAGCTTCCCTACGAGCTTCCTCGATTGTCGATTGCCGATTGCCGATTTTCGAATTCTTAGGGAGCTCTGCTCCTCCTCGACCTCGTCGTCTCGTCGTCTCGTCGCAATGGCCTTCCCTGTTGCCGTCCAGTCGGCCATCTTCTACGTTCTGGCCTGTACACCATGCACAGCAGCTCGTGGCCGCTACCGCACGCGGAAACAGTCCAAACGAGAACGAATAGAACGAGCGCTTCGGGATGACGACGAGCCGGACTTGTACCGTCATCCCAGCCCATTCAACACCAACCCTTACTGGGAAGAAGACATTCGCATGGGGCCCAGCCTGCCCCCCAAGAAAGGTCGTGGCGCTGCCAATGCTAAGAGCACCAGCCAACGAAAGCTCACGAGCTCCGGCAAAGACAGCGGCTCAACCACCCACAGCAGCCTCGCCATCAGCCGTGCACCCGACGAACATGGCAGCAATGGACGGTCTCTCGGCCCCCTGCACATCCCCGACGACGCGCACAGCCTCAGCATGATGGAGGCCGTCTCTCCCAACACACTCTCTAGCGAAGGGTGGAATTATAAGCTATACCAACGCGAAGACGAGGAGCTCTGGGGCGAGATGTCCCGGACACACAAGCTGATGGATGCCATTGTCAAGGCTGGCTCGTCGGCGGGCCGACTACTCGAGAGCACACTGGGTAAGGACCGGTCCGTTACGGACGAGGACCGTGCCAACTTTTACGCCCCGGCTGTCGTCCACCCGCCCGTCAACGAGTACCATCCGCCCGTCGTGTCCAGCAAACCCGCCCACAAGGACGCCCTGCGCTGGATGCTGCAGCCGCCGCCGCCCGCCAAGGTCATGGAGGGCAAGGTGCCGGTGAGCCGGAGCACGAGCATTGCCAGTTCGGCGGGCGGCAGCCGGATGGGTCGCCGGTCCATGACGGCCGGGTCCGAGGTCTCGCTGACGCGCCGCATGGCCCTCGAGGCACGACTGCGCCGGGTCGAGTCCAACAAGAGCGCCACGGGCAGCAAGCGGCCCATGACGCCATCTTCGGAGATGCTGGCCAGGAACCCGTCTACGAGCACAACGGTGGCCAGGAACCCATCTACGTCGACGGTGGCTCGGAATCCATCTACAGCGACGGTCGGGCGGGGTATTGTGCGGACAATGAGCCAGCGACAGGCCATGCAGACCATGCAGACGATACGGCCGAACATGAACCGGAGTCGCAGCGACAGTTTTGGGTCGTCGACAGACGGCTCATCAGACGAAGAAGGCAACGGACTACGGCCAGGATGGCGGATGCTTTCACACACGAACAGTGTAACCAATGGAAGGACTCGACGGCGGCAAGCGGGGGATCTGCAGGATGACGCGGACGCGGACGACGAGAACCCAGCACCGCGAAGAACGCAGTCTGTGCGTAAAACGAACGAGGCAGCAGCGACGACAACAGTAACAACAGTAACGCAACAGTCGCCCAGATTGGCGGCCCGACGACCCAAGCTCTCGTCGATTCCCAGCTCGGATATGACGGCAGCCCAGACGGCACACAAGGTCGTGCGTCAGAATGAGCTGAAAACAGACCACCCACGGTCTGCCAGCTCATCGTTGGACAGCGGACTTGCCCTGTCTGCCTGATGGAGCGGCACAATGCCAGTTATTCTCTTCCCTTTCCCCCTTTCCCCCATTTCTTTTTCCCTCTTACTCTTTCACTCGCTTCTGCATGGGTTGGGTCCGGAGGACATGGAGCAATGGTTGTCAGCATCGCGAGCATGCATCGATTAGGGAGGTATTTATTCAGCAGTTCTATTTGTTATTTCCTGGTGGACATGGCGTCTTTGGTGTCTCTGTCTTTGGGTATCGTCCATTCAAAAGCATGGAGCAGGAAGTAGGAAGCAGGCATTCTATTCTATTTTTTTTTCGTGTACTCGTACGGAGCCATCCAGATTCCATCAAATTGCAGCATGCTCTTGAAAGCCCAATTTCTCTTGCTCACTTGCTCACTCCGTAACACTCCGTAATAAGCAGCGATCGGCAATCCTACCAAAGCTGGAGCTAATCCTCCGTTCTCCGTAAGATACCATAAAGGATGACCCACTAACGTGGGGTAATGTCGTCCTGTCATGATGGGCATCAGGAAAGAAGAGCTATCTAAGAACCATGCTCGTCATCATTCCACCTCCATGACACAAACACGCCTTCCCAGACTGTCTACTGTTTCTCTTCTTCACAAACCGCCGTCTCCTTTGCTCTGTCGTCTGCTCGCCGTCCTTGTCCGTCCAGACACGTGACATCTACTTGTTTGATTTCTTGACTCTTGACTGGACTTTCTGACTTTTTGACTTGTTGACTTGTTGGACATTTTTGGGCAGCCAGACAATATGGGCTCTGTCGAGGACAAGCGGGACGAGTTTACCGTCCTCGTGACTGGTTTTGCAGTGGGTTTCACTGTTCCCCGTTCAATGCTCAGTGTTCTGACCGACAGCCTTTCAAAACGGAATATCCCCAGAATCCCTCTTGGGAAATCGCCAGTCGTCTGCCCGAGTATCTGCCGCGGGAAGGCAACGCTTCGGCCACAGCTGCTACAGACGCCCTGCCTCCCGTGCGCATCGTCGTTTATCCCGAGCCCGTTCGTGTCAGCTATGCCTTTGTGCGCGACATCGTCCCCAAGCTCTGGGATGGCCAGACGATCACCCTCGAAAACGACCCCACGGCCTCTTTCACGCCGCCTCCCCGGATCGACCTCCTCCTCCACATCGGCATGGCCGGCCCTCGCATCCACTACTCTCTCGAGCGCTTCGGCCGCCGCGACGGCTATTCCATGCGCGACGTCGACGGCTGCCTGCCCACCGTCGACACTGCCAACCCCGACTGGCCTTGGCACGGTGTCCCGCCGGCCATCGCCTCCGACGTCGACCTCGAGAGCGTCCTGCCGCGCTGGCAGGCCTATGCCGCCCCCTCGGAATACCCGCGCTTGACCGCCCCCGACCTGCGTCTCTCCATCGACGCCGGCCGCTACCTCTGTGATTTTACGTATTTTTCCTCTCTCGCCCACCTCTACCGTCGCGCCCACCACACTCCCGTCTCTGACCGTGCCGTGACCGACTCCGACGCCCGTGGCCGCGTCGCCTTTCTACACGTGCCGGCCGTGGCCGCCCCCGAGCGCGTCGCCATCGGCCGCGGACTCGTCCTCGAGCTGATCCGGGCGCTGGTCGTCGTCGAGGTCGAGGCCCGGCAGGCCGACAGCCGTCTGGCCGGCGTTGCTGGTGTGCAGAAGAAGAGCATCGAGACGCCCGTGGCCACGGCCTCGGGCGTTGTTACGGGGAAATGGTACAGCGAATAGACATAGATTCATGCAATGTATAGCATATGATTTCAGCTCCTCTACTCTATGGAACCACTAGTTGTCCCTCTTCGTGGTGCCGGTGCGCCACAGTGCCCGCGCGTATTGCTTCGGCCAGTGGACCGGGACGCCCAGTTTGTGTGCAGACCAGAGGGCGAACTCGGGCTCGCGCAAGAACTGCCGTCCCATGAGGGCCAGGTCTGCCTCGATCACTCGGCCGCCGGGTATGCCGCCCTTTTGCACGACCTCGTGGGCCAGTTCTGGTGTCGTGATGAGCCCGACGGCCCCGATCAGCAGCTTCCGCACGGCCGGATCGGCATCGGTGGCCAGTGTCTGGCGTATCCGTGCCGCAATGTCCAGCTGGTAGTACGTTTGCAAGTGGATCTTTTGCTGCGGACTGTTGCCGCCGCTGCTGACGTCCAGCAGGTCGACGCCCGCTGCCGGCAGCAGCCGTGCCAGCTGGATCGTGTCCTCGACCGTCCACGAGGGCTCCGTCGACACCTCCTCGAGCCAATCCGTCGCCGACAGCCGCAGAAACACGGGCGTCGTCGCCGGCACATTGGCCCGCACGGCCGCCAGCACCTCCATCAACAGCCGTGACCGGTTCTCGAAGCTGCCGCCGTACGCGTCGGTCCGCCGGTTCGTCTGCGGCGACAGAAACTCGCCCAGCAGGTAGCCGTGCGCGCCGTGCACCTCGATCACGTCGATGCCTGCCTGCACGGCGCGTCGAGCGGCCGCGCCAAAGGCCGTGACGACCTCTTTAATCTCGGCCAGCGAGGCCGCGTGCGGCGTCGCAAATCCCACATCCTCGTACCGCAGCGCCGACGGGCCCACGACGTTGTCCGGCCACAGCCCGCCGTCGACACCGGCAGCCTCGACGGCCTTGGCGGCCTCGTCGCCTGTGTATTTGCCGCCGTCGCGTATAAAGAGAGCCAGCGTGCTGGCCTTGCGGCCGCCGTGGGCCAGCTGGATGCCGACCTTGTGGCCCTGGGAGTGCACAAAGTCGGCGACGCGGCGGATGGGCGCGATGTGGCTGTCGTCCCAGAGACCGACGTCCTCGGGCGAGATGCGGCCATTGGGCAGGACGGACGAGGCCTCGATGATGGTCAGGCCAACGCCGCGGAGGGCGTACTGGCCGAGGTGGACGAGATGAAAGTCCGTCATGTGGCCGTCATCGGCCGAATAGATGCACATGGGGGCGACAGCGAAGCGGTTGACCAGGGTGACGCCGCGGATGGTGAGGGGAGTGAAGAGAGTGGGCACGTTGGCGGCGTCGGTAACCTCGCTAGTCTTGACAGTACCGGCCGGTGCCTGGACAGGCGTATAAAAGGGCACATTGGGAGCCGGCAGGTTGTACGTCTTGAAGCCGCGCTGGGTGACGGCCGTGGGAAGAGAAGGGGCCATGATGAGGCTGAAAAGTGAGATATCCAATTCAAAGATTTGATTTTCGTTGCGATTTGTCAGACACAAAAACAGACACAAGACACGAAATTTAGATCTAACAGCCTGAACAATTCAGAACACAGTCCAATTGCCAATTATGTCAAGAAACTAAGCCGGGGTTCTCATACGGATGGATTTATTTTTATAACTCATTTCCATTTCCTCTATTTATAAGCCGATGAGACCATCGGCTCGACGACCCGCAGAATGGCGCCACTGCCTGCATGGATTCTTGGTTATTATTGGTCAGTCTATTGCTTGGTCAGCAATGTATTGTTACCGCGACGATGTTGACCGAGGTCTATTGATGTTGGATTTGTAAGAATCACGCATTCTGTTGAGGCTGTACGTTGTGGCGAATGGGAATATTCATACGTAGTGTGTGTCAATACGACAGTCTATAATACGACATTAAACTTGGAAGCAGAAAAGCAGAAAAGCAGAACTACTGTCTACGAGTGCTGTCAACTGCCAACATTCACTGTCTGATTGGACTTTCATATCAGTGTCCATCCGTCGACCTTATCTAGAAGAAACAGAGTCTTGATAAGACAAGACCTCCGTCATGTATCCGGAACATCTTTTACGGTCTGTTGCTGATAGCATACCGCCTTTCTCATGTCCAGTAATCCGTAGCCATGGACGTGACTGAATCCAACCCCAAGAGGAGACGGACGAAACACATCAGCAGGGCCTGCAATCCGTGCCGTCGACGGTAAGCCGATCCATGATCTACAGACAGACGGTCCACCCGTGGTCCACTGACAGGATCAACAGGAAGATCCGCTGTGACGGTGAGCGCCCAGCCTGCGGTAAGACCTCTCCCCCCTTTCCCCCCGTTGTGGCCTGGCCCATCCTCATGTAAGCAGCGCTCTGTGTGATTTACAATGACACATGCACGTATGACGTGGCCCAGGATAGGCGCCGTCCCGTGCCCAAGGCCTACGTGTCTGCGCTCGAAGACCGCGTGGCCTGGCTCGAGAAGATGCTCGAACGGCAGCAGGAAACAGAGGGTGCCGTGCCCCGGGCACCCAGTCGAGCAGCCAGTCCACCGCCGGAACCACGAGTGATCCCAGCCGCCGGCAAGGTCTACCAGGAACCGGTCGACTGTCTCCAGGTACGTGACCGCCTTGCCTGGGCCGCCCCGTCTATTATATGATTACTAATCATCAAGATCGACAATGGAGAGGTCCGCGAATACGGCCCGACATCCATGTTCAAGCACCTGACGGCCGTCGGGGCCTCGCCCGCCAGCACGGAACCGTCCGAGACGACACTGTCCGAGGCCCAGACGGTACAGCAGCAGGCTAGCAGTGACGAGGTCGACCTGCCACCCGGCCTCGACCAGGCCATGCACGAGGAAGCACTGCAGGCGTTCTTTGCCTTTTTCAATCCCTGGAACTGGTGGGTCGACGAGAAGCAGTTCCGGCGCGATATGCCGAGTGGCAGCACGGCCGCCGTGGCGATAAACACCCGCACAGCTTACTACAGCCCGCTGCTGCACTTTGCCATGCTGTCACTGGGTGTCATGTACCTCGAGACGCCGTCTTACGTGGAACGAGTGCGTCTTTCCGACGCTCTGAGCCGTCGGGGTGCCGCCTTTTTCGACTGCGAGATCGAGGAGGCCAAGCTGAGTGCCGTCGTTGGGTTCTTGCTGCTAGGCTCACACCACGCCGGCCATGCTCGCCAGAGTTTGGGCTACATTTATGCCGGCACTGGTCTGCGGCTGTCACGAATACGTGGGTAGAGAGAGAGAGAAAAAAAAAGGGCAATACTAATTCTATTAGTCGGCCTCGGCATCGATGCTTCGTCGTGGGTCCACAACGGACTCATCAGCTCCGAGACGAAACGATCACGCGACCGTGTCTGGCACACAGCTTACATCCAGGACAAGCTGTGGTCAACGTACGTTGGACGGGCACCGGCGCCCAACTTGTCACACTGGCGGATGCCATTTCCGGCCATGGACAGCGATGATGATGCAGAGCCCTGGTCCAGTCCGGAAAGGCTGTCGACAGATCCCGTGCAGCGATCATGGCAGTCGTTGACGTTTCTCTGGACCTGCAAGCTGGCCCGGGTGATCGAGCTCGTCTTGACCAACATGTATGTTCTGAACGACTGGTTCTCTGTGCTTGCTAATTTGTATTCATAGCTACTCTACGCGGACCAATTTCTACTCGAACAAGGCGCAGAATGCCAAAAACGAGATCTGGCAAGTGACCCTTTCATCACTTTTGCCTCCTGATCCTGACCATCTAGTCTGCTTCTCGAACGTTGGCAGAGAGAGCTTCCTGAGCCGCTGTGTGTCAATCTGACCCTATTGCGTAGCCAAGACGCCTCGACGCCTCTGCCACATGTCCTGACCATGAATATGATGTACAACTTTGCCGTCATTCTGCTGAACCGCCCAGACTACTGCGACACCTCCAAGATCTCTGGAGCCGCCAAGATCCCACAGAATCCTGTGGCCACGACAGCAACCGAGACGTGCCATCAGGCTGCGTAAGTTGGACAGGGCCTCTCAGTAGAACATATGCTGACTGTCTTTCAGAGTGCGGATGCTGCGTCTGGTCGAGGTGAGTTTTGATTACAGCCATCCTCCATCAACACGACTAATTCTCTCAGCTCTTTGACCGGCACTTTGGACTGCGCCATGCCTGCGTCTCCATGACCCAATTCGTCTTCACGGCCGGCACCATCCACCTGCTCGGCGTCGCCAACGGCAAGAGTGTCAAGTCCGACACTGCATTGTCCAACGGCTGCATCGCTGCTCTCTACGCCATGGGTCAGACCTGGAAATGTGCCGCACAGAGCGGCGATGTCCTGCAGCGGCTCCTGCGCGAGTGGCATCCCGAACTGGCTCGGTCAGGTGAAGTGGCCCCTCAGGGAGCGACCTCCCGGGAAGAAGAATGCAGTGCAGTCACTACCACCGCCACGCCCATCGACATGCAGCAGGTGTTGCGACAGAACCCCGACGTGGCCGAGCAGCTCTGCCAGCTGGGCTGGGTACCCCCAGTTCAGGGGGAACCGGCGGCGACAGGCTGTTATACGCAGCAGCAACAGCCGATGGATATCGGAACAAACGACATGTCGTGGGTGCAGCAGCTGTCTGGCTGGACAGACCACTCGTACGTATCAGCACTGCCACCCATTCAAGAGCAGTCGTTGCTCGATCTGCTGATGACCAGCGAAGGCCTGGCGCCCGAGGGCTGGTCCAACTGGTTGTTCCATGGCAATTTAGGCAGTACGAGTATGCAATAGATACGCCGGGACTGTTCCCGTGCATGACCTGTCACAAACGAGGATGCTTATCTGTCTTGTAGAGCGGATTTTGAAATTCCGTGAATCTGACCAATCAGAATTCAAAGATAGATATGCTCGCATCCTACCATATATAACAGCTGAATGAGAGAGACAGCAAATAACACGAGCCTCTCATCTCATCCAATACTCACCATGCCGATTGGTGTCAAAGGAAGTCCACTGAGAAAGGCCCTGCAGGAGGGCCGTCCAGCTCTCGGCGTGCAGATGGTCCTGCCTTCTACACATGCCGTGCGCATTGTTTCTGGCGTGCCCGGCCTGACTGTGAGCTTGTCCTGCCGGGGGAAATAGGCCAGATCTGACATCTTTCACAGTACATCTTGATCGACATGGAACATGGAGGCTTCACAGATGCCGAAATGCAGACGGCCATCCACACCATTGCACCGTTTGGAGTATCGCCCATTGTGCGTCTGCCCTCGCACGAGTCGTGGCTCATCAAGCGGGCTCTCGATGCCGGGGCTCATGGAATTGCTGTCCCCATGGTGTCGACCCCAGCCGAGGCCGCCGCCATCGCTGCTGCTGCACGCTTTCCTCAGAAGGGCGTCCGTGGTTTTGGGTCTACGTATTCGCGCGACTCGTTTGGCTGGCTGACCGACGAGGAGTACCGACAAAAAGCCAACGACGAGATCCTGGTCGCTGTCATGATCGAGACTCGAGAGGGCTACGAGAACATCCAGGCCATCATTGACACACCAGGCATTGGTAGGTGTTCCCATGACTGGAAGAAATGATGACTAATCAATCCAGACATTATCATCACGGGCGAGACAGACTTGTGCTTGTCCATGGGATATGAGCTCAGTCCGGCCAGTCCGCCGAAAGAAGTGGTCGACGCCATTGACCAAATTTCGGCTCTGACCAAGGCGGCTGGGAAATGGCAGGGCGGTCGGATTCGACCGTCTACGGGTGGTGTTCAGGAGATGATGTCACGGGGGGTCCAGATGATTGGCGTTGCTCTGGACGGATGGATTCTGCGGGACAGCATTACGGCTGCCGTGAAGGAGGCAATGAAGTCATAGATTCTCCGTAGATCTACATGGATCGTCAGTACGGAATAAAGGAGAGATATGGAGTACAGAAAACGGAGTAATCCGTACTCCATAAATTGCTCAATGCATCTATTGGACCCTTTTACGAGATTACGAGTCGCAAGTCATCAAATCAAGTCAATTCTACGGAGTACTCCATAGTTCACCCCCTAATATGCGTCCTGCTCATCCTGCTCGTCAAAAGTGGCCTGCGTCGGCACGCCCGCCAGCGCAATGATGCGGATAAAGTGGCGACGGTCGTCGACGTTGTCGAGCGTCGCTGAGTGTAGACAGACCCGCTGATCCCAGACGCAGACGTCGCCTTCGTGCCACTTGTAGCGTGCGTGAAAGTCGGCGCCCCGGACGAGATGGTCGCTCAGGAACCGGAGCAAATTCTCGCTCTCTTCGTGGCGCAGGCCTTCAAAATGGGCAATGCGCTCAGGGTTGATGTAGAGAGATTTGTAGCCCGTGGCCGGCTGCTCGTAGACCACTGGATGCAGAGACTCGACATCCTGACGCCGGCTGGCACCGCCAACACGTGCCGCCTTGGCCGTCATGACCTTGGACGAGTGGACGGCACGCAGGCCGCACAGAAACCGTTTCATGGGCGGACTCAAACGTCGATAGGCTTCGACGAGACTGCACACAAGCGTGTCGCCGCCCGTGGGTGCATCGCTCTGGAGACAGCAGAAAAAGGTCATGCCGGGCGGCTGGTGCTCCTGTGACTGGTCAATGTGCCAGATGGCCCGCGAGAGGCGGTTGGGCCACCAGTGTTTCTGATTGTCAGACCTCTCGCTCATTTTTATTGATATTGATTCTCGCTCTCTCTCTCACCCGAACTGTATTCTGGCTGTCTTGGTAGACAACCGACATCTCCGTCGAGCCTGGCGGCCGCGGCTGTACGGCATGCTGATGCAGTTGACCATAGTACCGGACCATGTCGAGTTTCTTCTGCATGGAGATGTCGCGGAAGGTCTGCTGCACCTTGTCGTTGCTGGCAAAGAACACGATGCCTTTCTTGGCGCAGAGCAGGGCCAGTTGGTCGAGGCCGGCTTCGTCGAGCGTGGCCAGGTCGAGACCGGTCACCCGGACTCCGAGAAAGGGGGTGATCTGATGGTCAGTGTTGTGTAGTTTTCCTTTTTTTTTTTACTTATATCTTACCTCCTCAATCTGCACGTGGTCATTATAGAACACGGGCATTGCCGGGTCTGCATCCAAGGCCCGGTCATGGTATTCAAACGGTTCTGGCTCGGGGAATTTCTCGTTGGGGTCGTTGTACGGATAATACTCGGGATATTTGAGGCCTTCCATCTGCACGTTGACCGTCTTGAGCTTGTCGACCGCCGGTGCCCCTTTGGCCTCAAAGGTCGTGACCGTTTCGGTGTCGATTGCGCTGGGAGCCATATTGAAGTTGGTGATAGGATAGGAGATTTATCAGTGTAAATTCTGTAGATACTCTGATTAGACTCGGAGACACATGCTTTATGTTTCATAGACAATCATAGACAGTGCCTGGGCACTCACCGGATTATGAAATTCCGGCTGGCCGATTGACTTTCCGGATTCCAAATCTCGCGGAATATCAAATTACGACAGTAGATGTCTTATCGACGGGACTGCATCTCCGTATCAGATGCCGGCGGTCTCGTTCAGAATACAAGAGTGATTTCTCATCTGGATGCAGTTTGATTCTCATCCTGCAGAATCCATGTCTACCAGCCATGTCTGCATCCGAGAAGAAGATCGACCACGAGGTCCAGAGCATCCACCAGGGCACCATTGACTACGAAAAGTCAGCCGTTCTCGTCAACGAGGGCGATATCGCACTCGGCCTTGCCTCCCAGCTCGATGCCGGCTACCAGCCCTCGCCCGCAGTCCTGCTCCGCACCCGCCGCAAGATTGACTTCATCTTGCTGCCACTCATCTCCTGCACGGCCACGCTGTCTTTTCTCGACAAAGTCTCCAACAACTATGCCAACAATGTCTGTTCCTTGTTGTCTGTTGTTGTCTGTCCCTACTAACTAACCAGTATGGCCTCGCCACCGCTCTCGGCATGGAGGGCAACCAGTTCTCCTGGAGTGCCTCGACCTTTTACTTTTCCTTTTTGATTGCACAACCGGCCGTCTCGTACTTGAACCAGCATCTGCCTCATGATAAGATCATCTCGGTATGTTTTCTCTTTTGTCTTCCGTCTTCCGTTCTCTGCTCTTACACGCTCAGATCAGCTGCATGTGCTGGGGCCTCGTCCTGCTCGGCCAGGGCTTCGTCCAGACCTATGCCGGGTTTGTAGTCCTCCGCTTTTTCCAAGGCATCTTCGAAGCCTGCGTCCTGCCCACATTTCTCCTCATGTGCTCCATGTGGTGGACACGAGACGAGCAGTCCTTGCGGTCTGCCTTTTGGTTCAACTCTGTCGCCGGTATTCTCGGCGGCCTCTTTTCCTATGCCATTGGCCGCTGGCAGGTCCAGCCAGGATTCGTCCTGTACCAGTACATCTATATCACGTATGGATCCTTTACGGCTGGCTGGGGCATTCTGCTCTACTTTGTCCTCCCCAGTGCTCCCACGACGGCCTGGTTTCTCTCAGACGAAGAACGTCTCGCTGCTGTTGCCCGCGTCCAGGTCAACCAGACCGGCATGATCGACCGCCGCTTCAAGTGGGACCAAGTGGTCGAGACCGTCCGGGATCCCAAGACGTGGTTTTTCTGTCTGTTCGCCTTCATCACCAACATCCCCAACGGCGGCCTCAACGCCTTTTCCACGTCCATCATCAAGGGGTTCGGGTTCAGTGCCCTGGACACGGCTCTTTTGTCCATGCCATGGGGCGTTGTGGCGACAATGTCCAACATTGTCGTCGGCCTCCTGATCTCTTTTACACATGGCAAACGCCTCCTCTACATGGCCACGATCATCCTCATCCCCGTGGTCGGCACCATTATCCAGTTTGCCCTTTCGGGTCCGCGCGGCGTCCTGCTCTTTGGCTACTATCTCACGGGCGCCTTCAATGCCCCGTATGTCATGATGCTGGCTCTCGTAGCGTCCAACACGGCCGGCACCACCAAGAAAGTCGTGACGAGCGGCATCATCTGGGTGGCCTATTGTGTGGGCAACATTGCCGGGCCCTTCTTCTTTCTTAGCAGCCAGGCGCCGCACTACAAAATGGGCACGGGTGTTTTGCTGGGCAGTTTTGCTCTCGAGTGCCTCATGGCCATTGCCTTTCGTTTCTACCTGATGTGGCTCAACAGGCAAAAGGACAACCGACAGTGCGCGCTGGCTGGCGAGGAAAATGCCGACAATGCCACACACGCCTTTCTGGATTTGACAGACAAGCAGAACCCTCTTTTTCGATACATGTATTAAACCCCAGATAGAGAAATCAAACACTATACTGGAAGAGGGATCCCGAAGCATGCAAAGATGCATAAACCACCAATGGCTGAATCTTTCCGTATCGTGTTTGCCGTTGGCCGCCGGCAGGTTCCCGCTGCAGCCACTTGCAGAGTCCACATCTCGGATATCGCATCAACTTCCCCGCTCCAGATGCCTCCACCTGGCCGGCTTCATGCCGAGGACAGGTGATTCGCGGGTTAATGCTCCCCGCGTCCCCACGATATCTGTACACAGTAGTGTGCGGGGATAGCGGGTCAAGATAGTACTCTCTAAGAGTGTGGAGTAGTATATAGAAAGAGACCGCTATAGAAACGGGCTCCCAGTGTTGCTCCGCTCCGTCCCCGGCAATTCCTACCAAATGGCTGAGATGGACGACAGCAGTAAGAACGGGTTACAGCCCACTGCTGACACTTTTGTACTTGACCATGTCGAGACTGTGAAGCCAGAGGTCTCCGGCCATGCCGACATATACGAGGAGGCTCTGGCACGGTTTCCCGATGAGAATGCCATTGACGCCGCTCTCGAGCGACAGGTCGTGCGCAAGCTGGACCGTCGACTGCTGCCGGTGCTGGGCATCTGCTACTTTTTCTATTATGTTGACAAGACGACACTGTCGTATGCAGCCCTCTTCGGCATCAAGACGGACCTCGATCTGCAGGGATCACAGTACTCGTGGCTGTCGAGCATCTTCTACTTTGGCTGGCTGATCTGGTCGATCCCGTCCAACCTGTTGATGCAGCGATCGCCGCCGGCGTGGTACCTGTCGCTCAATATTTTCCTGTGGGGGGCCTTTCTGATGTGTCAAGCGGCCAGTCAGAACTTTGGCACTATGGCGGCCTTGCGGGTGCTCTCGGGAGCCTGCGAGTCCATTGCCGACCCGGCCTTTATGCTGTTCACGTCCATGTTCTACACGCAGGCAGAGCAGCCGTCGCGGATCTCGGCATGGTATGCATGGAACGGGATCGGCATTGCCGGCGGCGGACTGATCGGCTACGGCATTGGCCAGGTCCAGGGTCGTCTGGCGTCGTGGCGGTACGAGTTTCTCGTCGTGGGCACGCTCTGTGCAGCCTGGGCGCTGCTGGGACTGCTGGTGCTGCTGCCGAACTCGCCGAAGAGCATCCGCGGGTTCTCACACGACGAGCGGCTCGTCATGATTGCACGGATGCGGCGCAACCAGACGCGTTTCGAGCAGGACGAGGGGATCAACTGGCGACATGTGCTGGAGGCCTTTTTCGACTACAAGACGTGGCTCTTTTTCTTTCTGGGGTTTGTGGCCAATGTGCCCAACGGCGGCATCTCCAACTTCTCGACGCTCGTCATTGCGGGCCTCGGCTTCGACGAGCTGCACACGGCCCTGCTCGGCATTCCTCAGGGTGTCATTGTGGTGATCTGGATCGGCCTCGGAGCCTTGGCCAACTGGCGCATGCCGCACAACTGCCGTTCGCTCATCTGTGCTGCCTTTATGCTGCCCACCATTGCCGGAGCTCTGGGCTTTCTGTTGGCCCCCACGGATGCCTACGTAGGCCGTCTCATCTGTTTGTGCGTCTTCTACCCTGTGCCCCATACTTTGTATCTTTTGCTCACATACCAGCTACCTCACTGGCTCTTACCAAGCCTCGTTTGTGATCTCCCTCTCGCTCGTCACCAGCAACACCGGCGGCCAGTCCAAGAAGATGATCGTGGCCGGCATGATTTGGCTCGGAGCTTGTCTCGGCAACATTGCCGGCCCCTTCTTCTACAAGAGCGACCAGGCGCCGACGTACCGGCTGGGCATTGGTTCGCTGCTCGTGGCCAACTGCATTGAGTTTCTGCTCTTCTTCGTCTTCCGCATTGTCTTCCGCTGGGAGAACGACAAGAAGAAAAGGAAGCGAGAGCTGCTCCGGATGCAAGGCCACGTCGTCGACGACGCCGAGGGGCTCAATGCCACGGCCTTCCGGGATCTCTCGGACAAGGAAAATGACAATTTTGTCTATGTATATTAACGGTTAGACCTGCTTGGCCCTGGCCCATCATCACGTTGTACGTCGTAATCACAGGGCGCAAAGACACGAAACGGGCAAAAGGGGGAGGGCGACTAGGTGCTGGAGCCAGTGAGAATGCAGAACGACAGACGGCTATAACGTTTAGTGTGCCGGATAGTGGATGTGTCCGTCTGGAAAGCCTGTCTGCCATGCGAAGCTTGAGTCTAAAAAGCTTAAAGCGCGTGGCACAGGGCGCGCGTGATTTGCGGGTGCTAGGCATTCTGTCTGCCTTGGACAGTCGTCCAAGGCAGCGAGGCGAGACTCCGTCAGAGGGTTGTCCTGGCTGCCACTCTAATCAGTGATGAACCCCGCTAACGTAGCATTGGCCAAGGCCTAGGGTCTCTAGGGTCTCTAGGGCCTGTCTCCAATTGTTTGTCCATTACCAAGACGGCTAGCAGGGTCCTGTTGCAGCCCGTCTGCCAGCCCGCCCAGCCCGCGAAACGCGGACGGCTGAAACAGGAAAAAGGGGGACCCACCACCATCCATCACTGCGGTCTTCTCGTCTCTTGTTGCTCCCACGGGGTCTCCAGACGAAACAGGCCCAGCAGGGGTCGGCAGTCCTTGTTCACAATACTCCGTACTCGTACCATTACCGTTCCTGCTCGTGTAGAGGCGCGAGGGCGAACCAAATACCACGATCCGCTGGGTGAGGAGACCTTCTTCTCCATCGGCAGGAATGCCTCTTCTGGGTCTCCTGGCGCCTACAAGTACGACGTATCAGTGCCGGGGTTCCTCTTCTAATGCAACCCAGCCTGTGACGTCCAAAGAGTACAAGAACACTACTGACTCGTCCTTCTCGAGGGCACTGCCCACCATCCGTGTTGTGCTGGCACATCCATTGTCATGGACAGGTAGGATCATAATATATCTTCCCACCACGTTTCGTATCGTACTGACTGATAGACCCGGCGACCTCGTCCGCGTCCTTGTCGGCCCAGGCTTGCGCGAATTCGTCGTCCACCGGAAACTCCTCTGCGCCAGCAGCGCCGTCTTCTGCCAATGCATCGACAGTGCCGCCGCTCTGGCCTCGTCCGAGTCGCTGCCCACTCCGCCCCTCTCCTCTGACCCCATCCTCGTCCCATGGCTGGCTGCCGAGTCCGCCGGCATGTTTGAAATCTTCGTCCTGTGGCTGTATCGTCGTCACGCCTTTCGCAATGTCATCAACGAGGCCTTGACTGTCTTGATGGCCAGCGGCCAAGAGGCCGAGCTGCTGCCGGAGCAAGAGGACTCCGAGGAAAAAGACAACAAGGACAAAAAAGACAAGAAGCGAAGGAAAAGGGAATCCGAGACCTCTCGCGCCTGTACCGACCTGCACTGGAACCTCGTTCACGCTCATCTGTTTGCCGCCCGCGCCGACATCCCCGCCTTCCAGGACGCCGTCATGGATGCCCTCCAGGATTTGTATCTGCGTCTCGACTGGGAGGCCACGCCGCGTCTCGTCCGCTTTCTGTATGTCGACTGTCCCGACCCTGTGGCTGCCAGTCGTCTGCGCAAATGGGTCGTCCCGCTGTTGGCCTGGACGCTGGCAAATGGCGTCGAGGGCGAGGAGATGGAAGAGGATGCGAATGACATGACAGAAGACGATCAGCTGGACATGCTCGACAACCTCGACAACCTTGACAGTGACGAGAACCTCAACATTAGCAACGAGCGCAGTCTTCGACGTCTGCTCAGCAGCCTGCCCGACCTCCGCACCGAATATGATGCTCAGCTGGCCAAACTCGCCGTCAGCGGCGCCGATGTTCGCTTCAAGAACCCCCAATTGCGCATCCCCAGCAACCATCTGCGCCGCGAAGACCGCCTCTTTGGCTTCCGCCAATGCGCCTTCCACAGTCATCGCCGCTCCGTCGGCCAGGGCCGTTGTCCACACAGCCCCATCCTCGTTCACTACCATCACCACCACCAGCGCCGCGGTCTTCGTGGCCACCGTCGTGCCGCCCACAGCGCCGACGAGACCACTACTGCCGCCTCCGAAGCACGTCGACGCCCCGTCACACCCTTGGCTTCCTCTTCCATGTCCATGTCCATCACTGTGCCACAGTCTTCGGCCACTTCCACCTTCTCATCACCCACCCTGTCCTCGCCAGCCCTCTCGTTCTTCCCACCCATCACCACCTCCGAGCCGCGTCTCATCGACCTGCCGGCCTGGTCACCCCTCTCTGTCACCACACCTGGACTGGCTCCTCTGGGCATGGAGTTGACCATTTGACCATCTGACCACCTGATACCTGATACCTGATACCTGATACCTGATATTCTCATCCGACCATCGGACGCTACACGCTTAGTCAGCAACACACACACACCCCTCGCGTTTTTTTCTCTTTCCCCCACTCCTTCGATTCTTGCATGCTGGTCATTTGTTCATGATATACGTGTCCCACGGCCGCTGATAGGAGGCGTTCTGTGTTGTGACTTCTTTTTTTTTGATGGCTGGATAAACAAGGCTGATTGGAGTCTTGGATAGAACAGGCAGGTTGGAACCGCAGTTCCTTTAGGTGAAATGAAGCAAACGATTCCATAGACTGTCTAATATGATGGATTTTTACAATCTTTACTATCTATGGCCTTCATGGTCTGGAGGGCCTCTGCTATCCGTGCTCTGGTATCTTTGCTCAGCTGGAGGCTGTCTGCCTCTGCTGCAATAGTGGCAAACCGTTTCTCCCAAAATGTCCACCGCTCGTCTCCCATGGCCTTGCCGTCCCGTAACAGATATCCCGTTTCAATTTCCAAGGCCTCTGACTGACTCAGCGTCCTATCCGACCGCAAGAAGTCCAAAATGTCCTGTCCGCACCGGATGATCCACTCACACGCCACCCAGATCTGACACTCCATCCGTTCCCCCCGTGCGATCGGCTCTTCCAGAGCGTCTCGGAGTTCCCAGATGGGGAAATGCATGCCAATCGCAAAATGCCGGCTGCGGAGCCGTGCGGCAAACGAGTTGAGGCTCCGTGTCATGGCAAGCTCCTTGGCCTCGTCTTTGCTAGGGTCTATGCTGTCAGACGAGGAAATACAAAGCGTTGTTCTTCGACTTACAGCTCCAAACTTGTCGTAGGCTTTCCGGCAAAGTGACAAAATTTTTCCCATTCCCGGACTGTGCCGGCAAGGTGCTGTCAGCCGTCATCATGCAATTTCTTTCTTGGCAAGGCGCATCCACGTACGGGGTCCGTTTGGGAGAGGATGGTGCCTCTCTGGTGTAGTTTGTCCAAAGCCTCGACCATTCTCTCGGACCAGGAAAACTCGGACGGGATGTACATGACCATATACAGCACCAGATGCCAGAGCTCCCGGGCAAACTCTTCTGTGGGGGTATCAGGGTGCTTGGCCTGGCAGAAGAACACCATATCCTCGGCTAGTTTGGTACTCGTGGCCTGCGGGTCTCCTGATCGATACTGAAGAGTGTTGTTGAGAATTTGGAACATGTCGCTCTGGGATTCCAAAACGTCAAACACGCCGACCTTCTCGACAATTTCTTCCATGGCAGAGGCAGGCAGACTGCAGCCGCCTGGCTGCAAGGCGAGGGGGGGAGGGAGGGGAGAGAGAAATGGATAATCCCGGCGGCGAAAAAAAATTGTACCGTTTAGAAATCGTATGAGAAAAAGAACAACATTTGCCACACCTTTTGTGCGGTTTGTGCATGAGGCTTCGGCCAGGCATGGATGTCTTGCCACGTGTTCAACCCCACACAGAGCACAGAGTACAGAGTATTCGGTAGAGTGGCATCAGGCCTTTTGATTCCAGGGCTCAATGTTGTCGAGGTTGTCGAGGTTGTCGAGGTTCTCAAGGTTCTCGGTAGCCCACAGGTGGTTCGTCAGGTAGTGGACGCCGATGTGGTGCAAGAGCGAGAGGCCAAAGTACAGGGCACAGCCGACGAGGATGGCCAGGGGGGCGACGAGGGCGAAGACGGTGAAGCCGGCGGCAAAGGTCTGGAAGGCATGGTTGGCCTCGAGCCGGCTCGTGGCCAGGCCCGTCTGCACGGCTGCCAGCATAATGGCCAGGTAGGCAACAAACGAGGCCAGCCAGCGCAGGTTGTTGTGGAAGAACCGGGCGAGCCGGTCGAGACGGCCCACGAGCACGGGCAGTAGACCGCCCCGGCGCAGCTGGGCCAGCTCGCGCAGACGGTGCAGACGCAGCTCGCCGTAGCGGAAGCGCGGATGGAAACGGCCGGCGCGGACATCGGGCGACGTGGCCACCTGGCGGGCGAGCTGACGCCAGTCGTCCCAGGAGAGTTCGGGGGGGAGCAGGCCATGGTGCTGGGCGATGCGGAAGTCGCTCTCGTAGGGGACAAGGGCGACGTACGAGTAGAGGAAGCCAAGGGCACACCCCCAAAGGGACCAAAGGGCCCCCCCCTGACAGGCCAGAAACTGCCAGAATCGCAGGTCCAGCAACAGTCGTGGCAGTGGCTTGAGCAGCAACAGGCTCTGACGGGTGCTGCTGGCACCGGTAGGCCCGGCGGCCAGGCCGAGACCCAGGTGACGGTCCATGCGTTCGGTGACGCAGATAGTGCGGGCCTGGCGGAGGCAGTCGTGCAGGGGCCGGGGCAGGGCAGGCGAGCCGAGCAGCCAGAACCAGTGGTGGTGGAAGCCGTCGAGCCGGCCGAGACCCAGCTCGGCGGCCAGGTAGGCTGGCGTCAACGACGGGACCGTCAGGGCTGGCAGGGTCTCGTCGCGGAAGACGGCCGGCAGGAGAGACTCGAGCGGCGGCAGTGGTGTGTCGTCGGGGTACAGGACATGGATGGAAAAGGGGGGATCACGGGGATGGGCGTCCATAGCGATGCAAGAGGCAGGAGGCCGGGGAACAGAAAGCAGTTAAAATGTGCCATTTGAAGCCGAAGCCGAAGCCGAAGCTAAAGCTGAAGCATTTATAGGACGATTAGATATCGTCAGATGTCAGAATCGAACACGAGTCTTTCTGAGACATTATTCACGTCCGTGAGAAAGATCATCCTGACCTGGGCTCGTCATGACCTTGGCTCATCTGAAGCACATGGTCATCCATCCCGTCTGAAGTAAGATGGCACATGCACACCAGTTCTGGACGTCCAGGCAGCTGAGGTGGTCACATGAGACTGAAGGCGGCCTAAGGAGTGATTGGCCACGAGGCTTTCATCCCGTCTTACAAAGCGCTACCAGACTTCAGCATGACCAGAAACGAACGAGACGAACGAGACGAACGAGACTGCTAAACGCCATCCGGCTTTGTCGGAGAGCACGAAATGCCGATGTCGTCAGCTTCCTTTGGTCTCGAATGTTTGGTTGTCCTGCAAAGAAATTAGCATGTGCTATCTTTAGCAAGCGTTAATGAAAGCTGAATTCTGATTGGTTGGTTTATCCCATATTTAATATTGTCCCACTATTGCATAAAGACGCGAGGCTTCGTTTGCGGCCAATGCACAATTGGCGGCGAGACGCTGTGTTGTACTTGTACGAACGAGTACTTGTGTAGAAGTTCAAGGGAGTTCTTCAAGGGAGTATTCGCACTCGCACTCGCATCTCAGTACGAGTACGGAGTACGGAGTACAACGTTCGGAGTACTCCGTATTCGTACTCACACTCCTATCATATCCATACGTCCTCTCCACTACTCCGTACTCATCAAATACTCCGGAGACCCCAGATCGCTTAGACATTCTGCAAGATTCTGTTTTACACCTGGCCATCGCAATAAAGAGTGGCTGCCGATGGAACTGCCGGAACAGGTTGGTAATAACGGGACTTTTCCGGTAGAGCTAGTAGAAAGGAGTAGGAGCTTGGAAGGAGCTTGGAAGGTCTCCGTACGAGTACGGAGTACTGTAGCTAAAGTACTGTACTCCGTCGTAAGATAATCTCGATCTCTATGAAGTACTCCGTACACTTCGTTCTTACATTACCCTGTCCTCCGTACTTCTACTTGTACTCCCCCTCCTCTCTCTTCACTTCACGTGATCGCGTACGTCTCGTCATCTCACCGCTTACGAGTACTCCCTTCTAGACCGTCTACCCTGTACTCCGTACGACAAGTTAACCGCCTCCCTGCAAATAAAATTGCACAGTGCACTATCCTCACTGCATGCAGCTACACGGTACCCGCGCCTGCCAATTTTTGCGAGCGTACCGCTACGAACGCGCTGTGGAAGCCGCTAGTGGCTGCTAATATGGGGCATGCAGACCCCTGTAGTATCCACCGTCACTGATTGGCCAATGCCCAGGAACAGGAAAGGAACCGCGTTGCTAGCGCAAGGGGTAAATCATCGCGATCCCACATCCTCACCCAACCAACCGACGTTTGTCGACCTCACTCCACTTCGCCGCGTTGCCGACTCTCCATTGATCCCGCCGAGATGCATACTTTGTGGCTTGGTTGTGGCCCCCTTTCGCGGGTACGGTATGAGTAACGAGTACGGAGTAAGGAGCACTCCGTACAGAAGTACTCGTACCCGGACCTTGGCTATTTTGATTGACTTCAGTCTCCCTGGCTTCAACTCCTGGCCTCCTTTCCCCTGGCTATCGACAGAAAGCCAGCCAACACGCGTCATCCCGTGTTCGTACTATATACTCTGGACTAGAAAGCAAAAAAAAAAAAAGCCTCAGCCGCCATATGGAGCCGTCGCTGGGATATCGACCGTCTCTTCCGTTTTTTCCGTCTTTCGTCCTCCGTCTTTTCCTTTTCATTAGTGATTGTCATTTCTCTTCTCCTCTTTCACTCTGGCCTAATCTTTTCTCGTTTTCGTCTTTGCCCATCCGAGCACTCAATCCTACCAAACGATCCCACGCTTCTCGTACTCGTCTCGCACACACCCCTACCCCCATCCGCCAATCCATCCCTTCCCTGTCTCTCTTTTCTCCTTCGGCCATGAGCAGTGCGCCCTAGACAACCTCGCTTGACTGTTCTCGACCACCATAGGACAGGGCATCCGAACCACCAACCTTCGGTGTAATAAAAGGGAAACATCATGGCTCTCCATCACCTGCCACCGGGGACGGACCACCTTCCGTCTCAGGACACACCCCCTACTACCATTACTACCACTACTAGTAGTAACCATACTACTCGTACTCGTACGAGTGCTACCATCAATCTTGCTGTGTCTATACCCTCTTCTTCGACTTCTTCTTCCGTTGCTTCGCTGTCTTCCAACCCTTTCAGCTGTGACACCACCTTTCCTTCCACGCCCGCTTCGCAAGCCGCACTCTCTCCTTCTCCTCTCTGTCTCGGATCTGCTCGTCAGTCAACTGCCCCCGGGGCGGATTGCACCGAGCAGTCTGTTGTCGTTCGTACTCCCGTCGACGCACCCGCTCCCTTCAGACTCTCGGGCCCCGTCCGACGCAAGCCACTGGCCAACGCCATTTCTCCATTGGCCGAACATTCGTTGGAGCCGCTTCAGGATCGTCTGCCGATCCACGAAGAAGAACACGAGTACCAACACGAGGAACCCGAGCACGAAGACCCAGAGGAAGAAGGCAGTGATTATCACGGCGGTCTAGACTATCTCGACAGTCTCGACGACAATCTTGACAATCTTGACCTTGACAACTTTGTCAAAAACGACAACAACAACGACAACGACGAAAGCGAAAACGACAACAGCTATTATCTCGATCACATCGCAGACAGCGACGGCGAGAACCACGAAAACGTCGACGAAAACAACGAAGACGACAACAACGACGACAACGACGACTCGGAACCCCTCAGTCCGGACCAGCGCTTCACGCGTCCGTGCGCCATCGACAGCCCGACGCTGTACGAATTCCCCAAAGAATCTTTGAACCAGCCTTTGCCATCGTCTTCTTTGTCAGTGTCGGATCACACGACTGATTCCGACAAAGGGTATGTGCCATCCATGCTGCGGCGGCGGCGCGTGCATTTGCGAGCGGGCGTGTCTTTGTGTCTTTGTTGCTCTTTGCAAATTCTCTTCTTTCAAGTGCCAGCTGTCTTGTGTTTTATATATGGACCGCTAACCTTGTGTTTCTTGGGTCTTCCTAGAACCGCAATCGCCGTTTCCAACCCAAACTGGGACACGGACGCAGAGAGAACCGCCTTGGCGTCTCGAAACAGCCTTTCTACCACAACCCCTGCAGCTCTTCAAACACACCTCTCCGCTTCATCGTCACAACATGACGAGGATCTGACGACGAGCACACCCAGTGACCAGATCTACACCGGAGAACACGGAGACAACGGGCCTCCGTCACACCTGGAACACGAGCAGCCACACGCAGACCCTATTATAGCCGCCGACCCTACCATGTCCCTTTTCTCTCGCAAGACGAGTCTCCCACACCTTAGCTTGGGTACATCGATCAATAACAACAACAATCACAACGTTCATGAACCAAACGTCACGCCCACCGACCAAGAATCTGTCTATTCTACCTACCAAGACAACGACCAGAACGCAGCCAACAAGGCTTCACGACTCAGCAAGCCAAATACACTCAAACCCCTGCCCAAGTCGCCTTCTTCTGCCAGCAAACTTGGCAGCTTCTTTGGCTGGGCCCCTTCGCCGTCGACCAGCGAATTTTCCGATCGCGGTGCTTCTCCACTATCTCTCCAGCAACCCAACAGCGGCGTCACGAATGCCTCATCACTCTCCGGAAGCTTCTTTCCTTCACCAAGTGACGCTCATGCAGCCGGAAACAACACAGTGGGATATCGCGAAGAAACCTTACAAGCACAAGCACGAAAACAACATTTGCCATTACTACCGTCACCATCCAGCCAGATCGCCGAGATGGAGGATGAGCTAAAGGCCATCAGCGCCGAGCTGGCCTCGTCTATTCGGCGCGAGATCGACTTGGAAGATCTCGTCGACCGGTTGCAATCCGAAATCAGCAACCCGCAGTCCAACAAGCGGACTAGCGACTACTATTCAGATGCCGGCTACGGCTCGACCAAGGCGCTCAGCGACTATGACGCCACCAAGGAGGAGATTACACAGGTGCAGCGGCGCGCCGAGCAGGAGCGCGCGCAGGTTCGGCTCGAGCTGACACAGAAGCTGTCGGAAGAGCGGACCTGGCGCATGGCGCTGGACCAGCAGGTCAAGGACCTCAGTGAGCGTGCCGCCATGCTGGACCAGGCACAGGCGCAGCGGATCAGCGAGGATGTCAGCGGCCGCGTCAAGCAGCTCGAGGGCACCTGCGAAGACCTGCGCCGTCGTCTGGCCGAAGAACGCAACATCAAGGAGAACTTTGAAGACCTGCTGTCGGCCATGAAGAGCGAGCTGGAGAACACGACCAATGAACGCGACAACCTGCGTGACGAGGTGGTGCCACAGCTGCGAGCACGTGTCGAAGGTCTCGAGACGCAGGCCAATGAGATGGAACGCCAGACGTATGAAACGAGCAAGATGCAGCAGGAGCTGCAGACGCTCAAGGAGGAAAACGATTCGCTGCGCACGACTGTGACCGAAAACGAGCAGGCCATTGCAGCGGCATCTGCCGCCGCCACAGCTGCTGCCGCTGCCGCCGTGGCCGACAGCGAATTCCAGCTCCAGCGGGCTCCGCCAAGCGGCCTATCGCGGTCCAACACTCTCAAGAAGGGTGGCCTGTCGCGGTCCAACACGGTCAAGCAACAGCAGTCGGGCCAGAGTGCCAATAATATGAGCACCATCAACGAGTCGCGGGAGGTGCTGGCAGAGCGGCTGCGGGACGTCGAAGCACAGCGGGACGCACTGCACAGCGCGCTCAAGAGCCTGCTGGAGCGCCAAGAGTTCCAGACGCGCGAGAACTCCAAGAAGGTGCGGCTGCTGGAGGTGGAGCGCGAGCGTCTGATGATGGCGTCGCCGCGGAAGGCGGGTTACGAGCACGACGTGGCCGGACTGCGCGACGAGGTCGGCATGCTGCGGCGACGGGCCGAAGAGGCGCTGGAGCAGAAGTGGCAGGTTGAGAAGGGACTCAGCGGGCTCAAGATGGACCTGGACCGTGCCGAAGAGGAGATTGCCAACCTGCGACAGCTGCTGCAGCAAAAGGACATTTTGGTGCCGCGGACGGGCAGCCGGGCAGTGTCTGTTTCGTCGAGCGTGTACGGCGAGGGCGCGACGACGGAAGCCGTGATGGCGACGTCGGCGTCGCTGGAGTCGGCCTACCGCAAGCTGCAGGCGATGTACTCGGAGGCGCTGGCGCAGGTGCAGGAGCTGGAGACTGCATCGGGCAAGGAGCGAGACGAGAAGACCTCGTTGGCAGTGCAGCGGCTGGAGCGGGCGCTCCAAGGAGCCGAGGCTGAGCGGGACGCGGCACGCCGGGACGTGGCGGCACAGCAAGAGCTGCTGGACGCGACGACGGCGAGCGAGGCGACGCTAATGGAGAGCGAGCGCAGCCTCGCAGAGCAGCTGGATGCGTCGGCACAGCGCGTGGAGGAGTTGGCGCAGCAGGTGCGGACGCAGCTGGCGGCCAATGCGACGCTGCGGGACCGGCTGACGGCGATGGTGGCGCGCGGCGAGACGGAACAGCGGATCAACAAGGAGCGGATTGCCGGTCTCGAGGCGCGGCTGCGGACGCTGGAGGAGCAGCTGGTGGCGACGCAGACGGCAGCCGAAGACCGCCTGATGCGGCACGAAGAGCAGGTGACGGCGTTGCATGAGGCCCACAGCACACAGTTGAAGCGCCTGCGGGATGCGTCGGGTCAGCTGCGGGCGCCGTCGTCGCGGCCGGGATCGAGTGGAGGTCCGAACGGCGGTGCTGGTGTCACTTCGCTGCTGTCGCCGACATCACCGATGTTTTCCATCAACGGACGGCTGGTGCCGTCGCGGCCGAGCAGCCGGGCCAGCAGTGTAGGCCGAGGCCGGGCTGGAGACCGACGGGGCTCGAATGCGGGATCGGCAACGAGCAACGAGGTCGAGCAGCAGGCGCAGGTGACGACACTGCGGGCCCGTGTGAACGAGCTGGAGCTGGCGCTTTCGTCGGCGGACCGGGAACTGCAAGAAGTTGTGGGCCGGATGAACGAAGCACAGATCCAAGTGATGCAGGTGCAAGAGGAGCGGGAGCAGGCAGTGCGGGAGACGCGGAAGCTGCAGCGGACGCTGGAGGCGGAGCAGATGAATAACTTTCAAGAGCGGTTCCGGGCATTGGCATCGATGTGAGGAAGTGAGGAAGTGAAGCGAAGCATTTTAAGATATAAGATATTACAGCATGGACGGCGCTTTGCTTGGCATGGGAGCCATTTTGGCCAGAGGCCGACAGGATAAGGATAATGTTTTTTGATAATCTATATTGAAGTGATTGGTGATCAGTGAAGGGAGTGAAGGGATTTAGAAGACTGTAGACTTATTAATACTGCTTAACGTAGATCTGACGATCCGTTCAAACCGCAGAGTGGAGCAGCTGAACACGAGAAGACGGCAGACAGCAGCTTCCTTTCATGGCAATACAGCAGACGACTCAGCGCAGACGGAATCCGGGGACGTCGTGGGGCCATGACACGTCGCTTGCAGCATGTGATTTGGGTGATTTGCTGTAACGCACGATAAGGCGAGTTTGATAGTCGTACACCGTACGGAGTATGAAGTACGGAGTACTCGCATTAGATAATCTTTGTAAGACCTCCGTACGGCGCACGGCCGTTATGGTGAGGGAAGGTGCGGACGACGAGGGGGTCCGTTCGATAGCGTCCACCAATAACGACAGCGGCCGTTCTTATCTTTGACACGTCCTGCTTAGTGGGCAAAATGCCAAAATGCCACAGCGACGCCGTTATCTCTGGCTTGAAGCGAGAGCAGGCTTAGCGCGGGTCTGCCGCGGGCCGCCGTCTGTTTTGGCTTAGGGCATTGGCTTAAGACCTTTAGGCCTTTTAGGCCTCTTAGGCCTCTTACCCTGTAGGCCATCCAGGTCTATTATTGAAGTTTCTAATTGTCAGAGCGCAGATTCCGTGCTCAACCATGTTCCGTGCTCACTCCGTGCTCGCTCCATGGTCTACCCCGTATCGACTCCTTTGTTGCAACCTGAAAGCTGAATTGCAACATCTGACGTGAGCGGATCGTAGATAGAGTAGAGAGAAAGTACTCGTTCAGAATTGTCGTTCAGAGTACTCCATACTCGTTCAAAGTACTCGTACGTATAGAACATTTCCTGTGGAACTATTGCTTCAAAACCAGTTCCCTTTTGGTATAGTCCTCCGTCTGCTTATATTCACCATGCCCTTTTCTCCCACGCCCGCGGCTCTCCTGCAGGAGACTGCACCTTGAAATCATACCCACACCATCTCCCGCTATAGGTTCTGTCCTTTTTCGTCTTTTATTGTGTTCTTTGTCTCCTTCTGGATTCCTTCCGTCTTCTTTTTGCCTTCTCTACCTCTACTTTTTACCCCCACCCCTCCTGTAAGACTCATGCACACAAGTCCCTACTTGTACTATTAGTATACAATATCTCCGGACCATACGGAGTTCTTAGACAACCTCTACACCCCTGCTCCAGGAAATAAGTGCGACGCTGCGCCGTTCCAGTCCTGCTGCCTCGCCAAATTTGAGGACAAGAAAGACTCTTCAGCGGGACGCTAGCTCGTCTGCACACACACCCACCTCGGTAAGCCTGCCTGGAACGTCGCTTCACCAAGGCAGATCGGAGCTACGATAGTATACATCTGCCATCTGCGCCACCCCCCCTTGTCCCCTTTTTCTTCGCGTTTCCCTTTTTTCTCTTTTCCCTCCTGGGGTTCCAAGCACCCATTGTCTCGCGTCGTTCTTTTCATCCATCCCCTGGAAGCACTGCAACACAACGCCATGGTTGTCCTCGACGGGGTCGATCTCGACCAACTCAACTATGTCGTCGTCGTCCCGTACAATGGTTCGGGATCGACGGGCGGCGACTCGTTGACTGAGAACCTCAACATCTGGTATGAAGTGAGTATTGTCTGGCATCGACTTCTTGGCATCGACTTCTCGGCACTGGCTGACCTTTAGACGGGCGATATTGGCTGGGTGATCACGGCCACGGCCCTCGTCCTGCTCATGATTCCAGGCGTTGGGTGAGTACAACAAGTTCCTTGGCTTCATACAGATCGATCGGCCTTCCTGACTTGGCCCCCAGCTTCTTCTATTCCGGCCTCGCCCGCCGAAAATCTGCCCTCTCCCTCATCTGGCTGTCCGTCATGGCCACCGCCGTCACCACCTTCCAGTGGTTCTTCTGGGGCTACTCGCTCACCTTTTCCCACACGGCTGGCCGTTTCATTGGTGATCTTGCCAACTTCGGCTTCAAGGACGTCCTCGCCCAGCCTTCCGTCGGCTCGTCTCGCATCCCGGACCTGCTCTTCGCCGTCTACCAGGGCATGTTCTCGGCCATCACCGTCGCTCTCGCCACCGGTGCCGTCGCCGAACGCGGCCGCATGCTGCCCTGCGTCATCTTCATGTTCATCTGGGCCACCGTCATCTACGACCCCATCGCCTGCTGGACCTGGAACCCCAGCGGCTGGGTCAACCGCCTCGGTGGCCTCGACTTTGCCGGCGGCACCCCCGTCCACATCGCCTCCGGCACCACCGCCCTCGCCTACTCCATGATGCTGGGCAAGCGTCGCGGCCACGGCACCCACGAGCTCAACTACCGCCCCCACAACGTCACGCACATTGTCATTGGCACCGTCTTTCTCTGGGTCGGCTGGTTCGGCTTCAATGCCGGCTCTGCCCTGTCTGCCAACCTGCGTGCCGTCCTGGCCGCTGTCGTCACCAACCTGGCCGCCTGCGTCGGCGGCATCACTTGGTGTGTCCTCGACTACCGCCTCGAGCGCAAGTGGTCCACTGTCGGCTTCTGCTCGGGTGTCGTGGCCGGCCTCGTGGCCATCACGCCCGGCTCTGGCTTTGTGCCCGTCTGGGCTGCCGTGCCGTATGGTGTGCTCGGTGCCGGTTTTGCCAACTACGGCACGAAGCTCAAGTTTCTGGTGGGTATCGACGACGCCCTCGACATCTTTGCCGTGCACGGCATCGGCGGTCTCGTGGGCAATGTCTGCACGGGCTTCTTTGCCGCCGACTACATTGCCCATCTGGACGGCGTCACCACCATTCCCGGCGGCTGGATCAACCACCACTGGGTGCAGCTGGGCATCCAGCTGGCCGACTCGCTGTCGGGCGGCTGCTACGCCTTTGTGGGCACGTGCCTGATCCTGTTCTTCCTCAACATGATCCCGGGCCTGCACCTGCGTGCGCGCGAGGAGGCCGAGATCCTGGGTATTGACGACGCCGAGATTGGCGAGTTCGCCTACGACTACGTCGAGCTGACGCGCGAGGTCCTCAACGAGACCGACAACGAGAACGGGTCCATGTACTCAAACGAGCCCATGAGCGGCGGACCCCATGGCGGCCTGCACAATGGCTACGCGGCGCCCGAGAAGAACAGTATTCCGCTGCGGGATGCCCGCATGTTTGCCGGGCAGCCGTCGCATGTGCAATGACGGCGACTCTCTGGTTGACGGACGCAGCTGTGTGGGGGCAGAGGCGTGACTATTCCTCCTTTTTCTTTTCCTGACAAGAACCCTCTGACCGGACAAGAACCCTCCCGCAGTTTTGTCAACCAGAGACAGAGCACACCAAGAGAGCCGCATTGCCGACGATGATCTGGAAGGGCCTTTGGCATTTGCTTGCCCAGAGAGGCGAAAGCGGATGCCATCAGCATGGCGTTTTTTTTTTCTTCTTTCCTTTCTGTTTCTTCTTTCTTTCTCTCTCTCTCTTCTGTTTCGTCTTTCCCTTGTTTCTCTTGCTCCTCCTGGCTCGGTGTAATCTCAGGGCGTTGGATCAGATATACGGTCTGTTTAATGTATATATGTATAGAAACGATACCTGTACCATATGAAAACGAAATCATACCCTCAGTCGCCCTTTCCCAGAGTTGCTTTCCAAGTTGCTTTCCAAATTGCATTCCAAGTTGCTTCCCCTTTAGGCAGTTGTCACACTAAGATACTCCATCGATCCTGCCGTCGTGGGGCAGAAGCTTAAGTGCATTTTAGGGGTTTCCGTAATTTCGTCGCCGACTAACAAAGCGCCTTTCAAGAATTCGTTTTTTTTAGTCCTGACTAGGCATCAGCGCTTTCAATGGATTCTTCATTTTCTCATTTTCTCATTTTCTCATTTTCTCATTTTCTCACTTTTTTCATCCCCCCTTTCCCTTCTCACTTATCCCCCTCACGGTCATGTCCTCACCTGGAGAAAAAGCTGCTGTTTTTTCCGAATGGACAATATCAAAAGGCGACGGACTGGAAAGTCGGCCTGAGATATGGAAGAATGAAGACCCAGAAATGATGATCGACGATGATCTCCATCCGGCCGAACGTGAATTCCGCCGCAAGAGCCGAGCCTTTGCCAAGGCGGCTGCACAGAAAAGAGTCGACGAGGACAGACGAAAAGAGCAGAAAAAGAAGACGGAAAGAAGGCTGAAAAGCGGCGATCTTGAGCCAGAGATTTTGAGACCGAAACCGTCCACAAGGCCATCGTCCTCTGCTTCCTCCCCCGTCGGCCGTACAGCCAACACGTCTCAACTCTTTGACAGTCTCTCCTTTTACTACATCCCCAATGCTGAGCTGGGACCACGGAAACTGCGCATTGCCAAGGCTCGTCAGCACGGTGCTCAGTGGGTACAGCAAATTACAAAGGCTACACATGTCATTGTCGACAAGAAGTTGTCGTGGGAGGACATCCAGGTGGTCCTACGGGATGTCGACCGGCCAACAGACGAATCCTGGCCTTTTGTTCTTGTCAACGAAGAGTATCCCCTCGACTGTATCAGCTATCGACGCATTCTCAATCCCGAACAGAGACGTTATTTCATTCGGGGAAGTCCGGAATTTCAGAGCTTCCAAGGAACGAAAACAAAATCTGAACCATTGCCGAGGAATCCTTCCAAGACAAGACGTCTCGAAAACAGGACGATCAAACCAGATAGGCATCGTCGCCGTCTCACTACACCACCATAGAGACAAAGAGATTTGATCACGCGACAGTTGATCTGGTGCGGAAGAGTCCCTGGTGCCCATGTCCATCACCATCAGTGCTGGCACGTGCAAAGATTGGGGTTCGGACCCACTGCGACGTAATACAACATGAATCTCCACCTCACTAACACCGCCAGAAACCAGAAACCCAACCTCGAAAGGGAAATTCGAAAATCGCTCCGGAAACACGCCACTCGCAGCCAAAAAAAAAAGAGAATTAAAAAAAAATTAACACATACCGAGACCCGCCTGCAACATGGCCGCCCTTCCAATCCTGCCGGAAGCGGCTGACGCCCCAGCCACTCTACTGTCGTGGTTTCTCTTTGACGATGACATGCAGACATGGGTGGACGTCAGGCTGAAAGAGCCATTGGCGCGCAGAGACACCACCACCAACGGCAACGGCAACACCACCACCACCACTATCAGCAACGGCAACGGCAGCAGTCTAGCCGCCAGCCTCGGCACTGCTGCCCCTGCCGCTGCCCCTGGCGATCTTACCCTGGTCACCTGGAACGTGGATGCTTTCTCTTCCCTGCCCCAGGCTCGCCTGGCCGGCATTCTCGACGCTGTCCGCAGCCAACAGCCAGAGCCGCACCAACAGCCCGATATTATCTTTTTGCAGGAAGTGTCTCGCTTGGCATTGGAACATCTCCTGCAGGACCCCTGGATTCGCTGTCACTGGTATGTCAGCGATGCCGGTGCAGCCCAATGGGGAGGCGGCGACACCAGTGGATTCTCCACCATGACGCTCGTATCCCGGCGGTTTAGATGGGCTGAGTCTGCTTGTGCCGTTCATTCCACTGGCTCCGCTGGTTCCGCTGGTTCCGCAGGTTCCGCAGGTTCCGCAGGTTCCGCAGGCTTTCCTGTCTTGGGCGCGCTCTGGCGCGTCGATTTTCCGAGCCTCTTTGGTCGGTATGCGATATGCTGCGAGATCCTGACAACCGGACGAGGAAGAGACGAGGTTTCCAACGGTCCCGAGAGTTCCGAGCGTTCCAAGAGCGCGCTAGAAGCGGTTCGTCTCGTCAACGTTCACCTAGACTCGCTCCAGATCCGCCCTAGCAAGCGGCCGCGGCAGCTGCAGATCGTCGCTGATATGCTGCACCGCCGGGGCACAGTGTCTCCGCCAGGAGCGGTTCGGGCACATGGCCTCGTTGCGGGTGACTTCAATCCCGTCCTGCCTGACGAGGACGGTCCTCTGGTGGCTGCCAATGACATGGTTGATGCTTGGGAGTACTTGCATCCGAGGGAGAGCGGTGTGACTTGGGGCATTGATGGAAAGCAACCGTATCCGCCAGCACGGTTAGACAAAGTTGCCGTGGTCGGTCTGGAGCCGGTGGCCATGACGGTGATGCATCCTGGAAACGTCCAGATGGCGCTATGGGACGAAAAGAAGAAGTCTGCTGCGGGCAGCAGTGAACCTCTTCCCTGGAGTGACCATTCGGGGCTGTGGTGCCGTTTTCGGACGACTAACCATTACGACTGAAAGGAAAGAGGAAAAAGGAAGTACGATCTTGGTTGGGTGGAATATTGATTCTAGATGCTTGTGGTCCGGGTGTGGTCATGACGTGACCAAGCTGCAGAGCAGCAGAGCTGCAGAGCTGCAGAGAACCCGTGGTCCCGGCGAGCCGCGCGTTCGCGCGATCTCGTGAATCCCTACGGAGTACAGCGTCGAGACATTCCGCATGTCAAACTACTGTCGGTGGCTTAGCCAAGTCAGGCTGGGCGGCATGGCGTGGTTATAGAACGCTCAGATAGGAGCCGAAGAGGCGCCGAGAATCTCCCGAGTCAAAAGACAGCAAGAACATACGCTTGGATATAATTCCAATGACCAATTCCAGACTGGTTCAACCAATGATGCATAAATATATTGCCGTGACAACTGCGAATGAACTAACCAAACAGTGATACCAATCTTGTTCTCTTGTCTTTTCCATTTTGCCTCTTTTCTCCTCATACCGCCATGGGAAAGTGGTTGTCGTTCAACAGGCTGGTGCTGGCCACAAAGCTGAAGCCACCAAACGGATCGTCCTTGAAGCTGCCACCGACGCTGTTGCGATGACCATCGGGTCCGACTGTACCGCCCGGACTGACGCCCGTCCCAAAGTTGAAGCGGCCACCGGCCGTCGTGGTGACGGGTGTCATGGGCAGTTCTGTGAACTCGGGAGCGAAGTTCTCGGCCAACTCGGGATCGGTGATGACCGGCTGGATGGGAGGCTCAAGCTCGCGGGCAGCCAGACGTTTCCAGTCGATCTTGCGGAAGAAACGGTGTTTCTGCATCGTCACCAGGTCCTTGGGCATGTTGCTACCCAGACGCTTACGAGGGTTCTTTTGCAACAGGCGTGTAAGCAGGTCCTTGGCGTCGGGACTTAAAAAGTACGGCAATGCAAGACGCTGGCGCACAATGTTTTCCTGGATTTTGGCGTTGTTGCGGCCGCGAAAGGGCGGATTGCCCGTCAACAAATCATAGCCAAGAGCGCCAAAGGACCACCAGTCGACAGCACTACCGTACTTTTGGCCCTGCACCACCTCGGGCGCCATGTACTCGACCGTGCCGAGGATGGAGTGACAGCAGGCACCCGCCGTGCTGTCACCATCGCCCTCTCCCTCGCCCGGCAGAGCTACTTTGGACAGGCCAAAGTCGGTCAGAAGCAGGTGACCCTCAGCGTCCAGTAGACAGTTCTCGGGCTTGAGATCGCGGTAGACGACACCCAGGGTATCGTGCAGGTGCGACAGGGCCAGGACCATCTCGGCCATGTAAAAGGCAGTGGTGGGTTCGCTGAACATGCGCTCCGAGCTCAGATGCGTAAACAGTTCACCGCCCTGGCCGTATTCGAGGATCAGGTACAGCTTTTCGTGGTCCTGGAAGGCATAGTACAGCTTGACGACAAAGGGATGGCGGTTGACCGACTCGAGGATCTGCCGTTCCGTCTTGGTCTGCTCGATGAGCTTCTTGTGCACCACCAGCGAGGCCTTCTTGAACTGCTTCTGTGCGTACAGCCGTCCGGTGGCCGTCTGCTTGACCAGCAGCACGGTGCCGTAAGAGCCTTTGCCGAGACACCGCAGCGGCTCAAAGTCTTCGGCCGTGATCTTCTTGGGAGGGCCACTCTTGTCGTCGACGACCTCGGCGACCTCGGCAGCAGACTCGCGCAGACTCGTTCCTGTCGTGACGTCAAAGTCGGCAAGCGGGTCGTGGGGGTCGTCGTGAAGATCACGGCGATCGTGGAGATCGTGGAGATCATGGAGGTCGTGGCTATCGTGGCTGATGGTGGCCGTGCCGTTGTGGCGGTCGGATGCAAATGCAGATGCAGATGCAGATGCAGGGTGGCTATGGCCAGTGGCCAGACTGTCTTCTGCAGTCCAGCGGGCCCCCTCAGCCACGCTCTCGCTGATGAACTCGTTCTCGAGCTGGATCACATAGCTCGTGGTGTCGTTGCGACCGCCGTTGCCAGTCGTGTCGCCGGCTTCGTCGCTGCTCGCCGCGCTGGACACGCCGTCATGGCTGCAGCTGCGGCTCATGCTGGCAGTGGCTGTCATGGTCGTGGTGACTGTGTGGAGTGGCTGGCGGCGAGCGCCACGGCCTGTGATGCTAGGAGCGGGCGAGCTGGCCCGCGACGAGGCGGCCGAAGTGTCGAGACTGAGCGGTTCGAGTTGCATGCGCAGCTTGGCGATGCCGCTGATGGCAGGTGAGCCAGAGGGCCGCAGGACAGGGCTGCAGTTGGCACTGACGACGTCGTCGAGGGCGGCGAGGCGTTGACGACGGCCACGGCGGCTGGGCGTGCCTGTAGCCGTGTTGGTGCCCGTGTTGGTGCCCGTATTGGTGCCCATGCTGCCATAGTCGCTGTCGTCTTCATCACCAGATGTCACCGGCGTGCCGTGGAAGCCGCGCACGGTAGTCCGGGCCGGCAGAGGAGCGTTCATAGTGTATAGTAGAGGAGAGCAAAAAGAAGGAGAGTGGAAGCAGGCCGGTGAAGAAGACAACGACTCGTTCAAGGCTCACCCCGACGGCGTTCGGCGTCGCAGCGCGCTTCAGAAGACAGGTTTCGAAGAAGTCTCTGGGAGTTGGGGTTACGCATCTGGGACGAGAAGAAGGCAGTCGAATTGTCGGACGATGAGCCTGAAAAATGCATTGGGTGCGTTCAGGGAGAACAGAGAGAGAGGGTAGCCGGTCGAAATCGGTCGTTGTGTGGTGTAAGAAGGCAGAGAAGAAAGAGAAGGCATTCCGAGAAAAACAAAAAAAATATTAAAAAAAATATTAAAAAAGTATTAAAAAAAATTACTCCGTAAATGGGTGGCAAATGCACAGCACGAAAACAGCCTAGCCGACCCACTGACAGCCCTGTAGCCGGCGCGCCACAGCGTCCGTCATTGGTTCCTTTCGGCTGACCGCAAATAGGGACGGACCTTTTACAGGCCAATAAGCAGTCACGTGCACGGAGTTCGGACTGCGACGTAGCAACTGCCACCTCAGCGTAGTATTTTACCCTGTACTTTTGTGTAGCATGCTTCCGCTGACGGGTCAGACCGCAACTGTATCTGATAGATGTGCCTGAAATGTAGGGAGTACGGAGTCCGGAGTCCGGAGTATTGTGGTGATGGATTTGCATTGAGTTTACTCCCGTCTCGTTCTCCTAAAAAACTCAAATATACCTTCCAAACCCATCAAAACAGTCGGTACACACAAACAGACCGTTCTTCCCCAAAAACTCCAGATCTCGAGTAGAAAATAATAGGTGACGATGAAAACACACGAGGATAAAGAAAGCTATCATCATTTTTGGGGGACCAAAATACCGAAAAAGGTGAGAGGAACAGGGACAATAGAGCCGGACGAGAAAAGAAAATAAACAAGGGCGTCGACCGCCAAAATAAAACAAGGCAGTGTAGGCAGTGTAACAAGACAGTGCAGCAATGCAGCAGTGAAACAATGAGGCAGTATGCTCTCTTCGCCAATCAATCACGTCCGGTGCTTCTCGTTCTCTAAAAGCAAGCCACCGCGTCAGTAAGGGGTTCAAAACATGCAGTCTCCAGGACTTCTTCCTCTAGAATCGCCTTACCCAGGCGTGAGTAGAGCATGTACAGCGCCATGCGGTTGCACTCTTCCGTGCCCGTAATCGTCACGAGGCGCTCGTTGCTGTTGTCCTGCGGCTCGTTGATCTTGATCACACTGCCCGACACCTGTCGAATCTCGTTGATCTTCTGGCCGCCCTTGCCGATAATGGCACCGACCATGTCGTTCGGAATGTAAATCTGCTGCGTCAGTGGCGCCCCAGGCATCGCCGGGTGTCCACTGGGACCACCAGCATGCGCCGGCTGGCCAACATGCGGCCCGTGAGGCTGCGGACCGTGATGCGGCGCACTGTGGTGCGGAAGCTGCGGCGCTCCGTAGCTGCCGGCCGCCTGGGCACCGTACATGGGCACCGCCGGACCGGGACCGTGGGCCATCGGAGGTCCGTAGGGAGCATAGCCCTGAGGAGGCATCTGGACACGCGGGTCCGGACGACGGTTGTAGTTCTCGCTGCGGCCAAAGTTGCCGCCCGCAGGCTGCGGCAGGTACGGCACGACCTGCATGCCGCCGGGCACGACGCCCACCGGACCACCAGAACGAGCTGCATAGGCCGAGGCAGACGGGCCTCCGAAGCGTTCATTCAGCTGCTCCAGTAGCGTGCTACCCACATAATAAGTGGCAATGTGAACAGCGTCAGCAACGCCCATAACAACAAGAGAGCGTTCCGAAGAGAGGGGGAGACACGAGTCCGAAGCGTTCAGACGCGCTCCCGACGCTTCCTGGATCTCCTTGATGCGTGCACCGCCCTTGCCAATGATGGAGCCGATCAAAATGTGTGGGATCAAAAGTCGAAGAGGGTACGTCTTGGAGTGAGCATTGGATGCCTCCAGCAGGGGCTCGTTGTTGAGCGTACGGATGATGAGGCCAAAAGCCTGTGCTTGTTAGGGAAAAGAGAGCAGGCAATAAAAGGCAGAAAAAAAAGGCAGAAAAAAAAGAAGAAAAAAAAGAAGAAAAAACCAAAGACAAATGTACCTTGGCGACGGCATCCACGACACCGCTGACAGTGAGAATACGTTCCACGGCACCCTTCTGGTAGTCGCTGACAGTGCACTTGGCGTTGGACATTTGGCGAATCTTGGAAACGTTCTCGCCACCTTTGCCAATAATGGTGGCAGCTTCGGGGCTCGAAATAACCGCCCGGATGTGAATCCACGAAGTCTCGTCGTGGGCGTTGGTCGTGGCGGGCTGGATCTGAGCCGTGGTGCTGCTGGCCGTGCTGGCAATGGCCTTGGTCTCCGTAGTATCTTCGGTCGGCGTGGTGGCAGCGTCGCCGTTCTTGGTCTCCTTCTTCACACCGTTGGTGCCAGACGTGCCGTTCGAGTCAATGGGCACGGGCGGAATAGCCGGAAGACCGTTGCTCTCCTTGCGGACCTCACCCTCGTTCCGCACAACCTTGTCGAGAGCTGGACGCTTGGCCTCGGGCTGATCGCCGGTGCGAGACGGAGAAGAAACCTCCTCGAGAGGACGCTTCGTCGATGTGTGCTGCGGAGAAGCCGACATTTTGTCTTTTTGTTGTCACGTTGTTTTTGGTGTTGCAATAGCAATGAAAAGAAGCGTTTCTGCTTCTTCGGTTTTCTCTTGGAAAGTCGTAATTAAATTGAAAAGATATCTCACGCCTATCTACACCTTGTGTTTCGCAAAGAAAACGGGCAGGTGTAGTGGCGGGTCGGGGTCGGGGTCGGATGGAATAGGGCAGAGCTAGGCAAAGGCTGTGCAGTAGAAACGCGGAGGTATACAGCCAAGAAAGCAGCGGGCCGCTGGGAAAAAAAGGATGCCGCGTTTTTGGGGGTGGCGGAGAGGCGGTTTTCGTGGGTTGAAAGGACGGTTCGTGTAGTGACCAAAGGACAAAAAAAGCTTGACTTTTCTTTCTGGCAGGTGGGCGGGAGGAGAGCGAGAGGAGAGCGAGAGGAAAGCGAGACGAGGAGCGAGAACCCAATATAAAGTGAGGAGGGAGGTGACAAGAAATGTGAGAAGAAGGTGACGATGATGGTGGATGAGCGCGAAGAGATGATCGAAAGGAAAGGGCAGCAGGAATAATCAAGAGAGAAAAATGCCTCTTTTCTCAAACCTCTTGTCCGTTTCCAGCTGTGCTCACGACAAAAAAAAGTCGACAGTCGAAGCCAACAGCTTACCCAAAGGCGTCAACTGAATCTCAAGTTGATGCCGCCTTTTCTTTTTTCCTTCCTGACAGAAACCTACTACTTCTGCAGCCAGCGCGAGTGGGTTACGGCGGTCAAATAGACGGAGGAGTTGTCGGCCCGAGGGAGAATCCGAAGGGAAAGATGGCAGAAAAAAAAGAGAGAGAAAGAGGCAAACAGGGGGGGAGGAAAAAAGAAGGTCCACGAAATAGGAGGCAAAAAGGGCAAACGAAGAGGGTAAAAAAAAGAAGGGGATGACAAAGGTTTGGGAATGCAGCAGAACACGTAAAACGAAAAACCCGCTGGTCGGAATTGGATACAGGGGACGAGTTATGCAAGGGATAAAACGCTCTCCTGCAAGGAGGACAACGATCGGGAAAGGACACGAGATGTCTCGAAATGGGGATGGAGGTTGAAATGGGTGGGGATGAGGAGGCAAAGAAAAGGGCGGCTTTTGGATGAAACCTGTGCGATCCTTTTATTAGTAATTTTAGGTATTCCATTCTGGCCAATGAGGATTGAGAATATGCTATGTTCTCCACACGGTATCGATTTGCGAGAAAACACTGGATATAAGCACCGTGTACGCCCAACGGCAGCTAGACGCGTTAGCGCATGGCAGTTACGGCCGGTGTTTTCTTAGCACAACCAACTGCAACGCCGTGTACCCCCGCACTTTACGCGTCGTTGGCTTCAACGACGACGATACACGGCGAGACACGACGAGACTGATGTACGCGACAATGTCTGAGCGACACGAATGGAAGAATGTGTGACGGTGTCATGTAGCACAGTCTGAAACATTGCATCCAGCCATCCGACACAGACGGCAACCGACAGTATTGGCAGTACAGAGTACTCGTATCGACAGCATCGACAGCATCGACGAGACCAAAGTCTTTTTCAGATATCAGACCAGACCGGACAGCGACGCCCCGGCTATCTCTGCTCCGAGCACGATTCCCGGTCTCTGACAGATCTTGCAGATCACCAGGCCACGGCCAAACACTACCAGGGCTCCCTGGCGAGAAACACGCCACAGCGCATAAACTTGACTGAGTGGCCTGGATCGTCTCGTCTTGTCTCGCCAACAGAAACACTTCCGGCTGCCTAGCAGAACATGGAGCACGCTGCTCACCCTACCACAGACGACCCGGTGCACCAGGCACACGTGGATCGGTCCATCAAAGAGCTGCAGCGCAAGATTTCCGACAGCGAGGATATCCTAGCTGAGGTACTTCTCTCTTCTCTCTTTCTCTCTTTCTCTCTTTCTCTCTTTCTCTCTTTCTCTCTTTCCCTCTTCTCTTCTCTTCGCTGACCCCCAGCTGCGCCGGACTGCAGGTCCTATGCCGGCGTCGCCCGCCGCTTCGCTGGCCATTGTCCAGGCCGGCTATGAACACGCCGCCCGGGCAGAGCCGTTTCTACCCTTTATCGACTCTGTCCTGCCGGCCCTCTTGGCCCTGCGCAAGACGCACCAGGTCGTGACCGAGTCGCAAGCCGGCACGGCTGCCCAAGAGCAGTCTCTCGATGCCATCCGCCGGCGACTGGCCGTCGACAAGGCCCGCCTCGACGACCACCGGGCGCTGCAGAGCGCGCTTGAGGCCCGGCTGGCTGCGCTGCGCAGCGGGCGAGACGCCCGGCGTGACACTACGCCTGCTCAGCGGCGGCGGGAGAAGCTGGAGGCGCTGCGGGCGCAGCAGGATCACTACGACAGCGATACGTCGGCGCTGCTGCGAGCACTCAAGACGTTTATCCACGACCGGCTGGGGGCCATGTTGGCAGCCGAAGAGCTAGGCGGGCCTGTGGTCGGCGACATGATCGACGTGCAGACAGAGGAGCTGGCCGCAGGATTCAGTGCACAAGGGAAGCCAAGAAAAACAAGTGCCCAACCAAACGCGAAGAAGGATGCCAAGCGGCAGCGGCGCATCGACGAGATTTGGGGCCGGGGAGATCGGGACCAAGAGAATGAAAACGAAAACGGAAACGAAAACGAAGACGAGGACGAAGAAGAGGCCAACGAACGAGACGAGTCCACGGCGGCAGGTGCCGAGATGCAGGAACTCACAGAACAGCTGCTGAATGCACTGGCAGAAGCGGACGGCGACAGCTCGGCAGCTTATGTGACTCTGGCCCGGGAATCAGCAGCAGCACGGTTCCTGGTACGGTCCAAGGTGGCCCAGTTTCACCCACGCGATGCCACGAAGCTGCGGCTGATCGACTTTGGCCGAGAGCTCGAGGACTGAGTCGACAGTCGACAGTCGACGAAACGGGAAATGTGATATTCACGTGACCTTCGCGTTCTCGTCCCTGACAGTGAAGCTCATTCTTCTACATGATCCGCACCACGGTTCAAACAGTACGGACTGCCTTGTTTTTACAGAACGATCTGGAATCGCACGAGGCAAACCCAATGGATTGGACCATTTTTTGCATATAGTGTAATATCAGCAAGATATGGAGTTCTCCGTAGTCGGTGAGTTCGCAGCAAGACAAGGCACCAGGCCCTGCAGATGGCATCTCTTTATTTGCATCCCCTGTCAATCCTATTTGATGGAAACCTGCCAGAAAAACTTGGCATGCTTGCTCGTACGGAGCATTGCTTACTGTACGCCCAACACCCTGTTATCTTACGTCGAAATGACTGGAAAAAAGGCACAGCAGACAACAGCCAAGTATACGATATAAATTCTACTCTTGCTCAATGATCCGCGAATATGTTCGGGAAGAACATTCCTTCCATGAACAATGACGTGATGAAAACAGGCTCATGCCTGCTCCACGACATGAATGCATTGCCATGTCGTTTGAATGATCGCCACCTTTCACTACAACCTGCCCCATAATTCCTACGACTTGGGCATCTCAAGTTTTGTACGGAGTACGAAGCACTCGTACCGTAGCACTTTGACAAATATCTGTACTCCGTACTCCGTATTCGTCGTACCTTATCGTACGCGTACGTGAAGATTCCTTCTCTTTTCCTCACCTCTCATTTCTCATTCTCATTTCTCACTATCCTATCTCTCATTCTTTTACGAAATCGCCGCGTATGTCGTACGTTTTGATTTCCGGTCTTCCGCTCCCAACGCCTCAGCCGACTGTTGGTCTGCCTGCCGATGCCGTCTGCGGGAATACTCCGTACGCATTCGACTCAATCGTACAGGGGTAAAAACAAGGTGGGCTCCCTGGCAAACTAAAGAAAGGGGGTGGAGATGTCTTGTCTGCCCCACGAAGCGGTAAGAAAAGAAAAAGCTACTCCATACGCTCATCTCCTTTTGGTGGAGCAACAATGGGGAACGCTGTTAGGCCGTCAGAGAGGCTGGATTGGCAGAAGCGCTCCCGTTGCTTTATGCAAGCTTAAACCGGCTATGACGTCGGCAGTAATATTATACAGGGCGCGTGAGTTGCCCAGTACGACGTGCGCGGTGCACTACCCCATGCTGAAACCGAGCCTAACATAACATTAACATCGTCACTGAGGCACAGCAGCCTCCCTTGCCAGATAATATGAATGATCTGCAGGCGACAGTGCAGCAACCATAAGTGTGACGGTGACGGCGACAATAGACGAGTGGGCAAGTGACACACATCTCCCCGATTTGGTCAAGCTGAAATAACGACGTGCCAGAAAAGCCTACCCGTGGACCCAAAAGAAGGGGGTCAGGAACGAAGAAGTTTCTGTTCAGAGCACAAGCACAAGGCCCTGGAATGCAGTAAGCAGGGTATAGAATCAAGCCCAAGCTGGGGGGTCCCAAAATGGCAACGATCCGACTTGTGCAAGTGTCCGCGATGCTTTCTCTACATGCAGTCGGCGGAGGGAGATGAAGAGCGCCCAGCAGATCCCGATCCGGGATAGATCGGCTCTCTTTGCTGTCCATTCTGAGCGACAACCATCCCAGGGGGCTGGTCCACCTCCTTTCTGTGCTCTGTACTCTTGAGAAGCAGCAATTCCGGGAGGATATTCCCGAGGATCAACGTGCTGCAATACGAGTACTAGATACAGAATACGGCGTGTGAGTGACCTCGTTACGGGACATTCCGTATTGAACGACGCTGTGCCAAGTTTGCTCTCAGACTCCCGGGCCGCTGTTACCCTTTACCCGGCGGTCGGACAGCACTCAATGCTCGTGGCCCATTCTCCATTCTCCATCCTCCATCCTCCATCCTCCATCCTCCTTACAGGGCTGGAGACAACCCAACTGTGGTTCCGGGTTGCTTTGTCAGAACACGAATAAGGTATTGGGATGAGGTCCACATGGGTCCAATCGGTGTGCTCGTGGAACAACTGGGGACGGTACTTGTTTTGGGGCAGCTGAAGTCAATCTCTTGTTGCGGTCGGCGTACTCCGTACTGGCAGTGACCTCCATACGAGCAGGCCAAGCAACGAATGGGCTCTCCTATTCTTGTGTCTCATCGTCCCGCTTGGCGTCAAAAAAAGACAGCTCTTACCCACGGCATAGGACCCTAACAGAACAGTTACGTGTACGAGTACAACGAAACAGTTGCCCGACAAGACTGTTGTATTGTCTGGCTTATTCTTAACCGAAAGTACTTGTACTCCGTAATCCAATGGCCTAATTACGCGAGGCCTCCATACAGAATAGCTCTGACTCCGGAACGGTTGTTCCGTATGATGTGATTTTTCATAAAATATCATGGCTACGCAAATCTCTGATTTACCTGTACCCTGTAAGAGTACGGAGCACGGAGTACGAATACTCGTATCTTACTCCGGTACTACTACTCCGTACTCCGTACTCGTACTCCTTTCGAGTGCCTACCCTACTCGTATGGAGCCGGTGGGGTGCCACTTGCTTCCACTCTCCTTCTCCTGGGCCTGCTGGACCACCTTCCTGCATGCCCGAATGAAGAGCAACAACACAACCAGGATGGAGCACTCAAGGACCATTGGATCATGACATCAGAATCCACTCCCCCCTGGCTGGCACTGGAAATCTTGGCCATGGCCATGGCGCCCCTCTCCCTTTGTCAACCTCTCTTCTCGAATATATAAACCGGCTGTCCATCCTGTCTGCCATGCATTTTCCTTTTCCTCACCATCAGCATTCCAACTCCCATCCATTCATTACTGCATTTCCAACTCTTACATTCCTTTTCAGGCAATTCAATTCACCCTCCTTCTTTTAATACTTCACTAATTCCTCGGAATACCAATCCCTAATCCTTCACAATGAAGTTCTCCATCTTCGCCAGTGTTGCCACCCTCGCCGCCAGCGTCTTCGCTGCCCCGGTCGCTGAGGTCAAGCGCGATGAGCTTGTTGCCACTCTTGAGACCAAGATCACCACCGCTGTCACCCAGGTCACGGCCATCAGTGAGTTGATCCTTTTTCACTCTTACTCTACATGCACTAACCTCCTATAGCCACCCAGGTCAAGACCCTCGTTGCTGCCGGCTCCACCGATGTCTCCACTGTCACCAGCGGCCTGCTTGAGCTCAACGTCACCCTGACTGCCGTCCTTGACGTCATGGTCGACCTCGACATCGATGTCGGTGCTGATGTGACTGCTCTCGTCAGCGGCCTTCTGGGCACCATTGGTGTCACTGCTGTTACCACCGTTTCTGGCCTGCTCCACGACCTCGAGGCTGCTGTCGGTCTTCTGCTCCAGGAGCTGAGCGGCGCCACCGACCTCACTGGCGATCTGACTGTTGTCAACGGCCTTGTCACCAAGGTCACTGGCGGCCTCCTGTCCCTCAACCTGCTCGGCGACGTCTCCAACATCGTTGCCCTCCTCGTCGGCGTCCTGTCCCTCCTGACCCAGCTGCCCATTATCGGCAGCGTCGTCAGTGGCCTCCTCGTGATCCTGTAAATTCCTTCGTCACCGGACAGCTTCGTTCTTACGACCTTGACAAGCGAATAACGGGAATCTGATTTTGTGGCATTGACTCTGCATGCTTCTGACGCGGTCATGTAACAGGATTGTTGGGGGTTTCTGTTCTTAGATTTTAGTGATTTTAATAACCTTCCATTGTCGCTGACTCGAGTAGCATTGGTAATATAGTGGACTTTGGAAAATTTTTGATTTTTGCAGCATTTTGAATTTAATTGTTCCTCTTAAGTAAAGCCTTTCTTTTCGATCAACGATTTTTAGATAGTATTTTTGATATCGGTCAACGATGTTTTTATAGAATAGACTTGAATCAATCAACGATCCTTGTATTTGTGAAAAATAGATAAATTTCTTGGTAGAGCCTGCTCTACGAACACTTGTTTCCTTGAATCGCCTTCTTGTCAGAGGAGGAGGGGACGCAGTAGAGGCATGGGTGCACACTGGGAGTGCTCTTGCATGCACAAACATAACGGCGTTCCTGTTTGACCTGAACATTGCTCGAGCGATTCAACATGTTCAGACCAAACTTGGTCTTGGCCTTGGAGGAAATATCCGTTATCTTCCTCTCGCGCTCCTTCTTTGCCTCCTGACGTTTGTTACGTTTGATGCGGCTTGACCACATTTCATGCCAATAGTCAAGCTCCTTGGTCTTATTGTTGGCATTCATAATACGCCGAATCTCTCGGGGAGTAGCAACTTCTATCTCCTCCTCGGAAAGATTGTTGTCGCGAAACTCCATGCGAGATACTTTCTGTAAGTAAAGTCTCATACCCCTCCTCCAGAGCCCGCAAGCTATTCTCGGACCGTCCAGCATCTCTTCTGGCTCGTCCATGTGCAAGGAGGGCGGCACAATCTTCCCCTCGAGATACATTAGCGCTATGACATTGCATTGAGGGGGGGGCCGAGAGGAGACCGAATCAGAGGAGACGCAAGACATGATTTTTAGCTTGAGGGGGTAGACTTACCTTTCCAGGGGGGACGAATGAAAATGAAATCAAACAGGTGTGAAATAATGCAGAATACAGGATGGGTACAGTACAGGAATGGCAAGGGAATAAACAGAACAGAAAACTTGCGGTAGACAAATACTGGGTTGAAGCAAGACGGCGAGCGATGATAACCAAGATGATTTTTCAAACACCAGGCTCATCCGTCTGCTAGAACTTGCAGTATTCGTTGGAAAAGACAAAAAGAGATAAGTGTTTAAAAAAGAGGGAAAACTCGAAATTTGGAGTTGGAGAGATTTCGCATTCTTATATAATAAAATACAGATGAACATCATAATTGTATTTTTAAATGTGAACATATCATTTTATTTCTGAACATGAATACAATTTGTTTCCATTGTTTAGTAAAGTCAAATACAAGGCTTTGTTGTATAATCTTTGAATATTACTGGGCAAAGCAATGTTCATTGTTTTAATTTTATAGAAATAATGAACAAAGAATAAACAACGTGATCACTTAACCTCTAACTGAATTCATGTTCATTGAACATTACATCTGTTCAAGGCTGTTTCCACAAAGTATAAATACCTGGCCACAGTTCCTAGTTATGAAAATATTGTTACACTATACGACATCTCAACACCACAAAACTCTGACTGGATCATCTAGTCTGAGTTTTTCCGACAACCCATCTTGAGTCAGACAATCAACTCTCCCAACATGGCGGCGACAGGCTGCTTTTGCCTGGAATATTGCTGCAGATGCAGGAAGAAGTTGACGGTCTGCAACCGCAAGCACTGCTTTCATACGAGGGACCAAGAGGTTGTACTCTACACAAAACCCTGCCTGGATTGCTACCCCCTTGCAATGAAGGAGCATGGGAAGCCTATGAGGGAGGTCCTGGGCGACATTCACCCAGAGCACAAGGCATGGGGCGATCGTCCTTACTACTGTACCTTTGGGGGGGAACCCTTCGTTCCGGGGGAAATCCCTACTATTCCAACAGTAGAGGAGGTGATCAAGTTCCGAAAGGATCAGGCCATTCGATACGAGGCACGGTTCTACCCAACGGAGTCGGACCCCGAGATAAATGTGTTGTCTTCTGATCCCAAGGAGTCTCCTCCCAAGGAGTTGTATTCTGATTACGCGAACTACTACCCTCCCAAGGAGTTGTACTCTGATTACGCGGAATACTATCTTCCCAAGGAGTTGTATTCTGCTTACGCGGGTTCCAAGGAGTCATCCCACCACAGAGAGTCTCGTTCCAAAGAATCTCGTTCCAAGGAGTCATCCGATCATGTGAAGTCTTCCCGCTCCAAAGAGTCATCTCGCTCCAAGGAATCTCGTTCCAAGGAGTCATCTTCTTACCACAAGGAGTCTCGTTCCAAGGAGCCGTCTTCTTATCATAAGGAGTCTTCCCGCTCCAAGGAACCGCCTTATCACAAGGAGTCTCGTTCCAAGGAGCCGTCTTACCACAAGGAGTCTCGTTCCAAGGAATCGTCCTCCCGTCCAAAGGAGTCACGTCCTAAGGAGTCTTCCTACCTCAAAGAGTACTCTCATTCCAAAGAATCATCTCGTCTCAAGGAGTCGTCTCATCGCCCCAAGGAGTCGTCTCATCGTCCCAAGGAACCATCCCCCCTTCACAAGGAGGTGTCTTACTCCAAGGAGCCATCCCGCTCCAAGGAGTCGTCTCGTTCTGAGTCGTCTCACAAAGATAGGTCTTCCTACTCCAATGACAAGTCTCACTCTGAGGACAGGTCTCATCACAGGGAAAAGTCTGACTCCAAGGACAAGTCCACTCACTCCGCGAGCCGCCATGGCCACAGCAACAGCTTGCCATCCTGCTTCAAGTTGCACAAACGCAACCCAAGCTCCTCTACTGACACTCCCAAGTCTTCGCGAACGAACTCCGGCAGCTCTAGCAAGTCGACTCGTAACCGAAGCGCGAGCATTCCAAAATGGATTCCGAATATTTTGGGACACAACAATGAGAGTGAAGCGTCGTTTGTGTGCCAGGATGCAGCTCGGATTGAGAGCCTGCCACCCCGGTACTAAATGATAGTCGAGACGATCCAACGAACAGAAAATAAAACCAAAGAACCAAAAACCAAAAAAAACCCAAAACCAAAACAAACACACTCCAAAACAAACATAAGGCAGGTCCTTATAGTGGCTGGACCACAAACAAGGTTGGCCCTTGACAAAATAAACCCAAAAGTCGCTGTGCGACGACATATTATATAGGCTGGTCCAATATAAAATCTTAAAAACTTGATATTGTGCAAACTATGCTATTCTAGAAGGCTGTGACATGTAATGGATGACTTCTGTAGTAATTTCGTAAAGCAAAGCGGCGCATATAACAGCAGCGCTTGCATGCCGTAGTTGTTGCCTGTTGGCATAACGTGTTCTCCTTTCGGGAGTGCGTGTTGACGTGTCCTTTGGACAAGGAGGATGGATTGGTAAGGTAGGAGGAAGAAAAGGGGACTGTGCTGGATGAACGCTTTTTCTCACCTCCTACTCGGCTTTGCCGTTCGCGGCCTGCTTGGACGCCCGGAATTTGGCCATCTCTTTTTGCACATCGCGTTCGACGCGGCCGCGCAGTTCCTGGCGGTAGCCAAAGGCGAACAGCATCTCGAGCCAGACAAATAGCGGAGCCATGAAGATGGCCTGGAAGAGGTTGTCTAGCAGGGCCGGGGCCCGACGCTCGTATTTTCCGTGGCCGATGAACTGCAGGATCCAGCAGACGATGTGGGTAGCCGCGGCGTAGGTGGTGAGCGTGTAGGTGTCGTAGTGAGCAAAGGCGTAGTTGCCGATGGCGGCGGAGGTGAGGCAGATGAGGGACAAGGCGGTGCCAGCAACGGGCTCGAGCAGCACGTAGAGACTGCCCCAGGTCAGTGCGGCCAATGTGCAGAGGTTGAGCGGCAGGTTCGGCAGGGTGAGCCAGGAGGGTAAGGGGATGAGCGTGGGAGAGTTGGCAGCCTGGAGGTTAGCGATCTGGGAGTCTGTTCACATTCATTCGCTCTCCTTCAAACTCACCATCCAGAAGCCAGTGACGAGAATGATGGGCACACACACCATGTGGATGTGCTTGTTGGTCTTGTCATGGTGATAGGCGCCGTACTGGAAGGTTAGCCGGTGTCAGTCAAAGAGGGAAAATAAGACAAGACTCACAAAAACGAGATGTCTCTCCAGGTCGAGCGACATGTTGGCAATGTCTCCGGTGTCGGAGAAGGAGAAGACGGGAAAACAAGGACGACGAGAAGAAAGGAGAGACAAAGGAACACAAGGACGGAAAGAGAGCGGCGCTGCCGGAGCGGGTGTGAGGAGGTCCGTCTACTCTATCGAGAGCCTCTACGGCGACGAGTCGATCATGGATGAGCGGCGGGAGACGGAGAGGCCCGGCAGATGTCAGTGGACGGGCGGGATAGTCTTGTTGTCTGCGTGCTTGGCCGGCGTAATGCTGTTTCACGCTCGCATGATTGGCGTCGGCCGGTTTTTAACGGGCGCGTCCAGCTGTGTGGAGCAAGCTCGGTGTCGAAGCTGCGCGAGCAGACAGGGGGTTGAAGAATCAGAAATTAGTCAGCTGATGTTCGAGAGAAGTGAAAATAATGGAGTACGGAGTACGGAGACTACGAGTAGATTAATTAGTCAGCACGCGCGTATACACGTGACCAAGCACTTTCTTTTCAACAAGAAGCAACGAGCAAACGGCGAATCTTGTGACAGAACACTGCAAACAAAAGCGAAAAACCCTCGTCGAATCCTTTCGAGTTTGGCTGGACACCTTGCCACACCTGCGCTAGCCACAACAACCCCGTGGGAGCTGCCTGACAGCTCTCACCTTCGCCACGATGATCCATCCATCGCGTCTCGCTTATGTGGAAGACGCTGAAGATGAGGTAGGATGAAGACATCTTTTGCTACTGGGACAGACAAAGAAATTGACACTGAGTGAACCATAGGACCGGCGCGGACGTGTTGATCTAGCCAGTGTCCGTAAGTCTGACAGTGTCTCACCTCTCCTGTCCCCTACCTCTTCTCACCTTTTTGCAGCCCTCGAACATGACTACGAACTTCCTGTGACGGCGTCTGGAATCGCCCCCGAAAAGGCGTCCGAGCTTCTGGCCCAGCTGGCCCGCAAGAAGATCGCCGCTACGATTGCCGTGCCCAAGGAAGATGCCAAGGTCCGCGAAAAGCTGCGGGAGCTCGGCGAGCCCGTGACGTTCTTTGGCGAAGGAGCGCCCGAGCGCAAGGCCCGTCTGCGGGAACTGTTGGCCTATGCAGCCGAACGAGCAGCCGCCGAGGATGTCGAGATGGCCGATGCAGCCGGCGGCGGCGGAGCGGGTGTGGGTAGCAGCGCCGAAGAAAGCGGCGAGGAAGAAGCGGCTACTGTGGAAGAATTTTATACGCATGGACCGACAGGACTGTTGGAAGCCCGGACGGCGCTCGTGCACTATTCGCTGCCGCGGACGGGTCGCCAGCTGGCTCTGCAGCGGGCCGAGTGCAAGATCCCGCTGCGGACACACGTGCGGTTCCGGGACGAGGTCAAGGAACGGCTGCGTGGCTTCGAGCTGCAGGGCAGTCAGCCGGTGGGTGACCGCAACATCAGCATGACACGACTGTCGCCGAACGGTAAGTTCGTGGCCGCCGGAAACTTTGGCGGATCGCTGGGCTTGTACGGCGTACCGAACCTCGAGCTCGTGCAGAGTCTGCGGGGCCACACGAGCAAGATCAGCGGCATCTCGTGGTTTCCGGGAGCCACGTTGCCAGAGTCGGGCGTGGCGCCGACGGCCGTCAACCTGGCGTCTGGTGGTGCCGAAGGCCAGGTGCATCTGTGGTCGCTGCAGCAGGACACGCCGCTGGTGACGCTCAGTGGCCATACACAGCGGGTGTGTCGTGTCGAGTTCCACCCGTCGGGCGCGTACCTGGCATCGGCCTCGGAGGACTCGACGTGGCGGCTGTGGGATGTGGCGACGAGCACGGAACTGCTGCGCCAGGAAGGCCATTCGCGCGGTGTGTATGCCGTCAGTTTCAACACCAACGGCTCGCTCGTGGCCAGTGCCGGTCTCGACAGTCTTGGACGTGTCTGGGATCTGCGGTCGGGCCGAACGGTCATGATTTTGGATGGCCACCTCGACGGCCATATCAAGCCCATCTACGGTTTGGACTGGGGCGCCGACGGCCATCGTCTGCTCTCGGCCTCGGCTGATGGCTGGGTCAAGTGCTGGGACGTGCGCAAAGTGCAGCGGGCCGGTGGTATCGGTGCACACACGAGTGCTGTGTCGGACGTTCGCTGGTTCAAGGGTCTCGACGACGGTCTGCTCGGCACACCGCCGGGACCCGACGAGCGCGGCGTGCAGCAGCCCAAGGTGTCGGGGACATTTTTTGTGTCGAGCGGCTTTGACCAGAAGATCCACATCTACTCGGCCGACGACTGGGTCCTTATCCAGTCGCTGGGCGGACACACAGGGCCGGTGTCGAGTGTCGATGTCAGCCGTGACGGCCGTTGGATCGTCAGTGGTGGACACGACAAGACGGTCAAGCTGTGGGGACGGGATGACGGGAAGAGCATGTATGATTAACTAATGGATACGGAACTCATGCGATCGTATCACGATCTGCTTCTATGAACTCATATCAGTTCGCCCAGTAGTAGATTCCGGTAACTCTCCATGCCTTCTGTGAGCCGCTGATAGACTCCTGCTGCCAGCATCTGAATCTCGTTTTCCTGCACGTCGCCGCTCCCGTTGGGCGTCTTCTGCAGCACCTGTACGGTCCAGTCGCGTGTCTGTACCACTTCGCGTGCCAGACTGCTGCTGCAAATGTCACGCATGCGGCCCTCGTTGACGTCCAGCAGCGCCAGCAGCGCAAAGAGCACGGCATGCGTGACTGTCGCGTCGCCCATGCAGTGTGTCTGTACGCTGCTGCCCAGCAGCAGATGCCACAACTCGGCCGTCATATCCGGCAGCGCCAGCGCGCCAGGCCCGACAGCATGCAGCGAAACCGCCAGTGTCTTGAGATAGAGCGAGAGCAGTGATGGATCGAAGAGGACGCCGCGTGACGATGCTGCTGCCGTGCTCTGGAGTGCCAGCTGGAAACGTCCCGTCAGGGGGAAGAAGATGGCGCTGGCAATCACAGGGGGTGCTGTGCTGGTGGTTTTGGGGCGTGTTGACCGGTTCGACTGGCTGGAATGAAGACGCGACTGGACCGATTCAAGTTTTAAAAAGTCTGGACCGTTGGCCTCGTCGACTGCCTTGGCTGCCAGAGGTCCTAGTAAGCTGGCCGTCATCGTGCTGGTGATGCTGTCGAGAGCTCCGGCTGGCAGGGCCTGAATACGAGACGACGGCGGCAAGGCTCCAGTGGTGCTGGTATACAGTCGCTCGACGCGTTCCGAGAGCTGCTTGGACGGAAAGGCGGCGGCCGCCGCATACTCGGACACGTCGAAGCCGGCCAGTTCGCGGGCGGCCAGACCGAGTGCCGTCAACAGCGACGCGCGCTGGGCCAGCGAGTAGTCGCCCTCGAAAAAGGTCGAGGAAAACCACGGGCCCACGATCTGAGGCTGGGCCACCACGAGAGCTGTCATGCTCTGAAGACGCAGCTGGTAAAAGTCGCCCATCTCAAAGGTGTCCGCCAGGCCGACGAGGACTGAGGCCAGTTCTCGGGCGTGCTGCTGGACTTCTGTGCCAAATGTGGCTTTTCTACGGATCAGCACCGGCGCTGTAGTGAGACCCAGTCTCTGCTTGTCGTAGTTTTCTGTATCCCGCAGGTAGACAAGAAGATCGCGAATGTAGACGGGTGCTTTGGGCTTGTCTCGTCGGATCATCGTCGGGTCGTCGTCGGAATCTTCAGCATCCGAATCTGGCTTTCCATATGGAACAATATCGTCGTCTTCGTCGTCTTCGTCGTCTTCGTCGTCTTCGTCGTCCTCTACCTCTTCCACCACAAAACCTGTCTGTCGTGGTAGACGTGGCTGACGGACAGTTTTTTCAGGGACTTTCTGGGGTATCTTCTTTCGGGGAACCGTGTTAAAGTTCTTGGAAGTTTTTGTCCGTAAACGAGTCCAGTCAACTGGTCCAACAGTATCCTGCATGTTCACCAATCCTTTGTACCACTTGGCATCCTCCGAGTTCGTCTCGTCCATGTCGAAAACAAGCTTCTTTGCACCGTCCACCAGACCAGAAAGTGCCTCGCCAACAACCATACCCAGAAAACGAGCCCGCAGCTGGGATGCCCCGAGCCGGTTGGATACGACACTCAAATAGGTCCTTGACCGCAGCAACGATGCCAGTGTTCGGGCATTGGCGCGGTGAACGTAGCCTGCTGCGAGCAAGATGACTTGTGCCTTGGTTTCTTGCTGCATGACTGGCGTGTGTTTGATAAACAACTGGTCTCCAAACTCGGCCAGCGACTTTTCCAAGATGTCAGACAGACTCTTTTCATCTTCGGCAACAATAGCCACGACAGCACGCAGAACATCTGCTCCGTTCTCTATGCCAACAGCCGATGATGATAGAAGCCATTGGTTTAGCTGTTCGCGCACAACACGACTGCTCCCTACGGCCTGTTTGATGAATCCGGCGACAGTAGACACAAACAGTGCCGATTCCTTCTCCGTAGATGAGCCGGCAGTGATTAGTTCAGGAATGGTTCGCAATATTCCGGCCAAAATCTTCTTCTGGTCGTGTGCCGGGAGCTGCTCAAGCAATAGTGTAAAGATGTGTTCTCCATTCTTGACGTCTTGCAAAAGGAGGTCCTCCACCAGCGTTGTGATGACCGTGTCTGGTTGAAATTAGTACAACACAGAAAGAAAAGAAGAAAAAAAAGAAAGAAAAAAAAAAGAAAAAAACCTACCGGGATACCCCAGTCGCATGGCTTTCCCCAAGAGCTCTCCCCGGAGCTTTTTTCCTTCATTGGCATCTCGACTATCCCAGTGGATGATACCGCGGGTCAGCCAGCGACTGTACTCTTTCCCACTTGCTATCCAATATAGAGACGAATTCTCTGGCGATCGTTCCTTGACCACAGCTTCGGCTTCGGCTGAGACCGACACGATCCGCCCCCCGCCTATGGTATTGAGGTATTCCTGCGAAAGCGGCCGTCGTTTGGACTCGGACTCGATTCCTGCCATGCTCGCATCCCATATTTGAAAGACAGACGCATCGCCGGACAAGACTTTTGATAGTATTTCCATGACTGCGCCGAGCTGCCACAGTTGTTCTTTTGCGCTGTCTGTTTTTGCCTCGGCAAGCAGAGCACGAAGCCGGATCACCAAGGCACGCAGCCCAGTGATGCTGCGCAGATAGGCCAGGAAGAGTACCTGGTCTTTTGCTGGTCTTCCATCCTGTTCATCTTCTTGGAGCAGTGTCCAGTAATTCGGCAGGATAGCTGTCACGAGGACCTGAACGATCTGCGCCGACAGGGGCGTAGGGTGCCGGACATCGAACGAGCCTTTTCCAGGGCGCAGGAACCGCAGCACGGAAACGAGAGCATCGTAGTCAGGCTCGTTTCGCAGGATCTCGAGAGCTTCTTCGGCCGAATGCGCAGTGGCTGTCGGTGCTGTCTGGACGGGCTTGACTGGCTCCACCTCTTGGAGCAACACCGGTTCTCTGCTGCCGGGTTTGGTGTATTTCGTGCTCACCGGAGTGAGTAGTTCGTCCATGACATCCTAGAGTGTGGTTTTGGTGGTGGTGGTAGTAGTCATTGGCATCTTACGTGATGAAGCCTGTGAAGTCCAAAGTTAGTGGATTTAGCGGGGTCCTATCGATAAGCAGCTTACCAGCTTCACCTAAACCACGCGACTGCTGCCTCACTTTGGCCATTTCCACTTTGCTGCCTGGAACGACGTCGCGACAGCTGCCACGGGACTCGAAACGCATTGCAAAATGGCTTCTCCCGATGTTGAGACGGCCTCGAAGCGATGGTGCGTCTTTTGAATACCCGACTTCTTCTGCCTGCTCACCACTCTCCAGGAAATATCTCGACAAGATTCGGACGACTCCGGGGCCGTTCACGCCGGTCGAGGCGGGCTTCGACTCGGAACAGGTCATTCCCTTTGTCGACAAGATGAAGGTCCTGGTCATCGGGGCCGGCGGCCTCGGCTGCGAGATCCTCAAGAACTTGGCCCTGTCGGGCTTCAAGGACATCCACGTCATCGACATGGACACCATCGACATCTCCAACCTCAACCGTCAGTTTCTCTTCCGCCAAGCAGACGTCGGCCGCTACAAGGCTGAGGTCGCTGCGCAATTCGTCATGAAACGCGTCCGCGGCGTCACCATCACACCCCATAACCAGCGCATCCAGGACTTTGACCAGGCCTTTTACATGCAGTTCCAGGCCGTCGTCTGCGGTCTCGACAGCATCGAAGCCCGTCGCTGGATCAACGCCATGCTCGTCGACCTGGCCGAGAATGACACCGACGGCGAGGGCATCAAGCCGCTCATCGACGGCGGCACCGAGGGCTTCAAGGGCCAGTCGCGTGTCGTCATCCCCACCATCACCTCCTGCATCGAGTGCCAGCTCGATATGCACGCGCCGCGGGCGGCCGTGCCGCTGTGTACGCTGGCCAGCATCCCGCGACAGCCTGAGCACTGTGTCGAGTGGGCGCATGTCATCGCCTGGGACCAGGAAAAGCCGTTTCCGGCCCTCGACAAGGACGACCCCGAACACATCACCTGGCTGTACCGCAAGGCGCTGGGCCGAGCAGCCGAGTTCGGCATCCCGGGCGTCACCTATGCTCTCACCCAGGGCGTCGTCAAGAACATCATTCCCGCCATTGCATCGACCAACGCCGTCATTGCCGCCAGCTGCTGCAACGAGGTCCTCAAGATCGCCACGAGCGTCACGCCCTCGCTCGGCCTCGAGGAAAACTATATGATGTATTCGGGCAACGATAGCATCTATACCTACACTTTCAAGCACGAGCGCAAAGACGACTGTCCCGTGTGCTCGCCCGACCAAAAGGCCCGACCCCTGCCGACTGACCTGTCCATGACGCTCGCCGACTTTCTCGACTCCTTCAGCGACCGGCCCGAGGCCCAGCTCAAGAAACCCTCTGTGCGTGCTGAAGGTCGCACGCTCTACATGCGGGCGCCCCCCAGCCTCGAGCAGCAGACCCGGCCCAACCTACAAAAGACTCTGGCCGATCTCGGACTGGAACACGGCTTCGAGGTCGTTCTCACTGACCCGGCCTTTCCCAGTCTCGTCTTCAGCTTCATCTTGTCCCCAAAGTAATCAGTTGGCACAGAATCAGTCTAGAAAACTTGGATGTATCTTAGACCTGTTTGGCATTGTTTGATATGATTTTTTCTGGTATCCATACGCCTTATATGCCCCCTCATTGTGTACATGTGTCTATGCTGTCAAGCAGATCGATGATAAAAAAAAAGACCCAAAATTTCAAACACTGCACCTTAACGGATCATGTTCATCACATGCTTCTCCATCTTCTGGCACTTGAGCTTCAGTAGCCGCACCGACTCCAGGAAAAGCTCGTCGCTGTCCCACTGGCCCGTGCTCTCCACGCCAAAGATAAAGTGGTCCTTGACCCGGCCCAGCTTCACCTTGTCCTTGAACTCGGGGTGCCGCAGACACTCCCGGCTGACCGTGTCGCGCATCGGGTCCACCACCACCGCCTTGGTATCGCCCACGTGGCCTACGTACGCCACGTCGGCCTCTACATCCTCTTCCGTGACCTTGTCGAGGCCAATGACGCCTGCCGAGAAGCAGTTCTGGAACTTTTCCGCGTCCGCGCCCAGAATCGGCTGCGTGATCTGGATCGTCGGCATCAACCGGTACGAGGCCGTGCAGACAGGCGAGAACTTGGCGTGGTCTGACCCGATGCCCTTGTGCATGTGCATCTCAATGTCAATGGCCTGGCCGGGACGCATCTTGGCCACGAGAATGTCGGGGTTCGTGGGCACAATGCTGTCCTCGCCCGAGAAGAACTCGGCCTGGCGGCCTTCGGGTTCAAAGACAATGTCGCGGGCGTAGACGTGAGCGTGGTGGTACAGCTTCAACGGGTCCTTCTCGCCAGGCGCGGCCTTGGGGTTGCGCGTGCACTCGACCCGCAGCTGCAGCTTGATCGTGTTAAAGTCGAACAGGGCCGGCGGCAGGTCGCCGGGGGCGGTCTCGGCACCGGGCCGCTTGTAGAAGCGGATGAACTCGCGCAGGCCCTTGCGGCCACCGCGGAAGGGAATGAGGCCCAGACGGTGAGCCAAGACCTCGTCCTGGATGACCGACGTGTTGTTGTCAATAAAGGCCGTCTCAATAGCCACCGTGGGAATTTCGGCGATCATGATGCGGCGGAAGGCGTTGGCGATGCTGGCATCCACACCAATGACCGAGAATGCAGCCTCCAGCGGTTCGTTCTTGTGGAACTTGATCTGCAGCCGCTCACGGAACTCGTCCACGTCCCAGGACTGGTCCTCGCCGGGATAGTTGCCGGGGAATTCGGTGGCTGAAACATTGGTGACCGTCTCGAGGTTGACCCCGATGGTCTGGCGATGTTAGCAGACAGTCCAGAGATTTCATGGCAAATCCTTCCAGTGTATAAACATACCCTCCGCTTTTTGAGGTCTTCTTCTGTCACAGACGGCGACATCGTGCTCGCATGCTCCTGGAAGCGTTGAAAGAATCGGAGTGGATCAAATTCTTTTTCTTTTTTTTTTGAACTTTTTTTGTCTTATCTAAGATTTCGATAAGCCAGGATCAGCTTCTTACCCCACTACTAACCGCATTGGCCAATCCCGTGTCTTGGTGTAATTCAATGCCTGTGACTCGCCGAGAATAGTGGATCCTCACGGAATTTTGCTGTTCCGTAACCCACTTCTTTCCCGCAAGCTCGGATCTTGACGGGCAGCACACATTGTTGAAAGCCCGTCCGTTCTGCCGCAAACCACTCCGCCGTCCTCCGTCTTTCTCTCCTCCCCCTGTCCGACTCTTCCATAGCGCGACGGCCAGTCAGCCCCAGTCGAGCCATTGGCATCGCAGAAGAGGGCTGCTCGAGGCGATCATCTCCCGGGTGAACTGCCTCTTCAACTATTAGCCGACGTTCTTTTTTTTTTTCGTCTCCAAAAAAAATCACCACCACCACCATGACGGCGGGCATCTACCGGCTAGCTGGCCGAAGCGCCAAGCGGCTCTGTCTGCGGCCAGTTATACGACCGACAGCGGCTTCTGCGCTGCGTGCCTTTTCGCTGACCACCCGACGCGCCCATGCTGCACCTTACGACGCCCAGCCTACACGCCTCGTCCCCGTGGGCGAGGACTTTGAGATGCCCAGTTCCGAGAGCCTGCTGTCGCGGCAGTTGCCGCCCGAGGAGACGGTGCACAAGGCGGCAGACAAGGAATCCATTGAGGACCGCAAGATTCGGCACTACACGGTCAACTTTGGCCCGCAGCATCCGGCCGCGCACGGCGTGTTGCGGTTAATTCTGGAGATCAATGGCGAGGAGATCGTGCGGGCAGACCCGCACGTGGGGCTGCTGCACCGCGGCACCGAGAAGCTGTGCGAGTACAAGACGTACATGCAGGCGCTGCCGTACTTTGACCGGCTCGACTACGTTTCCATGATGACCAACGAGCAGTGCTTTTCCCTGGCCGTCGAGAAGCTCCTCAACATTGAGATCCCTATACGCGCCAAGTACATCCGGACACTCTTTGGCGAGATCACGCGCATCCTGAACCACTTGATGTCCGTCCTGTCGCACGCCATGGACGTCGGTGCGCTGACGCCCTTTTTGTGGGGTTTCGAGGAGCGCGAGAAGCTCATGGTGCGTCTCTCGGGGGTTTCTGTTGTGACCAGTAGACGAATCGTGAAGTGCTGACAATCTCTAGGAATTCTACGAGCGCGTGTCGGGTGCCCGTCTGCACGCAGCCTATGTGCGGCCCGGCGGTGTCCACCAGGACATCCCCGTGGGTCTGCTGGACGACATCTACCAGTGGGCGACGCAGTTTGGCGACCGGATCGACGAGACGGAGGAGATGCTGACGGACAACCGGATCTGGATTCCCCGTCTGCGGGGCGTCGGCGTGGTGTCGGCCGAGGAGGCGCTGAACCTGTCGTTTACGGGTGTGATGCTGCGTGGCTCCGGCGTGCCGTGGGACATTCGCAAGGCACAGCCGTACGACGCGTACGGCTTGGTCGACTTTGACGTGCCCGTCGGCATCAACGGCGACTGCTACGACCGTTACCTCTGCCGCATGGAGGAGTTCCGGCAGTCGCTGCGCATCATCCACCAGTGCCTCAACCAGATGCCTGCTGGCCCCGTGCGCGTCGAGGACTACAAGGTGTCGCCGCCGCCGCGTGTCGCCATGAAGGAGAACATGGAGGCCCTGATTCACCACTTCTTGCTCTTCACCAAGGGCTACGCCGTCCCGCCCGGCGACACCTACAGCGCCATCGAGGCGCCCAAGGGCGAAATGGGCGTCTACGTCGTCAGCGACGGCAGCGAGCGGCCCTACCGCGTCCATATCCGCGCCCCTGGCTTTGCCCATCTCGCGGGCTTCGACCACGTCTCGCGTGGCCATCTGCTGGCTGACGCCGTGGCCATCATTGGTACCATGGACCTGGTGTTTGGTGAGTTTCCTTTATCTTAAGAACTTCATAATATGTGCTTACTAACACTTCCAGGCGAGGTGGATCGGTAGTCCTGCGAGCGGGAGGGGATGTACGTGGAAAAGATAGGGTTGTGTCATGATAGCCCCTGAAGACGTAGCAAGATGCAAGATGCCTTGTTTTTGCAGAAACGAGTCTTTTTATGATGACGGGCCGTCAGGTCCGTTTCCCAGTCACATATTCAAGAATTGATATGCGTTACACATGTTCTGTCAGAACAAGGGAGTGAATAAGACAATAGAATTGCTAGTGTAATAACAGAAAACCAACAGAAACCAACAGAAACCAACAGAAACCAACAGAACTCCAACGCTTGTTGATCCCAAACGAAACCACAGATTTCAGTCCTTGAATCCCTTCCTCTCGTCTTTCGCTGTATCCCAGCTTTACCGGTCGGCCCGCCGCCTGTCGTTTTGTGGTATATTTTGCGATGCAATTTGGGGTACAGAAGTCTGTGCAAAAGGAGGTGGTGGAGGGATGAAGGGATCGTTCGGCGGTGCCACGAAATACCCGTATGGTTGGGCTCCAGGAAACGGAGGGAAGTGCAGGAAACTAATGGGCCCAGGGAACTGAGGAGGGAACTGTTGGCTATAGGCGTTCTGGTCGTAGTACTGTGTAGAACCTGCGGGAGGCTGGTAGGGCATTCCAGGTCCCATCTGGTCGGGGAGCGGCTGGTGCTGCCAAACAGGTACCAGCCGGACCGGTGGAGGAATCGGGTCGTGAAAGCGTGGTGCATTCTCATCTCCCGCTTGGTCCGGAGCTGGCTGAGAAGGCTCTTGATCAGACACCGCCGGTGGCAATGAGTGTTGTTCGCTTTCCGTTTCTATTTGGTGCCTGAGAAATGCCATTCTGTTCATTGCCGATTCCAAATGTGTTCGCTCAAGTGCAAGCCGCGCTTCTATGGCGACAACCTCACTCTGGAGAACATCACGCTGGTGTTCTAAAGCTGTCAGCTCTGCTTCTGGGTTATCAGAAGGTGTACTGCTTTTTGTCGACTCCGTGCCGTTTCCCTTAGCATCTGACTGGCCAGGGGACGAAGGCGAGCTGCTGGACTGAGAACTCTGCTGGGGATGGCACGCATGTGCTGCTGTCGAAACAATGGGAATGGTGTCATTCAAATTGTCGATCTTCCTATGAACACTGTAGTGAAGCGTAATGGTGTTTTTGTTGACAATCTTAGAATCAAGCACGAGTTCACAGTTCATGGGCAGAGGATCAAAGGGGCTGGTTTGTCGCACGGAAGCACCTCCGTAGGAAATGCGTGTGTGGATCACGGGTGTTGTCTTGTTATCGGGTTCCGTGAAGCAATGTGGACAGACGGTAAATATCGTCTGGATAACCTCCATCATGCTTCCACAGGAGTTGCAGTTTGTTGCCAATTCCTCGGGAGAGAGGAACGGTACGTTGTTCGGGACACTGCCGTTTTGATTCATGATGATAATCAAACGCTGGTGATTCTTGCTATGGATAGTAAATCGAAACAATGATAGGTCTTGTAGGTGGAGGCTATGGAAGAGATGTGGCGGCCGTGCGGACTTCTTTTGTTAGGAGAACAAAACAGACGCTGCAATAGATTTTCTTACAACTGGAAGAGCAAAAAGAAGATGAAGCGGGTGAGCCTTGCTGAGTCGAGGCCGGCGGCTGATAAAGAAGTCGATGAAAACGGCTCGGAAGACTATATAAGCAATGGAGAAGCAAAAAAAATCTCGAGAAACCACAGAATAATAGAAATTGTGTGCGTTGTGAGGGTTGATTAGTACGATACAGTGCATGGAACAGTTTCGAGAGGAATAGTCGTGATGACTGATTCGGGGCTTGCTTTCCTGCCCTACTCCGTGCGCCTCGCGCCTGCCTTGTTTTTACAGACTGTCTCAAGCCTCGTGCCTGCCCTGCTTCTCACTTGTCCTATGCCTCGCTCTTGCCTCCCGCCGCCTGCTGCATCAAGAACGCCTTCAGCGGCTGCAGCGCGTCCACCGCCTGCAGTCCCCACGACCGCAGCGGCACCAGCGGGCCCTTCTCCACCGCATACAGCTTGTGCAGCTTGTCGCATACGCCCAGAAGCACGTGATTCGCCGCATACCGTTCCGCCGGGTACGGCTCCAGCGACGGGCGCACGCCGAGGTCCTGGCCGTGTGTCACGGCGTAGGCAATTGTGCGCGCAAGGCTCTCAACGTCGCCCTGACCCTGGTTGAGGCCCTGGCCGGCCAGCGGGTGCACCGTGTGGGCGGCGTCGCCCACCAGAGCCACCCGCTCGCAGACATATGTGTCGGCGTGACGCAGCCGCAGCGGGAACGACGCCACGGTGCCGGCTTGGACGCCTACGACGGCAGGCGGCCGCGGGACATCCGTCACAAGCTCCTGCTGCAGGCGCCAAGCCACCTCGTCGCACTGGCCGGCTGCCTGGCCGTGCAGGTAGGTCAGGTCGACGGGCCGCAGGCGGAAAGCGGCGTTGACGAGGGCTACAAAGTCGTCGGGGGCGAGGGAGCGCAGGCGGCCGGCGCGTTCGGGTGTCGTGGACCAGACGAGCGTGGCGAAGCGGCCGGGCAGCGGCAACATGGCCACAGGGCCCGTAGGTAGGAAGCGCTGGTAGGCCGTCTTGTCGCCATAGGTGGCTTCGTCGAGCTCCAGTGTGGCCACGACGCCGTGACGGCCGTAGTCCCAGCCGCGGGCCTCGATGTTGGCAAAGGCCCGCACGGGGCTGTTGGCTCCGTCGGCGCCCACGAGCAGCCGTGCCAGCAGCGTCTGGCCGCCGGCCAAGTGCACCGCCGGCCACGATGACAGGTCGAGGCCGGCGCCAACATTGTCAGTCTCGCTCGGCCCCAGCGCAATGCGGTCAACCCGCGCATTGTCCAGCACGGACACGCCGCCCAGCTCGTCCAGACGGTGCAGCAGTCCAGCTGTCAGGTTGTTGTTCTCCACCATGTAGGCCACGGTGGACCCGGTGTCGGCCGGTGTGGCGACGCCCGGCGGCCACGTAAACGAGACGCGCGCGCCCGAGACGCCGTCCCATACCTGCATGGCCTGGTAGGGCTGGACGCGTTCGCGGTGCAGGTGTCTCCAGGCGCCAATGCTGTCTAGATAGCGCGCCGACGCAGGCGTCAGCGAGCTGCAGCGGTTGGCGAACTGGTCCGGCGACGGCGCATAGGTCCGCAGACGGTTGAGGTCCTGTGCTTCCACGAGAGCCATGCGGAGGCCGGCCGTGGCTGGATTGGCACCTAGAAGGAGAGCATTAGTAACAAGCTCTTTTGTCAAACAGGGGACGACACGCACGCAATGCTGTCAGCAGGCTCAGACCTGCCGGCCCGCCGCCGACACAGACCACGTCGTAGATGTTGTCGCCATGGCTTGTTGAAGGCGTTTCTGTCACGCTGGCAAACCACCGCCGACGCAGGAGTGGCTGTTTAGAGCTCTGCGTCACCAGACGGCGCGTGCAGCTTCCGCACACAAAGCGCGCAGACGTACTTTGACTGAGCATCATCTTGCCGATGGCAATGGTCGAAGAGAGAAGTGAGAGCTTGTGAGGTTGAAAAGAGGCCGATTTTCATTGGGTGGAGCTACGGAAGAACCGCATAAAAGTGGCACCACTTCCGCTCCGGCAGAACCAACTGGGCACTGTCTATGAGACTGCACACACGGACAAAGAGTCAGAAGAACAAATGTAAACTCCAACGCCAACTAATACGAGTATAAATACAGGATTCCAAAAGAAGAAGAAGAAAAAATAGACGAAACTGCATCGAAACTGCATCGAAACTGCATATTCTGCCTGGCCCTCTGTCGATCATCGACCCATCTAACACGGTCTTCTCCACTTGCATTTTCGTGGAGTTTGCTCTAGCCTTCTAGGTTCGTGTCCGTCGCCGTCTCCTTGCCCTTGCTCTCTGTATGGCCATGGAACTGGGCACTGTCGTCGGAGCTTGATGTGCTTGCTCGGCCACGCTGTTGCTGCTGCTGCTGCTGCTGGTTGATGTTTGACATGCCATTCCCAGTCAGAATGGTAGATGTTCCGTCGTCGCCCTCGAGATCGGGCTGCCAGTCGCGGAGGTCGTCCTCGGCGTCGTTGAGGACTTGGCGTGCCTGCGATGTGGCCGTGTACGGTGGGCGAGTGTCGCCGGGCACCACGGGCGTATCATCCAGCAACTTCAGCAGGCGCCGTCCATGCCGCGCGAGGATGATCTGTTTTTCGGCACGCTCGACAATGGCAGCGAACTCGGCCTCGTAGGCCTCTTTCAGCTTCTGGCGTGTCTATGATAGTCAGTAAAGTAGCAGGAAACTATAATAGGTAAAGAAACGTACAATATTCGACAGCTGAGCTTCCGCGACGAGATTCTCGGCCTCGGCCCGGACCAGCTCCTGCTCGAGCACCACGAGACGTGGGCTTTCCGGCTCCTTGTTCTTGAGCTTGGCGATCTCGTCAGCAATCTTGGCCTTTCCGTCACGGCTCGGCTGCACGCTCTTCTCCGTATTGCGGATGACTTTGAGGACATTGCGGCTGTCGTCGAGCGCGTGGGCATAGGTGTCCTCGTGGTCACCGATTTCCGACAAGATGACTCCGACCTTGTCGCTGATATCGGAAACCGCATCGTCACCCGTCTGCTCGCCCCATTCAGACAGCTGCGTAGCGATGGAAACCCGCTCGCGCCCCGCCGTCTCGTGGGCTGTCACCACCATGTTCTCGGATTTGATGAGGCGGTAGAGTCGTCGGGACAGCTCGGGCTGCGTGTTGCCGCGCAGCGATGGAAACGAAAAGCCTCGACGGCCACTAGAAGTGTTGCCATTGGAGCCGCCGACGTTCTTTCCCGAACGGATAGAGATTGCACGATTCCTAAGACTGTTGTTAGAGACCGTGATGCTAGATGTCCAATACATGTTCTTGTGAATACTTGCATCATTTTGCCCTGATGAGACATGTTGAATCGACAAATCAAAATGTTGAAGAATTCTTGTTTATCGAAAAACGGTAGTTTTGTCTTTAAAAAGATGTCCTCTGCTCTTTCCGAATCTTCCTGGAGGTCCTTCCTGGCAGTCGTTGCCACGCAAGAGGATCGGATGTTACGGGAAGTCGCGATCGACTGCTGACTTATCTTCAACAGGCCAACAAAGAATACTTGACAAGAATCGAAATTCGTGTATATTTTAATCAGAATAAATATTGCACTTCCAGCCTGCGAGAAGAATTCAAACAAGGCATGTGCAGAAAGAAAACCTCCCTTATACCTAGCCTCTTTACGACAAAGATCCCATGACATCATCGTACCCCACACGGCTCACCCACTAACAACGACATCACCACATTCCAAAGTATCCTCGTTTCTATCGCCTGCGCAACAATTGCTTTTGGTATCCCTTACTTTATAGGGCTAGAAAATGGGAGCACCATCTTGGAGATGGTTTGTCAAGTAAGATGTATGAACAGGTCAAGTCTCGTTCTGTAGATATAGAGAACATTTACTTTCATCCAGAGTCAAGGACATTTATCAGACGGTACTATCCATCTACAAATCTACAAAGCCGTCTAATGGAACCCCAGCTGGTTTATATCTGCACTCAGTGGCCGTCCCTGTGCCAGCTCAGCCAACACCATTCCTGTTCCCGGACCTTGGCTGATGCCCCAGGCGCCGTGCCCGGCAGCCACAAACACACCACCTGCAGCCCCCGGCTTGGTATGGATCCCCGCGCCTAGACGCTCATCAGGCAGCCGAAGTACCAGTGGAAACCCCCAGGGCGTCACCGGCCGGTGGCAAAGCCCCGGACGAATAATCTCGATGGCGTCACCCTCGGCCCCGCTGACACCCATGATTTCCTTGCCCGCCAGGAATAGACCGTCGAGCTCGTCGGGATAGGGAACCGAGTCGGTCGAGCGGGCTGGGACTGGGATGGCTGTGGAGTTCCAGCCGGCCAGGTAGACGGTCCCGTCAGCTCGTTCAAAGAGGGAGGTCCGGAACTTGAGGCTGCCGCCCGAGGTGAAGAGTGCATGGACGTGGTCCTGGACTGGTGTCCGACTCGGTAGGCGAACGAGCAGCGAGTGGCCTGCTACGTTGCTCATGGGGATGGTGGGCTTTGCAGAATCGTCCGTGGCACCAAAGAGCGCGTCAAAGACGCGGCCGGTCCAAGCGCCAGCCGTCAGGAAGAGGCGCGTACAGGGCAGGGTTGCCTCCTTCACCGTGGATCCGTCTGCGGCAGTCTCCTCGATACGGACGCTGGCCAGCGTGCCGTCATCGTCGGTGTTCACAGAAGTCACGCGGGCTGGCTGGTGAAAGTGGACGCCGCGCTCCTGGAGGATATTAAGGAGAAACCGAGAGAACGCGAGAGGGTCTCTGTATGCGTGTCAGTAAACCGACCAAAAGCCTCACAATTCGACACGGTAGACAAACAGTTGGGCCGACGTGTCGTCGTCTGCGCGCAGCTCGATACTGTCTCTCTCCCGCCGACGCACCCAGGCCGGAAAGCTGCCGGTGTAGGCGCCAGGCCCTTCTTTGGAAGGGACACTGTTACCTCGGGCCATCATGTCCAACCCGAAGCGGCCAGTGTCCTCCTTGGCATCTCCGGGTAGCTGATAGTCCATGGACGTGGACAAGATATAGCCCCAGTTGGCCGAACCATTGTACTTGGCTGACAGGGCCTTGTGCTGGTCAAAGGACAGGGCGGCGAGCTCCTTGACCTCGGGACCAAACCAGTCGCGGGCCAGGAAACCGGCGGCATAACCCGATGCCGAAGCTAGAAACTCGGCATTTTCCACCAGGTGAATGGTCTCAGCCGGCTGATGTTCGCTCAGGTAGTAGGCAGTCGTGATGCCGACAATGCCAGCGCCAATGATGACAGTCTCAGCCATGGCAGCAGATTGTATGGCAAGTGTTCTAGGCTGGGCTTCCGGAGAGGAACCCCCGTATAAAAAGGGGGGACCGGCCCGGTATCTCTATATATATCCAGCTGGAGAGATAGCCGTGAAGGGAGGTACAGCCTTCGGTGCGCCGTTGACCCCGCTATCGGCAGAAATCTGGCGCTAACGCCTGCAAACCACTAAAGCTGCAGAAGAAACGATGATGCAAAAAAACGAAACCCGTACTTGAACCGAATCCCATTGTCGCCAACCCTTCCTCTGATCATGAGCAAGGTCGTCATTGTCACAGGTGCCAGTCGCGGCATCGGTCTGTCTGTGGCTCAGCACTTGCTGGCCCACCAGCACAAGGTTCTTCTCGTTGCCCGAACGGCAGCACCACTGGCAGCCCTGAAGACGCAATTCCCAGGACAAGTCGAGTATTCGACTGTCGACCTGACCGATTTTTCTGTGCGTGGGGTGGGGGGAGGATAGAAAAGGAACACCGGACAAGAACAGCTGCTGACGACTTGCCCTAGACAGCTCCCAAGCTCGTCGACCAGGCCGTCCAAGCCTTTGGCCGTCTCGACGGCCTCATCATCAACCATGGCGCCCTGTCGCCTATAACCCGTCTGGCTGATGCCGACATCACCGAGTGGAAGCGTCTCTACGACATCAACTTCTTCAGCGCATTGGCCTTGGTATGAATACGAATGTACAGACCTGAGGTGGCTTGCTGACACCTCTACAGGCCAAAGCCGCCATCCCGAAGCTGCGCGAGTCTCACGGACGCATCGTCGTCACATCTTCGGGCGCTGCCCTGCACGCCTACACATCCTGGGCTGCCTACGGAAGCTCCAAGGCGGCTGTGAACTCTCTGGTCCAGCATCTCGCCGTCGAAGAGCCCACCATCGCCTCCATTGCCGTTGGTCCTGGCCGCGTCGATACAGACATGCAAAAGGAGATCCGCAGCGACGGTGCGGCCGTCATGACCCCCGAGGACTACGCCGGGTTCGTGAGTGCCTATGAGCAGGGCAAGCTCAATCCGCCCGAAAAGCCTGCCGAGGTGATTGCCAAGCTGTCCGTCGACCTCACGCTCGAGCACAGCGGACGCTATATCAGGTGCGTTCCTGTCCTGCCCCCATGTTGCTCCCTTCGTCCTACGTTGCTAATACAGGGCAAACAGTTGGAATGCCCCCGATATGGCGCCGTATCACTGGCCGGAGGCGAGCCAATAAGAGAGAGAATTCCTATAGTTTCTTCCATAGAGTTAGCACAGTGGCACAGAAAACTCCAAGGCAAAATCAGACAATAAATAGAAGAAAACATGATGCATCAGTTGAAAGATGAAAAGCTCATTTGATAGATTCCACATGTAGGTTCGGTATTAGCATGGAATATCAAGTTTTTATAATCACTTGCTCGTAGTCTTCACGAATATCACGGTGCACGCGCAGTACTGCAAAATGGTCTTACCTTTTGAAATGAAGAAACGGTGCTGCTGCATCTGTCAAGACAATGCTCGACACTACTGTTTTGACCATTAGCAAAGAGCTCTTGCAGAGGCTGGTCAAGACTGAGTCGTTGAATGACGTGGTGTCAGGGTTGTCAAGATTCTCCGTCATGAAAAATCGGTATTTGATAGTACTTTTGGAACATCATGGTGGTAGTCGGGTTCATGGGGTGCAGCAGAAGAAAATATGGCATACCGTGACGGAGCAGCAGACTCTGGGCAGAGATGCCAGAGCCAGGCAAGACATTGCGACTTCTAAAGCAGCGGCGGTTAGTCAGACTGCCACAGAACTCCATTCTTGCAACAGAGAAAAAGACAAGCGAAAAGATCAGAGACGTCCGTTTGGAAAGACAGTGTCAATCACCATAGTTTTTGTAAGACTGGGGCGACAAAAGAAACTCATCATAGAAAGAAAATGCGAGTGCAGAAATGAGGGAACAAAAAGAAGCAACTTACCAGCAAGCTTGTCCATGTTTTCAGAGTTGGGAGAGAAGAGATTCTCCAGAGAAAAAAAAAATCGACGCTGCTTAAAAATAAAATATAAAGTGGGTCATATGTGGTTACATAAGCTATATCAGCCAGGTCAGGCTTCCACACGGCACGCCAGGCAGCTTCCATGCCATCCGCTATGCGAACATGTAAGATATGAAACGAGGGCTTGCCAGGGCTCTGCATCTGTACGGAGTATCGCGCGCAGGCTCGGCCGGGTAGCTGTCCGGCTGCTGCTGGCTGGCTGTGGCGGTCAAATGGGCAAATGGGCAAATGGGTAAACAATCAAATGGTCAAACGTTCCGTAGTCAAATGCCTCTGCAAATGGCGGGACCCACTATTAAATGCTGAAAGGGCTGCGGCTAACCTGCAGAAAAAAGAGGCTATTTTTTTTTTGGCCAGGGCGAATATCCCACGAATGGTTTTTGGACGGGCCCCTTGTTTCCCTATAAAAGAACCGCCCAAACGCCTTAGAGCCAGCCCCCGGCCAACGCCCCAAACTCTCCTTTTTCCCACTAATACACGTCATCTTAATAAGCAAGCAAAAAAAGGGAAAACCGAACAGCACCAGCGCGTCTCACCGTCCAACTCACCCGCATCGCCTCGCCTCTCAGCTTTCGCATCTCCGTTGCTTTCTCACTTTCTTTCTTTTTTTTGTCCTTCTCTTTTTGCCGTTTTTTTGTTCTTGCAACGCGCTTCCCTTCTTGGTTCACCTGCGTCATTGCCTTGTCTTGGGCACGCGTTCAGCATGTCTGACCACGACGGCGACTTTGGTGGTGAGTTTGCAGTTTGGATTTCTGGCAATGCGAAGCGGATGTCATCGTTTCTTGCCGTTGCTGCTCCTTGCCGCACCTTTTTGCTGGGCTGTGCAACAGCCTCTCTCTCTCCTCCCCCCCTCTCTCCCTCTCTCCCTCCTTCGCCAAGGCAACATGGATGAAGCTGCACAAGTGTCACCTACCCAAGAGAAGTCCGCATCTTATCTGCCAAGCGGTATTTCATGCAACATTTCCCACCACCATTGCTTCCTTCTCAGCTTCACTGCTCTGTCACGGATATGCGTGAAGTAGGGACAGATTGGAAGACAAGTCTTGGGGAATGCAGGACTGGGAATCCTTTCTGTCTGCAAGTTCATCCTGTCTCTTGGCATAGCCGTTTCTTGCTCTCTTGTCTTGTTCCGTCTACCCGAGACATTGTTCTGCCTCGCGGTAGCACAGTGGCCCAATCCCACGAGGACCGTTTCGATCGAATGTCTGAGCTAATACACCCACCAGGCAACGACGATCTCTCTCTCCCGAAAGGTAAGACTGCCGATTCTCTGGCCAGAAGAAAGAACAAAGAACTAACTCTTCAAGCCACCGTCCAAAAGATCGTCTCCGAGATCCTGCCTCCCAGCAGTGGCATCGCCTTCTCCAAGGATGCCCGGGACCTGCTGATCGAGTGCTGCGTGGAGTTCATCACGCTCATCTCGTCCGAGGCCAATGAGATCTCCGAGAAGGAGGCTAAAAAGACTATTGCTTGCGACCACATCACGCGGGCACTCGACCAGCTGGGCTTTGCCGAGTACATTGGCGCCGTCGTCGAGGCCGCCCAGGAGCACAAGGAAGTGCAAAAGGGCCGCGAGCGCAAGGCCGATAAGTTCACCCAGAGCGGCATGACCCTCGAAGAGCTCGAGCGGCTGCAGCAGGAACAGTTTGCCGAAGCTGCTATGCGGCACGGCTAACGATGGCCCCTTTCTCATGTACCAACTATTTTCATGTCTCATTTCTCGGGTTTCCATTTACATAGATCGTTCTTATGGCGTTGATCGGAGGGTTGTCCCCCTTTTGGCCTAGGGAGCCTTTCTTTTTTTTCTTTCCCTTTTGTGTTCCCTTGCACGGACGGCCAAGAGGGAGGAGAGGGTGGGGGGAGGGGAAAGGAATGCCTTTTTTTATGATGTTCGGGTCTGGGAAGCGTTTCTACAGGCGGTCCAACATATGATAATAAGATGATACGTTTTTTTGCAAACAACAGGAAATCCTATTCTCTTTCCACCTTCTCATGTTCCCTGCTGAGTTGTTTTTTGAATAGTTCGATCACGTTGATCACGGTGGTGGGTAAAAGCAAAAAAGGAGGTACTATTGGATATACAAGGCAAAAAAGAAAACCAAGTCAACTAGAAAAACAGTATAGGAAAGACTGGATCAATAAGTAGCGAATGTCCTGCGTCGTGTGCATAATTCCATATATCCGTCTCCCCCTTTCCGCCCTGCGAAAAAAAAGGCATGCTCGAAGAAATAGGACAATAGAAAAGACACAAGGAAATAAGAGTGTAAGATATGTTCGATGATATTTTTTTTCTTTTTTCAGAGTTTTTTTGGGGTGCATAGATAAAACAGGGCCGCAAAGAGGGAGGTTTGCTTGTCTATTCATGAATCATGAGACAAGACATGCGAACGAAAAAGGATAGGGGTGTGTCTAAATTTAAGCCTTCTCGTTCACTTCCTTCACCTCGTGCTCATCCTCGTACGGCGGGAGGTCGTCCTCGGTCTGGGCCATCAGGCCAGCCTTCTCCTCCAGGGCAGCCGGCTCACGCGGGGCCACCTTGGCGTGGTGGTGGACAGACACGTGGCGAGCCGACGAGCGGAAGAGCATGCGCCAGACAGTGACAATGAGGCTGCCGACGACCATACCCACGAAGCTGACCATGACACCAGCGGCAATGCCAATGAAGACGGGAACCAGGACGTGCGAGCTGAACTTGCGGAGCAGACCGCCCAGGCTGTGCTCGTGTCCGTGCATGTGGTGGAAGTGCATGGGCTCGCCATCCTCGTGGTGATGGTGGTGGTGGTGGTGTCCCTTGAACTCGCCGTCCTCCTCCTGACCCTTGAGCTCCTCCATGTCCTCGTTGTGGTGGTTGTGGTGAGCCTTGCCCTTGCCCTTGCCACCGCACTTGTGCGGCTTGACGTGGGCCTCAGCCATGACCTTCCAGCGGCACAGGAAGTTGGTGCACTCGGCCAGCTTCTCCTCGAGCACAGACATGTCCATACCGTGACCGTGGTGACCGTGAGCACGCATCTCGCCCTCGGGCTCATCGTGCGGGTGATCGTGATGACCGTGGTGACCATGGGCGTGCATCTCATCCTCAGGCTCGTCGTGCGGGTGGTCATGCGGGTGGTGCGGGTGGTGGCCCTCGAAACCTTCCATCTCCTCGCCCTCCAGGTGGTGGCCGAAGGGGTGGTTGTGCGGGGGCGGCAGGGGTCTCTCGTCCTCGCCCTCAACACCGACGCGGCCGATCAGCAGCTTGCCGTCGGTCGTGCGGTCCATGAAGATGGAGACAGCCGGGATATCGCCGATGAGGTCACCGTTGACAGCAATGATCTGGAGCGTCAGGGAGATCTTCTCAAAGTCGTCACCAGCCTCAGCGTCCTTGCCGATCGTGTGGCGCATCAGCGAGAAGCCCAGAGGCACCTCGACAAACTTGCCAGGAGGCGGCGGCGGGTGGCCGTCATCGGGGTGGTGGTGCGGGTGGTGCGGCGGGCCGTCAAAGGGGGGACGGTCGCCGTGCGGCGGCGGCGGCGGCGGGAGATCGTCGCCGGAAGTCGGGGCCGGAGCCGGGGCCTCGGTCGGGTTCTCCTCGCCGTGAGCCTTGATCTCGTCGTGGTGCTCTTCGTGGTGCTCCTCGTGGTGCGGGTGCTCCTCGTGATGATCCATGTGGTGGAACTTGTCCTCGCCGTGGTGACGGAACTCGCCCTCCTTGACCTCGTGGTGGAACTCGCCCTCGTGGGCCTTGGTCTCGTCGACATGCTTGACCTTGCCCTCGTGGCGGAACTTGCGCTTCTCCTTGCGGTCCTTGCTCTCGCTGCGGGCCTCCTTGGCAGCCTTGCCGCTCTTGTGCTTGCGGAGCTTCTCGTGGGAGCGGGGCGGGCCCGAAGGCACCTGGGGCGCGCTCAGGTGGCCGTTGATAATGTCAATATCGGGGAACATCTCGAAGCCGTTGACGAGGAGGCGGTCGCCGGATTCGGTATGGTCGATATCGACGCGCAGGATCAGGTGGTTCGGTGCATCGGGAAGGGTGATGGTGGTGTTGTCCTTGTCATCAAAGGGGCTCTTGTAGACGGTCAGAGGGCAGCCCGGGCAGTTGACGGCGGTCCACGCAGCCTCGCGCGGGTCGGGGAAAGGAGGACGGTGGCCCTCCTCGAACGGCAGAGCCTGGAAAGTTCCCTCGGGGTGGTCGTGGTGGCCCTCATGAGGCTGAGGCACCTCAGGAGCCTTGGGAGCCTCGGGAACCTCTGCAGTCTCAGCAACCTCAGGAACCTGGGGCTCGGGAGCCTGGTTGTCGGACTCGGGGATCTCAAAGACGCTGGGCTCGATGTTTGTCACGGGCTGAACATCCGGCGGCAACAGCACATAGGCCGTGGCCGAAGACGCCAGCGCCGCGGCAAGAAAAGCCTTGGGCAGCATGGCTTAGAAAAGGAAAAGGAACAGGAACAGAAAAAAAGAAAGATAAAAAAGAAGGTTAAAATCGCAGAGAGGATGTGCGACAAAGTGGCGAAAAAGAAAAAGAAAAAGAGAATTGCTTGGCGATTGGAGGGGGGAAAGGGAGTTATGTGCAGCGGCAGAAGCAGGAAACAGGACACTTTAAAGAGATCGGAGGGTTCATGCGTCCGATGTAGGCAGAAACGGCAAGATCGGAAGGGACTGGCCTGCCACTACGCCTGGAGTGCAGCAGCGAAAGTGCTTGACTGACGTACGCAGGTCCACCCAGCGCCTTCAATGTATCGCGTTTGGGCCTAGTGGGGCGGGCGGGAATAGAGGCGGGTCCACTGTAACTGTTTCTGATTCGTCTCCTGGCTGTTTGGAGGGGCGGGTATACGTAATCTCTGCCTGAGGCAGAAATTCCCTGTCATTATTATCTCTTATTAAAATTGGGCTGAGCACGTTGCCACGCGGCCGCAGTGGGGATGACGAACGCCAGCTCACGTGATGCCTGCGTAGGGCGTATTATTTATATGATTTATATGCGCACGATTACGACACCTCCCCCAAACCCAGGCGAGAGTGATACAAAAGCAAGAACGCCGTGTTGCGTACGAATATTCCGGGCTCGTACTCGTACGCAGTGCGAATACGGAATACTGATAAGCTTCAAAAAGCAGATTGCGTCGCCCGTATTCATTCCACTGCAAGGCTGCCCTGTTCTTTTTTTCTGCCCGCTTCGGTTGCCGATCGGCCATGTGTTCTCTCATTGTCTTTGCCGGCCTGTCCCGGTCACACGGCTCTGCAAGACAGTTGCGCTTCACGTAGCGCTGGGCACAAGTGAAAACAAGAACAAGTCCATGGCATGGATAAGTCAACATGATTCTAACTCGTAAATCGGATGGATACCTTTTTCCCGGTATATCGTAACTCCATAGATGGTCCTTCCCGTTTCCCAACTCCCCAAAGTACCGTGTGTCCCGAGCATTGGATCTCCTTTTTCTTTTTCTTTTTCTTTTCTTTTTTCTTCTTTTGGGGGGGCCTTGCATCCACAAGCATGGGCAAGAATTGTTGCAATTTCGTTTCATCTCCCCTCACAAAATGGTGCAGCGGTGTGCATCCCGCCGGCGTCGACGCCGTCTCCAGTCTGACGAGGCGTGGTTCTCGTACTTGTAATCTTCTTCGTACATGTTGTGGCTGGGGCCCTGGAGATCGTCTTTGCGGAGCATTTGCCGGCACAAGTCCACAAAGACCTCGTCAACATTGGCCCGCGTCCGGGCACTGGCCTCGTAATATGGAGCGTTCCACTGCTGCGATAGCGTAAAGGCTTTGCTGCGCGTCACCGCACGCTGATCCTCGAGGTCGGCCTTGTTCCCAACAATCACAATCGGCACATTCTCGTCGTCCTTGATGCGGATAATCTCTTCGCGCAGCATGGTCAACTCTGTGAGCGACGACTGGGACGTGATGCTAAAGACCAAGAGGAAGCCCTGGCCCGTCTTCATGTAGAGATCTCGCATCGCCACTGCCAAACAAACACGTTAGCAAAACTCCCATTCGTTTCTGCGCGCACACGACCGGGCCGTTTGAATCCATTCACAGGGTGGAGACACACCAAACTGTTCGGTGCCAGCTGTGTCCAGGCTGCGTGCCAAGTGGTCAGTTATGTGTTTTCATTTCCATTTCCATTTCGGCATGGCAGCCACGCCATCGAGAGCTCACATCTCCAGTACCACTTGTCGGTCCTGCGGGAACAAACGGTTAGAATTTCTGCGGGGGAAAGGTCCACTCCGGCACTACTCACATCAACAGTGACTTGTGTCCGGTAGGAGTCTTCGATGGTTGGATCATAGCTCTCAATCCACTGGTTGTGCACGAACTGGGCTATGGAGAGATGTTAGCCAGCGGGTCCGCAGTGCCTGGCAACCTCGCGTCCTGTCGCCCAGGAACACCAACATGAACATGAACATGAACATAAAGCACGAGACCCGATCGGGCATCCTTTCAGGCACCATCCGCAAACACACCTGTTAAACAGCTCTTTCCCACACCACCTAGTCCGGCTGTTAGCATGGAACGGCGTGTCTGCCAGAGGCGAATATACGAGCAGGAGACAACACACCTGCGCCTAGAACGACAATGTGGCATTCACGACTAGACCATTAGCAAGAGGGTCCGATGAACAGGCAGCGGCCGGGGCCGATCGTTTACCTAGGCTGGTATCGAGGCGCCATGGCAGCTGAATGGAAGAGAGACGGATAGATACTGGGCAGAGTTGGATTCCTTCGCAATGGCCCAGTGCTGTTGGTAGATGTACGAGGACTCCGTAGTTAAGCTGCCCGTCCACCCTTGTGGTCTGCTCGTATTATGAATCGGCCGAGAACAAAACGAGCGAGAGACAGGCCGCCAAGGTACGAACAGCTCCGTTTGGCGCCCCACAGTATGCAGTTGCTGGGGCTCAGCAGGCAAAAAAAGGATGGGTCGGATACAAGCGGAATGCCAGCGGAATGCCAGCGGAATATCAGACGAGTAGTGGCAAAAGCGCGAGTGGCGAATAGTTCAGACTCGCGAGACTCTCAAGGCAAGACGATAGAAGGCGAGGGCAAGAGTTGTGCTCAGAGAGGAAAGGATATGAAGAAGAAGGGAGTAGGAGAGAGGGAGAGAGGGATTGGCGAAGCTAAGAAGATAAGTGATAATGGACGAGGAAGAGAGGAGAACGAGAGCGATCGAACTAGGAGATGGGGGAGCTAGGACGGATACTGTATATGGAGACAAAAGGACAAAAGGACAAGAAGACAAGGGGACAAGAGGACAAGAGGACAAGAGAAGAAGCGCCGGTACGGAGTACAGGGTAAGACGAGGGAGAAAAGGCAGCGTGGTGGCGCGGAAGACGGGCCCGCGAGATAATGTGCCGAATCGGAGGGAAGAAAAAAAATTGGGTTGCAAGGAATGCTACCGGGTAGGGGGGGAGATACTCGTAGAAAAGAGCTGGGGGTTACGGTATCGTCGACAAGGTGGCGATCTGTCAGGGCGTTGGGTTTTTGGGGGGGCGTCTGTAATAAGAAGAAAGGACCGTGTATCTTTTTGGGCGTTGTTGGCGTTGTTAGTTGCTGAATGGGGACATGGCTGATTTTCTCGGTTAGGGAGGAGAGGGGGGGGGTTCATGACACAGCAGGGTAGGGCCGGCCTGATGCCCAAGAAGAGGAGGAACGAACCCAACTCGGAGGAGGAAAAGGCCCCGGCGGGAAGGAAAGAGGGAGCAGCATGCACGGTCTTGCACGGTCTGAGCATCTCTGTGCTTCCATCCCCCCTATTTTGTTTTTTTTTTAGCTCTCTAGTCTGCGAGCGCTTTTACGTAGTATTCTTTTTTTTTCTTTTTTTTTCTCTTTTTTTTTCTCTTTTTTTTAACTCCGTACCTCGAGTTCCTCCCTCTTCTTTTCCCGTGCCCCGCAGTAGCTTACAAGCGGCTGGAAACCAAACGCGGTTAACGACTTGCCCCTAAAACAGCCGGGGCCCCCAGAAGACCCAAAGGCCCCAGAAGCTCCAGAGGCCCCAAAGCCCCAAAAGCCCCAAAGCTCCAAAGCCCCAAAGCCCCAAAAAGACCTAAAAGACCCAACAAGTCCAGAAGGGTTGTCCCCGCGGCCTGAAAGTACGGAGCCAGAGTGGCTCAGCAGGACGACATGACCACGAGTAATACGGAGTATGGAGTAGGAGTATGGGGGAGTAAAGTAATAGTCCCCTGATACTTGCAACTTACATTGCCGTCGTAGGTCGGAAAAAAAAAAGCGCGGAAGAGAGCACAAGACCGGGGGCAAGTGGACGGACAGGATAGGGGCAAGGGCAGAATGACGCTACAGAGGATTCAGGACACGATCTGATTCGCAGAGGGACGGGTGGATGGGCGCGTCTAGGCTGTCGGTGTCGTTGTCCGGCTTGTCCCAGGGACCAGGTTCAGGGGGGAAACAATAGGGAGACCGCGAGCCTGGCGAAAAAAAAAGAGGGAAAGAGGAAAAGAGGAAAAGAGGAAAACCCACAAACCGAGGCGACGGGGCGGCCATTCTACTTGTGGACGTTGTGTGGCTACTGGTACGCGGATCGTCTTTACGAGTACGGAGTGCTCCGTACGAATACGCCGTCCTCGTAAGATGCGTCGACGAATACGACGTGCTTTTTCTCGTATCTTACAGAGTACGGGGTACTCGCACAGGAGTTCCGTGCATCGTGTGGCTGGTCTTTCTCGCGTCTCTCTCGGCCCTCCCATCTTGTACTCCGTACGTTGTACTCCGTACGCCCTCGCGGGGGAACGTCGGCAAGAGGGTCGCAAGACGCATCCGGGTTGCACAGAATGAGACGGGTGCAACAGCAAAGACGGCCAGCCTGTCGAAGGGCAAGTGGACCCGAGGCAGGACATTGGTGCACCACAAGAGTGAGACACCACGCACATGCATCGTCGGATGCGTCCTCCCCTCACGAATCACGAACTGCTATACGAGACCTGTGCGAAGACAAGACTTCAGCTTGCCAGGCAGCTCTTGATCCCATGGAATGGCCATGGTCTCTCCATGTCCTACTGTGTACCCATTGCCATCCGCACGCCGTCCCCCGCCTGTCTCGGCCTGCCGGGTCAGCAGTCCGCGTTCCATCCTGGTAATATGACTGCTCGTACGAGCACACGCCGTAAGACGGCACAGGATGCTGCAAAATGCTACTCTCTGGCCCGCAGGCCTGGTCCGCCACGGGGGGGCATGCCTTACAGGCCTTACAGGCCTTACGAGTACGGAGTACAAGCATCGTACTGCGTTTCCGTACAGGCTGACCGGCCGGGTGCCTAAGAAAAAAAAAGGCGCAGGCACCATTCGTTTCAAGATGACTCGTATCCTGCATATTACTATTACGACAGAAAACGCACAGAGAGCGCCCATGCCCTCGTGCATCCCCCCTGTCCGTTCTCTGCGGGGACTGGAGCCGACAGCGACAGAGCCCATGCTGAGAATTTGCGGAATGCGGAATAGTACGGAGAGTACGTGTACGGAGTACTCCGTGCGCTCGCTCTCGTACTCGTTGAGCAAAAGACGGAAAAAATAAAAGAAAAAAAAAATAGAAACCCCACGCAGAGCCAAGCAGCGTCACTTTGTTGAAGAACGGGTTGCAGTCGCACGTCCCAGCACCCCGTGCAGACGGTGGCACGCTGTTCCGTCGGCGTCCATGCGCGTACCGGAGTATTATTATTCATAAAAGTATCATTCGGCATGCCGCCAGATACTATATATATTACGAATACTATATGCGTCCAAACGCATCTGCGGCACATCGGCATCTGACATGGCGCGCAGCCTTGCGAAGGGCCAAGTCTCCACTCCAGGCACGGGCAGAGTCCGCCACATATACTCCGTATTCCGTATATATATATAGTTGTATGGCTGAGCTGCCGAGCTTGTCTGTCATGTACGGACCCGTACAGAGTACCTAGCTCTTCGTACACGGTACTCCCTACTATTCGTATAGCTCGTACTCGTATGGTGTACGAGTACTCCATACTCCAAACTCCATACTGATTCGTACACTCTACAGGGTAGATCCTGCCTTGTGTCAGCTCCCTCGCTTCTCGCCTCACCCTGGCGCCAGTGGGGGACGATGGTGACCCCGGAAAGCCGGGAGCCTTCCGGGGCCGGCAGGTTGGGCCAAAGTGGATTGATTTGCCTGCCCACACTCGGAACCAGATAAAGAGGCCCCTCAACGATCCTACCCAGGAACAGCTGTTGTAATAACAGTGCTATATTACTTTTGTGAAGATCCAAGAGAAAGGGAAAAAAACAAGCAAAGCGAGATCAGGAAAGATAAGAAAAGATTAGAAAAGATTAAAAAAGATTAAAAAGAATGATTAGAAAGAATGATTAGAAAGGCGGAAAATAAAATAAAAATAAAATTATTCCAAGTGCTCCGTAAAGTTGAGATCGTGTATATTGCCGGCGTATCAAACTCGAAATTAATATACATTAGACTTCTCACCCCCCATGCACGGGCACGAGTAATACGCCGGAATATACTCGTAATACGACATCCGGGGCGTACGAGTAACAGAGTACTCGTACAAGCAATATGCCTGTGCTCGTATTCCAACATCGAGTAACGAGTACGAGTCATCCATACTCTCGTCGTAACTGGGGCCAATCATCCCCATGTGCCTTTTTGCCTCGCTGGTTTTGCTTTGCTGGCCTTTCTCTTCGGCTCACCGTTTCGGCTCACCGTTTCGGCTCTTCCCCACCGTCAGTCCCCTTTTCCGCAACCCCCCGGGGTGTGCCATCGTCTCTCTCGTTCCCTACGTGCCCACTTTCCGTGCACGCTTCTTCGTCAGCCTGGACGAGAGAGTCCTTTCTCGGCCCCTTACCCAGCATGTGACGATACCAATACGCCGGCGACAGCCGCGGGTCCACCTTGCGCTCTGCAAACGCAAACGGCCGGCCCTCTGCATAGTGCTCTGCCGCGATATCGTCAAACGTCTTTCCCGCCGCCTTGGCCTCCTTGCGGATCTTGTACGTGCGTATCAGCCAGATGGCGTGGGACGCAAAGATGCCCAGCTCCAGACCGGCGCTACTGTGTGTTAGTCTGTACCCATTGGTTTACCCTGTCTGCTACCTACCAGATGATGTAGAGGACGCCTCCGAGGACGTCAAAGGTGTTTTGGGCCACTGTCGTCGTCAGTCGGGATTTGAGTCCTATCTTGGCAGTCGGCAAGGCAAGACTTACCCAAAGCCATCAAGGAAAAGACGGCGCCACACCAGTCAATGGACAGAAAGAGCTGTTTTGTGTCAGCGCCTTGGTACATTTGCTACCCTAGTCTTCTTTTTTTTTTTTTTTGGTTGTTTTTGTTTTTGTCTGGCAACGTACAAAGTTGATTCCCACAACCCGTCCCCGCCGCTTGTAGATTTCTCCGTACGGCGGCAGCAGACCAATGGCCAAGAGAGCCGAAGCGATGATGCCAATGGCCAGCACACCCTTTTCGTTTCCGCGATTGTAGATGGGCCGGATTCCAAAGACCAATCCCGTCTCGATGCCGGCAAACAAGCAGGCCCAGAAAAGGCCCAGAAGAGTTACCTTCCAGACCGCCCACGTGTGGTTGTAGTGAAGCACCTGGCAGAAAGAAGTAAGGCTGAGTGCCATGAATATCTGGGACTGCAGCTGAATGGGGATGGTGAAGTTCTGGATGATGGAGTAGGCACCGAATGGGACGCCGCCTGGGACTGACGTCAGCACTTTATCAACAAGTCTTCTAGGCAAGACGCAAAACGTACACACGGCCCAGAGAAACATCATTGTGGCCGGTAGGCCATCCGTCTTCTTAGTCCTCCAATTGGTCCATATTCTAGACAGTCAGCTCTGCACCAGATACCACGTCCTGGGGATATCTTACTGAGGTATCAACTAAAAGCGGTCAGCATCGATTGGCAACACTCTTTCCTCTGGACGCATGACATACCTGAATACACCAGAATCTGAAGTCGACATGCCGCGTTAGCCATAGCTCGCCATATCCAGCTCCGGGTCACACGGAATTGCTCAAGTTGAAACAATCTCTGTGCGCGGGTGCTGTCACTCACACTGGCACGCACGGTCAGTCTAATGAGCCACCAGATGGGACGGCAATGCATGTGTAACAACAGGGCTTATCTATGGCTGGGCTTACCTGTGCCGATAGTCTAACGAGGCAAAACAATTTTTCATTTTCATTTAGCCTGCAAATCGGGACTACAACCTCATCTCCGAGCGCACTTACACCCAAAACGGTAGCTGACTACAGGAAAAGAAACAATTGTTAGCGGACATGGACTTCCCTGCGCATCCAGCAAGACAAAACAGGGTTCCTACCGTGGGAATTTCGTCCTGTCGTGCCATGGTTGTCGGTCCAGCAAAGTCGGATGGCCCGACGATGACCTATGCGTATTTCCGGAGACGGCGACTAACAAAAGAAGGAGAGGGGAAGGGACTGGAAACAAATCAGAATGCAAGAGGGGGAGGGGGGGGAAACAATTGTGTTGCGTTAGAGGGTGGATGGAACAGGTCTCTAGGGGGAAAAAAACAGACAGATGCAGCGCTGGAATGGGTTCACGAATAAGAGAGGGAAGGGCAAGAAGGCAGAGAGAGCGAAGTAGGAGACGGAGTCTAAAATGCAATCACAGGCCGATGGGCAGATTAGTCAAAGTCGTTTCTCTATACCTAAAGCAGTAAAAAGTCTTGGAAATAATTTTCCTTATTTTTTTTCTTCCTTTTTTTTTGGAAGGACCCTCCCAGGAATATATTGCCTTATGCAGCATTAGCGTAGCACGACTCTGACTAACACGAGCCACGGCACGGCGAGGAAGGCGAGAAGGCGCCGAATGGGAGCAAATAGTGGACAAATGGTCATTGCTAATGTTTTGATGGTCTTACGTTATGGAGCCCTGGGTGACTGCAACACTGCCATTTCTGTCGATCAGACATGCAAGTAGAGCCAATGGGCCTACGAGAGTTTGGCAATACCTAGATCATTGCACACCGTCTTTTTGTCCTTTTGTCTTTTTGTCTTTTTGTCTTTTGACTATTTGGCAACTAGATCCGATGCTGCCTCATGGCTTGGCGATCGTCTTGTTATCATCTCCATGTGTCAATCTATCATATAAATTTATAGAACCAAAGCTTCCTTTTTCTGTCGATTCTTGGCATACGGCCCCCAAAACGGTCGCGACAGGTGATTGACGGCTTATCAGCAGTCTAGAGACTTCCGAGAAATCCTGGGAATCCTTGAAATCCTTTGGGATACGGTACATGATTCCGAGGCGTGTCCAGACCATCACGTATTTTCCGTCTTTTTTCATCCCATCTGCTCGACCAGGTGACAGAATCCCCGCGCACACATGATGCCACCCGGCCCGTGAGAGGTCCGTTGTCCGGAGAAGGCTGCGGCCTCGTAACCCCAAATAGACCCACTAATATTCTGGCCGGTCAGCACAAAGGCGGCGAATTGTCTGGCAGGTTATCGCAGCATTCACCGCCTAAATTTTGGGCAGTTTGTACGGGCAAAAAAATAGACCAAAAAAAAAAGAAAGGAAAAAAAAAAATCACGGGAACATCCTTTCTCAACCACCATGGCAGACACACTCCCCCCGCGCGCACAGCCGCCACGGCCACTACCCAAGAAGAAGAAGCGGAAGCGGCCATTGGATGATGACGAGCCGAAGCAGCAGCAGCAGCAGCAGCAAGCACAGAAGCAGGCCGGCGACAAATCGGACCAGAAGAGACGAAAGAAGAAGAAGCGCAATGCCGACGACGACGCGGATGGCGACATCGACTACGATCTCGGCCTCAACCGTGCCATTGCGCGCATGGACAGCCACCTGCTGGCCGATTATGTGGCGCGACAGACCCTGCGCTTCGGGTCGGATCTGAGCTCTGTCGAGCTGGCCGATCTCCAATTGGGAGGTGAGTTTTACTGGTTTTGGATATTGGATATCGCATACACTGACAAATGGACAATAGCCGCCCCCATTGTCGATACTTCCTCCTACGAAAAGGACCGCACCCTCGAGAACCTGCCCGACTTCCTCGAGTCCTTTTGCGACGGCGGCCGCAAGCAGCTGTCGACAGCACCCACCGCCAACGGCGCCCCTCATACCATTGTCGTGACGGGTGCCGGTCTGCGGGCGGCCGACCTCGTGCGGACGCTGCGTCCGTTCCAGACGGCTAGCAGTACCGTGTCGAAGCTGTTTGCCAAGCACATCAAGATCGCCGAATCCGCCGCCTTCCTCAAGAGCCGTCGCACGGGCATTGCCGTCGGCACGCCAGCCCGCCTCATCGACCTGCTCGACAGCGGCGCCCTCTCGGTGGCCCATCTGCGACGGCTGGTCGTCGACACGTCCCACATTGACCAGAAGAAGCGCGGCGTGCTCGACATGAAGGACACGGCTCTGCCCGTGGTCCGCTGGTTGGTGCGCCCAGAGTTCCGCACACGCTACGACGACCAAGAAGCAGCATCAGCACTATCGATTCTGTTCTATTAAGTCTTTTTTTTTTTTTTTTTGCTTTCTGATTTTCTCTTCGTCTCTTCTTTTCTTCTTTTTTTTTTTGGTTTGTTTTCTTTTCTGTTTTCTTTTCTTGCACTTGGAAAGTGTGCAATGCATGCAGAGGGGAAAAAAGGAGTTCAGCGAGATTAAAATAAAAGAACAATAAACAACGGTTGAAACATGTTTTGACTCTGGCTTCGTGCGCAGCATATATAAAAGGGAGGCAAATCCATGGAATCCAAAAAAAAGAGAAAGTAAACAAACAACCGACACCTTTAAACCTGTATCTGCACGCGAGGAAAATATAGGACCAAGAAGGTGTAACATGGAAATCCAAAAACCAGCCAAGGGACATAGATCGTGAGAAACATGCCTCTTTGTCGCTGCATCGTATGTCCTGTTCCGCTGCCCGGCCCGCTGCTGCTCTGCCGTCCCAACCAAACTCGTTTGAATGTTTCAAGTCAACCCAAACACGTCGGATAAAGGTCCATCACCACACACACAAAAACACACAAACACACACACGCCCTCACACACACACAACGCACGCACGCACACACATACTCAATGCACATTTATGTAGAGCCAAAATAGGGGGTATCCACTCCATTCATATTGATGGCGGGCCACATTCTTCCGCTGGCTGCTGTCTTTGTCGCCATCATAGGTCAATGCTATTATCTCTGTCGCTGAAGAACCGCTGCTGCCGCTGTTGCTGCTGATGCTTGCTTATAGGATGGTGCACTTGTTCTTCTTCTGCTTCGTCTGCACGGGCCGAGGGTTCAAGACGGCACTACGGGGAAAAAAGACAAGTCAGCAGGGGGAAGGGGACTATTTTTCTACCAAAAAACAATACGCACCGGATAGCCTCGTCGAAAACGCTCTTAAGATTACGCTGGGTCAGAGCAGAGCATTCGAGGTACTTGTGTGCGCGAATCTCCTTGGCGCAGATCAGGGCCTGGTCGTACGTGACAGGCTCCATGCGCTTCTGGCGCAGCGATTCGAGCGTGGCTGGGTCCTCGCGAAGATCGAGCTTGGTGCCGACGAGGATGATGGGAACGTTCGGGGCATGGTGGTCAATCTCGGGATACCACTGATGCTGTTAGTAATGGCTCATGACAAACGGTTGATAACTGGCGGCTGGCGGCTGGCAGCTGACTTACCTTGGCCTTGACGTTGTCAAACGATGGAGGGCTGACTATGGAGAAGCAGATCAAGAAGACATCGGTCTGCGGATAGGACAGCGGGCGCAGACGGTCGTAATCTTCTTGACCGGCCGTATCCCACAGGCCCAGGCTGATGGGCTTGCCGTCGACCATCACACTAGCCGAGTAGTTGTCGAACCTGTCATTGTCAGCCTCTGCCTGGACGAGCGCGGAAAAGGAGTCTGGACGTACACTGTTGGGATGTATTCGCCGGGGAAAGCGTTTGTTGTGTAAGAGATAAGAAGACATGTCTAGAGAGTAGCAGGTTAGCGAGGCTGTACAACGGTAAGCAGTCGAGTGACTGAGTGACTGAGTGGTCGATGGATCGATTGGATTCGATTCGAGAAGTCGCAGATTCAACATCCAATCGGCCAAATGCAGTCTTAAAAAAAGGAGGCGTACCTTTCCGACGGCACCGTCACCGGTCACGACACACTATAGGCCAACACGTCAGTATGCGTCTTGTCGGGTTCTTATCACTTTGCATTCGATGATAAAAGCGCACCTTCAAAGACTGGACGCCAGGGGCTGCCATTGTGAGATTGAATGAAAAGGATGAGCGGAGGGATTGCTGGATGAGACACCGATTTGTCGTTTATCCGGTGGATAATACTAGACAAGAGACGTGCTCGAAATGGGCACCGTAGGCGCAAGCAGGTGGCGTTGATGCAGTGATGTTGGAAGCTCTGATCGGTCGGGGTTACGATGCAATCGCGGGAGAAAGGATTAGGCGGTGGTGTGTGAAGAAAGCTGCGGAGCGAGTACGCGTTAGACTTGTACGTTTTGGGAGCTGGTGTGTGGGAAAAGGGATGGGATCTGGTATGGCGTCTGGAGGAGGAGGGGGGGAAAGTTGTGTCTCTTTTGCTCACGTCTGGTCGTTCGGAGAATAGATTTTTGGGCTGGGATGGGTTTCGGGAAAAGAAAAGAAGCTTGCGTACGGAGTAAAGGTACGGAGTAGGAGAGAGATGGAGCGAGCAGTGGGGAGAAGAAAAACGAAGAGGCGGTTGGTACACTAGGAGTTGCTCGAGCCGCCTCGCAGACAGGGTAGCGGTGTTGGAGGGGGGTGAGGGGCGGGTGTATGTTTTGACAGTGGAGTTTCCAGTAAGGGGAGAGAGAGGACAGAGGAGACAGAGGAGACGGAGGAGACTTGGAGAGACAAGATTTAGGGAGCTCCAGAACCCCCGAGATTTTGTCTTGAGGATCGACGGGTGCGGAACGGTTTGAGAAGCATTCGAAGTGGGAGGGGGAGGGGGGTGGCAGAGTGCAACCGAAGCACGCCGAGCGAGCAGAGAAGGATAGCAAGCCGTCTACCGCCCTAGGAGGCAGAAAAGTGGAGGCCTGGGCTTCTGGACCGAGATGTAGCAGATGAAGCACAAACCAAGCCGTTTCAGCTGTCGACAGAAGGGGTAGAGGAGGACAGAGGACAGAGAGAGAGACAGAAAAAAGGGAAGAGCAGAGTGCAAAGGAAAGGTACGGGATACACAGTAAAGAGTTGGATGTCGCACGACAGATGAAGTGGTGTAGACGAAAAGGAGGAAGCTCAAGAAGATGAGGCGATTGGAAGATGGTGAAAAAACGGTGTTCGCCGCCAGGGCAGGAGCCAGGAACAACGGGGAACGGCAGGGACAAAGGGAGCGGCAGGAACGTTACGAGTTCGGATTGCAAAAAGGAGCGTACCGTTGAACTTACCTCGTACTTTGGATTGTCGATGAAGACTGTTGGACTTTTTGGTCAAAGAAAAGAGAGAGGGGCGACCGGGCAAGGTGAACAAGGGCGAAATACTCGTACTCGTCAACTGGGCGGCCTGGATAGGGAAGGTCTGGCGGACAGAGCACAGGAACGATACGAGCGCAAGAGAGAGACGGTGAGATAGTCTGACGGAGTAGGGCAGGTAGGAAGAGGCCCCTGACGTCTCATTGGCTGTGAGGGGCCGCCGGTTCAGTGGGCCCAGCGCGTGTGTGGGGATCGTTAAGTGGCTGGGCTCCAGGCCTGCAGGCCTGTCTGGCAAGCCTGCAAGCCTGCAAGCCTGCAAAGCTTGCGAGCCTGCGACAGTTGCGTTTGCAACGACTGTTTTCCGGGACCATTGGGAGAGTACGGAGTACGACGGCCATTGACCACAAGGCCACGGAGCATTCTCACACACGCCGTAACGAGACAGCAAACGCATCGACTGATAATCGTCACCTGTTTCGTCGTCCAGATTTTTTTGTTTTATTTTTATTTTTAATTTTTAATTTTTAATTTTTATTCTTTATTCTTTGTTCTTTATTCTTTATTCTTTTTATTCCTTTTCTTTTGCTCTCTTACTCCCATTTGGATCTTCTGCATCTCTACAAGTACCAGAATACATCCCCATTCGTCCTGCTGACACACACGATGCCTCACATGGCGCCGGATCGCGTGAAGGAAGGGGTGGCGGCCTGGACGGCAACGGGAAAAAGGGGGATCCGCCGATTGTCTGCTGGCGATTGGCCGTTTCACCAGCCAGGGATCACGACCGAGGGCTCTCTTCGTTCTGCTCTTCTCCTGAAGAACGGAGTACTCCGTATGAGTATCTTGTATGAGTACTCCGTACTCCGTATTCCGTAAGATACTCATACCGAGAAACCCGCTTTTCCTGTCAGTGTCCAGAACAATACAAAACACACACGGCCTTGCCTGTGCCTGTGCGCAAACGAACTGCCTGCTCGTATGTCACGATGCGTCATGACCGGCCTGCCGAGGCACGCCGTGTAAGACAGCTCGTAAGATGAACCGCCAAAGATACTCCGTGCCCTGTAAGATACGAATCCTTCCGGAATGATAGGAAATACTCGTACGGAGTAATACAGGGTACACAAGATACGGAGTACGCCCGCTATGACCCCTATTTCCAGTGCCCTAACCCCTGTATTACCCGCTGCACCTCAGCACAGCTTATCGCCCTTATCGGTACCGCAGCTCCCCCCACGTGGCGTCCCTTTCACCAAACGCGTCTGACTTTCCCAGGCGCGTTCAGCCTCTCCCCAACGTCACTGTGGATTTTGTTTGTTCGCTTACTCAAACTGCCTTCGCTTGCATGTTTTGTCCCCTTCAACACACACTATGATCACCCCCACCCCCGCAAGGCCTACCGTCGCCGCCGGCCAGACCCCAACTCCGGGTCCCCGGAACGGCCGCCATGGCTCGCCGGGCAGTGCTGTCGCCCCCTTCCGTACACCCACCATGACCATGACCAACTTGGCCGGTGGTGGCCTCGCTACCGGCCGCAGGACCCCCGGAACCGCCCAGCGTCTACAGGCTTCGGCTGCTCGCACACCCCATGCCCGGGCGGCTCTTCTCGCCCTCGACAACCGCCGGGCCGCCATCCTCACGCCAGGTGGTCGTCAGAGCCGCCGAAAAAGCGGCCGCTATATGCGCGAGTCGCCGCGTGACCTGCTGCGCAACCTCAGCCGCCGCTTGGCACCGCAGTCTCAGCCCATCCGGTCGTCCTCGTCGGCCTCCTCGTCTTCCCCTGCCTTCAGCCCCGGCGTCGACAGCAGCTCCCGGCGTCGAAAGAGTCGACGTATGGGCACCATTACGGAAGACGACGACGATGACGACGATGACGGGCTGGGCGACTTTTCTGTCACGGGACGTTATGACCACCATGACAACTCGTCCTCGCCGTCCTCTGTCCCGCTCCACCGTCCACGCATGTCTCTTCCTATCGGGGACGATGACGACAACGACGATGACCTGCAGCCACACCGCTCGATGATCCTCGACGAGGACGAGAACTTTACAATGCGCTCCATCGAGTTTGCCCGCCGTACCGCCACCAGTGACAACCTGCAGCAGGCACGACGCTTCTCCCGTGGAAGTCTCGGTAGCTTGCGCATGAGCGACTACATTGACGGCTTCATTGGCAGTGCCGACGGCGACGTCGACAACGACCAGGACGAGCGGCTGCGGTCGTCCTTCTTTCCCGACGGTGCGTTTGACAACCTGGCCGCCGACGAACAGCCCACCGAAGACATGACCTTTGAGCGGCTCGACTCGGAGAGTGGTCAACAGGCCTTGGCCGGCCGCGAGAGTGGTTTTGGCGTCGTCGACGTGCCGCTGGACGGCAACGAGACAACCTTTCTGCTTGGACAGGGCGCAGACCAAACACTGCCAGCCGACGAGACTACAGGTCCGGTATTCCCAGATAATGATGATGACAACAATAATGACAATGGCAACGACAATAACGATTATGATAACCGGGACGACGTGGGCGTTCCTTTTGACGACTACGGAGACGACAACGAGGGAGGAGGATGGGTGGACGAGCCAGACGACCCCGAAGAGCTCGAAGAGCCGGACGTGGAAATGGAAGACAGTGCAGAAGCCACAACAGCCACAACAGCCACAGCAGCCACAGCAGCCATCACCGCTACCGACAAGACCGGCAGGCTTCTCCCTCGAGAGGACACGCACCGGAGTGAGCTGCGTGGCAAGCGGGTCAAGCTGTCGCGACACGGCATCCAGTACCCATCACTACCGGTAGGCGTAGTAAAACGCATCGCACAGACATTTGCACAGGGCAACGCCGCCGGCAACACAAAGCTGAGCCCCGAAACGGTGGCCGCTCTCAGCACAGCCTCGGACTGGTTCTTTGAGCAGGTCGGCATCGATCTCGAGCGCTATGCCAAACACGCAGGCCGCAAGACCATTGACGAGAGTGATGTGCTTTTATTGATGAAGAGGTAAGCAGTAGGCCGCTGGCATCGGCCTCTTTTATCTATCGTACAGCCCAACACTGACACACATGCACGCACAGACAGCGGCAGGTCAGCACCACTGCGACCCCCTTCTCGCTTGCCCAGCGTTTCATGCCACGTGAGCTGCTGCAGGAACTGCGCATGATTCCCGAAGCGTCTAGCAAGGGCCGCCAAAAGCGGCCGCCACGCACGTCGACAGGCGGGCGAGTCGGTGCCGCCATTGGCGAGGGAGACGGGTCATGAAGCGATGGAAGCGCTGCTACTGTAGCAGCCTACCAGTTCTTGTTCATGCGCACACGCCGGCTGATGTCGGATGGCGGCTTGCGCAGTACCATCCAGAGCATGATGGACGTGGCGAGCGTCAAGCTATACCTGCAAAAGGGTTAGCCACACTGGGAAAAAGAGGAAAGCCAATGGAAACAACATACCAGGTGAAAATGTACTGGGCGTGTTGGTTGCGGATGTTGACCTCGGCCGGCTTGCCGATGGGAATGCCTTTGGCCTCCATGTCGTAGACTTGGAGGAGGTCGGGTTCTATAGAGTCAGCTGCGTCTGTGTGTGTATCTCTCTCTTCTTGTCTCACTCACCCATCGTCGCCTCAATCCATACTGGCAGACTGCCCGTCAGCTGCGCCATCTCTGTCACGTCCGGAAAGTAAAACTCTCCCTTGTCTGGCCGGTTGTCCGGCGTGAACATGTTGCGTTTCCAAGGCGCCCGCAACAGTCCTTCGATCCGTACCAGGCCCGTCGGTAGAGCACCTGCATACCGTGCCCGTGCTGCCTGTGGCCGTTGCTCGCGCGCGATCCAGCCGCGGTTGATGAGGATCGTCGCCGGCGGGTCGGTCGTGCCCTCGACCGGTGCTGCCAGCTCAAACGGCGTTACCACAAAGAAGCCCGCATGGCCTTCGCGCACACGCGGACCGACCAACATCTCCTGGTCGTGCCGGAAGGCCCCGACGGCCACAATGCGCCGGTAGTCAAATGCGCTGGCGTCGCCCGTCATGCTGACCTCGGCAGCATCGCGCACGTTGTCGAGACCCAGCGGCAGCGGCGGCCGCACCAGCCGGTCTTCGCACTTGGCCAGCATGTCCGTCTTCCAGCGCAGCCGGAAGACCTGCCAGGTGCCGAGGCCAAAGGCGGCCACGGGGATGAGGACTGGGGTGTTAGGACAGTAAAGCAATCGCAACAATGAGGACTCACTCAATATCAAAACGCCTGGTCCGTGGCGCCGGCCAGAACGCACCAACTCGGGCGGGTTGTCGAGGACGGACCGGAAGTTGGGGTCGTCGGCCGGCTGCTGCGGCTCGTCGGGCTCTTGCTGTGGTGGCGGGCGAGCGCGCTGGCTGGTCGAGCTCGAGAAGGCGAAGGCGCCCCGGCCAACACGGACGTCATGCCGGCTGGTCACGGGTCGTCGCAGACAACGACAGCAAGTTGTCGTGCTGGTGGCGAGACTTCGGCGACTGGCTGCAGCTACAGCTGTGGCTGCGGCTGCGGGCGCTGGCCCGGTCGCTGCCGCAAAGAGGCGCCGCGTCCACGGCTGGCACAGCCTCGTGGAGAGCGTAGGATGCATGGCGACGGAAAGGCTCTGTCTGCCGAGTCCCAGAAATGCGCGACACTGGCAGAAGCTGGAGCAAAAGCACCAAGCATCGTCGGCGGATTAGCGAAAAATGGGTGGGTCAGCCTCTTAAACCCGATACAAAAATATCTTCAATCTGTATGGTATATGTACATATTGTGTCTTCCAGTATTTCCATCAATAGCCAAGTCGCAGTGTCATGCCATGCCGCCCATCCTGTCGTGTAATATGCCAAGAAAATTGAAAATACAGATCCAAAAACCCTCCAAAGAACCCAAATTCGTAGATAGCCCAACTTTTGTCTTCGCCATCTCAGTACAGCCGTCGCTGATAAAGCAGCGGCTTGGGGTTGTATGCCATCTGCCGAATCTCCTCCTTGATGCGTCGTCTCCGTTCTGCTCTGCTAATGTGGGCTTCAGGCGTGGGAACGGTGCCTGCTTCCTCTTGCTGTTGCACGGGTGCATCTGCTCGTGGACTGCTCGACGCCGGAACCGCATTACCATCATCGGGCTTGTCTTCTTCTTCTCGTTTGGCCAAGAGAACCTGCTCTTGTGTTGGGCCATCTTCTGCTCCTGGTACACTGAGGTGAACCTCTGCGTCGGCGGGCTGCTGCTCGTCGCCGTCCTCCGTATCTGCCCCCGTGATCACTACTACTGTGCCATCTTCCAGCTCCGTCGTCATCTGTTTGAATCGGTCTGGCAGAAAGATCTTGGGCGGTGGCGGCGCCGGCTCTTTAATGGCCAGACGCAGGTCGCGAAGGGTGCGTTGTTGAATGACATATCCGCTGAGGAAGAGTGCCGATGTGCACAAGACCACTGCAGCTGGTTAGTACAAGAGTCTCTCGTACAAGGCAAGTTGGTTTCCCATTGGCATGCGGAGCAGCGTACCGACTCCCGAGGACACGGCTACCGAGACTTGAGACGAAGTCAAGAGCATGCTGGGCTTTTTAGTGTCCAAAAAAAAACAGAAAATTGATTGCGATGAAAGTAAATAGAATGCAGCAAAAAGAATCAAAAATATGTTGTTCTTTGCAGTTCACCAGTTGGACTTTGTTTCTAACCAACACTACTGTGTACGAGTACTCGTACGCAAAGACACCGTCGCTAGGTCCCATCCAATCCGCGGCAGCCGGCCCGTTTCGCGCGTGCAGCCAGCTGGTGACCTGGCGTCCTGCAGGCCCGGATTGCGACGTCAGCTTTGTTTACCCGCGTGGCCGGGCAACTATCGATAAGCACTATCGGATAGCGCCACCCCACTGAAGCTTCGCTGAGAATTAGGGGCGTTTTCGGCGACTGTGAATATTTGCCTGCACTTTTTCGTGTCGAATCCTCGTCGAATCCTCGCCAAATCCTCACGTCTTTCGTCTTTCGTCTTTCGTCCTTCGTCCTACACAATGAGCAAACGCGACCGGCCGGCGCTGCACCGCGCCGATGAGCGCCGGTTCCTCGACGACCGCGGCTCGTCGTCGACGCTCGCCCCCAACGGCCTCAACCCGGCAACCATCATGGAGAAGGCGGTGCGCGAGCGCATCATAGACAGCTACTTTTGGAAAGAGCAGTGCTTCGGCGTCAACGAGGCCGATATCGTTGACCGCGTCGTCGACCACGTCAGCTGCGTCGGCGGCACCACCGGCACCGGACAGCGGCCAACGCCGTTTCTGTGTCTGGCCTTTAAACTGCTGCAGCTGGCGCCCGACGACGACATTCTGGACGCCTACCTCGCCTACGGCGGTGAAAAGTTCAAATACCTACGGGCGCTGGCGCTCTTCTACGTGCGCATGACGCGGCCGGCCGCCCAGGTGTACCAGACGCTGGAGCCGTACCTGGCGGACCGGCGCAAGCTGCGGCGCAAGGGGCGCGCGGGCACGACGCTGACGTTTGTGGACGAGTTTGTGGACGATCTGCTGATGAAACCGCGGGTGTGTGCGACGAGTCTGTGGAAACTGCCGAACCGGGAGGCGCTCGAAGACCTCGACAAGCTGGAGCCGCGGGTGAGCGCGTTGGGAGACATTGACGCGATTCTCGAGGGCGAAGACGAAGAGGAGGAAGAGAAGGAGAGAGGAGAAAAGACCGGATCCGAAGACGACGATCACGATGATGACCGGCACAAGAGGAGAAGAGGCAGCGAAAGCGGAGAGGACTACTCATCCGACAGCCGATCGCGAGAGCGGAGACGCAGGACGCCAGACTCGGAATCGGACCGGTGACAGATGTAAAGAATGTACAGAGTAAGATGAATTAATAATGAGACTGGTCAAGAAATACACCAGTTACTATGATCGGACTTGGACTGAAGTCTAATAATCCAACATCAAAATGGGCCCTAGACACAAAACTTTTATACCCCATATTCTGCACTCCGTGCATTTCCCACATTCAGTCTATCCGCAGAAGAAAGCCAGCCAAGATCAAGGTTCCAGAGTTGGAAGCCTTGCTTCCCACGTGATCATATCGAATGTTTAACTGGGTGATAGATTCAGCAAGTGCCCAGTCAATACGTTTTAGCACCTGAACGTACCAGAAACCACAAGATTTTTGACAATACTGCTTCATAAAGTCACTATATTGAGTGCTACTGCAGAGTCCGTTGTTCTTCAAGGCATCACATTCGCTGTAAGTATCCGAGCAATCGGCGTTGGCGATGTTGACAAAGCCGACGAGGGCAGCCAGAATAAATTGGATCTTCATATTGAGTAAAATGTATGAGTTTGAGGGGTGATGGGAATGTGAGTGAGAGTGAAAGTAGGAGTGGAAAGTTAAGACATGACCGGCACATGTAGAGTGCCAGCTTTATACCTTTAGATTTTGTGAAGATGTCTGGAAACGTTATGAGATCCTACGATTTGACTAGACACCTAATAATACGGAGGAATACAATACTCCGTATTTTGGTAAGGCTCACAGGTGTCCCGTGATGCCGACGATCTTGATTATGGTGTCTTGGAGGTCCGCATTTGGCACTTGGGCTTACTCCGTACGTACGCAGTCATAAAGTGTCTTTATACAAACACAGAAGTAATGTTACAAAAACAGATTTCAAAGTTTTGATATGACCTTCCCGTAGGATTCACATTGGCCGAATAAACGTTCCAAATCAACTGTAGTTTAATTAGTAATAACTAGCAAATGCTTAACACTTTAACATACCAAAAGCCACAAGTTTTTGCGCAACCATACTCCTTTGCAGAGTCTGGGTACTTGCTATTCTTGCAGTATCCCTTCTTGTTCCAGGCGGCACATGAACTGGAACGATCCTTGCACTCGGCGTTGACGACTTGGAGAAAGCCGACAAGAGCAGCTAATACAAACTGGAGCTTCATATTGGGGAATGAGGGTTGATGAGATCTGATGAGAATATGAACGGGATAAAAGAATGGAAGATGGAGAAGAATAGCTAATGCACGGGAAACCTACTTTATATACATTTGCAAAGCGTAGCCATCCAACAGAACCTAACACGAGTTCGTGGTACATTTTATGATCATCATCTTGTTACACGCTGGATGATCTTGCCGATCCTGCGGGATTCTGCCGTTGGCTGCCTGAAGGATGTGATCTACAGGCTCATGACATGTAAGAGTGCATTATTTGAAGAAATATAAAATAAGAAGGTGGTGCATACAAGAGGTGATAGTACATAGACATCCTCGACAATACAAAGTGCTCGAGAATTGACGGCTCAGACTCGGAGCACAAAACGTCGACAAGAAGTCTTCTGTTTAACTTTATAAAGTCACTACTTTGCCGTTTGCAATATGTCAGCTTGGGGTCGAAAGGATTCGGGATGGACGGAGTATTACGTCGTACTGATTGGGGCTGAATACGTTGTACTCCGTATTATGCAGCTTTTAGAGCCTAAATACGAGACACTCGAAATAGCGCTGACGACCAAAAGCCACTCCTCCCACCCACCACCATGATCTGCGGTTCTCGCCCCCTTGTCGTCCCGGCCATGCGGCAGGGCTCCCAGAGCTGTCGTCGCCTCTTCTCGTGCTCGCCCGCCCGCAGAGCCGACTTCACCCATGCCGTGCGTCCTTGCATTCCTTCTGTCTTGATTCTTTCCTGACCCCCAGCAGGTCATTGGCGGCGGCGTCGTCGGCCTGGCCGTGGCACGGGCTCTTGCCGAACGAGCGTCGTCCTCCTCGTCGGTCCTCGTCCTCGAGCGCCACAGCGCCGTCGGCACTGAGACGTCCTCCCGCAACAGCGAGGTCATCCATGCCGGCCTCTACTACCCGGCCGACTCCCTCAAGATGCGTCTCTGCGTCCGCGGCCGTCACCTGCTGTACGACTTTTGCGCTGCTCATGCTGTTGCGCATCGCCGCACCGGCAAGTGGCTCGTCGCCCAGACTGCCGGCCAGCGTGCCGCCCTCGAGCGCGTCTTCGCCCAGGCCGACCCGGCACAGGTCCCGCTGCGCTGGGTGCCGGCCGACGAGGCTGCACGCCGCGAACCGGCCGTGCGGGCAACGGCCGGCGTCCTCGAGAGCTCGGCCACGGGCATTGTCGACAGCCACGGCCTCATGGCGGCGCTGCAGGGCCAGCTGGAGCACGCGGGCGGCGAGGTGGCGCTGGGGTCGCCGGTCGTGGGCATTACGCCTCTGAACAAGGGCAGTCGTGGCTGGGCGCTGCATGTGAAGCCGCCGGGAGAGGCAGAGGCCGTCACGGTCGAGGCCGAGACAATTATCAATGCGGCCGGACTGGGCGCGGCGGCTATCCACAACATGATTTCTTCGGAACCTATGAAGTTGTATTATGCCAAAGGTAACTACTTTTCGTACGCAAATAGCACGCCCAAGGTATCGACGCTTGTCTACCCGGCACCGGACCCCGGACTCGGCGGACTCGGCACACATCTGACGCTCGACCTGGCCGGTCGTATCCGTTTCGGCCCCGATGTCGAGTGGGTCGACGACCCGACGGATCTGGCCGTGCACGGAGCCGACCGTCTGGCTCAGGCTGTCGAGGCCATCCGGGCATATCTGCCGGCCATTGATGCCGACGCTCTGCAGCCCGACTACGCCGGCATCCGGCCGAAGCTGGTCCCAGCCGGCCAGCCTGCTGCCGACTTTATCGTGCGCAGCGAACCCGGCTACCAGGGCTGGATCAACCTGCTGGGCATTGAGAGTCCGGGACTGACGAGCAGCCTGGCCATTGGCGAGATGGTGGAGGGACTATTGTACGGAGAGAAATCGTAGGGAGCTTTTTAGTGGCCAAAATGCGCTATGATACAGAGTAGTACAGTGTAGTACAGAGTACAGCGGGACTGAATGATATATAATAGCGCTCAACTGAAACAATACCACAAAAGGAATGTACGGAATATTCCAATGCCCGTTCCCAACGCCATTTTGTCGTTTCCAAACATCAGCACGCATACACAAGCAGCTCGAGAGAGCATCCCATCCTATACAAAAAAGAAACAGTAGTCAAACCTATACAAAAAACCAAAAACAAACCTGGCCATCACCGCAGGGAAACACTCGGGAAGAACTGCCGGGACTTGAGGTTGACATGGACTTCAAAGACGCCGCCCTCCGATCCAATGTATCTGCCTTTGTTAGCACTTCGAAAACACTTGCGAAATACCGAGTACTTGGCTCGCTTACAGCGTCTGGCCGTCGTCGCTCCACGCCAGCCCGGCCGTGTACGCCCCCTTAGGAGCCAACGGCGGCACATCCGGCTCCCACGACCGCCGGCTGATGCCTCCCAGTCCGGCGTCCCAGTCCAGCAGCATCGCCTGTCCCAGCAGCGACTCGGGGTGATCCCGATCACGCGATGTGCCCTCGCCTACCGTGTAGGCATGCAGCTGGTCGAGTGCCCGTGAACTGTTGCCGTAGCTCGCCGTGTTGCTGCCGCTGCGGCCAGCCGAGGCCGCTGCCTCTAGGCTTGCCCATGGTAGTCGTCGCCGTGAGGCGGCTGCCGTCGTCGACCGCGTCACCGGCACTGTCTGCGTCATCGATGCCGGTCCCGTAAACAGCTCGTCGTCGTCGGCGTCTCCCTCCGAACTCGACTGCTCGTTCTCGACCGTTGGAATCGTCAACGGGTTCTGCCGGGAAGCCGCTGTGGTGGTGGTCGTTGTCGTCGTCGATGTCGCCGTCCGGCCTACTGCTCGCGCACCGCCCGTGCCGCTGCGTAGACCACGCATACTACCCAGCAACTCACTCGTAGTTTCGTCTGCCAAGGCCAAGGCCCGCTCGCGTTCTCGTTCCCGTTCTCGTTCGCGAACGCGTGCTGCCGCGTTGTTGCTGATGCCAGTGCCGGTGCCGGTGCCGGTGCCAGCATTGTTGTTGCCACTCCCATTGCCGCCGCTGCCACTGCCGCTGCCGCTGCCCGTGCCGTCGTCGCCGAGCGTGCCCGTCAGCCCTTGTCGCGACCGGATGATCCATGCCGACCGCCGCCCAATCTGGTCGGAATCTCGCATGTGCAGATCTCGCTGCTCCCGCTGTTCGCGCTGTTCGCGCTGCTCTCGCCGTTCTCGTCGGTCGCGCAGCCGCCGCACCTGCATCCCGTCCACGCTTCCACTCTCGTCAATCGACAGCGGGAAGTGGTATCGGTCCATCAGCAGACGCAGCCGCTCTTCTTGGTCTCTATCCCTGGCCGCACGCGCAGCTCGCGACACCGGCGGAAGCGGTGCCGAGCCCGTCGCCTGCAGCCAGCCATCTTCACGTCGGCCCTGCAGGCGCCGCAGCCGTCGCTGTCGCTCTTCCGCAAAGTCCTCTGCCGTCACTTGAAGCACCTGGCTAACGGGCAGTTGCTCGAAATCCTGCGAGTTGCTCAGTGAGATGACTTGCCGCGCAGCAAAGTTGGTGCGCCCGTCTGCAATTCCCACGGCGCCGTGGTTCTCACTCCAGGCCAGCAGATCGTAAGGCCCCGGGCAGAAAGCCATCTCTCGCACGGCTCCCATGTGCACGGCGGGATTGGACGATGTGAAACACGTCACTAGTGACTCGTTGCCTCTCTCGCCCAAGAGCGCCGTCTCAAAGATGGAAATCGAGCCGTACTGCGTGCCCACTGCCAGATACCGGCCCGTGTTCGAGAAACAGGCGGCAAAGCTGCCCCGGTGCACCGACCGGTCGTTCTTATCTTGACCCCGGAGGTGGTGTCGTGCCAGCAGCTGCCACGAGTATACGCGTCGACTGGTCATCCGGTTGCCCTCGACATATTCCATGTGGCTCACACGCTCGTGCACGTACAAGTACGGATCGTCGCTGACAGCCGCGAGAAGATTCCCGTCCGGCGACAGCACAGCTCGGTTCACGCAGTCGGGGTAGCCCAGCTCGTCCAGTTCCTCGCCGCTTTCCAGGTCGACAAGGGTCACGTGTCTGTCATTATTGGCAAGCACGGCCACCGGACAAAAGTACGCGCCCTCAGCCCTCGGCACCAGTGTCGAGGCCGTCCAGATGGTGATGCAGTTGACCCGCTCCTTGCAAAACTTGCTGCCCCGGGCCTCCATCCGCGCGGGCACCGTGACGAGCTCCGATGCCCGCAGCGACAGGTCTGCATCCTCCATCCGCATATCAAAGTTGTCGTACTCCTCGTCGTTCATGCTGCGAGGGCTGTCACCGCCATCGCCGTCATCGCCGCCGCCGTCGTTGTTGCCACCGTCGTTATCATCGTTGCCACCGTCGCTGCCGTTGTCAGCATCTTCGTCAGATCCCTGGCCACCGCTGTTACCAGCTTCGCCAGACTCCTGGTTGCCGCGCGTGCTCAAGCGCCTCTCAGCGCGGGCTTGCTCTCTCGCTTCGATGATGCGCCGTCGATTTCTGCGTGCTTCGTCGAGCCGGATCGCGACAAACTCGCCCACTTCGCCGCCACAGCAGATCCAGCCGCCCTTTGCTACGAGACACCGCGGCGAAAAGGAGAGCCGTGCGATCGTCTGTGCCTTTTGCGTGGCCGTATCGAGCTCCTGGATGTAGAGGTTGTCCGCTCCCGTGGGGTAGTAAACAATGGTTGAGTCAGAGGCGCCCAAGAGTGATCGTAACTGCCAGTGACTACAGAGCGTTGCCTGTCAGTAGCTGTGCCGTGCGCCAGCCATAAAAGAGGGAAGAGAAGACGCGTAACACATACATGGGTATGATGCGTGCTCGATAATGTCGCCGCGGCGCCTGCGCGATGAGAGCATTTGTTGGATAACATCTGTTTGTATTTTTTATTTGTTTAGTAATTTTGTCGACTGGCGACACCACAAAGCGACAGAGAGTTGTCCAAAAAAGACGTACGCATCGCCATCCTTCACAGCCATATCGGCGACGGTGCGGAAGAATGGTGTAAGATGGCCGTGTCTGTGTAGGCGTCAATCGGATCGGAGGATGCGCAGGAGTTGAGTTGGTGTTTTGCCGGAGGCGACTCGAATTAGGGGGGTTTTCTCCTGGGCGCTTTGGGCGCTTGGCAGTAAAATGCGTATCGCCTAGAAACAATGATTTGATGGATGGCAAGGTATACAAAAAACCAGAAAGAAAAACAGATATGGAAAGAAGGGAAAATAAAAGGCAGAATGCCAGGATACGATGGGGCGATGGTCGATGGGATGTTGGCAGAATGACGTTCAGTTGGAGAAAAGAGTGACATAAGACGGACCGTGGGGCTTTGGGCTTGTCACTGTGCAGTCCACGCCTGCACTACAGTGGATCAGGCGACTTGTGACGAGGCTGTGGCGTGTCCGTGTTCTGTATATCACACAGTACACGCACTGTATAACTCATCGAGAGAATTGTTGGGCCCCTGTCTTGTAAGGTATGTCTTGTAATCTTGCTGTTGAATCTACATGCAAGATCAGGAGAACAGCATCGGCTGGCCAACCGCTCCTCCCGATGCCACTGGGGGGGGCATCAGACGTCTGCTGTACTCGTACCAGCCAACATGGTGGGTGACATCTGATTGGTAAGCCAGCTCCTGCGGCCGTGACCTCGGCCACTTCGGCCTCGCCTGGATCGGGCCTCGTCTGACCAATGGCGAGACCAGCCTGCGGCGGGTTGGCCTCGCGCTTGCGGAACAAATGTCTCTCTCGTCGGAGAGACGGTCACGTGTGCGCGCAAAAACTCTTATGGCACGTGACAAGCGAGCTCGCAGGGTCTTGTGGCAAACGATGGGGCAAACCGTTTAGTGGCGCTCAGTCAGCCAATGGGATGTCAGAATCGTCGGTCTCTCAGTACCTTCTCGAAATTTTCAAGAATATGTAAAGAGAGCCGAAAAAAAGTTCATCCGTAAAAACTTTCGCACTCTTCAACCTCCCGTCTTCCTCCTCCTGTATATCCAGGTTCCTCCCCTTTCGTCTTTCTGCCCTTCTACCTCCAGCAGTCGTCATTGTCCTTTTCCTTCTTCTGCTTTCCCTCCACATACGTCACAATGCTGGCAGCACGCTTCTCCAGAGCCGTACGTCTAAAAATCCCACCACTTTTACCACTTTTACCACTTTTACCACTTTTACCAATTTTTGATATGCTGACTCCTTGTAGCTTCCCCGGGCAGCAACAGCATTGCCGCGTCCTGCGAGCATGCTGCGTGCAAAGACCTTCCGTCCGGCCTTTGCTCGCTTCGAGTCCACCTCGTCCGACGAGAAGGTCAAGGGTGCCGTCATCGGCATTGATCTCGGTAAGTCGAGCTGTGTTTGGCAGACGCCACCGGCGGAGCCGTCGGAAAAGCAGGACCGCCCATGCTAACATATTGTGTGTCTGACTAGGTACTACCAACTCGGCTGTGGCCATCATGGAGGGCAAGACGCCCAAGATCATTGAGAACTCGGAGGGTGCCCGGACAACGCCGTCGGTTGTTGCTTTCACCGAGGACGGCGAGCGGTTAGTTGGTGTTGCTGCGAAGCGGCAGGCCGTTGTCAACCCCGAGAACACTCTCTTCGCCACCAAGCGGTTGATTGGCCGCAAGTTCACCGATGTCGAGGTGCAGCGTGATCTCAAGGAGGTGCCCTACAAGATCGTCCAGCACAGCAACGGCGATGCCTGGGTTTCTGCCCGTGACAAGAAGTACTCCCCGTCGCAGGTCGGCGGTTTCGTCCTCCAGAAGATGAAGGAGACCGCTGAGTCGTACCTGAGCCGTCCCGTCAAGAACGCCGTCGTCACTGTCCCTGCCTACTTCAACGACTCGCAGCGTCAGGCTACCAAGGATGCTGGTCAAATCGCTGGCCTTAACGTCCTCCGTGTCGTCAACGAGCCCACTGCCGCTGCGCTGGCGTACGGCCTGGAGAAGGAGGCGGACCGCGTCATTGCCGTCTACGATCTTGGTGGTGGTACCTTTGATATCTCCGTGCTGGAGATCTCTAACGGCGTCTTCGAGGTCAAGTCCACCAACGGTGACACCCACTTGGGTGGTGAGGACTTTGATATCCACCTGGTTCGCCACATTGTGGAGCAGTTCAAGAAGGATTCGAACATCGACCTGTCCGGCGACCGCATGGCCATCCAGCGTATCCGCGAGGCTGCCGAGAAGGCCAAGATTGAGCTTTCGTCTTCCCTCCAGACCGACATCAACCTGCCTTTCATCACGGCCGACGCCTCGGGTCCCAAGCACATCAACAGCAAGCTGACCCGTGCCCAGCTCGAGAAGCTGGTCGACCCTCTCATCAGCAAGACGATCGAGCCCGTCCGCAAGGCCCTCAAGGATGCCAACCTGCAGGCCAAGGACATCCAGGAGGTCATCCTGGTCGGTGGTATGACGCGTATGCCCAAGGTTTCCGAGTCGGTCAAGAGCATCTTTGGCCGTGACCCCGCCAAGTCTGTGAACCCCGATGAAGCTGTTGCCATTGGTGCTGCCATCCAGGGTGCTGTTCTGTCGGGTGAGGTCAAGGACCTGCTTCTGCTGGACGTGACGCCGCTGTCTCTGGGTATTGAGACGCTCGGCGGTGTGTTCACGCGTCTGATCAACCGCAACACGACCATCCCGACCAAGAAGTCGCAGGTCTTCTCGACCGCGGCCGACTTCCAGACTGCTGTGGAGATCAAGGTGTACCAGGGTGAGCGTGAGCTGGTCAAGGACAACAAGCTTCTGGGCAACTTCCAGCTGGTGGGCATTCCGCCTGCACACCGTGGCGTGCCGCAGATCGAGGTGACGTTTGACATTGACGCCGACTCGATTGTGCACGTGCACGCCAAGGACAAGTCGACCAACAAGGACCAGTCCATTACGATTGCGTCGGGCTCTGGTCTGTCGGACACGGAGATCCAGCGCATGGTGGACGAGTCGGAGAAGTACGCCGAGCAGGACAAGGCGCGCAAGGATGCCATTGAGGCCTCGAACCGTGCCGACAGCATCCTGACCGACACGGAGAAGGCGCTGACCGACCACGCCGACAAGCTGGACAAGACGGAGACGGACCAGCTGCGGGAGAAGATCACGGAGCTGCGCGAGTACATTTCCAAGAACCAGTCGGGCGAGGGCAACGCGACGGCCGAGGAGATCAAGGAGAAGGTCGACGAGCTGCAGAACGCCAGCCTGAACCTGCTGGACAAGGTCCACCGGGCACGTGGCGAGGAGGGCTCTTCCCAGGAGAGCGCTCCTGAGGGCGAGAAGAAGGACGAGACCAAGCCATGAAGTGCTTAACTGCACATGACTTCCTTCTGAGTGGACAAGATAGGGGGTACTCACTCCCTATCTTAACCGCTCTGGTTCTTATGCCCGCATAAGACCGTCTTGCCTCTCATCCCCTCTTTTGTATCTAATTGTATTTCTAGTCATGTCTCCTTTTTTTTTGTATGTGCCTGTGTGCGTGTGGTACGTGAGTGCGTGTGGTGGCTGGAAGCTGTTGCATGTCGCATGTCGCATGTCTGCGGACCACATCTGGGAACTCGCCTCTTCGCCATGCTGTCTTCTACGAACAAGGAAGGGGTGGGGGAAACACAGGGAGGGATTTTCATAAAGAATCTGGCGTTTTCGAGTTGCAAAAAAACGTTGTTACGAACCGAAAAGAGAGGACAAGGACGAGGGCGAGGAAGGTCTACGCCGCGTTGGCGTTTTGCTGTTGTGTTTGAAAGACGAGAGGAGGAGAGAGACTTTGGAACTTCTCCCCGTCTGATTCCGGAACACTGCAGCTATACATAGTAATAGACACATCCCCGCTCACATATACGAGTATTCCTTTTCTGTGACCCATTTCCCGGTGCCTCCCTTTCCCCTCTACCTCCCAAACCCAAACCATCCACGCTTTTGTGGCTGTGACTCTTGCGAGGCAGATTGGGTGCCCTTGGTCGATGCCGTTCGGGTTGCACCGCCTGCTTTGCTCGGGTAGTCAATGTAGTTCCAGGCAATGTCGAGGAAGATGGGCTTGATAGGCACCATCTCCATCTGTGGCGGGTAGTGGACAATATTGGCCAGGTCGACACCGCCCTGGGGGTAGTCGGCCAGCCGTTCCGACAGTGCCGGGGCACTCGTAGATCCTTTTGCATTGGCACCCTGTCCTGTCTTTTGCAGCTTCTCAATGTCGACGAGGGCACGACTGCGCTGGACTTCGTCTTGCAGCAGGCCCAGCAAATACTGGACGTCGGCTTTGCTGACGACAATGGTGCGCAGAGGTGATGGTTCGGACTCGGACGATTCGGTGTCGTTCTTGCTTAAGGCTGGCTCTGCCTCGGCACACTGGTCCTGGCCATACTTGACGAGGGCGAGCGCGTTGGCAGCCTGGCCGGCCATGTGGTGGGAGCGGCTGATAGCGAGGGATCTAAAGAGCAACGCCGTTAACAATGGAAATAAAGCCAACATCGGAGGAAACCCACTTCAACGCTGTAAAGTACTTGGCCGTGCCGTCCAGCTGCTCCGACAGCTCTGCATCGGCCGCCACACCCGGCAGCTCCTTGACTGAGTCGAGACTCTGCAGGATGCCGTCGTACAACACGACCTTTTCCTTAAGACGGCCCACAAAGCGGCCAGGGGCTTCGGGACGCGGCCCCGCCGCACGCTTCTTGTCGGCGCCGCCCCGCTTCACCGAGTGGTGCAGGTGGACGGCAGCACCGTCGTGGGCACCGGTCAGCACGCGATTGCGGCCAATACGGTAGCTGATCATTTCGTAGTTGGCGGCCGTGCGTGCCACGTACAGCACCTGGACGCTGGGGTCGCTCTGAGGCAGACCCTCGCTACGCAGGTCGTCAATAGCGGCCTTGGTGACGTCGACGGCATCCTGGCTGGCCGTCAGCACGTCGTCGTAGGCGGCAGCCTGGGCAGCAGGCGTCATGCGCGGTCCGCCAGCCACGAGAGCTGCCTGCAGCCGGGTCTTGGCGAGGTCGAGGGCGGCCCAGGCGGAGGCAATGGGTGCGTCTTCGATGCGGACCTCGCGCGCACGCCAAGTGAGCGTGCGTGTCGAAGCGACGACAGCGGCCTGCGTGCCCTGGGTGCCGACATCGCCGGAATGGCCATCGTCAGCCGTCGGCGGCTGCAGGACAGAAGCATCAATAGCGTTGACGAGGGCAACAGTTTCGGTATCGGCCAGGGCTTCGCGCACAATCATCGGAATGGGCGTCGACCGCGGCACCTTGAGCTGGTAGGCGGCATAGCGCAGCCAGGGCTCGTTCTCCTGGACACGGTCGCGGAACATGTCGGCGCGGACGGGCGTGCCGGCAGTTGTGGCAGCCGAGGCCAGAGCACTGTAGATGGCCCAGGCGACGGCATAGCTGGCGAGGCTGTGCTGCCAGCTGCGGCGGTCGAGATGGGCAGCGCCGCGCAGGAGGGCGGCATAGGCGCGGGCCTCGAGGCGGTCGTCGGGAGAGGCGCCGCTGGGGTCCTGAAGGAGGAGTTGGAGCAGATTCTCAGCATATTTGGCGGCTTTGTCAGAACGAGAGACGATGTGGGAGCGGGCGTGGTTGTTGATGTTTTTGCCGTTGGCGGACTGGGCAGCCTTCATAGCGACGGCCTGGGCATGGGCGCGTTCGGCCGTGAGGAGGAGGAGGTGAGCGTAGGTGACATCTTGAGCAATCTGTTCGGGTTGAATGTTGATGGATTTGTGGTTATATTTTCCGCGGTTTCGACTGGCAACGTGTAGTTTCTGGCGACACTTTAGTAGTCGATGTGACAGACGTGTGCGGTAGCTGCTGTAGTCGGACTGTAGGTCGACCTTGTCTCGCGAAGAGACGATGAAATTGGTGATGTCCATGAGGCGGAAGCTGTGATGTCTGATATCTGAAGGTCGAATATGCCTTCAGCCTCCATCTGAATATATGTGGGGTCGATTGGCTCTCATTTTTTACTGCCCCGCGTGTGTTTTCAGTGGGTTTGTGCGCCGTCGTTCAGCAGGGGCATCCGCTAGGCGTTGGCGGGAGGGCGGATCATATTTTGGCCGAGCCGGCGCGAAAGCTTCTAGAGAGTCCGGAAATGTGTCAGGCCATTCGAGAAAAAACAGAAAAATGTACAAAGTATAATGCTACTCTTTAATAAGCTTGCGGCCATTGGAGCGAGGACGAGTCTTGCGGGTGTTTTTTGAGTTGTGGACGTCCATGAATTGCTTGAAGTATGTGATTTGAGCTTCGAAAGATTTTACTCAATCCTTCAGAAATCTTCAGAATCCTTTAGGAGTCTTTTCTAACTGCCAGATATGTTCAAAGCTTCTCGATAGTCTATCTCGATGCCCATGCTGGAGCGGACGGCCGCCAGCCTCGAGCCGTGTGGCCTCCAGCGACTGCTCCCCAAAGACCAAACTCGCACATTGCATTCGATCTGGCAGTATGGCGTCTCCGACTTGAACCTCGAAATGTTTACTCCCAATCCACTCAAGACGGAGCCCTTGGTGGCCTCGACGTTTCTCTTTGATTTTCTCTACCCCAAGAAGACGTTGAATTTCATAAAAGGTGCTTCTCTGCGGCGACCCGTTCGTCCAACACCACCGGCACACGATGCCGTCCACGCCACCACTCGCTATCGACCTGTACGGCCCTACACTTCTCCACTGCTCCCGCATTCTCCCCCTGCAGCGAGCTCTGGATCGGCCACTATTGATTCCATCACATCCAGCCTGGCCGAAACCAGCTTTTCCGCCGGCGCCGAATTGCTGGAGAAATCAACGCTTCTCACCGGAGCCTACGGTTCTTCGACGCTCGAGGAACTGCTGCAGAGTGAAGTGACAGCTTATACGACCGACATATTCGACCGTGTGTGGAGTCTCTACAGCAAATTGCCCTCTCAAGAAGACAAGGCCAAGCTGGCCCGCCAAGTGCTGCTCCTCTTCACGCCCTCGAAACGGAACACGGAGGCACAACGCATCGTCTTGGCCTTTTCCGATATAGAGCCGTTAAAATGGGATGCCGCCGTCGTCGGACACGCCATCAAGGCCCATCTCATGCTCAAGAACCGCGCCGAGGCCGTGGCACTCTTCCAGCACGAATTGCCTAACCTGTCAAAGAAAGAACGGCTGAACCCGCCAGGCTTTGGTCCACTGGTCGCCGATGCCCTGCAGACGTCGTCCTGGGAGATGTTGGGCGAAGTGTGGGAGACCTTTAAGCAAAAGACGGGGTGGCGTCGCGTAGACCCGGCCAGCTTGAAAGATGTGGTGGAGGCGCCGAATCTGCGCGAGAAGCTCACGAAACTGGCCGACCACTTTGGCAGTGACACCTACCAGGCGCAGATGCAGGCTGCCGAGCTGGCCAAGTGCAACGACACGCCGCCCGATGAGAGCTTTGTATCGGTGAGCGGCATCTATGCGGCCATTGTGTCGGCAGCCATGCGTGTTCTCGGCGCTGCCGAGACATTTCCTTTTATCCAACAGCTCCAGAACGGCCGTCTCTACGAGGTGCTCATCAACGACGCCATCAACAACCACAACAAGGAACTGGCAGCCCATGCATATGCCGAGTACCGCCGTCTGCCGTCATTCAAACCGCACGAAGGCACCTTTGGCCGTATGCTCCTCTATGTGTACCGAGCCGACGACGTACGTGGCGTCGAAGACGTTCTCAAGGACTGGTACAACGTCTATGGACGGCCCAGTTACTGGGGATTTCAAAAGTTTCTGGCCTTTTATGCCGCCCGTGGCGACGTCACCTCCGTCTACCGGCTGTGGAACGAGTTTACTGCTGCGTATCCCAAGGAGACCCAGGCGGGCGAAGACACGTTTGCCCATCTTCTCAAGGCCCATGCCGTCCGTGGCAACATGGCTCAGCTCGAGCAGGTCTTTCAGGAGATCAGCGACCTGCACGGGGCCAAGCCCAACACCATCTGCTGGAACATCCGGCTGCACGCCCACGTCGAGCAGGGCCACTTTAGCAAGGCCATGCGGGTCTTTGAAGAGCTGTGCGAGGCTGTCGAGCCCGACGACTACAGTTTCGGCACCATTATGGCGCTGGCTGGTGCTCGTGGCGACCTTGCTCTCGTGCTTGAGCTGTACCGCGCAGCCCGTCAGCGTGGTCTGCCCGTCACCGAGGCCATGGTGGACCCTATTGTCGAAGCCTACTGCCAAAACGATCGGTTTGCCGAGGCTGAGCGGTTGTGTGTGGCGACGACGCGCGGCGGCAAGATCGTCGGCGGCCAGTGTACGGCGCTCTGGGATACGTTGCTGCAGCACCACGCATTCCGACACGATCTCGTGGCCGTCAACCGACTGCTGAAACTCATGACCCGTCTTGGTGTTTTATACGACGACGGTACCTACAACGCGCTGCTGTTTGCGCTGGCGCAGTGCCGACAGCCACGACGGGCAGTCGAGCTGCTGCGGGCTGCCCAGGATGAAGGCATCTTCCGTCCGACTGCCTATCACTATACCATGTTGATGATGGCCTACATCCGCAGCCGTCAGCCGCACCGCGCCCTGCAGGTCAACCGTCTCATGCACCATCTGGGCTTCCAGCGCTCGAGCCAGCAGACTCTGCTGGTCATCAAGGCCTTTAGTCAGTGGCAGGAGTTCCCGCCCAACGTTGATGCCAACGGTCTGGCCGGTGCCACCACAGACCGTCGCGAGCTGTTGGCCAAGGCGCTGCGTGAGTTCCAGCGGTCGTTGGCGCCGCTGGAAAAAGACAGCAGCGGCCGCAGTCGGCAGACGTCGCCGCCGTCGGGTGGCCGCACGGCCGACCGCACGGTGGACCGGGCAGCTGTGCGTATGCCGCTCGGCGCTGTGCGGCGGTTCTCGTTTGTCATTTTCATGCTCGTGCAGGCGCGTGACTTTGTCGGTGTCGAGGAGGTCATGCAACTGTACCGCACGCTGGCACCGCCGCACGAGCGCCAGCAGCCGCTGCCGCTCAAGCTGTGCAATGCGCTGCTGCTGTCCGACTACTACGAAGGCCGCTTCGACCGCGTCAAGGAGACCTGGCAGTACGTCTTTGAGCGCACCAAGGAAATTGCACGGCCGCAGTTCCTGCAGGCAGAACCGCTGGCGTCCATCCTCGAGACGACAGAGCCGTCCGATATGGGCGCCGACAGCGACACGCCCGTCGTGGCCAAGCTGCGCTACGGCCTGACCGACCCCCTGAAGACCATGCAGCGCATGTATACAGCTGAGCACGACGGCGACGGGCTCGTGCAGTTGGTGGCCACTGTGCGCGCTGCTGGGTTCCTGCTCGACAGCAAGAACTGGAATCACTACGTGCAGCATCTGGCGCGGCTGGGCCGCACGCAAGAAGCCTTTGCTGCCTGCGAAGAGCATCTCATGGGGCAGTGGAGTGGTTTCTCGGTGCTGCGTGCACGGCATCGCTGGCGTGAAGGCGACGATGTCGAGGCTGTCAGCGATATATTTGCCGAAGACATTGTGCCGCTCGACGACGACGACGAGGATATGCCAGTCACTCCGGCCGATGCAGCTGTCGAGGCTGCCATTGACGCCGCCACATCGTCGGCCACCGGTCCACCGGCAAATGCTCCTCCTTCTTCCTCTTCTCCCGTGCGATCCAACACCGCCGGCAGTGCCCGACTGTCGCGAGCACAACAGCTGCGTGAAGGTGCTACTCGCTACAACCGTCCCATGGCCCATACGTTCATGGTGCTGGCCAAGGCGTATCTCGACCTCGAACGCATGGCGCCCTGGTCATCGGCAGGCGAGCGGCAGTTCCGCGACCTCTCCGTACACTATCCCAAGACGGTACATGCCGTGCGGACGATGGTGCGCATGAACTCGCGACTCGAGGGCCGCGTCTTTGGCACCGACGACGACGAGAGCGATCTGCTGGGCTTCGACTTTGCCGAGGACATTGGCATTGCTGACCCTGTCCGTGCCAACCCGGCAGCCGAGCGAAGAGGCGGCGTGCCATAGACCAAGACTCAAGACTCAAGACGCAAGAAAACTTGTATCGTTATGATAGAATCTAGATATTAAATAATCTATGCTGGGGTTCTATATGCAAAGCAAACTGGAGATGCTCTCTGAATGCAAAAGACTGCAATCTATCTGCAGTCGAGTGAGTGGAATCGATCAAATCACCACCATCACTTCTCGGCGTCCTGCTCCTCTGCTGGCTGTTTCTTCTGGACGCCCAGCAGTCGCAGACGCTGCGACAACAACCCTTCTGTAGCGACAGGACCGGCATTGCCGCCATAGCCCACGTCGCCCTTGCTGAGCTTGTTGTAGGTAAGCGGCACGAGAGCCGAGGTTGTTTCGTCTTCGTTGGCTCTCATCGGACTCGGCGTCGACGGCATGCGTGATCTGTTCAGTCCAAACGGTACAGCCTCGACCGGGATGCTGCTGGCAAAGCTAAACGACGGCGACCCGCACATTTGTTGCTGTTGTTGTTGCTGCTGTTGCTGCTGTTGTTGCTGCTGCTGCTGCTGACTTGCCTTGGGCACGGGAATCGGCAACGGGAGACCCAAACTTCGTCGTCGATACGCCTTTTCCACTGCCAACATGGCGCCAGGGCCACCGCTTCCACTTGCCATGGGCGGATGCATCACCCGCACCGGCTTGTAAGGTGAATAGCGCGGCTCCGGAAAGCTCAGCTCGTTGCGAAGCTTCTCTTTCCCGTCAGGAACACGGTTGGCAAACACAACACGAATGCTGTTGTACAGGTAATACCGGCCACGGGACGGACTGCAGATGTGCAGGTGGACCAGATACCGCAGGATCGGCCGCTCCGACAACGACAGCTTGGCCAACGCTGGAATGTTGTCCATGATCGGTCCGGCAGAGTAGCATCGCTGCCGGATAAACGTCTTTGTTTCTGGCTCCATGTCAGACACATCATAGGGTATCAGAAAAAGCTTCACGGCCGTCTTGTTCTGGTTCTTGATGATAATCTGCAGCTGGCCCTGTGGAGGAATCCGGTACGATCCTCCGGGAGGGGCCCTGTGAGATCGACGCTTCTGTCCTCGGGTCGCAGCAGCAGTCTTTTGTATGCCACCCTCTGTAACAGCAGCAGCAGCAGCAGCAGCATCGACCTCGACATCCTCCATCGTAACATCTTCTCCAGGTGCACGTGACCCTTCAGCGCGGTTCTGTTGCACGCGTGCAGCTGCTGTCCGGCTTTGCAGATGCTTTCGCTTCGTACGCTGCTCAGCCTCTTGATTCGGCAGCCCGTTCTCCAGGTCCACCATGCCTACGTAGGGACTCGGCCCGTCTTCCATCTTGGAACGCCCGTGTGGCGTCGAGGCATAGCTGTAGAAAACAGCCGAAAAGGGCAGCGTCACATGCGGCGGACAGCGCAGGTTGGGCTTGCACTTGGTTCCGAGGCCGAGAACGCCAATCTGCGCCAGGAAATCAAGAGGCTTGGACGGCGTCGTCGACATCCGGCCACGCAAAATACTTTCCTCATACGACCCAACCATGGATGCATGTTGCAGGGGCGACGTGTCTGCCGCAAACGAGACCCGCCGCGGGCGGGGAAAGCCAGGGGTCTGGGGGGGCATCGATGCTGTGCAGGGCGTGGAGGTCAGCGATCGCCTGGGCTGGTGGGCCTGGTAGGGAAAGATCCCGTCCCGCCGAAAACTCTCTGTTCGCTGTCGGGGGGGTGGAAGAGGAATCTCGTAGTGCGACGTATACGAGTATCGGTTCGTTGGCCGGAAGCTTTCTCGCTGGTTCAAGTTCATCGTATCATTGTCGTCGTTGCTTTCTGACTGTACCAATGGACTCGTCGGGGGCTTGTAGACAAAGCTTGACGACAAGGACGAAACAGGCGACTGGCCTGTCCGGAAAACGTCCAGCTCTGCCAACGACGATCGGGGCGGTGATTGCATCTCCAGGAAGGGATTGTAGTGACGAGGCGGCGACATGGCCATCCATGGTCCTCTCTCACGCGAGCCAGGGCCGGCCGCTCCCTCCCGGTCCGCATGCTCTTTGGTCGCGTCATGGGTGAAATCGCCGCTGTGCAGAGCAGAATGCGGCCTCGCAATGTTGAGGCCATTTTGGAGTCGTTCAAAGGCTTCGGTGTCACGACCTGGGGCTTCCTTTTCCAGTGCGATATCGGCGGCTGGGAGCAAAGCTGTCGTCGGCGTGTCTGCAGAGGACGGTCGGGAGGGTCGAGAGGGTCGAGGAGGAGACGGGGAGTTGTCACGGTGGAGTAGAGGTTCGAGCTGCAGAGATAAGATATTAGCTCAGATCTGAAGTCAGTCCGTCCCGACCAATGGAGACGTACATGTCGGTGGGGGACCCATGTCGGGCTCTCGCCGCGTTTGAGGCGCTCTATCAGCTCAGCTCGGTCGGATATCGAAACTGATGCGTCTCTACTGGGGGGTTGCGGAGGTGATGGCTGGCGAGGAGGACTGTCGGGCACAGGACCTTCGCAGAGGTCTGTTCGAATGCTCTCTTCCGACAGTTTTCGGGCGAGTTTGGCAGGTGGAAGAGGTGAGATCGAGATGGGCTTCGAGGGAGTTTCGGCCCTGGCTGGCGGGCACGGAGTGGGAGACGGCTGGTGGCGCTGGATCTGCCCGGATGGCTCGTCATCTTGGACGTCCACGTCCTGGTTGTCCTCGAACATCGGCATAGTGGCGGCAGTGGTGGAGAGGTAGAGTAAAAGTGCTTGGACGGGGTCGCCAGCCCCTTTTCAGGTGTCCAGAGAACAGTATTTCTTGTGCTCTGGTGACACCGGGAGAACGGGAAGAATGAATGTTCGCCACGTCGGCTGCGAGGCTCCGAATGAGCCCTGAACATGTGAGTAATATTGGATATCAGGCGACCCTATGCAGGAGTCGTCGGCATGTTCCAGAAGCGAGATTGTCTGGTCTTATCAAAAGCTAGAGAACCATTCCAAGGCAAAAAAAGCGAAAAAGTCTGAAAGCACCTGGGTCCAAGATTGACCCTCATCTGCCGGGAAAAAGTCCTCCTGTCGTGTTTCTGGTCGGCTGTTAAATGAGGCGCTGAGTGTATGAAATAAAGGCGGTCAGGTGCGCGGGCTGTAAGGGGTTTAGCGCCTGCTTGGGGGCGTACCGCTCTCGGAGATTGGCGTGTTACAGTGGAGAGTGTGAACAGGCGTGGAAGAGAGGAAATGAAGCAAGGAGGAAAAGAAACGTCAGTTTGCTGAGCTGAGAATCCCAGAAAAAGAGAAAAAGAGAAATGGCTCAAGTATGACTAATGCATTTTTACTGGGTTGGATGCAAGCATGGAACGGTGACAGATGGCAGGTGCGAACATGAACGATAGGCCCAGCTGATCCACACTGACGTCAGCCATTTCGCACTCCTGAGAATCCAGGCCATCCATAGACTAACATCGAGCCTCGTCCATCATTAACAGAGTCTGGAATTCTCTCAGAAGGATGTCTTAAGTCTTAATTATGGAGAGAAGTCTGTCCTTAAAGGCGCGTGGCTACCTATGATCTTTACAAACAAAAGAATGCCGAATCCATCTTTTACTGGAAAGACCTACACATCTTTGTCGAAGCAACAAAAGCAGCGAGAGTTTTATTTCTTATTGTCTGCCAAGAGAAATATATTCGAACGCTATTCGTAAGAAGAATGCATTTCGACATGGACATAAAATTCCATACTTGAAAGCACGGAGTTAATTCTGTGCACGTGAGCACTTTGTAAGATATACTTGAATGACAGCGATTTCTTTCGCCTTCGGGCATTTGTCAAGACAAAACAATACAGTACGATTCACCGAGAAGTCCTCGGTTCGAGTTGCATCACTAATAATAAATTGTACCTACAGGAGAAGATTAGCATGGCCCCTGCACTAAGGATGACACGCTCAATCAAAGAGAAGCTACAATTTTTTTTTGCTTCTTTTTTTTTTGCCCTTTTTCGCATTTTTACATTTTTTGACGGAAGCAAGGCTGGGAAAAAAACCTCTGCACTAAGATTCCAGGAGCCTTATGACCGAATTGATTAGTCATCGACAAACAAAGCGCTCTCACGAGGATGTTCGCCAACAACTCAAGACTATCCAAATAAAATTAGAAGTAGAATGTCTGTATGATAGAAAAGTAGTACTAAAAGTCGGAAAGTACAAATAGATAGTATGATCGCTGGATATTTGTGGCTGGAGAAGAGTGAGGTACTCATGGCTGTCGAGTCTCGCATGGCGCCACGGCAGCGGCGACAGCTGCAGAAAATAATACACACAAGAACTGGTATTCAATAGAGACAGTCATAGAACGTATACAGATACAGTAAAGATGGGACAGTTACAATATTCCTAATTACTTCCCTCTACCACGATGCCTGTCTTGAGAAAAAAAAAGTTAAAGAGCAAGAATATTCATTTCTCAATCTAGGACTACTTACCGGTCGTTCTTACTGTGACTACTTGTTTACCATGATGTCCATCCTGGCTTCCGCCATCGGCACGATGACCTCTGCTCTTAGAAGGAACGAGGTCACCTCTTTCTTTGTTTACATTGCATAGATCGGGAAGCAGCGAAGGAAACTGATCTGACCACAATATATTTTATTCCTGTCCTTTTGGATTTCCTCTTCTTCTTCTCTCGACATTTTCTTCTACATAATCCAAGATCAAGATTCATTCCATCCCTTTACAAACAAAGCAGAACTCCAGACAGACTTACAGATGATCGTTAGTTTTCCACCGACAAATACAATTTTCCTCTTTACTTTTCGTTTACAAAGTTCCAATTGATGCTGCGACACTTGTCCAGCAATCAGGAAACATACCCACAGATGAGCCGCCTTCCTCATGTTGATCCGATGCAGTGTCTCAGTCTTATTCGGGCCAGTCAAGGCATCCCGACTGCTTGTCAAGCAGATTTCATCATTGACACAAATAAACAAGTATGTTGGACCATGCCTCAGTTCGTTATTCAAAACTCTTGGAATCTTGAGCTAACGGCGAGCAGCTTTCATCATCGGCATGGCAAACACTGCTATCCTTCTGAGCCCCTCTGATGGGAGCTTGAATCCCTGAAATATGCTGGGCCCGAGCCATCTTTTGACTGTATGAAGACCGTTCGACCAAGGAAAAGTTCCAAGTGATGAGAACCCACACTGCTATCCTTCTGATTCCATGTGATGAAAGATTGATGTTTAAAAACCTCTGATGGGAATTTGAAACCTCTGAGATGTGCTGGGCCCGAGCCACTCTTTGCAACAAGAAAAATATCGACCCTATTGAGAATATCAGCATGTTGAAACACACCAGAGGTTGCAAGTGCACCTCTTCCCCTCTCCCCCTCAAGACTGTCGGATATGGAAGACCGACATAAAGACCGCTTGCCCAAGTTTTCCAAGTGATGAAAATTATAAACGTCTGATGATCTCATTTGATGACAAACTGTGGTAACTCTGATGGGAATATACAGCAACGAAGCGAAGAGGCTGCGGTATTCCTTAAATACATTTACAAGTTGTGTGATTAGTGGTTGAAGGGCATGACTGTTACTCAGCTGCGGAGGCAAATTTTATGTCGTGGGACAGGGTGTTTGTACAAAGTACTAGACTATTCTGTTTCTACGCAGCCAAACTCAGTAAATTAATTGGGATTTCCGTTCTTTTCGAATAACTGAATGCTGGTGAAGACAAGTGATGACTAATATAGGATTACAAAGCTTTCTATTGTTAGGAGATCTCGTTGTTAGAGGCTAGCTTTTCCGTCATGGTTTTCCGCTATGCATACCAAACCGGGCAACACGGCGACTTCAAACAGCATGCACAATCGAGAATAATAGCCCTTTGAAGTATTACCAGTCGAAAGGCTGCAAAGCTCGTTTGTGTTAAACTTGTCAATGGGATAACTCTTACCATACAACTAACCTTTGCACGTTAGATTACCTTTCATCGATTCATCGAAATAAAAGACAAAAGACAAAAAGAGACGAAAAAGACAAAAAAGACAACGCAGAACAAACGAACCACCGAGGAACAAAATGGGACGGCACAGTTCTCCGATGTCAGGCACCGAATCTCGGCACGAACAGCCAACTCGGCGCACGTCTGATACGATAAGATGGCCGTTCATAGAAAGCTTATGGTAGCAAATTTGTCAGAAAGATAAGCCATTGGCTGTCTAGATTGGCCGCCTAGTACGCGGACCGGCGACAGACACCAATAGAGGGCGATCATTCAGGTAAGCAGGGCAGACTAAGAAGACATGGAACACAATATATCTGCAATGCACCCTCGAGACGGACGGCATCACTTAGCATGTTACAAAGTACGAGTTAGACTGAGACAGACAAGAACATTTCAGCATTGTCATCATGTCGACGTCTGGACAGACCGTGAGTGAGGCCGTGGCCGAGGCACGCGCAACTTTCTGTGCACACAACCCGATCTCGGGCGAGTTGCACGCCAAGGCAGCTGCACACATGCCGGGTGGCAACACGCGGACGGTTCTGTACGCAGAGCCATATCCAGTAGCCATCAAGTCGGCTGCGGGCAACAAGTTGACGTCGGCCGACGGGAACACCTATGTGGACTTTCTGGGCGAGTTCAGCGCCGGTCTCTTTGGCCACTCACACCCCAAAATCGCCGCCGCTCTGCAGGCAGCCATGGCCACCGGCTGGAACTATGGCGGCGAGTCACTCTGCGAGAAGGAGCTGGCGAAGCGAGTGACGGAGCGGTTCGCTCCCGGCGGTCTGGAGCTCGTACGCTTCACCAACTCCGGTACCGAGGCGAACACGTTTGCCATTGGGGCTGCACTCGCCTTCACGGGCCGCCGCAAGATCCTCGTCTTTAGCAGTGGCTATCACGGCGGTACCTTTATTTTCCCCATGGAGCTCTGCCGCTGGATGCATGCCGGCGCCTCCGGTGAGTCGCCCTGCCGCACCATGAACCTGCCGCACGAGTTTGTCGTGGCCCCCTTCAACAACATCGCCGAGACCGCCGCCATCGTCGACGCCCTGCCACCCGACTCTCTTGCCGCCATCCTCGTCGAGCCCGTGCAAGGTTCGGGCGGCTGCCGGTCGGCCACGCCCGCCTTCCTCAAGTTCCTGCGCGCCACAGCCGACCGGCTCAGCGCCCTCCTGATCGCCGACGAGGTCATGGTCTCACGACTGGGCCCTGCCGGCGCCCTGGCGACCTTTGGCCTGCGCGCTGACCTGATATCCTACGGCAAGTGGATCGGCGGTGGCATGACCTTTGGCGCTTTTGGCGGTCGTCGTGACGTTATGGCACTCTTCGACCCGGCCCAGCCGGCCAGCCAGCGCCTCATGCACCCGGGCACCTACAACAACAATGTCTTCACCATGCACGCCGGTGTGGCCGGGCTCGAAATCTTTGACGCTGACGCCGTCACTGCTCTCAACGCCCGCGGCGATCGCCTCAAGAAGGGCGTCACCGAGGCCCTCTTTGCCACGGGCATTTACCCGTCGACGTCCGATGTGGCCGAACACCTGAAAGACGTGCGCGAAGTCGACAGCTTCACGGGCGAGACGCGGCTGTACACGGGCGAGGACAAGCCGACGCTGCCGTTGCCCAAGGTTTTTATTGCCAGTCACGGCAGTCTACTGAACGTGCGCTTCAGTGGTTCTGATGCCAGTCTCTGGCACAACCTGTACTACCACTTCATGCTGGAGAGGGGCATCTACATGGCCAGCCGGGGGTACACGCCGCTGAGTCTAGTGATTACGGACGAGGACGTGGACACCTTTGTTGCGGCGGTGGGCGACTTTCTCAAGACCTACAGCGAGCAGCTTAAGGCATAGCGACCGGTGTACGGAGTACTCCGTATCCTGCTCTGGAATAAATCCAATTTGATGATGACCAATCACGTCTTGTCTCAATATGTCTCAATATGAATCATAATGAATGCTTTTGTATCATACTCCGTGCTATTAATTATACTTCTATCGACTGGGGACACAGGGCGGCTCATCAGCCGGAATGCCCGGCAGAACGGCCGAGTAGACGCCGTTCAAAGCCGTTTCAAAGGCCGCAAAGGTCATGTTGAGCTCTTCTTGGACGCAGACGGTCTTGAGAGCAGGGCCGAATTGCAGCGGCTCGCACGCGCTAGAATTGGCCGCTGTGGCCTTGAGAGCGTCACTCGCCACCATCACCTTGCCACCGCGGAGAACCAGCTCGACATCCTCCTCGGGTGCATAGATGGCCTGCGCGTAGGGTCCGCTACTTTGGGAGGGAGTTGTCGAAGCCCCCGAAAAGATGACAATGTCGGCCAGCTTGCCGACCTCGAGAGACCCCAGCGACGACTCGAATCCGGCCACCTTGGCCGCGTTGATCGTCATCATTTCCCACAGCGTCTTTGGCTCGAGCCCGTGCTGGAACTGCGTCTGCGTGGCCGACAAGGCACACACGGCTTCGCGGCCCATGGTGGCCGATCCAGAGGGCAGCCAGTCCGTACCGAGGGCGACGGTGATGCCGGCACGCAGCAGATAGTCGACATCGAGTGTCTTGCCGTACAAAAAGACGTTGCTGCGCGGCGACCAGACGACCTGGGCGCCACGACGGGCGACGACGTCAAAGTCGGCCTCCGACAGGCCGAGGGCGTGCAGCAGGACAAAGTTGGCGTAGATGACGTCGGTGCTGAGGCCGCCGCCCTCGGACATGGGCGTCGTGTCGTACGTCAGATTCGAAAGACACTGGAACTCGTTGGCGGCCTCGGCGTCGACGCCCTCGCCGACGTGGGCGAGGTAGCGGAAGTGCTGGCCGGCAAAGTCTTGATCAATGGCGTCCGGGCCGTAGTCACAGTCGCCGTTCCGGATGATACCCGTGGCATCGTCGAGGGGGAAGATGTCAAACGTGTCCAGGGGGGGCCGCAGGCCGTCCTCGAGTCCGGCGACAAAGTCGAGGTTGCGCGTCAGGCCGGACACCATGTCGCCGCCGACAATGGATGTTGTCCCCGAAAACAGGTGCCGCAGCTCTCCCCATTTGATGGCGTCAAGGTCGGAGCCGTTGACGTTGGCCTCGCGCATGGCGTGTCCACGCAGGCCGACGCGCCAGTCGTGGCGGTGGTTGTAGAGCTCGCCCGTGGCCTCAAAGGGGTTGATGGTGGAGTAGGCAATGTGCTCATGGGCATTGATGAAGCCCGGGGAGATGACGGAGGAGCCGTCGGTGCAATCGATGACGGTCGGCTTCTTCTTCTTCCACAGACCGCGGAGGCCAGTGCTCGTGTTGGCATGGCCAATGCCGGCGATGGTACCGGACTGGATGAGGAGCTGACCATTGTACAGAGGACCACGAGGGGTCAGGATGGTACCCTGGAGGAGGAGGTCATCGCCCGAGGTGGCCTTGTGGACGACCTTGCAATCGGCATGGGCGGTGCCGAGCAGCAGGGACGCAGCTGTGAACAGCGTGAGGGCAAGAGAAGATGTCATGATCAGGAGACGTGAGACGGCGGGAACCAGTGGAAGCTATTGTGGAACGACATGGCCTATATGTACACGAAGCCCACGCCGATTCGTCGGAGCAAGCTACCCGAATGGGCCTCCGATATAAGGTGAACAATTGCGGAGACATCACCACTCCGAAAAGGCGGTTCTCTTTTATCGTCTGAAAGACAAGCTTGGCAGTGGTTTAAACTGGATGCAGAAGGTGATCTGCGGGTTATACCTCTTGCTTCCTACTATCGGTGAAGAATAGTGGAGGAACTGCAGGCTATGAGATAACTGGTTGCCATCGTGCCCACAGACCAGTCCACTTTTTCCTTCGTCTGAAGAAGAGTTCCTGCAGAACGAACCACAACTTTTGAACTTTAACCCTTCACTCCAACCACACATCACTTGCAGCTACTGAATTCATGCAGTACCTAGATGTTTCTTCTTTACCTGACTCCTGTGTCTGAATCTTTTTATCTCTGTCTTAAAAAGGGCCGACTTTTGCTTATCTGCCCCCTTCCTCGTGGTCTCTTGGCATCATTCTTGGCAGTTGGACGGCTAGTCCGCCAAGGCATCTAGAGAGATCCTGGTAGATAATACTCGTGGCCAACTACGTTTGGATTTTACTAATCATCACTGACGGTCAACACCGAGACCGACTACTCCTGTAAGCTTCGGCGACGGCTTTCTAGAATCCCGTTTTAGATTCCCGCTCTAGATTCCCGCACTTTTAAAATGCCGATCATTTTAATGGATTCAGAAGCACGTGGTAGTACGAACATAGGGCGGTGGAGATAGACATTGTGGCGTGAACAAGACGAAACACGGAGTAGACGGAACAGACGGAGTATTCGACGGAGAACGAAGAAGGGCAATACGTATACAGAGCAGCGGAATCGAATGGATCAGGCGGAGCATTCAAAGGGTCACGAGTATAAGAAGGGATGAGACGAAGGTGGCAGTAGGTAGATAGAGAAGCTTCATCGACTTCACATTGAATAGAACTACACTTTCCACCAGACTCAAACTATGGCAGACCAATATACTGCTCACAGTGACTCGGCTCAGCGGCTCACTCAACGCTACCGCTTCGCCGACGCCAGTATGGATCTCTTCTTTTTATGCGGGCTGTCCTGGGCACCGGCCGGCGGATTGTCTGTGGGCGGGACATTCTATGTGGCCTCACAGATCACCGACGGCGATGCAGACTCGTGGTCGCAGGCGTTTGAGCACCAAGGCGAAGTGCTGGTGAAGCAGGCAAACGAGTGGCTCGCACGGGGTCAGAGTGTCGTCCGAGGCTTGACACGGGCTGCCGGCGAAGCACGGCTCGAAGCGTTTACGTGTTATCGACAGGCCTGGCAGTTTGAGGTACCGGGGAAGCGCTTTACTGCTCTGTTCAAGGCCAGCCAGACACTCTTCCGCCAGTCTGTCACTGAGCTGGGCTATGGGGCAACATGCTTCAGCGTGGCTTATGGTGGAGGAGAGCTTCCGGGACACTATTTCCCGGCTACGGGACCCCATGCAGACACGGCACCTACCATACTTGTTATTGGCGGTGCTGACACCTGTCACGAGGACCGCTTCGTCGCCGGGGGGCGCTTCTTTCTCGAACGCGGCTACACCGTCGTCCTCGTCGACCTGCCGGGCCAGAGCAACCTCGCTGAACAGGGCCTGCACTGGGAGATGACCGTTGAGAAGCCCCTCGCTGCCGTCATCGACTTGCTCGTCGCCCGATTCGCCGTGGTGCCGCGCCGCCTCGCCTTGCTGGGCATGAGCCTCGGGGGCTACTTTGCCTGCCGGGCTGCTGCCCACGAGCCACGGCTGGCCGCCGTCATTGCCACACCGGCGCTGCCGAAACCGCCCGAGTTGCTGGAAGTTCTGGCCAAAGTCGAGGCGGCGAGGGCTTCTGCCACCGACAACACGTCGACAGCTGAGCGCAACAACTTTGCTGTGCACAAGTGGAAGGCCGGTGTCGATACATTCGCGGATCTACATGAGCGATGGAAGGGCGTGGCCGTTGATCCAGCCCAGGTCCACGTGCCCTTCCTCACCGTGCTCGGCATGCAGGAGGGCGACATCTGGAAGAGGCAGTGCCGGGAGTGGGACGCCGATATCCAGTCGACCCAGAAGAGACTGATCGATCTCGACTCCAGCACCGGTGCAGATGCCCACTGCCAAGTGAACAACCCACTGCGACTGGTCCAGGAGGTCGACGGGTGGCTGCACGAGTTCCTGTGGGAGGTCTGAGGGAGGTTATTTACTTTTAACACTTTTAAACTCTAAATTGTATAGTTATTGTACAGGCTGATGCGAGAAGCTGCAGAGGCACTAGGGGATACATCTAAATATGTAAAAGCTTGAATCAAACCCGAAGAGATGATATTGTCTAGATACACGCCTCGTCTCTCATACTTCCCACTCCTTCTTGATCGAACTCAACCAATCATACGAGCTGATCACATTCCCGTCTTTCAGATGCACTTGGAATCCATCCTCGCCCTTAGAGACGAGTCCCCGCGGAGGATAGATCTCGAAATGAGGATGGCTCGGATCGCAGATGTGAATAGGCAAGCTGCCGTCTTGAAGCTTGGGAAAACACTCGTCGCAGAAGCCAATGTCGATGCAGACGGCACAGATAGTGAAAGACTGATATTCGGTCTCATCGTGTTTGCAAAGCCCGTCACAACCTCTCGGAAAATGGAATGGGGCATCGATGCTGTCCAAAAGACTTTGTTCTGAAGAATCCGGTTCTGTTGTTTCTGCAGTCTCTTCCACTTCCGTCTCCTCCGACGTGTTCGTCCTTCGTCGGACATTCTGCGGCATTTCCATGGCCGATGCAATGGCCGCTTTCTCATTGTCTCTAAAACAATATAGTGCCTGCGCCAAGTTTTTGTATGCATCGTTGTCGTTGGTGTCATCGGTATCGAAGAGATCGGTCAGAGCCAGACGAAGCAGCGGCCGAATGGCCTCTCGTGCCAAATCTGTTCTGCCGTGCAGTGCATGCCATTGACCCAGAAGTGCGGATAACTCCTCACCTGGAATGTCTTCAGAAGAACGACCATACTTAGCAGACCATTGTCGCCGCCGCGGCGTCATGATATTGTCCAGATTGATCGTCATCTGGGGTTGCCAGTATGCGACCAATTCTTTCAACTTTGTGATCCAGACATCTGCCTCTTCTGCCTCTTCTTCCTCTACCTTGATTGCTTTTGTGAAGTACACTGACGCTAATTCGAACGATGTTCTGGTGGTTGCTGAGTTGCAGTCTGGGGGAAAATTTTCTATGACGTCCTTCCATATCTCACATGCCTTGCTGTCATCCCGGTGGAACTGATAGTAGAGTTGACCCAGAGAAAGCAGGGCTTTCGATTTATATTGAGACCAAGCGTAGTGCGTACTGTCAATCGTGAGATAGGCATCTCGCGCGAGATCCAGCTCGCCCGTCTGGGCGCACGCATACGAGATCATCCCGGCAGCGTAATAATTCTTTAACAAGACAGAACCGAGAAATGAAGAATTCGAAGAACTGTCGAATTTTTTCTCCAAGATCATACGGAGTATGCGCACCGTCTCTTGGTAATTGCCGGCCAGGTGCACTGCCCAGAACGTAGCATAGGTCGTTTCAGCCGATGTGGGCTTTAGTTTCCAGATCTTCAGAGCAGTTTCCAGGGCGGCCTCGTGGTTGGCTAGCTTTGAGTAGGAATTTCGGATTATTTCGAGCACATTGGACAGCTTCTTGTCCTGGTTCTCCTGGAGAGTGGACAAGACAGATTCTGCCGCCACAATGGCTTTTTTATATTGACCCAGCAGGACGAGAGTCCTTGCTTCGGAGATTCGGGCGTCTTGGATATCGTCGATTTTCTTACTCTTCTGGCTTGCGAGGCGAAACTGCTCGACGGCGGCAAGCTGGTGGCGGATGGTTTTGATTCTGCCGAGAACAACCCCGAGGTTTGCGTACCAATCGTCATCTTTTGTATACTGGTCGAGGGTGGCGAGTTCCAGAATTTCGGCCGGGGGAATGCATTGGACGATTTGCTCAAAGGAGCGTCCAAGGGGGAGGACCAAAGGGTCGGCGTGGCACTAAAGGTTAGGAAGAGAAAGAGAAAGGGAAATATCCTCCTGACTCACTGTAGACTTGTATCCATGCAAGAAAAGAATGGCTAGAACATCATCACAATCGTTTTGATGAATCCATCGCGCAACCGCCTTTGCAAACGGCTGAAGCAAAACTTCCGTCGACGTCTTTGCTTGATGTAGCCATTGATAATTGGGTCCCATCTCATCCGCCTCCGAAACAATACACGCCCGAAGACGGGAACATATTTCCTCGCTAAAGAGTTGACACATGATCCTGGGATCTTCAAACACAAATTTGAACCATTCCAAAAGGGACTTCCGGTCTTGAAAGAAGTCGGCTATCTCTTGAGATAGCGCGGAACGCGTAGTAGCATCAAGAGTGTCGAAGTCGATCTGTAAAAGGTGATCCAGAAAGTAGTTTGCAGAGTATGAATAGAGGTCTGGCTTGTTCCACGGTTTCTCGTTGCGCTTGGGAACGTTCCCGTTGAGGAATAGCAGACAGGTCGTGGTGACATGGGCTCGGGCCTGATTGACATTCATTCCAATATCTTCGTGGAATTCGCCTTTGTGAAAGTATTGACCGACACTCGCGTGACTGAATTTGACAGTCATTGAAGTGAAACTTGGCGGAAAGTCATCTTGCTCTTCATCCCCGTATTCATCCTCATCACTCCCATCATTTTTCTCATCGTCGCTGCCCTCATCTTTCTCATCCCTATCTGTATGGTGATCCGATTCTGTATCTTCGTCTGTCACAGATATGTCTTCATCGTCCTGTTTCTCATCTTCTGTCATACCAGCGTCTTCATTATCTCCACTCTCTACAGACTTCGGCACACTGAAGAACGACCCAAATCGCGTCCGCAGCTCGTCATCCAACCCGACAACACCATTCTGTCCCAGGTCACGCACTTTGAGAACAAGATCGAGCTCACGCAGAGTCAAGTCCCGTTTAGCACATGCCACCCACATGATCATTTCGTTGAGATCATCCTTGTCAAAGCCGCTCATGATCACCAGCCGTGAGATCACACGTTGGAACATGTCGTCTAATCCCTTTGGTGGTTTGCTCAGTGCTTGGCGTATGAGTTCCGGTTTGTTCATGTCCTTGATCTCAGCCAGCATCAGTTTTACCAGCATGAACATCCCGTCGGCGTTCTTGATGAGCTTCTTGATGATGCTTTCACGGAGACTGTCGGCAGCTTTACGTCCCATCTTTCTCAAGAGAGGGATGTTTTTGTTGTTGACACCGTGTTGAATAAAGTGGCGAATGTCTTTCTTGGAGAGCGATGGAATAATGTGGAATATACGGAGCTGCCAGCGTCTATCGTCCCAGACATTGAATACTTTTTGCTCGAGTTCGGGGCGGCCAACGAGGAGGATCTGGATAGAAGGACTGGCACTGGACCGTTTTCTTGCATCGGACAAGATTTTGGCCAGCTCGACTAACTTTTCCTGATTCTCGGGGAGGGCTTCGTCGACGCCGTCAATGACAATGAATAGAGACCGGGAAGGAAAATCAGTGTCGCTAAACGGACGGACAAACAGGCTGTCCCACAGAGTCTCTGGAAGCAGCATATTGTTGTCGTTGCGGCAGATCTGGACGGCCTGCTTGCGGTATATTCCATCCTGTTCTGTGATCTGCATGGCCAGCGTTCGGAGGATCACGTCGAGCGTGTGTTGTGTGTTCATGCCTTCGCGAATATAAAAATAGGCCGAAACCACTCCTCCATCCTGAAGATCAGACACCACGCGTGACGCTACATATGTCTTTCCTGTTCCCGGACTGCCCAAGAGGCACAGAACCGGGAACTCCATGTGCTTCCATTCCTGGTACAACCGCTGCTGCAATAACCAAGTTCCTGAGTGTTCGATCCGTGTGTTCTCAACGCCTGCGTGATAGGCTTTGTTGTCCCGGACGGCATTCGTATACAGAGCTTGCTGCAGAAACTCGCGCTGCCGGTCAGCCTCGGCATTGGCATCAATGCGTTGCACAGTTGAATATGTCTTGGCTGTCACCAGCTCCATCTCCGTATTGACCATTTTATCGAGATCGTCCAGCGCATCCTGAATACCATTTTTCTTGCCGGCAACCCGCTGCATCATCTGCCGGCCGCTTCCACGCCGGATGGCTGCCTCAGCTTCACAAAAGATGGCCAAAAGTGCGCACAAGAGGTGGACGACTACACGGTGCAATTTGGGGTTATCGGTCGTATCGAGCGATCCGCCCTGAAGGTACTCGTCTACGCGGTCCGAGATATTGCGGATTCGCTGGAAGAGTTCCTCGAGTATGTTGTAATCGTCAGTGACCTTTGCTCCCGAGTCGATCAAAAAGAGGCAAGCTTCGATGAGGATTGTTGCTGGTGCAAACGGTGTCAAGCCGACACCTGCTTTGGCGACTGATCCGAGGCGCCTCAGTTGAGTCATGGTGACTTTGAAGACAGCCCAGATTTTCTTGCTGCTTTCGTTTCCGCTGGATCGGAACTTTGAAAAGTCGGACTCGTGCTCGCTGATCAGTTTGTCGAGATCCGTACCGGATTTGACCAACGTCTTCCATTTTTCCAAGACAGCACTTTCTCGCTTAGACCCGCTGGCATATTTCTCCACGGCCTCTTCCCAGAGCTGTTGCAGCTCTTCGTAGTTTTCCACGCTCATCGCGACCTGATCTGGCAAATTGTTGCTTGGAAAAAGAGAGGAGCATTTTACCGGAAATTCCAGAGCTGACGCATTTTCATGCAGACCCCTCCAAGGCTGAACACGTTAAAAATCAAAGATGATTGGATATTGTCGAGTTGGAACGGAATCTCCCCTCTTCACCCAATCAGCATGAATTATTGCCACAAAGTACACAATATTATATTTATACTTTTAAAACGTAAGATAGCTAAGCAACCGCTTATGCAACGGCCGTGCATAATACGCATCCAGCCACTGCAGCTCGTCCTCCTTCAAGAAACGGCGGCCGCTGCGCAGATCCGCCTTGTTAGGGTCCTGGATCTTGGTGCGGAAATACAATTTGTAGGCAAAGTAGCAGAAGAAAAACAACGGCATGCACAGCATGTTCTCAAAAAAGGCAGTGGCACTGGGCGTGTCCCCGATGGGAGAAGCCGATACGTAGATGGTGCAGGCAAGCGTGAAGAGCGTGGTCAGAAATAGGTAAGCAGGCGGGAGTGGCCACCAGCGCAGCTTGAAGGCATGCTTCATTTGCAGGGCCGGGTCATCCTGGGCTGACAGAGCACGGTGCATACAGTAGTTGGTGTAGGGAATGGTCAGCCAGGCAAAAAATGTCGTCGTGGCCGAGACGGAGCTGAACCAAGTGAAGGCGGTGGCGCCGCCAGTCGACAGGTTGATGTAAGTCATGACGATGCTGATGATTCCACATGTGATGGTGGAGTAAACAGGGCGGCCGTAGCTGTCGACGCGACCAAAGATGGCCGGGAACATGCCCATGCGGGCCATGGCTGTCTGGATGCGCGAGGCCGTAAACATGGACTCGGAACCGATGCCGGCAAGACCAATGAGAAGCACGACGTTGACAATGTCGGGCAGCACATTGATGTGGACATAATTCATGGCGATGACAAAGGGCGACTTGGAGATCTCGTTGCTGTCGTCGAGCAGGGACGGGTCCGTGTAGGGCACGAGCACAGTGATGTAGACGCAGGCAGAAATGTAGATGAGGAAGATGCGGATGGCCAAGTTCTTGGAGGCACGCGGCAGCTCCCAGCGCGGAAAGGCCGACTCGCCAGATGAGATGCCAATAATCTCCTGGCCGCCAGTGGCCCAGGCAGCGAGCAGAAAGACGGCCGAGATGCCCTTGAAGCCATTGGGAAAGGCCGACAGCGCCTTGAAGTTGTAGCCGCGATCGATGGCGTCGCCGCCGTAGCCACAGCAGATGACGAGCATGGTGAAGAGCACGACGAACGTGATGGTGACCTTGAGGGCGCCAGTGCCAAACTCGAACTCGGCAAAGACGCGGTTGGGCAGCAGATGTTGGCCGATGACGACGACCAGGTAGATGGTGTACCAGATGGCGTCGTGCACCCGTGTGGTCCAGTAGGAGATGACCAGCGGCACGACAGACGCCTCAGCAGCGACGACAGTCAGGGCGCCAAACCACTCGCAAAAACCAATGGCAAAGCCCAAGGCCGGGTCCACGAAGCGGCTGGCATGGTCGATGAAGGAGCCGCTCGTGGGAAACAGACACTGAGCTTCGCTCAAAATGTTCATCATGCACAGGGCCATGGAGCAGATCAGCGAGTAGCCGATCAGCATGCCTGGAGCGGAGCCATAGCGCAAGGCCTTGCCGCTCGACACGTACACGCCTGAGCCGATGTTGGCCCCCAAAGCAATCATCTGTACGTGCCGTGTCTTGAAGGACCGCCGCAGCTTTCCCTGTTCACCTCCGGCCGTGTTGGCTGCTCCATATTCGTCGCCTTGTTCTGTTGGTATTGCCTTGAGCACTTCTCCGGCAAACTCGCCCGATGTGCGCTCTGGCACTGCTGTGATATCCTCGACATCTTTAGAGTCCATGGTTTTGCTGAGAAATAGAATACTATAGTCCTTGCCGTTCAGAGAAATAGAAACAGAAACAGAAATAGAAACAGACAAACATTTGGATAAAGCCTTCAGGACGCCGCCATATAAACGGGAGGTGGCCCCCAAACATGTATGTGATAACACTCGTCACGTCTGTTCCACAAACTCCAATAAGTAGTAAGCAACGCATCTCAGGGGATGATTGCCTAGGTAAGACCTAGGCGAGATCCAGACGGGGCTGTGGACCCTTGTATCGCCGCTAGCGATGTGTCAATGTATGTTTTCTGATTGGCTGTTAGCACCGAAACGTGGGAGGAGATAAGGCAGTGCAACTGTCGGGAGGAGAAAGCGGGTGGAATATTGGTAAAACTGGATGTTGGCTGCGATTCGCATATTAGAAAACGGCAAGAAGCATCCCGCGAATCCGATCCTTCCTTCCTCTTCTTTTCCTTGTCGCCGAGCCGTTCCTGCCGAGGTGGGAGGGTCTGTCCGTTCCGACTTCTCCGCTCTGCCCCTTCCTCATTGGGACGACACTTTTTAGGAGCAGGAAGTCCTTCCCCTTTCAATCGCCGTCGGCGACCGGCGACTTTGCCATGGACAAGACGACCAAGACGCGGTCTCAGCGTACGGCTTGGTGAGTTTCCCCAGACTGGACACGGGCCACCGCTATTCGCCGCCTACTATACGGAGTATGGAGTATTATACTAACGCAAATCACAGCCGCCGATGTCACGCTCGCAAGGCAAGTGTGGACCCTATGAGAAGATGAACCATGAGTCGCTGGACTGACTGATGGACAGGTCCGATGTGATGCGGCTCATGGACAGCCTTGTTCGGGCTGTCGGTATGCGGGGATGCCCTGTATCGCCCATGAGAAGCGACGACGCAATGTGAGTATTGTTGGATTGTTGGACTGGTGGTGGAGACAGTCTGGGGACCAACCAAAAGCTCAGCCTTCTGATATCTCTAGCGAGGCCCGCCCAAGCCTACAGCCTTGGCAACACTCTTGCCGAATACAGCAGCGGCCACGCCGAGCAGAACCGGCGGAGTGGTGGCCGCGACAGAGGGTACTATGCCTGTCGTGGCCGCCTCTCGAGGAAACTGGTCGGAAAGTCTGCGTCCACCGACACGAGAGGCGCCATATTCCGTGGCAGACGAGCAAGACAGCGAAGTGAGCCGTGTAGCGGCCGCTCTCTCCTCTCTGCAAGATGCTCCGTGGCTGGCTACGGGCCCAGAGGTCGGCAACAGTTCTATTCGCAATGACAGAACCTCGAGCCATGCCAGCCATGCCAGCCATTCCAGTCATTCCAGCAAATCCAGCACGTCCAGCACTATACAAGTCAACCATGCGAGCGTAGACTCCGACACGGACGATGCCTCGGCAGCGCCGGCGGACGTCAAGCGCCATCTGGTGGAGATGTTGTCGCAGGAAGACATTGAAGATCGAGTGATGCAGCGCGGTGTCCGCATCGTCTACGTTGGCCAGGAGTACTCGAATATCCACTATCTGATCCGCCAGCGCGCACGCCATGCGCCACCATCAGTGCACCACTTCCCCTCGAACCAGATCTCCCGGCGGTACACGAGCCACGAGCTCGACCGCATCCCGCGCAAAGCCTTTGCGCTGCCGCCGGCTGCCGTCGTCGACGAGCTGCTCGAAGCCTACTTCCGCCACGTCCACCCGGGCTTCCCCGTGCTCGACGAAGCCGTCTTCATGAGCCAGTACCGTGGACGCGATCCACACAATCCTCCCAGTCTGCTGGTCCTACAGGCTGTCCTCATGGTCGGTGCCCACGTCTGCCCGCATCGACCAGACCGCATGGCTCTCAAGACGAGTTTCTTCCGACGGGCCAAGATGCTGTTTGATGCCCGCTTTGAGTGGAACCGTGACGTCGTCGTGCAGGCTGCTCTGCTGCTGACGTGGCACTCAGAGGGCGTCGAGGACATTGGCGCCAACTCGTACTTTTGGGTCGGTGTGGCTGCCCGCACGGCTCTTGGTCTCGGCATGCACCGTGATGCGCGGGCCAGCACGCTCGTGGCCCAGGACCAGCGTCTATGGCGTCGACTGTGGTGGATTCTCGTGCAGTTTGACGTCATTGTGTCGCTTTCCTACGGTCGGCCGCCGGCTGTGCGGCTGGACGAGAGTGACGTGCCAGAGCTGCGGCCAGAAGATATGGAGACGACGCCGATGACGACGACGACGAGTGGATCCGAAGGCGAGGACAACGTGGTCCGGCGCACTCCCATTGATTCGGATTTCATGATCCACCAGACCCGTCTCTGTTGCATCATTGCCTACGCCCTCCGCGAACGCTTCGGCCTGCAGGTCTCGCCGGATCGTCGTCGAGCTGCTCTTCTCGAGGCCGACCAGCGCCTGGCCCAATGGATGGCCAACCTGCCGCCGTCTCTGCGCTATCATCTTCTCGGACCTCCCGGCGGCGGACATGCCTCGACACCTACACCTCCCTGGGTGGCCATATTGCACTTGACCTACAACAATTTTTTGATTCTGCTGCACCGACCACCACCGCCACAGCCAGGGACGTCCATTGCGGCGAGCGTGACGAGCCAGGATGACATGGGTGCGTTTAGTCTGTTTTGTTGTATTATATTCTGACTAACTTCTCAGGCATCTGCTCTTCGGCTGCCATGTCCATGGTGCATCTTCTCGAGGGTGTGGCTGCCCGCGACGGACTGCGACACCTCAACGTGTTTGCTGTCGATGCCGTCTTCACGGCACTGATCCAGCTGAGCGCCGAGATCCGCGTAACCAATCCCGTGTTGGCTGCTCATGCCATGCGGCGCTTCGACGTGGCCGTGGACGTTTTACGGTATTTAGCAGCGTATTGGCTCAACGGAGAGATTATTCTGCGGCTGTTTGAAGACAGTTCTGAGCGACTGCGTACACAGCTGTCCATTGGAAAGAGCAGCAGCGTAGCCACCACTGTAGAGACAGTGTCTACTCCGGAAGAAGTCGATCTCCACCAGACTGTGTCTGGGCCGCATCAACACATGGACGTATTACAAGCATTGATGCTGAGTCCGGTCACGACGCTTCAACAGCATCTGGCCTCACTCAACGAACAACTAGACTGGACGAATCTGTATTGGGAAAACTCTGGTTTTGCATCACTCAGTCCTTTTGCTGAAATGCGCATGTATCCTTAGACAAGTGTATCAGATAGAAACCAGTTCCGAAACTAGTGCCGATGAGACGCTACTAACACGGCACCAGTGCCGTTGTCCGGCGCCGAACACTTATCATAGATGCAACCATCATCGGCTTCATGACCCAATCAGCGTCTGGGAAATGCCGGGTGGACTGACTACGTCTGCCGTCCTGCATCGGGCCGTGGATATGTCGTAGGAAAGTTTGTTCGCACGGCGCCTACATCGGGGGAATTTTGGATACAAGAGACGAGTAGAAGTGGCCAAAGACAATTATCAACTCAGCTTCTCTACATTCGATCATGGCCCTATTCAGCGTCTCTGCATTGAGTGGCCCGGACAAGTCGAGCCTCGTCGTCGCCGTCGCTCTCTTGGGGACAGCCTTGTCCTTGCTGATTCGGTACCTATGGCAGGTCCTACAGGCGAGCAAAGGGGACAAGACAGCCGCCAAGTCAGAGAAGACGCCCACGTTTGAGGAGATTGGCGACATTGTGCCGCTGACAGACCTCGACTGGAAGACGGAACGGCCAGAACGCATCTACAAGTTTGCCGACAAGTACAACCTGACAATGGGTGAGTCTAGGCCTCTGGGACCATGACCGAGGCTGACTGAAACTCCAGGCCTGCGCAAGACGGACATGAACACCATCACACGCATCGACCAGCAGTATGCCGAGCGCATCGAGGAGCGCAAACGTATCTTGGCACAGTACCCCGGTGCCCTGGGCTGTCTGCCGCCGGCCGAGCCCATGGTGCGCGAGCTTTATGCCTACCTCGTCACCCACTACCTGCCGCGGCGGTACCCGACCGTATTCACGCTGGACGCAGCAGCAGGCGTGCTGATCAACGGCGCGCTGAACGAGCGGCTGCCGCTGGCGTCGCCGGCCGACATTGTAGAGACGCTGCGGCTGATTGCGCTCGTTGTCGACGAGGATTTCCTGATGCTGCTGCCGAGTCCCGACGGCGACGGCTACTCGCTGCAGGCGTTTGTGTGGATGTACCCCGTGGGATTCGATCCTGTAGACAAGATGGGCACGAAGCTGCGCGACGCCCACCGGCCGGTGCCGGGGTACGAGCAGCACCTGGAAAAGTCCATGGACCGGTACTTTGGACGTCTGACGCCGGGCCGCGTGGTGGACCGTGTCAACTGGGCGGTGGCGACGAATGCGAGTCTCTGCGAGCGCGGCGAGTACCACCTGTACTCGGACGACCAGGTAAGCACGTTGACCGAGGTGAACCTGGACGACACGTGGGTGCGCTGCGAACTGCAGACGTTGTTTGCGTTGCCGGCCAGCGGGGGACGCATCCTCAGCGTGCATTTGTACCTGTACCCGATTCGAGAGATCAAGCGGGTGGGCCTCGCCGACACGATGATCCGGGCGATTGACGGCTACGGCAAGGGCAACGTGCCGGCCTTTGCACGGTACAAGCGGACGCCGGTCTGGGGCGAGACGGTCAAGGCATATCTGCGCAGTGATGAGGACCTGGACGAGGCAGCGATCGAAGCGAAGCGAGCTCGAGAGCAGGAGGAGGAGGGAAACGAGGGAAATGAGAAAAACAAGGCCAAAGGGAATGAGACGGGAATGAGACGGGAGTGAAGGCTGGCATGGGCTGGCAAGGACTGGCAAGGACTGGCAAGGGCTGGGAATACGAATGGGGTTTGCATTGCGCATCCATCTTATCTTACTACATAACGTCAGGCAGCAAGCCTACTCGCAGTGGAGTCTTGACGGGAAAGGAATCCTGCGAGAGTTCAGAGAAGGGGAAGCTGAAAGACATCGGTTCAAGTTGCAGGCACATGGATAAAATTCAGGATACTCGAATAGCATGCGGAAACAGTTCTGACCGACTCTGTATGAATTCTGCACCACTGCACGAGACTCGCCATGGTTACCTGAAGCGTCATAGGAACAAGGCAATCTCAAGCGGACCCGCTTTCTGTCTGATGATGATCCTGGACGCAACGTCGTCTACGAGTACGTCTACGGAGTACTGCTAGCGTTTGCAGAAAATGGGTGCTACAATGATTTGGCGCATACGTACTCACACACTGTTGTCTCGGCTGTCCTGTACTCATTCTTATTTCTTATTTCTCGCTGACACGACAAAAATAGACACTGGCGCCAAAATTAGTGACTGCTTGTCGCCGTACGACTTGCAGCTCTGGTGCTTAACGCGGCTTCATCATTGGTCACGAAAATTATCCACACCAAACAACTTCAACGTGCGGCTACCGCGTGGTAATTCCCGGAGGGTCTTCGGCCCTCTTCAACAGATCCCTAATCCATGCAGGGTATACGGACTCTCTCGCCCGAGTGGGATGACTCCACTAACGAGCCGGGGGGGCTGTACTAGACCGCAGTGTGCGCTGTGCAACTGGTGAATCTCTTCGAAATCAGCCCTCCCCCAGGTCTGCTTCGGGTTGGTTTGTGCTCCGTAGGAGCCGCTCAGCCACCACCATGGACGAAGGATTCTTTGACCCCCCCCCCTCTCTTTCTCTCTGCCCCCTTCCTCTCCCCTCCTCGCAATTTTCCCTCTATGGCCGAATGGCTGACCCTGTAATACAAGCACACCGTTAGATCCTAACGCCACGGCTGTCATCTCTTTTTGCGCTTCCACAAGTCAGCCTGATCGGTCCTCCAGGACAAAAAAATAGCCGCCCAGGGACGCAAGTTTGATCGTCTTCGAGGAAACCCCAAACCTCCTCGTTGCTGTCTGCGTCGCGGGCTTTCTTTTTCTCTCTGTCGATACTATGCCGTCTCTAATTCTACTATGTGTGGCTCTCATGCTGGCCGCACAAGCGGTCGTCGTGCGCGCTGACGACAATGAGACCCTTTCGATTATCTACCCAAAGGCCACGCCTACGATCAACTACATCGACTCGATCGAGGTTATCTTCATCTCAACATACGAATACCCAACCGTTATTGCGAGCTGTGAAGATTTCGCATGGGTCTACTTTTTCGATTTCTCCATGGGAGGTGCGTAAACAAAAGAAAAAGGAAAAAGAAAAAAGAAAAAGAAATCAAACAAAAAACCCAACCCTCAAAGTACAAACTGACCCAAACAGATGCCACAAAGGCGGCCGCCACCTTCACGTCGATCGGCGCAGATTACTTGGCTGCAAATGCCACCGGCGTCGCATTTCCCTGGTCTTGTTCCATGGCCGTCTACTACAACAGCGCCACAGTATCCATCGCCTCCACCTCTGTCGGCGGCCGTTTCGTCGTCTCCTCGCTGGACGGCGCGCTCCCCGTCCTCTTTGATAACACTATGACCACCGTCATCTCCGAGACCTCCTCCGCAACCTCTCTCACCCAGGCCACCACCACCACCTCCGACACCACTTCCAATGCAACTTCTTCCACCACCGCCGCTTCTTCCCCCACCAGCACAGCCGTCGCCGCCACGGGCGCCACCACCGGCCTGTCGTCGGGCGCCAAGGCCGGCATTGCTGTCGGCTGCATTCTCGGCGCCGCCGTCATCGCCGGCCTCATTGCTACCTTCTTCTTTGTGCGCCGTCGCATATTAGCCAACGAGCAGCGGCTCGAAGAACTCCAGATGCAGCAACAACAGCAACAGCGCGGCTCGTCCACATACGGCCCCGTCAACAGTCCTCAGAGCGACAGCGTCGCCATGGCCTCTGTCTACGACCCCAAAGTCCAACTATCCCCACAACAACAACAACCAAATGTCATGGGCATCTACGCAACCGTGCCAGAACTGCCCGGCGACACTCTGGCTCGCTATGAAATGGGTACCGACCAGCCGAAACCTGCTTCACCCTACCGCGACTAAGAGAAAAGTGCACGGAAAAAAGAGAAGCAAAAATAAGGGGAGATGCAAAGATTTATTTTATATACCTCAATTTTTTAATGTTCACAGCATTCATTCATCGTTTTAGTGGCCGTTGGAAGCGCCATAGGCGCTCGGGTCCGTTTCAAGCCGTTAGGAAAAGCCGATGGCGGGTAGTGGATATTAGTAGCGGGTAGCTTTTGCCTCTACCGCTGATTTCGGCTCTTTCAGCTCTTCATAATATTGCATGTTAGATACCATTCCAGGGGGGGGGTTCACGGGTTTCTTTGGTTTACGGAGTACGGGGTATTTACTCTGTGTTCATTTAATGATTCCATTCGCATCTCATCTGCATAACGTACAGATCTACGGAGTAATGTTTGACTTGATAGCCCTATGGATTCACTGTTGCAGTGCATTTCAGACCCAAATGGACGGATCGGACTGCGCCGCTAGAACACAGCGATCTTCGCTCTACGTTGCACAGAGACTAGCCAGTAAGCACTTTGGAATACGATCATACTACATAGTCTATTTACACAATATACCGGAAGCCCTTGTTGGCTGGTCCCGGGAGCCCAGCAGCCTCGGCCTCTCGTTCCAACTGTTCCTGGCGCTCGTTCTCACGCTTCAGCATAAAACGCAGGATCGTGCTGACACCAATGGACATGAGCCCCATGCCAGCATAGAAGCTAAAAGCCAGCACGTAGCGTGGCGACGCGTTGTTCGGGTACAGGTACGAGCTGTAGATGCCGCTGATCGTCGAGATGGCGTTGGTCAGAGCAATGGCTGCTGCCCGCTTCGCCGGCGGCCGATACATCGTGTTGGACGTCCAGACCATGGTCATGTTGTAGCCCGCGTAGAGGCCGGGCAGCATGATCATAGCTCCAAAGTACCGCGGACCAATGCTAGTAGCAGCCGCCGAGATGATGAAGCCGACAAGGGCCACACCTAACGGAATGACCGTGTGCCAGTACCGCTCGTTCATGCGGTCTGCATTCCAGGCCACGGCCGCACAGGTGACACACGCCAGCAGGTACGGCGGCGATGTCAGCAGCAGCGTGACGGTGTCCGACTTTCCGAAAGTTGCCACAATCGTCGGGAAGAAGGAGTTGATGGAAATAGCCGACGCTGCTCCGTACACAATCACCACGAGCGTCCAGTTCTTCTTGTCGCGCAGCAGCATCTGGAAGCCCGCATACAGCGGCTGCGACTCGGCCTCGACCCAGTCCTTCTCGCCGGCCGCGTCCACTTCCAGTCGGTGCAGCGCCAACTGCCGCTCGCGGTCCGTCAGCCACCGGCTGTTGGCCGGGAAGTCTGGCAGCACGAAGATGGCCAGCAGACTGAGGAACACAGTGATAGCTCCTTCGATCAAAAATACCCATCGCCAAGACCTCAAGCCACGAACGCCTTCCATGCCGTCCCGAATGCCGGCCGTGATGAGGCCCGAGAAGGCGCCCGACAACATGGCGCCGCAGTAGAAGATGCTGGCCCGCATGCCCATTTCCTTGCGCGTGTACCACGTGCTGAGCGTGGCAAAGGCTCCCGGATAGTAGGCGGCCTCCACGAAGCCGAGAAAGAAGCGCGTAATAGCAAGACCGGTGAAGTTGTGTGTGGCACCGCTGCAGCCGCAGATGATGCCCCAGACGGCCATGCACGCCGGCAGATAGATGCTCGGCCGGCCGATGCGGTTTAGAAATATATTCGACGGCACCTGCATCAGGATGTATCCGACAAAGAGAAGCGACACGCAGGTCTGCAGGTCAGTATGCAAAAATCGACATACAAGACAACAACCTTCCTTACCTGGTACTGCTCGCCCGTCAAGTTGAGATCGTCCTCGAGACCACCAAGACGCGCCGAAGCAATGGCATTTCTGTCCAGATAGTTCATAATGTAAATAATGATCAAAGGAGGCAACAGCCGTCCGTCGATCTTGCGAACCAGCTTCTTCTCCAGCTTCTTGTAATCTTCTTCCGACACATCTTGCAACAGTGACGGCAGCTCCTGGACACGGACTTCATTCACTGTTCCCTTATCCAGCGACTTCCTATCGTCAGCCATCTCAGCCGGCGCCTTGACGACCTTGCTGGTGTTTTCGGCGTCAGCCATAGTGTATCCAAGCAGAGAGAAAGGATCACAAAATGAGCAGTTCTGTTTCCAACTCGGAGAAAGCTACAAGCAAAGACAAAAATATATGCAATTCCTCCAAGATATACTGCTATATCAATATCCCGTCGGAATGGCACCCCAGCTCCCCTTGCTCGGATAAGAGATCCGAGAGATATGATTACATTTTTCCTCTTTCTGTACCCATTGCGGCGTTGAACTGTGCGTGGTACCGTCATCTTTTCCCGCCGATCAGAGATGATCAGAGATTACGAGTTTTTCGTACGAGTGCGAATATAAGCTGCCAAGACGAGGAGCAACGAGACGGTGGCAATGATAAGACTAATATCTGATATCTATGGTCCAAAACAAAACAACAGGATCTTTGCGACCCACTCAACAGACGCTAGATCATAGCACAGACAACTGATATATGTAATAACCATCTTTCATGGGGGTCGGTCACTCGGCCGTAGTGGCCGCTTAGACCGAAGCATTGTCCCATACAGACTCATTTGCGAGATAAGGTAGACAACTAGCAATCATGAACCTTGTCTTCGGACAAAGCTCCGCAAGATGTAAAGATCTTATAGGTGGAGAAGTAGAAGTATTCGGGAAATAGTATAAAAACTCCAGCAAGCCAAGCTTTCACACCATTAGTTTGTTTAGGGATCCCTTTGTTTATGCGAATATCTGCAGGAGAATTCTTGTGAGAATGCTCAGTCCATGGTTGATAAGAGATGGTTGTATTTTCAAGCCAGCCTGGCTACCTTTACTACAACCCTATGCACTGATCCGTACTTTGTATACACCGTAATTTGATACGAGTACTCTATATTACGGAGTACAAGTAGCACAATACACGTCATAGAGATCACGTGCTTTTTCTGTACAACCTAGAAGTGTTTTAAACCCATTCGAGAATTGACACAATCTAGACTATAAACTACGAGGTTGCTGCGACGTTTGCATTTCCTGTAGAGGGCAGAGACGAACACTTATGCCTGCATTAAAGGAACAGCGGCGACGAGATGCTTTGCTTTAGACTAGTTCGAGGACTATTATCATCTTAAGCCGTTTCCAGAATGCTTTCGGTGGCCTTTCACGTCGTTTTGCTTTGGATATCGCTGTTATATCTGTTCGTTCTATTTTATAGTCGTTGCTGAAATGGAGTCAAATATTTGGTGATTCTGTGTTTGCTATTGTTATTGTTCAAGAAATCTCTCACTTAAAGTTAATCTCGCAGTTTGTATGACTAATCACGTCACGCCATTACAATTAACCATCGGCGCCATCGGGATTTTTTCTCATAAGCATCGCTTTCTTCAGAATCCCTTCCAGCTGTTCAACCTCGCGCATCATGGCTGACCACCCGTCTTTTGCCCTCGCAGGCCTTTGTACGTGTTTTTGAAGTCTTCAAGAGTCTCGGTAATTAACAGCGTGTCAACGTGATAGTGGCCGCTGGCGGAACTGCTGGCTTCGTGAGAACTCGATCCATTCCGTCTCTGGTTGCCGGTGTGGGACTGGGCATTTCCTATGCGTATTCCGGTATGTTTTTTGTCTTTCCATTCTTCGAATCAAAGCTCATCCTGTAGGATACCTTCTCAAAACGAACAAGGACTACGGCGCCGAGCTTGCGTTGGCCAACAGCGTCATCCTTACTGGCTCTGCCATCCCCAGAGTCATCAAGACAAAAGCCAAGGCGCCTATTCCGCTGGCACTGGGAGCAGCCGGACTGTTGGCCACGTACTACTACCAGAAGAAGTACCGCGAGTTTACTTATGGTGTCTAGGTGTGCACTTATTATGCGCTTGGTCAGAAGCAAAAGCATGTAGAAAAATAAACTCTCCTTTCTCTTCCAAATTTATGCTCAACAATTATATTGGACAAGCGAAGGTATCTTGATCTTACAAAAAGTCATACTCTTCATAGCTCCTTTTCATTGCTACCTCAGGTTTTAGGCAACATGGTCCTTTTAATACACAAACGACTCGTATTCCTCTTCGGGCTTGTCAAAGTACCACGTCAGGTCGCGGCCCTCGCCCTCCATGACAGAAAAGCCGTTGCCCAGAAACTCCCAGCGGTTTGTCGTGTTGATGCCGGTCCAGTCCCAGTCCTCATAGCGTGGCTCCCACAGCAGATGGAACCAGTGCAGACGACTGCCAGGGTGCAGACCGGTGACAGGACCCGTCTCGCGGCCGTTCTTGAACCAGCTGCGGCACTTGCCGGCCCAGGCTGTGCGTGGCAAAAAGGCGTCGGCATGCTCGACAAATTCGGCAATGGCTGCAGGCTGTGGACAAAAGGCCCGGTAGCCCTCCGTCTGCGACTTGTGGATCATCTTGAGCATGTACTTGGTGAGGTGCTCGATGATGGGGATGGCCGAGCCGTGGCCGACGGGCGCGTTGGGGCCGAGGAACATGAAGTAGTTGGGCATGTTGGCAGGGGTCATGGAGAGGTAGGCCGTCGGACGTGTGGCCCAGGCATCACGCAGGTCGACGCCGCCACGGCCGACGATGGGGAACCGCGGACGGAACGATAGGTCGAAGCCGGTGGCGCACACAATGGCGTCGACGACAATCTTCTCGTCGGTGCCGGCCATGACGAGACCGTCCGGCTCGACGCGTGCGATCTCGGTGCCCATGATGACGCGCACATTGTCGGCCGAGAGCGCTTCGAGGTAGCCGTTGCCGGGAGACGGCCGGCGGCAGCCAACAGGAAAGTTGGGAATGAGAAAGTCGGCGAGCGCCTTGCCGTTCGGGTTTTTGGCGGCTGACTCGGCGTCGGCCACACCCAGCCGCCGCTGCATATCGGACCGGGAAAACGCCACGGCGGCTGCCTGCTCTGGCGTGTGTGCGTGCAGCATCTTGAAGCGGCTCGACAGTTCGTGCTCGACGCCCTTACGGTATGCCAGGTAGGCTGCCGGGTCAGCGGCAAAGTGTTCCTTTTGCTCTTGGGAGAATTCAAAGTTGAGTCCTCCCGGTGCCGCATATTTGCTGCCGAAGCCGGCCGTGATCCACGTCGGCCCGCGGATAAACGTCGTCAGGCTCTTGGCGACTGGCTGCAGTGCCGTGACAACCTGAATGCCGCTGGAGCCGTAGCCGATGACGGCAACTGTCTTGCCGGCCAGATCGACCTTGTTGTCCCAGGCGGCGCTGTGCAGCAGCGGGCCGGCAAACGAGTGCAGGCCCTCGATGGCAGGCCACTTCCAGTTGTTGAGGTAGCCGCTGGCGTTGATGAAGAAGTGGCCGTAGTCTGAATACTGAGCGCCCGTGGTCAGGTCTTCGATCTGAAATCGCCACAGGCCCTCGTCCTCGTGCCAGACGGCCTCCGTCACGCGCTGCTTGAAGCGCACATATGGCAGCAGACCGTGTTTCTTGGCAGCTAGGTCAAGGTATGCGAGGATCTCCGGCTGCGAGGCATAGTATTCCTTCCATGTCGGATTCGGCTCCCATGAATACTGGTAGTTGTGGCTGGGGATATCGCAAGCGCAGCCGGGATAGCTGTTTTCCCACCACGTCCCGCCGACGGCCTCGTCCTTTTCGTAGATCTGCAGCTCCACATTCTTCATGTGTTCCTTGACATTGCGCGCAATATTCAGTCCACTGGCTCCGGCGCCGATCGTGATGATGCGGATCGGCCGCGCTGTACCCAGCGGTTGCTCGACCACTTTGTATCCACCACTGCTGCTACTGCTGCTCTTGATATCGGCCGGCGTCGGTGCCGCCTCGTTTCGTGGAGTGCTATCGATGACCATCTTGACGGATGTTCCTAAAGATCTCAGAATATCTGCAGCATCGAAGTTGGTGGTCCTCCTTCTTTTCTACTCCACGACGTCGTGTGGTGAACTTTTGATCGAGCCATCACGGCGCAGACTCACCTGACAGAGACGACGGCCCGGCGACTGCCAGCCATTCGGTGCCTCTGCCGCAATCCACGGCATCCCGATCACCCTCGGCGATTGCTTTGCCTCGGATACTATTGGGCTACAGCGCCGGCCGAATTCGGCACTAATACAGCCGAACATCGCGGTATATCCCATTATGTCAGCACATTCACCAACACCATCACCTTGCCAAGCAAGACTAGAGTCTTTTGTCGGCTGCCGGTTGTCAGCTGCCGACCAAGTCTTCTTTACCAAGGGAGAAGAAGAAAAAAACAAGAGAGAGAGAGAGACAGATCATCATAAACCACTTTGCCATGTCTACCCCTGTCTATACGCACATCAACTTTTCCGCCGCGACCGGCACGCCGCCAGATTTGGCTGCCGCCGGCACCGGGCCCTTCATCATCTCGGCGCCGCCCAAGTCGGACATCTACGCGCAGCCCGTGCCGCCAGCCACCCACGACTTCAATGCACCGGCCGTCCATCGCCGTATCCCCAAGACCAGTTTCGTCTCGGCCCGCCTCACCGTCGCCGGTCCTTGGACACACCAGTTCGACCAGGGCGGCTTCCTCTTCGTCGTGCCCACCAAGAACAACCCCAACCCGGACGCCGTCAGCGGCGCCCAGCGCGCTACCCATCCTGCCTGGGTCAAGGCCGGCATCGAGGTCAACGACGGCTTCCCCTGTGTCAGCATAGTCGCCCGCGCTCCTGGCGGCTGGTGCGACTGGAGCATGCTGCCCCTGTGGGACGCCCCCGTCAGCTCTGGCGCCTCCACGCCTGCTACATTGGTCTTTGAGCGCTTCCACAATGCGCTCAAGGTGTTTCTGGTCCGCGGCGGCGACGGCGCCACTGCCGAAACCAAGACACTGATCCGAAAGGTCCCCTGGGTCTTCCTCGACAACGCCGAGCTGGGTGACGACGCCCTTGTCGGCGTCTTTGCGGCGCAGCCCGACCCCAACGACGAGTCTGGTGGCAAGTCATTCCCCGTCACCATCTCCGATTTCCAGGTCCAGACCACTGCGAACAACTGAGAGAGAGAGAAAGGAAGAGAAGGGCGTGGGGGGGGTGGTTGTGATAACACGTGGCTCGAGGCCGCAGCTGGGCCGCGGGGTGTACAGCATGTTAAGTAGTGCTCAAAAGGGGGCTGCCCCAATGTCGGTAACCTGTCTAAAAGTCCTGAATTCTGCAAGGAACTGCGAATGCCAATGAGAGATGGCCCTGTAAAAGCACTGCGAACCGTTAACACGTCCTGGCTTAGTCATCAAGTCGTCCAAGGACCGCTAGACCGCACAGGGACTAGCTGCGATCGTAGATAATCTTATCGCAACTTTTGGGCAACTTTTTTTCTGCCGTCTGCCGTCTGTCATTCTGCCATTCTGCCATTCTGCACGGTCAACACGCTTGATCCCTCGTCCTTTCCACGCACACTCTTCAAGATGTTGAAACGACAAGCAGATGGCCCTCTGGGTGGCGCACACGCGGCTTCTGCGTCTTCTGCGACTTCCACGGCACACGCTCGCAAACGTCCACGAGTCGTCGGCGTCAAGACGGCGCTGCCCGTGGCCGACGAGGCCTGGCGTCGCAAGATGATGCGGGCCAAAGACGCCGTCGTGCTGCGGGCCAAGACGAAAAAGACGTATGCCAAGGTCAAGGCGCGTGCGTTAGCGGAGGCGGGCGAACAGGCGGAGGCCGAGGTGGTGGCGATGCATCCAGACCGGCAGGCCCGACTGGAAGACGACGAGCAGCCAGAAGAAGAACAACAGAGACAGTATACCGACCGCCGGAGAGGGGACCGCCGGCCTCCGCGGGCCAAGACCGACACGCTGCTCAAGGCACAACAGGAAGCCGAGCAACGACAAGCCGAGGCAGAGCAGCGGGCAGCCGAGCGGACAGCCAAGCGGGCGGAACGAGTGCGGATGCAAAAAGCAATGGTGCGCGCACGACGAGTGGAGGGTGGTGGCGGTGGTGGCTATAAGAACGGTGGTGTGGGCAGCGGTGGTGGTGGAGAGCGACGAAAGCTGGGGCGGGAAAGTACAGTGTTGTTGGATCGGGTACGCAAGATGATGGGAAAATAAGAAGTAGAGCAGGTGGGAAGGAAAAGGATAGACAATAATATGCAAATACCCTGAAGAGATCAGAGTTCTCAACTACGAGGATGAGAGAACTGTTGTGTGGAAACACAAAGAAATCCTCTTTTTCGTTTAAAAAGAATTCATGTCAAAATGTTTTTGTTGTCTTGTGAGACTTGTCAATTCATACCGAGAAAAAAAAACGACAAAAAATAATGGCAAAAAAACAAATCGTTGGATACATCCGGATTCGAACCGGAGACCTTTCCCATGCGAAGGGAAAATCATACCCCTAGACCATGCACCCTTGGCTTGCTTGACGGCGGCTCAGCGGAAAGCATGCTCAAGGACCCATGCTTTAGGCGGGTCGCAGGAGCCTCTACATAGTAGCAATGTGTACGGAGTACGGAGCACTCCGTATGCGCACAGGCACATAATCACACTACCTTTTCTCGGCACATCTAAATAAAAGTTTATATTGAAAATGGATGGCCAATCCAAGACGCATAGTTTGCATGGCTCGAATCAAAAGCCACCCCGACACGTTTTCATCATCGGCATAGAGCTTCCAGAAGGCGCCGAGAAAGTAAACAGCAGTTTCAACATGGATGTGAATAGAGGACAAGAACTGAGGACTACCGAGGAGGAGGCAAAAGTGTCGAAAAAGGGAGAAAGGGGGAAGAGGGAAAGAGGGGAAAAAAAAGGGAAAAAAAAGAGAAAGAGAAAAAGAGACCGTTCCAAAAGAAGAACGCCAAGCTCAGCAAAGATAATCGTAACAGTGACAACGACAGTAAACGAGAGATAGCAGACACTGCGCGGTTCATGAGCCCTCCTCCCCCCCAGTAGAAATAAACAAAAAAGCAAATTCGTAACAGGAGAGGGGAAGGAAAAAGAATAAAAGAGAGGTGACAGGTGACAGGTGGCAGGCGAATCGGCGAGGATGGTATAGCACAGGCGTGACTATGTACAGGAGCGTATTGTTGGATGGGACTTTCAGGGTTCGGAGAAAATGCCGTTTCTGTTCTCGATGATAAACTGCACGGCCAAGTTCTTGGCGTGCATGTCTGTCATCTCTCTCTCCAGACTGTGGTCGCGCATGATGGTCGGCGCAAAGACCACGGCCAAGTTCTTGGGCGACATCTACGGGCGTTAGTTCAACTGTTCTGTGAAGATTATAGTAGGAATGAGGAATGAGGAATGAACATACCAGGTTCTCCCGCTCGCGGTTGGCCACGCGAGCCAGGTGGAACATGAGGAACTCGAGACAATCACGATGCTTCTGCGGCAGCATGTTGATCGTCTTGCGGAGATGCGTAATGCGCTCCTCGGAGTCGGCGATTCCTATCTTGTCAGCAAAAATGCTTGTAGCTTCCAGTTAAATAGACAACTCACCATTCGACTCCAGAATCCCGTCGTATACGTCAAACGTCAGCAGCGGGTCTGGCAACTTCCGGAAGTACTGCTTCAGCACGCTGGTCACAGCCGTAATATCAAGATCCGGATCGGAAATGTCATAGTCCTCCTGCTTCTCAAAGCCTTCGCGGATGGCCTTGACCTGCGAGTTGCCGCCCGTCTTGCGGTAGATACCCTCCACATCCATACCGCGCAACTCGACCTCCTCAATGCACCGCGTCACCACACTTGGGATGTGCCGCCGCTCAAAGTCGGCTCGCTCCACGAGATCCGATCCAAAGAGTGTGCTCGGTGGTTCTGCCACGGCATTGTCCATGTTTGCCAGGGCCGGTGCCGTGCCAGATCGGGGCACCGTGTTCTTCTTGAAGAAGCCAAATCCAGCTGGCGTCGCCAGATTGTTGGCACCGTTGGCACCGTTGCCCATGCCAGGACCACCGCCAGGGATGCTGAGGTTGACCGCTGGCCCAGGCCCACGGGCACCCGGCGCACCAACAATCTCCACACCCGGGCGGCTGTTCTGCTGCATGGGCTGCGGGAAGGCCGCTGGCGAATCCACCGATTGCACAGTCATATTGTAGGGAAGGCCGATGCTATCACCGCTCAAGCCCTGCATGCCGACACGTTCACGGTCGTTCTGGAAGGCACCGACAGCCCGGTTGACACCCTTGCTAAAGTTCTGGGCCACCGTCTTGGAACCCTTCTTCCAGTTGAACTTGCGCACCTGGCCCTTGCGAATGTTCACCACGGTCGGGCCAGATTCGACCACAGACTCGTCGGCGTCTGTGCCGATGAGCGTCATGCCCCCGGCGGTCTGGATGCTGGTGCTGTCGAGATTGCTAGAGGACATTGAGGGACCCTTGTGCGCGTGGTAGATACCCAGGCCGCTGGCTCCCTTGGTCTGCTCGGCATTGATCTGAGACTTGAACCGTTCCTGGATCTGGTGCGTCAGGTCGTTGTTCATGTCAGCCAGCTGGGCATTCTTGGATGAAAGCTGCTCGAATTCCAGCAAGGCACGGTCGCGGTCCGCAACTGCTTGGTTCTTCTCCTCGATCAGTTCATCGCGTTCCCGGTGCAGCTGTTCAATCGCATCTGTCATGCCCTTTTGCAGCTCGGCCAGCTTCTGGACAAAGTCCTTAATGGCAGAGTCCTCCAGCTCCTCGGCATTAATCGGCTGCTTCGTGGTCTTGGCACGCTCGACGTAGCCGGCCAGCACCTCGAGCTGGCGGATCATGATTTCGGTCTGCGTGTCCAGCACGGAGACGGTCCGGCGCTTCTCCAATAGCTTCTTGTTCAGCGACTTGAGATCCTTCTCGGCACCAAACTGCCGTTCGAGTTCAGCCACGCGCTGCTCCGAGCTGCGAAGCTGGCGCTTGAGGAACGCTGCATCTTCTGCCGTGCCGGCACCGGAGGCGGAAATGGGACTGCTAATGTCATGCTCATCCTTGGGAGCTTCGATAATGGGCGTCTTGGGCCAGCGCGGAGAGGCTGTAGCCCGGGTAGTTTCGCTGAGACTGCGGCTGTGGCCGAGACGGTTACTCGCGTGGAGGTTAATGTTGCTGGACTCGTTGCTGCTGTTGCGGCCGTGGCGCACAGCGTTGGAAACACGGCGCAGGATGGATGAAGAGGACTCGTCCGTGCCAAGGATGCGAGCCATGTCCTCGTCCAAGCTGAAATCGCCACCGGAGCTCCATCTCGGCAGAGAGGGCGAGGGACCATGCGGAGGAGAGCCGGTCGTGATGTCGCTGCTCGTAGCAACAGTGCTGCTGATGGACTCCTTGCCAGATGCGTGCGACGGCGTTGTCGCCGGAGCCTGTGGCGGGTGCGGAGCCTGGGGGGGTTGCGGCGGTGCACGAGGTTGCATGTACGTGTCGGTCAACTTCTGCTCAGTCGGGGCCGGACGTGGGGGCGGAACGGGCGACGTCACGACAGACAGGGGTGTGGATGCAGGTTTCCCGTTCGCTTCAGGAATGTCAGTCAAGCTAGATGGCACAAGAATGCCTGAAAAAGGCCTATTCTTATTCTTCTTACCAGCACGAGAAGGAAGTTCCTTCCGCGGGATGACGGCAGCACGGGGTGGCTGGTCAGACCCGCTGGGCCGACTACTTGTGGGCAAGCTGCCGGAGTCGGGCGGCGGCGTGGCCACGCTTTGTATGCCGGTAGTCGGAGTGGTGGTACTGGTGGTGGAGGTCGGTGATATGACCGACTGCCTGTTCTTGTCCTTTGGCGTGTCACTCTCAAAGGTGACGCTCGAAGTGGGTGTGGCGCGTGGCTCAGAGATGGACTTCTTGGACCGGGGCGCATCTTGCAGTTTGAATTCTCCCGTGCGGCCATTGGACGGGTTCTTGGGCTCCTCAGCGGCGGTGGAAGAGGTCTGGCTCTTGTCCGACTTGGACTTGGAAGGCTTACGGGCCAGAGAGTTCCGGTTAGTGGTGGTTGTGGTGCTGCTGTCGTAGTCTGAAGGCGTAGACGTGCGCGGCTTTTCCTGGAAGGCAATGTGTGGAGCGGAGGACAGAGGATCGGACTTGTCTGTCTTGCCGTTAGAGGTGGCGGAGGGATCCGATCGGGACGGAGTCGGGGCAGGGCTGGTATCCAGGGCGACAGGGATGAAGAAGCTCTCACCATCGCTCGAGTTGAGATCGACATTACCGGTTGTGATCATGGCGGAATTGCGGTTGTTGCGGTAGGTGGATGGCGACAAGACCGTGCTTCCGTAGGTTTTTCCGTCCATGGAAAAGCGTTCGGGAGACCGCTCCGGTCTGGTGGTACTGGGGAAAGGAGCGCGAGAGGGGCGAGGAGACAGCTCGGTGGGCGTGTCGGCAGTGCTGCTGAGAGTAGAGGCACTCGGGGGAAGAGCAGGCAAAGACTTGTCGGTGATCATGGGAGAAGCATCCTTTTCTCTTGCCTTGGCCTGGGCGGCAGCCTTGTGCTTTTTCCTGCGACGAGCCATGAGAGACTCGTGGCAGTTCATGCAGAAGATGCCCTGGGAGGTGCGGGCATAGCGCAGGTTCTCAATTTTGCGCTTGCAATTCCGACAGCGAAAGCAAGTAGCGCAAAAGGCCTGTTCGCCGGTGAGGATGGCGAGGTCCTCAATCTTGTTACCGCAGGCACTACAGCTGTAGGTGCAGTTGTTGCAGATGAGAGAGCCGTCGCCGAGGAGGAGAAGGTTAGCGTCGGAGTCGAGGAGGGTGCCGCAAGTATTGCAGCGGAAGCAGTTGAGATGCCATCGGTGACCGGCTGTTCAGATTAGATGGGAAAATGCCAAAGGGAAAAAGGAAAGGGGGGAGGAAATCAACATACCGAGCTCAAAAGCTTTGCCTTCTTCCAAGATTTCACCGCAGCCTTTGCAGGGGAAGATGTCGTCGGACTCGAGAGCATTGTCGAGGTATTCGTCTACAGCGTCCATGGTTGTTGCACGGGCGGGGGATGAGGCCCCCGGAACCTAGACGTGGAGATGTTGCGATGCTCACAGACGGTTGTAAGCGGTCAGTGGTCGAGCGAAGGGAATGGACGAAGACGAAAGGGAGGGAGGAGGAGGGGTGAGTTGGTTGGCTACAAGGCCGTCATGTGCGGATCGGAGACGGAAGCAATGGTTGGACAGGGGCAAAGAATTGAGGTAAGAGGCGAGGCGGAGGCGGAGGCGGAAGAAGAGGCAGAGGTAGAAGAGGCAGAGCCAAAGAGTCGAGGAGAGCTTCAGAAAGGGAAGAAAAAAGAGGTGAAGAGGGAAGACAACAGGGCTGATCGACAGCAGAGGAGGTGAGGGATGAAAAGGCGACGAGTGCAGACCGAGGCGGGCAGCCGTTGGCGAGGCGGCTACTCGGTATGTGTTGTGTATTGATGGGGGCGGAGGACAAGAGAGATAGAAGAAAAAGGGTGTGGGGATTTTTGTGAGGTTGCGGTTTGGTCGTGAGAATCGTGGAAAATCGTGGCGTCGTTTCGGGAATAGAGTGGTGGGAGAAGAGGTCGAGGGCAGGAGCCAAAGGCGGACGGTGCTTGCCAGTTCAAGGCAGGAGCGTTGGAAATGGACAGTGCGAAGATGCAATGGTAGACGGCGTGGCGCAGAGGCTCAGGGCGATCCAAGAAGAGGGTTTTAGTGGCTGTCCTGGCGTCCTGGCCAGGGGCAGGAGGGCTGAATTGGGAGGACGAAAGGTGTGGAGCCGACAGGGGTTTAGAAGGGGGGGTGTTAAAGGGAGTAGGACCGTTGAACTGGCAAATACGAGAGCTGAGCGAGGGGGGAGGGGGGGGGTGCAATGGAGTGCAGTGGGTGCAGTGGGTGGAATGGATTGCGACTGGGTTGCGACGGGGTTGCAACTGCACAGTGCCAGAGGGCGGGGTGCACACGCCTCCTGTGGGTTGTTCTGTACGAGTCAGAGGGCAAGAACGGGCAGGGCTAAGAATACAGAGGGGTTAGCGTGTATTTTCGAAACAAGCGGGTAGACGAATGGCCATGAGCCTGTACGAAGGAGGGAGTATCTTATCAGAGTACGGAGTAGGAGTACTCGTACGGACTACTCCGTACGAGTACTCCGTAAGGGTAGCAGTATCTTACTCCGTAGTATCTTGGAGACTGGAGACTGGGCTGGAAAGGACGCGTACGGAGACTCCGTCTTCGTCTCGTATGCCGTGGAAGCATCGACTCTGTTCAGTGGGGCCGTTCTGGAAATGCGCTATCGTACAGGGCATTCAGGGATATACAGGACTTACAGGGGCATCGACTCGTATTACACGAAATGCGGATACATCAACCGGAGACTCCGACCACGTAGAGTACGGAATACGGAGAGTGCAGCCATACAGAATAAGGATCAATAAGGATCAAAGAGTATCAAAGAGTATCAAAGTATTTTACTCTGTATTGACTTGTCCTTCTGTACTCATACAATTCTGGGAGGCGCACGCTAAAGCAGCGGAAACGAACCAAGACGTCAACGGTGAGGAGTCCTACCGGCGGCAGAAACCAGCCTCTTCGATCAGCACTAGGCTTGCCTGTCTCGGGTATAGCGCTGGGGCCGACGAGGAGGGGGGATGAGGAAATAAGATTGAGGAGCACTGGTCGGTGGCTTCTACAGGCGCCGAATCAGGGGCTGGTCCGGCGACCAGTCCGATTGCCACGTAATGGAGTGAGGAGTGAGAGTGGAAGTCGGAAGTCTGAGAGTCTGAGAGTCTGAGAGTGGAAGTCTGAGAGTGAAAGGGAAGTCCGTAAGTCTGAGTGTAGGGACGAGTACAGACAGTACGAAAGTACTCCGTACTCGTACTCGTACGGAGAATACTCCGTCTCCGACTCGAAAGACACCTATCCGATCACAAGCTGCCAGCTGGTGGCCAGGCTCTGTTTCAGATACAACGGCTCGAACCAGCAAGGCGAACGTCGAAACAAGCGATCTCATCTCGCGCTCCTTTTCAACTACCCCTGTTCTGCCAAGCATGGCCAGCCCGCCATCCTGGTGAACAGGCCGACGTAAAAGAATGCAACCTGCCGTCTTTTGTAAAGGACACATGGAATGTTGTGTACGGAGTACGAGTACAACCTGCCAGTGGCGTCCAACTGCCGTCCGAGCTACGACTAGAGACGGTGTACTCCATACGAGTATACCCCGTACTCGTAGTATAAATTCCTACGAGTACTACTCATATTCCTTCTGAAACCTTCCGTCGCGTCGCGTCTGCTACGCACCCCGGAACCTTTATTCGCGATCCCACAAATTTCGCCTATTCTACCGGATCGGCACTGCTCAGGGTGGACCACTGACCAGTCAGCTTGCCGTCTGTTCGCCTGCGGCTCGTACTCGCTGCCACCACTGCTACCACTGCCGCCGTACGACAGTGGCGCCAGACTACCGTTGCCGTCTCGCTGACAAGGGACCGCATGCCGTAGTCTACCTCCTCCTTGCAATCACCTTCCGGCTCCACCGGCCTGGCCAGAATCAAAGAAATAATGTCCCGAGGCCCGACGATCTGTCTCACTCACGTACGAGTGAAGAGTAAGCAGATCGCAGTTCGCAGTATGCAGTATGCAGTAGTACTTCACCGAGGCCGAGTAAGATACATGCAGTAAAGAATCCATACACTATTCACTCGTCTTCTAAACTCAAATTACAAATACATAAGTGCTAAACAGCAAATGAAAGAACCTTCCGGCCAGAGTCGAGATCCTGCCTCTCTCTGCCATCTCTTCCCCCTCTTCACCTCCCTTCTCGCTGCCGCTTCACAATGTAATACGTAATCAGACTCCGCGGGTCATCCTTCACCCCCGGCAACGCTGCCCAGAACCGCACATCTCCCACCCGCTCATGCACCGCCACACACAATTGCACCGCATCCATCCGCACCCCAGACTCGCTGCTCTCCAGACACTGCTGTGCCAACCCCGTCAATAACAGCCCTAGCTCCGTGTCTGTCGGCTGGAACGTCGGCCGAGCATCCACAAGAACCTTGAGCACGTGTAGACCCATGCTCAACGTGTGTCCGGGTTCAGGAGCAGGCGCAGGCCCGTTCCCGTTCCCGTTCCCATTCCCGCTTGCTCGCCCTGATAGACTCCCGCCCACTACCTGCACAATCTCAGACGCATCCCCCAGCGTCACCAGCTCGTCCGCCAACAGCTCCAGTCCCGCCACAATGTGCGTCCGCGCATCGTACGTCGCCCGCGCCGCCAACAACGCCTCCAGCCCCCGTGACACGTGCGGCTGGAAACTCTCTCGTCCCTTCTTCAGCATCAGCTTGATCGTCGCCAGAATCTGCGCCTTAACGTCCTGCGACTTCTCCGCTCCCGCTTGCAGGTACGCAAACAGCCCCAGCAGCAGCGCGTCAAACCGCTCGTCCGTCAACAGCGTCGCCTTGCTCTCCAGTGCGCCTCCGCCAATGCTGCCTGCATCCCGGATAATCCCCTGCAACTTCCGGAACCCGTGCACGTCCAGCGACCGCGCCTTCACCCGCGCAATGCCGCTGTCCAACAGCCGCGCGTTCTGCCGCATCTTCTCCGGCGACACCGACATCGAAAGCGGCATGCTCTCGGCATCGGCTCCCGCCACCGCTTGTTCCGCCGGCACTGCTGCCGCCGACGCCGCCACCACTACATCCTCGTTGATCGGCCGGTCCTCGAGCGCCGTCGTCGTAAACAGCGCTGCCGCTGGCTTCGCCACCGCCTGATCCTCCGGAAGCGGATCCTCGTATACCTTGAGCGGCGGCGGCGACATCTCACCTTCCATCAGATCTTGGTCAAATGCCACATTCTGGTCGTGGAGCTGCATGGCAGCCGGGGCTTCCGTCGCTTCTGTCGCTGCTACTGCTGCCATTGCTGCTGCTGCTGCCGCTGTCACTGCTGCCGCCGCCGCCACCGCTTCCGCTGCCGCTGTCGCTTCCACCACTCGCCGCTGTGGTGAAAACTCGGCTCTCGGACTGCTTCTGTACGACATGGACGTGCCCGGACGCTCGGCCGGCATCGCCTGAGGCGGACTCATCCGCGGTGATGCCGGCGTCGCGCCCCTCTGCTGTCGCAGCGCAATCGGTGACGATGGCATCGGCTCTGTAGTCGGCAATGGTTGGGGGGCTGTAGCCTGAATGGGCGATGCTACACTGGACTCGCTCGCTGAAGCCTTGTGTCCCATCCGCGACCGCACCCCCGTCCTCTTAGGCGAGGCTGCCAGAGACTTGGGCGTGACAACCGTTGTCTTGGACCGCGGCCGCTCCGACGGACTTGACTGCTCCACCGACGGATGGTCGTGCGTCCGCACCGAATAAGGCCCAGCCGTCGCCGGCCGTGCATGCATCTCCGGTCGGCGCTTGGTGGCACGTACGGGCGCCACCGACAGGCCACCGCCCTCGGTCCGCTGCCGGCCACTGCTGTTAGCCTGTGTCGATGCCGATGCCGGGGCCGTCGTCGTCCGCACGGGCGAAAAGTGTGCCATGGCTGAGCCCGGCCTCGACGGAAGATTGCGTGTGGCCATGGCCTCCTTCTTCTTGGCCATCATCGCCTCACGCAGTGACGGCTTCGGTACGCTCATGGTGCTCTTAGAAAAGCCCATACCTGGCCGCACTGGCGTTTTAGTCTCCACCTTCTTTGGAGGATTCGGGTTGTTGGGGTCTTTTTGCAACAGCTTCTGTGCCGTTGCATCCAACGTAGACATGAGTCTGGAGGTTAGAACACATACAGAAAAAACAAAACAGAATAAAACTCTTACTCTTCCGCCCTCGATGGCCACACGCCATAGTAGGCCCAATAGGTAGATCGCATACGCTCACGCACGCCCGGGTTCGTGTCGAGCAGTCCCTTCTTGATGCACTTCTCCAACACGTCCAGACCGCCGGTGTGCTCGAACCGTTCTTTGTGAGGTACTTCCTTGATCAGAATGGTTCGCACCCAGGTTGTCGCGTATGTGCGCGGCTGCACATTCTTGTCCTGACAGGCAAACCAGACGTGTTGCATCATGCGGCTGTTGTAGGTGGCCTCGGCGAGGATGGCGTCGACCGAGGCATTGGCCAGCTGCGAGCTGATCTTCTTGGTGCCGGCCGACAGCTTGATGAGTGTCTGCAGCAGGATCTCGACCATGGGGTCAATGCCAGGGCCAAAGACGTGGGCCAGGTCCTGGATGAAGCCGCAGCCTTCCTTGCAGAGACTGGTGCGCAGCGACACCATGGCCTTGATAAGGCCGTCGAGCATGGCGCGCACGCTGGTCAGAAAGATCTCGTGGAAGTCGGCCGCGTTGCCGGCCATGAGCCGCCGCAGCTTGTTGACACTCTCTTCGCGCTTCAGCCAATTTTGTTCCGTTTCCTTGCCCTCGAACCAGCCCTGCATCTCGCGGAAGATGTCTTCCAGCTCGCGTTGCGTGTTGACATACGACGGCTCCACCGGCTCGGCGCGGCCGGTCGTCTCGGGGAGAGGCGTCACAGGACGCGCGCCCGGCGTCACGGGACGTTCGTGCGGTGCCGATGAAAAACTGGATGCGGTCGTCGGTCGCAGCGAGCGCGCAGACTCGGGCCGGATCTCGAGGTCGGCCGCAGAGATGGAAGAGACAGTGGTCGTCGGCGTCGGGACGAGTTCCTTGACAATGGCCTGCTCGATGGCCGGGCGCACCTTGAAGTTCTTGAGCTGTTTCTTGAGATCGGTCTTGGCACCGTTGGGGGCCGTGCGGAACAGCTCAATCACCGTGGCCTTGGCGGCATCGCGCACCATGCCGTCGGCGTCCTCGAGCAGCTCCATGAGAGCCGGGACATAGGCGCGAAACGGCAGACCATGGTCGGCGTGCATCTGCAGCAGCCACTGCATGCTGGCCTCTTTGGCTCGAGGGTTCTTGCCGACCATGGCGGTGTTGCGCAGAGAGCGCTCGACGTCCATGGGCGCGACGGCGTAAAAGGTGGTCAGGGCCTGCTGGGAGAGGAGACGGAACTTTTCTTTCTGGTCACCGAGCTTGTCGACAATCATCGGCAGCGTGCGAGCGGCTTCTTTGCCGAGCATTCGCGGGTCCTGGCGCGACAGACGGGTGATGAGATGGCCGAGGCCCGTGTAGCCGGCGTTGACGAGAGCGACATGTTGCGAGGCCGAGGCTGTGCGCAAGGCCTCAAAGAGCGGGACGACGGCGACGTCTGGCACATTGTGTTGCTTGATGCTGGACTTGGCAGAGGTGACATGTTGGACCTTGGCATCAACAGAGACGTCGCTTCGCAGCAGAAGGGCCTGCAGCTCGTCGACCTGCTCTATGGAGATCTTTTCGGCCATCTAGGACGGGGAAAGGTGGACAAGAGGGAGGAGAAGATGGGGCGCGTCAATGGCGCGCGGTCACTCTCGTTTTGGTTCTGATAGGAGGCGCGTTTTTTCGAGCTGTCGGTGAGGTGTAAGAGCGTCGAATGGACGGCTTCGCTGCTGCTAGCAACGAAAGAACATAAAAAAGAAACAAGGGTCTACCAGGCTGAAACGCTGAAACAGTGAAATGTTCGCAACAGGGACCGTTGAAGTGGGGGAGGGGGGGAGAAGAGCATGGACGGGGAAAGAAAACGCCTCAGGAATTCTTTACTATGTAAAGTGCCAATGTTTGGAAACATGGATTTTTACTTTACCCCTTTGTTTAGTGCTGCCCACCGCGTCGTGTTGCCGTGGCAAGACCCCTAGCGTCGAGATTAGCGCCTGTACATGCTAACGTCTACTGCGTACAACCTATTCCCGTACGGAGTACTCCGTATTACTGGTACAGCGCCGTCCGCCAAAACGGCCCAACTACGGACGATCAACCTCTACCAACTACCGGACGCCCCTATCCGATCCTTATTTCCTCCGTGCACCCCCTACGTCATCGCCACATGACCCTCGTCCCTCTTGCTGCGCCATCCGGGTCCATGGCCGAAGCGAAGCCGACCACCACGGCCGCTGCCGTCCCCACCGCCACGGCCATTCCTGATGTCGAAGCATCGCCACCTAAGGAAGAGGCCAAAGACAAAGATGACAAAGATGGCAAAAGCCCCTTCCCTCAGCCCAAGCTGCGGCTCGAGGTCCGCGATCTCGTTCACGAAGGTGCCGATGTCTTCTTCCAGTCCGTCAACGCCGCCACTGTCCTCTCTGCCGCCGTCGCCAACGTCCAGCGTCTGCTCTATGGACAAAAGGCCCATGTCGCCGATCCTACCACCCATATGCCCCCGACTCGCTCTGTGACCGTCATCCTGCGCGACATGGGCGGCGTCGCCTACACCACAGGCTCTGAGCTCGACAACGACCACAAGGAGATTCATGTCAGCTTAGGCTACATTGCCGGCGTGAAGCCGCGCACGACGCGCGCCCCGGCAGAGATCACCGGCGTCTTGACCCACGAACTCGTCCACTGCTACCAGTGGAACGCCCTTGGAACAGCACCGGGTGGCCTCATCGAAGGCATCGCCGACTGGGTCCGGCTGCACTGCGACTTGGCGCCGCCCCACTGGAAGCGAGAACCCACGGCTGACGGTCGCTGGGACGGTGGCTACCAGCACACCGGCTACTTCCTCGACTACCTCGAGCACCGCTTTGGCAAAGGCACTGTGCGGCGCATCAATGAGAAGTTGCGTCTGGAGCGGTATGAGGAAAAGGAATTCTGGACAGAGCTGTTGGGACGACCTGTCAGCCAGCTGTGGCAGGACTACGTCAAGGCTGTCGAAAGTGAGCAGTAGGAGCTTACGGCACTGGACCTCCTATACCGTATGGAGTATCATACTCCGTCTCTAAGTGTCATGGTAATAGTGGGTCAAAGATCAGCTTTAATTACTTGAAGATGAGCTCCTTTATGTATGGAGTACTCCGTAGAGTTACGTCCACTCTTCATTTCCAACGGTACTCCGTACTTCACAATAGAGTCGTACGAGGCTTTTGATATACCATCGACCAAAACCCCGGTCTCCTCTCCGTATCACAGCTCAGCAGCACCCGGTACACAACTGTACTGTGTATCATGGCTGGCACAAGAAGCCCAACGTTTTGCCAAGAAAGCCGGCAGATTCAACAGAAGTCTCCAAAAGCAGTTCAGCAACAAGAGACTTGGGCAAATGTGGACAGCATTGCATCAGATCTGCAAGTGCCCATGTCGGGCAGGAAATGGAAGAGGTCTACTGAGAACTGAGTACGGAGCTTATACGAGGACTCCATAGTATCGAATAATATTGCGGAGCATTGTAGTTCTGTATACTCTACTGATGGCGGCAGCTGGCGCCGGCCCGTCACTCTTATGCTTTGATGCTTAGTCATCATCCCGCAACCAACCACGTGATGGGAATTACAAACTGCAATTCTCGGGAATCCACCATCCCGTCCTCCCAGCCGACGATCTGCCAAAAAAACTGCCGCCATCGCGACGTCTCTCTTTGCACAACACCTGCGCACTCGCGACAAAGCCATTGGGGCACAGAGCCGGAAAGTCTTGACGCGGCCACACCAGCAGACAACAATCAAGAAAGGCCAATTCCCCTTCTGACACAAAACCATGCGTGCGACACTGCGCCTGTTAGCCGGCGTCAAGCCGGCCCGGTATCTGCAGGCCGGCGCCCAGACGGGCATAGCGGGTGTGTACACGCACAGCACGCCGCGGTCGGCACTGCTGTACCTGTATACGACGACACTCGAGAAGCTCAAGGCGGCACCCGAGAGCTCGGTGTACCGGCAGTCGATAGAGGCGCTGACGAAGCACCGGATGTCGATTGTGCAGGCAGTCAAGCCGGAGGGCTACGACGAGTGGCGGGCACGGGCACAGAAGCTGGTGGCAGAGAACCCGGGCCAGTTTGGTGCCGTGGCACAGACAAACATTGACGGTACGGCGTCGTGGCGGGTGGAGCGGGGCGGCCAGACATTTGTGATCCTGGACGTGCCGAAGGAGGTCGACCAGCGGCTGCAGGAGTGGGATGGCGAGCTGGACGAGGGCCCGGAGCTCGAGGGCATCTACACGGAGGAGGAGCGGGCAGACCAGATCCTGTCGGCAACGCGGAAACCGCTCGAGTTGCAGAGCAAGGTCCAGTGGGAAGAGGAGCCGCGGCTGACGGCCGACCAGTACGTGACTTGAATTCGTCTTCATTACAGAAAACTGACTGTGGCAGGATCGAGGAACTCGAGGCCAAGATCGGCGCTGGTCTCATCGAAGAAGTCATCAACGTGGCCGAGAACGAAGCCAAGCTCGTGGACGTCATGGTCAAGGCCAAAGTGTAAGTGGCACCTCTTTGCTTATTTTCTATGGATGCTGACATTTTACAGCTGGGAGAGCCTCGAGGAGAAGCCGGCCGAGGGCCAGTGGACGTATTTCGAGCGGAAGCACTAGGGAGTTCTGTATATAGATGTTGTGCTCAGTGAATTCATGCGTTGCGCCAATCAAGAGAAATGAAAGGTGATTATAAGTCTAGACAGAGGTTCTGTCTGTGGTATCGGAGTGAAAGAAAGCATCAGTCATGATAGTATACAGTTTGTCCTGGTCTTTTGACCGGATATCCATCCTTGTCCCTTTGGATCTGCGATCCATCCCTGATCCATAATCCACCGTTTACAGTGCATAGTTCTCCGTGTGCAGAAAGATCTCCTCCAACATATCGTCGCCCCAGATCTCTGCCTGTAGCCGTGCCACCGTGTTGGCCACACCCACCCGCATGCTCGCCGGCCCGCACACAAACACAGCCGTGCGTCGCCCCAGGATCCCCCGTCCGTCTGAACCGCCCGTCGCCCATTCCCGCAGCATGTAGCCCAAGTCCGGCCGGCCGTACTCGACGCTCCAGCCGCCGTCTATCTGGTGCGGCACCGGAAACGCGAACCGCATCAGCGACTTTTGAAACTCCGTCGGTGTCTCCGGAAACCCAAAATCGAACCCGGACGGCGGACCAAACGTTGATGTTGGCCGCGCCCGCCCTGCACCGCCCTCTGGCCGCCGCTGCACTCCGCCAACGTCTGTCCGGAGGTGTGCCAATTCAGGCGGTTGCATGCCTGTATGGTCGAATTCATCTATCTGCTCTTGCTGAAACTGTTCTTGTTGCAATTGTTCTTGCTGTAGCTGCTGTAGCTGCTGCTCCTGCATCGCTGCCGGTGCCAGGTTAAAGTGTGGTGCATCGACCCGCGGGTTCGGTGTGAAGTGAAACTCATCCGCTGCCTGCCCGGCTGCTGGCTGCTTCTCGCTCCGGCCTTCTAGCTGGCGCAGCGATTCCTCGGCCGTCATGGACATGGGCACCGGGGCCGACGCAGGAACGGGAACATGTGGCACCGGCTGGTATGGCTGTAGGTACTTTTGCTGCGGCAGAGCCGTGATGCGGTCTTCATCCTCGGCCCGCAGTTGCTGCTCGACCTCCGGGTCGCCCTGGGCCTCGGCGGCAATAAAGGCCGAGTTGCGTTTCGAGGCGATCCCGGCAACGAAGCCGTCCAGCCGGTCGTGGAAGAGGTTGCTGAGCGGCCGGGGCGCACGCGATGGGTGATGCGGGCCGGCCGAGAAGGTCGGGCCAGCATCAGCACCGACGCCACCGTTCGCTGCCAGGATATCGCCACCGAGGCCCTGGTTGCGGTGCTCGGCGCGCGTAGCCGAGGTGACAAAGAACTTGCAAGTGACAGACTCGGGCGGTGCCGACTCGCGGCAGATGCGCAGCTCTTCGCGGAACCAGTCCATGGCTTCGAGACGACGGAGGGCCCAGACGACAACGATACGTTTCGTGATGGCCTTGCCGTCGCGCATGCGCTTGATGAGGTTGAGCAGCTGCGACATGAGCGATGTGATGCCGGAACCGCCGGCAATGAGGATGCAGGTGTCAAAGGCAGACAGTTCGCGGCGCATGCCGCCATAGGGGCCGTCGAGAAAGGCCCGGTATGTGTGATAGGGGCCCTTGTCGAGGGCGGTCTCGAGGACGCGGCGCGTGAAGCCGCCATAGGGCCGGAAGACGAGGACACAGTCGCGGTAGTTCTCGCCATAGGCCGAGGGAAAGTCCTCGCTACAGAGCGACGAAACGGTAAAGGGGTGGTTTTCAAACAGCGAGATGCCCGGCATGCGCAGGTACACATACTGGCCGGGCTTCCAGCGCATCTGGGTAGGGATGGTGATCTTGATGGCGTTCTCAGCCATCAGCGTGATGGCCGCCTCGTCGCCCACAAGGAACGACAACCGCCACGGCCGCATCCAGTTGAGGTAGGCCAGACGCCAGATCTGACAGGCACCAAAGATGCCGCAGGTCGCATAGAGGTACGCCCACGAGCCCAAGAAGTTCTTGGTGTGCCAGAAGAGCAGGCCGACGTACAGGATGCCGACGGGGACATGCAGCAGCACAAAGGCTTCATAAAACATACGCCGCACAATGGGCAGCGACGCGACACACAGCCAGATCAGCGGCACGAGGCACGCAATGCCCTTGCCGTAGATGATGAGGTTGCTGGGGAACAGGGGCCCAAAGATGCTGAGGCCGTTGTCGTCCCAGACGGGCTGGACGTAGTAGGGAATAGCATGAACGAGCGAGAGAAACAGGCAGAGGTAGCCGGCCCAGCGGTGCAGGACGTTGAGCCGTTCGGGGCCAATGCCCGTGACGAGCGTCAGGATGTTGGCCTTTGTGCTCGTGGCAATGATCCAGGGCGTCATGGCCACGGCAAACATGCCAGCCCGGACGGCCAGCGGTGGCGACCCATACCGGATGCTTTGCCAGTACAGCGGCTGCGGCAGGAAACAGTAGAGGGTCGTGAAAGCGAGCGCGATGAAGCCGCAGGTCAGCACGGCCAGCGACGAGAAGGTGAACCGGTGCTTGCGCCAGACGAGATCAGGCAAGGGGCGGTAGAAGAGCCAGCGAAACAGGGCGATTGTATCGTTAACGGGCCCGATCGATGAGAAGTTGCCAGAGGGCCGAAAGGCAGTCTCCTGCTTGGCCTCCTCTGGGAAGAAGTGCCGGCTCGACATCTGACCATCAGTCTGCGGCGCAGTAGGCGGCGTGCCGTTGGGACCCATGTGACCTCCCACACCTTCTCCTCCTCCGGCATAGTATTGAGCCCACTGTGCCTCTTGTTGGTCGTGGGCTTCCTGGTCGCTGAGCCGCGCAGTTGCTGCCGAATGGTCCCATTCGGGTTCGGCATTGTATAGATTTCGGTAGTGCTCCTCCATCTCCTGTTTGTAGATGGCCTGTCGGATCTTGTCTTGCCAGTAGTGCCATATGCGCATGGCAATGGTCAGTACCATGAGGACCAGTGCAAAGTACGTCCATGCAAGTCCATATTTGCCCGACTTGATCCAGGGATCCACCGTGTCAGCCTCGATCAGTCCGGCCGGGCTTGTTGTCGTCAACGGGATGTAGATGCGACGAGCCAGCGCCGGTTCGTCCGGCGGGACTAAGGTAGCCATTCGAGAAGAGGAGAGAATGAGAGAGGAGAGATGAAGGACGAGGGATAAGACGAGGAATGCCAGACTCCTCGTATTAATCTGTTAAACGAGAGTCGGTGGCAGTAAAGGCCATGAATGGGGACGCAAGAGTGCGGAAGAGAGGGAGAACGGGGAAGAAGAAGAAAAGAAAAATAGGTCGAGACGATGGAGAGTGGATAGGAACGCGCACACGTCTCCGCCGGCGGTTCCCAGGCGAGGCCACAAGGGTGATATCGACTGATGCACCCGCCTTGGGCCCAGTAATAGCCGTGTGATGACTGGGTGTGCGATCTGAACAGAGCTGCTGGTTGGCTCCTCGCCGTCTGCGTCAGTCGACCGTCCTGCACTACACTATCCCGTCCAGGCAAAGTCTAGCGCTTCAAGAGGGCCAAGATGAGCAGAACCAGAGGAGAAGAAGCCGGACCTAAAAGACAAATTGCTCGGATATGCGCAACTATGTGAATACAGGAGGGACGGGATAACGCGTTGCATGCACTATCGATGGACGTGGGTTGACATGCATTCAGCGGTTGTTGGAGCTTTGATATTGGCTGGGGGCCAAACGAGAAAGGATAGATGGCATGACAGAGGAGGGATGAAAAAGAAGAAAAGACAAATTACGGGCTAGACTATGCTCCTATTCTGTATGGAGTACAGGTTACTTCGTAGAGGAAGGAATTACACTTAGTAGGAGTACTCCATACTGCGTACAGGGTAGCACTCGAGGTGTGATAGGGAGCAAAGAGATGGGGGGGAGAGCGGGAGAAGGAGGGGGGGAACCAGATAAACCAGAAAGACCCCCCTGTCACACGGCTATAAGCGGTAAGCAAGTACGGAGAACTCTGTACAGGGTAAGTTATTTTTTTTCTCTGCAGTGGCAGGATGCAGGTTCATCAAACTCATAACGCATGCGTATGCACACGCCATGGCCGTTTCGTCTTATCTGTCTAGACCTCCTCGGAAGTTCTTGTAAGTCAAGAGGAGGTGGAGCAGGCAAACGAGGCAGAAACAGTCACGCAGGCCCCCAGAAGAGGTCGGCGTGCTCCGCAGGACCGGAGGAGGGGCCCAGCTTGTGCACACACCATCGCGTGGCCTGTGGACGTGGACGTGGTGGTGGTGGCGAACGTGCCATGGAGTTCGATTGGGCCGCAGAGAGGAGGATTTCACAGAGCTCTGGCAGTGCACTAAACCCCTGTATCCCCGCCTATTGTCACTGATTGGCTCGCTAGGGATAAACGGCATGTGGGGCCATCTTGTCAACTTCAGGGGGGAACGTCGGCGGCAACATGGACGCTGTGATTGGTTAGATATATGATCACGTGAATCCCATTTTCATGCTCGCATCCTGCCATTGGCCAATGCCTCAACTCCAATGCCTACTCTTCTTCACAGCCAACATCGCTTGGCCGTTCACGTATCAATATTATGCCAAGCACCTCATCCGCATGATCGGCCCGTTCACCAGGCCCCTCCTCCCAGGCCCTTGGACGGCACTTCAGCGGCCGCAGTTGTGGCCGCCCGTTGGGTCGCTGCAGCCTCGAGGAACGACAGATCCGAAGACTGGAAACGGTAGGGAGTACGGAGCACGGAATACTCGTAATACGAGGCGTCCAAGACAAGACCCCGTTTTTCCTGCAACGTGACTCAGCTGTTGGACATATTGCAGCAAAAGCAATGAAAATCACTGTCCGAATTCCGGAATATTGCATACAGAGTGCATGGTGGCGCATAATTCAAGCAATGTTGGTGGAATACGGACATCTTAACCGGATGTACGGAGTACGGGGTACTCTGTACAGGTAGTTTAGAATACTTCACCGTCTTTGATCAACTAGGAACCGCCCAGATGATCCGCATGATGAATAAGACATCAGAAAATGTTCCTGGCACTGACTAATATTATAGCATTAGTTCATGCAAAGGCTATCAAACAGAGTATACGAGTAGACCGCTTTGGTAATTGTTCGATAGATTGCGTAAATATCGTACAGGTAACTTATATGATAATCATTTGTAATAGAGGCTGACGGTGTTGGGTCAGCATGAAGTTCTTTAGTATTTTGGAGAAACTTTCTTCCAGATGTTCAACTGTACTCTATACTTGGACACTCAGACTTTATTGCTTCATGCTTTTATTTGGGATTTATCCGCGCCCCCTCCTATTTACTCATAGTGTTACAGTAAAAGAAAACACCAGAAACCCATAATGCCAACTATTTGGAAAATTTTAAATCCACACTGCCAATCGCCCGCACAGCCGCGAACACAGCCAAGGCACTCGAAAAGATGACAAGCGGCTTGCGCAGGCTGGCAAACAGTGGGTAGTCATACGCCACCACCACTTCCCGATCCCGGAAGTCGTCGGCCAGGTTTTGCGCCTCAATCACCACAGCCGTCCGGCCGACCGTGTCCAGATACGTCTTGTGCACCGTCACCTCCGACTTTGAAATGGAGCTGGCCGGGATCGACGTGTAGTACTTGACGTTCCTGCAATCATGGTTAGAACTTGCGACTTTTCTGGTTTTTCGGATGTACTTACTTGGCTCCCTCCGGCAGGAGAATCTGCAGACGCACGTCCTCGTATCCTACGCCCTCGACCTGTTTGGGGCCCTCGAGGAAGGGGACGTTGAGCAGGTAGGTTCCGGTGTTGGCGCGGCGCAAAAAGGTGGACGCATCGGCGTTCCAGCCCACCGTGAAGGGGAACTGCCAGCCGCCAAAGACGGGGTAGCGAGGCTTGATCTCCAGCACTGCCTCCCGCTTGTTGGTCCGGAACCGCGACGTCGACACGTTGCCAATAACATCCGTGTAGTAGGCGTCGGCGCTGCCTGCGCGCAGCGGGAACTTCATCTCCTTGAGTGCCGACGTCGTCGGGTTGTAGTACTGCGCCGTCGCCCACTTGACCCGGTTGAACAGCGTCGACAGGTTGGCGCCACGGTTGAGCAACGTGTAACGCTCCTCAAAGGCAATGTTGCCGCCCCAGTGGCTGACCTCAATATCGCGCTCTAGTCGCGCTACGTGGTTGACAGGCTTGGTGAACTCGAAGCGCACCTCGATCGGCTGCACGGCGCCGGCCGGCTGTTCTTCAAAGGGACCGTACGTCAGCTTGGAGCCCTGCTTGTGCGGCTGGTTCTTGCCGTCAATGGCATCCAGCTTGGTGTAGTCGGGCACGTCGGACGACGAGAACTTGATCTCGGTCTTCTGCTTCGTCGTGACATAGGCCGACGGGGCGTAGGCCGACATGCTGTAGACGAGGTACTGCTTTTCGTCCTGGGCAATGGTGGCCGGCAGCGGCCGGTAGCTGTCGAGGATGTAGTACGTGATGCCCAGGGTCTGCTGCGAGCCCTTTTCCAGAGCCTTGGGCAGAGTAATGAGATAGTACTGCGTGGAGCTGAAAGGGTGTTAGCAAGAGCTGCCTCCCACATTTGTATGAGTACGTATAATACGCCAGCTTACCTCTCGGGGTCAACCTCCACAGCATCCACACCAAAGGGGCCAACCGTAGGCTCCTTGCGGTCCTTCACCTCGAAGCCGCCCACATGGGCCACCTGGGCAGTTGTGAAGGGCAGGTAGTATGCATCTTGTGGTTTGTCGTCGACGTTCTCAATGACAACATTGATCGTTTCCTTGACGTAATTCTTCTCGAGCGACACCACATGAACCAAGTTTGCATTCTTGAAGACAGCTGGAGGTGTAAAGGCAGCGGCAGCTGAGTAGGAGAGGGCGAGCAGCAGCGCCGGAAAGGCTCCCAAGGATAAGCGCATGGTCGAGACGAAAAAGAGAGAGCAACAGCTCTAGTGGAGCTGTCCGACTCGTGAAATAAAGCACAACAAACAATCAAAAGAAGGGAAAGGCCGACGGAAAAGACAAGGAGAAAGAAAAAACGACCACGGGGGATTTGTTCGTGTGTCGTTGTTGTGGTGCAGGTGCAGATGCAGCGTCGTCCACGAAGCTGAAAGGCCACCAAAAACTACAACACCGTGTTCTCAGTTTCCAATATCGGGAACGGGCTCCACGCGTAAAAGCTTACGTTGCGAAAGCTCCAGTGATGGCCCGTGCACCAAAAAGACAAGCCACCAGCCACATTGTGGCTAAAGGTTCGACGGTTTCGACGCTAGAAAAGAAACCCCTCTGGTAGTGGGGGGCTTAATACTCGAATGTACTATGTAAGTACGCCAGCAAGCTCCCGATGAGAAGGTCAGGGTCCAGGGTCAGGTCCAGGAGAAGATCCACTGGTGGTTTCTTCCTCGTGTTTGCAAAAATGACTCTTTTCTCTTCGTGAGAAGCACATGTTATTAGCCGGGTGGAATGACGAGTTTTTCTCGATTAGGCAAGAACAGTCATTTGCAAACCAGGAGCGGGGAAATTCTCGCCATTGTTCGTCGTGCCTTCCACAAAACTACTGAACCCCATGACGACGCAGCCAGCTCACGCCGACTAGGGTCCGGTCGTGTTTTATAAAGCGCAGCCAGTAGTCCGTATGTTCCGTATTACAGTGGCCTCTCATTTGTCTTACTTCCCAGCTTCCAGCTCTGCCAGCTTTCCCCACCCGTTTAAAAGTCTATTTCTGCCCCTCTCGTCTGCCGTATTATCTAAGGAACCTTTTTCCTCTTCCGCCTTTTCTAATCTCTGCCTCTGCTCGAAGGATCTAGCACCCGACGAGCCACTGCGATTTATCAACCTCTTTCGACTGTTCATTTCACTCTTTCAGTTTCTATCTTCTCTGACCTTTAACATCATCAAAATGGTCGGATTAGGTCCCAAGCCGCCTCCTTCTCGCAAGGGAACAGGTACGTAGAGGAACAAAGGGAGGGTGGTGAACCGTTGAACAAGCTTTTTCGGGACTTCTGAGTCCTGATCCCTGGTTCCTGGTTCCTGGTTTCTGGTTCTTGGTCTCTGGTCCATGGTTTCTGGTCCTGGCCCTCGTCCTTTTCCTCGTCCGGCTGGTCTGGCTGGCCTGGCAGATCCGGCCCATTGGGTTGGCTCGAATCCAGATGGTGCCACGATCCGATGTGCACGCATTAATGCAGGCCAGTCTTGGTCAAGTGGATATTATCACAACGAGTTAGAAGAGTTGGGGCGAGTGGAATATTCAGAATACGGGCTTGTGCTGATATTGTTCCACACTCCAGGCTCGTTTATGGACATCCCGAAGGATCTCAAGTTGGAAATCCAGAAGCTCGAGAACCTATTCACTGTCGACGCGAAAAAACTGAAGGCTATCACGGCACATTTCGTGACTGAACTCGACAAGGGCCTGAGCGTCACGGGCGGCAGCATTGTGCGTGGTTTCCAGCTTGAAAAACAGTCTCTTCGTTTGCTAACGGAGCTCCCCAACAGCCCATGAACCCGACATGGGTCATGTCCTTCCCGGATGGATATGAGACGGGTACCTATTTGGCGCTGGACATGGGTGGCACCAATCTGCGTGTGTGCGAGATCACGCTCACCGACCAGAAGTCCGAGTTTGATATCATCCAGTCCAAGTACCGCATGCCCGAGGAACTCAAGTCGGGCGAGGCGGACGAGCTCTGGGAATACATTGCCGACTGCGTCCAGCAGTTCATCGAGACGCACCACAACGACCTTAGCAAGCTCGAGAAGTTGCCTCTCGGTTTCACATTCTCCTACCCGGCGACGCAGAACTACATTGACGAGGGTATCCTGCAGCGGTGGACCAAGGGCTTTGACATTTCTGGCGTCGAGGGCCACAATGTCGTCCCCATGTTCGAGTCGGCTTTGGCGGCAAGAGTGAGTAGAGCAGAGACATTTTGCAGAAATATTTTATGTTTGTGTTGGCAGCTGCTGACAGGCCTCAAAAGGGAGCGCCCATCAAAATGGCTGCCCTGATCAACGACACCACGGGTACGCTGATAGCATCGGCATACACGGACACGAAGATGAAGATTGGTTGCATCTTTGGCACCGGCTGCAACGCTGCCTACATGGAGAACTGCGGGTCGATCCCCAAGCTTGCCCACATGAACCTGCCGCCTGACATGCCCATGGCCATCAACTGCGAGTGGGGCGCTTTTGACAACGAGCACAAGGTGCTGCCGCGCACGAAATACGACATTATCATTGACAAGGATTCGCCGCGCCCGGGACAGCAGGCATTCGAGAAGATGATCGCCGGTCTCTACCTCGGCGAGATCTTCCGCCTGACGCTCGTGGACCTGCACGACAACCACGAGATCGGCATTTTTGCAGGCCAGGACATTTCCAAGCTCCGCCGTGCCTACACGCTGGACTCGTCCTTTTTGTCGGCCATTGAAGAGTACGTATTCTTTTTTGCGCTGTTTTGTCCACAATGCTTGTCCATAATCTATACTGACCTGCCCAGCGACCCGTGGGAGAACCTGCAGGAGACGTTTGATCTGTTCCAGGACAAGCTGGGCATCAGCCCCAACCTGCCGGAGCTGGAGCTGTCGCGCCGGCTGGCTGAGCTGATTGGTACGCGCGCTGCGCGACTCTCTGCCTGCGGTGTGGCGGCCATTTCCACGAAGAAGGGATACAAGTCATGCCACGTGGGTGCGGACGGCTCCGTGTTCAACAAGTACCCGCACTTCAAGGCGCGGGGTGCCCAGGCTCTGCGGGAGATCCTCGACTGGCCCGAGAAGAAGGACCCGGCGGAAGAGGACCCGATTGAGATCTTGGCCGCCGAGGACGGCAGCGGTGTGGGTGCGGCGCTGATTGCAGCCTTGACGCTGAAGCGGGTGCAGGAAGGCAACCTGGCTGGCATTTTGCACCCGGAGAAATATGTGTAGAGGACTTGTTGTCTTTCTATCCAGAGAGAGGACAAACATAGCTGTCAACCCATAAAGGTGCACACGGGCAACTTATACTCTGTGACAAAGTCAGACACGAATGGAACGAACATTGAACTAGAGGGATAGAAAAGAAAAAAACTCACTGTCTAGTGTCCAGTAAGGCCGGACAATGCCCTCCCAGGCACCCTTGCCGGCCTTGTCGAGTCCATCGGCCTTGAGGGCGACGTCGACGTCCTGCCAGTCGACATCGAGGCCGGCATCGGACAGGTGCATCTCGACGACGCGGGCGTAGACGTCGTAGCAGATGCGGCGGTCGGCGCCGAGACCATTGAAGAAGCCAAAGACGCCGTCGTCATTCAGCAGGCCGGGGATGTAGTCGCTGAAGAAACGGTGCAGCTGTGCATAGTCTTCACCAAACGTGTCAAAGTAGATGGCATCGTATAGCTCGCCCTGGGCCAACAGCACGGGGCACAGGTCCTGCCAGCGGCCGCGGTGGACTTTGAAGGCGCCCGGCTCCGACCCAGCAGCCTCCCAGGCGGCGCCAAACTCGGCCGCGTGGTCGCTGTCGCCGCTGCTGACGCCGCTATCCAGTCGTGCCAGGACTTCAGGGTGTGCCTCGATGATATGGTGGCGGGCCGGCTTGCGGGTGGCCAGCATGCTGTCGATGATACCGAGGCCGAAGCCGATATTGAGGACGCGTTTGCCGGCGCCGTTGTTATTCTCGGCCGGCCCCAACAAGGCGTCGACGCTGCGGCGCATAATATCTGTTTCCCAGGCCATCATGACGCCGTTGCCGGCGGCGTCGACGAGCTTGCCGTCTTCGAGGGTCAGGTGGGACTCGAGGTAGGGAGTTTCTTCGGTGGGTTCAGGCTCGGCAGACTCTTCCACAGGCACTTCGACCGGCTCAGCAGCCTCGCCCTCTGTTGTCTCTTCCGTCTCCTTCTTCTCCTCCTCTTCCTCCTCCTCCTCCTCTTCTTCACCCCCAGATGACAACTCCTCGTACCCGTCCAGCACGGCAAATAGCATCTCCGCTCGCACACCGGCACCCACACACAGCTCGTACAGTGCTGGCAGGCCCAACCGCCATGCAACACAGCCGGGCGTCTCGTTGTGGTCGTCGACGTCGTTCCAGATGGCGCCAGCCACGAACAGCTGCTGGATAGTCTCTGCCGCCGCCTTGGCTACTGTCTCGTCATTCTTGGCTGCTGCCGCTCCCCGGATGGCCGCATGCAAGGGTGTCTCGGCCGTGACGGGGTCCCGACTGCTGGCCTTGCCGAGGCCGCGAAGGAGGGGCTTGAGAGCAGCTGTGTCGTGGTTTCGAGCGGCACGCAAAATGTCCTGCACCTCCTGCGGGCAGTCGCTGGAGATGCGGGCGTCAAGAGCGTCGGTGTCAGCCATGATGCATGAACCGGTATACTCCGTATCGTACTCCCTCGTATACTTGTCTGTCGGCGTTGCTTTGGCGTCTCTCTTTTTTTTTTTTTGTTCCTATCTTCACTTTTTTTATAAGACCCACTTAATACATGACTAACCAATCATGTCTAGTTCACGAGAGGCACTATTCTTCTCGTTGGCATGAGATGTCATACGCAGTCTTACAGGAGAGGGTCTGAGACAGAAGATCTTTATCTGAGCTACTGTGCATGCATGGAAGATCCCGCCTGTTATCAAGAGACATGTGAGAGCCAAGGTCAATACGGAGTATGATACCACCGGGCCCTTCCGTCTAGGAACTGGTTGGCAGCAGTAGAAGATAGTTGAGTCAGCAACGGAATCCCCGCTATTACGTATCGCGCTGGCACGGTTACCCAGTGACACCCCACTGTAGTGCAGCAGACGTGCGGCTGTCTCAGGCGGGTCGAGACCTGGCCTGGCGTGGCCTGGTGGAATGACCATTGGCCAATCACGTTAGCGGACATGCCAACGTGCGTTCGCTGCGAGTGAAATCCCTCGCAGAGCAACTCTTTCTCCTGCAGCTGCTGGAGAGAGCTCCCATTGCATTGTTTTCGCTTGCAGCTTTATCGATTTTTTTTTCTTTCGCAGTTTGTTCGCATTCGATCGGCATCATTTTCCGTCTGATACTCCACCGTTTTCTACTTCTTTTTTTTTCTTTCGTCCGCTTTTTTGCATTTCTTTGTTTTCCAGACGGTGAGTTCTCTCTTTTTGCCATGAATTTGCCATGATTTTGCCTTCCCTTTCCATTACCCCAACCCAGAGCCTGTTTCAATCTGCATTTTGACGTCTCATTCTTGCATGGTTAGCGTGAGTTCAAAGCTCTTCTATCCATTGCTACTGTGCACCTCCTGCGATCGATCTCGTTCGTCCTCCCGTCTCTCCCGATCTTCACATCTTTCTACCCACACCTTGTTTCCTATTCGTGCACCCAAGAAAAAAAAACACCCCCTTTACTATCAAATGCGACCACTGTCTCGTTGTCGCCTACTGTATTGATAGGTTCGCCTCATGCTGATCATCGAAGACCTCAAAACACGCAAGAAAAGTTGGCAGCGCGCCACCGAACCGAGACGCGACAGTGCCGTGAGCAGCAACACTACATCGAGCATTGGCAAGCGACACAGGAAGCTCAGCCACTATCCCAGCACCGTCGGCACACAGACTTGGCGAGCGCGCCCCGGAATCATCGTCATGAAGTTCGGCGAACAGCTGCGATCCAGCATCATCCGCGAGTATGAGTGGTCCTATCTCGACTATGAAGGACTAAAGGCCAAGCTGCGGTCGCCCACGGGCTCCTACATCGAGGTGGACAATGCGGAAGGGCGGCCTTCTGTGCCAGAAAATGGCAAGAAGACGGGCAAGGCGGCTGCGACAACAACTCCGAGTACGCGAACGACGCAGCGCGAATGGACCGAAGACGACGAGGCCGAGTTTGTGACCCTGCTGGAGAACGAACTGGAGAAGGTGCACCAGAAACAGCAGGTCAAGGCCATTGAGATCCAGCGGATGATCGTCGTCAGCGAGCGCGAGGTGGACGATGTTGTCAACCGCCTGCGCGAGCGCGGAACAGGTCCCGGCCCGGCCGAGGAGGAGTTCATGCTGCTCGAGGAGGATCTCAGCGACATTATTGCCGACGTCCACGATCTGGCCAAGTTTGTCCAGGTCAACTACACTGGCTTCTACAAGATCATCAAGAAACATGACGTGCGTCTCTTTGTCTTGTCGACTTGATTGTGCTGTGGCTAACTTAACTAGAAAATGACGGGTTGGCACCTGCGGCCCGTGTTTGATACGCGGCTCAAGGCCAAGCCATTCTACAAGGAGAACTACGATGCTTCCGTGGTGAAGCTGTCCAAGCTGTACGATCTCGTGCGCACGCGCGGCAACCCCGTCAAGGGCGACAGCAGCGCCGGTGGATCGCAGGCCAACTTTGTTCGCCACACGACCAAGTACTGGGTGCACCCGGACAATGTGACGGAGCTGAAGCTCATTATCCTGAAGCACTTGCCCGTGCTTGTGTTCAACGCCAGCAAGGAGTTTGACCGGCAGGACTCGGCCATCACGTCCATTTACTATGATAACCCAGACAAGTGGGATCTGTACGAGGGTCGACTGAAGAAGACGGAGGGTGCCGAGGCCATCCGTCTGCGTTGGTACGGCGGTATGCGAACAGAGACGATCTTTGTGGAGCGCAAGACCCACCGTGAAGACTGGACGGGCGAGAAGTCGGTCAAGGCGCGTTTCTCCATCAAGGAGAAGAACGTGAACTCGTACATGCGGGGCGAGCTGCTGCCGGCGGCGATCTTTGAGAAGGCGCGCAAGGAGGGCAAGAAGTCCAAGGCGGCCATCGCCGAGGACGAGCGCCTGGCGGCCGAGATCCAGTACTCGGTGCTCAAGAAGGGATACAAGCCGGTGTGCCGCTCCTTTTACAACCGGACGGCCTTCCAGCTGCCGGGCGATGCGCGTGTGCGTATTTCGCTGGATACGGAGCTGACCATGGTGCGTGAGGACAACCTGGACGGCACGCGGCGTGCGGGCGATAACTGGCGGCGCATGGACATTGGTATCGACTACCCGTTCTCGCAGCTGCCGCCAGGTGACGTGGAGCGGTTTCCGTATGCCGTGTTGGAGGTGAAGCTGCAGACGCAGATGGGCCAGGAGCCGCCAGAGTGGGTGCGCCAACTGATTGGGAGCCACCTCGTCGAGGCCGTGCCCAAGTTCTCCAAGTTCATCCACGGCACGGCGACGCTGTTTCCGGACCGCATCAACCTGCTGCCCTTTTGGCTGCCGCAGATGGACGTGGACATTCGCAAGCCGCGGTCGCACGACTTTGGCATCCGGCGCGCGGGCCATTCGGCGACGACAGCGACGTCCGAGTCGGACGACGAAGACTCGGACGACGACGGCGAGGACAATGACAACCACGAGGGCGCATCGAACAATACGCGCAGTCGTGGTGCGGCAACAGCCAACGGCGAGTCCAGCACGCAAGGAGCTACTGGAGCGACGACGGCGGCTGCTCGTCTGCCCGCCAACGGCCACAAGGCAGACGTGGAGGACCAGACGGTCGAGGGTAGCGGCGGACACGGCGCGGCGGCCGGCCTGAGCGACCCGTACCCCGTGTATGACTCGGAGGACGAGGAGTCGGACGAGGATGCCCAGACGGCGGCACTCGAGGAGGCCCGTCGGGTGGGCGGCTGGCCGTACTATGCGACGCTCCTGGCGGCGTATGGGCGGACGGCCGGACGTGGTGCGGTGGCGGTGGCGCGCGCGTTGGTGCCGCACCCGCGGGGGTCTGTGATTCCGCAGAACGAGCGGCAGCGACAGTTGTTTGGCACGACGGACATCCAGACGAAGCAGTTCAAGGCGCCCAAGGGCAAGAAGATTTACGTGCCGGTGCGCGTGGAGCCCAAGGTGTACTTTGCAGCGGAACGGACGTTCCTGGGCTGGGTGAGTCACGTGACTTGACGATATTTGAATGAATCTCTGCTAACAGCAACAGCTGGAATACTCCATCTACATTGGCACGATTGCGGCAACGCTGCTCAACTTTGGAGCGAAGCCCAACAGCTTGTCGTTTGTAGTGGCCGGCGTGTTCACGCTTCTGGCCATTCTCAGTTTGATGTACTCGGTGGGCATCTACTTTTACCGCAGCCAGGCCATCCGGACGCGTCGGGCATCGGCCAAATTCTATGACCGCTTCGGTCCGTCGGTGTTGTGTGTGGCGCTGGTTGTGGCAGTGGCACTGGACTTTGGCTTTGAGGGCCGGTCACGTGGGATATGGTGAGAAGAGACAAGAGACGGAAGACGGAAGGAGCAGTGAAGAATAGTTGGAAGGAGCAGTGGACAAGAGCAGTGGGCAGGAGCAGTGGGCAGGAGCTTGGCTTTGTAATCTAAATTGTTGGAATAGCATCAGAGACATTACGTTTGCATAAACCCATACAGAAAACACGCATTCATCCATTCACACGCCGCCCGCCGTCACCCGCCGGATCGTCCGCCGCGCTCCCTCGCCGCTGACCGTAATGGTTCCATCCATGTCGAGTCCACGCACGCACTCGGCCAAATCAGACGCCTCAACAGGCACACTGGCCGTCTCGGCAAGACGTCGTGCCAGCTCGGCATAGCGCATGGTGCCGTTGCCGCCACTGCCACCGGCTGCAATGTGCTCGTCCAGCAACCGAACGACGGCGACACGCAGGTCGGCACGCCGCTTGCGTTCCGCCGCGCTCGTGCCTTCGGTAAGCAGAGCCATGTCGATGCGGCCCTGAGCGTCAGTGGCGGCTGTCTTGAGGGCCGACTGGATGAGACGATGGGCTTCGTGGACGTCGCCAGCTGTGACGGTCTCGGAGAGACGCATCTTGGCATGAGCCTCGGCCAGACGCACCATGGACTCGAGCTGTCGTGTCGTCGCCGTGATGCGCTTCTCGGCCGCCCGCACGTCCTGACCGAGGCGACGCATCTCGACATAGGCCTCGACGAGTGCATGACCTGCCTCGGGCGACAGCACAGGGTGCACGTGGGCACGCGCAAAGGAAATGTACGACGTCAGAAACTCGACCGGCAGGATGGCGCTCGACGTCCGGGCCGACTGCGGCTTGTCTTCAAGATACATGGACAACATGTGTTTAGCCAGACGACGGTCGGCCTTCTCGTCGGCACGGTCCAGAATGAGATAGACGAGATCGAATCGAGACAGCAGCGTCGGCGGCAGGTCAATGTTCTGCGGCACCGGCAGCTCCGGGTTGTAGCGACTGCCAATGGGGTTGGCCGATGCCAAAATGCTCGTCCGCGCGTTCAGCGTCGTGATAATGCCTGCCTTGGCCACCGACACGGTCTGCTGCTCCATGACTTCGTGCAGCACCGACCGCGTCGCATCGCTCATCTTGTCAAACTCGTCAATGCAGCACACGCCGCCGTCCGACAGTACCAGTGCGCCCGACTCCAGCACAAGCTGTCGTGTCTCGGGATCCCGCGTCACATATGCCGTCAGACCGACGGCCGAGGATCCCTTGCCACTCGTGTACACGCCACGCGGCGCAATCTTGTGCACGTAGTTGAGCATCTGCGACTTGGACGTCGACGGGTCACCACACAGCAACACGTTGATGTCGCCACGGTACCGTGGACTGCCGCCTTTGTGGAATGTCTTGTTGGTGCCGCCAAACAACTGCAGCAGAATTCCCTTCTTCACGTCGTCCATTTCGTAAATCGATGGAGCCAGCGACCGCGACAGTAAATCATACACGTCTGGCCGTGCTCCCGTCGCCCGGATCTCGGCCTCTTCCTCAGGCGTCCACGACCGCGTCTCCTCCATCCGGTTCGCCGCCGCCGTCTCGCTCGAGTCTTGTCCGCCAGACGCTGCCGCCATATCAACATCATCGGCCTCCGTGTCCAGCGTCGATGGGTCAATGCCCATCCGCCGTGCGTCCACCTTCTGGATATGCAGCACGTCCACATACGTCTTGTGCACACTCATGACGGTACGCTGCCGCGGGTTCACACGCACCGGGTTGACCCGGAAGATGCCGGTAATCAGCACCCGGTCACCGGCTTTGCAAAAGTCCACCAGTTCGTTGTACACGCACACCGACACCGAGTGCGGCGTCTGACCAGCGGGCACGGCATCTGGTGTCTCCTGCAGCTTGATCACTTGCTTGTCCTCAAAAATGCACCGGTTGTGCACAATCTGCATCGAGTTGCTCTGTCCGCACGCCGGCCGCGGACACCGCGTGGGTTCACGGATCTTGCCGCGGTCGAGGCTGACTGTTACCGAGTGGTTGCATGTCTGGCACTTGAAAAAGGCGTCCTTCATGTCGGGGATCACCGATGTCGCGCGGATCACGAGGCCTTTGATGGAGATGAGCTTGTCCATGTCCGACGGGTTGAGGTCCCGCAGATTCGTCGACTTGTCCAGACCAAACGGCCGCACAATGTATACCGTCTTGCTGACATCATCTTCCAGCGTCGAAGCAGCAGCGGCGGCGGCCCGTTGCTGCTGTTGCTGGGAAGGTCCCGGAGTAGCCGGAGGTTCGGAGCCGCGGTCGGAGCTGGGGAAGTTGATGTCGGAGCTCTGGCTGGCGCCGGGCTGCTGCGTGCGACCGGAGCTGGAAGCCGTCGAGGCTGCTGCTGCGGCGGCGGCGGCCTTTTGACGATTGGCTTCAGTGTGGGCCAACTCGGACATGAGATCGTGAACAGACTGGTCCATGATGGGGACGATTTCCTGGGGGTAGGCCTGAGCCTGGTACCACAGCTTGTTGGTGCGCGGGTAAGCCTTGAGGTCGCGGATGTCGACGTACAGACGAGAAGTGCCGAGCAACAACATGTTCTGCATGGTCTCCCAGTAAGGACGGGATTCGGCGTCGTCACGGGCGGCAGTCTCGGCCTCGCTCATGCCGTCGAGCCACAGACGGTACTTCTTGGTGAAGTTGCGCAGAAAGTCCTTGAAGGAGGCAAAGGTGTCGTCAATGGATACTGTAGTGCCCCAGATGAGGCTCTGGCTCTGGCCGCCCAATGCCTGGGCCTCGGACGTGTCCAAATGGTGGTTGTGGACGGCAAAAGAGCCGGCATCCGATCCAGCGGGCGCTGCTGAACCATCGCTCAAGACATGGCCGGCGTCGTCCAGCATAATGCGTCGGGGCGGTGCCCGGGGCGTGCGCGTGAGGGCATCCGAGTTGATGTCACCTCGTCGGGACATGCGGCCAGACGAGCTGCCCTGCTGGTCGACAAACAGATTGCTGCTCTCGCTGCGCAGGTCGGAGCGCAGATTGTGGCCCGGGCTGGAGCTGGGATCGTAGCGGATGGGAGAGGATTCTATAGGGTGAGCAAAAGGTTTGTTGGGTTGACACCATGGTCGACTCACCTCCGAGAAACGCATGAGCACGCGGCGTACGGTCGCCAATGGAGCTCTGGGTGTCGGTTTGCCGGAGAGGCGAGCTCGGAGCCACATGGCCGTTGTGCGAGTTGCCCATGTCGGCCTCGGGAGCCGAACTGGACGGACCTGCGTCGGCTGGTGACGATTGGTAGAAGAGCGGGCTCGAGGCCAACTGTGATGTGGCCCGGCCGGCACGAGGCGTGGCAGCTGAACCACGCGGGCTGCTGCGGCTCGGCGTGCCGGCCTGGGAGTTCCGCGTAGAGCGGCGGGCTGGAGAGGACATCGAGTTGAGGTGGTGAAGACGGTTTGAGGTGGTTTTGTTCTTCTGTTCTCTCGATTCTTTTGTTGTCGTCTTGTCGGGCTCTGACAGTGGAAGACACGACAGAAGGGCTGGGACGCTTCAAGAAAAAGAGAGAAAATACTCCGTGCAGATAGAACAGAAGAAACCCAACACAGACAGATGTGGGCTGGGCTGAAAGCAAAAAACGCGAGTTTAATTGAGACGCGTCTAAAGGGGGGGTTAGGCGGTGGCAGGCGCGTCGTTGCGCGTAAAGTGGTTTTTGGACGACCCACTAAAAGTGTCCTGTGGCGCTAGCCTCTCCTTCCCCCCCCCATCTGTGGCTCAACAGCTGCACCGCCACAGTCCACAAGGAAAGCCTTGTCCGCGCAACTTGTCCACAGGGCCATCGAGCTTGCCACAGTGACGACGCTCTCTCCACCACAGATCCTATTGCCTCTGCACCCTTCCTCCTGCACGACCGCCACCATGTCGCCCGGACTGACTCTGTACTCGGTCAAGGCGGTCATTATCCTGGCCGACGACGGCTCACGGATATTCGCCAAATACTACACACCGCCGCACGCAGCTTCAGGTAAGAGGCAGAGGCAGAGGAAGAGGCAGAAAGTAAACAGGAACAGAAGGATGCTAACCTGCAGGACCTGCGGCGCCTGGTCCCTTCCACGACGTCAAGTCGCAAAAAGCCTTTGAGAAGGGCCTCCTCGAGAAGACGGCCAAGCAGAATGCTGATATCCTCCTCTACGACAACCACATTGTCCTCTACAAGACCGAGTCCGACGTGACGATGTATGTTGTCGGCAGCCCTGACGAGAACGAGGTTTTGTTGTACAATGTGGTTCTGGCCGTCCGCGATTCGCTGCATCTGCTGCTCAAGTAGGCTACCCCCTTGATCTCTCTCTCTCCTCTGTTTCTCTTCCCTCTAACCTCCAGGCAATCCATTGACAAGCGCACACTCATTGAGTGCTACGACCTGCTTGCTCTCGCCATGGACGAGATCGTCGATGATGGCGTCATCCTCGAGACCGACCCCAGCATCATTGTGACGCGCGTCAGCAAGGCGCCCAGCAAGGACGTCGACCTCAGCCGCATCGACCCTTTCAGCGAACAGGGTGTCAACAACCTGGCACAGCTCGGCAAGGCCAAGCTGACCGACTGGCTGCGGCAGGGATTGTAGCGACATTTGCGAGCAATGTTGCATATGGAAGGGGGAACGGGGGGAAGGGGGAAAGGGGGGCAAAAAGGTGGTCACTCTCTCGGGGTTGGGATACGATTCTATTGATCGACGCCACGGCCAAATGTCTATAGCAAATCCATGGGAATTGAAAGAGAAAAAAAATGCTGTATATGCTTTGTATCTCCCTCGTCACCGCACTTCAGACGCCGCCTTGCGCAGCCGGTTCATCACTGCCGCTGCCATGTCGTCTCCTCCGTCTGCAATGCCTTCCACCAGAATCACATCTGCCTGCCGCGCGTCCAGATCCCGCAGCGCCGAGAAGATGCCGTGGGCCACGCTGGCCAGGTCGCGGCCGAGATCCAGCTCGAGCACCGTCGTCGGTGTGGTCGTGCCGTCCAGCGCAAACTCCCGCAGATCGTAGGTGACATCTGTCTGCGGTAGAGCTTCTTGCTCTGTCTTCTGACCGTTGGCTGGCGACAACAGCTCACCCAAAGCTGGCCACGTCCTCGTCCGGATCACGCCGACCACCAGCGGCCGCTGTGCCGTCTGCACCTCTTGAACTTGTCGAATCTCCCGCACGACGTCCTGTGCCGGGCCACAGCCGCCTCCTTCGTACAGCACCACCCGTGCTTTTGGGCTGTAGTGCTTGTACTTCATGCCTGGTGCCCGCGGCGCTTCTTCTTTGTCACTCTTCGACCGCTCAGCACCGCCGCCGTCCCGGTACGCCCGCTCCACGCGTTCCCATCCCGGCACGGTGCGCAGTTGTGCCAGACTGACGCCGCCCGGCCGCAGCACCACGGGCGGATTGCACAGCCCGTCGACCACAGTGCTCTCGACGCCCACTGGACATGCGCCGCCGTCGAGCACCGTCGTGATGCGTCCGCGCAGGTCGTCGACGACGTGTTGCGCCGTGGTGGGCGACGGCCGTGTCGAGGCGTTGGCCGAGGGACCGGCGAGAGGTGCGTCGGCCAGGCGGATGAGCGTGCGTGCCAGCGGCGACGCCGGCATGCGACAGCCAAACGTGCGCAGGCCAGCCGTGACTTCGGGAGCGAGCGTGCGATGGGGCGCACTCGACACCGGTAGAGGCAACAAAATAGTCAACGGCCCCGGCCAGAAACGCTTCACGAGCGGCTGGTAGATGGCCGGCAGGTCAGTGTTGCCCAGCAGTTCCCGGACCATGGCGAGATCGCAGACGTGAACGATCAGCGGGTTGTCGGACGGTCGACCCTTGACGGCAAAGATGCCCCGGACGGCGTTGCTGCGCGAGGCATCGGCGGCCAGGCCGTAGACTGTCTCGGTCGGAAAACCGACGGGCACGTCCGTCTCGCGCAAGCTTTGTGCCGCCGCTGCCACGGCATCCCGGCCAGGCGCACGGGGGTCGCCTGGAGCGGCAGCTTCCCAGTGATCGATGGTGTCTGCCGGCACATAATGGCCGAGGCTGGCAGGCTGGCCCACCGGGAGGATCCGCGTGGTCAGAGACATGGCCGAGACAAAAGAGACAAGACAAGAAGACAAGAAGGGACGTCTAAAGGCGACAGAGACGGCAGATGGTCGTCGAGTCGTCCACTGGGCGACAACGAGACGAGTCTGAGAAGACGCCGTTGTTGGGTTTCGATGCAGAGACCAAGCGGATGCAGAAATTTCTGGCGTCGTTGAAAATGAAACAATCCGTTGCTTGAGTGTATAAAACCGGAATCTTGCAAGCACGGCTTGTCTCTGAATTCGTGAGTCTCGAGATATGAATAATCGGAGGTAAAAAGGATGTAAGTCAGCGAGGCGAAAAACGGAAAAAGAAAAAAAAAATTACGTAAGGAAGATTCGATAGAAATGAGTCAATTTACTCCTCTGCTTGTCTGTTTGTGCTATCCTCCACACATTACCACATCTGTTTTTCGTTCTTTTTCTTGTTCCTTTTGTCTTGACTCGTAAACAATCGCACAAACGCACAAACACACAAACACACTCGTCCTTTTTAAACTCCTCACACAGCAGTCCTTCCGATGATTCCCCGGGCCGCCAGGCCGTCCTCTATCCATCAAACACCTTGTCTGAGTTGTTCGTAGACATGACGCATTACAATGTCGTCTCCAGATGGCAAGAATAAAACAAGTTGCCAGACTTACCTCTCCCACTCGTCGTATATAGAAAAAGCAACAAGTCCTGGACGGAAATCAACTGCCACGGAACAAAAACTGCAAATCCTCAGGCGTCAGCGACTCCATGGCGGCATCATCCGAGTTGATCGTCGAGTTGATCATCTTGGTCTTCTTCTCTTGAAGAAGCACCATACGACTCTCCACAGAGTCCTCAATACACAGGCGCGATACAATGCAGGGCCGCGTCTGGCCAATGCGATGGCATCGATCAGCCGACTGCCATTCGGCCGCTGGATTCCACCATCTATACCGTTAGTTATTGTAGTTCAGAGAAGGGAAAAGGGAAATGAAAACTTACGGGTCCACAATGAAAACACGCGAGGCCTCTGTCAGGTTCAGCGCAACACCACCAGCCTTGAGCGAAACCAAGAAACACTCGACATCGACATTCTTCTTGAAATACTCAATCGACGCCTGTCGCTGTGCGGGCGTCATGCTTCCGTCCAACATCACCGTCGTGATGCCTGCCCGGCGAAGACGCCACTCAATCAGCTGAAGCATCGTCGTGAACTGAGAAAAGATGATGGACTTGTGCGACGCCTTGTCCGACCGCAGTCGGTACAAGTTGTGCACAAGTAGCTCAATCTTGGACGACGAAGTCCAGTTTTCCATGCGGATGCGGTTGATTATGGACGATTTCTTCACCATAATCTCGTCCTGTTCCATCTCTGGCTGCTCCAGGTCAATGGACAGCGCAATGTGGCAGCGTGGACAGTCCGGCTGCGCTGTCGCATTCAAATAATTCTTGGCACACTCTCGGCAAAAGTCATGCTTGCACTTGGACCGGATGGCCTCCTCCGCCGGCTCGTCGCAGATGCAGCAGATCAACACATTCTGACTGCCCTCGGCATTCTTGCGCAGGATCAGATCCGGATGATCCGCCACTTGGCGCATCTGCATAATCAACCCAAAAATGTTGGCGTAGTTGTTGAGCATCACCCGGTTCTCGACATAGGTGGTGAACTGGCGCTGCGTGTTCGACATGATGCTATTGGCAAAGTCAGTTTCCACCTCGCTAAAAAACTGACGGTCGACAACAATCTCCTTCACAGGCAGTTCCATCGAGTTCGTGTGGTCCTTCTTCAGCCGACGCAGCATGATGCGGTCTGTCAAGAGGCGAAGCTTCTTGAATGCTACTTGTCCGGGACCAAAATTTCCGTATCGCTGGATCGGGTTCAGGAGCTCCTGGTTGAATACAGAGACATGCCGCATGCCCCTGTGCTTGCCTGCAACAGATCGTTAGCAAAAGCCGAGCCACACAACACAAAGAAAACTTACAAATCGTGCAAAAATTGTCGTCGTCCACACTCCATTCGAGCTTACAGCACTTGCAGTCTCGGCACACGTAGTTGGAAAACGGTTCAACCACCAGGAACCGGAGCAGGGAAAAGAACTCTCCAATGCGGTTCTGAAGAGGTGTGCCCGTGAGACACCAGCGGAAATCCACCTTGAGGGCAAAACAAGCCTTGGCAGTCATGGTGCTTCGTGTCTGATATTGTTAGTGAGAGGAAATAGAATGAGAGAATGGACGGAACAAACCTTGATGCAGTGCGCTTCGTCGAGAATGACTCGATGAAAGTGCGTAGAATGAATCACACTCTTTTCCTTGTAGGTTCCATCCTTGCGGGTAAACCCCTTTTCCTGCTTCCTGTAGATAGACTCCAAGCTGTTGTAGGACATGATGATGACATCGTACTTATGGATGTCCTTGACCGTCATGCCCTTGCTCCTGGCATTGGTGCCGTGAAAAACAAACGTCTTGAGACAGCCGTTCGTGTACGACTCGATCTCGCTCATCCACTGCATCAGCGCCACGGGCGGCACCAAAACCAGAGTCGGCTTCTTGGCCGGGTAGTCAGACATGATGAGCGAAACAGCCTGGATGGTTTTTCCAAGACCCATTTCGTCACCCAAAAGACCACCCTTCCACTTGGTTTTCTCCATGGCCACCATCCATGCCAAGCCCTCGAGCTGGAATGGCTTGAGATTGCGTGAAATGGTAGCTGGCTGGTCCGCCTGGCCGGCTTTGACAACGGGCATGGCCTGGAGTTCGGGCCACATCGTCTTCAGGATCGGGTGCTGCGTCTCCAGACGGCCTCTGTCACCCTGGGCCCGCTTCTTGCTGCGGTATTCTTGGTACTGTCGACGTGTGCCCAGCCGATTCATGTCCATGCCAGGGACATGGGCACCAGGCTCGCCGTCTTCGTCTTCAGAATAACGGTCATCGGCACTGCTCAACTCGTCACTCAAATAGTACAACACTTCGTCGGCCTCCTCCTCATCCACGGAATCCACGAGCTCTTGAGATCCGGGAGCTTCTTCGGGGTCGAGCTTCTGCCGCTTGGACTGCAGGCCGGGCTTCTTTTCACGGCCGTTTTTTGAATCAACGGGCATGGGATAGTCAGGTGTACCCAGATCTGAAAACATCGAGTCCTGAAAATGGCGCTTGGCGCCAGACGGGCCTGCACCCCATGTAGTAGTAGTATGGCGCATGTCTTCTGCTTCTTGCAGCTTGCGGGCCAGAGCAGCGTCCCGGTTCACATGGACAAACTCCACGTCATCGTCGTCTTCCTCCTCACTTTCGCCGAAGACGTTAAATTCGCGATACAAAGTGAGGGAGAACTGACTCCTGTTGAGTGCTTTGATACTGTCCGAAGCCAGTATCGGAGGATCTGAAAGTTCTTGATCATTCTCACCAAGCGCGCCAAGATTGCGTTTCGAGTTGTTAGAATGCTTACTGTTCTTGAATAACCTGATGCTGTCCGCAGTCAATGTCGAACCGTTAGGCAATTGACGATCCGGCAGTGAAACTTCCAGTCGCAGACGAGAGCTAGCCGGCTGAAACCCGGGCAACTTGGATGAATCGTCGATAGCTGCAGACGAGTTGGGCGTGTTAGAATCGCTGGTGGGCGGCGTGGCCGAGCCATTCTCAGAGCCGTCAATCGTCGGGGTGACAGATGCAGAAACAGACTCGTTGCTAAAAGACGGAGCGGCCGTTTGTACCGGGGTGTCGGCTCCGTTCAGATTCACGGATGCCATCTTGGATCGAGACCGAGTAACCCGGCCTGGAGTATCACGAGATGCGTCGGATGCAGCCTCAGACGGCGCGCTATTCATGCGGTTGCTCGCACCTATTGACAGAAAAGAGTCAGTCATCTGGTTGCAAAAAGCAGAAAAGTGAAGTGAAACGGAAACGGAAACGGAAACGGAAACGGAAATTGAAAGCAAATACTTACGCCTCCCCATATTGTAGTCTGGTATATTCAACAGCACCATTTGCCGTTCAGTGAATGAATATACAATAACGGTTCCGACATGAACAAGAGCCGGTCGATAAGGAATGGAGACTCGATGTCGTCAAGTCCAAGTCTTCGTTTGCTGGAATGGAATGAAGTGGAGCGAAAAAAAGAACGGACGCAAAAAAAACCTCTGATCGCCACAGCCCAAGAACGGCACCTGCAATCGAATGTAACGCAGGGTTTGCCGGGCGACAAGGTATTTTCAAGAACAGGTGGGGAGAAGAGAAATGAAAATGAGAGATGGAGGGTAAAAGAAATGGGAAATGGAAAATGAAAAAATGGCAAACGGGCAAGAGAAAAAATAGGAGACTAACGCGCCGCGTAGGGAAAGGACATTGGGTTTTGGGATGCATTCACGAATGGGGAAGGCGCGGAATCACGTGGCTTAGATTGAGTGCAGGCGGCAGCCCCGGCAAAGCGGAGCGCCCTAGAATGCCTGTACTCCACACGATCTTCAGGGAGAGTCCACTATAATTGGGGAACCTTCAAGCATATACACGTGCTGACTCATCCTGGTCACATCTACGGATTATGCATTCAGCAATTGAATTGCACAGGTCGTTACAAAAAATGTCTGTGCAGAGTTCCCTCATCATCTCTCGTGGCGTTCCCGTCTTGTTTAACACGAGCTTCTGCCTCCAGAGACTCCGTAAAAGGTAGGTAAATTTGTCTATTGGGTAATTGGCGATGCTGAAAAGAGCTCGCCATCGAAGGAGTAAACTATGCAGCGCAGTACTCTATAATTGTGTAAATAGATATGTTAAGAAAGACAAAAGTAGTAAGCGTTGCTATTTGTGCCGTAAATCACCAATAAGAAAAAATACATTATATGAATCTTACTCCGTACTTTATAAGGAAGTGTCTTACTCTGTATATACTACAATCTCTTCTGTATGTACTCTGTATACATGATTCGGAGTCCACGATATCCGACTACCCATCCCTGGCACTATGATCTTCCGAACTCTACTTAAGTTTTTCTTTCCGCATAGACCACACGCGGGCTCTTTCATCCCCACCAGCAGTGGCAAAGAAGTCCCCGGCAGGACTAACAGCAACCTGAAGTATCGAACTGTTATGGCCCTTTAAGATATACTGTGGGTGACCGGTGTGGGAATCCCAACATCGTACAATCCCATCTCTCGAGCTAGATACTAACCAGTTTGCGTCTGGCGTGTAGACAGCAGAAAGGGCATAATCCTGTGATTGCATTAGCTAACGAATCATAGACTGCAAGTGGAAACAATACTGACGGCATGCTCTCCGAAAGCTGTGATGCTTTTGCTGATATCTTGATCTGGCACTGGGCCCTTTCCAAGATTGCTGACGTCCAACATTTTCAGGGTTTTGTCCAAGCTAGCAGTGACCAGCGTGTTCCCGTCTGGTGACCATCTAACAGAGTATATACTATCCCGATGATAGCAGGCTTCGTTGGCATACTCAAGTAAAAGAGAACCACGGCGATCATGTATGTTAATGCTCTTGCCAAAGCCAGCGCTGGCAACGTATTCACAGTTAGGCGAGATGGCAACACTGCAGAGGCCATCCTTGGTTGTTATAATTTGTATGCATTCGCCACTGTGCATATTCCACAAACGAACGGTCTTGTCGCCAGAAGCAGATGCAATCATGCTGTTGTCGCTCGACACGTCTACTGAATATACGGCATCCGTATGACCCCGAAGGGTTTGGCGGATTGTTGCCGAGGAAATGTCCCAGACCTGGAGCACATCAGCACACACTCCTATTTGCCATAACAATAGGATACTCACCCTGACAAGACTATCTTGGGACCCGGTCACGAGGTACTGATCATGGCGACTGAAACAGACACCATGTACATAATTGTCGCCGTCGATGTTTAATGACCTGTCCTGAAGTACACATAACCGCTTACCAGTCACAAGGTCGTAGATATGTGTCGATTTCATGGCTCCAAATGCCAGCCGCTGTCCGTCTCGTGAAAATTGCACGCAGAAAATCAAACGTCCACAGGCAAAAGTGTGAATGAGCTCAACGTCAAAAGTACGACTCTCACTTGGATTAAAAATCACACTCCATCCAGAAGTTCCAACGGTGATTCGAGGTCCTCGGAACTTGACAAGTGAATCACCACTGTCGATGTCGTCAAAAAGGTTGCTGACAGTCTTTCCAAGCTCTGCATATTTCCACAACAACTCGAGAAACCATTCGGCATGGAAATCAATATCCATTTTCTCGACCTTCATCAAGAGAAGAAGAATGGGCAAATGCACATTCTCAATAGCCCAATCAATCGGCGAGCGGCCGTTCATGTCTTTCTTCTTGGCATCGACATTTTTTGTGTCAAGAAGCAGTTTAACCACCTTCTCGTGGCCATTGCCAGATGCCCACGAGAGCGGCGTCCGTCCAGCATTTCCTTTTGAGTCGGGATTGACCTTGCCGGATTCAAGAAGCAGTTTCACAACAGTGTCATGGCCATTCTCTGAAGCCCGCGAGAGTGGCGTCCGTCCATGAATGTCGGCGTGGTCGGGACGGACCCTCCCGGTTTCGAGAAGCAGTTTTACAACAGTGCCATGGCCCTTCCCAGAGGCCCATGAGAGTGGTGTCCGTCCGGCACTGCCTTCTGAGTCAGGGTTGACCTTGTTGGTATCAAGAAGCAGTTTCACAATAGTGCCATGGCCATTCGCAGAAGCCCACGAGAGTGGCGTCCGTCCATGAACGTCGGCTTCGTCGGGATGGACCTTCTCAGATTCAAGAAGCAGCTTCACAACAGTGTCATGGCCATTCTCTGAAGCCCACGAGAGCGGCGTTCGTCCAGCTTGGCCTCTTGAATCGGGGTTGACTTTGTCGGTATAAAGAAGCAATTTCACAACAGTGCCGTGGCCATTTGCAGAAGCCCATGAGAGTGGCGTCCGTCCATGGATGTCAGGTTGATCGGGATTGATCTCAGAGACATTAAGAAGAATTCTAACAATATCCTCGTGGCCACTCTCAGAAGCGAAAGAGAGTGCTGTACGGCCGAGATTGTCTTCCGAATTGATGTTGATCGGGTCAGTGTTAAGAAATAGTTTAACGAGCTCTTCATGACCGCAATAAGAAGCCCAAGACAGTGGTGTGCGGTCCTTCTGGGCATCCGGTAAGTCGATTTGAGCACCATTTGAAACAAGAAGAGAAACGTCTGCTGTCCTGCCTGATTTGACTGCCGAAACCAAGGGGGTCTCTCCGTTAAAGCCCTCAGCATTGAGGTGCATTTTTTTCTCAAGCAACTGCTGTACCGTGTACTTGTGTCCTTCCAGAGAGCCCCAGAGAAAGTTCTCATCTTCAGCTGTGTTACCAATACCTTCGTCATCATGATTGCTTTCATCATCTTCCTCTTCTATTTCCATGTCGCTTTCCTGGTCGTCTTGGTGGCTATCCCTTGAATGTTCATTCATGGGTGGCTCTGAAGCTGGGACTTGCCGCTCTTCTGTCATGTTCCAAAGCGAAAATTTGGAATCGTACCCAGTCTGTTCTGTGGTTGCAAGCTTCTCAAACATCACCGGGTCATTTTCATTGCCCATGGGCTCCGAGAATCCGAGACTGCTTGCTTCAGATTCAGAGCCAATACTTTTACCTCTTGACCCTATTTTTGCGGCTTGAATCGAAGCGTTGGAGCCCTCAGTCTCGTCCTCTGAGGTACTGGGTAGCACGAATAGTGCAAGGTCTTCCATATGGGCAGCCAGGTGTGTCTGCAAGCGAGACAACAACTGGGAATCTCCGCAAAATATACAGGGCTCTTCTTTGATTTCTGAGATGTCCATTTGACGATCACAGAGATCTACCATGATGCTTAAAAGAGCTGTTGAAATGGATCCGACATGGTGACTCTGGAGATGTGTCGACATTTCACCTCTGCTGGTGAATGTGCTTCCACAATGTAGCTCCTGGCAGACATATTGACGCCGGTGCACTTGAAGCTCATGGTATGTCCAGTCATGACGACTGACATAAAGTTTTCCGGCGTTGCTACACTCTTCAAAAGTGCAGACATATGGACGGAGGTCGCGAAAAACGTGGCGTCTGTTTGGTAATTGTATGAGTTTGTGCCCAGTACAAAAGATATTGGGCTATGTATCAATGCTGGATAATTTTAACTTACTTCCATGACTGGCGGTTCTTCATTTCGCTATATTCGAGTGCCATTCCACAATAGGGACACAGAAATGTAGCAGCACCCTCTTCTGGCTTGGGAGGATCTGGAACGGAGTTGGAACGGAACTGGCCTATGGCTGTGGGTGCGTATACTGTTCTTGGTCGAGTATTTGTCTTGGTGTCGTGAATGTCCGAGAGAGCGACGGTGGAAAAGCTCTGCTTTGAAGTCCCGGTTTGCTTTGTTGCTGTGGATTTTGGGCCTTTGAGTGGAATATTTGCATCGTTCGGCTTCACGGTTGATACTTGACTTTGTGACTCTTGCTTTTCGTCTGCCTTGGAGGCATCAAATCTTAGTAGACTAAGCAGATCATAATTTGAGTATGCTGGATCTCGCTTGGTTTCGTATGGATGGTCCTTCCAATATTGAAGCTGTTCTCGTCGCCTTGTATTTGCATGAGCCAGTCGTCGACAGAGCCAAGGAGTATCATCGATCAAATCAGGCGCTGTGCCTTCTGGCATCAAAGCACTCGGCTCATTTTCAACCATAATATCCTGCGTGTTCTTGGTCAAGCCGCGCCATTGCAACATCTTTTCTGCGATGTGGTTTTCGTCTGCAATCCCGAAGCCTACATGCAAAGACAAGGTGTCGGACGCCGTTCTTGTAGTCGTCTTTAATCTTGAGTCAGTAGAGTGAATGTATTTGTCTGCTATTGTAGGGCGGCGTAGCAGAGAGGACAGGTCATAGAGAGACCGAATCTGGCTTTGAATTTGCTGAACGAGGAGACAAATCTTTGGCATTGTCCGGCGTTCGGTTTTGTCTTTGGTGTTACAGTTGGGATCGATATCGGAAGTAGAGTCTGAGCTCCAGCCTGAATCCGAGGCTGAGTCGGCACTGACACTGCTGATAGAATCCTGATCTGACCCAGCAGTAGGGTCAAACTTTCGTTCTGCAATAGGTATTGCTAAACGAAGAGAGTTAGATCTATAGTAGTTACAAACCCAGTAATAGCCTACCTTGCTCGAGGATAGCTTTCAGTCGCAAAAGAATTCCCCGAACCAACTTCTTGAGGTCATCATTGTGCCTAAGAGTGTCGTCCAAAGAGCCGCGAGCCCGTGCTGGAAGGTCGGCCTTTGTCTCATCGCCCCATATCTTTGCCCGTCCATATTCGTCTAATAGCTCAGAAATACGGACCTGCCCGAGATAAACAATACGACAATCATCTTTGCTAAGTGCCTTAACAAAGGTACCGAGTGCCTGGATACAATCCGCATACAGGTCTGAGATTGATGGAGCAGTTCTTGAAGATGTTGCCATGCTCGTTGCGGGGACAGTAGAAATCAGTAGAAGTCGAACATGTTATTATGAAACTTATTCTCATGACTTTGAACTTGACTGAAAAGGTATAAAGTTCCCCACCATTGCCGGTGAATGCGGTGACGGATAACGAGGGGTATAGTATGTTTTGTCAATACGCTAATGTGCACATTCTATAGATTGATCAATAAAGCTCAGCCACGTCAGCATGCATACCTGCTTACGCTCGGGTCAAATATTAGAGAATAGTGGGGTGGGAGGGGGAGGCTCAGCTTGTGCCTGGAACAGAATAAATTTGCTGGTAAATTCCGTCTGAACAAATCTATCTCTGTATTTCGTATTTTTATAGAAGCTACAATCCATTATGGCCGAGGTTGCCGGCCTGGTTCTAGGTGTCATCCCGCTTGCCATCTGGGCACTCGAGAAATATGCAGAGCCTCTCGAACAATACTGTGACTACCGCAACTCGATAGAAACGTTCTGTGCCGACCTGGAACTGCAAAGATTCCAACTTGAAAGAACTCTCTCTAATATAGGGTTGCACGAGCCCTCATCTGACGAGCTACGAGAATGCCTGGATTCAAAGTTCCCAAAAATATCTGGACAACTTATATCCACTATCCAGCGAATGGATAAACTTGCCGTGAAGTTGATGAAGAAGTTGGATGTCGATCCTAGCACAAAGGTATTTATCAATCCGACATTGGTAAACCACTCTGACTGTTATAAATAGCCTGATTTATTACCCGATAAAATTCACTGGGAATGGAGAAGGGTGAAGCACAGCTTTTCCGCCAAAAGATGCAAGACCGTGATCGATGATCTCAGGAACTGGAACGAAGATCTACGCCAATGCACTGAGAAGGCTGAATTACCAGCGCAAGATGACAGTCGCAAAGTTCAGGATCTCACACGACGCTTCAATATCAAACAGTGTGACTCCGTCCGGCAGTGGCTCAGCTCACTTTATCGAGCCCTCCAGTCTGGGTTCCTCTGCACCTGTCCTTTGCCTCACCAGGCAGCTATTGACATTGATTGGAAATCTTATAAATCGACTGCAATGGAATTCAAGGTCACCATTTCTTATGGAACCGACGCGTTGCATTGGAGGAAGCTGTGCATAGCGGAAGGTTCCACAAAGGAAGTCACGCATTCTACGCCTCTGGTGCCAAAAGTGTCCGAACCTGTTCATGGTTCTATTCACAATTATATATCCAAATTCAACTACCGGAAAAAAATTCCGGGTTCATCTCGCCTTCCAAAGCGTATCAATTCGCCAACGCTCATGCCACCCCTTCCAGCAGTTTCCTGTGGTGAGAATCATGTCTATTATAATTTCTGTTTTCTAGCAATCTTTAAGCTGTACTAACCAACCGACATAGCTTCTACGGAATCTGTTTCCATCCAAGAAATATCAGAAGTAGCGACTCTCTGCACCGTGGTGAGCAGTGGGATAGAGACTGGCTCTCTAAAAGATTCAAACGAAGAGCCAAATCGAGATTTTTCTTTCCGATGCACCAAGGAAGCATCTGAGATTGTGGAGCTGGTCACTCTAAAGTCTCTCCTTAATTCACATCACCTTGAAACCCTGTCGGCGAAGGAACGCCATGGAATTGCTGCTTCCACCGCCTGGTCTGTCTTGCACCTGAGTGACGGTCCGTGGCTTAGCACCAGCTGGGATGAGAACCAGGCAAGCATGTTTGTCGAAAAACGTGGCAGTGGGAGAGAAGAGCTCTCTCAGAACCCATGCGTTTCTTGCGTATTTTCGGACGCAAGAGTCGCAAATTCGAATGCGGAAGACGATGCTATGGACATGTTCAGCTATTATATCCCGAACCGAACGATTTTCACTCTTGGCGTTTTGCTTGTTGAACTCTGTCTCAACCGACCTCTTGCAGAAGCCAGACGACGTGAAAACAGGTCAAGAGAGTCACTAATTGAAGACCATAGAGTTGCATTGAAGAGTTTAGACGAAGTTTACAGGCTTGCGGGACATTCTTATGGGGACGCCGTGGCACGTTGCATCAAGTGTTCCTTTACAGGACGTGATGCCTATAAGAAGTTTGATATGAAGGGGTTCAGGCAGGAATTTTATGATACTGTTGTGGCTCCTATCCAGGCAACATATCTTCAGTTCCCGAATTAGTATAGTGGAAAACATTAGATACTTGATGTCGTATATTTGAGATGTATTCTAAACTACTCAAGAGTTTTTGGGGCTCGAAAAAGAAGACGTGGATTGTGAACGCATTGGAATCTAATTCCAAGGACTCACACTAAACCTTATAGTATGATTTATGGCCCAAGCTTACTCATCGATTCGAAGGAGTAATAGCTCAGTTGGGAGAGCGCCAGACTGAAGCAAACTCAGTTATTAAATCTGGAGGTCCTCGGTTCAATCCCGAGTTGCTCCATCGTGTTTTTTTTTTTTGCCTAATTTCGGAAACTCGCTAGAAAATAACAACCCAAGATATCCTCAGTCACATAACATTACACAATAAATATTTCTTGTATCATATCCTCTCGAAATAGAGACGGCATAACCGGAAATTTAGCAGCAAATAACGAAGCAACGCCAATACGCATCCATGTGAAGTCGTGACAGCCAGGCTGCAAAGTACCAGTGACACGACGGAGAAGCAGTCCCGAAGACATGTTGTCGTTGCGTATATGGACATATGCAAACTGTCCATCTCGGAGCGAGAGCCTGTTGCTTTCTCGTTCTCTTGTGTCCAGCGTTCCGCGAGCAAATATGACCTCTTTTCCGTCTTCTTCCGGAACGTTTGTAAAAATATCAAAATTCAAACCCACTCGGTTAACCAAACCCCAATAATCTGTCTCTTCTGTGTATCGGATCCAAGACACTGGACAAACCCACGACCGCAGCAATAGAAAACCAGAGGAAGCAGTCAACTGGAGTGGTCCTAAATTGACAACGTGGAAGCAGTCTCGGAGAACGGGTGGCATGGCGTCTTCACCAACTGGGCTGCCGCCCTGAAAGCCGACTACGCCGCCATTCGAAGCCCACGACCAGGATGGAGCACACGTCTTGGTCGAACTGCCCACGGGGTCGGTTCTCAGTTGCCACATCAGCTGTACGGCCAAGTCCCTTTCCCACATACCGGCAAAGGGAATGTACCGGTGCTGGCTGACTTCGATATCTGGTATGGTGGCAATGGCTTCTTCCATCTCGTTGGCAAGACTGCGGATGGCCAGCAGCTTGTCCGAGTCCCGCGTCAGCCCGCGTCTGTTGTACTGGCTAATGACATTCCGCCACCGAACATAATATGGATGCACTGGATCTCCTTGCTCATCAGAATTCATGCTCCAGGGCCACAGTTGGAAGAACCGACTGTGGGGCTCTGCCAAGGGCTCGCCTTCCTCGGAGAACATGCTGCAGCGGCACTCAAAGTAGAGCTTGTTCTGACAGAAGTGGATTAGACGGGTCGAGAGGGCCCTCTCTTGCAGCGTCCAGCCGCGGGTATTCCAAGAGGAGTCTTCAATGTCTCTCGCAGCCATGCCCGTTCCGAGGCTGTCGACTGGACACAGCACAATACAGTCTGGTGCAGCTGCCGATGCGGCATCACTGGAGGTTTCTGTGCTGATCTTGGCCGCCGGGATACGCTCAAGCCTTCTCTTTAGAAAGCCTGAGTGTGAGGACGTGGCAGATGTTCTGGCGAGCCACGTCAGCGGAACGTCTAGTTCCTCTGTTGCATCGGCACTTACGCAACGATTGTGACCTCTGCATGACGATACACCCGGTGCATCAAGACCGCCTCACGGCTCCAGTCGGCCATGTCATCCTGTATTATGCACAGCGAATCGATCCACAAATAGAAGATGTGCAGGTGTGCGCACACGACGATGGCGTCCAAAAAGTTGGGCGGCAGATCGTCTAGTCGGATGTCGTGCAGCATGGCGTCGTAGTTGGCCCGGACTGTGCGCAGTGGTGGCGAAATCGTCATTTCTCCCCACATGTGGCTCAGGGCCGCATACGACGATACGGAACTCAGTGCGGCGGTCTCCACGAGATGCAGGGCACAAATGCTGCCGTCTTGAGCTGTCTCGATCGCCAACAGACGTGAAGGGACCCATGAGGTGGGCGGCAGGCGGCAGGCTGTGTGGTCTCGTTTGCAGGTATGGATCCAATCTTGCATCATATGAATGTTGTCTGCTGACAGGGTTTCTCGACTGGGCAGACGTCGACTTGCTGGCTGGCCGTCTCGGGGAAAATCTGAGAGGGTCAAGGCTACGAAGACATAAGCTGTACGAGATTAGCTCACCTTTAGAATCGAATGCTTTGAAGCTAAGAACGCGGTAGATGTTTCCATACGCTCTTGTAGACGTAAAAGGAATCGATGCCGGGCTCAAGTCCAGATCCAGCGCTGTTATGACCTTCCCTGTCTGTGTGCCCGGGAGGGGCTGGAAGCGAAGAATGAGATTGTAGATACGCACCTTGCCATCCCAGGCTGTGCTGAGCAATTCGTCCCATTCACCTTCTTCCTCGCCGAGTGGGCCGACACCGTCCTCTTCCATGGTATGCGTCTCCCAGGACTGGCGAATGGTCTTTCGCAAGAGATGGCAGAAACCACATCCCGCCTTCCCGGAAGCCTTAAGGACGGGAAAGTCGGGGAATGTATCGATGAGGTCATCGAGATTCTCAAAATGGCGGTTTCGTGTGAAGAGGAGCCTGCATCTGGGACATGGCTGACAGGCTTCTCTGTCCTGGACATTGGCCAGATTCACTTTAGGATAAATGGGCTCGATGAGTGCTCTGTACGTAGCCATAGGGTGGTCCTTAAATGCGGGCTTTTCATGGAAGTAAATGTGCCATCAGGCAGAAAGGCGGCAGATCTTGCATGACAGCCATGCCATCAACCAATGGCAGCAAGTTGCAAAATAATGACTATGAATCGCCTGCTTCCCGGTGATCTCAACGAGAGCTTTGGGGGAGGTTGACTCGCGCGGATGTGTTCCACAATAGACTGTCAGCAGTAGCAACATAGTGATGCTTTTTTTGTCTCTTTTTTTGCCTCTTTTTTCAATTCCTTTTGAACACCGTATGGGAGCATCATTCAGTTTATTCGAACTAAAAACTAATGATTATATGATGTCCTGCTTGGCCGTTATGGACCAACAATACGTTCCGTAGCTTCGCTCTTGTTGTCGAACATCAATACCATGAATGTCAAAATCTCCTCCTTGATCGAGCCGCCTGTCGATCGGTCTAATTATCCCTTTCCATGTACCGATCTTCTTCTCCAGATATCCCTGTGACAATTCTTTCTCGAAATACACGCCATGTCTGCCACCGCCAAAGGTCGTCAGTTTGCCAAGGGTTGTTCGTTTACACCAATTCTGTGCGGCTCTCTCTGATTCGAATATAACAAGCATACCCAAAGAACTACTTCGTAGGCCTGTCATTCCCGGTGCGCGTGGCAACCAAACGTCACAGCGTTGGTGTTCAAGAATGCGTGCTTCCGTATTCGTCATTTGGTAGGCCGCCGCTTCTTCTGGGCTCTCGAACCGGAGAATAAACTCATTTTTTTCAAAGTCGTAGATAAAATCTATGTAAGCAGTTGAATCTGGCCCTGTAGATGCCATGTTGCACTACTAAGGAAAAGGTATTATTAGCATGAAGTGTACGATGTTCATCGTATTGACCGACCTTCTAAAAGGGAACGATATCGATGAACAGACCTGTTGCGAAAGAAAGGGGGAAATGGAGAGTTTCAGGCACTCCGGTAGCAATGGCAAAATTGTATGATGGTCGGCCATGTCAGCCATCTTTCAACCACTTAAATTGCGAGCATAAGCTGATGTGCATGCGGGTTTTTGTCATTTATTGCGGCTGAAAGAGGGGTAGATAAAGCAAGGCTGGCACCTTTTGCGATTCCGGAGATTTTCTCATTCAGTTTTTGATTTTCGTATGAAAATCATCTTCCAACATCAAATTTTCACAATGCCAGAAGATATAGAATCTGCTATGGGTGGTGTCCACGGAAAGGATCAATGTACGTCGATGACTAATAATGAAGTTTGTCAGAGATGAATCTGACCATTTGCAGATGATGATAGTTTCAATTTAGAAGAGAGTGTCAAGGCTATCAACTGTGCAACAAAGGACGCAATTTCTTCGCTCAAGGCGCCTAGCGTCGTAAATATCCACCGAAGGGGCACTGAACCTATGAGCCGTGACCGACTCAGCGACGAGATCCAGGAATCTGCTGCAAATGCCGTGCCATCGAGCTTAGAGCAAAGGCCGTTGCGCCACGGAACCTTTCCAGTAGACGACGACTCTCCGTCAAAAGAACTACCTGAAAGACATCAACGGGAAATAAGGACTGAAAATGCGCAGCTGGAAAACTTTTTAGTTCGACATTTCGAATCCGATCTTTTCAGTTTACGTGTCCAGAAAACTCTTTCCGCGCGTATACGCAACATCTTGAGGTAAGCCGCCGTTCATTCTCCAAAATAACCTACTAAAACCCGTTCCAGATCCTTGAGTTTCAACCCGAAATTGGTCAAAAAGAGAGCAGAGGATGAGCCCCAAGTGATTATAGAGCTCAGCATAGCATCTCTTAACCGGATGCGAATGCGGAGTCTCCAAATGAAACTCACTGACAGAATCATGCGCATGCATTACTTCAAACAAGTCCCAGATGACTGGGAGTCACTCCTAGAGCAGTATAGTAAGAGGCTTCTTTCATGCTCTGATATCAAAGCAGGTGCCTAATGAACACAGTTTCTGCAACACGCGACAACGACTTCATCCATACTTGCGTCGAAAGAGGACTGCATGATCCATTTCTTATAAAGAGTGAAAGGCATGTGGATGCCGCCATACTCAACGCAGCCTTGATGGATATACCGGGAAAGGATAGAGAAAAAGAACTGCTTGAATATACGGTACATGGGAAAAAAAAGTTCAATCTAGTTCCCCCAGTAGAGAAAGATCCTATAGCCATTGGGGGCACGCGGACCAAAATGACCCAGAGACGCAAGACGAAAGCCTTCTTACAGCGTATTTTTATTTCAGTTCTTGGCGGGGCGTTCTTGATTGGGCCTATGTGGCTCATGATCGTGGTGAACAAGCAATATGTATCTCTAATCTCAACTTCGGTCTTTGTGTTTGTGTGGGGGGTTGTGGCAGCAAGGATGTTGGAAGACCACATGGAGGTTTTGTCAACAACTGCGGCATACGCGGCTGTCTTGGTCGTTTTTGTGGGCACAAGCAACTCTGCGACATAGAATTGGGTTGGAAAATTTTCAAACAAGTATATAATGTCAAATGTCCGAGCCGTACGGAGTACTTGTAAATTGTTTCCATTACGAAAAAAATAACCCTTGTATTAAAATAAAAGAAGAAGGGACTAACCGCTCGTCCCGCTCTTGGCAAAGTAGGCTTATTCTTTGCCGGCTTCCATTTTGTTCCCGTGTTTTCTCTTGCTCGTTCCTGTGCCGATGAAATGTGTTCATCCGAACATTACTTGTTCAAAGCTATCTTGAAAGGACGAGATGCATCTAATGGTTGACGAATAATGAGAGAGTATTAACAAAGATGTCGCATGGATCTTCACAACTTTGTTTCTTTGGGAAGCTCATACACCTTGATGGCCATGAAAACTACAAGCGGGAACCCCCATGGAAAGCCAAGGATAGCCAAGACGCGATTATAAGTTGCGCAAACTCCCCATAGCTGTTTTCCCACATATTCAGAACACCTTGATGGCCGTGAAGCCCGTATACAAATAATTCGCAATAGAGGCCAAGAAGAGCCAAGATAGGATTCTTCGAAACTTTTGGGTTGTGGCTTGTTTATTATGGAGCCCGAACACCTTGTTGGTTGTGAAAAATTGAACCCGAAAATCCTCATGGAGTGCCAAGAATAGCCAAGGCACGACTCAAGTCTTCGGCACAGCTCTTCTCCTCTTATGAGATACTGGATATTGTCATTGCTTCTTCGGCCATTATACCTGTAAGAAGCATAGGAAGCCGTGTCGGACCACTCGGTCTCGGTCAGTGAAAAACTATTCCGTGAGCTATGGGCCAGCCATCTTGGCAAACGTAGAGGTTGACCTTCTGGAACCAAGTATAAATATGGCCCCGTGAAGCTCAAAGTATGGTTACTGCTCCATTCCCACGCATCTGATCCTTTCCAAAATTTGCAAGTCCGTTTGCTGATCAAAATGATGATGATCCGGTCTCTCGCGGCAGCCCTGCTGCTCGTCTCTGGCTCTCTTGCCTCCCCGGTCACGGCGAGGACGACTGTGGACAACGACACCCATTCGTCTGCCAGCACGACCGTGTACGACTGGTCTTCTGGATGGACCAAGGACTTTCCCATCCACGAGTCGTGCAACTCGACACTCCGGGCGCAGCTTGCCGCCGGTCTGGATGATGCCGTTCGGATGTCCGCGCATGCCAGAGACCATCTCCTTCGCTTCGGACACTCCTCCGACTTTGTGAAAAAGTACTTTGGAAATGGCAGCACGGCAGCTGCCGTTGGCTGGTTCGACCGTGTCGTCTCGGCCGACAAGTCGGACCTGACGTTCCGCTGTGACGATCCGGACCAAAACTGCGCCACGCAGGACGGTACGTAACTTTTAACAAACACCTTGAATGATTTCTAATTTCATGAATATAGCTTGGGCTGGGCATTGGCGAGGCGAAAACGCCACGACGGAGACGGTCATCTGCCCGCTCTCATTTGAGATCCGCCGGTCTCTGACGTCTGTCTGCGGCCTCGGATTCGAAGTGGCCACCTCGGAATTGAACGTGTTCTGGGCCACGGACTTGCTGCACCGCGTCTTCCACATTCCGAGCATAAGCGAGCTGGCCGTCGAGCATATAGCAGAAGGCTATGAGGAGGTGCTTGCGCTCGCCGAGTCGGACCCGTCTCAGAGTGTCATCAATACCGACACTCTTCAGTATTTCGCCATTGACGTTTGGGCATACGACATTGCTGCGCCCGGAGTTGGGTGCACTGGCAAGCTATAGACGACCATGGACGAATGAATTTCCTTGGGCAGAAGTCCTGGATATAGTTCATAGTGTCTCTTTAATATAATAGTATAGCCGAACAGTATTGTCTAGTTGAGAACAATTTTGAATCAGGCTTTGTGAGTTAAAATCAACACTATATTCAGATAACATGTGCATTATATGTCTTCTATGGCTTTACACCCCTCTATAAAGAATATAAATTCAATGAAAGTTCATCCCCTCTCATTCTGGGCAATCAAATTATCAAACAATATCGACATGGCAGATAGTTTTCTGTGATGACTAAGCACTCAACACTTCGAGCGACCCGCCCTGACTTTATCATCTTGCCTGCTGCAGAGTGAATAAACAGATTGAAAGTACTTGAGGATGCGAGGATTCTGGTGGACAAGATGTGGCTATGTTTCACTTTTATCTTTTCGGAACAAAAAGGACTCTTTGCATAGATAATAATTCAGCTTATCTCTTACCAATATTTATTCTCTCACAACTAAAGCGGCCTATAGACTTTTGAGTGGGTGTGTCTGAATTTCTTTTTGATAATTCCGATGGCGATGTTTCTGAAAAAGAAAAACTAACTAAGCAAATATCGAGAAGTTCAAAAGAAAAGTACTCTGCAGGTCACGCAAAATAGTGGCCACGGGATCATTTTATAGCCTGTTGGTTGCAGTTGAACGGACTGCATGAAACTCTTTCATAGCGAATCACTCAGCTCCACGCTTTCTTCCTTACGGATGGGTGCCGAGCCGGGAAGAGAAAAGTCGCGGGTATAAAATCCCTAAATCGGCCCGTGTTCCTTTTCGGCCATCATAGACACACCGCATCTGGGTTTTTTTTCGTTTTTTTTTTTCCGGAAAAAATGGCTTCCCATGCGCGTTTGGAGGCGCTCGACGTCCTTGCTCCGAAGCACGAAAGCCTGCTGGAAAGCACGACATTCAGCTTGTCTGACATCGACCAGCTCATACCGTGCACCTATGTACAACTCTTTATTGTGTACCAATTTTCCGGCAGCCGCGAAGAGCTCAAGCAACACCTGCGTCGAGGACTCGAGAATGTCCTGACCTGCCTTCCTATGGTGGGTGGTGAGTTGCTGTGCAAGGAAGATGGCGAGGATATCGGACGCCTCTCTATAATCCGCCGGAACCACAAGCCAGTCCAGCTGTATCTTCATTATATGGACGAGGGAGCAGCAGCGGCCAGGATCGGGTTTCCCTCTTATGCCGACATGGCGGCTCGTGGGTTTCCTCCGGTCATCTTCCAAACCTACAATGTCAGCCTCCAGCCACCCGGACTCGAAATCGGCGGGATTTGCCGCAACACCGGCTGTCCAGTGTCAGCCTTCCAGGCCAACTTCATCCGCGGTGGTGTCGTGATGTCAGTGTCCATACACCACGCTATGGGCGATGCCAGCACACTCGGCCACACGGCCCGTCTCTGGGCTGCAAGCACGCGGGCGGCAGCGACAAACGGGATGGCGATGCCCGTGTTTACGCCAGCTCTGGACCACAGTTACTTCAACTGCCCGGCCATCCAGCCGTCGTGGGAGGAAACCCAGGAGAAGAAGAAGAACCTCCGCTGGTGGTCGTTCAAGCCCATCGTCAAGCCGGATGGCAACGATGCACCGTCTGCGCCAGCCGAGACAATTGCCATGCCTATGATTCCGACCGACTTCGCCATGTACCGGTTCGAGGCCAAGCAAGTGGCTGCGCTCAAGAAATTGTGCTGGCCAGAGAAGGGATGCAATGGCAGCAGCGGACCTGTGACCTATGTGTCCTCGTACGATGCCGTCTGCGGTCTGGCTTGGCGGTGCATGACGCGGGCGCGTATTCCTTTTCTGCAGCAGGTGCACAAGGACGCAGACATCCGCAAGATTATGACTGTGTTTTCCCACCCGACCGATGCTCGTTTCCGTCTCGACAATGTGCCGGAATCCTACTTTGGCAACGGCATCTGCGCGACGACCACGGATAGCATCCCCATTAGAGAGCTCATCGAGGACGGCAGTGGCCTTTCCAAGGCTGCCCAGCTCATCCGGGATGCTACCCAGCACTTCAAAAAGAGCACCATCCCCGACCTTTTGACTGTGCGGCGTGGTTTGGCCGGCCGCGAGGAGATGCTGTGGACGTGGTTTCCCGAGAACGTCCTGAGCTCGAGCTGGACACACATGCATGCCATGGAGGATTTTGATTTTGGCTTTGGCAAGCCCGCGTCTGTGCGGTCGCCACCGCCGCCGTATGCGGGCGTCATTGTCGTTCTTCCGGGGAGTCGACTTCCGGGCCGAGACGGCGAGAAGGAAGGGACAGCGAACGGAGCTTTTGATGTCTTTGTCGTTCTAGAGAAGGGATGCCAGGACCTTTTGCGGGCTGATCCCGAGTTCCGGCAGTATTGCACAGAGATTGGCAAATAGTGATACAATTTGATTCAATATTGTTCATTTGATTTTCACTATGCACCCCTAGAATGCACCCAAAAATTCTCGCTGTACTGAAATGAGGCAGCTTGGAGAACTGCGTAACAATGATCGTCTAATGCATTGATGTCGGCGCCCTTGTCGAGAAGCATCTGGGCAATCTTTCTGTGGCGCTTCCTTAAGGCTACTTGGAGAGCTGTATGGCCCTCTTCGTCTAGTAAACTCACGTCGGCGCCCTTGTCGAGAAGCATCTGAACGATCTCCCTGCGGTTATACCTTGAGGCAGCTTGGAGCGCCGTGCCGTACTCGGAGCTTGCATTAACGTCGGCGCCTTTATCGAGAAGCATCTGAACGATCTCCCTGTAGTCATTCCTTGAGGCAGCTTGGAGCGGCGGGCCGAAGTATCCACCTCCTATATTGACGTCGGCGCCTTTATCGAGAAGCATCTGAACGATCTCCCTGTAGTCATTCCTTGAGGCTACTTGGAGCGCCGTGTCGTACTCGGAGCTTGCATTAACGTCGGCTCCTTTGTCGAGAAGTATTTGAACAATGTCGCTGTAGTTCTTCATCGTGGCAAGGTAAAGCGCTGTGTTGTCGAATCCGTCCACTTCGTTGACGTCTCTTTCCCCCTTCTTTAAGATATCCTCGACGACTATATTTAAGCGTAGACTGGTTGCTAGGCATAAATCTGTCAACTCGTGAAAGTGCCCACTAACTTTAGTCATCCAAACTCTCGCTTTTCTCCCCTTCACATGACAGAGCTCGCGCGCATCTTTTAGTGAGTTTTCTGCAACGTTGTCTTCCTGCGACCTGTAATGCAAATTCCAGTTGTTGGCGGCGTAGGTAAAGAATGCGCCTTGACGATCAGGAGAGTTCTGAACTGCTGCGGTGAGATCTGGGAGCAGTAAATAGTGAAGGCAGGCCAGTGACATTGTGCTGTGCGATCCTTGCATGCTCAAGCGCCCTTCCCATTCGCCTTGTCGTTTTGGATTGAGGAGAAATTCTCTTGCAGTCAAATGGATGAAGGACAGTTTAGAGTCGTAGACGCTGATGAATAGACCGCAAAGGTTTTTGACGACACTCTTGAAGTTCTCTCTCGGCCATAGTTGTGATGCCAATGCCCTTGGAGATGCGAAATGTTTCTTCTGTAGAGCGGATGCCAGGGCGACATTTGCCTCGTCAAGAGTCAGAGGCTCTGCTGCGGCGAGAACAATCTGAAGAAGAAATTGCGTCTGCTTTGTATTTTTGCTTCGATCCAAGATCTTTTCGTATGCCTCAGATATTTGGAATGGTAGACTGGATAGCAGATTTTCCACATCGACCGGTCTCCCGTATTCGGGGGGACTCCCACGAATGATGTCAAAAGTGAGGTAGAGCCATAGATAGGTGCGATTATCCATAGCCTTTAACCGGTCACGGATTTTGAGGCGGTCCTCAGATGAAAATCCAGGGGTAATTTCATCCACTTTCTCGTCGATTACGAGATTGATTTCTTTGCCAATTTCTTCCGACTTGTCGTCACCGTCAAATGGCAGATATTCAGCCACGTTTGAGAAACTCTGGAAAGACACTTCTATGTTATCGTATGGGCGACTTGTAATGAGGAACTTGAGCTTCGGCGTCTCCTCATGCTCGGAGTAGAATTGTTTGAGAGCTCCGATCAAGATCTTCCTGCTCTTCTCTTCGCATTCATCAAGAGCATCTAGAATGCAAATGATCTCTCCACTGTCCGGGGATGTGGCACACTCTAGCAGGATCTTCCATAGCTCGGAGAAAGTCTGCGGTAGCTTTTCACCGTAGTTCTTGTGACTAGGTAGGGCCTTGCTGATCAGGCTGCCGGTAAAGTCGTGGGTGAAGAGCTGGTGAAGGATAGCACACAAGGCATCCCGGCTATGCATGCGGCGGTCGTCTCCGTCCTTGAAAAAGAAATGACATATTGCTGAGGTTGTGATCTTTGCAGACAGCAAGCACTCGTCGACCAGAGCTCGTGAGAGGACCGATTTCCCACATCCGGGGCCAGCAGAGACCCAAAGAAGGCTGAAAGAATTGCTATCTCGCCAGTTGAGGAACCGTTTGTCGGCGAAAAACCATTCGCATGTGCCTTTGACTCTTTGTGCGTTGAAGTCTTTGTACCCATTGTAATCAGACGCGAGAGCCTGAAGTAACTCTCCTTCGTTCTGGTCCTCAAAGATTTTCTGTGTCTGCCCAAGAATCTGACGGATCTCGGTAAGGATGGCCTGGGACTGTTTCATCTCTAGCAACTCCTTTTCGTGGTATTCCCGAACTTCCTTTACTTGGCCAATGGGAAGCAAGTTGGCGCATGACTCAGACCGAGCGACAACATCGCTGGCTTTTTGAGCCCAGTCGTATCCGTTCACGCTTTGCCAGGCACGCGACAGTTGTGCTTTGGAGAGATGGCAGATGGCGCGAGCCTGATATTCTATGACGTGGGAGTACACCTCAACCAGAGGATTGATGACGGTTTGGTAGTGTTGTCGATACTCGGGATGTTGGAGAAATGTCGCCTTGCAAGCTTGCCAATAGATTTGGACATTGTTGATCGAATTGAAGCCTTTTAGAATCGTTTCGACGTGGGCAGTTCCCTCTGTGATCAACTACAAAATAAGTATGGGCTTGACAGTCAGGGAGGTCATAAACGTACAGGAAGAAGCAACGAGACCCCAGACCATGCGAGTGCCGCGTATGGCTGAGTGCTCAGGGCACTCTTGACGAGCGAGTCTGACCAGATGAGAAACTTTGCCAGTATCTCGGCTTGCTCTCGTACTTTGATATCCTTGCCCAGAAGTGCGATTCGCCATTGCTTCTGTTCGCGGGTTTCCAGCAACCACTTCAAAATGGGTTCGACTGATTCCTTGTTTGATAACTCTACACTGCCTACAGCAGTGTGTGGCAGGGATGTCAGATGTTTTTCGTAATCTGCCATCAGATCGGACTCTCGTTTCTGCACTTTTTTGTAACCAAGATCCCATGGGTCATCATCGTTGACTGGAGAATCGTCCGCGTCGGTAGTGGTTGGTCGAACAGAATGTCCTGCGACCGATGAGGTAGAAGGGGGGGAAGACTCTTGAACAAGAAGCGCCGCCTGTTCAGGGTATGGCTGTGTGGTGGTTGTCGTAGCCAGTGGGCTTGTAGCAGGTCCGGAAGTCGACGCCTGCGTTGGGGGCGAGGCCAGATCTGTTGTTGTTTCCACTGTCACAGGTGAAGGGAAGGATCCTTTGGATCCTTTGTCGGCCTTTCTCCCATGCCGTCTCAGAGAATGTCTGAAATCTCTGAACTTTGATATAAGACGCTCCATACTGCTTAAATCCTCAGCATCAAGCAGGATATCGACAGTTCTCTGTGGAACTTGTTGTCAAATTCGACTCAGGAAATGCTCGTCCTTATCTATTCGTACCTTTGCCGATTATCAGCCTCAATTGCTGCCCAACTGTTGGACTTTCCGAGGATGTTTTGGTCACACTGACAAATTATGTATTGAAAGAGGGAGGGGGGTCATGGATAGGTGATATGAATGGCTAATTCTTCCTGAATCATGCCGTCTGACATGTTTGAAAATAATAATACGACGTAAGCTGCATAGGGTAGGTTCAGTTGGCTTGATGTCGGCTCAAATACTCCTTTGATGGACTTGATTGGACGCCAGACGGCCAGACTCCGTGGCAGATACGCCCATGCTTCACATGAGTCTGTCTGCATGAAAAAGGGATGTGGTATTGAGTGTGCTTAGGCGCCTCAACCATGCGTTATGGAGTACAGAATACGGGTGCCGAGTATTTTGTAAGTGTTCAGCCTCGTGGTCCAGTTTTCATCTCCAGGCGGACAACCTTTCCTGCAATCCTTTACGACGGTAAAAAGTGAGAATATTCAATTACAATTCCAAATTCATTAAGCACTCGTCTATGCCTGATTCTCTTTGACGTGGTAGCTCTTAAGCTTGACAAAAGCATCGTAACCGCGTGGCCCCAAAGTGCAGCCAAGACCGGACTTCTTCCAGCCTGTCCATGCAAGATCCTATTGAGTTAGTAATATTCCGCTCTTGTAGGGTATAGTTGCACATACCGGATTAGGGTAGTCACAGCGGTTGATAAACACTGTGCCGGCCTCGAGCAGCTCCAAGAGCTCTTCGCCTCTTGCCAGATCCTTGGTCCAGACACTGGCCGTTAGACCGTATTCGGTGGCGTTCATTAGCCCTATGGCTTCCTCGTCACTCTCCACCTTTTGCACCGGGATGACAGGACCAAAGGTCTCCTCTCGCATCACCACCATCGTATGGTTGGCATTCGCCAACAACCGCGGTGCTACGTAGTTCCCGCACGCCGGAGCATTTGTAAAGGTATCATTGGCTGGCGTAGCATCCACAGCACCTTTGGACAGGGCATCCTCGATCTGGGCGTTGATGTTCTTTTGTGCGGCGCGCGAGATGACAGGACCGACCATGGTGGCCGGGTCGAGCGGGTTGCCGAGTTTGTACGTCTTGAGCTCTTCCTGCAGCTCATGGACAAAGGCGTCGTAGACGTCGGCATGCACGTAGATACGTTCGACGGCGCAGCAGCTCTGCCCGCTGTTGAAGACGCAGCCGTCCACGAGCTGGGCGGCGACGTATTTGAGGTCGGCATCTGGCCGCACGTAGGCCGGGTCGTTTCCGCCGAGCTCGAGGTTGAGTGGGACCGTGCGGTGTGCGGTGGCGTCGCGAATGGCCAGACCGCCGGCGGTCGAGCCAGTGAAGGAGACGAGCTGTACCTCGGGCAGTTGTGCGAGTTGGCAGATGAGGACGGGGTCGCCGGTCTGGACGACGAGCAGGACGTCCTTGGGCAGGCCGGCCTCGGCAAAGATTTCGGCAATGCGCTCGCCCACGAGTGGTGTCTGGGGCGAGGGCTTCAGGATGACGCTGTTGCCGGAGAGGAGGGCGGGAATGAGGGCGTTGACAAGAATTAAGTAAGGGAAGTTCCAGGCGAAGACGATCAGTGTAGGGCCGACGGGGATCTTCTTGATCTGGCGGCGGAAGCCGGCTTCTGGGCGGCCGGGCAGCGGAGCGAGGGCTTCTTCGGCAATGTCGAGGAGGTAGTCTGCGCGTTTCTGCATGGTCTCGATCTCCTTGTGGCTGTAGGCAATGGGCCGGCCCATCTGCTTCGAGAGCTCTTCGCCGAGGAGCATCTTGCGCTCCTGGATGAGGGCGAGGGCCTTGACGACGATGGCCTTTCGGTCTGCCAGAGGAACCTTGCACCAGGCCTCGAAGGCGACCTGAGATCTCTGGGAGAGCAGATCGGCATCTTGAAGGGTGGCCGCTGGCCGTTCGCAGAGGACCTCGTTGGTGGAGGGGGAGATAGTTTTAATAGTGGACATGATCGGAGAGGTCAATATGCTGTAATATGGTTGGAGACAAGCTGCAGACAGCGGCAACAGACAGGAGACAGCAGATGACAGCAGACAGCAGACGACAGCAGACAGCAGACAGCAGATTGGATTTTCTCAGCTGTGGAACGACATTCATTCATATCTAGCCCTTCATATCTACAACCGAATCAGAATGTTGCAGAATAGTATCACTATCGTTACTACTTATCATTTGTCAAGACTCGTAAATCAATGGAGACAGAGGTCCGAATACCGGCAATGAAATGAGCCCATCATCCATTTTTCAGTTATCGGCCCCACTTACACTTCCGCTCAGCGGTTTGCCCTGGATCCATTCAGTACTTTAAACGAGCATGCATGATGTCCATGGGCGGTGGAGGCGTATATAGGATAAGTCACAGGCCTGCATTTCGTTAGGCGCTGTCCAAAATTTGAAGCTCACGATTTTCCAGACAAAAAAAGCACAAAATGGTTGGAAGACTTGCTGGAAAGAATGCCATCATCACCGGAGCCGCCGGGTGCGTCATGAATAACTTCATACTCCTTCGTCTTACGACATGCTAATCTGAGACAGCGGCATCGGCTTGGAGGCCAGCATTCGCTTCCTCCAAGAGGGCGCGTCTGTCATGATGACCGATGTGAATGCCGCCGGCCTCGAAAAGGCTCTCGCCCGCGTGCACAAAGTCGTGCCTGTCCACGCCGGCCGGGTGGCCACCAAAGTGTCGGACGTGTCCAAAGAGAGCGATGTCGAGGCCCTCGTGGATGCCGTCGATGCATGGGGCGGTGTCGATGTCATGTTCAACAACGCTGGAATCATGCACCCCAAAGATGGCGATGCCATCGAATGCCCCAACGATATCTGGGACCTGACCATGAACATCAACGTCAAGGGTGTCTGGTTCGGCTGCAAGCACGCCATCCGCTCTCTGCGCAAGTTCAAGAAGACAAAGGGCTCCATCATCAACACGGCGTCCATGGTCGCCATTGTCGGCTCAGCCACGCCGCAGCTCGCATACACGGCAAGCAAGGGTGCCGTCCTCGCTCTCACTCGAGAGTTGGCGATTGTGCACGCGCGAGAGGGTGAGTCTCTTGACATGAAATAGAAAATGGCTGGCGGACTGACATGCTAGGCTACCGGTTCAACTCGCTCTGCCCGGCTCCTCTGAACACTCCCATGCTCCAGGACTTCCTCGGCGACGATAAGGCGAAGCGTTTCAGACGTGAAGTGCACTTCCCCACGGGACGATTTGGCGAGGCCATTGAACAGGCCCAGGCAGCCGTTTTCTTGGCATCTGATGAAAGCAGCTTCGTTGTCGGTCACGACATGGTTGTGGATGGTGGTCTCACAAAGGCATATGTCACTGCCGAAGGACCTGTGCTTCCGCCACCTGAGAACCAAGCAAAGGACCCCGAACAAGCAAAGTTATAAGCGAGTAGAGCAGACCATAGTGTCACTGTATCTGGACAACCACAAAATGGAATCCTTGTCAACAGTATCAAAGATTGAGTCGCCCGTGGCTGTAGATGGTGCAAGGCATCCGACCAATAAACACATTTCTGACGTAATCCAAAGACGCCATTCGCGACTTGATATGTCCTTAAATCCGGTTCAAAGTATAACGTAAGAATCTCAGTGCTGTTGGAGCCAGAACATATTGCCGGTGTTACCTGAATTGTCCGAGACCGACCTGTTCTATAAAAGACGGCTTTCGACAAAGACAAGCCTCGAGATCTCAAGATATCATCCTTGACCATGGCTCCTCTCTACAAGAAAGCTCTTCTCGTCGGCGCCACTTCCGGCATTGGCGAAGCTCTGGCCCTCAAACTCGCCAGTGAAGGAACTCAGGTCATTGCTACAGGCCGCCGACAGGATCGCCTCGATGCTCTGACAGCCAAGGCAGCACCAGGTAGTGCTCCCATCTCCACGCTCGTCCAGGACATCACAGATCTTCCAGCCATTCCGGCATTCGCCGCCAACATCGCCGCCACATACCCTGACCTGGACACCATCATTCTCAACAGTGGCATCCAGCGGATGTTTGATTTTGCCGAACCCCAGACCGTCGACCTGGCTGCTCTCGGTCTGGAACTGACCACCAACTATCTGGCTTACGTGCACCTTGTGACAGCACTATTGCCACAGCTGCAGACCCGGGCCAAGGCCGGGCAGGCAACGTACCTCGTCTTTATGAGCGCCACACTTGGCTTGGTCCCATCCCTGGTGACAACTCCCAACTACAACGCCAGCAAGGCAGCCCTGCACTCGTTCATCACGACCCTGCGCCAGCAGCAGATCGATGCCGGCTTCGACCAGCTGCGTATCGTCGAGGTGTTTCCGCCGGCCGTGCAGACAGAGCTGCATGACACGAAGCACCAGCCGAAACTGGTGAACGGCGAGCAAATTGGGATGCCGTTGGCTGCATTTACAGACAAAATCTACGACCTGCTGCAGGCAGATCCAAAGTTGTATGTGGGCATTGGCCCTGTGGAGGAGCTGCTGGCGGAGGGCGGTCTCGAGGACCAACGGCAGAAGCTGTTTGAGAAGCAGCAAGTGCATATCAAGGCAGCATTGAGTTCATTTGTCAGAAAATAGAATAGATGCTATCCTTCCTAGAATTGCTGACTGGAAATACTGTGATGTAAGTACGGTGTGTACGCGCACTGTACTACACTGTCCGTAAAGCGTTTGCATGTATCCACGTGACTTCGTGCAAACGAGAATTTAAGTCCCCATCGCTTTATTCTCAGCGCGCGTCTTCTCTTGGCGACTCTTTATCCTGCCGCAAGATATCAGCCATTTGCACTCCATCGGGATTTTTTTCCAACAAAGTGTTGCCAGACGATCATCGAAAGAGAAAGCAGACCGAGAAAAGCAAACCGAGGCAAGACTACAACGATCAAAAATGTATGATACCCCATCAGCCAAGTCGTCTTACAGAATTCAGTGCTGACTTTTCAGGTCCAGGCAGCCGCCGGATGGCTCAGACCGGCCTCGTCGGCGCATCGTGGGACCGTATGTTGCATGCCTTTGTACACTTGAAGATTATAGCTAACTTTTTGCGCAGTCAGTCGGCCTTGACTGATTTCTTGGCGGTTCGTATGTCTTTTCCTTTTCAGCGGTGGCAAACTGACAATGGATTTGTGTAGTCACGAAACATTTCGGCCCGTCAGATCGAACTCGACTTCCTCGCTCGCAGACGAGAAGCAGAAATTCGAGAAGCCGCAGATGCCGAGCAAGCGCAGGGAGGACAGAATGGTGGGTATACGTTGCCTGTTCTGGCAGCCGACAATCGCATGGTAACCAATCCAGCAGGAACAGGAACACCAGCTCCAGGCGGCAACGGCGGCATACCTGTGGGAGCAGAAGGGACAGCCAACGAAAATGCCAGTCCGACCGGCGGCAGAACCCTCTCGGCCGAACAGATGACAGTAGTGCAGCAGATCAAGCAGAAGAAGAAGGGAGCCAAGGGTAAGAAAAAGCGTGGACGGAACGCGCAGGACAGTGAAGACGACGAAGATGAGCTACTCTTATCGGCACTGAGCAATGCCAAGTCGGCACGGTCGCTGGGCCAGATTGAGAACTGCGCGCAGTGTGGCAAGCGGTTCACGGTCACGTCGTATTCGCGAGCCGACGCCGCGGGCGGCCTGCTGTGTGCGGCATGCAGCAAGAAACTGGCTGAGGCGGACGATGCAGCGCGCAAGAATAAGAAGCCGCGCGCAGCAGCGGCCCGAGGAGGGGGTGGCGGGCCGGTGGGCCAGCGTCGCAAGGCGCAGAGCCGGATCCTCGACGGAGCGTCGCCGGTGGGGGCAAAACCGCTGGTGACGTTGTGTGTGGAGCACCTGGCGCGCAACATCCACCTGGCCGAGGACCTGGGCGACCTGCCCGAGGACGTCGTGGACCGGATCGCGCGCATGCTGTCGAAGCGGCGGCTGCTCAATGCCACGACCATTGACCTGCTGGTGCGGCCAGAGGCGACGGAGATCTGCGTCTACGACGGCGCCGAGCTGACGTCTGGCGACTACCTGCGCATTCTACAGGAGATGCCGCAACTGCGACGCCTTGTGGTGCACAACGGGATCCAGTTCAAGGACGAGGTGATGCAGTACCTGCAGACACGGGACGCGCGGCTCGAGGCGCTGTGCCTGTACGGAGCCAACCTGATCTCGGACGAGACCTGGAAGGCGTACTTGGTGGAGCGCGGACGGTGGCTGCAGACGCTGCAGATCTGCCAGACAGACAAACACGTGACGGACGAGGTGATGGGGTTCGTGCAGGAGTGCGCGCCGGGCTTGCGGCGGCTCAAGATCAACGGCAACCAGGCGCTGACGGCGGCGGGCGTCGACCATATTGGGCGGCTCGAGCAGCTGCAGCATCTGGGCCTCGACCTGGCCCGGCCGGTGCATGCAGACGTGTATGTGCGGCTGTTGGTGCGGCTGGGCGGCGGGCTGCAGACGCTGTCGGTGCGACGGGCCACCGAAGCAGACAACACGGTGCTGATGGCGCTGCATGAGTACTGCCGGGGACTGCGCAAACTACGGCTGACGGACAACAGTCGGTTCACGGATGATGGGTTTGTGCGGCTCTTTGAGGAATGGGAGAATGTGCCGCTGCAGTATGTCGACTTTGAGCGGTGCCGGGACGACGACCCAGACCATCCGCACGACAACGAGTCCAAGGTCGGGCTGTGCTCGGCAGGATTCCAGGCACTGATGGCACACTCGGGATTGGAGCTGCAACACCTCAACATCTGTGCGTGTCGGCACATTGACCAGGCAGCCTTTGAGGCCGTGTTTGCAGAAGACAAGGTGTACCCGGAGCTGCGGCACATTGAGGCGAGTTTCTGCGAGGAGATTACAGACCGCGTTGTAGTCAGCATGTTCCGGAGCTGTCCGAACCTGAAAGAGGTGGCGACGTTTGGATGCATGCGGGTGACGGGAGTGGGTGTTCCTCATGGGCGGATTGTGGTGGGTGTGCCGAATGCATTGGGGATGCAGACGGTCGGACAGGACGAGTGATGGGATATCTCATGGTAGGGACGGAAGGGTTGGAATGGCGTCTAGGGTCTGGTATCGGTATATAATTTGGCCGGAAGGTCTGCTATGAATCTACGTGTCTTACTAAGCAACATGAGATGGGAAGGGCGCATTTGACATGACGGGAGCGCTAATGCAGCGGGTATTTCCATTTCTTACATAAGGCCGGTTGTAAGTCGCTATCTCGACATTTCTCAACCTTCACTCAACGCTCTCAACATGGCTCCCTCAGACAAACCGTGGATCGAGACGCCCTGCCTCTACTCGGCGGTCATCTCCCGCATCGCTGGATGGTTTGTCTGTTTTCTGTCCTCGTCTCGACTTGGCTGACCTTTTAGCAATGTCTTCCTCAAGATGGAGTTTCTGCAGCCGTCCGGGTCGTTCAAGTCCCGCGGCATTGGCAACTATATTGTGCGCGCTGCTGCCCGGGCCAAGGCAGAAAACCCAGAGGCCCCAGTAGACGTCCATTTCTTCTGCTCGTCGGGCGGCAATGCCGGCTTGGCCTGCGCAACGGCTGCTCGTGACATTGGCTTGCCGGCCACCATTGTCGTGCCCGACACCACGTCAGCCTACATGGTGGGCAAGCTGCGAACGGCCGGCGCTACCGTGCACCAGTCGGGAGCCAATTGGGCAGCGGCCGACCGGTATCTGCGAGAAGAGGTGATTCCGGCGGCGACGACAGCCACCAAGACTACGGCTGTGTACGTGCCGCCGTTTGACCACCCGGACATCTGGGCGGGTGCCTCGACAATGGTTGACGAGCTGGCCGTGCAGCTGCCGCAGGGACTGCAGCCAGACGCCATTGTCTGCAGCGTTGGCGGCGGCGGATTACTGTGCGGGTTGATGGAGGGCATCGAAAAGGCCGGATGGGCCAAGCAGACGGCCGTGGTGGCCGTCGAGACGGAGGGCGCCGACAGTCTGGCACAAAGTGTAGCGGCCGGACGACTCGTGACGCTGTCGGGCATCACGTCGATTGCGACATCGCTGGGAGCCGTCCGGGTGGCCGAGCAGGCGTTTGCCTGGACGCAACGGGTGCCGGGTGCCGTGGTGCCGGTAGTGGTCAGCGATGGCGACGCCGTCGAAGGGATTGTGTGTCTGCTGGAGGAGACACGCATTCTCGTGGAGCCGGCATGCAGTGCAGCAGTGGCGGCAGTGGTTGTGCCTCGAGACGGAGCCTCCAACAGTCTGCGTCTGCGTCTGGGGGCTGATCTATCAGACGACGAGTGGGCGAAAAAGAACGTCGTCCTCGTCGTCTGCGGTGGTTCCAACATCAACCTGGACATTCTGGCGGGTTATAGAGAGAAGTTTAAACGGTAGATATTTATTTCAAATCAGCTTTCAGGTTAGATATACAGTCACCCCCTACCTCCTCAGCCTCCTCAACGAATATACGTCCGCTCCACGTAGCCATCGGGCTCCTCACCAACCTTGTCGAGGCCGTCATGCACCAGTTCCACTTCGCCAAAGTAGTTGACATCGCCACGTTGCCGGAAGCCCAGGCTGGTAAAGAGGCCGATGCTGGCGGCATTGGTGGCCTGGATCTTGACGACAAGGTGGCGCAGACGGGCAGCATCACCGACAATGGCCGCCTGTTGGCGACGCAAGATGTAGTGCAGGAAAGCCGAGACGGCAGCGCGGCCGAGACCCTTACCGCGGTTTTCCGGTCGGGCGATCATGACGTCGATCTCGCCGTAGGCCAGGCGGCCCTCGCTCTTGTTGGCAATGCTGGTACTGGTGCTGCTGCTGGTGCTGCTCTCGTCGCCCTCCTGCTCGTCATCGTCCCAGGGATACAGGAAGAAGTTGATGTCGCCGACCATGCGACCAGGTGCATCGTCGATACCGGCCACAATGCCGTCTTCCTTGGGCTCCAATGGCGGCTGACACACGATGAATGTCAGCTTGTCGGGGGCGGTGCGCCACTCGACCTGGTTCGCATACTCCTCGTCGAGCGTCAGACGGTCCGAGGCCGTAGCCAGCCGCATGGCCTAGAGGTCAGAGAGAGCAGAACAGAGTAAAACAGTCGACATACCTCATCTTCCATCCAGTCATGATAGATGGGCACATGGCGCGTGTCGTAGGGCACGAGGAGGACGCGAGACGTCGCGATGGCTACCGATTAGCAATGACTCAAAAAAACAGCAAGCAGACAGACAACCGGACGCACCCGTATGTTCGTTGAGCTTCATGGCTGAGAGCTGGGTGACCCCACGGTGGATGGAACAAGTCCGAGAAGAGCAGCTCGTCGGCCGACACTAAAACGACTAAAACTTTTTCGCCAAATTCTCGCTTCCACTTACAACCCGACACGCAGAGTTGGACTTTGTCTTGTTTCTGTCTCGCTTTTCACGGTACTTTTCTATGTACACCGCCGTTTTCATACAGTACTACATACAGTTCATACCGTCCATACGGTATCAGTCATCAACGGCCACTGTCATCATCTGTCATCATCTGTCATCGCTGTCATGAGATCTCAGTCCCTCAATTCTCAACGGGCAGTGGTGGAAACAATCCGTCGTCCCGGCCTTTGCCTGGTGGCCGTATCGGCACTCCATACGTGCTGTCGACGCCCAGTCGCGCATCCGCAAACGTCCGCCGACTCGGCGCCACGCCCAACACGTCCAGCACTTCAGCTGCCTTGGTCGGCATCACTGGCTGCAGCAGAATGCCCGCCACGCGCACTGCCTCCGCTGCCAAGTAGACCACCTCGTTCAGCAGACGTGTCTTGCTGTTCTTCTCAACGTCTGTTTCCGCCGCCTCCCGCTCCTTGGCCAGCATCCACGGCGCCGTCTCGCTCACAAACTTGTTCGTCTGGTACACGGTGTCCATGACGACGTGCAGTGCCGCCCGCGCATCCAGTCGGTCCATCGGACGGGCAGCCGCCTTGGCCGTCTGGGCCACGAGCATCTTCTGGGCGGCGAGCATCCGGTCCATGCTGCCGAACCCTCGCGTATCTGTCAGGCCCTGCTGCACGGCCTCCCGCACGCTCCAGCGCGTCGTCCGCGTCACCCGTCCCAGCAGATTGCCCAGGCCGCCCTGCAGGCCCTTTTTGTAGCGCTCAACAATGTGCTCGTTGCCATAGTCGGCGTCCTGCTCGATGCCGCCGTCGTGCACGAGATAGTAGCGGATGGCGTCGACGCCGAACCGGTCCATGGCGTAGAACGGATGCACCACGTTGCCGTCCGACTTGCTCATCTTCTTGCGGCCCAACGTCCAGTGGGCGTGGCTGAGCATCTGTCGGGGCAACGGCAGGTCCGTTGCCAGCAGCAGTGCCGGCCAGTACACGGCATGGAACCGCACAATGTCCTTGCCCAGCACGTGCACGTCAGCTGGCCATCCACCGGCGGTCTCGGCCTCTGTTGGCTCTGCGGTAGTTGCAACGTCTGTCGTCGATTCTGTGGCCTCATCCGCCCGCCATCGCCCTGGGTAGCCCGCCTTGGTGAGGTAGTTGACCAGCGCGTCCACCCAGACGTAAATAGTCTGGCTCGGGTCACCCGGCACGGGAATGCCCCAGGTCAGACGGCTTGCCGGCCGCGAAATCGACAGGTCTTCGAGGTTGTTGGTGACCCAATTGACGACTTCGGACATGCGGGCGGCCGGCACGACAAAGTCGGGGTGGGCAGCATAGAATGCCAGCAGACGATCGCGGACGGCCGTCATGCGGAAGTGGTAGTTGGTCTCCTCGGTCCACTCGACCGTCTTGCCCGTCTCGACCGACACCATCTCGACGCGGCCGGTCAGCGGCGCAATGCGCTTCTCGACCATGGTCTCGGGGTAGTACGTCTCGTCGCTGACGCAGTACCAGCCGGCGTGTTTCGACTGGTAGATATAGCCACGCTGCTGCAGGCGCTGCCAAAAGGCCTGGACAGCCGTGGCATGGTCGGCGTCGGTGGTGCGGATGAAGAAGTCGTTGTCGATCTGGGCGCGGCGGGCGAGATCGGCAAACACGGCAGCGTTCTCGTCACAGAAGAGCTTGGGCGCCAGTCCGGCACGCGCCGCCGCCTGCTGTACCTTCATGCCGTGCTCGTCGGTGCCCGTGCAGAGCAGTGCCGGACGGCCCTGGAGCGTCTGCCAGCGCTTGAAGACATCGGCAAGGACCATGCTGAAGAGGTGGCCGACATGCGGGTCGTCAGGGAGTTAGCAGGCGTCCAGTCGAGAGAGGGGATGAAGCTCACCGGCATTGACATAGAAGATGGGCGTCGTGACATAGTAGGGCTTCGCAGCGACGGTGCTCTGATTCTGTCTTTGAAGTCTTTGAAGGCTCTGAAGTCTTGGGAGTGTCTGCAGCCTTGGAATCCTTCGAGATGCTCCACACGACAGCCGCACTGCCGGCCACAGTCCGCACAGCCCACGCGTCGCCGCGAGACGGTCCATTGTTCAGTGCTGGTGACGCTGTCTGGTCTGCCTGGTCTGCCTGGTCTGCCTGTCTGCCTGTTTGAGCTGTCGCCAAAGCTCACACGATCCTTTTGCGCGATAATGCACTGTGCGCTAGCGTTATCCCGATTACTGTACAAGTATGGGCCCGTAGCGGCTCGGGGCGCCTTTTTAGAGTGCGCAACACTGTGTTTTTTCGCAGCTGAGAATCTTCGACCATTGTCGACCTCTCACCAACACGCCTCGCCGCTCTTGACGCCCTCGACGCCCTCGACACCCTCGCTCCCTGTCCTATCAGTTACTGCACCCTCTCACTCATCGCTGCGCGCACCGCTCCGCCACCGGCGCCATGTCGGTCCCTACAGAAGAGCTCGAAGTGAAGATTTCCACAGAAAGTATGTTTGCGTCTCTTTCTCTTTTCTCTCTTTCCTTTCCTCCTGCTAACCTCTGCCTTTCCAGACGCCCAGAGCTTCATCGAGTGGTTCTATTCTTTTGTCAGCGACCGGAAATCCCTTGCCGCCTTCTACGTCAACGCCAATACCAAATATGCCGCCGCCAATACCGTCGCCGACATCTCCATCAACGGCCTCGTCTGTCCGACTCCCGCCGACTTCGAGGCTCTCCTAGAGACCCAGGCCACTGGCCGCAGCAGCGCCAGCAGTACTGCCATCAACGGAAATGGCGCGGTCAAACCTCCACCCACCGGCTCGGCCGCCTCGACTCCGGCCTCTCAGCGCGTCCGCTACGAAGTCGAAGGCTTTGACGTCCAGGTCCTCAACCCCCACTTCCGCCTCGCCTGTCCAGACCAGCTGCTCCAACAACTACAAAACAATAGCAGCAGCAGCACGGGCGGTGGACGCGGCAACACGCAGTACCAGCAACAGCAGCTGCAGCACCGCATGGCCTCGCTGCTCGTGCAGGTCACGGGCCACGTTGTCTATGGCGGCGGCAAAGACGCCGCCAAGGGTCCTTTTACCGAAGTGTTTGTGCTCGTGCCGAATTGGGACGTGCTGGTCGCCGGGTCCCGGGCGCCGCGCAATATGCGCAGCTACCTCATTCTCAGTCAGAACTTCCGCGCATTGTAGGCTGGTGGAAGAAGATGGGTGGCATTACAGGAGTTATCAGGTCTGGATTTCAACGGGAAATCCCTTACCAAAAAGGACGGAGTCTTGGTCTTCTGGGACACATGAAACTGGCATAGACAATACAAAAATACAAAACTGCTTGGATTGCTGGATTTTGCTAGCTACCTATATCCTACTCTTTCTTTTCACCATCGTGCTTCAGCTGCTGCTTCTGGTATTCCCAATATCCAGCCCGCACCGGATCCCACCTTTCAGCCAGGCGCTGCAGGTACAGCTCAGCCCGCTCCACATCTCCCTTCTCGCCGTAGATCGCCGCCAGCACGTCCAGCGCATGCGTGCTCTTCACCACTTCCTTGTCGTCGTCGCCAACATTGGCTGCAAACTGCGACGCAAAGCCCTCGATCGACGACAGCGGCCGTCCGCCCTTGGTCAGTACACCCTTGAGGTAGTTCCACGGGCTCTCGTTCTGCGGCGCTCGCACAATCTTGTCCTGTGCGTATGTGACCTCGCGATCGATAATGTTCGCCGGCACAGCCGGGTCGTACTTAATGCTCAGCTTGCTCATAGCAGCCTCGAGACCATCCTTGTTGCCACTGCCGGCATCAGACGTCTCGGCGGCGGCCGTGGTGTACGCCGGATCGGAGAACACGAGAAAGAAGCGATGGGACCAGGCAGAGTTGTTCCGCACGTCCTGGCTGATAAACTTTTCCGTCGCGCGCCGCTCCTCTTCGTTCCAGTACGACAGCTTGCGCACGAGGTACTGGCGGTACGACCAGACATGGTAGTTCTTGGTGTCTTCCGACAGAATAGTCGTCAGAAACTCGGCCTCGTTGTGAGCAAAGGCAGCCACGCGCTCGGGCGAGTCGGCAATCTGCGGGTAGTAGTGCTCAGAGAGCAGGTACCGGTGGTGCCAGATCTGGTAGTTCTTGAGGTTCTGCAGCGCCACCTTGTTGAGCCACTCGATCTCGTCCAGCACCGGCAGCTTCAGCGCGTTGATGATCGAGAAGCGGTACAGCCAGACAGTGTAGTGTGCCGGGTTGAGCGAGATGATGTGTTCCGTCAGCTTGAGGCAGCGCGGCGAGTATTCGGGCTTGGCCATGACGGCTCGCAGGTATGAAATTGCTAGAACGAATTAGAATCATTCAGGACCCAAGACTTGGACCAGCATACCTTCGCTATAGACCTCCGGATAGGCAATGGCTGCGAGGGCGCCCTCGGGCTCGACAATCGGAATCGGCTCGACATCGTCCCAGTCCGGGTCCTGTGCGTAGGACCCGCTCGTGCGGTAGCCGTACAGTTCCATCTGTAGCTTGGCGATCTCTGCACGCCTTTGCTTCTCTTCTTCAATGTCCTGTGTCGTCACGTCTGCCGGCGATGCTTCTCGCTTGGCAAGAAAGGCGTAGTGTGCAGTGTTGAGCACGGTCAGCTGCAGTCGTCGCTCGCGGCGGGCACTGAACTCTTCGAGGCTGTAGGTGCCGACGTCACGACCAGATCGGTCACGACCCCAGACAGAAGGAGGGCCAGTTGGAGGGCCGCTCGGAGTGGTGGGATCAGGCGGCGGTGCCTGTTTGAGGGTTCGGAGGGGTAGACTGGCTTCGTTGGTATGTCGCCAGAGATCTTTTTGCGCCTTGTTGGAGAGGACGAGCCGGAATCGCGAGGCCGAATGCGCCGAGGCTCCCAGATAGTGTGAAGCTGCCCAAGAAGCTCGTTCAGCTGGTGATAGTCCACTGATTCCTGCTTTCTCAATCGATCTTTCGTATGGTCGACCAAGGAAGAATCGTTCTCGTGTCTGCTCGTTGACGGACCGCGGTGGTGGTGGTGGTGCTGCTGTTTGCGTGAGAAGACAAAAGACAGAACAAAAATAAAAGACGGAAAACTCACCGCTTGTTTCCTTGGCCCGCTGTGTGGCCTTGGCCTTGGGTGGCATTTTATGCCTTGCCGTCCTTTGTTCTCGGATCGTGAGTTCTTGCCTCTGGAAAGAGAACGTCTGCAGCAGGAAACGACGTCTGGCCAAGGCTGTCACCCCGCCAAGAAAAAAGACAGTAGACAGGTGTGGGGGGCAGGCACGCTAAGTTCTTCCGCGATGAAAACGACAGGCACGACCGCCCCTGAGACAATACTAAGCTCGGGAAGAACAATGCTTCCTGTTCCGGTGGATGACAAAGATATAATATTAATTCATAACTATTACAAGATCATCGATCTGTCGTCTCATCCCTTGGCCCCCTGGCCTTCCCTCTCTCCGCTCTCGACAAAGAACAACGACGGTTGGCTCACGTCACGAGTAGACATTACGATGGATGCGTCTAACACAGTTGGACTGCCTATTGTCGCCAGAACTTCCAGCCTTCCCGCTCGCCTGCGCCGCCTTCGACGCCCACCAGCCGCTCCACACCTTCGTTGCCTTCCGCATTCAGGAACTTCTCCATGTCAATCTCCATCCCACCCTCCTCGTCCTCGTCCATGCCATTCCGTAGCACCGCCGGCCACAAGACACCCACACCGTCGCCGCCCAGTGTTGTGACAAACTGCTGGTAGCCTTCCTCTTTGAGATGCTGCTCCAGCTTGTCCAGCTTCTCTTTGGACACGTCCGGCTTCATCAGCGTAATCGAGCAGCCGCCGCCACCGGCACCCGTCAGCTTCGTCCACCCGTAGCCGGCGTGGTCCACAAGCTCACGCACACGTTCCAGGCGTGGATGTGACACGCCCAGAGACGCCAGCAGGCCGTGGTTCATGGTCATCAGCTCGCCCAGCTTGGACAGATCCTCCATATCGGTCGGATCGAACGTACTCTTTTTGCTGCCTGCACCGTTGCCATTGCCGTTGCCGTTGCCATTGCTGCACGCTGTCTCTTTCCTTGACGCATTCCCATTGCTATGCGCGTCCGTGTCCGTATCCGTATCCACGTCGTCGCTGCTGTCGGCCTCGTGGCCTCTATTCATCAGGTTTATGGCGCCCCGTGCAGCCGCGTCCATGGCATTGAGAATGTTGCCAACGAGCTCCGGATAGTTCTTCTTTAAGCGGCCCACCTTGGCCACCTCGTGCGCCGTGGACTTGGGCTGCTTCGTGTTCACCAGCAGCAGCGGCAGCTCGGGAAAACTCCACAGCGGCTTGACCGAGGGCGGCTTGCCGTAGTCTGTACGCTGGAAGACGACGGCCTTGCCCTGCGTCGACACCGTGTTGTCCACGCCAGACGGGTTGCCGTGGATGCACATCTCTGACACAAAGGCCCACCGGTTGATGCGCTCCACCTGCAGTCGTGCCTCTTCTGCGGGTTGGTCCGGATGCGGCCCGGATAACGTGCGCAGCTGCAGCAGCAGCGCCGTGGCCATGCACACGGCAATGGAGCCGCTGCTGCCGAGACCGGCACCAATGGGAATGGTCGACCGCAGAGTATAGATGCAGCCAGGAAATTTTTGCGAGCCAAGCGACAAAAACAAATAGAGGAACGACAAGGCCGACGCCTGGTGCACCTTGCGCTCGTGTTCTGACTTGTTGGGCGACACGCAGGCGAGGTGTGGCTGGATAGCAGCCAGCAGGTCAGGGTCGAGGCTCGTGACGAGATCGTAGTAAAACTTCTTCTTGCCCGGCTTCGAGAAGATGTCCCAGGGCAGCTCGTCAATGTTCCATGTGTGCGACATATCGACATCGGGAAACCGGAGCGTCACCGTACGCTTGGACTTGGACAGGGATGTCACCAAGAGGTACGACCGCAGCGCGATGGCAGCGGCAATGGAAGCCTGGACAGTCAGACCCGAACATGGAGCCAAGGAACACCAGATATACCAACCTTGCCATACACAACCGAGTGCTCGCCAAAGACAATGACCTTGCCAGGCGCCGATACCATAAACGCAGGCATCATGGGGCTCGACAGCTTGCGGCTGATTGTCCGGTTATGATCCGAGGCGTTGCCAGCTGCAGAGTCGCCATTGGTGTTGTCGAGACCCTCCGTGTCTCGACTTTTTCCATTGATCTCGGTCGTCATTGGCCTTCTCTACCGTGGAAAACAGTCGGGAATCCAAAGGACAACTGGAGCTTCACGCAGGCGGGGGAGAATGCGGATCCCTTGACAGGCGTCGTGGCGCACAATTCGTCTAGAGAATATGGCAGTGTGTGATTCGAGCAAGAAAGAATGCCCGGTGAGTCGTTTTTCGGGTTTCTGATAGGAGTGGTCGGGCTCAAAACGCGATTCCTCGCAAGGTGGACGTCCAGGCAAATCCTCAAAATCCGGGGAGCAAAAAAAGAGGCGGGACAAGAAGCAGAAAGCTGAGCAAACAACGTGCTGCAATGCGTCGCCGTATATTAGGGTAAAAAAAGAGGAAAAAAGGAAAAAAAGGAAAAAAAAGAAATCAAGACGAGGGGAGAGTGGCAATGGGTATTCAAACGAATGCTCTCAACGGTCAAAGGGGGGGAGTCCTCGTAAAGATATGGAATCGACTATGTAATATAGCTTCTATGTAGTCCGTATTAATGGGGAAGGGAAATCAGAAAGCCAGGCAGGCATAACCCCCCGATAACAGCCCCCTATAATTTTTTCCCCTAAAAAAGTTCTTACCCCTAGCGGCAGGTGAGATACAGGTACCAAATGGCGGGCGCATCCTGCAGTAATACCCGTCATGTGCCTGAATGCCGTGCACTCGCGACGCCAAATCCGGCAGTGCCTCCACAAATTCCAGAACGCGTCTGAGCGGGAAACGGCCCTATCTAAATTTCCGTATTATTGAAGCCATGGATTTAGTATTGGCTGCGCGCATCTACACGGAATAAGAACAAGTCCTGCGAGACTTGTATACATGTCTGGGCACTCCATACATGACCAAAGAAAAAGACAAAAGAAAAAGAGAAAAAGCATGACAAATTGTAGCATATTCTCACCGTTCTTCGTTCTGTGATACTACTTGTCGCCTGCATGATTAATCGAGCCATATAGACACCAGGATAGCTATCCAGCCAAATCCAGGCCTGATCGCCAATACTGACCTGTTGAATCCGTTGGGCATCAAGAGCCAGTCGTTCTTCGACTTGTCATAATATCGACTCGCTAATCCTCAACAGAACAGCACCGTTCCACCCGATAACAAAGTCGTGATGTATTTTACCAGCATTCAAAAATCATCCGATCGGCCACTCCCGGCATCTTTACCAAAGCCTAAACTTCCCTGTTGCCAGGATTGGAGAATATCCATGTCCATCCCATCCGTCTCTTCTCAGCTACGGAGCATGATGGCGCACTCATACACACCGCTCAGACTGTGCGTGACTGTGCATCCAGTCGTGGAGACATTCTTGCAGCCTCTGGCCAGTAGTAAGACCACAAACTCGTAACCACTCCTTTCTACCCATAGGAACCGGCACACGTTTCCGTACAGGGTTATGCGGGGAATCGCTGCTACACTAACAGCCTGAACGAGTAACTCGATCCGTCTAGAGAATGCATTGCCGTCACCACTGCTGCACTGCTGTTGCACACACAAGAGTTGTTCACAGTTGAATTTCTATTCCGTTTTGCGTATGGAAGAAGCGCTGTTTCCCTCCCTCGCAACCTTGCTGCGATGGTCGGTTTCGTCTCCACGGGGACAAAAGCCTTTGCGCCCGTCCCAACAAGAGTAAAAAAAGAGTAGACGTTTCGCGTGAATCTCTCCACGGCGAATTGAAAAAATAAGAGTCAAGGAAAGCCGCTGTTGCGCCCGTCTCTTTCTAAGCGCATCCTACCAGACCCGGAACAGGAAACCCTTTGCAAGATTCTCGTTTTCAACTTTTTTTATCCTTCCCGTTTTCTTATTGGATATTCTGTGTCATCCTCCCCGTTTATGCCGACTTCTTGTTCTTCTTCGAGACCTCCGTGCAGGTCAGGTCTGTACAAGGGTTAGCAAGCATGATCAGAGTAGCAGCCGCATAGCCGTGATGGCGGTGACAGCAATAACAGCAGCGACAGCGGCGACAGCGGCGACAGCGGCAACAGCGGTAACAACATGGCATGTTGCTTCGCTTAGAGGGGGAGGAGAAACGTACTGGGCGGCAGGCTCTGCTTGAGCTTGTCGGCCTTGTCGGAGTCCTTCAGCACCAGGGTGTACAGGTGACGCTTGCACCGGACCTTGAACTTGGTCTGGCTCGTCTTCTTGCTCTTCTTGATCCGAGCAGCTGTTTTCTGTTAGATTCAACCTGTTCTTTTACTTTCGGTCCCTCTTGGGTCTTCGTTCATGTCTCGGCTCTACTTACACGACGCATCGTCACGCCGGCAGATCTCGATGAACTGCAAAAGGAAAACTGTTAGAAAATGCGCCTTGTCTCGCAGGCCATTGAATGGCGCTGCACTTCGTAGGAGCAAGACTACACACCTGCTTGATGTCTCCGACTTCCCGCGGCATTTTGGCTGGTTTTTTGAGAAAATTGGTGGTGGTGGAAAGGTTCAGAGTCGAGTCGTTCTTCGCGATCTTGTCGTGGGGTAGACAACTTATTTTTTTTAAGCTGGCGACTTATTTTTTTCAAACAAAAAAAATTGTGTGCTGTGGGTTTGCACGTGCGCGAAATCCTGGTATCGTGCACGGACCATGTATATCAGATTCTTATGTAATATTATGTATAAAGAACTATATGGTATATGCGAATGCTGGAGCCTAGATGTGCAATAATACGACTCCACCTCAGCTTGCCTGCGCCCGCGGACAGGTGGCAAGGACAGAGCGACATCTCATAAAGTTCTCATACAAATCTGGTTCTGGTTTTTTCAGGAATTCTCAAATAGTACACTCCAAACCTATACACACAACTGTCACCATGCCTACTCCGATCGATAATGCAATGAAATCCAAGGTAAGCTCATTGCTCTGCCATGTTGTTCCCTGCTTACAGTAGTTGTCTACAAGAATCTGTTCCTTGGTGAGTTCCTGCCCATTTTCAAGATGTTTCACTTGTTTCTCATGCTGACTCTTTCTTGAAAGCCTTTACCGGCATTGTAACTGGCGTTGCCGCCTGGGCCATCTGGGGCAGCGAGATATTCCCCTCGGAGTCCGACCCAACCGGTTCACCCGAGATGTGGACACGCGAAGAGTTGCGGCGGTGGTTGGCTGCAGTATGTCTTATTCCTGTCTCACGGAACGAAGAAGTCTGCATAAACTAACATTCCTCATTTCCAGCGCAATCTCCAACCACAAGAAAGCGATTCGACCGAGCAGTTGCTCGAGCGAGTTCAGCTGAACATGCGCATTCCCAGGACCTGATTCTGATTCGCCAATTGCATGGGGGTCATCACTGTTATTACTTTTTTTTTCTAAGAAAGCTACATCTGTATTGTATTTCCACAGGAGCCCGCCAGCTGACAAGCTCATCAACGGTAGTCATAGTTCCAATTGTGGCCATAGAGATTAGGTCGCCAAAGAAAACAGTCTTTTTCCAACCCTGATGAGTCCGTGAGGTTTTGGAATAGGCAGCCATGGCGAATTCTTAGCAAAGTATTTCAAGGTGAGATATTCGGTCAAGTCGCAGGTTTCTACAACTTTGATAATCAAGTACTCATTCGCCTTCCAGACAACAAAATTCCCGCATTGCTCAAACAGAACTTCAGAATTCTTCAGTAAATTGTGTAGCGCCGAGACAAGGACCATCTCAGGCGGTTGCCTCTGACTGAATATTGCGCCGTCTCCAAAAATAAGATTCCACGACTGGATAGACAAGGGGTCTCGAATTTGAGGTCTGGTCAAGATCATCTCCCTTAAGACGAGTTGGGTGTAGTCACTTAATCGTGGGGGTTGTAAGCTGCATATTGCGGAACCGATAAAAGTGGTTGGGGTTTGTAAAATCGTACCTGGATTGCAATGCTTTATCAACATTCGTTTTTTCGAAGTTTGTCTGTTTCGGCTTCGACTGCAGATTTCCGTTTCAGCGGCTTGCGAGTGGGAGTCTGCATGATGGCGTAGAGGCAAGCAGTTGTAGGATTTTATAGCCAACTTGAGCACTCACAGTGTTGCTCACTCCCCAACTTTCCTGGTCCTTTGTGACATACTGTTTTCAATCCAGTCCATCCATCAGCTGAATAATAGATTTGGCGCTGATATTAGGCTCCTGCTGAAGATAGCCGTCCTCTGTAATCTTGATATAAGCATTGAACACAAAATCCTGGAAGTTCCAATTGTCTATGCCGTTCTGGACAGGAATAACTTGGATCACTCTTTGGATATTTCGCCCGTCACTCTTTTTCACGGTTCACAATATGTAGGCAGAGATCGCACGTCTCTAAACCTTTGTTCGTAGTGGAAGGTTCTTGAGGATCTATGTACGTGACACAAAAAACTCTCCTCCGTCGAGGATTTGTTCTCGAACCAAAGAACCCAGTGTTTGGAAAAGAGGTCGTTCCGGAACCTGACAACATATACGTAAAGAGACTCAATGTCATGGGCATTGCACTCCGAAGAAATTGGGTGATAGTAATGGCCAGAACGGAGCATATCTGTAAGGGTACAATGTGCTGTGAACGGGTTAGTATTTTGTAGAAGCCGGTCAGAGGTACATACCCGATGAACAGAACAAGCCGAACTAGAAAGCCTATATAGAAAACAAAAGCGGACTCTCAGATTAAATCTAATTAAAATATCATTGGTATAGCTCTATGGCTGATGTGCCTGACATATGATTGTGAGGTACTGAACACAGAAGAAAGAGTTTCTAAAGGCTGAGCCATAGCAATCAAGATTAAGCTAGTGTTTGCATGTTTGTTATTGCAACGATTTGAGTCCTAGGGGTCAAGCAATCAGTCTAACAAACGGAATAAACACAGTCTGATTGACGATGTCAGAGTAGCTAATATTTAGTATTTATAGCATATATGATTTATATGAACGCTTATTACTCAGAAGAAGCAATTATTATAAAACTCCGTAATAAATTTCTTACCTATAAAATTACACATTAATGAGCTAAAAGACTATGCGTAATGAATAACAATCATCTCTAAAAGATTACACTCTTAAGAAATTCTGTTGCCATGCAAGATGGAAACAGGGACGAGAGTATGTATAAATGCATAACCCGATAATATGCATTTATGAGATATACCAACAGCCAGATTTCCAGGGTATGTTTGGGACCGAAAATACGGAAAAGAATATCCAAAGGATGGTCGCATTACGCGGGATAGAAGAACTGAAGTATACATCTTTCAGATGTGTTTAATTGGACACGGAAAAGCTCAAGATGCAATATGCAGCCGATGCGGAATACGGAGGTCGTTGCGGAGTAAGCGCCTTCTGTGTCAGCCTAGAGTACTGCGTAGGGCGGGGCAACCAACCAGGAGCGATTGTTTTGCCCGCAATTAGTTAAACAGGGATAGTTTCGGAAGGGCCAGCTTGCAATCCACACAACCAACGATTGTCAGCGGTGGCACACAACGGCAAGAGCGCAGTCGCAAGGTAGAGGTTGTTCTCAGTTTCCTGCCTTTCATTTGCCTCTTCTCCCGCTTTTCTATTCTCTCTTTCTTATTTCCTCTTTTCCTCTTCTCCCATTCGGTTTCATTAGATTTGCTATTTATTCTTCACGCGAGAGCTGTCGCACTGCCCTTTTTCGGTATCGCCAGTTTTGTCGCGATGGACGTTCTCAAGGTATTTCGTCTTCTGGACGTCGTCGGGCCATTCGGACGTGGCTGTGCTGCTCAGCCTACTGACTCTACTGCTTCTCCAGCGCCTCGCGCGGTTCCTCGACCGACCGAACTTCCCATGGAAACGGCTTATTATGGGCTTCTCGGTAGCCCAATACTTCTTCGAGGGTTTCCTATCACTTCGCCAATACCAGTATCTCAAGGTCAAGAAAGCGCCCAAGGTTCTCCAACATGAAGTCTCGCAGGAAGTATTCGACAAGAGTCAGGCATACGGTCGCGCAAAGGCCAAGTTCGAACTCGTCAACGGCATTTGGAACCAGCTTCAGAATTTGGCCTTTTTCCAGTTCGACCTGCTCCCCAAGCTCTGGCAACTGTCCGGTAGCCTGCTTTTACGCTGGGCGCCTGCGGCCTTCACGGGCGAGATCTCCCAGTCCATCGTCTTCGTACTCGGTACCATTATGCTCAACCAGGTCTTGTCTCTTCCCGCGTCGCTCTACCACACGTTTGTGCTCGAGGAAAAGTTCGGCTTCAACAAACAAACACCCAAGCTCTTCTTCGTGGACCTGCTCAAGACACAGCTGCTCATCTTCACGTTGGTGCCTCCTATCCTGGCGGCTTTCCCGGCCATCATCCGGCGGACGGGCGAGCACTTCTTCTACTACGTCTGGCTGTTCGGTGCTAGTCTGCAAGTGTTTATGATCACCATCTACCCCATTGTTATCCTGCCACTGTTCAACAAGCTGTCGCCTCTGGAGCAGGGAGAGCTGAAGACCTCTGTCGAGACCCTTGCCAAGAAGCTCAAGTTCCCCCTGCACGAGCTCTACGTGATTGACGGCAGCCGACGCAGTGCCCATAGCAACGCATACTTCTTCGGCCTGCCGTGGAAGAAGCACATTGTGATCTACGACACGCTGATTGAGAAGAGCGAGACGCAGGAGGTTGTGGCTGTCTTGGCGCACGAGCTGGGTCACTGGAGCCTTGGCCACACGACCCGGTTGTTTGGCATCTCCCAGGCGCACTTCTTTTATATTTTCGCCCTGTTTTCCGTCTTCATTAACAACCAGAGCCTGTATGCCGACTTTGGCTTTATTAATGAGCGGCCGATCATCATTGGATTCCTGCTGTTTTCCGACGCCCTGGCGCCCATGGACATGGTGATCAAGCTGTTGATGAACATCCTCAGCCGCCGCTACGAGTTCCAGGCAGACGCTTTTGCAAACGGTCTGGGTTACCAGGCCGAGCTGGCACGGTCATTGATCAAGCTGCAAATCCAGAACCTGAGCACAATGGACGCGGACTGGATGTTTGCCAACTACCACTTCTCGCACCCGATCCTCGCAGAACGGCTCAAGGCACTGAAATGGCAGCCGACAGAGAAGGTCGAAGTCAAGGAGAAGGCCGAGGCGAGCAAGGAAGATGAGCCGGCGACGGCGACGGCAACAGGGCGCGACGAACTGTAGAACAGCTTTGTCTGGGAGAATATAAAAGAAAAGCGGAGGAAGAAGGGAGGAGACAAATGGTTCAAGACAATCAAGCTCAAGGAAATGGAACTGCGGCTGATGAAGAGAGAGCTAGAGGACATAAAAAGAGCCTCGAGAGAAGACTATGAAGACAAGGAGAACGGGAACGGGAACGGGGACAGGGACGGGAGGCGAAAGAGGAAGCGCAATACCATCAAGAAAAGGGTCCTGGATAGGCCGAAGCGGCACCTTGGGGCCGACTTGTTTGTAAACTGACGACTGCAAGAGTTGCAAGAGTTGTATTTCCAGGACCGTGTATAATACACATAGAGCAGTAGAAGCTTAAATTCTAATTACCGCCTGCTATAATATTCACTAATGACCGCTATAAGACGAGCGTCCGGCCTGAAAAAGTTAGCATGGTTTGTCAGCCAATCAGACGAGTCCAATCGAAAGCTTCCAAATCTGTGAGGGGAGAAATCGCCAAAAACTCTGGATCTCGACATTTCGGCAATCGAGCGACCGCGAACACCCAAGCCGCCACACACGACAGCCGTGCGCTCACCATACAGCAATGTCTGCCGTCATGAGCGCTTCTCTTGCGCGGCCAGTCGCCAGCGGGGCCTGGACAATGGCCACGCGCACTACCGCCGCATTGAGCAAATCTTCTTCCGTCACAGCCAGCATTCTCAGCCGGAGGTTGCCAGGGACGGGCGCAGCCCAGAGCTCTGTGTCCGGTCAGAGGTATGTTCTCGAATTCTTTCTTTGATTGTCTTGCCCTCTGCTAACTTGAACCTCTAGATTCCTGTCCATGCTGCCGCAGCTGCGGCCGACAACCACTCCCGGCCGTGCCGTGTTCCGGCCGGCGCCAACACCCTCTGTCACCGCCACTGTCTCTTCCTCCCTGGACCTTGTGGCTGTGGACTCCATCTCCCGCCATCCGGCTCTCGCCGGCCTGGCCAACCAGATGCGCTGTGGACCCCGGGCCACCATGGAACGGACCAGCCGGCTGATCCAGAAGCGGCGGTGCGGCTTTCTCAGCCGTGTGCGCAGCAAGAGCGGACGCAAGACGCTCGCCCGACGACGGGCCAAGGGACGCAAGCGGTTGACGTACTGAGGTACTGAGGTACTGAGGCTGTCTGCGCCTGTACTCTGTACACGAGAGAAGTTTGGCTGTATGACTAAGCATTACATTTGATATATATACAACTGTCGAAAATTACGATATACGAGTATCTTACAGACCCAGCCATTTCTCTCTTTCTTTTTTCCCTGCTTACGGTCCGCTCAGCCCGCTCTCACATTCCAGCGTGTCCGTATAGCAGGCCGTGTAGAGCTTGTCGCTGGCCTCACCCAGCCAGATGGTGTAGCGCACGGGGGCGCTGCCGCTGTTGGGCAGGCCGGCCAGGACCCAGTTCTGCTGCACGACGTCCCAGACGCTCAGGTCCTTGCGGGTCAGCTGCACAGTCACAGTGGCCGACTCGCCCGGAGCCAGGGTTGCCGTCTTGGCAAAGTCGCGCAGTTGCACGACGGGCGTGTCGTAGGCGCTGTCTGCTGGGAACTGGATGTAGGCCTGGACGACAGCACGGCCGGACGCCGAAGCGTTCTGGTCGTTGGTGACCTGTACAGAGAGTGAAAAGGCCGTGTCGAACAGTGCCGGGTTGCCGCCCTGGGCACCACCGGCGGCTGGGCCAGCCGTTTGCTCATTGGAATAGCCCTCTGGGTAAGGGTAGACGGCAGAGGATTCCCCGGCCGCAGCCTCAACGCCAATGGCAGCGGCCGCAGCAGCATCCGAATCGCTCAGCCACGAGTAGAGGTAGCGCCAGATGGTGGAGAAGCCAGACGGGGCGACGGCCTCGGTAGAGACGGGAATGGTGGTGTTGTACGTGGGCGTCGCGCTCTTGGCCGGCCGCTCCGCAGGCAGCAGGGAAGTCAGGGCAGTCTCGACGGCAATGGTAGCAGCCGACAACGACAGGTCGGCATAGCTGAGGCCGTGGCCAAAGGCGTACCGCGGCGTGATGTTGTACTTTTGCAGGTACCGGTAGTCGATATAGAGACCTTCCGAGTATGTGTCCTGGGGCTGGCCGAGGGCGAAGCCAGTCAGGTCGGCAATGCTGGATGGATAGTCGTCCAAGGCCGTCGGGATGGAGTAGGGCAGGTGGCCACTGGGCGAGACGACGCCGTAGAGCACGTCGGCCAGCGAGGCACCGGCTTCCTGGCCGGGCAGATGGGCAAACAGCACGGCCTGTACGGACAGCAAGTCAATCCAAGACTCCAGCACGAGCGGGCCGACGGTGTGAATGACGACGACGACGCGGCTGTAGACGGCAGCCACTTTTTGGACGAGCGTGTCGCCGCTGTGCCAGGCCGCCAACTTGGCCGAGTCCCGGTCGCCATGGTTGCCCTCGACCGTGTACGAGTTCTCGCCGGCGTCAGAGCTGAGAAACACCACGGCCACATCATTGGGGCCTGGGTTGCCAGCAGACGAGGGGAAACTGTCGGTGTCATAGTACGTGATGTTGGCCGTCGTCCGGTTGCGCAATGCCGTGATCGGATCGTCAAACGACGGGTAGTTGGCCGTGCCCGATCCCCAGCCCATGCCCAGCGTGCCCGTGTTGCAGTTGCGGTCTGCGCAGGCATTGGCACCGGCCGGGTTCACGGCTGCGTCGGTGCCAAAGACGGCCAATGGCCGGTCCAGTGCCAGCGGCAACAGACTGCCGTTGTTTTTCAACATCGTGATGGCCTCGGTGGCCACTTGGCGGGCAACGACGGCGTGGTCGTCCTGTACGTCGACAAACTGGTTGACAATGCCCGACGGCGAGAACACGGCGGCTGGGTACAGCAGGCCCTCAGCCTCGTCGGTGTTGGATGAGAAGTTGGGTTCCGGAAAGTCTTCGTCTTGGCCCATCTGATACCAGGCGGCCACGATGCGCGTGGCCATATCGTCGAGGCGGTCCACCGGCACGGATCCATTGAGCGTCGCCCGTGTCAGCTCGTACATCCAGTAGCTTGTGCCGAACAGCGGGATCATGGTGTCGCCGGGCATGGCGAGGTCGAGGCCGGCGAGCGCCGAGGGCACACCGGAGATCTGTGCCAGCCTAATGAGTCAGCGATGAGTAAAAGGTACAAAATCATACAGAGTACATTGTACACCCAGGAAGGAACGACTCACCAGTCAGACATGACAAATCCTTGGAAGCCAAGCTCGTCCTTGAGCAGGCCGTTGATGAGATAGCTGTTCTGCGAGCAGGCAGAGCCGTTGACCTGACTGTCAGCAGTGAAAATGAATTGAGACAAACACGACTTACAGCATTGTACGCTGCCATCGCAGCACCGACACCGGCCCGGACGGCCTCGGCAAACGGCCACAGATACAGCTCGTGCAGTGTGCGGTCGTCTGATTAGTCAGCAATTGAAGGTCCGTCGACAAGAGAGGTCATGATACTCACCGATGTTGGCACTGTAGCCCGGCATGATGACGTTGTACATGCGGTACATCTCTTGCTCGTTACCAATGAGATGTTTAGCCGTGGCAATGACGCCCTGTGACTGCACACCCTGGACGGTCAGGGCACCAGCGATGGCTTGCAGGACAGGATCGGCGCCAAAGGACTCCCAGCTGCGGCCGCCGAGGGGCTTGCGACCCAGAGGACCAATGGTGGGACCCAGATACACGCCGGCGCCCTTGCCACGGAACTCTTGGCCGATGGCCACAGCACGGGCGAGCATGAGGTCCTTATCCCAGGTGGCAGCGGTGGTGATGCCGGCCGGGAAAGCAGTGGCATGGTCGGTGGAGCGCACGCCGAGGGCGCTGTCCTGCAGACAGATCTGGGGGAAGCCGAGACGGAGAGCACTGCCGGTGTTGCCGACGCAGGGGCCCATGAAGAAACCGGTGCCGGAAGTGATGTTGGTCTTCTCGGCGAGGGTCATCTGAGACACGAGCGCCTTGGCTTTGGCATAGCTGTCGGCCCAGTCGCTGGTCCAACCGCCATGCGGTGCTGGATAGTACGGGGCAGCCACATAGCCGTCAGGCACGGCGTCACGCTTGGCCGGTATGGCCGCAGCTGGCGTCCAGACGGCAGAAGTGGCGAGGAGGCCGAGACATACAGAAAGCATGTTGAAAAAAAAAGGGGGCAAGCAGACCAATGAGCAGACAGAAAATCAAAGCCTTGAGACCGTCATGACTTTCTACGACGGCAACACATTCTTGGAAAGTGAGACATGACGACATTTATACGAACAGCGGAAGACATGCAAAAGGATTCAGGAGCAGACAACAGCCGCGGCAACTGGAAGAAGGCATTCCCCCCGCTCACGGGACGAAAACACAGCAGGGAAGCGATATTGGGATCGGAACGGCCAGCGTTCGTATACATAGGAGGGCAGCCACAAGCGAAATCACATCGATACTCCGCACATGCGCGAACATGCACGAACATGCACGCACAGACAGGTAGCGGTCAAGTGCAGCGAAGCTCAGCTGCAGGTTAGGGGGCGCAGGCAAGCCACAAATATTCCTACACGGCGATATATTGCAGACAGAAGAGGTTGTATTGGTCGAGGAGCATCGGCACATCTGAATGCGGCATCATCTCCGATATTTTTGGGGTTTTTTTGTAGCAGGATGATCGGATCTGCAGCCCGCGTGGGATGTTGGTGGCTGAGCGGCTTCAAGACGGAGAGAGAGCGCGCAGAAATCAGACGAGAGAAGAGAAAAGGGGGAAATTGGCGAGAAGAAGCAGCCGAGACAGGAGAGCAAGAGACAACAGACAACAGAAGCAAAGATTCAAAAGGTTGCCATGGAGAGCCAAGCAATAGCGCCGGTCTTATTACCAGAAAGGCGAGCTCTAAAGAGTACGTGCGCATTCTTCAGCGGGGAAACTGCCGTATGTCACATGAGGGTCAGATAACGGCAGTTGTGGGAGGAGGAATTTATACAGGAGGCACTGCGGAGTACGAGGACGAAGTATATAATATACGGAATATGGGGTATATTACGGAGTACAACTTGGTTCACATGTGTCATGTATGCTACCTCGGTAGCATACATGCAGCAAACCGGTTCACAAACCCCAACACTGGCACCCCTGACGATGACACCGGAGGCAGTACCACGAATGAAGCATCGATCGGCGGTGAAATAGTACTCGTATGAAAGACAAGTGATGAGGCTCTTATCCACCGGCCTTTTAGCCGGAGTGTCTTAGCATTTGATAAGACTTTTGGGGTTTTTTTTCTTATTCTTTTTTTGTCTCTCATTTTTATTCTTATTTTATTCTCCCTTTTTTTTTCTTTTTTTTCTTCTTTCGGCCCATTCTCTGATCTGATTCCCTCTTATACGCGCCTCCGCATCCTCTTCCCTCTTCCCGCTTCTTCCTCCTTCCTTATCGGCCTGGTCTACCAAACTTTAAATTCTTGTATCGTTTTTTGGCCAACCAGAATAAAAGGTCTGCCAAGGGGCCCTGGCATCACAACCCCTGAACCTCGTTCTCTTCCCAAACAAAAGATCCATGACTGCCGACAGGCTCGGGCCATGTCGTGCTCGTAAGATAGTCTGCTGTACTACGGAGTACGAAGTACTTTTGCGAATATTGATTCTGTTCTTCTCCGAATATCACGCAGTATAAATGACGCGTACGGCCCCAACGACCTTTCTTCGTAGGCTGATAATCCCTGTCAAATCTGGCCACTTAGATCCGTCGCCCCAACCAACAAATCCCAACTGATTTCGATTTCTGTCTTTGGGTCCATCTGATCTGAATCTCTATATCGAGTCTATCGACCGGACTTTCAGCTTTCGAGCTGGAATACTTGTCGAACGGGCGTAGAAAAAAATTAGTCTGACAGTGGCTTGCAATAGCTTGTAAGCCAGTCTGAACTGCCGGCCGACCGGCACTTTTCAAAAAACCGGCGTGGAATGCCAACAATCCGTAGTCGTCTGGCCCCTCAGCCAAGATTCCTCCCGTATGGGCTCCCATTTTTTTTCTTCTTCTCCCTCACCCTATAAGCTAAGAACTTCTCCGCTCTGCAACCACATTCCCCCATCTGAATGTCTCGTATGGTCCGACCATACAGAGATGGCCGTGTGATCTCTGACACGTTGCAACCCTGCTTAGTCTCTGGACGCTCCGATGCCGTCCTGTCTTAGTCCAGCTCTTTGGTTTGTGAACTTACGAAGTCCATTGCTTCTCGGTGTAATGGTGTGGTAGAATATGAACATACTCCGTTCCAGTTGCGCAATATGACCAATAGTCGTGTCTCGGAATCCAAGATAGTGCCACTCCTATTCTCTATAGGGCAACCCATAGTCTTCTCGTACGAACTGCCTTGCAGATCCCCGCTCGCCATGGCCTGCTGATGATTCCTAATGGAAAGAAGCATAAGACACAAGGGGTGGGGGGCGCAGAGAGAGAGGGGGCTCGCTGACCGGTAGGAAGAGATATAAGTAGGCAGTTATGTCTGGTCCATGAAGACGTTTTCCGTATGTACTCCCAGATCCAGAGCTTCATTCCAACAGCCTTTATCTCTTGTTCCTCTCCGTTTTATCTGTCGTCAGCATGAAGTTCTCCGGGTTGGTTGTGCTTGCTGCCTCGGCCGCGGCTTCACCGTTGCGGTTCCGGTCAGCCTCTGGAAAAAGAGACGGTATGCTCTTTTCTTCTTGCATAGGCCCTACGCCCACTAACACCGTTTCAGACATCTCCGTCACCGCCACCGACATCCAGTCCATGTACCTTTATTCCCAATACGCCGGAGCTGCCTACTGCAACAGCGATGTAGCCGTTGGGAGCACCATTGCATGTGCCGGCTCTGTCTGTCCCAACGCTGAGGCCGACGCTGCCAAGATCGTCGCCACGTTGAGCACTGACAGTCTGCTCTCGGAGTTGACCGACATGCAGGGTTTCGTGGCCACCGACGACGTAGCCAACGTGCTGGTTGTCTCGCTTCGGGGTACTATATCCATCGAGAACTGGATGACCAACATTGACTTCATCTTCGAAGACTGCTCAGACCATCTGACAGCCGGCCTTGCCGACAGCATCGGCTCCGGCTGCCAGATGCACGACGGCTTCGGTGCCGCCTGGGACTCGCTGCGCACCACCACGCTGGACGCCGTCAACACGTACAAGGGCAACCGCACTGTCATTGTCACGGGCCACTCGCTGGGCGGTGCCGTGGCCACGCTGGCGGCCGCCGAGCTGCGCTATGCCGGCATCGACTGCGAGCTGTACACGTACGGCAGCCCGCGCATCGGCAACGAGGTCCTCGTCGAGTACCTGTCGTCGCAAGCCGGTGCTCCCAGCGGTGTCAACAACTACCGCCTCACGCACCTAGACGACCCGGTGCCAAAGCTGCCTCCCCGGTCGTTTGGCTACCGCCACACGAGCCCCGAGTTCTGGCTCAATGCCGGCACGACGGTCACGGCCACCAACTCTGTCAGCTATGTGCCCTCGGACATCACCATCTGCACTGGCTACGCCACGGGCGACTGCAATGCCGGCACGCTGGCGCTGCTCGACGTGGCCGCCCACCAGTTGTACTTTACGCACATGGACGGCTGCCAATAGTGGCCAGAAGAAAGGAGGACAAAACGCGGGGAGGAAATTTGTATATAGATATTTCGTAACGTTGTACATAGTTGTTATGCATGTCCATTCACACACAAGGACGTCTCCTATGACGCACGCCCAATCTTTACACACGTCACCTCGAGTGTCTCGGCGTCGACCAGCGCAATCTCACGCGTCTTGGAAAAGGCTGGCACGGCCACCAGACGCACTTCCTGGCCCTCGTGTCCTGTAATAAGGCGTGTGCCGAACTCGGGCTGTGAACCCACAAAGTAGACGTGTGGTGCCGTGTCCATAACGAACGGGTCGTCTTCCTGGAAGGGGTAGCTCCCTGGGTTGTTAGCGACCCCAGAATCAAAATCAAACAAGTGTAAAGGGATCACTCACATAATGTATCTGGTGCCGTCGGCGCACAGCACCGCCACCGACACGTTGCCTCCATCATGCCGAGCCGATCGTTGCTCAGCACGTACTTTTGCATGTCATCAATCGTCTGTCCGCTGGTCCCCAAGAACCGCCAGCCGTCTACCTCACCCTCCCATGGATTTGTCACCGCATCCAACCAGCCCGGCTCGGCCTCGTTGCCTGCATCGCCCGGTGGCGCCGAGTACACCCGTGCTTGTGGAAACATGGCCGGATGTACGGGTTGTTGGGGAATGCTCGCGTTGGATAGGTCGTGTGGTCCTGGCAGCAGAGTCACAGGCATAGAGGGCAGCAGTTGAGCCAGAAACTCGTCCAGGAGCGTGCTCGGCACCGGGTTGTAGGCGCTGCTGTCATAGCCGTAGACCTTTTTTGCATGGTCTGCTCCAGCTATTGCGGCTGCGGGCGCATCAGCCAAGGCAGCCGTCGCCTCGGGGTCGTCGGCCGCGACGATGGAGTTGCCGGCAATGATGAGTCGGCTAATGTGTGCGGTTTGGCGCTGGGATGTCGGGTCCAGCGCCTCGCCCAGGAGGTACTCGAGCAGCAGAGCCGACTCGACAGCCGATGCCCCATGCGGGCCGGAAAAGTGCAGTCCCGACACGATGGCAATCTTCTTGCCGGTGCTCTGTCGTGTCTGAAAGATGCTGGTGTGGCCGGCGTCGTCGTCGTCATCCATATCGAGGTCTTCGTCTTTCTCGAGCTTGGCTCGCTTGGCTGGTGGCTGTTGTTGCTGTTGTTCGTGGCCGTTGCTGCTGTGCCCACCCGAGAGTTGCCACCGCTCGGGCTGTGGCGGCAGGTCGGGGAACACAATGTCCAGGACCTCGAGCTCGCCGCTCTCGTTTTCTGTACCCATGACGGCAATGATACAGCCTGTCACCAGTAACATGTTACGCAGCGGCTTGCCGACGAGGCGGATCCGGCCCGACTCGTCTTCCAGCATTACGGCGACATTTCCACGGCCCTCGGCCATCTCGTCGTCCTCGTCTTCGGGAATATATTTGGTGACTGCCGGTGGTTTGGACAATAGTCGCTAGGCTGTCAGCAGGCAGAGGAGAAGAAGAAAGAGCAATACTCACATCTTTGGACACGTCTTCGAGAATACTAGGCTTGAAGGGCATGTCCATGTACACTGTTCCCGAAACCCAGCAGAATTCGCCCTGGCGAACGTTGAGCACCCGGTCGACATGGTTCGGTGGTTCGCCGCCGACAATGACGTCTCCAAAGGCCTCGACTGCCACCTTTTCGACGGCGGGCTTGATCTTGGCCAGGCGTAGAAAGTACATGTCGCCAAACTGCTGCTTGTACTGCCGGTCGGACGCAAGACGGTACTGGTGCAGTGGATGATAGGCCGACTGGTCTCGATCAGGCAGAACATCGCCATCGTTGCTAAAGAGATGTCAGTAGTGAAAAGGAGTGAGTAAGGACAGTCTCCGTACATACAGTGGCTTCGCCAGCAGCCGGTTGGCCTCTTCTAAAGTCACCATGTTGCCGTCAAGACCCAGCAGAGTCGAGGAGGAGGAGAGTCGGGAAGAGCAAAAGAGCAAAACGCGCCAAAGAAGCCACGCGCCAGCGCGTTTAATGGTTCTGTTCGCTGGTCTGTGATTGGTTAGTTTTCAGCGGGGCAAGGCTGGCATTCTCTGCAAGGCTGAAGGTACTGATTAGATAACGATTTTTTTTTTTTTTGGAAACCAAAAGGCTCCTCAAAACTGTCTGCGACCAACACTACAACGTCTTCTCCCTACACGCAATGGCTGCTCCCTCGCTAGACCAGGCGCCGGAGACGGCTCAGGTCAAGGTGGTCTTCACCACGACCGACGAGGACATTCAATTACCCGAATCCAAGCGACAGCTCATTGTTCCAGCCGGTAAGTTTCTCTTTTTTCTCTCGTCTTTTCGTCTTTTCGTCTTTTTTTACTTGTTGCTGACCCTCCAGATATCCGCCGGTATGGCCTCTCGCGCATTCTCAACTCCGAGTCCATGCTCGATACCGAGCAGTCTATCCCCTTTGACTTTCTCGCCAATGGCGTCTTTCTGCGCTCCACCCTCGTCGACCACCTGCGCGACCACGGCTTGTCGGCCGAGACGACACTCACCCTGCAGTACGTGCGCAGTCTGATCCCGCCCGTGTTCGAGGCCAGCTTCCAGCACGACGACTGGGTCAGTGCCGTTGACGTGTCGTCGTCTGCTGGCGGCGCTGTGGGCGGCCGTCTGCTGTCGGCTTCGTACGATGGTCTACTGCGTCTCTGGAATGCCTCGGGCCAGGTGACGGCGACGTCGCCCGATGCCAGCAACGGCGGCCATACGGCGGGTATCAAGGCGGCCCGTTTTGTCTCGCCGACGCAGATTGTCTCGGCGGGCATCGACCGGACCGTGCGGATATGGAAGGCAGCATTAGCTGAATCGTCCGACGCCATGGACATGGACAACGACGAGCAGCCGCCGCCGCAGCTGCTCAAGCCCGTGCTCGAGCTGTACGGCCACAAGGGCAGTGTTGATGCCGTGGCCGTCGATGCAGCGGCACGGCGTGTGTTGACGGCTTCGGCTGACGGCTCTGTCGGCATCTGGACGACGTCCAAGGCGTCGGCCCCGGCAGCTCCGGAGGCACTGCTGCCCTCGAGCACGGGCGCAGCGGCTAAGCGCCGCAAGGTCCAGACAGCTGATGTGCTGCGGCGCGGTGCCGTGGCACTCGTGGCCGCACACAAGGGCCAGCCGGCAACGGCTGTGGCCGTGGACCGACGCGACCGGACAGTAGCCTACTCGGCGGGACTCGACAGCACGATTGCGACGCTGGACTTGACGACGGCACAGGTAGTCAGCAGCGTGGCGACGTCTCATGCGCTGCTGTCGCTCTGCACGACGGGCTACAACGGACTACTGGCGGCGGGCAACTCGGCACGCAACATTGTGCTCGTGGACCCGCGCGTGTCGGTGGCCTCGACGGCCGTCATGACGCTGCGCGGCCACGTCAACAAGGTGGTGGCTCTGGCGGCGGCGCCGGACCGTGACTACTCGCTCGTGTCGGCCTCGCACGACGGCACGTGTCGTCTCTGGGACCTGCGCAGTGCCAGCAAGGGGCCTGCGGTTTCAGAGGACGCCGCGGCTGCTGTCACAGCAGGCCCGACACCCGTCAGCGAGGCCGTCTTTGTCATTGACCGCGAGGGCCGGGAGGGCAAGTCGCGGCCGCTGGCTGGCGAGGGCGTCAAGGTCTTTGACGTTGTCTGGGACCGCACCTGGGGCATTGTCAGTGGTGGTGAAGACAAGCGGGTGCAGATCAACCGGGCCCGAACAGAATGAGAGAAGAGAAGAGTGGAAGAAGAGTGTATCATGTTCAGTGTTCCTGTCTATTCCATTATATAGTAAAAGTGCAATTTCAACGCCATATGGGTATATGTATCATCATGCCATCCAATCTAATCCGATGCCGTTGCTGTGCTGCTCTGGTCCTCACAGACGCCGCAGGCCCGCATCAACCGGCCATACCGCATCAGGGCCACCTGGACGGGCAGCTGGTCTAACAGTTCTGAGCGTAGCCGCGTCTTGTTGTACGGCAGTCCCTCAACTTTGACCGCCTCCAGAATGTAGCCGACCACTGTAGTTGTCTGCAGCGGCGGCTCACGCAACAGACCGGCCACGGCCACCGGGTCCAGCTCGTCGTGGCTGTGCCACAGTCGATAGGCTCGCAAGGATGATGGCGGTGCTCGAGTCTTCTTGCGCAGGTCGGTCGTTTCCTGGCGATACTGCACCTGCCACGCATCTGCAGCCACGACGCGGTGGTCTTTCTGGGCAGCTGGAGCGGCTTTTTTCCTTGTCTTTTTCGAAGGCGTCTGCATTCCCGGCTCGAAATCGCCATCGGTATCGTCTTCTGCCTCCACCTGCAGCCGTGCGATCTCGGCCGACAGTCCCGTCAAGCTAGAAAGTCCCTGGTCATCTGAGGACTCTTCTTCAGCCGATTCCTCGGTTGCTGGCAAGACGGTCGCGCCGCTGGCCAGCTGGATGGGCAGTTCCAACTCGGCACAGGCTGGCCGCGGTGGCGTTGGCCGCAGGCTCTCGCGCTTCTTTTCTAGGGCAGAGAAGAGCTGGACGGACGCGTATACATCCGATGCAGCATCTACTAGGTTAGTGCATGGCGTAAAGATATCCTTTGTGCTGTCTACTCACACAAAGTCTGCTCAGGTTCCAGCCGCTTGGACCAGTCGCCCGACCGCACGTTCTGTCCTTTGAAAAGGGGCAGACCCAAATGCTCCTGGACCTGGGCGGCCAGTGCCACCAGCTTCTTGTTGATCAGGTGCGTCTCGCCCGTCTGGCTGTACTTGACCAGCCGGTGCAGCTGACTGAGCTCAAAGATGCTGCGCGTGTGAACGTGTAGGTGGTTGCGCAGCCGCGTGGAATCGCCACGGATCCATACGCCCGCCTTGATCGTCTGCACATCTTCGAGGATGCGGCGCAGCGTCGGCGCCACCAACTCGTCGCCCGTCCCGTCGCTCTCCGGATAGAGGGCCAAATGGAAGATGCCAATATGGCTGGGGCTGGCCAGCTGCACAACGCACACATTACGGCGCGCCCCCTGCCAGCGTGTGGCGTCCGCCATCCACTCGAGGTCGAGACCCAGCAGCGGCTGGCCCACAAAGTACTGCTGGCATACCCGTTCGGTCGTCCGTCGGCTGCGGCAATAGTGCACCTTCACCGCTGCACCGCTGTTCGTATCATGGTACATGGAGCATGACCAGAACGATCCCGGGCTGCCTGGTGGCTCCGCCCGTGCCTTGTCAAATGTCTCCTGCGACATCTTGTAGTCCAACGTTGTCTCGGGAGGGAAGACGGAGGCCGCCGTCGACTCTTTCGCGTCTTCTAGAAGAACCGTCATATCGACTGTTTTCTCCACTCCTACGGGCTCGGTATGTAGCAGGCGGTCTGTGGAGCCAAAAACAATGCCGGCTTCAGGAGTCCATGTCTGCCACTTCATGGGCACTGCCGCCGTAGCCTGACCGCCAGGCCGAGATCCTCTGATGGATGTCAAAGGCTGCAGGATGTGTCGGGAGGCCATTCTGCCACAGAAGCGGCCAGAGAGCATAGGACCGGGTCTCGCACGCAGTACCGCACCGTGATTTCCCATGTGGAAGAATTTCGGAGGAAGATGTTGGTGTACTAGAACCACATCGCAGCCTACAGTAGCTGTGTTGTGTCTTGATGCGCGTGCAAGGAGCTGCGCAGTCACGGGTGGAGAATTTAGGCTCTCATCCTATTTTCTGATTGGCTACCTCGCTCTCGCTCTTCAGGGGTTTACATACTTATATTGAGTACGGAGTATGAGGTGCAAAAGTATAAGATACGGACATTTCGTATATCCTCCGTTCCTGCGTACTCATCTCGCCTCTTATGCGTTTGCATCTTTGAGTATGGTGTCGAGAGCGGTGAGAAGTGGTCAACAGAGTATATACACGCGTAATCAGTGGCCTGCAAGAAACGGATACGAAGCCATGGCTCCCGTACGATTTTTGTATTAGTCATCCACACGTGACCGCATACACGGCAAGAAGAAAATTGCTTGGCATGACTAGCCAAGGACGATCGTATTCACGATGTCGAATAAACGACTCCTGGCCCATCCTTGGCTCGTGATTACACCGCAGAAGAACCGGATGAAACATGTCGTAGCGTTGCCACCTGCGGTGCCTGTTGCCCCCATCTGGCCGTTTCCCGGCAATGCTTGGCCGCATTTTCCCTTGCCAAAAGGAAAAAAAGGATAGATCCCAGCGAGAAACAGCATTGAAAACCTGCAGGTTTTGCGGGTATTGCGTTGCCGATTGGTGATGTCTCTTCTCACGTGATGCCTGTTGAAAGGTTGCGAGAGTGCAGACAGAATATTTTACTCATAAAGCGTAAAAATACACCGTACTGAGAGTACTGTGGGGGAGTATCGTGCGGGAAGGAACGCCTGTCTTGGCTATTTTGTCACCCCGGCATCGAAGCCAAAATACGCGTACGTACTCCGTATATTTTAACTAATGTCATCATGGGCCGCAATGTGCCGTCCGTTCCGAGATCTCTCCACGCATAGTCTGGGGTGCATGACCCTTCGTCCCAATACAGGCCCCGGCATGGCTAATTTCGTGACCCGAATGTGGAATAAATGGATCTTGCGTTTCTCCAGCGGTGAGAAGGGCAAAGTCCGCGGCAACAAAGAAAACTCCGATTTCACCAAGATTTACTAGCAGTACGAGAGTATATAGCAGTCGTGTCCCCGGCTGCCAAGTATGTAATAATGACTGAGTTTCTTCACAACCTCTTCGATCAGTTCCACTACCTCGGTTTGGCACAGCTCTCCTGGGGTTCATCTGCCATTATGTCAACTGGTCTCGAAACCATCTGCACGCCGTCCTACGTGGCAGGACTGGTGTCTGCTTTCACTTCCCTGCCCACCGTCGAGTACTTTACCGACAATGTTACGGCTGCCATTGTGACCAACTACACAGGCGCAAGCTATGGCACAATGCTAGCTGTGTCTGACCAGACCTTTTGCAATGTCACCTTATCCCTCAAGCACACCAACCTTGATGATCTGGTAAGCCCAACTTAGCTTAGCTTGAGCTGTGTGTGTCTTGGCAAAGGTTCACTGACTGATGGTCCATAGATCCTGCATCAGTTCTGGCTGCCCGAGCCGTCGGCGTTCGAGAACCGGTACCTGACAAACGGAGGCTCTGGCTGGTCGGTGAGCAGCTCATGGAGTCTTTCTTCTGGCCTGCCATACGGTGCCGTCTCCGGTACCACGGATGGTGGCTTCGGCGGCTTCGGCTCGACACTGACCGCGGACTTGTTGCAAGCCGGCGGCAACGGGACGATGGCGTGGTCCCGGTTCGAGAGCTTCTCGTACCAAGCCGTCCACGAGATGACCGTGACCGGCAAGGAGCTGACCAAGGCGTTTTATGGTATCACGGACGACGAGCTGCATGCCTACTACCTTGGCTGTTCCGAGGGTGGCCGTGAAGGGCACATGTTCACGCAGCGCTTCCCCGATGACTTTCATGGTGTCGTGGCTGGTGCCCCTGCCATGTATTGGCCGGTCATGCAGCTTGCCCAGGGCTGGCCCAACATCGCCATGGCTCAGCTGAACCACTGGCCGAGCCCGTGTGCCTTTGACGCCATTATGGAGGACTATATTACGGCCTGCGACCCGCTCGATGGTCTTACCGATGGCATCATTTCACGCAGTGAACTCTGCACCTACAACGCCACATCGAGTGTCGGTAAAACGTGGTCCAATTGCACGAGTGGTGGCGATGGCGCACCCACGAGTGGCACGATCTCGGAACTGGACGCCGCCGTGGTCAATCTGATCTACCGCGGACCCCTGGACAGCAACGGCAACCAGATCTTCTTCGCCTACCAGCCCGGTACGTCGCTGACTGTCGAGGCGGCCGTCGAATGGGACAACGCAACGCAGTCTTTTGGCGCCGGAGTGAGCTCGTACTTCGACCCATACTACCAGAACATGGTGCTGCGGACGACGGTGACGCCGACGGTGTCGTACAGCAACATCACCGTGGAAGACATCTACCAGTTGATGATCCAGGGTCTGCAGGAGTATGGTGCCTGGGCTGAGACAACCTGGCCGGATCTCACCAACTTCCAAGCCGCTGGTGGCAAATTTATCCACTATCACGGCGAGCAGGACACCAACCTGTTCCCCCAAGCGTCGGCCCATTTCTACGAAAAGGTCCATAATGCCATGTTCCCTGGAAACGACAGCTACGAAGAGCTTCAGTCCTTTTATCGCTTCTTCCGTGTGCCGGGTGCCGGCCACTGCGTTCTCAATACGGCTCAGCCTGATGGCCCGTATCCGCAGTACGTGCTTCAACAAATGATTGACTGGGTTGAGTCGGGTGTGGCGCCGGCGTATCTGAACGGAACCCGCCAAGATGGCCTGAACACGCAGACCGAGATCTGCATGTGGCCCTCGGCCCCTCTTTGGAAGGACAATGGCACGACTTTTGTCTGTGAGGACGTTGATCCATCGACTTTTATCAAACCGTTGAACGCCTGGAAGGACGAATCCCTGCTTTAGAACCGAAAGCGAACGAGGAACTAATGCGCGCTGAGGATGGATTATGAAACACGATTTGAACCAATGCATTGACTGGTCTGGACCCCGTGAATTTAGCAGCCAAGCCTGCCTTGTTCCTTCTTTTTTATACTATGCAATGGTGTCCTTAACTTTATCTCTTTGCCTATTCGTCGCCCATTACAACAAAAACTGAACTTAATACTAAAAGACTTTTTTCTACTCCCGTACACCGCAATCGTTAGGGCTATCTATGGTACACGTACCCACTAAAGGGCGCCTATGGAGGTATGGAGGTCCACAAATACGGAGTATTCCAGAGAAAGCCCCTGGGGCATGTGAATTGTTGGGGGGAGACCCCCATTGGACGCCAACCTCCATCCAGTTAAAGTGCTTGCGGAGCAAGTACAAGGAAAATTGTGCCAGGAGGAAAAGATCTGTGCGGTGAGGATTTCTTATAAAAGGAGGGAGCAATCTTTTTTTCCTTTTCTTTATCCCAATTGAGATCGCATAACCTCTGTGCAGTGTCAGATCTCCTCCAATTCCCCCCCTCTCCTCCCAATGGCAACACAGCGGATCAACCAGTCCGGTGGCTCAGCCACGGTCACGGCCACGGCCACGGCCACAACGACGGCCACGGACACCGTCGCCGCGACCAAAATTGATGCCCCCGTCTTCGTGGATGGCTTCCCAGACATTCAGACCATCCGCAATGTCATCCCGGCTCACTGCTTCGAGTCTTCGGCTCTGCAGTCCATGACTTATGTCGTGCGTGATACCATCCTCATTGTGGCCCTGGGTTGGGCTGCTCTGACCTACATCCCGGGTATTGCCCATCCCCTCTGGCGGACGGCCGCTTGGATCGCCTATGGCTACACGCAGGGGCTCTTGTGCACGGGCATCTGGATCCTGGCTCACGAGGCTGGCCACGGCGCCTTCTCGCCGCACCGCCGTTTCAACGACTTTGTCGGCTGGGTGCTGCACTCGAGTCTCATGGTGCCCTACTTCTCCTGGAAATTCTCGCACCACCGTCACCACCGCTTCACTGGTCACATGCAAAAGGACATGGCTTTTGTGCCCAAGACCACCGCCGTCAAGTACGTCCCCAGCGTCGGCAACTTCTACCTCGACCCCGACCTGATCGCCGACACGCCCATTGTCCAGCTGGCCCAGCTGCTCGTCCACCAACTCACCGGCTGGCAGATGTACCTGTTTTTCAACGTCACCGCTGGCGTCGACAGCATGCAGCGCAAGGAGACCTCGTGGCTGCGCATGAGCCATTTTGAGCCCACCAGCGCCGTTTTCCGGCCCAACGAGGCCGTCTTCATTGCGCTGTCGGACCTGGGCTTGGCTCTGACCTTTTCTGCCCTGTACTATGCATCCACCTACATCGGCTGGTCGACTGTGTGCCTGCTCTACGTCGTCCCCTACATGTGGGTGCACCACTGGCTCGGTATGTTTTTTTGCCCTTTTTCCATTTTCCCCCTCCGCTTGTCCTAACCGGCCAGTTGCCATTACCTATCTGCACCACACACACCCGGATGTCCCCCACTACGACAAGGAGGGTTGGACCTTTGTCAAGGGTGCACTGGCCACTGTGGACCGTGACTTTGGTTTTGTTGGCCGTCACCTGTTCCACGGCATTATCGACACTCACGTTGTGCACCACCTGTTTCCGTGAGTTCTACTCTGCGCGTGCTGTATTTCGTACACGTTGCCTAACTCTTCTAGTCGCATTCCCTTCTACAAGGCCGAGGAAGCCACTGAGGCCATCAAGCCACTCCTGGGCAACCTCTACCACCAGGAGAAGAGATCGTTTGTTGGCCAGCTGTGGGCGACCTTCACCAAGTGCCGATATGTGGAAAGCGACCCCAGCGAGCCAGGTGCCATGCGCTGGTCGCACTAAGGCGTTGGGCATGTGTCATGGAGACATACTGAGCGTTAGATAGAGAGAAAAGTCTATTGTGTTCTGTCTCGGCTGATTCACTGCAAGACTCGTACGAGTAAGATGGAGTCCTCCGGATCACGGAGTAATACCCAACTAGGAATTTTACACTTGGGCAGGAACAGATCCCGTGACTAGACCCGCGTAAGCGAGATATGGATAAATAGCCGTGACAACTGATATACCCAACGCGTGTGATTGGCCAGAGATCAATTCCAGGTACGAGATAGGATATTTTACTTGGCAAGGTTTTATATTATGTCAGCAACCTTACCTCAGCAAGTCTTACCTCATCATAATTCATTATCACTATCGCCAAAAAAAAAAAAGTCCAGAAACCAGGAACCAGGAACCACACACACTCCAGCATGCTGCCATTCTTGGAGCCGCCCACATCCTCGCTCCTGCGCAAGCGCAAGCGCTCATCGCCGGTCGCAGACAGCCCCGTGGCCCGTCTGCCACGCGAGGCTATTAACCCGCACAGCCACCGCCCGTCACTCTGGAAGCAGCTGACCGTCGCCGGCCTGACATACGACGACCGTCTGCCCCAAGACTATGTGGACGACTTCCCACACAGGCCGCTCCCGGAAAGCGACGCATCCGAGGCGTCTGAGGAGTCCGAGTCCGAAGACGATGCCCTAGACAGCGCCGACGAAGCGCCCGTTGGCGCCAACCGCGAAGACACATTGCTGGGCTATTCAGACGATGAAGACGACAAGGAAGAGAACGACAGCGACGGCAGCGACAGTCCCCATACGCATCGCCAGAAACGAACCCGGGCAGCCCGTCAGCGGGCAGCCAAGCGCCGCACCGCCACACTCCAGACCCTGCAGGCCTACGACCGCCAAGCGGGCGTGCTGATCGCCGCCGTGCAGCGTGGCCTGCAGGAGGCCGACCACGGCATGGCGGCCGTGGGCAGCGAGGCCGGCCGTATTGGTCTGGCACGCGCCCGGCGAGCTTTCGGCCTGCTGCTGCGCACCAAGGTGGCCGGCCGGCGCGTGGACCTGCGGCGCCACTACCTGTGGGCGCTGGGGGCAGAGGTCCTCATGCGGGCGGGAGAGGACGAGCGCGAGCACGGACCCGACGAAGATGAGGACACGGCTGCAGCAGGCGGACAGCCGCAGCGACGACGTTGGGGCACGGCGGGCAACCTCGGCCACGTGCGCATTTACTACGAAGACCTCATCCAGCAGTATCCGTACAACCGACACCGGCCGCGGGCGACGAGCGCGCTGACGTTTTGGCCGGCCCTCGTGAGTACAGAGGTGTACAGCATCTACACGGAGGAGCGGCTTGCGTCGCAGCGGCTGGACGAGGAGGAAGGCGGCGACGAAGACGATATGGACTATGACGAGATGGGCGACCAGACAGTGGACAGCAGCATGGATGTGGATAGCGGGAGGAAAGGTGGGGAAAGCGAAGAGGAAGAGGAGACGGACGAGGAGGGTGGCCGGCCGGCGGCGGGCGACAGGCTCCAGACGGCCGCCGAAATGGCGGCGGCCCGACAGAAGCGCCTGCGGTTCCAGCGCCGCCGCGCCAACCCTTTGCGTGCGAAACGCGAAAGGTTGAGGGCCCAGACACTCGAGCAGGTGCAGGACCTTGCGCGGCGCATGGACATCACCATGGAGAGCATGCCGTTCTCGTCGAGTCCCGAGATGCTGCGGCTACGCGGCATGGTGGCACTGTATGCGGGCGACCTGGCAATGGCCACAGAGCCGCGGACGCGCCGCGAAGCTGTCGAGGGCCGTCGACTGCGGGCCCAGGAACGCGAGCGGGCGCGCACACAGTTTGCACGGCTCGTGGCCGAGACCAACAGTGCCGGCGGCGCCAACACGACAGGCAACAAGAGCGGACGCGGCGGCGCCACGGATGTGGTGGTGGATGCTTTTGTGGTCGAGATGGCCAAGACGGCAGAGGAGAAGAGGCAACAACAGCAACAGCGGCAGCAACAAAAGAAGAAGACGAGACAGACACCCAAGCGGGCAGGCCGGATGAACCAGACAAGTTACGAGACCGAATATAGTGACAGCACGGATGCCATCAAAACTGAAAGAGATAGTGATGTCGACGATGACTACAACTTTGGCGATGACGACAACAACGACGATGATGATGACAACAGGCATAGCATGGGTCGGCCAGTGTTCACAAGCAATGGTACTCGCCTACGCGGATAGATATTGATAGATTCATTATATGCATTCTATTTCTTCCTCCCTTCTAACCCTTGACCCTTCTCTTACTCCTCCCCATGAGCCCATCGTTGCAGAATCAGCACCCGACTGTTGCTGCCCACCACCACACACCAGTCGCCCTCCGGACTCCAGGCCACCTGCCGACCCATAGTCGACAGCCCCTTGACCGTGCCCTCTGTCTTGTGTGCCTTGAGCTGTGCGTGTGGGTCGCCCGTATCATATTTATGCTGCCAGTCCTCTAGCGTCTCCGCATTGTAGTGTTCGCCGATCTTGACCGTCGTTCCCGGCGGTGCCTGTGGTAATGGGTCCGGCGTGCCAACACCCACACTCGCCCGTGCCGGTACAGAAAACACAGAGTCCTTATCACTGGCCTCAACGCGGTCAACTTCACGCACGACGCTGCTGCTGGTCTCACGCAACCGTCCAGCGCTGTCGCCACGTCGCACGCCCGATGCAGCAGCATTATTAGGGCCGTTGTTACCGGCAGGTCGACGTTTCGGAGGAATGAGCCGCAGCCACCGCGGGCGGGGAATGCCGAGCGTGTTGGTGAGGCCGTTCTTGTCTTCATCCTTGCTGTCGCTCTTCTCGTCTTCGCCACTATTGGCTCGCACGGCAGTGATAAACGCATGGTACTCGGAGAAGCAGGCAAAGTCCCAGAAGAAGATCTTGGCATTGGTGTTGCAGAAAGCAAGCGTTGGGTGGTGACCTTCCACGTTGAACAGGCCAAAGCGTGTAAAGAACTGTGAGCCGCAGCCCGGCGTGTGCAGCTGCATCAGACGCGTGTATTGAGGGCACGTATTGGACGAGGCCGCAGCCAGGGTAGCCCAGGGCGTCGGTCCACCATTCAAGCAGGACGGAGCGGACACCGTACCAACAGCCGAAAAGGCTGACCGCGTCAACTTGGACGTATCGTGGTTGGACGGTGCCTTTTCTGGCGATGGCGGGTCGTCTCGAGAGCTGAATCCTTCAATACGCCACAAGACGATGACATCTTCATGGCAGGCTCGTGAGAGAATCAAGTCACCGAAAAAGGCGAGGCTGTGCTGTCAGGAGGTGACTTGTCCAGTAGAAAAGGGAGGAGAATAAATACCAGTCTATCAGCCCCGTGTGGATTTCTGACGTGGAAAAGTGAGGATAGTGGACGACAATAGGCGTCTCCATGTGCTCTTTGGGGAAGTCGGGCAGTGTCCACTTCCGAATGTTAGCAGCCCATTTGTGTGCAAAAGGAAGACAGTAGTGGACTCACGAGATTGATGACCTGGTCATGTCCGGCTGAAAGGACATAGCGTCCCGTATCATGGAATGTCACGCTCAGTAGATTCCACGAATGGCCTTCGCCTGCGAGCAGACACAAACATGGCTGTCGGCGGTGAGCTGGATGGAGGCTCCAGATACGGACAGTGGTGTCGTCCGAAGCCGAGGCAATGATGGAAGGATCAGCTGGCGAAGTGGCCAGGTCGTTGATTTCTCCGCCATGGCCAAAAAAGGACTGGGACGTCTCGTCAGCAGAGGCCAGAGCGGGCGGAAGACCCAACTCACCGTCACGGGCTCGCCGTCCCGGATGTTGTAGACCTTGACCTTGGAGTCTCTACCAGCCACACAGAGCAGAGCTCGCTGGGTCTCGGGGTCCTTGGCCCATGTGCATGAACAATTCAGAGCACCCAGCTGAGAGGAAAGAGTTAGCCAGTAGATTCCATGAAGATGTCTTGGCCGTACAACATACGTCATCATCTCGGATGATCCGAATGATCTCGCAAGGATTGGCATCCTTGTCTTTGGTCTGACAGAGACGACAGACAAATATCTGGGATGTGATTAGACAGATGTCATGAGACGCCACCACAAACAAGACAAACGGGACAAACAGGACAGCAACTCACATGTCGCTTGCTCACAGCCGCAAAAACAGGGCTGCTACCGATGGGGCTGTACGGATAAAATTTGACATCAAAGAAGTCTGGCATCCCGTGTCAGCACAAGTGGCAGGGAATGGGGGGGGGGAGGACGAGTCCCGGGAAAGGCCACTTGCCCGTGTCCAGACCGACATCGTCAAAGTATCGCTTGTCATCCTGTTCTCGGTGAGCACAACTATCTTTTTGATGTGATCTTTCAAGATTTCTGCTCACCTCAAAGGTTAGAGAATACCGCAACCTAGGCAGCTCCCACTCGAGAGGCGTTGCCGACGGTGGCATTCTTTGCGACTGTGGGCTCTCTCTCTCTATGGACTTCTCCAAACGTCAAGGCGCAGTTGTGGTGAGCGGCCTAGCCATTGGCCGGCGTCGTAGGCGGCTCGGACAAGGACGCAGAAAAACGGAGAACGCCGCGATCCTAAGGCAGCAAAAAAAAAAGGGAAAAAAGGAGGTCCTAGCGGAGAAGCGGACACAGCGGAGGGCTTCTGCAGTTTCGGGGCGGCCGTCGAGAATGGGCGTTCGGGAGGAAAGAGTGAAATGTGGGGCACGCGTTTACCGCGTCGTGGGTCAATAGGCAGGTACGTACTCCGTAATAGCGGCGCTGTAAAGCCTCATTTTTTTTTCGTGCAGCCATTGGCTGTTGGCCAAGACAAGAGCAGTGAGAACAGCAAGACAACAAAGGACAACATGACAAGACAACTTGGCCAGACAACGTGACAGCATGACAAGACGGATGAAAGGTCTTGGACGAATAAATGGGCAAAATTACGCAAGAACCCCTGCATTTCGCTTTGGTTTTTTTTTTTTTTTTCTTTCTAATTTTCTTATGTACTCCGTTTTTGCTTTTTTCTTCACTTCAATTTCGCTCGAGGCACAGAACCACTTGATTCTCCACGGAAACCCTCCTGCTCACGGCATTCCCGTGCGAGAACGTCTTACGCGGCACAGAGATGCCTTTTGGCAGGCACACACACACAGCACCTCGCCTTCATGGCGTTCTCTGGTAACGTGTCCACCCAAGTTCATTTGTGTTGGGTGTGGGGTCGGGCGGACGAGGAACGGGGGACGAGGAACGGGGAACGAGGAACGAGGACGAGGGAAGTGTCGGGTGTGGCCCGGGACCATTGGACAGGGATAGCCCGGTCGCAAAAGGCATCTCCTTGCCTGGAAACAGGCTGGTTCGAGTTAGCAGCGGTTACCTTTGGTTTGCACTACTTGCATCACTCAAGCTTGCCAGAGGACTGGAGGACAGGACTGGAGGACAGGACTGGAGACTAGAAAGTGCGGCTGGGGACAGAGAAGCGAGCAGTACTCCGTTCTCCGTACTCCATACTCCATACCCCGTGCTCGTGCTTGTACTCGGACTCGTACGGGCTCCAATTTCCCTCGTCTTCATTTCACAAGCGCCTGGCGGAGCTCATTCTGCGGACGATTCCTTCTTTTGGCGGTGGAGCACAATTTCAGAGAACCAGAACGAGCAAGTGCTCCGTACGAGTATCTACGACGTCGTATGAAAATATTGCGATACTACATACGTACGCTGTTTGATATATACAAGAAGGAGTGGGATACGAACACGAAGGAGCCGCCCCTAGGGTCCCCTGGGAAGAGCAGGAGGAGAAGGGGGGGGGGCCTCGCTCCAAGGCCACTGGGGGCGCCCGCAGAACAAACGGGCTGCGCCGCGGCGTCCTTCGTTCCGCAGTGTCGGAGTCCCTTCGGATAGAGGCTGTGGCACTCCCTCCCTGTCTCCCTTGCCCCCCCTCCTCCTCCTCCTCTAGCCCCAGCCTCTTTCTCGCTTCCGATCGAGTCCTGTTGTACGGGCGAATACACTCGTACATGTACTCGTATGCTTCGCGTGTCGCTTGTCAGAGTGCTCGTACGGAGTATCTTGCAGAGAACCGAGTGTTCACACGAGTATTCACACGAGTACAGAGTATTATACGAGTACAAACACTCGTACTGTATCCGTCCATGGAGCTCGTAAGATTCGTCATCCTCCGTACGGTGTACTCTGCCATAACGGAGCTGAGGGTGATCCCTGCCCACGACATGATTCACAGTCACAGGATCACAGGCAGTACGCTGTGCTGCTCACACAATCGATCCATCGCCATCGGACTTGCAGAGTCACACTGCTATGGCGCTCGCACCCGTCAGAGCACCTGTGTTGCTCGTATCTGTTGGTCTTTTGTCTTTTGTCTTTTGTCCTTGTCTTTTTGTTTCCATTCTCGTGCTTGAGCCCGAGAATACAAAAGGACAAAAGACGCCAAAATACACATGGCAGTGGAACCCGCGGGTGCAGCATGGTGCAATTGCGACGCAAATACGACATGCGCAGAATTAGCGGCTCTGATCGCTGGACGCCGGCGGCACAGACAAAAATGATCCGCGCCAACCGGCCATCCTATATCCCTGACCCGCTAGGCAGACCTTTGCAGACCTAACAGACTTCCGTTGCGGATGGGCATTGGCCATTTGTGCAATTCTCTCGTACGAGAGAACACGCGAGACGAGACATGGATGCCATTTGTGCTGCGCCTGGTTGTGCCAAGCTAGACTGTTGGAGAAGACTTGGAGACTTGGAGACGGAGACGGAGAGAAGACAGCTTTAGTCCTCGGTTCGCGTGCCGTCTATCCATGGTGCTCGGCGAGGCCGAAGATGACGTAGCGGCCTGAGGCACGCTTTGCACTCACTTGTAACCCGTATTACCGTATTAGTGTCGAGTTCAGGTAGACCTGCGAGCATCGCACTTTCCTCGACACCAACTGACCGTTCCTGTTCATTTCACGCTCTGTCCATATCTTGCCCGTATCTTGCCGTATCTCACTCGTATCTTCACCGTACCGCACGGAGTGCATACTGTATTATTACGCACTCTGTGATGCGGCTGGAATTACGACAGCGATCAACCCCCTATTCGCAATGTTACAGAAGATCGTTTCCCCCTCCCAATCTCTGCCGCCGTAGCCCAGAAGCCTGTATGCCTGCCTGCCGCCCGCCTGCTGGTTCTCGGCCCGGCCTGCCGTCCTTCTCCTGTCCCATGCTCTGAGACAGCCAGCCGCTGAGACAGGTCACCTCTCATTTTCTGGATCGCCCGCCAATCCGCACAGCATGTTATGATACGAGCGGCTCCATATCCGTCCTCCATATACACAAGCCATACCGCTGCACGGGCACTGCAAATTGCTCGACACAGTTAGCCTCCCCCTCCCTCCCCCCCTCTGATCCTCCCCCTCTCCTTCCCGCCAGGTCCCCTTCCCTTCTCCGACTCTCCACTACGTCCCGCTAAATGAGCCGCTAAGCAAAAAACCCTGCACAGCTTGATGCATGCTCTTCATACGAGAGCACTCGTACTCTGTACGCCGTACTCCATATTACAAGTATGCCGGGTTGGTTTCCTGGCCGCCTGGTCTCCTGTCTCCTGGTCTCCTGGTCTCCTGGTCTCCTAGTCGCCTGGCCTCCTCTGCTCTACTCGTACAAGTCCCGGCAGTGAAACACTGTAGCTTGCCTTGGCATATTACGACACGCCCTGGTGGCTCCTTCCCTGCCTGCCCTCTGCTGTTTTCTTGGGATTTTGTCTCGGCCACGGAAGGAACAAATGGTACGGAGTACGGAGTACTCTTTCCCCAACAAACACAAAATACACAAAATACACAAATCCTCGTAAAGCCTGAACGGCAGGAACGGCCGGCAGGAGCAATTTTGCCGCCTCAGCCGTCTTGTCCGTCTTGTCCGTCTTGTCCGTCTCTTCTCCGTTTCTCTCGTCTGATTCCACCGCCATTTGCCTCAAATATCTTGCCTTCCTTTGTCACCACCACTACCACCACCACCACCACTACATCCACCGCATCCACCACCATTCACACGTCGCTCAACGCACGCCACCCCGGCCAAGAACTGGTATCCAGTCCCCGTCCGACGGGAAGCTTCTGTGCAGCTCAGCCCACGCAAAGACACAAGAGAAAAGACATCTCCTCGGCTTTTCGTCTTTGTCTTTTCGTCTTTTCGTCTCTTTTCGTCTCTCGTCTCGTCTCTCGTCTCTCATCCTTCCTCCTCTCCAACTCCACGCGCCAAACACTCACTATACTCTGTCGAGCACTCTTCTCCGGCAAACCATTACCAATAAAAAAAGGACTGGCCCAGCCAACAGGCTCCCTGGAAACTGGAAAAGCCAAGCCGCGCTCGGGACTTGCCATGCCCCCAAAGTAACTTGGTCCAGCAGCCCACTCCCAGGACAACCCTTACCTGTGTTAGCGCCCTCTCGGACAATTACCACATTACTGCTACCACATCATAGGCATCCCGGCTTCTCGTCGTGCTGCTCCAAAACGGAACCTCCCCTCTTCCTGTTTTCCTCCCTCTCTCTCCCGACTTTTCTCCGGTCCATCTGGTCTCACTGCATCCGGCACAGCTGATTTTCGCTTCTTTCTCAGCTGTAACCGCCCATCACTCACACCGCATATCTTACCCTACCAGACTTCCTTTTTTATACGCCTTTTGTGTGTCCCGCTCCCGTCTGGGCGTATGGCGACACACCTCTTATAATTCACTTCCCCCCCACGCTGATCAACCCGTCGTTGCCGTCTTATTTGAACTCCTGGACTCTTGGATCTTTAAACTCTCCGTTCCAAACAACCACTTTCAGCCATGGAACAGACGTTTATGACCATCCACAGTACGTGGTTCTGCCCTCCTACGCCCCGTCTTTATTTCTCACCACACCCTCCCTGGCTTCGCACTTGCTGACAACACCCTTCTGCTTCTGCTCTACTCTCCTTTGTGCAGATCTCACCGCTGATGCCAACGTTCTCTTTGCTTCTGACTCCATCACCGACATCCTCGGATATTTACCCTCTGAGGTCCAAGGCAAGTCCTGCTTCGACTACTTCCACCCCGAGGAGGTGCCCTTTGCCCGCACCATTCACAGTCGCGGCGTCCGCCTCGATAAAGCCGCTGTACTTCATTATGCGCGCATTCTATCCCGTGATGGCCGCTGGATCGGCTGTGAGTGCTGCTTTACTGTCGTCCACGATGTCTTAGTCGCTTGCGTGAGCATCTACAACCGCGGCGCCAAAAGCAAACGTGAGTGGCGTCTCCAAGCTTCGCGTCGACGTTGATACTCATGTTCCCAGGGCGAGCTATTGAAGCACCACAAATACGGCGCATCTTCTCGTGCTCGCCGCGCGATCCACGGTACCACATGTTGGAGCACCTCTCCCCCAAATTCAAAATGCCCCCCATGGAGCGAGAGCCAAGGGCGGCTCTCATTGTGAATCGCTTTACGAGAAACTTGACTGTCATGTTTGCTACCAATTCCATCTCCACGGTCGTCGGCTTGCGGCCCGACCAGATCAAGAACAAGAGCTTCTACCGCTGCATCCAGGAGAGCTGCTTGTCCGAAGCTATTGAGTGTCTAGAAAGCGCAAAGGCGAATGACTCTATCGCATACCTCCGCTTCAGCTTCCAGGATCCCAGAGACGACGAAGAAATTGCAGCGGAAGCCGACAGTGACGTCGAGCTTCAAGACGAAGGAGGCGAAGACAGACAGCATCACATACAGACAAGCCCCCCCGGACGGATTGACATTGATATGTCCATGGACATCGACTCGGATATCGACAGCAGAAGTTACGTCCGCATCAAGGCCGAGGAAGAGGATGACAGAATCCTATCGCTGCCCAACATCCCGTACCACCCCCCACAACTCTCTGCAGCGGATAGAGAGGCGACACCACGACCATCACGGCGGCTTCCATCTATCGAGCTAGAAGCTGTCGTTTCATGCACCTCGGACGGACTGGTCGTTGTCTTGAGAAAGGCCCGGCCACCTATTCCACCCGCACACCCACCTCTTGTGGCTTTCAACTACGGCGACGGACTCTTTGCCGCCCCTTGGGCTCAGCAACCTATACGGCCACACTTCCCCATCGAGTCGCTCTACACATTTCGGCCGCCACTGCTGCCGCAGTATATGCCGTTGCGGGACAACGTCAAAGAAGCCGGCGGGCCGCCTCTGGATGTACTGATGGGGTCTATCCGGGACGTGGCCGTGTTTGCCTGGGGCGTCGTGGGCATCAACCCAGCCATGGCTGAATATGGGCATGGCCTGCCAAGCGGCGAAGCAAGGCCCAACGAAGACGCACAGCACCAGCACCGGCATCAAAACGGCCAGCATGGTCAGCATGGTCAGCATGGTCAGCCGGGGCAGCCAGGCAATGCCAACGGGTCGAGCGCAGTGGACAAAGGCAAAGCACCGGCTGTTTCAGGGCCAATATACGGCGGCGTCAGCACCTATGCCCACGAGGGCCCATCCGGCAGCAGCGGATATCGCCCACCGGCAGCGGCATTCACGCCTCGAACAGGCTCATGCAACCTTCCCCCAGCCTGGACATTGCAGACGGGCAGCCCGTCTGGTACTTTTGGTGCATCGCCTTCGAACCACGCTTCGTATGAATACGCAGAACCCCAACTTCGCCAGAACCATGGCCACGAGCCAACACCGTTTAGCGGAATGGGCACACCCAATTTTTATTATGATTTTCCTGGCGGGCGAAACCTGCCTGCTTTTCAACAAACAGCGGTAGGGATGCCAACTTCCATGCTGCATCCACACCTGGGAACGCCAGTTCCAGAATACCACTACCGTGGGTGGGATGAATTTGATTCCGTTCGACACCGGTAATCGAGTATGGGAACTTATGGGATAGGATTGAATGAAAAAGCAAAAGGAGTTTTTTTAAGCATGGGGGAATACTGACGATACTCTTGATTTTCCTAATTTACTTTGAGACTTTTACTTGGGACCTGTTAACTTAACTGTAAAGGTGCAAAAGCTGCGATGATGTGATGAGTCGGCTGACTAATCAACTAGAGGGTCTATAGTTTGAGTGCCGGCATGTATAGAGACAAAACGGGCGAGATGAGTCATGCACGTACGATGCACAACGAGTACTCAGTAGTTGAAACCCACCTGAATATAGCATTCTGTTCGCTGTGAATCTGTCTCAGGAAGCGAGGGCAGCCATGCCAGGGAGCTTGGGCCAACGCGAGGAATGACGCGGTTGTGGCTGTTGGACCAATGAGGATGTGTGGCTGGATTTGGTAACGTGGATTTTATCGGCTGCCTATACGGAGTACTTGTCCTTACAACTTGTCTCAACAATAGGAGAGACAGCTGTGTGCACACACGACGCTGCGACGGAACCGCCCTTTTCCCACTACGAGTACGCAAATCGTGCTGAGCGACACAAACGACTGCGGATTGATCTGTCTGTCGGTAGCCGACGGATCTGAGAGAGAGAGATAGAGGTGCCAACGCGAAGAAATGGCATCGGTAAACCGGAAAGACTACGGGCCTGCGCCGCAGGTGGACGACGACGATCTGATTGATCCGGACGATGGCAAGTGTTTCCGGCGATGTGGAGGTGGATGTGTCGAATACTGTAGATGCACTCATTCTGACGGTCTCTGCAGCGGACCTTGATGGCCTCGACGATCTCGACGACCCTCTTACGGCCACCTCTTCCCGGGCGCCGCTGCGGGGCAACATCGGCTCCTCTTCGGCGTCGGGCAGCGGCAATGCGAGCGGCAGCGGCGGCGCCTCTGGCTATGGCCGGTCCCTAAGCGAGAACTACCTGACCTCGCAAATCCCCGGCGAGGACCGCCGCGCACCCACCAACACCATTGACGAGCCCGTCTGGGCCACGCTGCGCCGCGACCTGCTGGCCATCTGGGCCAAGATGCGCGAGGTCCTGTATCCGCGGTACCTCTTTGGCGGCAGCATGTTCGACGCCGAGGCCCAGGAAGGTGGCGGGAATGGCTTCGGCAGCCTGCGCGGGGCCTACGCTACGCTGCGCAATGCCGGCCTCGCAGGCACGCGGGAAGAGCTCGCCGGGCTGGCCGGCCGCATGATGGACCCGGAGTCGCTGCTGCGCCAGAGCAACATGACGCCGGGACTGCGCGACTGGGACCTGTGGGGCCCGTTGGTGTTCTGTCTGCTGCTGAGCATGCTGCTGAGCTTCAATGCGCGGGCGGACCAGCGCGACCTGGTCTTTTCGGGCGTCTTTGCCATGGTGTGGATCGGCGAGGCAGTGGTGACGCTGCAGATCAAGCTGCTGGGCGGTAACATGTAAGTGCTGTGTGTGTAGAAGAATAGGAGTGAAACTAACAGGCCAGATCCTTTTCGCAGAGTATCTGCATCATCGGCTACACGCTGTTCCCACTGGTACTGGCGGCGATGCTGTCGGCGCTGCACATTCCAACGGTGGTGCGGGTGCCCGTGTACCTGGTGTTGATCGGGTGGGCGATGGCGGCAGGCGTCAGCATTCTGGGGGGCAGCGGCGTGGTGAAGAACCGGGTGGGCATTGCTGTATACCCGCTGTTTGTCTTTTACCTGGGCCTGGGCTGCCTGTGCTTTATCAGCTGAGGGACAAGAACGAAGAAGCGGAAAGCGGAAAGGGAACGGAGAAAGGGACTGGGGAAAGGGGAAAGCAGAAAGCAGAAATTAGGGGGTCTGAAGGCAGGGTCTGGAAGAGACGGCAAGACTAGCTGGGATCGTCTTGCAGACATCAAACACGGCGAATAGCATCATGTATTGTAGGATCACGCGGGCTGGTGTACAGTAGACAAGGCAAGACGAATCAAATGTGCATTTCCAAGCAAGCTACGGGTACTGGGGAGATAGGTAGGGAGGACAAGGCAAACAACTCTGGCTGGATATTGGCTGGATGATCCTTTCCTGGAGGGTTGTTATTTGTACCGTAAATCATGATAAGGATGCATACAGATTACAGAGGGACTTGATTGTACAGAATAGGCTCTCCATATTATGCCAGGCTGACCACTCAACCCTGGTGGTTTGGGCGATCCTCTTGTTTGCGTGCGTAATGCTCCGTAGATGGAGCAGGCCGCGTTTCTTTGCTTCTTGAGTTATATGTATTTTATTGTTTATTGTCTGTCTGGCTTCTCGTAAGATATCTCATGTCATTTGTTAGAGAAGTTTAATATACAGAGTACAGATTGTAGAGTAGATACTTTCATCGTTACCGTATTTCAACCCCTTTTTACTTTTTATATCTAGCAAAGTATCCTTACAAAGTATGGAGCTTTACACAGGAAGAGTCACATAATGTAAGATATGATATTTCTACGATTTACGGTACAGATAGCAAAACATTCCGGTAAGATACAAATACGTGCAACTCTCTATAATACACTAAATGATGCCCCACCACCGCCTGTAATTTTGTATGACGGCCCAAATGCGCACTGGATCAGCCTCTTTGTTAGTGAGCCACAGGGCCACATGGCCATATGGACCACCGGAGGGGCCAAGCCAGCCAGCCCACCCCTCTCTACCGCTGATGGGTCCCTTCCGCTTTCGAGCCGTCATTTTTTTTGTTCCTCCCTTTTTCACCGGCAACCCAAATCCAGTCGCCGCAGCCTGTTTTCTTGCTCGCCCTGCAGCCCTGCGCCCTGGTCACTTTTTGCCCTTTGCCAACAACGTACCCCGACCATATATCCCGTATTCACGCCTACACGCAGCCACATGCTGGCATCTCTTGAAAAATCTTATTTTTTTCGCACACCCTCGCAGACTCATTTTCGCACAACGCGCCGCCTTTCGGGGGCCCACATTGACGGCTTTGTCGTTCAAGAGGACTCTCAAGGAACTCTGAGGACTCGAGACAAAGAAAGATAGAAAGATAAAAATCGGAGCACGGGAACAGCGATGCCCGGCATTCAGGAACCGAACGAAGACACCATGGCAGACGTCGATCCGACCGCGCCTGCTGGCAGCGCTGGCAGTGCTGGCAGCACGGGCGGCGAGAGCCCCAAGGAAGACGATGCCACCAAGGCCACACGGGAGGAACTGAAGCATACCATGATATCTGAGAAGCTTGTCGGCGGCTTTTCCACCGCCCACAGCCAATCAGCAGAACAACGGCGGCGGGAGGCCACGCCCGAAGCCACCGGTCTCAGGGCGAGACAGGCAGATGCTCTCCGAGACCAGGTCGGGTCGCCCAAGAAGAAGCGCGCCCACGACGAGGTCTCGGGTGACGACGATAGCCGCCAACAGCTCGCTCAAGGCAAGACGGGCGAGCCTGCCAACAAGGAGGTCGATGCAGCGGCCAGCGGCGCCTCGGCCAGCGGTCCTGCAGATACATCCAATGACGGCAGCGGCGAGGGCGGCCGGTCAGACCGTGCCGAGCCCGAAAAGAAACGGTTGCGTGACCGAGAGGCCGAAGAGGCTGCCAAGACGGACAAGGATGTCCAGGTGAGATTTGTGTGCATTGCGTATTGCTGTTTCATTCTGACTAATCGCCCATTTTTCACAGACCGTTCCCTCAGAATCGAAAGACAGCACGACGACGGCGACGGCAAAGGACAAGTCTGCCGTGCCTGTGGCCACCTCCTCTTCTGCCTTTGCCGCCTCGGGCTTCTCCAAACTGACCAGCACGACCTCTCCCTTCGGCTCGCTCGGCGCTGCAGCAACTTCCGGCAAGCCCTCTCTGTTCGGCTCGGCCTCGCCGGCCACCACCTCGCTGTTTGGCACTCTCGGCGGCACACCGGCGAAGCCAGCTGCATCGGCCACACCCAAGTTTTCTTTCGGCAATGCTGCAGGCTCTGCTTCGCCATTTGCCAGCGTGTCGGGCACGACGACGGGCACGCTATTCCCGTTTAAGAGCACAGGCACCACTGGCTTTGGCGCGACGAGCACGACCGGCACGAGCAGCGGCGTGTTCGGCAGCACGATCTCGGGACCTCGTCTTACCAGTTTTGCGAAGCCCGGTGAAATTTTTAAGAGCGACAAGCCGGCCCGGCCTTTTGGAGCACCGGAGAGCGATGCTGAAGAGAATGCAGGCGGCGGGAGTGGTTCTGGGGCGGATGAAGTGGAGCACGCAGACGAGGCCGATGCCGTTGAGGCGGGCGGCAGCGATGCCAAGGAATTGGAGGAGCGGGCCAAGGCCGCCGGTGGTGACGAGAAGAAGAAGCCCAAGCTGCAAAAAGGTTCATTGTCCCGTGTGGATCGACATGTCCCGTCGAGACTGACAGTTTTTATTTTTAGTCGAAATCAACGATGGCGAGAAGGGCGAGGCTACCCTAATACAGGTTCGGGCACGCATGTATTATCTGGACAAGGACCAGGGTGGCTGGAAGGAGCGCGGTGCAGGCATGCTGAAGCTCAACGTGCCGGAAGCCTGTGTGCAATTTGACGATGGTGGAAACGCGATCCCTGCGTCCTTTGATGCATCCATGCTGGCCCCGGGCAACTCAGACAAGGACGACTCCGACTCGGACAAGGACGAGGACAAGAGCGATTCGGGCGATGCCAACAGCGAGGCAGGGTCGTCTGGGACGCGGCCGGCCACGAAGAAGGCTGCTGCAGCACCGGCACAGACGGTTGTGCGGCTCATCATGCGGCAAGACTCGACGCACCGTGTGATTCTCAACACGGTTGTGCTGGCGGCGACGGTGTTCCAGGAGCGGCAGACGCTCAAGTCGACGACGGTGTTGTTCACGGCCTTTGAGGGCGAAGATGCCAAGCCCGTCAACGTGCAGATGAAGGCGAGTTATAGTTGATCGACTATCGATACAAGTGACAACAGAACTGACCGGCATAGATGAACGCTGCCAATGCCAAGGCCTTTATGGCCACTGTAGGAGGCGTGCAGAAGGAGCTTCGCGATATCTGAGGCAGTCTTTTAGGTCGGCCGGTCACGAGAAGCCGTCTAAACAGAAACGACGAGCCATGGAGTGTTGGGGAAGAGAGAGTACAAGTGCTTGAGAAGACGATGATTCGCGATTGGGCCAGAGACACGAATGACAGCTGCCCGTGCGGCTACAGACGTGGTTGCCCAAGCGGGACACTATATCTGTCATTATATATGTCCAGAGGCGGCCCTTGTGACGGTGACAATGTATGCAGGAACAGCAAAAAACACGGAACGGCGGAGGTGGCAGGAGTTTTGGGGGTTGTGCACATGGGGGGGAGGGAAGGGGGGCCCGGGATGGACTCGTCTTTTTTTCAAAGCATGCATCGTGGAAAAACCAGCCTCGGCGTCTGCCAGGGGAGGGGGTAGACAAGGGACTCTGATGTAGCCAAGATAATCGGTATGGATGTGAGTGTGAGTGTGAGTACGGAGTGCAAGTAGACGACCGAAGAGTGTTATGTAATATCAGAATGTATCACGTGATATCGCGACGGATTTCGCGTGGCAAAAGCCCCGCGATTTCACCAGTGTAGAGAAGTGAGCAGCAACGGCACAGATGGCCTGTACACGATGGGTGACGCGATGACACCGGCGGCCAAGGCCGGAGGGCCAGCAGGCGGCAAGCGGAAACGAGCAGACACGGGAGGAAGACAGAGAGCCCGTGACAAAGACAAGAAGGCACAGGCACAGGCTCAGTCGCCGACGACACGACGACCAGATGAATGGCCGTCCTGGTTTCAGGCGCTGGAAAAGACGCACCGGGCACTCAATGTGGTGTTCACGTTCTGCTGCACGCGCAAGCACTTGTTGACGACGTTTGCGACGATCAAGACGGCCGTGGAGGCGCAGACGGGCAATGCCGTGCTACAGGAGTCGGACGTGGCAGCGATTGCGTGTCTGCTGGCGTTGGCGAAGAGCAGTGGAGGCAACGGAAGTAGCATCCACTTTGCCTATGTAGATGAGTTGTCGCTGCAAATGGAAGTGCTGGGCTCGGAGCGCGACGAGGTGTTCAAGACGGGGAGTCACCGACAGTGGATGACGGCGCAGGGGCCAGCATCCGACGCATCGGTCGGAGGCATCACAGGACGACAGGAACTGGGAGCTGCCGAGGACCGAAAAGAGGTGCTCTTTTTTGAATTTGTGGACGAAGACTTGAAGCGGGAGGTGTCAGACCCCAAGACGGGCGAGCCGACACGACCGACACAAATGTTGCGGCACGAGCGACTGCGACTGCCCGTGTACGGCCAGAAGCAGATGGCCGGACTGATTGAGAAGCGCAACAAGCGGTTTGCGATGGCGGTGAATGCGTTCCTGGACCGGTGTGCAGCGGCGGGACAGAAGACGGATGTCGAAGCTGAGGCGGCACTGAAACGGGAGGCTGAGGCGTTTCTGCCAGTGCCCACGGAACCGACAAGTGACCACAAAAAAGAAGACAGTCTGCCAGCAGATATCCCTGAGCCAGACAAGCGCAAGAGCATCGCCGATATTGTGCAGGAACTCCGGGAACAGCCATGGTACACGGGCCAGATCGTACCAGACGGCCATCGCGTGGTCGAAGAACAAGAAGCCGTCTATGGCGAGCTGGACTTTCTGCTGAGCCAGAACCTCGTCAACGCACTGTACAACACCAAAGGGATCACGCAGTTTTACGCTCACCAGGCAGAGGCGATCAATGCACTGCACGCTGGTCAGCATGTCGTCGTGGCCACGTCGACGAGCTCGGGCAAATCGCTCATCTACCAGCTGCCAGTGGTGCACGCACTCGAGCAGGATGCACAAGCGCGAGCCCTCTACGTATTCCCGACCAAGGCGCTGGCCCAAGACCAGAAGCGCAGCCTGCGAGAACTGCTGGCGTATATGCCAGATGTTGATGCGCTCGTCGAGACGTTTGACGGCGACACGCCGTGGACAGAGCGAGACGGCATCCGCGAACAAGCGCGCGTCCTCTTTACGAATCCCGATATGCTACATGCGACGATCCTGCCGCAGGAGACGCGGTGGCGGTCGTTTCTGCAGCAGCTGCAGTACGTTGTCGTGGACGAGCTGCACTATTACAACGGACTGTTGGGAGCACACATGGCCTTGATCATGCGGCGGCTGCGGCGCGTATGTGCGGCGCTGGGCAACACGGACGTGCGTTTTGTGGCCTGCTCGGCAACAGTGGCGAACCCGGTCGAGCACTTTACCACGATCTTTGGTGTCGACACAGTCCATCTCGTCGACGGCGACGGCTCGCCGGCAGGACGCAAAGAGTTCGTGTGCTGGAACACGCCGTTCAAAGTGCCCGACGATCCGGCGAGTGGACGCGGCAGCGGCCTCCACGAGTGTTCCCGGCTGTTCTGCGAGCTCGTCCTGCGTGGCGTGCGTCTCATTGCCTTTTGCCGCGTGCGCGAACAGGTCGAGAAGCTCGTCGGCGCCGTGCGTGCCGAGTTGGACCGTCTGGGCCGTCCGGCTGTCGGCGAGCGTGTCATGGCCTACCGGGGCGGCTACACGGCGCAAGACCGGCGACGTATTGAGGCCGAGATGTTCTCGGGACAGCTCGTCGGCATTGTGGCCACGACGGCACTCGAGCTTGGCGTCGATATTGGCGCCCTCGACGGCGTCCTCATCTGGGGCTTCCCCTATTCGATTGCCAACCTGCGCCAGCAGACGGGCCGTGCAGGTCGTCGTCGAGGCCGCGACTCGCTCGCCGTCCTCGTCGGCGACGCTTTTGCCACTGACCAACACTACATGCAGAACCCCGACGCCCTGTTTGACCAGCCGCTCGCTGCCCTCCAGGTCGACCTTGCCAACGTCCTCGTGCGCGAGGGCCACCTGCAGTGTGCCGCCTACGAGATGCCCATCTGGCCGGCTGCCGGCAGCCTCGACGACCGCCTGCTGGGTCCTGGTCTCGCAGAGCTGTGTGCGGCGCGTCTGACGCCCGACGATGCCGGCTTCTACCACTGTCACGCGAGTTTCCGGCCGCAGCCCTGGCGACTGGTGGCCATCCGCGGCCGCGACGACGACGATGACGAGACTTTTGCTATTGTTGACGTCGGCCAGCAGCCGCCGGTGGTCCTCGAAGAACTCGAGGCGGCCCGGGCTACGTTTACGCTCTACGACGGAGCCATTTTTCTGCACCAGGGCACGACGTATCTGGTGCGGGACTTTGATCCGGCCAAGCACATGGCCCGAGTCGAGCGCGTCCGCGTCGATTGGACGACGCAGCAGCGCGACTACACAGACGTCGACCCCGTCGAGACGCAAGCCGTGCGGCGGATTGATTCGGGCCGTGACGAAAACAAAAACAGCACAAACAGTGGCCACGCCTATCTTGGACGCATCCGCATCACGCAGGTCGTCTTTGGCTACTTCAAGGTCGACCGTCGCGAACGCATCCTCGACGCCGTCCAGGTCGACAACCCGCCCATTGTGCGCCAGAGCCGCGGCACCTGGCTGGACGTGCCGGCTTCGGGTCTGGACGTCTTGGCTCGTCGCCGCCTCCACGCTGCCGCTGCTCTGCATGCAGCCGAACATGCCGTCCTCGCCCTGCTGCCCAACTTTGTTGTCAGTTTACCGGGAGACGTCCGCACCGAGTGCAAGAGCCACCTCAAGGAGTTCCAGAAACGTCCCGGCGGCACGCAGCGTCGTCGTCCGGCCCGTCTCGTCTTTTACGACGCCCACGGCGGCGCTGGCGGTGCCGGCATGGCCACCTGTGTCTTTGCCTGTGTCGACCGGCTGCTGCGCCAGGCTCTCGACCGTATCGAGACGTGCGCCTGCACTCGCGGTCTCGGACTCGACGCCGCCTCCGCCGTCGCCCCCCGCGGCTGCGCCGAGTGCATCGTCTGGCAGCAGTGCGTCGAGTCCAACACTGTGCTGAGCCGCGCCGGCGCCGTCGTCGTCCTGCGCAGCTTGCTGGGCCTGCCCGTCGACGAGGACGCACTGCCCATGGGCCCCGAAGAGGGCATTCCAGCAGGACCCGAGACAGTGGTGCTGGCTCACCCGGTGCCGGGCGTGCGCGAGGAGACGACGGATGGTGATGACTAATACATGACGAGCATGACAAAGAAAACATACATGACTCAGCAATCAAATCACGTGAATCCAGGGTAGCCGAAGCCTCGGTCCCCAGCCTTCCCCGCGCGTCCAACGAACGGCCGCCAACAAAGGCATTGGGGAGTCTACCGTAGGGATTTTGTCGTAGGCCCTGGCATGTGCATATTGGTGCATTGCATGCATGCATTTGTCTCGGCAGTCACGGTAGTCCTGTCACTTTCTGCTTCCTTTTGTACAGAGTATTCCCCCTGACGTGCTACTTTCTGTCAACACCGACTGCTCCTTCCTACCCGTTATTAGACACGGAACTTGTATTCGCAAGCACGTGTCTCGGCGGTTTAGTCATCCAATATCGCCATCTCATCTCCAGCTTCCCCCCCCCCTGACGACGAACTTCCTTTTCTTTTTTTCCTCTTTTTTTTTTGCTCCAGCTGTCACCATGGCCGAGGGCGAACACGATGTGATCCAGCTCTCGTATGAGGGCCGGCTAGCCATCATCACCATTGATAATACCCACAAACTCAATGCCTTGACATTGATGCAATACTATGATCTTGCCTGCAAGATGCGCGAAGTGGCCGCCCGAGACGACATTTATGTGACTCTGTTGACGGGCAAAGGCCGCTTCTTCTCCGCGTGAGTGCATTGGCCAATCCCACTCTTGTCCCTCTTGCTGACCGTCAGTGGCGCCGACGTCGCCGTCCCCCAAGGCACGCCTAGTGGTACCGGCCGTGAAGCCCATCTGCACTGGCTGCGGTCTTTTGTCCCTTTGAATCTCAACATTGCACGGGCCTTTTACAGCCATCCCAAGATCCTCGTCGTCGGCCTCAACGGCCCTGCTGTCGGCCTCTCGGCCGCTCTTGTCGGCTTTGCCGACTTCGTCTACTGCACGCCCTCGACCTTTTTGTTGACGCCCTTCAGCTCTCTCGGCCTCGTGGCCGAAGGCGCTTCATCCGTCGGTCTCGTGCAGCGTCTCGGCCGTACCAAGGCCCTCGAGGCCCTGCTCATGAGCCGCCGCATCCCCAGCGACGAGCTGCTGTCCACGGGCTTCGTCAATGCCATCTGGAACGAAGCGCCCACAGCAGCTGATAACGGCGACCCCACGGCGGCTTTCCACCGCCGGCTGCGCGCCGAGATCGACGACCGCCTGCTCGGCTCACATCTCGTCGGCGACAGCATGCTGGGCATCAAGAAACTTGTCCGCTCTGCCGATGATCTCGTCCTCGACCGCCAGAACGTCGCCGAGGTCTTTGCCGGTCTCGACCGCTTCATGACCGGCGTGCCTCAGGAGGAGTTCCGTCGCCTCGCGACGGGCGAAAAACGGCACAAGCTTTGATGGAATTGCGGAGTTTATTTCTGCATTGTCTCACACACCTGCATCGGGTCGGGAATGCAGGTCTTAGTCTGTTATTTTTCCTTTTTTTTCCTTTTAAAACATGCATCCAAATGTTTCGCATTATTATGTAATCATCTCTATCACACAAGCACGCCGAACAGCAGGCTCGTCTTCTTCCAGTAGCCCCGGGCCGCCTTGGTCATGCGCTTGCGTGCTCCTGGGCCCCCTGCATCAGCTGCCAGGCCGGCCTGTTCGTACATGGTATTTTCCAGCTCGGTCCACTGAGCCGCTGTTGTCGGCTCGGATGGCCCAAAGCTGCACCGCAGCCAGGCCACATCCAGCAGCCATTGCAGCATGAGATCGCGCCGGTGGTCGTCTTTTGACGATTCGGGTTTGTCTTCCTTCTCCTTCTCTTCTTCCTTTTCCTCACTCTCGCTCTTCCTTTCCTTTTCTTCGCCTTCGTTTTCCTCTTCCTTCTCTTCCTTCTCTTCACTTTTCTCTTCCTTCTTTTCCTCTTCCTCTTTCTTCTCTTCTTCCTTCTTCTCTTCCTCCTTCTTCTCTTCCTCCTTCTTCTTCTCCTCCTTCTTCTCTTCCTCTTTCTTTTCCTCCTCCTCCCTCTCCTTCAATGCCTTGGCCCATCGTTCTGCTAGCTGTGCAGCTACATGTCGCTTCAACACCCCCACGGCTGTCGGGCTCCAGAGATCCATGCCGGCATGACTCATGGCCGCTGATAGATCTCGCAAGAACTTGAACACGCCCGGTGATGGCGTAGATGGTAGCAACAAACTGTCTCCGCTGCCATCGAGCTCCCAGAGACTGCGTCCCGCCACCGTCCGCCGCGTTAGAACCACAGCCACAAACTGGTCGAGCGAAGACGCAGTCACACAGCGGACCATCTCTGCGTGCAGTGCCGGGATCATGGCAAGGCCAAAGTCAGCAGCCACAGGCGCTGCATCAACGTCTGTTGATTTCAACAATGTTGCTGTGGTCGACAAGGCTGTTGTTTCTGCCGTGCATGGCCGCCGGCTGCGGATCTCCCGCAGTACTCGCACCAGGTACATGGCAATGGCGCCCTGATGAGCAGGCTGCTTCTGCTGAGCGTCGGCCCAGATGGTGGCCAGCTGCGTGTCGAGATCGGCAAAGGCAGTGGCCAGACCGGTCTGCAGACGGCTCTGCAGCTGTGTTGGATCCTCGCGACTGAGCAACTGCTGCCGCCGAGCAATGGTGTCTTCGTCCTCGACCATATCGTCGGCGTCGTTCTCCCAGCGCTGTTTCCGCAGACGATCAACAGCAGCAGCGACCTCGTCGACCACATGCCGCCATGTCGTGTACGAGGCAACAGCCCGAGCCACGACGTCGCTGCGGCCATGCAGTCGGGCCACGACGTCGCGCACAAACGGCACGGCGCCAGCTGACAAGTCGACGTCGATTTCTACATGGTCGTCGCCGTGCTCGTCGTTGTCGTGTTCGCCGTCGGCCTTGTCAGCCCACAGCCCGGTGTGACGGTCAGTGATGCCGGGTCGCCAGGCGGCCACAGCAGCTGCTGCTTCCGATCCGACGAGCCGTAGCTTGCCGACCTTGGCTGCCAACACCTGCAGCAGATGGCGGTTGAAGACGGCCCGTAGGCGGTCCAACAGAGCCGTAGTATCAGTTTCCGTCTCCTCGTTGTCATCCTCCTCCTCCTCCTCTTCCATCCGCGCTCGACTGCTGTCGCGGATCCACAGCTGCAGCACACGCGTGCGCAGGTCCACAATGGCCGCGAGGCCCATCTCAGGCGTGAGCGCACGCTCCAGTCCGGCCAGCAGTTCGGTGGCGCCCCGTCGGGCCCACTGGCTGCGCAGCTTGCGCAGCTGGGCAGCGTCGACGTCGTCGTGGCGCACGTACGGCTTGAAGAACTGCACGTCTTCGCCACACCAGCGGGCATAGACGTCGAGACGCAAGTCCTCGAGCTGCTGTAGGCTCGCGTCGTCCAGCAGCGGTCGTTTCTTGAGGCCGAGCAGCGCCTCGGGCAGCCGGTGCGGCATCAGCGCCTGCAGGTCGAGCAGCGTCTTGGTATAGAGGCCGAGGCCGCGCAGTACGTCATCAGGCGAGATTTCGTCGTCTTCGTTGTCTTTGATAAACGCACCCGCCATGGCCTGGCTGCGCACCTGGAGCAGCTGCCACAGCACGTCGCGTGCGCCCGACGTCGTCGCCAGACTATAAGCGCAGAGTGCCTGCACGAGGTCATCTTTGTCTCTGTCTTCGCGGTCCTCTCCATCGTCTCGGCCCTCTCGGTCTCGGTCGCTCGTCGTCGACGATGCATGGTGTGCTGTCTGCTCGACGGCCTCGACAATCTCGCGCAGCCGCTGCCGTAGACTGCCGAGCATCCGCTTCGAAGCCTCGATGGAGGCATGCACGGCTGCGTCTTCGGGGCCGGCTGCCCGCTCGTGCTCGCGGTCCTTGTCCGTCTCGGCCAGATTCGTGACCACTAGACGACTGAGCACGAGCACCTTGGCGGCCAGCACCAGCCGTCCGCCCCGGGAAGTGTTCTGTCCCAGTCCCTTGGCTTTGGCCTTGGCTTTGAGAGCCATCGGACCGCCGCCCCGCGACAGCAGCCGGCCCACGGTGCGGGCACATGCCTCGAGCAGCTTGGCCCGTGCCGCGAGACTCAGCCGCTTACTGTGAAAGTCGCCCGCATCGCCCACGAATCTCGCCAGCGCTGTCACTTTGTTGCCCACGACAGCCCGTCCGCAGCGGCTGCCCATACCGGCCAGCGTGGCCCGCACGGCCTCCATGTCGCTGCGCATCTGCACAATGGTGTCTGCAGTACCGAGCAGCTCGCGGTACGACCCGCCGACCTGCGTGCGCAGCCGCGCGGCCTTGTCGTCGACTTGCACATGCAGGGCTTTGTGGATGGCGCGGATCTGCGGCAGTGTGTGGTTGGACGCAAAGATCTGCGCCGACGACGTCAACAGGCCCACGTCCGGCTCAGATGCCGCCATGGCTGGAAGAATGTCGGGTGAGGAGGGAGGAAGGTGTCGAACAGAAGGAAGCAGGTCGTGGTCGTCTCGTCAATGTTCGCAGCTCTTGAAGCTGGCAGCTTCCAGATGCTAAGAGGACAATTGGCTTTGGTTGAGAATTGGACCAATGATATGTCAGCGGAGCCCTCCAGCAGGAGAGCCCTACAGGCTACAGCGGTGTTAGCGCAGGTTGCACGCATTTCAGGCATAATTTACAGTGGATTGTTCCTATAACCAAATGATCAAGACGCCCGTCTACGACAGCTTGATACTCCGCACCAGACCCGTCTTGATACCCGTCAACTCGCCCTGGTAGCTGTCCCGGTTCACGCCCTCCTTGTACACTGCCCGCTTGCTGGCCAGCTGCTTCGTCTTCTTCTCGAACTTGACCCGCTTCTTCACACGCGGGTTGTTCTTCCTCTCCTTCATCGTCCGGTGGCTGAGTCCCTTGTTCTTCTCAATCTCCCGTGTGATCTGCCGTCGTCCGTCCTTGTCCATTGTCATCTCCGGCTCTACACGTGCCAGCAGACCTGCCTGCGCCTCCGCCTTGCGCGTCGCCTTGGCGTCCATCTTCTGCCGGTGCGCCTTGACAATGTTGTTGTAGTACTGCAAGTTCTCGTCTTGCTCGTCGGCCGTCTTGTCCACAGGACCGTCGTCCTCCTCGTCGTCTCCGCCGAGCTCGTCGCCACCTTGAGCCTGTCCCCGCCGTGCTGCCGCCGCATTGAGCCGGGCCTGGCGGTCCCTGAGCCGCTCCCGGTACGGAATGTCCAGGTCGCCGCCCGCCTGTCCGCTGGCGTCGGCCCGCTTGTTGGCCTTTTGCATGATTTGCGACGTGTAGAAAGCCAGACTCTTCTTGCGCTTGATCTTCTCCTCGGCCGTGCGCGCATCCATCGCCTCCTCTTCGCCAAAGTCGGAATGGCCGTCGACCTCGTCGACCTCGTCGTCTTCGCTTTCATCGTCGCTGTCTCTGGCCGCCTTGGCTGCTGCCAATGCCGCCTTCTTCTTCTTCTTGTTCTTGGCCAGCAACGCCGACAGGTCCGCAATCGACTCCTCGACCTCCTTGGACGCCTTGAGAGACTTCTTCTCCTTCTTGGCCTTGCTGTCCTTGGCGGTCTCCTTCTTGTCTGCCTTGCTCTTCTTCGTCTTGGCCTTTGGCTCCGCTGCCAGCTCGACAGCCATAACGTCCTCCGGCAGAGACAGCTCCTCCGCGAGCAGCGTCTTCTGTTGCGGCGCATCCTTGTCGGCACCCGCAGCAGCAGCCGCCGCCTTCCGCCGTTCCTGCACGCGCTTGACCCATTCCCACGTCTGCCGGCTGTCGACAAGGTACTCCATGACTTCGTGGTTGTGCAGCTCCTCCGGATCCATCAGAGACCGCGAGCCGTTCGGGTTGTCGCGTGTCGGCGCCATGAGCAGCGAGAAGTACATGGCCATTGTGGACAGATAGCAGCCCAGGACGCGGTACTGCACCGCCTCCAGCGTGTTGCCGGCCTTGCCCTCGGCCGCCTTCTTGTACTCGTTCAGCACGGGCTCCAGCTCGGCAAACTCGTCGCACATGTAGTCGAACTCGGGGTACAGCGTCTGCAGCAGTTTGTGCCGCTCCTCGGGCGTCATCGCGTCCACCTCTTCGGTCGTCTTCATCTTCACCGTCACGACTGCGCCAGCAGGAGTAGATGCTTCGGTTGTTGCTTCTGCACCCTCGGTCACCCATTCGTCGCCATCGAAAAAGTCGGCAGCCGTCATGCGCGAGAGCTGCTTCTTCTGCAGCCGGCGGGCCTCGGCCTCCTCCTCGAGAGCATTGTCCTCCGTCTCAATCACCTCGCCGTCGTAGTACTCCTTCCGCGATGCACCCCACCATCCCTCGTCACCCTCTTCACCCGCACCATCGCCGTCGTCCATCTCGTCGTCGCTGTCGCCAGCCTTGCTCTTCTTGGTCTTCTTGCCGGCCGGTCTGCCGTCGTCCGAGTCCGATTCATCATCCGAGTCTGCAGCTGCCAGAACCTCCTCGTCGGAAAACTCAAGAAACTCGTCTTCCTTTTGTATCCTCCGTTGGCGCTTAGTTCCTGGCTCATCCTCGAACATGATTCTGTCCTTTTCCAGGAAATATTCTTCCTGTTCGTCGGCCAGATCTTCGTATGTGGTCACAGGACCCAGCCGTGCGTCTTTCGGGTCATAGTCCTTGGGGCCTGTCGGCCCGGTAGGCTGCCGTACGGCCTTTCTCTTCCTCGCCATAGTGTATATGTGCTGAAAGAATGAAGTGAAGAGTGGATGAAGTTTTTTTTTTTTTACGATAACGTTTTTTTTCTTATCGGCGTAGCTCAAAGTCATGACTTTACTGTGTTCCACTTATTTAGAACATGCGTATTGGTCCCGTATGTATTTAAGTGGGTCTGTCTACTTGTAAGCAAAAGTGAATATCAGCACTTGTAAAATATTTACTTTCCAGTTAATAAGACTGGTGCAAAGGAAGATGTGAGTGGTTATGAGAAGAATTGACTTGAAAATCCAGAATTTGAATTTGTGTGGTGATCAATTTACAGTTCTTTCAACAGGAACAATAAGATATAAAACAAAGTTCTATTTACTTAAAATATTTATTAGATTTATAATTTCAGTCGCAATTACAAAATACAAGTTTATCTTATAAACTACCTATAAAGAAACAATGAAATAATGCTGGCATTGGAAACTGCTGTATACAGACCATAGAAGGCATGGCCACTTACAAGATCTACAATAAACAGCCAAAACAACACAGAAAAAACAGGGATTCCGGAACATAAGAATCCGTATTCACAGAAAACACGCCCAAACGCCAGTCTGCTGCCCTCTCTCACCAGTCGTCGGCCTCGTCCTCGCTCTCGTCGCCGGCCGATCCGTTCTTGGTCTTTCTGTACTTTTCCCGCCCCGTCGCCAAACTGGCCTCAACTGTTTGTCCGGCAAACGCCCGGCCGTCCATCAGTTGCACGCACGCTGCCGCCGCCCCGGCTGTCTTGAACTTGACGCTGACGACGCCCGCTGGCTCCAAGTCGAACAGCACCACGTTGGTCACCTCGCCCAGCTTGGCACACTCTTCGCGGATATCCTCCTTGATATCCAGCAGTGCCGCCGGGTCCTCTGCCAGCTCGGTCAGCGTGAACATGTGCTTCAGCATCACAATCTTGTCCCACTTGGGATTTCTGCCGCTAAACGGCCGTTCGTCGTCGCTCCAGTCGGCCAGCTTGGCGTCCAGCTTCTGCGTCTTCTTGATAATCTTCTGTTTGTCTTGTTTGCTGCCGTTGCCACCACCACCGCCTGCTTTGCCCTTGTCTGCTTTGGGCTGGCTGTCTCCTGTCTCCGCTGCTGCGGGTGTTGGTGCTGCCCCCCCTGCGCTGGCGCCCGCGTTCGTGCTGCCCGCCTCGCTGTTGTTCTCTGTCTCGCTGGTCTGGTAGTTGGTCTTCTTGTAGCTGGCGTCGGCGGCCTGCACGCGCATGCGCGGCTCTGTAGTGACGCCGAACCGGAAGTCGGTGTCGTCCAGCAACATGATGGCCATGTCGACGCTCTGCGGCTTGAAGAAGACAACGAGCGCGTCGCCCTTGAACTGGCCGTCGGCGTCCATGTACAGCTTGATGCGTGGCCGGCCTGAGTCGATCTCCTCGGCAATGACGCCGCACTTGCGTGAAAACAGCTCCGCCACCTCGTCCACCGTCGCGTCTGCCGGTAGGCCCGTCACGTATACGGCTGTATTCTGTTTGGGTTGCTTGGGGGCCGCCTGTGCCAGCCGGTACCGTTTGTTGTTGCTATTGCTTCCGCTTCCGCTGCCGTTTCCGCCGTTTCCGCCGTCTGCCGCTCCGGAGTTGCCTCGTTTGTTTTGCTTGTTGCCATTGGTATCTGAAGGCTATATATTTTGGGACAAGTTATAAGAAACACCACCCCAAGCCAAAAAGGGGAAGAGGGGAAAAAAGCAGCAAAGGTCAGTCCGTCACGAGCTCCTACGACTCCTCTTTTTGCCCGCAAAACAAGTAGAGAGAGAAGGGGGGAAAAAGACCGCAGGGACGCGTTAGGGGAGAGGGGAGGGGGGAGAAAGCTTACCTCGCGGCCGTATGCCTGATCTTGTTTCCGCTTCTTGCCCTGTCTCGCGCCGCCGCCTCCGCCATCGTTCTTGTTCTTGTTGCCATAGCCGTTGCCACCCGGTCTTGCAAAGTCGTGGCTTTCTTCACCGGCATTGCTGCCCCCGTACGCAGCCTGTGCGGCCGCAATCTGCGCATCCGCCTCGTCGTCGGCCAGTGGGATCCATCGCTTCAGGGCACGGTCAAACTCAAACTCGGTGCCGTCTTCCTGTACAGCAATGTATTTGCTGTCGAGCTTCGAGAAAGAGATGCGCTCGTCGTTGTCAAAGGTGGAAATGTCCGTTGGAAAGGACAGCACCTCGGCAGATGTGTGATCGGCCATGGTTGCGCGGGCGCAGTGCGTTTTTGGAGCGGTTCGGACAGTTGTTGGACGACAGAACCCCTGCGGTGGCACGTTGGCGCAGGATTCCCGTGTCGAAGAGGTTGTAGGGAAGAAAGACGTTGCGGAGACCTGGGAAGCTCAAATGGATAAAAGCTCTGCTATTGGCCAGATGTCACTGTATTTACACAGTTCCCATACTGTATACATACTGTCCTATATATGCATTCACTTCACTTACATGCTTTCGTTTTCACGTCTCCTCTACAGAATAGATTCGTATGCTATGTTGATATCATCACACTTTCATCTCTCGAGCAGATCATCCTTGTATCAATGCAAATATGCTTGGAACATTCATAAGCCATCCCTTTTCTATTGTCTTTGCTTCTCAAGCTTTTCCTGAACGACCGTCTTGACGCCTTCCACAAAAGCCTCGACGGCCTCTCCACCACCCAACGGCATGGCACCCCCGGGAAGGAATCCCTGGTTCTTCACCGGTATGGCCAGCGCGTCGGCTATGCTGGGCAGGCCGCCATCGCGGATCGCCATGGTGAGGCTCGACAGGCTCTGGTGGAACTGTGGGCTGCGCAGCACTTTCTCCAGCAAGTTCTTCTTCTCGGCAACGCTCATGGCTGCCTTGGCTGCCGCGGCCGTCTCGGCCGTGGGCTCGACAATATCGCCGTCGTCATCGGCACCGTCTTGATGGCTGAGGATCAGGACAGCGGGTGGCAGGAAGCTCAAGAGCCCGTCCAGGTACTCCTCGCTAGCATTTCTAATCATGGGGATCGTTACCGACGTCTCCAGCAGATCTGTCAGCAGTGGGTACAGCTTCTCACGCGGCTGCTGCTGGCTCTGGCTGGGGATGCCTTGGGGTCCAGAGAGAGACGCAAGCAGATTGCGCACAACAGTGGCGGCATCTGTGGGAGCAGAGGATGATGCACTGTGGTAGCACAAGTCAGCAAAGACTCTTGTTCGGCTGGAGAAGAAGACGAAAGAACGGCTCTTTAGCACCAAGAAACACAGCTCAGAGACCCTAGTCTAGTATACATGGACAACTGGCCATGTGCCTGTTTCCTCCCTCTGTTGAGTGTTGAGAGCACGCTCTATCGCCATGTAGAAGAATAGTGAGAAAAAAGATGAGTGAAACCCCCAATGTGATTCCAAACTCCGCTGGCTGAATTGATCAAGACATGACTATGCATACAGGTGTGATGTATTTTTTTTGGTAAGGTTTGGATAGTTTCTTTCTTTTTTTGGGGTTTCTTTCTTCTTTCTTCTTTCTTTTTGGGGGTTGTTTTTCGTGGGTTGGATTCAACGACTTCTGAAAGGGAGACAGGACACCTACGCTCTCGCCCCGTCAGCACCGCCTTCGCGGGCATCCTCTCCCTCGCTCCGAACGTCGCCGCCCCCGCCGTTGCCTGTCGAGGGGTGGCTAGTTTCGCCGTGGCCCTCCACGTCCTCCATGGTTTCGTCGTCGTCATTGTCGTCGTCTCGCCGGCTGTCGTCTGTGTTGTTCTTGACCTGGGCCAGCTCGCGGCTGACGTCGAATTCCTCGCCCTGCAGCAGGCGGTCGACAATATCGCCAATCTTGCGGTCGCGGGGGCTCAGCCAGGCCGGGTCGCCACTAGCGGCCTGTGGCTTGGACTGCAGCCAGAAGAGGTGACGTTGCGAGGACGACTCGAACTTGAGGACGAAGATGCGGCCGTTCGTCTTGGCCGAGTCGTGGCCGGTAGCCGCGGCGTCGTAGGGAACAAAGTGGCCGTCCGTGGGCACCATGACGAGGTTGAGGGTTGGGTCGTCGAGCGGCGCATTCCGCGGCCGCCAGCAGAAACGGATCAGATCTGTTGGTGTGAGTTTGACGAAGAGGGAGAGGAGAGAAAGAAGGGGCTTGCCGTACCATCTTCAGAGTACAGATAGATGTAGCCCGGCTCAGGCTGGGCCTTGACCTTGTGCGGCCGAGACGAGGTCTATATGACGAAAAGGTCAGCTCCCGAAATCCTCCACAGACAATGGAGACATGGCTTACATCGACGTCGCAGAGTCCAGCCTTGAAGGTAATAATCGGGATGATCGACATATTGACAGGCAGGAAAGAGAAATCAGAAGACGTGGAAACAAATTGCCGGTCAGTGGGAGGCAGGAGGACAGGCCGTGGTTTGAGGGGGGGAGGTGGTTGCGCACGCGTGGGCCGGTGGAGGGAGATGGTGCAGGTAAAGATGGATAAGCTTCCGGAGCTTGCTCGGTCGTCTCTGGGACTCGCTCTCCACCAACGCCAGCACGGAAGGCTGCCAATTTCGTGACGTTTGTACTCTGTAAGGGGCCCCACTGCCCAAGCGGGCTCGACAGCTGGCAGCCAGACGCCAGACAAATGGATGCCCCACGTCTGACGGGCCAAGAGTTCACGTGACCGTACACGCTAAGCCAGGTACGGATAGCGTCCAAAGGGCTTGCAGGGTCGATGGCGATTGGCCGAGCGGGGCCTGGCCGCACATTTTTGGTAGAAGAAAAAAATTCGGCGCCTGGTGGCTGCGGTCCGGTAGGGAAGTATAGGGTTGATTAGGTTTTTTTTTAATTATTATTTTCTGTGGTGTGGTTTTTTCCAACTCCCTCTTCGCAAACCCGCAACTCGCATCCGCCGCACATCGCGAAACGACCTTTAAGTAGTAAAGGAGTTGGGTTTGGCCTCTTTCATTTTTCTTCCTCTTCTTTCAAACCTTGTTCCCATTACCGATCCTCAAAATGTCGACCGCACCTACGACGAAGACGTTCGGCAAGTCCACTCGGTCAGTGGCTCACCTCAGCCAGCGCGCCCAGAAGTGGTACGCCGCCGAGGAGGACGCAAAGCCGAGAAAGGTTAGTAGTGACGGGAAGGAGGTGGACGAGATGGAGAGAGAGCAGAGAGGAGAGAAGAGAGAGGAGAGAGGAGAGGAAGGGGGGAAAGAGAAGGAGAGGCATGGCAAGGCATGGCCGGTGTGAGGCCGTGGAAGACTCCCAGAGGACAATCCGGGCAGGAAATGTGCAGGGGAAAGACTGTTTCTTGAGGAAGTGTCTTGCTAACGCGTCGGAACACTATAGGTCCGCAAGGCCGTCCGTCCCTGGGCTCCGCGCAAGACCCTCCAGCCGGGCACGATTCTGATCCTCGTGGCCGGTCGGTTCCGCGGCAAGCGCGTGGTGCTCCTGAAGACGCTCGACCAGGGTCTGCTCCTGGTCACGGGCCCGTTCAAGATCAACGGCGTGCCCCTGCGGAGGGTGAACGCCAAGTACGTCATCGCGACATCGGAGAAGGTCGACCTGTCCGGTGTGGACGCCAAGAAGATTGAGGAGATTGCGGCACCCAACTACTTCACGGCAGAGAAGGCCAAGGAGAAGGCCAGCGAGGAGGCCTTTTTCAAGCAGGGAGAGAAGCCCCAGGTGCGTGAGAAGAGAGGAGAGAACGGAAAGAATAGAACTGACAACCCTACAGAAGAAGGCTGTCCAGGCGACGCGCGCAGAAGACCAGAAGACCATCGACAAGGCCCTCATCGCCAACATCAAGAAGGTCGAGCTCCTCAGCAGCTACCTCGCCACATCATTCAGCCTGCGCAAGGGCGACAAGCCCCACGAGATGAAGTGGTAAACAACGAATCAAGAAGAGAAGAAAAAAATTGGAGCAGCACAAAGCTTAAACGGGGGTGACGGGATGGCGCTCCATTCTATGCCTTGCCTTTTTCGCAAGATGGCTCCGTCCTTTTTTTTCTTTTCCAATTGATGGGTTTGTTTTACCTCTTTGTTCTTCTTTCTCTCCGACGTGATTCATCGCAGCCCAAAAGGACTGTTGTGTAAGAGGATCGACGGAGAAGCCAGATGAATGGAAAAGGCGAGCGTGGATGTTCGAAAGCGAAAGGAGGAGAGGAGTTGGGCAAAGGGCGAGAAAGGCAATGCTGGGGCGACCACAAAAAACGCTCCATTGGGCGGGCTGCCGTGGACGGTGGCAAACCTGGGTTGCATTGTGTGTGCGTTGATGTTTTTCTTTTTGTTAATTTTCTTGCACACACGTATGGGACGACACCGGCCTTTTGTGTGGGAAAAAAGAAACTACTTTACGGGCCACCAGGGGAAAAACATAAAAATACAAATGACACAAGACAAAAAAATATTGAAAATCTCCGTGCATTGATTCTAGGTTTGTTCTATTTGTGGCTATGTTCATCTACAAAAGTACAAAGTATTCGTAGGGCAATCATGACCGGTCGGCCCAGCTCTGGATCAGACCCTCCGGCGTTGGGTCGTATTCCTTCAGGGTGACCTTGCCAGTGGCCTCATCCAGGTACGTGTTGGCCTGCACAAACACCTTGCGTGGTTGCTTGTTGGCAAGCACAACGTCACGCACCTTGGTGCCCCAGTACTCGAGACCCACACTGGACATCTGGTCGGCAAAGAAGGCGGTGCCATTAACTACATCTGCCGTGGACTTGTAGATGTGTAGTTTTTGGAGATAGTTGCCGACGGCTATTATGTTAGAGAGGGGATAGAGAGAGAGAGAGAGAGAGAGAGAGAGAGAGAACTCACCAGTTCGACCATAGCTGATGATCTTGGACCGGTCCAGCTTAATGGTCAGATCCGAAAGGTCATCCTTGGTGTAGTCAAGCTTGCAAAAGTCACCACCAGCCTCGAGGAAGCACTGCAGGGTTAGCGAGAGCAAGGCAGATAGGCAAGGAACAAAGGCTTACCCGAAGAATCGAGAACCGCGCCTGGCAATGCGGCTGTCCCCATTTCTGGCTCTTGGGATCCCAGAATTCCACCGACGTGAGACCAGCCCGCGCCATGGACAGGTACGAGGCGTACAGGACGTCGCCAGCCTCGCCGTCCATGTCGTATTTACCGTCGCCAAAACCAAAGATCTTGAGCACGGGAAATTCACAGCTGAGGTACATGGCGACCAGCTCGGCACGGCACTCTTCGTAGGCGCCGGCCAGGCCGCCAAAGACCGAGCCCCAGGTCTGGCCCGGCTTGTACCAGGTCTTGACGGGCTCGTTGGTCAGGGGGTTGATAGGTGGCTTGTTGTGGTCAAAGTTGTAGACGCCAGGGCTCGTCTCCTGCAGCAGCTTGCCGCAGCCGTGGCCGGTCAGCTCGTGCAGGCCGACCTGGACCTCGAAAGAGCCGTCGCGGTACTTTTGGTAGACGGCCAAGTCCTCGTCGCGGATAAAGGGAATCTTCTCGTTGGGAGCCTTGGCACTCAGGACGTTGCCGAGCGAGACGTTCTTGAATCCCTCGGTCTGGCGAATGTCGTCGTAGTTGGGGATGTTGATGCCGGCCGGGATGCCGGAGCCGGCAAAAGTCAAGACTTCGAGAGAGGTGAAGTCGGGCGACAAAAACTTGTCTTTTTCAAAGTCGGCCGTCCATGGCAGCAGGGGAATGAGCGTGGGAGCGGCGGCGACGAGACCACCAAAGGCACGGGTACGCTCGAGGTTGACGACGGCGGCAAAGCCCTCCCACTCGCCGCGGGTGCCGGCCGGGTCACGGTAGGTTTCGATGAAGCCAATGTTGGACTCGACCATGGGACCCTTGTCGCGGATCCAGAAGCGCTGGCTGTCCTTGAAGGCGAGCAGAGAGCCGTCGCGGAAGGATCGCTCGTAGGCCAGGTGCATGTTCTTCTGGGTGTCGTTCTCGGCATTCTGGGCAGCCTTGGCGATGTTGTCGGCAATGACAGTCATCTCAGGCGCATAGTCGCCGTAGACGATGCGGATGGTGGTGCCCTTGAGCGGTCCGTCAGCATCCTCGACGGGGAACTCGGTCTGGGCGCTCTTGAGGTCGCCACCGTCGGCAGGCGGGGCGGTGACGGACGAGGCGATTAGCAGCTCATAGACGTTGCTGCCCTTCTTCTTGCGCAGACGGGTGTTCTCAGGCAGCAAGCCCTTCTTTTCGGTCCACTTGGCGACGGCAGCGATCTCAGCCTTGGTGATGTCGGGCGAGTCCGGGTAGTAGGTGGTCAAGTGGCCATCGTCGGTGTAGCCCAGATGCAAAAGGCCAGCCGAGGAGGCCGAGAAGATGCCGCCATTGGTGGCGGCATAGTACTTTTCCGCGTCGGGTGAGGTGTGTGCGAGGGCGGCAAAGGCAGACTCTGGGGCACGCGGGATGAATTTAGAGTCGCCGAAGCTCTTGTAGTTGCCGCTATTTCCCAAGAATTGGGCGGCATATTCGAGAAAGGCCGTCAGATGTGCTTCTTCGATGCCGGCTTTTTGGGCGAGACCCTTCCAGTCGCCATTGGCCGTCTTGTTGAGGGCGAGGATGAAATCAAAGATGGGCTCAGACTCGGGAGAGACCTGCCGAAGGACCACTCGGGTTCCAGCAAAGGAGGCTCTGCGTGGGTGTCAGACTCAATGGCAAGTCGAAAGGCAGGGCACAGAACAGACCTGCTGATAAAGTGAGAGTAACGTTTCTGCTGATCGGTCAGAGGCTCGAAATGCTTGGCAATCTCGAGGCGTACGACGCTGGGAGGAGCATCGGCCAGGTAGTGGTTGAGCTCGCTGGCAGCCAGAGCCATGTTGGTTGTGGTGGTGGTTAAGGATCGGCAGTTGATGGAGAGGGGTTCTTTGGCAGGAAGTCGTAGTCTGTGAGGAGAGACGGCAAGAGAGGGACGACAAAGATGACGGACAGAAGGAGACCAGACAGACGGCACGATGTTGCAGCAGGTGGACGTGCGGAAGAGGAGGGCGTGGTGAGTAGAGCCAAGGCGGGGTGTGAAGCTCATCGGCGGGGATTTAGTAATAGAGGAGGGGAAGCTTTGGCACAAGCTTACTGCGGTCGTGGGTGGCTGTGGTTGGCTGGTGTGCAATGGCGTACCTGCCGTGTTGGGCAGGAGAGAGAGGCGCATGATGTCACATGACGTGCACACTCGGACCACTTATGTATTAGTCAGCATCTTTTTATTTGGCCTCGTGACCATTTCCAGCTTCAGCCCCTCGTGCTCGTCAGACGGACGAGTACTCGTACAGAGTACAGTACTGTGTAAGTGCCTGATGCCTGCCGGAGCTCCTCTGAACAATCTGTCCTCTACGGAATATCCAGTCTCTTGCCCCCCGGCCCGCCCCCCCTCCCCCCACGCAACATCACCCACTCGTCACAGACGACGTCGCCGAGATGCGCCGTATATCGTTCCGGCCGCCGGCATTGCTGCCCGTCGTCGCCCTCTTCGCGTTGCGCCACGTACAAGGCTGACCTCCCTGCGTGGATCATGCATGTCGGAGCCCTTGCTCCTGGGCCGTAACCGCTCTCGATGGACCCTCACAGAAGTACAAGGAAGAAAAATCAGCTGGGCCTGCAACCTGCAACCTGCAACCGCAACCCCACACGCCGTTCAGGGGGCTAGTGAGCGCCCGAGCTAGCCTGATTTCCCGACCTTTTTTTTTTTTTTTTTTTTTTTTTTTTTTTTTTTTTTTCTTTTTTGCCTTGTCTTTTTCCCTTTCCCTTTTCGATGGCCTCCCTAAATTCCACCAAACGGATCGCTGGAAATCCTGCCGCCCGCACTGAAATCTCGGTGACTGGGTTTGCAGCTGCCGAGAGCTGTGACTTGCCCTGCACGTCAGAGGACGATTCTTCCCCCTCTAAGGTCTTTACAAATGGTGAAGGGTGTTGGTCGCTCTTCATTCTGCCTCCGTCGCCGTGTCCTAACGCTCCTTCTAGGTCCGCGCTCGCTCTGCCCTTCTGCCCTGAGTACTCCGTACCTGCCCTGTCCTTAGTTTGCGCAGTGCTCCTTCCTTTCCCCCTCCCCCCATTCCCCCAATTGCGCACCCCCTCGTGACGTGTGACCATGAACCCACGGCAGGCGCTACCCGGCGCACAAGGCGCCCCCGGCACCCTGCGTAACGAGTACGAGACAGTCACGCTCGCTCATTGTCCCCCCGTATAAGAACTCGCATGTCGTCTTGCACCGGCGGTGTGGTCCCGCTAGCTGGGATTCGTGAAAGCGCCCCCCCCTCCTTCCCTCCCCTTGAACTAGTCTCACCGATCGGCCCTACGTTCTTTCACCGGCCTCCTCGCTATTTAAGCCCCGGAGACCGCCATCGGGCACAGGACCAGGAATCTTGATTCTCCGACTCCTTTGTTTTCTCCCACCCCCGTCTGCCCCCGTCTGCCCTCGTCTGCCCTCATCTGTTCTTCGTCTACCGGACCCATTCACCTTCTGTCACTGCACGCATCGACATGTGTACGACCTCGTCATAGGTATAAGTTCGAGAAACGAGATCAGATCAGGTCAGATCAGTGAGATCAGTCAGAGTCAGAAATCAGAGTCAGAAATCAAAAGTCAGCCACATCAATCCGCCAACATGTTGTCCTGCAACGCCGCAAGCTCTTCCGTCTCCCTGGTGTCGTCCATGGATGGCACCGCCTCCGCCACAGCTCCCAGCACGGCTTCCAGCACGGCTTCGGCCAGCCAGGATCGCGACCATATCGCCAGTCACCACATCTGGCTCGTGACCGGACCGGCCGGCACCGGAAAATCTACGCTGGCCAAGTATCTGGCCGACGAACTGGATGTCCCATACATTGAGGGCGACGAGGTAGGCTACTTTGCGCTGCTGCTTACTGATCCAGTGCTGACTGCTGACCACTCAGTTTCACCCGAAAGCCAATGTCGACAAGATGCGCAACAACATCCCCCTCACAGATTCGGACCGCTGGGACTGGTTGACAGCCCTGCGCGAAGAGTCTGTGCGCCGCATTGCCGAGGGCGGCAGCAATGCAGTCGTGCTGACCTGCTCTGCCCTCAAGCGCAAGTACCGCGACGTCATTCGCGTCGCACCCTACTTCAATGCCGACGTTCACCTGCACTTTATCTTCTTGCACGCCAACGCCGACATTCTGCTGCAGCGCGTCGCCGGTCGCAAGGGCCACTACATGGGTCCCAACATGGTTAAGAGCCAGCTGGAAATCCTCGAGCCGCCCGCCAAGGATGAGACTGACGTCATTTCTGTCGATGTCGGCCGTCCGCTGGACGAGATCGAGTCTGACATTATACGTCGCGTGCGCACACTGATGGATATCGAGGACTGATCTCTTTGTGTCTTTTCGTGTCTCTTTGTGTGTCTCTTTGTTTGTATCTCTCTCTCTCTTCTAGATTGTCTTTTTACTGCATTCAGGGCCGACGAAAAGGTTTGGGATATCTGGGTTGCGGTGGTGCATCAGCCTTTGATTTTGTTGCTACGCTTACGGAAGGAAACTCGAAAATCAACCTCGCCATGTTGTCCTGGACATGACGTCTATTCCATGCTTCATAGAAAAACGGCCAAATAGATTATAGACCTTTATTCACCCGCTTTACCGCAACTGCAGCGTCATCGTGTCTGGCTGCTCTACAAATTGCCGCACCACTTCTGCCGCTCGTGCCACTGTCGCCCCGTCCACGACGCGGTGATCTGCACTGAAGCTGAAGTGGCACACGTGTCGCTTGACAATACGCTGTCCGGCCGCGCTGCTGCTCTCGTCGGCGTCGTCCGCAAACGCCGGTACCGTCCGCACCCGCCCGATACCCAGGATGGCCACCTCACGCTCCACCACCACCGGGCTGAGGTATGTGCCGCCAATGTTGCCAATGTTGGACACGGTGATCGTGCCACCCTGCAGGTCGTTCGGTGTCAGCTTGCCGGTCCGCGCCAGTCCCTGTAGCCGTGCAAGTTCGCCCGCAATTGACAACACGCTGTGCGCCTGCACATTGTGTACGACGGGCACGACGAGTCCACCGGGCGTGTCCATGGCGACGCCAATGTTGTGCTGGCTGCGGTAGACGAGCTTGGGCTTGGCCGAGACGTCGTTGTCGGACGAGGCCGGCAGCTCGACGCGCGCATTGAGCACGGGGAACTGGTGCAGTGCTAGCGACACGGCCTTGAGGACAAACGGCAGATAGGAGAGCTTGGTGATGCCGGTGCCGTCTGCTGCAGAAGACTTTGAAAGGGTAGTGTTGACCCGCTGCCGCAGCCGGAACAGCTGTGTGAAGTCGACCTCGTCGGCGTACAGAAAGTGCGGAATCGCCAGCGATTTGGTCATGGCCCGGAACATTTGCAGTTGCGTGCCGGCCAGCGGCACAACCGTCTCCTGCTGCGGAGCATCTTCGGCATCCACGGCGGCGGGTCCTGGTGTCCCGGTAGTTGCTCCGGCCTGCTTGCGTGCTTCGACATAGCGGTGGATGTCTTCCTTGAGTACCCGGCCGTCCTTACCGGTGCCGTCCACTTGTGTGATGTCCACTGAGAGCTCCTTGGACAGGTGTCGCACAGCCGGTGTTGCCAACGAAGAGCCGGCAAACTTCTTGGGCAGTTTCTGTGCTTCCTTCCCGGGACTGGCTGGCACTGGCACTGGCACTGGCACTGGCGCTGGCTCAACAGACTTCGTCTCTCCCGAGCTCTGCACGACGTCTTCGGCAATGTCAATATCCACAAATGCCTTGCCGACCTTGGCCATCTCGCCGGCTTCGTAGTGCAGCTTCTTGACCACGCCGGCAAACCGACTGGTGATCTCGACTGACGCCTTGTCGCTCTGGACTTCGCACAGCGGCGCGAACTCTTCGACTCGAGCACCTGGTTGGACAAACCACTGGATGATCTCACACTCGACAATTCCTGCATGGTCAGAAGGGATACCAACGACGACGCACAGTCGACTTGCCTTCGCCAATGTCTGCCAGCACGACCGGCTTGACGGCCAGCAGTCTGTCTGAGACGTGAAACTGTCGGATACGAGGCGACAGAACAGGCAGACATCTTCTCCAGGCTGTCTGCAGTCGTGCCGGCCGCAGAGCCCGGCCGCTGCTTTGGAGGAACATCGTATAAGTCCCGACGGCGACAGCGACGGCGGCAATGGCGGCTTCTCGCTGACAGACCAAAGTCTGTCGATGATGCGTTAGAATAAGAGGAATTCCAAGAGTAGAGGAATGCAGAAATGCAGAAATACAAAAGTGCAGAAATACAAAAGTGCAGGAATACAGGAATGCAGGCGCTCTCACCGGCTCGTAGCTGCCCTGTTGTCCCTCTTTCTGGGGAAAAGGCACTTAAGCCGAGCAACAGCCTGGGGTAAGACCAGCGCCGCGGATAGCCGCCCACCCCAGGTGTGGGTCATTTTCAGCGCTCTCTCCCACTAACTTTCCGGGGGACCTGTCAGGTGAAGAAATTTGCGCCTGTGAACTGCAGCCCTGCGTACTCGACCACCCACCCCCTCTCAGCCTCGAGGCCGACCACGCTCCGTCCGGCCATTGTGCCTATTCCAGTTTGGGCCTCTCCAGTGCCGTTTTCCCGCCGGCCGTACACGATGGCGACCCGGCTCTACTCGGCGCTTCGTCTGGCAGAAACAACAGTCCGCCGGCCGACTTTGTCTTCGTTGATATCGACTTCACCGGCAACTACACTCTGTCTACGGTGCCAATGGCGTGCTCTGAGCACCTCGCCAGTCCGCCGAGATGACAAGACCACACGGACAGCCCAGCCCGCACCGACATCGCCCGGGCAGCCACTGCCGAGTCCATTGGCCGATGCTCCTCGATCCTACGGCTCACGTCCCAAGGAGTTCACACCGACGCCGCTCTCCCGGCCGATCGGTATGCCTTTGCCACCACTACCAGGCGAGAACAGTGGCGTCGACTACCGGACACTGCGGCAGCGCCGCGACGACTTTGTCGACTATGAAAAGCATCTCGTCCGAAGACAAGAATTGTTGGTTTCCCATTTCCTCTCTTCTAGAGTTTTCTTCAGTACTGACCTCCAGAAAAAACAAAATCATCAAGCCCTATTTCCGCGACTGGACCAACCTCGAGTTCCACAAAGGCAAGACCTTTGTCGCCCCGCCACGCCTCTTCCGTGCCGATCTCTCCCTCTACTTCCCCAACCTTGTCGGCCAGCGTCTGCTGGCTGCCGACCGTGCCGCCGCCGACGGCATGGCCGACACCACGCCCATGCTCCAGGATCATGCTGCGTCGGTCGTCACCGTTTTCAGCAGCATGTGGGCCGAGAACCAGGTGCGCAGCTTCGTCTCGCCCGCGGCCAACCCGGCGCTGTCGGAGCTGCTCAACACACACAGCAACCCCGGCGCCAACGGTGTCCAGCTCGTCCAGCTCAACGTCGAGGAGAACGCCATACGCGCCTGGCTGGTGCGGTGCTTCCGCGGATCGCAGCGCCGCCGCATCGAACGCCGCGACTGGGACAAGTACCTGCTGGTGACGCGCGGCATCACGGACGAGATCCGCGAGAGCATCGGCGTGCTCAACAGCAAAGTCGGCTACGTCTACCTGGTCGACCGACACTGCCGCATCCGCTGGGCCGGCAGCGGGCCCAGCCAGCCAGACGAGTGCCAGAGTCTTGTCCGTGGCATCCGCCGACTGCTGACCGAGGCCAAGAGCGAGGAGGCTCTGGTGCAGCAGCAGCGGCAGAAGCCAGGACAGACGGCAGCTCAGGAGCAGCTGGCGCGGGCGGCATGAGAGAGAGAGAGGATATAAACTCGTACTGTTCCGAAAGATACCCGGTATCGCATATACAAGGCCATTTTGTAATGTACAACAGATGTAGAACATGAAACGAACCGTATAAGAATGAATCATACACCGCTTTCCCAACCCGAAACGCCCACGAGAACCGCATGTTGAATGGCTGAAGTGTGCAGAAAAAAACAGTATTATGTGCCGTTCAGCCGGGTGAACACAAAACCAAAGCTGCCAAGCATGGTGTGGTCTCTTCACAAGAAGAGCCAGAAGACGACGAAGCAAAAGGCGATAAAGGAGCCCATGATGATGCCGTCGCGCCGTTTCTTGGTAGAGATGCGGCCAATGAGCGTGTTGATCCCGGGCACTTGGCTGGCGGCCAGTGTGATGCGTCGGTTGATGTTGGCGAGGGTCTCGCGCTGGAGGCCAAAGTTCTCGTTGACGGCATAGGCCTGGCTCAAGACGCTGTCGACCATGTCGTGGCTGCGGTCGATGCGGCCGCGCTCGCCCAGCATGTATTCAGCCTCGGCCGCTTCGCCGCCGTCATTGCGCTCTCCCGCTCGGCTGCCGCTGCCGGCGCGGTAGGCGTCAATGTCGTCGCGCACGTGGGCCAGCAGGTTGGCCCGGTCTCGTGCCTCGGCCAGCTGGCCCTTGAGCCGGGCGAGGTCCTTGCGGTGTTCGGCGAGCTTCTCGCGCAGCAACGTCAGGTTGTTCTGCTTGACGGCCGAGGCCGTCAGCGTCGGGTCGGAGTCGAGCAGACGAGCCAACTTTTGGATGAGGCCGTCTCGCTGAGAGGTGTCAGCATTCATTTCCACACATGCCACCGTGGGGGGGTGCAACCCACCTTTTCTAGAATCTCCTGCAGCTTCGCTTCGGTCTGTCGCTCCTGTTCGGCCGGCTTGGCCGGTATGGACGACGCCGTGCAGAACTGCGAGTATGTCTGCAAAAGGCCTTCGGTCTAGGAGGAGACGTCAGTTTGTGTTCAGTGGCGTGACCTGCGGAAAAACAGATTCCCGATAGAGCGTACCTGGCTTTCGAGAGACCGCACTTGTTGCCGCAAATGGGTCCAGCCCGAGTTTCCTGAACCGCCCGCCATGACGAGGAGGATGGGCAGCGAATTCGGTTGGTCGGATGGGAGATGTCGGCAGAGAATGAAGAGACCGTCGGGTCGTGTGAGTCGTCGGTGTAGCTGTGTTTGAAATCCGTGGGCGTGTGTGGGAAAGGGTGTGGTGGGATGTAGAAAAGGACAGTCAACTGTCCGAGACAACGTACGGGATCGTGGTGTGGGAAGCAAGCAGGCATGCAATGGAAACTGGGACAATGGCCAGACTGGAAGGACTTCTTGACGTTTCTTGTGCCACAGGCATGACCCATGAGATGTGGCTGTGCACTATTACTCCGTACTCGTATCTTACGCGGCGGCACTTGCTACGGCGGTTAATATTACGTAATCATATATACGGGGCACGGGGCTCAGACGGCGTACTCCGTGTTCAGGGCTACTACTCGTATATCCACTACGGAGGACTCCACAGATCCTATAAGTACTTTTCCATTCTCTGCCGGATTCTCTGGACCAGCTCGGCCGCGAGCTCCTCGACGCTCTCGACCAGACAGATGTCAAACCGCTCGCAGACCATCTGGATGTTGCCGCGCTTGACATAGCCGGGCGGACAGGCGACGACGACGGCCTTGCTGGTGGTGGTGCTGGCATTGGCATTGGCACGAGCACAAAGGCCGAGCTCCAGCAGGCTGATCATGCCGTCCTTGTGCGGGTGGAAGAAAAAAGCCACGAGATCAGCTGCGTCCTGCATGTCGAGTTCCCACGCGACCTGTTCGCGAAAGGGTGCAAACGACAGATCTTCGACCCACGAACCATCCCAGTCTGGCCGTACAGGGTCGAGAAGTGTGACGGGCAGGTCAGTCGTGGCCTCCACCACGGCTGCGCGCCAATCTGGCTGACCGGGGCTGGATGTTGTCCCCGCCAGGAACAGCGTGGTGGCGTGCCGGAACGTGCGTCGGTCGGGGGCACGGATGATCTGGGAGGTCGCAGACGTGGACTCCATAGCGGTGACGGGGTAGCGATGAGACTCGTGTCTTACGAGGCGAGGTGGGTTGTGGACGGGATCTTTGGCCCTGTTCTTATGCAGGACTCGTGATGAACTAATTAGTGGGCTTACCTGATGGAGTACAGGGGACTACAGGGGACTACAGGCTACTTTCTCCGTACTTACAGTGCTTACAGTGCACGTGCTGAAACTCCGATATGGAACTCCATACAGAACACAGAACTCCGTATTACTCCATACTCTTGACCGCTTCACATCCACCATGCCGAGACGACGGCGACATCCTACCAGCTCCATCCAGAACATCCCCGCACCAGATTCTCTGGAATACACCCTGTAAGTCGTCTCTTCTGTCTATCCAATTTGTCATACCTCTTTCTCACCTTCAGATGGCTGCACAACATCGAATCCTCCCCCTTCCTCCGTCTTCCCCCCGAAATCCGCAACCGCATCTACTCTCTCGTCCTCACCGTCGGCCAGATCCACATCCGCTACCGTCCCTGGCGCCACCATGAACACTACAACGAGGCCATCCGCGGCGGCTACTACGCCCTTGTCCTCGGCACTACCGAAGACCCCTGGGCCAACTCTTGCTCTTCTTCTCGGACGGCCCCCTTCCACGTCGGCGGTGGCCTCGGCCTGCGCAAGGCCTTGACATTACTCTCGCCCGTCTGTCGCCAGCTCTACGGCGAGACGGCCACGCTGCCCTTTTGTCTCAATGCCTGGTCCTTTGAGAATACACACATCATGGACCGCTACCTGCGACGCGAGAAGAGCTTGGCCCTGGCCCAGCGACGTGCCATTTGCGTCCTGATCGCCAACGAGCCGCCACCTCGGCCTCTCGAGCACGCCCTCGGCGGCCTGCGCACCGTCATCTGCAAGAACGGAAAGACGTTCCAACGCCACGACCTCGACGCCGCTGACGCCCATGCCCTGTACAACCGGCCACGACTGCGCGTCGCCGACCGCTGGCACCTCTACCAGTGACTGCACGTTCTGGGAGTAGACATTCATATTCATCTATCGGGACATTTCTGGAACTGCAATTGCAATGCGGATGTTGAAGACCACCTGCTTCCTGTCTTTGGTTTTCTCGGCCTTTTGGCCTTTCGGTGTTTTTTTCTTTTCTTTCCTTTCCTTAGTGGTGGAACAGCCGGATGTTCTGCTCAATGAACGTGATGCCCAGCTTCTCGGCCGTCTCGAACACGAACTGGTCGTTCTGGCTGCCGGCAGGTGCCGCCATGTACTTGACGCCCGACCGCGCCGCGCGGTAGACGTTGTCGATGAAGGGGAACTGGATGTCAGAAAGCAGGCAGGGGGGCATGAGAAAGAGGAAGAAACTTACAAAGGCATCACTCGACACGGCGACATCCGTCAGCTGCGCCAGCCATTCGGCACGTTCCTCCGCCGTGAACGCCGCAGGCACAGTCTCGAAGACGGCCTCAAACGCCTCGCGCTCGGAACCAGACGTCGGCAGCTGGCCGCTCACCAGCAGGTCGATGGCGTTGCTCTTGTCGGGGCGCTTGGTGCCCTTCTTCCAGCGGATGCCCAGCACACGCGGGTGGAAACGCAGCCACCAGTTGTCGGCCTTGTCACCGGCCAGTCGGGTGCAGTGAATGCGCGACTGCTGGCCGGCGCCGAGACCGACGACCTGACCGCGCGCCGCATAGCACACCGAGTTGCTCTGGGTGTACTTGATGGCGATGGTGGCCACCGTGAGATCACGCAGGGCCGATGCCGGCAGGGTGCCGGCGTCCTTGGGCGTGATGATGGTGGTAAAGGACCGGGGCGAGATGCGCACGTCGTTGCAGTGCTGGGCCAGCGTGACGCCAAAGACGGTGCGGGTCTCGCGTTCGGCCGGCACGTACTCGGGGTCGATCTGCAGCACGAGGTAGCGGCCGCCCTTCTTCTTGCGCAGGATCGCCAGTGCCTCGGGCTCGTATCCGGGTGCAATCACGCCGTCCGACACCTCCTTGCCGATGATGGCGGCCGTCGGCACGTCGACAATGTCGCTAAGCGCGATGATGTCGCCGAAGCTGCTCATGCGGTCAGCGCCACGGGCCCGCGCATACGCCTGGGCGAGGCCGGAAGTCTCGATGCCGGGAATGTCGTCGACCATGTACACCTTGCGTTCTTCGGCGGTCAGCGGGATGCCAATGGCAGCACCGGCAGGCGACACGTGCTTGAAGGACGCAGCAGCCGGCAGGCCGAGGGCGGCCTTGAGCTCCTGGACGAGCGGCCAGGCATTGAGGGCATCGAGCAGGTTGATGTAGCCGGGCGAGCCGCCGAGGACGGTGAAGGGCAGGCGGCCGTCCTTGACATAAGCGGCAGCAGGCTTCTGGTGAGGGTTGGCGCCGTAGCGCAGGGAGAGGTGCTGGAAGCCGTCGCCGGCATACTGCTTGCGGAAGAAGTCGCTGATAGCGGCGTCGTAGTCGGCAGTGTGTTCAAAGGCCTTGAGGGCGTACAGCTTGCGGCTGGACTCCTTGATCTCGCCGGCCTCGAGCTCGTTGATGAACTCGGCATAGTCGTTGGGGTCGCTGAGGATGGTGACGCGGGTGTGGTTCTTGGCAGCAGCGCGGATGAGGGTGACGCCGCCAATGTCGATTTCCTCGACGGCTTCCGGAACCGTCACGTTGATCTTGGAGACGGTGTCCTTGAAAGGGTACAGGTTGCAGATGACATAGTCGACCTTTTCAATGTTCTGCTCGGCGAGGTCCTTCTCGTCCGAGGCCAGGTCCCGGGCCAGAATACCGGCATGGACAGCCGGATGAAGCGTCTTGACACGACCGGCCAACATCTCAGGAGCTTTGGTGATGGCCGAGATGTCTCTGCATAATCAGTACGCCAGAACTACAGAACAAGCAGCACAATCGACAACATACTCAACCGGGAAACCCGATTCGCGGATCATCTTGGACGTGCCGCCCGACGCCAGAATGCGGACATTGTTCTTGATCAGACCTTTGGCCAAGTCCAACAAGCCGGTCTTGTCGTAGACGGAGATGATGGCAATTCGCTGTTGGGTAGCCATTGTGCTGTTTCGTACAGGCAAATCGACACAGTTGCGTGGTCAATTGGTAAACCTGGTGTTGTCAAGAGCAAGTGGAACAAGTGGTAATCCTTCTTAGCACATTGGTCGATCGCCGTAGACGCAAGAAATTTCAACTTTTTTTTTATCTGGTGATGTTCTTGGCCGAGGAGGGGTAGTCAGCCGATAAGACTAGGCGATAACGTCTTTGTTCATGATGACTACGCCATTACTAATGACTAATGTTCACGTTCACGAAGTTCACGAGACTGTTCTTCTTGTTCAGTGCCATGTTGAATGATGTAGAATACGCTCTCCAAGGCGACAGCTCCTCGCCAGGAACGTACATAACAAATGGGCCCAACCCACAAGATACACCACAACGCCAAGGGAGAAAAAAAGATAGAGAGGAGAGGGAGAAGCAGCAAGGTCTACGGGCTCTTGTTTGTGTTCTGTCTCTGGTCTCTTTGCTTCCGTCACATTACTCGCCCAATGTCCAGCACCCAGCTCTCGTCCTTATGCTCATCCCCGGCTCCAGGGCAGCGGATAGGTGCCGACCCAGTCGGCGACCTCGCTGCGCAGCTGCAGAATGTCCGGGATGGTGTCACCGTTGCCGACGTGGTCGAGGAAGACGCGCAGACGGCCGATGCCCTTTTCGCCCTTATCCTCAGCCTCTTTGCGGGCGGCCTTGTCGACGCGCACGGCAATGGCGACGGCGCGGTCGATAATGTCGGCGACGCGGGCAAAGTCGTGTTCGCTGAAGCCGCGGGTGGTCATGGCGGGTGTGCCGATGCGCAGACCGCCGGGCGTCAAGGCAGAGCGGTCGCCGGGGACGGTGTTCTTGTTGGCGGCGACACCGACGAGCTCGAGGATGCGCTCGACGCGGGCGCCGTCAATGCCCTGCGGCTTGAGGTCGACCAGAACAAGATGGTTGTCGGTGCCGCCCGAGACAATGGTGTAGCCGAGGCCGCCCTTGTCCTTGGGTCCGCCGAGACGCTGCACGAGAGCCTGTGCGTTGGCCAGGACCTGCTCCTGATAGGCGCGGAACTGGGGCGTCTGGGCCTGCTTGAGCGCGACAGCCAGTGCGGCAATGGTGTGGTTGTGCGGGCCGCCCTGGTGGCCGGGGAAGACAGAGGCATTGATGGCGGACTCGAGCTGGTAGCGCTCTTCTTCCTTGGTGCGCGGGTTGACGCGACGGACGCCGCGCCGGAAGAAGATAATGGCGCCGCGCGGGCCGCGCAGGGACTTGTGGGAGGTGGTGGTGACAATATCGGCAGCGCCAAAGGGGCCCGGGATGGTCTTGGCGGCGATCATGCCGGACAGATGGGCAATGTCGGCCATGAGGTAGGCATTGACCTTGTCGCAGATGGCACGCATGCGGTCGTAGTCAATGAGGCGGCTGTAGGCGCTGGCGCCGGCGACGATGATCTTGGGACGGTAGAGCGAAGCGAGTTCCTCGAGCTTGTCGTAGTCAATGTAGCCGGTGGACTCGTCTAGCCGGTAGGGCAGGGTCTCAAAGTACTTGGAAATGAAGGAGATCTTCTTGGTGGGTGTCTGGTAGCCGTGGGACAAGTGGCCGCCATGGGGCAGGTCGAGGCCCATGAGACGGTCGTGGGTGTTCATGAGGGCCGAGTAGACGTAGAGGTTGGCAGGAGCACCAGACAGGGCCTGGACGTTGACACCCCATTCCTTGTCGGAGAGGCCAAAGGTCTCGAGGGCGCGCTGCTGGCAGAGACGCTCAGACTGGTCGATGAATTCGTTGCCGCCGTAGTATCGTGCGCCCGGATAGCCTTCAGAGTACTTGTCTGGGACTGGTCAGCGAGATGTACGCGCACAAGCCGCCATTGGCTCTGGACCTACTCTGCATGGGACTCCCCAAAGCATCGAGAACGGCCTGTGACGTAAAGTTCTCGGAGGGGATGAGGTTGATGAACTGTTTCTGCCGTGTTTTTTCCTGGAGATGTCAGTCTGAGCCGACTCATCTGAAAAAAAAAAAAAAAAAAAACAGAACACACCTTCTCTATGATATCAAACATGGCCGGGTCAGCCTCGCGAAGATGTGCTGCCAACAACTAAAGATTCCATTAGTCACAACTGTTGCGCTGTTACAGTTCCTCTATAATGCCGCACGTGGGGAGAACGCACCTTTTGCTGGCCTTCCTGGTCCAGCGACGAGACCGCACGACTCCGGGTCCACGGAACAGTGACGGTCCATGGCCGAGCCGTTCGAAAGGCACGTGCAGTGCCGCGGACGACAGAATGTGACATGATCTTGTCGAGAGAGAAGAGGAAGTGGAAGCCAGAAGGGAAGAGAAGAGGATGAAGAAATAGAGAACAAAAGAGGACTGTCAAAGGGCCGATTGGCTTGTCGGAAGATGCGGAAATGTGGAGGAATATCCTCTGCCCTTGTCTGCTCCAACAGATCTCCGACTTGCTGTGGTGGTTCGACAACGACTGTCTTTTTTTTATTTTTTATTATTTTTTATTATTTTTTTATCAGCAGTTCCCTGCGGCGGGGAACAGCCTCGGGTTGGGGGAACCTCTCTTTGGCCTGGTGCTTATTTCTCTATTTTTGCGCCCTGCTACAGGTGGGTTTGTCCGTAACTGTCCGTTGTAACGTCACGTGCCACGAGCGGCATATAATTTTGGGTTCGCCGCCTTTTTTTACCTCGTTTTCTCCTTTCTTCCCTAACAACTAAAATTGGGAGTGATGAGACCGCTTCGTGACCGTGATTGATTTCCGCTGGGAGGCTTTCGGGCGCCTGGCTGGGAGCATGTTGAGATGTCCTGGCACATCCACCACCTTTCCGAGGACAATTTGAAGCATCTGACCCAACGAGTTGATTGTCATTTTCTCGTTCCTTTCTTTCTCTATCCCCCTCTTTCTCGTTCTTTTCTTATTTCATTTCTTTTCATTTCTGCTCAGTTATCTGTCTTTTTACTCAGACCAAGTGGTCACTCATCTCACTTGTACATTCAGCGTTACATAGACAAATCAAATGAGAATGGTACCCAACCAAAGAAGACGCCGAATGCAGGCTGCCCGTGTCCATCCCTATGCCTAACAACCAGCAAAGGACAAGAAGAGACAGGATACAACAGAGAACAGAGAACGAGGACAGGACAGAGAACAGAGTAGAAACCCAGAATCCAGTAAACAAGAACCCGTAGACCAGACCACCAGACAACACTTGACAGAACAAATAAAAATCTTTTTCATTATGATTCCTTCCGTCCCAGAGCTGTGTCTCGCTGTTAATCCCCTGATACACTGATACAGGTATGGCGCCTCGTCCGCGATCCGCATCACCGGGCTCTTTTTTTCTTCTCTTTTCATTTTTTTTCTTCGTTGGGTGGTGTGAACCGGTCCTGCCTGTGCCGGCCCCGTCCGTTTTTGTCTCCTGTCCCGCTTCCGTAGTGCTCCCCCTATTTCTCCTCCTCCTCGCCCAGCACGGCCTGCCGCTTCGCCGTCTGTCTCTCGAGCTTCCGCTCGCGGGCCGCCTTGGTCTTGGCACGCTTGGCGTCCATCTCCTCCTTGAGCTGCTTCTCGCGGTGCTTCTCGGCCTTGGCACGGTGGATCTGAAAGGTTAGGTTAGCAGGGTCACTGTGAGGCTCCAGGGTCTTCACGTACGTGCTCCACAAGCGCGCGCTTGTGCTTGAAGGTGTTACCCTTGGCCAGGTGGTACAGCTCGTGGTACAGGTGCTTGTCAATCTTGCCCGAGGCGCGGTACTTGACTAGTAACCGGCGGAGAACGCGCAGGCGGCGCATCCAGAGAACTTGCCTGAGGGGGTTAGAGAGCGAGCAATGACAGTAGGCGAGCAGAAACAGTAGAAGGGGGAACGCACTCAGGCATACGGGCATCGGCAGTACCCTTCCGCTTGCCGAAACCACGGTGCCGGCCAATACGGCGGGCGAGGTTCAGCTCCCGAGCACGCGAGCGCGAGTGGGTGGTGACCGGCTTGCGGATGATGAGACCGTCCGAGACCAGCTTGCGGATCGTCTGGCGCGAGTTGGCGTTGGAGATCTCGCTGACCTCGTTGGGGTCCAGCCAGATCTTGTTCTTGCCTACGCCCAGCACGGACGCGGCAAGACGCTTCTGGGTTCGCAAATTGACCCTGCAAATGTCAGCACGGAACAGAGATGCTGAGATACTCCCACGAGAGCGGCCGGGACCTGTCGACGATATCTTTCTTTCTTCTTGTTTGGTTCTTTTGTTTCGTCTTTTTCCATCGTCTCCTTGCGTCTTCCATCTTCCCGCCGCTCTCCATTATCCATTATCCATCCATGATGCCCACACTCACATCTTGAAATACTGTTCGTAGGTGGTCGTCGAGCGATTCTCGGGAGTTGTGGTTGTCGAATGGAGGTTGAGAAGGGGGAGAGAGATCGTTAGCACAAAAAAAACCCGACCACAAAAAAAATTATGAGGAGGGGGTTCCGTTCACACTAAGGCACATTTCTAAGGTTTGTGTGCCATTTACGCGCTAGTCCGCATCTAGATGACTTGAGGGCAAAATCACATGACATTATAATACTTAGTAATCATGGGTCACGTGTCACTTGCTCGTCAACCTCATCAACCTCATCAACCTCATCAACTTCAACTTGTCTTCTTATTTTCCTATTTGCCTATTCTTCGTCACTCCTTTTGAAATACATCCCCCATGTCCACCTTGCCCACACTCCAAATCTCCCGCTCATCCTCCACCTCGTCATCAAACAGTCCCAGTCCCCCAGCGCCGCCCTCGGCGTCGCGGCGCTCACGACCTTGTGCTGCCAGCCGCAGCGTCACACGCCGGAAGTAGTCGCTCATGCTGCGGCGCGTGTTGGGTGCCAGGGCGGTGCCGGCTGGCGTGGCCAGGTACTTGTCAAAGAGGCGGCCTTCTTCGTTGACGGCGTCAAAGAGACCCATAAAGGCGGCCTCGGCCGACAGCTTGACGGGAATGACCATGTCGCGGACAGAGGCAAAGATGGGCGGTGCCAGCAGGGCGACATGGGGGCGGACGACCTCGGGATGGACGCGGGCCAACGTGCGCACGAGGACGAGAGCAAGACGGCGCGAGTTGGCCGGTTGGCCGGGCGGGATGATGCGGGCCAACGTCTCAAAGATCTCTTTGGAAGCCTCGTAGGACGTGTCGTGAGGATGGAGCAGGAACTTGCCCGTAGCGAGGATGAAGTTGTCGGCAATGAGGGCCTAAAGGTCAGTGAAAATTCAAAAGAAATCAGGGAGGCCAGGGGTCTTACATTTGCATTGGTCATCCCTTGACACAATAGAGTGGGCAGGTCTTCGGCCATCGGGCTGTCGAGCAGGACATCGGCCGACTCGGCCAGCACGGCATTGAGGGCCAGCACCGAGGCGCTCGTGGGCACGGCGGGCAGCACGCGGTTCTTAACAAGGGCCGTGGCCGCATCGGCCGGCACGTTCTTGACCAGAGCGCCCAGAAGCTTGGCATTGGTGATCGTGGTGGTATCGTCGGGCCCGGCATCGGGTGTGACCTGGTCGATGAGGCCGAGGACGGCGGCGCGTGACGACTCGCCCATGCTGGCACCGGCAGTGCGGATAACTTCAAACAGGGCCTGCAGCATAGCGTTGCGGACGCCGGGGTCGGCAGTCTTGGAACCAGTGACGAGCTCGGCAATGAGGGGATCGACACGCGGCGTGAAGCGGATCAGAGTGCCCAAAGCCTTGGCAGCACGCGAACGCAGCAGGTCGCTCGTAGGATCGGCCAGCGACTTGGTAAAGGTGCGCTGCAGCTGGGGCAAGAAAGGCTTGAGAGCCGCCGGCATCTTCTCGAGCAGGTTGTTGAGGGTCAGCAGGATGGCGCACTTGACATCGGTGGAGCGTTCAGTGACGACACGAATGAGCGGGCCGGTGATCTGGGTGACAAATGGACGCAGCGAAGTCTCGCTGGTGCGGTCGACAATGTCGGAGATGGCGAGAGCAGCAGCCGTGCGCTGCTCGGGCGTGCCGTTCATGAGACCCTGCAGGAAGATGGGCAGGATGGCATTGATACCCTTGGGCAGTTCGAAGCCGGCGAGGTTAGCACCGGCGACGCCGACCTGCAGCAGCGTCTGGCGAGTCGAGGGCACGAGAGCCTCCATTTCTTCTTTGCGCAGATGTTTGGTGAACTCGGCGAGGGCAGCCCAGGCGGCGCGGACGACTTCACGGTCGCGGTCGTCAAAGGAGATGAGCAGGGCGCGCACAAAGTCCTGGTTGTAGCGCGAGTAGTCGACGCTGGCCTGCGAGAAGAAGACGGCCAGACGACGGGCAGAGGCAGCTCGTTTGCGGTGGTCGTCGTGGCGCAACAGCTGCAGCAGGACGTTCATGACCGTGTTCAGGCCGTCGTGCTCGTCAATGGACAGCACAACGGTATCGAACGATGCTTCCAGCGAGGCCACATCGTCGGCATCGGCTCCAGAAATCATATTTTCCATGAGAGAATTCAAAATGTTGGGCAGCCGACGGTTCATGGCGGCACCGGCCACCTTGGACAGCGAGGCGAGTGCCTGAGCATTGAAGGGTGAGATGGGCGGTGCAATTAGGGTCGGGATCAGGTTCGGCAAGATCATGTTGGACCGTGTCATCTCTGTCAGCAGCGTCAAAAGAGCCGCCAAAGCATTCGGAGCGGTTTCGGGGTCTTGAAGTTGGCGCAGCAGCCGTGGCAGGACGTGGTCGACGGCCCGCTTGCCGACAATGTGCTGCAGCGAGTCAAAGGCCTCGGCAGCAGCTTCGCGCACGTCGGCGTCGCTGTCGGTGAGAGCTGCCTGGACAATAGCCAGCAGGGTAGTCTCGTGTTCTTCGAGGGCTTCAGACGTCGCCGAAGCGATGAGTTCCTTGAGAGCCAAGCAAATGCCCTGTTTGGCGTCGGCGTCGGCCGAGCTGGCCAGGCTGTCGGCCAGCGTGGGCAGCAGCGTATGCAGGATATTGTCACCGGCCTTGCGGATCAGTTCGCCCAGGGCGTTGCTGGCAATCACCTTGTGTTCCATGTTGGCGCTGCCGAGTCGCCGGACGATCAGCTGAGTCAGCATCGGGACGAGTTCCTTGAGGATGCGTGGGCTCGGCACCAGCGCCTTCCAGACGGCCATGGCAGCCGACCGCACAGGCACGGCCGTGTCGCAGCGGCTAATGTACAGTGCCGCAAGCACCTTGTCGCGCTTCTCGATGCCCAGGACCTCGCGCAGCGTCGCGCCAGCCTCGCGTGTCGACGTCTCCATTTCTTCTTCGGCGGCTTCGTCGTCGCCGGCGGCGTCTTGCTTGACACTGATGCCCGACAGGTTGAACAACAGATCACCGACGAGCTCGACGGAGCTGAGACGGATACGCCAGCTGTTGTCGGCGAGACCGCGCTCGAGTTCGGGCAGCAGCAGATCGACGGCTCGTGAGGCAAAGTTGCGCACCAGCAGTCGACCAGCCCGCAGTGCCGTTTCGCGAATCGAGTCGACGTCGTCGGCCAGACCGGCCAGGATCGGAGGAATGATCTTGCCGAGATACGCAGCAAAGCTGTTGCCAAAGCACACGGGCAGGAAAATAAACAGCGACATGAAGCCTTCGCGCACCGACGACTTGGTCGACTCGACGTTTTGTAGGATCGTCGGCAGCGTTTCTTCGAGACGTGCCGTGCCCAGTCCAGCCAGCACTTCGCTGAGAGCCTGAGCCGAGCCCAGACGGTCGCCAGCGCCCGTGTCCGACTTGAGAGTCTGCATGAGTCCAGGAATGAGATCTGGCAGCGCATCTTCGCCCAGTTTCTCGACCAGCGAACCGAGTGCCCGCGACGCTGTAGCCCGCGTCGTAGGCACCGGATCGACGACAGCAACCTTCAAGCCGGCGACGAGCACCGGAAGATGCGCCACGAGATCCTTCTTCTCTGTCAGATGCGCCAAACTGCCAATGACCTGTGCCGCCTTGCGTTTGGTGTTGGACCGATCGCCCAGGCCGCGCTGCAGGATGCGGCTGATGAGTGCCAGCGACGGCGCATCCAGGTAATGCACGAACTGCACACGGATGAGGGCGTCCAGTGCGTCGTCGGTGTACCGTGTGGCGTCGCTGAGTGCCTTGAGCAAGACGTCCACGAGCCCCCGTACTTCTGGATTACTAATCACTTCACCGAACCGTTTCAAGCTCTTGTTGGCCGCCGCCCGCACTTCTTTGTGGCTGTCGTTCAACACAGCCGTCAAGGGCGGAATGATGTCTGGCAGACTCTGTGCCAGCTGTTGCGGGTCGAGGTAGGCCATGGCACCGAGCACGTCGCAGGCGCCCTTTTTCGTGCGCCACTGGTCGTCTTCGAGACCGTCGAGCAGCGTCGGCAGAATCTTCTTGACGCCATAGGAACTCAGCCGTGCAAAACACGCTTTGGCTGCTGCCAGTGCTGCTTCGCGCACATTGGCGTTGCCGTCGCCGAATCCAGTCAGCAGCTGCGGCACAATCTGGATCACATATGGCTCAAACAGTCGTCCCAATACCGTCGCCAGCAGTTCGTAGGCCAGCAGTGCCGCTTCTCGCTGGTGGGCTTCTTTCTTGTTCTCCATGGCGCCGTGCAGTCCCGTCAACACGCGATATTCTTTCAGTACACCGATACCTCGGCCCAGCGTCAGACCCGCCAGACCATAGGCAGCACCGCGCTGTGTTGCATACGTCTTGGACGTCAACAGCGTCTCGGTGATCTCGTTGAAGTACTTGGACGATTTGTCGCCACACGTCTGCACCAACGGCGGCAGGCACTCGGCAATGGCATACTGCACTGTTTCGGACGGCGTGCTCAACGTCGCCAGCAGCCGTTCAATCACCACAGGGATCTTGCTGTCGCCCGGCTGCAAGTGCCGTGCCAGTGCTCCGTACAGAATAATCACTGCCTCGTTCACCCGGTCGGCCACTGCCGAGTTCTTGTCCGGTGCCGTCGCCAACACCTGCTCAAACGTCTCCATGAGTCGACCGAGAATCGGCTTTCCGTGCACCTCGATCGCCTTGACTGCTGCTTCCAGCATCTCGCCGCGCACCGTGCTGTTCTGGTCTCCTAGTGGTCCCTGTTCGATCAAGAAACCCAAGAACGGCTCCACCTTGTCGTTGGCCAGATGCGGTGCCAGTTCCTTGAAAGCCACCGCGATGCCGTGTCGTGCTTCCCATGGATCCGACAGGTCCATCTTGCGCGGCATGCCGAATTCGTCCAGCTGTGCCACCCGCGGCTTCGCCAGCTCCACGTACGACGTCCGTAGCCATTCCGTCACGCTGGCAAATGTTTCTATTGCTGTCTCCTTGGGCAACGTCGCCACCGTCTCGGCCAGCGCCCGGGCAGCTGCTCGTCGCAACTGCACATCCTTGCTTTCGAGATACGGCAGCGTCTGTGTGGCCAATTCCGCCGTGACCTGGAACTCGCTCTCTTCCCAGATCTCGCGGCCCAGCTCGACGTTCTCTTCAATATCGTCGTGGCACGCCAGCCAGATCTCTTCGGCCGCTGCCGTGAATTCCGTCATGTCCACCTCGGCACTGACGGCCTGCAGCACCGTCGTCCGCACCGTCCCCTGCGGCACAATGGCACCGCGGACAAGCAGCCGCGTCTCGGCCTCGCTCACATTGGGCGCCACACACCGCACGAGATCCATGAAACAGTCCTTGATGATCTTGTAGTGCTGGCTGTACTGTTCCATGGCCACAATCAGCGTCGACAGCAGCTCGGCCCGCGGCACCGCCTCGTCGGCGCAGACGTCTGTGTGGAACGACAAGATCTCCACGACCAACACCAGCTGTGCATCGCGGTCGTCTGTCGACTCGGCAAAGCCGCCCTTTTGCAGTACCAGCAGCAATAGCGGCACCACATAGATGAGCGACACGGCATCAAACGGCCGCTGCTCGCCTGCAAAACGTAGCCGGTACAGCACCCGCGTCACCAGATCTGGCAGCGCTTCTTCTTGCAGGTTGGCCGGCAGTGCTGTGATACCCTGCACCCGCAACGTCGCCACGCCCACAAACGGCCGCAGCGGGCCCAGACGGTTCGATACGCGCTCCGACAGCGCCAGCAGTGCCAGCGGCGCCACGTCGCCTGTGATCTGGCACGCGCCACCCTCGATCGCCCCCATCAGCGCCCGCACGGCCGGTCCCATCCACAGCGTCGCGTCTGTCGGCGCACCCAGTGCCAGGCTGCGGATCACACCGATCCCGCGCAACAGTCGTGCCTCGAGCAGTCCGACACGCTGCCGGATCTCGGCCTCCTTCTTTAGCTGCGCATGCACCTTGGCCGTCTCGTCGGCCGTCAGCTTCTTCTGCTGGCCCTTCTTCTGCGCCAGCTGTGTCCGCAGCTCTTCTTCCCATTTCAGTACATCGTAGTCTTTGCTGTTCTTGCTCGGCAGACTGCTCTGCTTCTTGGCCAGCACGTCGATAAACGTCGTCCCCTCTGGCGTCCGGAAAATAGCCGCCTCCACCGGCCCAATCCCCTGCAGGTCCTCTGCGTTGAGGTCTTGCTGGATCAGCTTCACAATGCGCGGCGCCATCTTGTCGGGCGCCACAAAGACCAGCTCCGCCGCTGCCTCGTACGCTGCCGTCTTGATCGCGTCCGATGTCTGCGCCAGGTCTGTCCGCTTGGCAATCTCCTCCAGCAGCACTTCTTCGTGCTTCTGCGCCAGACCGCCGGGATCTACGCCCACCCGGAGACACAGCTCGATCCAGCTGCACAGCGGAATGAGCACGGGGCGCGCCAGTACCACAAGAGCACACATTTGCCGTTCGAGCAGCTCGGCCTCGGGCTTTTGGCCCACGGCACGCTCAAAGTCGCGCGGATTGCGGCAGATCGCGTTGATAAAGGGCAGCAGCTGTTCGTTGTGCGCCTTGGCCAAGACGGGTGCGCTCTCCTTGTCGCCGGCATCCAAAGACTCGAGCCAGTGCCACGTCCCGGAAATGGCAATGCTCGAGACGCGCGTAGGATGGTGCATGTAGAGGTCCGACAGGGCCGCCGTGGCTTCTTTGCGCAGCAGCGGACTACCGCTCGCCGACGTCGTCGCGTAGATGTAGGCCTCGGCCCAGGCCACGTTGATGGGTGTGTCCTCCTTCTCGTCCAGCGAGCCGAACGCCGCCGAGAGCGCGCGGAACAGCCACCGGATGTCGTTGTCATGTGCCAGTTTCGTGTAAATGCGCGGGTTGAGCAGGAACGACGGCTTGGGCTCGAGAACGAGGCACTGTTTGGAGACGGATACCTTCTTGGCGAGCGTCACGAGTGCTGGCGCCTCGCTCTTCTCGAGCAGCGGCGCAATGGCGCACACGACAAAACCGGCCGTCACGAGTCCGCTCTGCGCCGCCGAGGCCGGGTTCGCAAGCACCTCGGCATAGAGAGCAAGCAGCGGCGGCAGGACGGCCTCGGAAAACTTGGTGGCCAGAGAGGGCAGAGCATAGAGGACCTCGCCGGTGGCCAGGATCCAGATGTGCCGAAACGGCGGTTTCTTGTCGGCCAGGCCCTTGACATAGGCGTCAATCACCGGCTTCGCCACGTCCGACGATGCGCTCTTCAGCAGGGCCGTCGTGCTCTGGACGAGAGCGGCCGTCTCGGCGACCAGAGCAGCCTCGTTGCCTTCTTTGGACGCAGCCGTGGCCACGCCAGCGGCCACCTTGGCGGTCTCGGCGTCGGACTTGGGCAAGACAGCAAGAATGTGTGCGTGCAGCACACGGTGGTCAGGCGCCGAGAGCTTGCCGGTCTGCAGGGGTGTCAGGGTCTCGTCGACGACGTGGGCGACCGTCTCTAAATTGCGGCAGCGGCTGGAGAGAGCGCGAAAGGCCGTCAGGGCGCCGTTGCGCACCGACTCCTTGCTGGACTTGACCTGGGCGAGCAGCGGCTTGGCCAGATGGGTGTTGAGGACGGCAGACAAATCATAATCCTTGGGCAGGGACTGGACGAGGGGTGTGAAGAGGTCATCGAGCAAGATTTCGGGGGCGCGCAAAAGTCCCTTTTTGAGTGCCGGCACGACGACAGACTCGAACTCTTCGGGCGTCACAAAGGCGGCAAAGAAGTCGTGCAGGCCACCGGCGACGTTGCTGGCGAGTGGCGTCTTGGATCCGGTGATCTCGCGTGTATAAAATTCAAAGTAGGGTTGCTTGGCGACCGTTGTGAAAACAGCCTTGGCCTTGGGTTTGCGGGCGCTGACGCCGGCGACGACGCCGAGAAATACGGCATGGCGTGCCGTCGGGTGCGGGCCCTTGGTGGCGAGCAGCTGAACGGCCTGGCGGATGGCCTTGTCGCAGGAGTCGTCGTTGACGGAGACGAGTTTACGGAAGCCGCGACGAGCTGTGACGAGAGCCGAGTGGGCGACGCTGGGACGGGCGGCAGGACGCGTGCATGTCTCGAGAGCGTCGGCCTGTGCCAGCAGCAGGTCCTGGGAAAAGGTAGGCCACAGGGCAGTGCCGCCGAGGTGTTGCATCAACAGACTGCACCACTCGACGAGAACAAAAGTGCCGCCGACGGCCGTGTTGGTCTTGCGAGCCTCGTCGCGGATAGCAGCCACGAGAGGCGTCAACAGCTTGGCGTCCTGGCGAGCGCACAACGAGGCGATGCAGCGCTGGACTGCCCGACGCGAAGCGCGATCCTCATAGGCGCCATGGGTCCAGAAGAGAATGGGAAGAAGCTGGACGAGGCCACTGGGGGCAAGGCTGTCGTGTGAGATTTTGTCGTCGAGGGCGCGCAGTTGAGCAATGCGGGCGGCTGTAGACGAAGTCGAGAGGGCCACGCGGGTCGCCAGAGGATCGAGGACGACGGCAGCCGGAGTAGAAGCAGCGGCGCCGTCTCCGTTGGGAGAAACATCAGTCATGGTTGAAGAGGTCGAGAGCTGCTGAGGCTTGGCTGCCCTGCTGGCATGGTTTCTGCCGCCTGGCTGAGGTGGGCCAGAGTCAGGCCGTGCGTAATTGTCTGACGGACTGCTTGTTTGGTCGTCTTGTCGAGAGAGAGAGCCGGAAGGGCTTTTGACCTTTTTACTTGACGTTTCAGACCTTTTCCAAAAGAGATGTTCAGAATTCAGAATCACCATCGCTAGGGCTTAAGGATGCATTCTGGAAGGTGGGGTCTCTTCCCAGAACAGAAGGCGGTGAAGATTTTGTACGGCGGGGAATGCCTGCCAAAAGGCCTGGGAGCCCTGTAAAACGCGGCTGAAGAATGGAACTCTTCGTCGTCATAGACTTGTTTTTGTCTCTTCTCACATTTGTTCTGTTTGCTCTTTGCTGATTGCTGATTGTTTTCTGATTGTTTGCTGCTTTGTTCGCGAACATCTCCGCGCAGCACTGCTGCAGCTTCTACTTCCTTCGTTCGTTTCGTTCGTTTCGTTCGTTTCTTCTTTTTAGACTTTTCTCTTCTTTTGGTCTCCTCTTTTCCCTCTTCTCTCTTCTCAACATGGCCGGCAAGAAGAAGAAGAAGCCCGCGGCCAATGCTGCCCGTGGCTTTGCCACAACCTCCATCGCCTCGAAACCGCGCGTCGACCCAGTCGAGAACACAGACAAAGACACCCCGATAGCCAAAGGAACTACACCCCTGACCAAAACGGCCGCCGCCGCAGCAGCAGCCGGTCCGGGATCCTCAGCAGCGACAGAGTCCACAGGAGCAGCAGCAGCAGCGACAACCAGCACGAGCGGCGCTGCCCAGAAAACACTGAGCCCCGAAGAATTCGAGAAACAGCTGGAAGAGTCGGAACTGCAGCTTCTCGTGGAGAAACACGCACAAAAGGTCCGACGAGACGCCCAGCGACAAATAACTCGATTCGAAACGGACCGTCGTATTCTGCGCGGCCAGGCGGAGTCGATCCACGCCAAGAAATGGCTCCCCCCCGATCTCATGGACCACATCCTCAACCTGATCCAGTCCGAGAGCCGCTTTTCTGGGTCCAATGTGCCGAGTGACGGTGTTGCGTCCGGTGGTCGTCTGCTGCCCGAAGAGGACCTGACCATGAAACTCTGGACCCTGCAGCAGACACTCCTCCTCGCTGGGTTTTCCGAAACAAAAGTCCAAGAGGTCCTCAACTATGTCCTCAATATCTGCACACAGATCGGCGCGCCCATCAAAGACGCTATATGGGGCATGGACGAGGCCCTCGACTGGCTCGCCCGCGAGTGCTCGCCCGACGAGTTGCCCGACTACAACAGGCGGCAGCCACCCGGTGGGAAAGGAGCGCAGGCAGACACCTCGACGGACTCGCCACTGGCCTCTGGTGCCTCCACGCCTTTGCTGCTGGAAGCCGAGATCCGACAGAAAAAGGGCGGCCGAGGCAAGTCCTCGCGTCCCGATTCTCCTAAACCAACCATTATCACGTACCACGGCGATATAGAGCCGGAAGAGCTCGTGCCATTGTATATGGACACAAAGACACAGTTGTTTGCCCTGCAACGGCCACAGCAAGAACAGGCCAAGGGCAAATCGAAAGCGGCATCGCCGTCTGCCGAAACAGAGGCAGACCGCATGGAAATAGCCAAGCTGCTGGGGAAGCTGGACCGGATCCAAAACGATATTCTCTTTGACAAGAAACTTGCTGAAATGCAGTGGCGGTCGAAGCGAATCATTCTGGAACGGGAGTTTGCCGAAACCGCCAAGAAGGCGGCAGAAGAAGCCAAGAAGGTGGCTGAAGAGGCCAAGACAGCTGAAGAAGCCGAAGAGGCGGCGGAAGCAGACGACGTCAACGCGCAGGCAGAGCGGATGGCGGCTGAAATCCTGGCGCAAACCGACAGCTCCGACGACGAGCTGACCGATCTCTTTGCCAACCTGCCGGTGCACGAGGTCGACCCGGAAACGGGCAAGACGAACACGGTGCTCAACAATGCAGACGGATCCAAAGTGCTCATACGCGACTTTGGCAAATGGGGGACAGGCGTGACGCCCATGCAGATCCTCAAGGAAGCCTGTCGGTCACGCGACTCGTCGGTCAAGATCGACTACCAAATCGTGTCCGAGGCCACTTTTGCCAATCGCCATCTGGTGGTGATCCAGTGGGCCAAAGCCCAAGACGTGCCACCCCAGCCGCCGATCCCAGATGTGGAGGTGGCCATGCAGCCGACTCGGTTCATCTTCAAGATGGCCAGCGTCGCCTGTCCCGACAGCAAACAGTCGGAGGCGTTCATTGCCACGACCGCGCTCTTCTTTGTCTTTAGCACGTCCACCAAAGAAGAGAAGGTTGCCCTGCGACTGCCAGTCGCTTGGCGCGATCTCTGGACCGAATTTGCCGACACGAAAAAGAGTTTGGCCGACACACAAGACCGTGCAGCCATCAAGGAGCTGCGGGATCTCGTGCGCAAGCGGCGGGACCGCGAACTGGAAGATGGCGTCGTGCTGCAGGGTGCTTTCCGAGGCCGTGGGGGGGCCCGGAACGGGACCGACAGCGGCGAAGATGCCGGAGGTGACCGCAGTGGTGGACGGGCTGGACACGACGCCGACTATTACCGGCGCATCTGGCAGGAGAAGAGCAGCACGTCCAAGTACCAGGCCATGCTGCAGGGACGCATGCAGCTGCCCATGTGGCACTTCCGACAACAGGTGCTCGACACCGTCGACCGCGAACAGGTCGTCATTGTCTGCGGCGAGACAGGCTGCGGCAAGAGTACACAGGTGCCGTCGTTTCTGCTGGAACATCAACTGTCACAGGGCAAGCCGTGCAAGGTATACTGCACGGAGCCGCGACGTATCTCGGCCATCTCGCTGGCCCGACGTGTCAGCGAAGAGCTGGGCGAAGGCCGCAACGATCTGGGCACGGCACGGTCGCTCGTGGGATTCTCGATCCGGCTCGAAGCGACCACCACCAAAGAGACGAGGCTGGTGTATGCGACGACGGGTATTGTGATGCGAATGCTCGAAGGATCCAACGACTTGCGCGAAATCACACATCTCGTGCTCGACGAGGTGCACGAACGGTCCATTGACAGCGACTTTCTGTTGATTGTGCTCAAGAAACTCATGGTTCGGCGACCGGACCTCAAAGTGGTTCTCATGTCGGCCACCGTCGATGCCGACCGCTTTTCACAGTACCTGGGCGGTGCGCCGGTGCTCAATGTGCCAGGCCGCACGTTCCCCGTGCAGGTGCAGTATCTCGAGGATGCCGTGGAGCTGACGGGTTTCACGGTCGATAGTCGAGGACCGTCTGAACGGGTCGTGGAACTGGACGACGATGCCGAGGACGAGACGGAAACAGCCATTACGGCTGACTCATCCAGCAAGGCAGAGCTGCTCAAGACGTTGAAGGGATACTCGAATCGGACACGGCAGACGATGGCACAGCTGGACGAGTACAAGATCCCGTACGAGCTGATTGTGCAGCTGTTGGGACGCATTGCCACCGATGACGCCTATGCAAAATACAGCGCGGCCATTCTGGTGTTTCTGCCGGGTATGGCTGAGATTCGCACGCTGCACGAGCAGCTGCTGGCCGAGCGGACGTTTGCCACGGGCTGGCAGGTGTACCCTTTGCACTCGAGCATTGCCTCGGAAGAACAAGAGGCTGCTTTTGTGGTGCCGCCGCCGGGCCAGCGCAAGATCGTGCTGGCGACCAATATTGCCGAGACGGGCATCACGATTCCCGACGTCACCTGTGTCGTGGACACGGGCAAGCATCGCGAGATGCGTTTCGACGAGCGTCGACAGCTGTCGCGACTGCTGGACACGTTCATCTCGCGGGCCAATGCGAAGCAGCGCCGTGGTCGTGCCGGTCGTGTGCAAGAAGGTCTGTGTTTCCACTTGTTTTCGCGCTTCCGCCACGATAGCCAGATGGCCGACCAGCAGACGCCCGAGATGCTGCGACTGTCGCTGCAAGATCTGGCCATCCGCGTCAAGATGTGTCGACTGGGCGCCATCGAGGAGACCTTGGCACAGGCGCTGGACCCGCCATCGGCCAAGAATATCCGGCGGGCTGTGGACGCGCTGATCGATGTGCGAGCATTGACAGCCGCCGAAGAACTGACTCCACTGGGCGCCCAGCTGGCACGACTGCCGCTAGACGTGTTTGTCGGAAAGTTGGTGTTGTTGGGTGTTGTGTTCCGGTGTCTCGATATGGCCCTGACGGTGGCGGCACTGCTGTCGAGCAAGTCGCCCTTTGTGGCCCCCTTTGGTCAACGTGCCGCCGCCGACACGGTTCGCCAGGGCTTCCGACGTGGCGACTCCGACTTGTTGACGGCCTACAACGCCTATCAGGCCTGGAAACGTGTCTGTCAGTCGGCTGCTGGCGCCAGCGGCGGCGGCGAGTTCCAGTTCTGTCGCCGCAACTTTCTCAGTCCCCAGACGCTCGCCAACATTGAAGACCTCAAAGGTCAACTGCTCGTGGCTCTCGTCGACGCCGGCGTGCTGCCTCTGACCGACGACGAGCGCCGCAACCTGCGTGGTCTGCGGTATCGCGGCCCCAATAGCAGTCGTCGCCGTGCCTTTTTCGACGTTCCGCAGCGTGCCAACCTCTACAGCGACGTCGACGTTGTCGCCCAGTCCGTCATCGCCGCCAGCTTCTACCCCAAACTGCTCGTCCGCGACTCTGCCGGCGCCGCTCTCCGCAATATCGGCAACAACCAGACCATCCGTCTGCATCCCTCGAGCGTCAACCGCGGCCGCAACGACCTCCGCTGGCTCTCCTACTACCATATCATGCAGGCCAAGTCCGTCTACCACGCTCACGAGACCACTGCCGTCGAGGCTTTTCCTATTGCCCTCTTATGCGGTGACGTGCGCTGCGATGTATGTCTTCCCTGTGTCTTTGTCTTTCCTGTGTATCGTCAGAATCTAATCACGTGATAGATGTATGCCGGAGTCCTCGTCCTCGACGGCAACCGCGCACGCTTTGCCGCCCCCGACTGGAAGACTCTGCTCGTCCTCAAAGTGCTGCGTGCCCGTCTTCGTGAAACGCTCGCTCGCGCTTTCAAAATGCCCGGAAAACTGCCCACCGCCCAACACGAGAAATGGCTCGACGCTTGGCAGCGCATCTTCACCCAGGATTTCGGCGCTGACAACACTGCTGGCAACGACACCGCTTTGGCCAAGTAACAGGGACATTCTGGACTGCACGAATATCATCTTACTAGACATTAGTACGTACAATGCAATAGGGGCCAGTCCACAACAGAGCAGAGGCATGCCAAAAAATAGAACTGATGGGATCAAATCCATCATATTCTCCATCTCCTTTTCCTCCTTCTCTTCCTTCTTTTCTCCCTTCTTCCGTTACCTTTACCCACCACATCCTCCTATCGCCCGTCTTTACCATCTTCTCGTCTTACCCCGGAAGCTCTACCGGGGGGATGCCGTAGTAGGGCGGGAAACGCCGTCCATCGTAAGGAATCTCCGGCGTTCGCGTAGTTCCCTGCATGTTCTTCCACTGTCGCTCCGGCCCGGCCGACGGAGCCCGCGGCACGTCGTGCATGGCCACCGACTCTGGACCAAATCGGTTGTTGGAATACCCGGGGTACTGACTGAGACTGCTCAGCACGCTTCCCTGTCGGCTAAGTCCACCATCGCCACCACCAACTCCCGCTCCCGCTCCTCCGTTGCCACCGCCGTTAATCGCTACCGTCTCGAGATTGTCGGGAATGTCCCGCGGCGGTGGCGATTCGGCCGTTGCGAAGCTTTTGTTTCGACGTCGGCGCCAGAACCACGCCCCCACGAGCACACCCAGCATCAGTGATGTCCCACCCACGCTCACGCCCACGGCCAGCGGAATCACAACAGAGGCAGATTTGATAGCGGACTCTGTAGGTGCTGCAGCCGAGGACGTGGCAGCCGTCGGCGTGGATGTATCCGTCGGGGCTTCCGTCGGGGCGGTAGATGCATTGACGCCACTCTCCGAAGCGGATGTCGTGGCCGGCGCTGTCGTATTGGTAGCAGCCGTAGCACTCGGGGAAGCGGGACTCGCAGCAGTAGGCATGGCAGAAACGGGGCTGGCATCAGTCATGATATCAGAAGGCCCAGGATCAGAAGTTCTGGGAGCGGGAACACTCGATTCGCTCGGATCGTTCTTGGAAGTGGCCATAGACGAGCTGTCGGTCACAGGCGATGCACGTTTGATGATTGTCACCATCGTCGGTCCCAATACCTCATCTGCTTGTCGTCAGAATAGTGAGCACAAAAGAAAAAGAGAGAAGAGAAAAGCAAAAAGGAAAAACATACCGTCCAGATCCATATTCCACAAGTCGTCGAAGTTCACCTCGCTCGAAATATAGCAGTCATCGTCGTCCACATCGTCTGCCAGATTAAAAATCTGGCACAGGTCCTGGCCGTCGTTTGTTCCTTCAAAACAGCCCGTATCCGCTGCCGTCAAAGAAACTTTCGCAGAGTCCACCGCAGTAGGCAGTATCGCCAGGATCACCAACAGGAACGCGAGCATGAGAGTGGTCAATGACTTCCAAAGGAAAAGGCGTGCTTGGGGACCCTTGTGAGGCATCGTCTGCCTCATGGAGACGAGGGCCTCCATTTTGGGGATTGTTCTTTTCGTCAATATACTTCCTTTAGAGCAATCGTTCCAAGTAAGGGAGTGTGAAATGTGCAGAGCAATGGAAAAGGGGGGTGACGCCCGCTGCGCTATATGAGGTTATGTTTTCTTGCCAAAAGACGACAAAATGGAGATTCTGAGAAAAGAGTAAAAAAAAAAAGACAAGGAAAAAAATTTGCCGGATTATTTAAGAAGGGAGAAGGAGAAGGCGAGTACGGCCGAGGGAAGGTGCAGAGGGGCGGCTGCGGCCAGACATGGCAGGAACGACCGAGGGGAGGGTGTCGGGGCGGCTCTTGCCTAATTTCATCTGAAAAACAACTCATGAATCGGGGGGTAACCAAGCGAGAAAGAGCGATGAAAGCAAGTTCCTGCTATTGCAGGACATCTAATGGTAAAAAGGATTACATCCAGAAGACATCGCAGACTGGGCACAACGTCTTGGATGGTCACGATGATGTGTTTACGAGAGGTACGCAGACAAGACATTGGAGCATTGCGATCCATTGTAAAGAGGTATAACTGATCTGGGGCATCAAAGATGCCAAAGTACAGAAACAATTGAGAGGAAACTTGCAAAATCAGCAAAAACTCGAATAAAAATAGCAAAACAGGAAAACAGCAAAACAGCAAAACAGCAAAATAGCAAACCAACAGAACAGCAAAGCACACAAGCAAACCAAACCAAAACGCACAGGCACAACACATGACCTTTCCTCTGCAAGGAAAATCGGCATCACATTAGCCTGCTGTTGGGAGAGCCCCTCCGTCCAGACCGTTGAGAGAAACAAGACGTGAAGAATGGATTTTTTTTTCAATCGAGGAAGAGAAGATACTTCAGTACACAAAGGAAAGAGTCTTGATCCCCACAGGCCGGGCCCTGGATACCATCGAGAGAACAGACACAGACACAGAGACACTGACACACACACACACACACACACAAAAAAAAAGTATTATGGAACCCAGCTATAATAGATACAGTCCTTCCTCTCCTGAATCGACGCAGACCAAAACAGCAAAACAAAAAAGACGGTAAAAGTAGTTTTTAAATGCTTAGATCGTCGGTGTCGACATGGGAGAAACAGACAAATAATAGTAGAACGGGGTGCAAAAGGGACTGACAGTCAAAAACATGACAGCAGTCCGGTAATGCAAAGAGACGGGTGGCGTAGACGAGAGAAGAACCCCAGGAGACGGAGACGTGTGGAAACAGGAAAAAAAAAAGGAAATGTAGGGAAAACGGGGTGAACATACATCAGAAACGTTGTTTAAATAAGAAGCCGTGCAAAACGCCTTGGCAAAAATGGATGCTGCCCCATTAAGAACTCGGAACCCCAGCCTGCAAGCAATCAAATCGACAGGAACAAAGAAAATCGGAATCGAAAACAAACGCACACGCACGGGGGCGATGGTTTTGATAGACAAGAGACAAAATGACGGAGTACCCAAAAAAAAGAGAAAAACAGCCCCTGATATCTTCGACAAGACAGATCAGATCCCACTCCAAGGCCAAGGCCAATCTGAACTCTACTCGGCCCCGATTTCGCCTGGGCCTTCTAGTCCAAATGTTGCAGAGCCAAAGTCAAAAGTATTCGGGTCGTCTGTGCTGTCGTGCAGAAACGTGTCAAAGTCAAAGTCGTTGAGCACATCCGTCGTCGTCAAGGGATCCGCAAATTCCAGCCCAAATCCCTGCTAAGTTGGTTAGTCATCCATCACACGAATACGGCATGTCCGCAATCCTCACCATGGAGTTGTTGTCCACGCTGAATGCATTGTTCTGGTTCGGGTCCGCGTGTGCAGGTGGCGGCGCTGTCGTCGTAGCCGGCGCCGGAGCTGCTGCCGGCTGTCCATTCGGCACAATCTGGCCTGCCACCGGTGGTGCATTCGCTCCTGGTCCCTTTCCATTGAACGGTGCCGGGTTGGCCGGTGTCATGGGGGTCGCTGGAGTCGGCGGCTCTGCTTCCGCCGTTGCTTCGGCTACCGGAGTAGCCGCCGCATTCAGGTTCGTCGCCGACTTCTTCTGCGCCGCCGTCTGAGGTTTCTATTTGTCAGCATATCCCTTTCTGTCACATCCTGTCGTACTCCAAACACCAAGAGAGCAGTGGAATCATACCTTCTTTGCCGCCTTGCTATCCTTCTTCTTTGGGTTAGCCTTGCTGGACTGCGACGGTGTTGGCGGAGCTGCGCTGATCGTCTGTGGCGACGCCGTCTGTCTTTGGTTGGCATTAGCCACCGCGTTCGCACCCGGCGCCGATGGCGGCGGCATGGCTCGCTGCTGCGGTGTTCCCTGCACCGGCTGCGCCTGCGGTCCTTGCACCATCTGGCCGTTTGGTGCGCCCGGCTGCTGCTGCTGCCACATCTGCGGGCCACCTTGTCCGGCTGCCACGGCTGCCTGCTGCTGCTGCTGCTGCTGCTGCTGTTGCTGCTGCTGTTGTTGCTGCTGCTGCTGCTGCTGCTGACGCGCCACCATCTGCGGCGTCATCGGGTTGAACTGCATGCCCGGATGGGGTCCCGGAGTCCGCATGCCGTTCATCTGCGGACCAACCATGTTGTAGCCAGGTCCCATTGTCGGGTCCATGTGTGCGCCAATGAAGTTGACTGGGTTAGGCGATCCGCGAGACTGGTTTTCCATCAGAGGCGAGCCCATGCCGCCATTGGCCATCTGCTGGTTGTTGCGCTTGATCTGCTCGGCAGGGTTGGGAGATGCGCCCGGACGGCCCTGTGGAGAGGCACCCTGGAATTGCTGACCACCGTTTGGCCCGCCTGGTCCCATGCCTCCGGGGCCGACAGGGCCGCCTTGGACAACCGGGACGCCAGGGCCTCCCGGAGCACCGGGGATGGCCGGCATGCCAGTGCCACCGCCACCAGGATTTGATTCCCGACCTATGCCGACTATGACGTCTTGCTCTTGTCGGGCCATCATCAGACGCTTCTTGTTCTGCTGTTCAAGCAGCATGAGTTGCATCTGGTAATCTTGGAGGGCATGGTTACTGCCACCGGCTCCTTGTGGGCCCGGAGTGGTGCGCATTCCAGGAGCCATTTCACCACCGCTGTAGTAGGCACCCATGGCACCGTCAGGACCCTGCGGGGCCATGGGCGAACCCTGGCCAGGCGGGCCCGTGACAGCCGGGATGGGCTTGTTGGGCAGCTGAGCATTGTGGTGTTGTTGCAGGTTTTGTGAATACGCTTGGATTGTCTTGGCCTGAGTAGCCGGAGACTGGTTGGGGAAAGCCTGCAACTGCTCAGCGTTCAGCGAAGCTGGGTTGATACCGTTTGCAAGAAGCATCTGATGCAGTTGTTGACTCATAGGTCCGGATCCTACCTGTTGGCCAGGCATGCCCTGAGCAACGGGTCGTCCATTGTGCATCAGAGCAGCTTGGTTGGGGTTGAAGGGGACGCTGTCAATGCGGGGTCTCTTGGACGGAGAAGGCGCATTTTCAACAGAGCCCGGAGAAGAAGGCCGGGGGCGACCGCCGTCCATGTCTGGCGGTCCCTGTTGCATCTGGCCTTGCTTCTGCAGCAAATTCATAGTTTGTGGGCTGGGGGCATATGTCAGTCCTCTACACTCCGGAGCAGAGCGGGGGTCACTGGGCCAAACCAACATGTTCGAGCTATTGGCCATGGCCGTGCGCGGAAGGTTGTTTCCTGGCTTCATGCCCAGCATCCCTCCGTTCTGCATGTTGCGCATAATGTACTGCTGCTGGTAGTCGGGGCGAATCTGGCGGAGCATGTCCTGCTGATGGGCCTGCCGGATGCGAGATTGGTTCTGCAACAGTTAGACTGGGGGCGACTGGGGGCAATTCAGTAAACAAGAAGGACATACCTGAATGTGCTGAATGTACTGCCCGATGCCAGGGTGCGATGCCTTGCCTTTTTGGGCATTGAACATTTCCCAGAAGAGGCAGAACCAGTCATAGAGGAAGCAGCTGTCCGAGGGCATGAGCACGTTTGGCACGGGCAGGTCTTCGGGGCGCTTGGGATCAATGCCGTCTTTGGTGTCGGTATCCATTGCGTCGTCATTCATGCCGTTTGACATGATGTTGCCGTTCTCATCGCGCCGACCGGACGAATCCTTCTGGACCTTGACGGGGTGCTCGAGAATGGCTCTTGCGCAGTCGTACATTTCGTAGCGGAGGAAGTACTCATAAATGTAGGTGTTGAGGATAATGCGGTTGTTGATGTCGTTCATGGGGAGCTGTTGGGCCTGTTGCTGGGCCTGCTGTTGGGCCTGCTGTTGGGCTTGCTGCTGGGCTTGCTGTTGGGCTTGCTGCTGGGCTTGCTGCTGGGCTTGCTGTTGCTGCTGCTGCTGTTGAGCCTGCTGCTGCTGGGCCTGTTGCTGAGCCTGTTGCTGGGCCTGCTGCTGAGCCTGCTGCTGCTGAGCCTGCTGCTGCTGCTGGGCTTGCTGCTGGAGTTGCTGCTGCTGCAACTGCTGCTGGGCTTGCTGCTGTTGGAGTTGTTGCTGCTGGATCTGCTGCTGAAGTTGTTGCTGCTGGGGCGGAGGTCTGTTTCCGCCGCCGGGCTGAACGGGGACGCCGTTCATCATGGTCATGGGGACGCCAACGGGGCCGCCCATGCCATTCATGGTGGCCATATTGACGTTGTTCATGGTGTCGGGAGTAAGCCGCAGACAGGGGCTTGGTGAGATTTGGGTGTGTGTTGTGTGTTGTGGAATCCGGATGGTCGGAAGCCCAACAGCTTCCTCCGAAGGATCCGGCGAGAAGCTTGCGGCCAAAGCAAGCGGAGACCAAGAGAGAAGGAGGAGATGAGCAGCGAAAAAAAATGCTCTAGAGATCTAGTCGGATGAGGCGAAAACAAAAGGCAAGGCCAAAAAAACGGGTCTCGTCTTTTTCGGGTGGCCGATAGGAGGAGATAGGGACGTTTTCTGGTACAGACGCGCTTTTTCGACAGAGAGGCGGCGGTGTAGTTGAGCGTGTCGTGAAGACAGCAGGGTTGATAGAGTAGTCGAATGGTCCGAGTGGGCGACAATAAAAAAAAGAGGTTGAAAGGGAGAGGTCGCTGAGCGGCAAGGATGATAGGATGAAGATGTGTGGGCGCAACGAAGTCGGACGCAGGCCGATGGAGTCAGGCAAGCAAGTTAAAAAAGAAAAGTACGGAGTACGCAGGGGGTTGTGAGAGAAGAAGAAAAGGCGGCAGAGGTCTGGGAAGAGAAATGCGGTCGTGGAAGGCAATCGGGCGAAATCGAACGTGATCGGTTGGAGGTGGCGACAACGGATTTGTGTTGGCCCCTATCCTTTTTTTTATTGTTGCGATAGGCCAAAGGGCCTCCCCTCGGGAACGGAGACGAAGCGAGCAGGGCTCAGCAAGGGTCGGGACGAGGATGACGGCAGACAGACAAGAGTCGGAGGGCGTCGTGGGAGACGGCGACCTGAATTGGGGGGGCGTGACGGCACTGTTTTGCTGCGTGGATTGGAGCCGCGCCCGCAACTGGATCTCCCAGCGGATCGAGTGACTGCGAAAGGGATCGCGCAGACGCGGGTGGACACATCAAAAGGGAGGCTGTCAAGGGGAAATGGACGCGTGAAAAAAGAGAGGAGGAGGAGGAGGAGGAGAAGAGAGGCAGAGGCGGAGGTGAAAATGGGGAGAAAAGAAGAAAGAAAAAAAAAAGAGAGGGCGGAAGACGGAGGACAGGAAGCGGCGAAGAAGGACACGGGAAACAAAAAAAAAAAAAGAGGGAAAGTCGAGATGTGGGAGGAGGAATTTGAGAAGGAATGGGGTTGGGGGAGGCTTTCTCGCAGCCAGCAGAGAGGAGCGTCAGGGGAGAAAGAGAAGAAGGGAACAGTGGAACGGGCGCTGGGCATAGAGTGCAACGCTGCTGTGTCCAGCTGGGGGGAAGGTGCTGGGAAAAGTGCTGTTCGGAGCGGACAATGGCTGGGGCTAATGGGTGAAAGCGTTGTCGTGCGCGCAGATTTGGGAATGGGAGGGTGGAGACGCGAAGCGTAAATCTGATACTGCTGCCTGACATCCGAGGCTACATCGCCACATCCAGTTAGCCACCACCCTTACGGCTGCATTAGTGCCTGAGGCCACAGTACTATGAATGTCTCGGAGAAGGCGACGATTAGGGGAGAGAAATGAGCGGGAATGAAAATGGAATAACATGTTGTAAACATATGGCTATTATTTCTAAGAAGTGAGTACGTACGGAGTGCCCCATTGTACCGTAGAGTACGTCCGTAGAGTACGTCCAGAGTACGGAGTACTCCTTACTCACTCCATACAAAGTCCATCCTCTGCCACTTTCTGCCCGAAACCAACGGTCGTACGCAACAGACAGCTGCGACAGCCATGCACGTATCTTACAGGGCGGGGTTGCGGACGCCGAATGGCGAGCATGGGAGGTGGAACAAAGAGCCTGCAAACGACCACGCCCGACTGCTGTGTTGGCAGCGCGCCAGCAAGAGAGACCATGCCGATCATGCGATTAGCACCAGAAGGTACGAAGTACTTTGTAATACGCCGTGGCAGACGGTGCTGGTCTATTGCGGCCTGGATGTTGGTGACGGCAATAAACAGCCGACGGCCATGTTTGCGATCGTGAATTATCTGAAGCGAGAGATCGGCCGCTGCCGAAAGAAACTTGCATGTCTTCGCTTATTCTGGCCTAGTCTACCCGACTGCCGGATGGAGTGGGTAAACCAACAGATGTCTCGGAGGAGATGAGAGAAGACGAGGACGTGAAGCGTGAAGCGTGAAGACCTGAGAGAAAATATGTAAAGAGAATATGTTTGGAAAAATGTAAATAGGTAAAGAATAGAATTGGAAAAGAAGCATAACGCATAACAATGTAAAAATAGAATATTCATCAGTCAGACTGCACGCATCAACACAACAATAACTCTTTGCTTTCTTTCTTTCTTTCTTTCTTTCTTTCTTGCTTTCTTTGCTTTCTTTTCTCTCTGCCTCACTTGCATTAGTCTGTCCTCCATCAGTCTGCCCGGCTATCCCTGGCTGCCAAGCCTTGCTGCTCCAAAATTATATCACCTGCAGTCAAACTGACCGATCACACCCGCTGCCACTGGACGTCTGCCCACTTTCACTCCAGGCTGCAAAATAAGACGAGGCTGTACGACTGTGACACAATAAGTTCTCATATCTGGAGAACTAGTAGAAGTAGACAGTAGACAGTAGACAGCAGAACAGCAGAACAACAGCCTTAGTCATCCTCCGGCGGCAACTCGTCGTCAATGTACCGAATCAACGTTATCCGCATCTCCGTCGTGTCGTTTCCCCGGAGCACGTCACTGATAAAATGACAATCTACCTGCACCTGCACCATCTCGAGCGCTCCCCGCAACACACCACACAGGATATTCGAGAACCACAGCTCGTCCTGTGCCCGTCCGTCGTCTGGCAGCTCGACAAAGTCCGCCAGCGGGTTCTCGTCAAACACCAGCGAGAACTGCTTGCCGTCGTTCGTCCAGTTTGTAATTGTCGGCGTCGTGTTCAAAAATATCTTGAAACCCACCTGTCATGGTCAGCTCTTGCGTCTCGAGACTTCTTGCCAGCCCGCTCAACCCACCTTGGATATCATGTCCGCCGTCTCTCGGAAATTCGTGCATCGCTTCATCGTAATCGACTTGGCCAGATAGTCTTCTATTAAGCGCAACCCAATGTTGTAGCCCATCTTGTCCAGCTGTTTGTTCACCTCCACATAATCGCTGTCAAAGTCTTTGCAGAGTTGAGCCACAATCGTGCCGTACGTGAGCGTCACGAGTTCCGCATTGACCTTGTCGATGCGCGTCCTGCCCAGTTAGCCTGAAAGCCAAAGCTGCCCGTGTACAGAGTACCTACTTCCATATTCTATCGGTCAGCATGGGTAGACAATACAAAGGCGTGAAACGCAGACGTACTCTTCGCCCACACGGGCGGCCTTGGCGGCAGACATGGTCTTGGGGACGCCGGCGGCAACTTGTGCTGCCTTGTTGTGCGGACCGACTGCCTTGCTGGACTTTGGAGAGAGGGAGACAGAGAGGCGGGATCGTCGATTCTGCCCGTGCGTGGTTGGCGATGCAAAGAGCGTAGCAGCGCCCAAATGCCATGGCGGCGGGTTCGCGGCGGCGCTGTTGCACCCGTTTCATTTGCTTAGTAAGCACATTCCTATCGGTATCGTCACGTGAACATATGGGACCGAAAAAATACGAGTAATCCGTATTCCGTACTCTGTACCGCGCGAACTGCGATTTGCTTCCTGCAGTCTCTCCGTTCACGCGTGCCGCCTACCACGATCCAGTCAGCACCATGTCGGCCGAGAAGAGACGCGCGTCCAACACCGATCCCAGCAAGCAGCTGGTGAAGCGGCCGAACCTCGGTGGCAGCGGATCAAAAACGGGAGGACGAGGCAGCGATGCTCTGATCCAAGTGGTATGGCGACCAGCTAATGTCTAGAGACGACCCCAACAACTAACTGATCTAGGCCACACGAACGAGCAGCCTGCAGGCGCCCGTGATGCAGCTGACCGGACATGCGGACGAAGTCTTTTGCGCCAAGTTCGACCCGGCCGGCCAACTGATTGCTTCCGGATCCATGGACCGATCGATTTGTATGTTGCTCCTACGATTCTTGTTGTTGTTCCTCTCCGCTGACGTCCAGTGCTCTGGCGAACCTACGGCAATTGCGACAACTACGGTGTGCTGACGGGCCACCGCGGTGCCGTCCTGGACCTGCAATGGTCGCGCGACTCGGACATTGTGTTTTCGGCATCGGCCGACACCCATCTGGCCAGCTGGGACCTGACGTCGGGCCAGCGCATCCGCCGGTATATTGGTCACGAAGAGATTGTCAATGCGCTGGCCATCAGCCGACGCGGCGAGGAGGTGTTGTTCAGCGGCAGTGACGACGGCACGATCGGCATCTGGGATCCGCGCTCCAAGAACGCAGCCGACTACATCGAGACGGACATGCCCATCACGGCCGTCGCCGTGGCCGAGGCCGGGAACGAGGTCTACAGCGGCGGCATCGACAATACGATACAGGTGTGGGACGTGCGCAAAAAGGCCGTCGTCTATGCGCTGCACGGCCACCAGGACACGGTGACGAGTCTGCGCGTGTCGCCCGACAGCCAGTCGCTGCTGTCGTTTTCCATGGACGCGACGGCGCGCACATGGGACGTGCGGCCGTTTGCGCCGAGCGAGCGGCACATCCGCACGTTTGACGGCGCACACGTCGGCATGGACAAGAACCTTGTGCACGCCAGCTGGGATGCCAGCGGCCGACGCGTGGCCGCCGGCTCGGGCGACGGCACGGCGGTCGTGTGGGCGAGCGACAGCGGCAAGCTGCTGTACAAATTGCCGGGCCACAAGGGGACGGTGAACGCGGCCGAGTTCTCGCCAGTTGTGGACGAGCCCATCCGTAAGTTGGCTTTTCATCCTCTGTCTTTGTCCTGTGCTAACCTCTCCAGTCCTCACGGCATCTTCTGATCGAACCCTGATTCTTGGCGAGCTGAAATAAAGGCTAAATGCCTGAAATGCCTTGGCAAAATAGCTTGTCAACAGCTTACCAACAGACAAAGCAGATGCACATTGCACGTCTGAGTCACCATGGGCCGCTGGCTTGCAAGTGGCGTTACAAGTGCCGACAAGCGGAACCAAAAGCGTGCCGATTTGCGTGGAAGGATTCAAAACTGGTACAGCTGAGCTGTCACCAGAGCCTTCATCACCAGCAGCAGGTAGCAACCAGGGAGGATACTTTTACTTATATATAGGGGTCATGGGTTGCTGGAACCGGCCGCCGCTGCAGAGGTCTCTTATCCATCACGAATAATCTTGTAATTTATGGATGTCATGACTTTTTTTTCTCTCCCCACAATAGAAAACAGGAAACGGATTGGCCTGTCGGGTAGTACCGTTGCTTTGGCCTTTGATGGCCGACGGACATGAAAAAATCCTGCACTTCTCCGTCGAGCCATGCAATGCTACGATGATCCGACCCAGGCCCATTGCACATCTTCCACATGGCACGTTCCGGCGTCTGTGTCTCGTCGTCAATTGCCTAATTAGGCATCACAGTCGGCTTCCACCAATCACACGTCGAGGCTGTCCAGCTTCTGGTCTAAACCGCTTTAAGCATAATTGCCGACGACTTCTCTCGTCCGAGTCAGACAATCCTACCCTGTATCCCACAGAGAAAGCATGCCTGCGAACTCCGGGATGCGGCCGGGGTCCTGTCCTGGTTCTCGTCTTATCACCCGGCAATCTTCTCTTACCCTTTTAGATAGCTGTCGTAGTCTCGCTTCGTCTGTCAGCCCATAGGAACGTTGACCTTGGCCGATGTGGGTTTCTTGACGGAGTATTTGTGACCGGCCCTCCCTTCTCCTCGGTTTGTACTCCGTACTCCGTACTCTTTACTCTCTTCTCTCTGTGTCCCAGCATGGCAGCCATACCAGAGGCACGGGAGGCCAAAACTTCCCCTCCAGACATCCAGAATGCCATTGAGATTCAGACCGATGCAATTCAGGAAAAGACACATGGAGTGGAACACGACGAGGCTGCCGATCTCTTTGTGGGCGAGAACTCAGTCTTTGAGTACACCAAAGAGGAGGGCAGGAAGGTTCTTTGGAAACTGGACCTACTCTTGATGCCCATGGTGCGTTTGAATCTTTCGCCTTGGCTTCTCCGCTGACTCTATAGATGTTCATCTCCTACCTGCTCTCTTTTGTGGACAAGGCAGCTCTTTCTGATGCCTCTATTTTGGGTATCCGAACAGATGATGTATGTCCTCTCTTCTCTTCTCCTCTTCGGTTCCTCTCTGACTTTCCAGCACCTCGTCGGTCAACAATACAGCTGGGCCTCGTCCATCTTCTACTTTGGCTACCTCATCACCCAATACCCCAGCTCTGTGCTCATGCAGAAACTGCCCATCGGCCGCTACTTTGGCGTCATGATCGCCCTCTGGGGTCTCTGCTGCACCCTCACGGCCGTCACCACCAGCTTTGCCACCCTCGCCGTCAGCCGCTTCTTCCTCGGCTGCTTCGAGACCTGCATCACTCCCATCATGACCATCTATGTTGGCCAGTACTGGACCCGCCACGAACAGCCGCTGCGTTCCTGTCTCTGGTGGATGGGTTCGCCCATTGGCGGTTTTGCCATTGACGGCTTTGCCTACTCTATCACCTCGGCGTCTTGGGGCGTCAGCAAACTGGCCAAGTGGAAGATTATCTATCTCGTGTGGGGGCCCATCAGCATCGCCTGGGGCATTTTGTTGGTGTTCATCCTGCCGAGTTCGCCCATGACGGCCTGGTTTCTCAGCCAGCGAGAGCGCAAGATTGCCGTCATGCGGGTGAGACTTCCCAAGTCTTCTTGTCATCGCATGAGAACTAAAACAGCAGGTCATTGCCAACCGCACCGGCATCGAGAACCGCCACTACCGTATCTACCAGGTCTACGAGGCCCTCAAGGATGTGCAATGCTGGACTTATTTTGCTCTGGCTTTGCTGCAGTGCATCGTCGGCAGCGGTCTCACCAATGTAAGGGGACAACAGCTGTGTTGAAATTCTTACTAATATGTCCAGTTCGACAAAATCGTCATCCAGGGCCTTGGCTATGACGACCATGAAAGCTTCAAGGCGTCCTTTGCCAGCGATGGCGTCCAGCTCTTCTCTCTCATAGCAGCGTTCGTGCCTCTACTCAAGTTTATTAGATCCATGCTGACGAATTCAGGGGCGTCGTCACCAACAACTGCCGCAACTCGCGTATCATCTCCAGTATTGTGAGCAACGTTGTGGTCTTGCTGGGCTCACTTCTGGTCTATTGTGCGTCCCTGCATCTTTGTTGTTCATGTCCATGTCCGCGTTCATGTTCATGCTAACTAAGCAAGGTCTGCCCGACACACACCTCAAAGGTCGCCAAGGCGGCCTCTACATCATGTTCGTGAACACGGTCACCTACATCATGGTCATGTCCCTCATGGCCTCCAATGTTGGCGGGTTCACCAAGAAGGCCACGTGCTCCGTCATGATCTTTGTTGGCTATGCCATCGGTCAGATTATTGCGCCGCAATTTTTCCTGTCCAGTGAAAGCCCAACTTATCCGACTGGTTTCCGGGCTTTCTTTGTCTCGACAGCCCTCATGATTGTCATCTTGATCGGTTTGATGTATGTGTTCTCCTGAAATTCTACTACTGTATCTAACCGTCTAGGATCTACCTTCGCCTGGAAAATGCCCGCAGAAACAAAGTGGCAGCAGCTCTGGAAAACCGAGAACAGGCCGATGCTACTGCATTCCTGGACATGACGGACAAGGAACAGCCAGGTTTCCGCTACATGTATTGAGATCTACGGCAGAATTCATTGTGAAGTGATTCGATGTCTAAGTCTAACTGGTAGCTTTTGGCTAATCCTGCCAAGGCCGCAAGGCTGCGAGACGGCGTCGAGACTTACGGACTGAGCCCGATATTTTTGGTGGTGGTGTCTTCTCTTGGCTGAGCAACCGGATCGAATCCCACGGGTCTACATCCTCTGGATCTATGTCTGGTGTTTGTTGTGGCACGGGCGGTTCTGACTTGGGCGATTCTGGTTTTGGCTCTTGTTCTGGTTCTGGGTCTGGTTCTGGTTCTTTGATTTTCCTATCATATTGCGTCCCACCCCATATACTGGAAAAGAAGCCCTTGACTGCCTCGATCTCTGGCACCGGCTGCTCGGGGGGAGGACGGGCACGCGGGGGACGAGCCAAGTTACAGTAGCCTGTTGAGTCATCAGAAACGTTACTGGCTACTTCCGTGTTCTCTAAATCTGTTAACTCTTGTGTTTCATCGTAGATGGTTTAGTGTTCTCACCACTGAAATTGATGCCCACAAACTCTTTGCACATATCGGCTCCTTTGCTCAGGACCTCCAGCTGCCGGTTGAGTTGTTTCCGCATGGTTGTCGTCTCTTCCGACTCTCCCACAATGAGCGTCACAAGATCCGGTGACATCTTGAATACTTTCATGGGCGAAAACACGTCCACCAGGACCGACACGAGACACACTTCGATAGCCTTGACGGCAATATCATCAATGAATCGTTTCATGGCGATCTGACGGTTAGCTGAAGAAGGAGAGGAAGAGAGAGAAAAAACACACCTCATAATATGCCTGCATATGGTCCAACGCATCCGACGCCGCCTGCCGGTCCGCATTCGACTCGGCACCACTCGCTACGAGCTTCTCCACCAGGTGTGAGAGGTTGTAGTAGTCGTTGAGTGGCTGGGACTTCCCAAGTGAGGCGACATTGAAAAAGTTGAGCACAATGGACGCACACTCTTTGCGCTTCCGCTCTGTGCGCATCTTCTGGGCAGCCTCGGCAAAGTCCTTGTTGTACGTGATGGGATGGATGGACTGGTGAGACCGCAGGATATCGTTGGTCTTGGCTTCCAGCATAGTCAAGGTCTCCTTCATGGCCGGATCGATGATGCGTTGGATCAGTGCCGTCGAGGTGCCCTTGTCGGCAATGTTGGTGGCCACATGCTTGAGGAAGGTCTGGCAGGCAGCCCAGACCCGGCGGATATGGGCCTTGGCGAGTCCTTCCCAGGGCTCGGACTGGTCGTGGAAGAGGTCGCCAATGATCATCGGATCGAACATGCCGGGTAGTTCACGGCCTGTCGACCGACGCATCTTGATCTCGACGCGGTCCAAGAACTCTTTGCGGCTGAGGGCGGCGCTGCTGCCAGGCGACGAAGACCCCTTGGGCTGGACATCTGAAATCTCGTACCGGTGGCCGTGTTTCGTCATATCCTGGGCGAACTCGACGTTGAGGTTCTGCACGACGGCACGAATGCGCTGTTCATAGCCACGCTCCGACTCGGCCGGGTCAAAGAAGCGGTCGTTCCAGTTGGCGTCGACGGCACTCTTGACGATCCGCTGGAAGGACTGGCTGACTTCGAAGAGGTACATCTGCTGCTCTTCGCGCGTGGACCGCGGCTTGCCGAGGCGCTCGAGACGCTCGCAGCAGGCAGCGCGCTTGCGCTCGATTTCCTGCACGAGGCCAGGCAGTTCCTCGGTGATGTGTGTCAGCAGAATCTTGCTGAGACGGTGGCGCAGCTGGTTGATGCCGAGGATGTTGTCGGGCAGACTGGCCCAGATACCCTTTTTGAAGAAGGAGAGTTCGCGGCCGTCACGCTCGCCCAAGCTGCCCTTTTCCATGTCGGAGTCCATGTTGCGCAGGACGTGCCAGCCGAGACGGAACTCGATCTCCTCGTTCCGGGCGAGCGAGGCGTAGATGGCCTCACTTTCGGATCCCGGGACCAGCGTGTCGGGCTTCGTGATGACGCCCATGGTGCGGTTGCCGCCGACGTCGACGGAGCGGGCGAGCTCGAGGACGACTTGGTTGGCATAGTCGTTCTTGGCCGAGATGATGGCCAGGATGATGCTCCGGGACTCTTCCATGTAGGACTTGACGACGTCCTGGATCAGCTTGACATCGTCGGACGTCTGGTTTCTAGTCTGGGAGTGGACGAGGCCAGGAAGATCCACAATAGTGAGATGCGGCCGATCCGGGCCTGAGATTTCGATGCGCAGCAGGTCTCGGGAAAAGGTCTTTCCATGGGTGCTGATGCCCATGGCGAGCTTGGCTTCTTCGATGAGCGTGGTGAAGCCGTCCAAGTTCTGGAGTTCCTTGTGGAAGTCGGTCAAGTTTTCTCTTTCGGAGCCGGTGCGGGCATCGTGAGAAACGATGGAGATGCTGACGCCGACCTTGGCATTCCGGCGCAGGACGAGCTCGGTAGGGAACCGGGTGCAGAGACTACTCTTGATGGGAAAGGGAACGCCGGAAATGGCCTCGAGGACAGAGCTTTTCCCCGAGGACTGGTCCCCACAGACGATGATCTGGGGAAGCGATACAAAGTGGTTGATTCCCTGGGAGCGGAGATTATCGATGGAGTCCATCAAGTCGATCCGCTCGCCGGAGCAGAGGCCATTGAGGACCTCTGACTGGTGCTGTGTGAGAAGCATGGTGGAAAAGTGATGGAGGGAAAGTCAAGGGCGGTGCTGGCAAAGTGCGGTGAACGACGAAGACGAGAGTGACGAGACCGGGGGACTATATACCACGCGGGAGGAGGGGTGGCAGAACGCAGTAAGATTGGCTTCTCCATCCGTTTGGGCTGTACAGAGAACGAATGACGAATGACGAATGACGAATGGCGAAGGGCAAAGGTTCCCTGTCTTTGTGGCTGGTGAGCAGACAAGCAGTGCCTAATACCAATTATGGGCCATGAAGCAAAGGCCATTCTAGATCATGAACGGAAAAGAAGAGTGGGACTGTGTAGAATGGAACGTTCTGCAGTACTTCGTACACAGTAGCATTTGATTCTGGGTAAAGACGGCAGGGATGTAAAAAAGGTTGGACGAATGCCCGTGGCTTAGCTGACGTGGCATTTGAGGTTTCGAGGACGGAGAATCTGGCAGTTGGGCATCCGTGCAGGAGAAAAACAAGTTGGCAGATGTGGTTTGTCCAGACAGACGGCTGACATGGGAGCTGAGACGATCGGATCCGTTGGGCTGGAAGGATGAAACACATGATCGGAATCTACATGAGCCACTCGTGCATGCATGCGCCTTGCAGAGAATATATTCCGGAGGTGGAGCCTGTGGGTTAGCGCTCAAGTGCTGAAGACGTGAAAATCAAACGAATGTACGGACAGACAAATATGGACAATAGAGTGGAAGACGAATAACAATCGGAGTGTCGAATGAGTGAAGATTCAATGATTATTGAACTGTTGGATGTTGACTGCTGACTGATGACTGTTGACTGTTGAACAGCCTTCTTAATTCGGTTGAATAATTGTACAGTCTGGAAATATTGAACTTGAAACCTGAAACTTGAACTTGAAGACTTCTTTCCAGTCTTCCTTTTGTCTTGACAGTTCTCAGCTTTTGTCATCTGTCAGTCTTAGTTCCCCTGAACGGCAGCTTGCCCGCTTTGGTTAGTTGTTCACTGCGAATGGACACTATAAATAGCGCGTCTCAATCCTGGCCAAAAAAACATTTCCCCATCGTCGACACTCCCCTACGATCGTCTTCCCCTCTCCACCACACATGGCCATGCCGAACCCTCTGCACACGCACGCTGCAGGCTCCACAAAACAGCCCTCAACGGCCAGACGAACCGTGTGGGGCTGCCTGACGTGCCGTCGTCGAAAAGTAACGTCTCTCGTCGTCTCGTTCTCGTTCTCGTCTCGTCTCGTCAAGTCCTGACTGATAGGTGAAATGCCATAGCCGGGACACCCCGTGTGAGGCCTGTCGTCGCCTGCATCTCCCATGCACGTCGTCTTTCTCGTCCAATTTCAAGCAGTATGAAGGGTCGGCTTTCCAGTCACGACCCATAGAAGGGGAGACCCTTGAGCTCGTCCACTGCCAGACCTCTCAGAATTCATGGGATGACTTTGACCTCACCCCTTTTTTTCTCAGCCATCCATGGACCCCTCGTCTCATCGACGACCACACATTGATCTCCCACTACAAGCACAACCTGTCGTGCTTCTTCAGCGTCAAGTCCGCCCGCTCAGCCAGCTGGAGCTTCTATTCGTATGCCATTCTGTCTGCTGAAGCCCTGCCCCAATCGCCTCTGCGGCACAGCATCCTGGCCTGGACAGCTGCCCATCTCGTCCTGCAGAACCAGAACCAGAACCAGGGCCAAGGCCAGGGCCAGGACTACAACCTCTCTGGCCACACACAGCTCCACCACTACTCCCAGGCCTGTGCCGTCTTGAATGGGTTGCGGGCGGATCTGGCTGCCGAGGCAAGTGTCTCTGCTCCTCCCATTGCCTCCCTTGCGCGAAAACTCAAAATGCTCCTCGCCGCCTCTCTTTTCCTGACCTATTACCACGTCTTGTCGGGCGATATAGACTCGCTGACAGAGAGACTTGCGAGCTTGGCCGAACTGCTGAGGTCTCATTGGCCTTGCTTCCGTGAAGCACTGGGCACATTGGAAGCAAGGATCCTCGTGTGGCTTGCCTATCTGGATCTGCGTGCCAGTCTGTGGACAAGGCAGACGTCCACGAAGCGGAACGGCCAACTCTTCCATTTCCTCGTGAACCATGTCGGCTTTTCGGCTTTGCGGTCTGCCCGTCAAGGCCGCCATTACTTGACTGAATGCTTTGGATCTGCTCTGCCACTCGAAGAACTCAACGAGGATCTGCTCCAAGAACCAGCCAAGCTCCTGTCTGATGAAATCCTGTCTGTCTTTGCGACTCTGCGCGAACTCGAAACAGGAGTCGACGACACGAGCTGTGAATCGCAGATGCTGCGTCTAACCAAAATCCAGGCCATCCGAGCCGACATTTCTCGCATCCGTACTGTATGTATCTCATCCTTCGTAGACTCTACTGTATATACTGAACGTGCCTCTAGCAAAGCCAACATGTCCACGCCTCTCTTCTCCAGTTCTCGTCTGGACCAGACCATAAAATGCGCTCGGAATTTCACCGTCTCGTCACAACGGCCATGTATCTGTCGGCAACGATTCTGCTCAACCGCATCGTCGCGCCACACATCCGAACCGACGATGAAGCTCAAGCCGCTGCCCGGGAAATCGTCCAGATCGCTCGTGCCCTGCACACGTCTGGGTTTGTCTGTTCACCACGCAGCCTCGTGTGGCCGCTGCCCGTCTTCGTGGCCGGCATCGAGGTCACCGACTGGGTCTATCAGGACTGGGTCCTAGACTACCTGGTCGATGTGGCCAGCTGGGGTGCAAGTGCAAGCAAGACACGGGAGCTGTTGCAACGCATCATTGCGCGACAGGAAGCACAGAACTGCCGTGTCAAGGTCTGGGACATGATTAGTGAACTGGGCGAAGCCGTGATGATCTGAACAGCCTTGAACAAGAACATTGTTCAAAACTCATAAACAGCTGTGAACGTCTGTCTTTGACCTCCGAACACGACGACTGTTCGCTTGAACAAGAAGCATGTTCAGCTTCATGGCTTCCAAGTATATAGGAGCGACCAGCCCGACCCCAAAGCTCGTCCAAATCTCTTCTCACCACCGCCAACAACTCTCACAACCTCACCTGCTCTCTAGTCCTCTCTCGACTCATCTCGACAACTCTCAGCAACCAGCAAATCGACAAGTCATCAAGACAAGATGGCTGCTGAAGACGATCCAGGCAACCTTTACCAGTTGTGCTGCACCTCGATGCCGGTAGTTTATTCTACCAGCGGGTATGGATACACGAACGATGAGTCGAACGAGGGCCCGGTGATGCCCGCCCTTCCTCCTCCGGAGCGCTCGCCCTTGGTCGACATGCAGTACTCCTTCTTCATTCAGCTGAACGCCCTCGATGCTCATCATCGCGCCACCTATGCTCGCATCTCTGGCCGCTTTGCCCAGAGCTACGAGCAGGATGCCGTCTGCACGGGCGGTGTCTTTGTTCTTGACAGTGTCGAACCGGTTGAGGCCTTTTCTCACGTTTCCATTCCTCCGGTCTTGGATATCCGCATCTACGACCGCCGCTTCTCTGGCATGCGCCGCCGGGCTTATGCCCGGACCTGGCGCCCAGAGAACGAGATGGTACTGGAGCAGTTCATCGCCACAGGCGGTTCTCGCAGCTTCTGGTACCGCATGACAACCGGCCCCCTGGATCGCTTTGCGAGCCTCGCTGAATACAACCTCCCGCCTGCTGAGACTGAAATCTTCGTCCAGGCCCTTTGCTTCATCGCCGCCGCCATGTACCTTAAAAAGTACAGCCCGAACTTCCCTTTCGACCTTTTCCCGCGGTCCTTTGTCGAGCTCCACCACGGTCCGCCTGTCCCCGATACGACCTTTGACCGGACCGTTGGTGTCGGCCTCTGCCGCATCAGCCCAAGCCAATTCAACGTTACCAACAGCCCGGTCGAGATGCTGCGGTACCTCATGGCCCCTGTCATCGTCTCCCATCACGATGTCCAGTTTACAGAACACACGCAGTCGTCCTTTGTCGGCACTCGGGAGCCCGGAAACATCGAGTATATGCTTAGCATTATGCCCGAACGTCTCCGGCGCTGGGCCCAGGTGAGCTGGCAGGCTTTCAACTAAATGGCTGCATGTCTTCTAACCATAACTCCAGGACAAGTTCCACCACTGCTCATTCGGTGAGCCTCTCTGTTGCGCAAGAAAAATCTCCACTCAGTGCTTTTCAACCAGTTTGACAACCAGTTTGACAACCAGTTTGGCAACCAGTTTGCTTCTTTGATTTCTCGACTCTGCCGACAGTTACTGAATTCACCAACATGATGGCCACTGGCCGCAGTAACTATCTGCATGTCTGCAAACAAAACCAAAACCAAAACCAAAAAAATCCGCTTTCTGCAAAATCGACCGCAAAATCAATCGCAAACCAAAAACCAAAAATAAAAATAAAAATAAAAAAAATCTGCTTCTCCTCATTTCTGCAAACCAAAATCCATAAAAAAACAAAAAATTATCATTAGGGGTACTCCGCTTCGGCGGGGTACCCCTTTTTTTTATGTCAGAATTTTCCCATCGTAATACGTGACATGTCCGAATAGCTTCATGGTGAGGCCTTTAGCCCCATGTTGCTCGTATCGTAGCCTTGCTCCTCCAAGTACCGCTTGAAGCGGGCATCCTCGTCCTCGAGATTCGCCGGATGCTGTTCAGCTTAGTAAGCGCATAGTTCGTACACTCACAGGGGGGGGCAGAACGTACATTTGGGATCAGAAACCACACGCACAGCGTCCCCACGACCGAGATGCCGCTGCCAATGAGGAAAATGACCTGCTGGCCCTTGATGGCGTCTTCAAACGAGTCGAGGGCTGCCGTGAGGGCCGTGGTGCCAATGGCAGCGCCGGCCTTGCCGACGGCAGCAGCGAAACCGAGAAAGTGACCGCGTAGAGGTGTAGGAAACGACTCGCTGGAGACGAGAAAGTTGCAGTCGCCGGGGCCGACAGACAGAAAGGTCTGGAAGAGACCGTAGAGGGTGACGAAGAGGGGAAAGACATGGCGGAGCTGGATCATGGAGCCGCCAATGGCGAAGCCCAAGACGCAGACAATGGACCAACCGAGGGCATACGTCTGGCGACGGCCGATGCGGTCCATGAGGAGAGCGCCGAGGAAAGCGCCGGGCAAGGCAAAAGCGTTGACGAGGGCAGACCAGCCGACGGCCTGCAGCAGGGACTGGTTGGACGAGAAGCCCGAGACGAGTGTGGGTGCGAGCAGGTTGAAGGGATAGACGACGGCATCGTAGAGGAACCAGGCGCCACAGCAGCCGAGGAGAGATTTCCAGTAGTAGCGGATGGCGAGACCGTAGGGGATGTGGCTGCGGATGGCATGTTTCTGGTACTGTTTGGAGTTGATGAAGCGGAGGCGAAAGAAGAAGATGGAAAGTGGGAGCTGCCATTAGAGAGGAAAGAGAGAAGAGAGAGAAAGAGTCTTACAACAGTGCCGATGCTAAAACAGATCCGCCAGATGCCGTCACTCGGTTGGCTGTGGTAGGCGGCAATGACAATCAGGGAGACAATGCTGGAGCCGACAAAGCCAGAGATGATGGCCGCATTGGTCGAGACGGCAACGAGCATGCCGCGACGCTTGCGCATGGATGCACTGCCGTCGGCACACTCGACGGCCTGAGCAGTGCACACGGTATACTCGCCGCCGGCACCGACACCGGCAATGCCACGGCCAATGATCATCATCCAGAACATGCCCTCGACGGTAGTGCCGTGAGACGCCGTGGCAATGACGATGCCCTGCTGGTTAGTGCGAGGAAAATCATACAAGGACAGTGTTCTCTTACCAGGACGAGGAAGAACGTGGTGAGAATAATGCCGACTTTGCGGCCGAAACGGTCGATGCAGAAGCCAAAGAGCAGCATGCCAAAGATGTCACCGATGAGGATGGAATTGCTCAGCCGTGTTTTGATGGTGGTGGTCAGGTGGGCAGGATAGCTGTCAGTCAGAATCAGAAAAAGCAGACAATAAAAGACGGGGACACGACGCACAGCTTGGCCAAAATGGTGGTCATATAGCTGATGATCTGAATGTTGTAGCCGTCCGAGAAGAGAGCGACGCCCTGGACGAGCACGTCGAGTGCCGTGGACTCGCGAACAGGCAACTGTTCCTGATCCACCTGGGCGGCATCTGAACGAACAGCCACAACCTCCTTCTCATCACGCACGACAATGGTTTCCGGTGAGACAGACATGATGTCGCGTGCGCAGCTGCAGAGTTGCAGAGGTACAGACCTGCAGAGATCATTGTTGCATGCAGACATGTATTAATATATACATACTTTAGTTATATTAAGAGATTTCTATATTAATGGCCTTCTTTTCACAATATCCCAAACTCTGGTCAGCACGGGCGTTCAGTGTCATTTCTAATTCGGCGGCCGTAGCGTCGGGAATGTCTCCGCTCGTTTGCGGACCCATCCGTCACCGTTGAGCTTCTTCCCATGCCGTCCACGTGGGCATCTGTTCGTCCGGCATTGGCTCAGTCCCGGTTCAGAACTCCTGTCGGGAGCTCCTCCCATTCAGTACCTGACTACCTATATGTGCACAGTCTTTCTAGTCTTTGATTTGGAAACGTCCGTTTCTGGTCAGACATGTGGTTTCTCTGTCTGCTAACATGGCCGTCGGTCTCGTTCTCGATGCCATTCTGGCAGTCGCCTCTCTCACACTGAGGGCAACCGCCGTCTTATTTGTCCGCTGGGTATGTTTCTCGTCTGTACGACCGCCTGGAAGACCTGTTTGATTGCTCACACGACCAGCTGCCCCTTGGAGACAGGTACCTGCCCCGGATCTATGGCAGCTTCCTCCTGTATCTCGTCGCCGCCTCGGCGCAGTGGCTGCTCTGCGTCCGCCGTGCCGTGCCGCTGCCATCCAAGCGAAACCGGGGTCGCCCTGCATGGCTGACGCTGCTCCTGGGCGGCGTCGACTCCCGACGTCCAGTTTGCACGGTCATCGGCCTCGTGTGGAATCTCCTGTCGCTCGCTGCCGTCCTCGACTTTGTGTACCGCGGCCATGTACTGCATCAGAGTCGCGAGCTCGTCTTCTCGCGTGTCGGCTACGTCAACGAGACGTCAGCACGCATCATCGTGCGGTCGCCGACTGCTTCTGTGGTCCAACTAGACCTGTTTGCTGACACAGCTGCACCCCTGCGCTCGGTTGTGCTGGCTGTCGACTCCGACAAGGATGACAGTGTCGGCACCTTTGTACTCGATGACCTCGTGGCCAACACCCTTTACACGTACACGACCAATGCGAGCCACGCCGGGTCGTTCCACACGCTGGCACCAGTCGACCCCAGCAAGCCCTGGAGCATGGTCTCTACGAGCTGCATCCTGCCCTTTTTCCCTTACTGGCCGACGGACCACGGCCTGCGTCTGCGCGGGCTCGAGCACCTCGACGCCTATCTGGCCGCCATGGCCTCGCCCGTCGACTTTATGCTCTTCCTCGGCGACTTCATCTACATTGATCTGCCCATTGTCCTCGGCTGGGACCGCGACACTTACACCACATCGTACCGCCAGATCTATGCGTCGCCGAGCTGGTCTGACCGGCTGCGCAGCCTGCCGTGGATTCACGTCTACGACGACCACGAGATCCGCAACGACTATGTCGCCAACGAACCGTCTCTCTACGACGTCGCCATCCCGCCCTTCTGGGTCTATCACGGCCGCGCCAACCCGCCCAGTCAGTTTGGTTCTGACCAGTCGCACTATGTCGTGCGCCGTGGCGGCGTCGCCTTTTTCGTCCTCGACACTCGTCGGTACCGCCTGGACGGCCCCGCGAACAAGACCATGCTGGGTACTGGTCAGCTGACCGATCTGCTGACCTGGCTCGACACCGACACCGCCTGGAAGGTTGTAGTCAGCAGCGTTCCGTTTACGCGCAACTGGCGCGGTCAGGATGCCAACGACAGCTGGGCAGGCTACCCGGAAGAGCGAGAGCTGATCCTCGACCGCATGAAGCAGAGGGGGGGCGGCATTATACTGAGCGGTGTAAGTATGGAGTACAGACGAAAAATGAACATACACTGACAGAAGAGGATCGACATGAACATGCCACCACTTTGTTTCCGGCAACCGGAAAAGACACAAAGCCCGTCATCGAGTTCTCCACTTCACCGCTGAGCCAGTTCTATGAACCCTTTGACCGCCTGTACAAAGAGATGGAACCGTCCGATGTGGCCATCAACAGTCACCCATGGGGCCACTCCAAGTTCGGCGTCGTGACCTTTGATGAGTCCACAATTGGCAGGCTGAGTACCCACTACGACCTCGTCGTCGACGGGCAAAAAATATGGGAATACGACTGGGAACAGACGCGTTGAACCGCTGCCCCGTTCGTAAACACGGAGTCCGCCGTCGATTCTTGGCGAGGCTTAGCTTTTTACACTCAAGCGTTTAATTTGGCTGTCTCGTATTAGTTGAGCTTTCAATTCTTGTTTGCTCGGTGTTATAGCGGCGGTACAAATGTTCATAACAAACGATGACGTTGTGAACAAGTGACGCTGTGAACAAGTTGATAATGTTAGCAATGTAGGCACTGTTGACATGTTGACAATTGTGAACATCAACATGTTCATATACTGTGTTAGTAATATATTACCAATATAGTTCACGTTCAGCTCGTCACATGATTGTCTCACCGCCAGATATCTTATCGGCGGCAGAATTAATGTCCTATGGGTCCATTATAACTTTTTTTTTCCTTCGCTTCCCCACTGCTACGAATGCCCTCAACAACGCCCGGTACCAGGGCAAATCCAGTTCTACAAAATGGCCGACGATGGTATGCTCCTCAACTTTGACCTGAGTGGTATAGCCGCTCCCAAGCAAGTCAAATTCAAAGGCGGCAAATGGCGAGACCGGAATCGCGCCCAGAGAAATGCCAAGAGACAACAAGATGGAAGCAGCAATCCAACAGATGAGGCGCCCCAGGACAGGCCATCGAAGCGGCGGCGGATGGAAGGAGGTGCAGGTGCAGCAGATGGTGCACATGGAGCGGGAGGCAGCCGGCCGGGTCAATCCCGGCAGTGGAAGCCACCCGGACAGAGCAGTGACGGCGGCAGCGGCGGCGGTCGACCGGCGATGACAGCACGACGAGACCCTCAGAACGGCGTGACCTCGCGGCTCTTTACGTCGAACCCGACTGCCTTGACCGATTTCCGCAGTGCTGCTGCCAAGGCAGAGGCGGGTGAGGAGGTTGATGGCGATGCAGAGGCCGACGCCGACGCCGACGCCGAGCCCGTGCGGGCATCCAATGCACCGCTGTCGGAAGAGGCCGCCACGTTTCTGGCGCTGGGTCTCTCACGACGTGTTTCCCAGCACCTCTCGACCAAGCTGGGACTCAAGGCGCCAACGGCCATCCAGAACAGCGCCGTGCCCCAGCTGGTGGCCCACGACAGCGACGCCTTTTTGCAGGCCGAGACGGGTTCCGGCAAGACGTTGGCATATCTGCTGCCGTTGGTACAACGCATCCTAGCCTTGAGCGAGAATGACGACGGGACGAAGCGAGGGGGAGAGGAGACGGACAAGAAGGGAAACAAAAGCAAACCCTCCCATGACAAGCCGCTCAAGATCCACCGCAACTCGGGCTTGTTTGCCATTGTGCTGGCGCCGACGCGCGAGCTGTGCAAGCAGATCTCGGTGGTGCTCGAGAAGCTGCTGCGGTGTGCGCCGTGGATTGTGAGCACGACAGTGATCGGCGGCGAGAGCAAGAAGTCAGAAAAGGCGCGCATCCGCAAGGGCGTCAACATTCTGATTGCGACGCCCGGACGGCTGACGGACCACCTCGACAACACGGAAGTGCTGGACGTCGGTACGGTGCGGTGGCTCGTGCTGGACGAAGGCGACCGGCTGATGGAGATGGGTTTTGAGGACGACATCCGCACGATTGTGGGCAAGATCCGGCAGCGCGGCCTGCAGGACAAGAGCAAGGACGGTGTCGTGTGGCCGCGCGGAGTGCTGCCGTCGCGGCGCGTCACGGTTCTCTGCTCGGCGACGATGAAGATGAACGTGCAGAAGCTGGGCGAGATCAGTCTCGAGGATGCCGTGCACGTGACGGCAAGTCAGACGGAGGCCGGTGCACATGACGGCACGGGCAGCGGCGACAACGCGAACACGGACGCTTTAGCTTTTGCGGCGCCGTCGCAGCTCAAGCAGACGTACATTGTGGCGCCGGCGAAGCTGCGGCTGGTGACGCTGCTGGGGCTGCTGCGGTCGACGTTTGCGCGCAAGGGGTCAGTGATGAAGGCCATCATCTTCATCTCGTGTGCCGACTCGGTCGATTTCCACTTTGACCTGCTGCGGTCGCCTGACAATGAGGAGGGGGAGGAGGCGCTGGCCACAAAAGATTCGGTGCACACGGTGACGACTGTCGGCCGGGCAGCATACATTACGTCGGCGGCCAACCGCACGATTGTGGTGCACCGGCTGCACGGCTCGCTGGCACAGCCTGTGCGGACGGCGACGCTGGCGTCGTTTGCCCAAGAGACGAACCCGGCCCTGTTGGTGACGACAGACATTGCATCGCGCGGTCTCGACGTGCCGGACGTGGACCTTGTGATCGAGTACGACCCGGCCTTTGCCGTGGCCGACCATCTGCACCGTATCGGCCGGACAGCGCGTGCCGGCCGGCCAGGTAAGGCTGTGCTGTTTCTGCAGCCGGGCTGTGAGGAGGGCTACGCGTCGCTGCTCAAGGCATCGTCGCCCTCGGCGCTGACGCCGCAGCTCTACGACAGCGTTTTGCAGGCGGGCTTTTCAGCACCTTTTGAAGTACCGAAGCCGCCAGCACAGGGCGACAACGACAACGAAAACACGATCCCAGCCGACCACGATCCGTCGCGGCAGCAGTCGTGGAGCAAGCGAGCCGAAGCACTGCAACTGCATCTCGAGCAGCGGCTGCTGCAGCGTCCGCCTCCGGTCAGCGGCAGCAACGCGGACAAGCAGCAGGACGCGTCGTCGTCGCGCAAGGACAAATACAAGCACAAGAACAAGGGCAGCGGCAAGCCAGTCAAGGTTGAAGTCAAGGATAGCAAGCTTCTCGACGCGGCACGACAGGCATTCCGGTCGCATATCCGTGCCTACGCCACTCACGTGCGTGAGGAACGCGTCTACTTTGATATTACCCAACTGCACTTGGGCCACACGGCCAAGAGCTTCGGCCTGCGGGAGGCACCCGGCGGCATCGGTGGAGGTGTACAGCGGCGGACGAAGCGGCCAGCCAGCGGCCCTGCAGCCAAGAGTAGTCATGCACCGGCATCACGCAGTCATGGCGGTGGCAATAATTCGGATGACGAACAGACGGGCGGCGTGGACGAAGATGCAGCACGGCGGATGCGGCAGAAGATGCAGGCAGTGATGAGTGCATCGGCAGAGTTTAATATTGGATAGAAAAGTGGAATAGCGGAATAGCGGAAAAGCGGTAAAGTTCTCTAGAATCTTTTAATAAAACAAAAAAGGTTGAATCCGAAACAAGGCAAGCGCTCTGGTATATAATAGTACAAAATTATTTTGAAATATTAGGCGACAAGCATCTGCTCGTCATTCTCCTTTCACCTTTCTCCTTTCTCCTTTCTTTCTTTTTCTTTTTCTTTCTGATATCCTACAACGGAAATAGTACTGAAATAATACTCGGTACAGACGGACGCGTGGGGAAAATCGACCTGCAATTCAGTCGCGGTCCCGTTTGCATGAGTTGATAGAAGACGCCGATGAGGATGGTGGAGTTGATAACCCAATCGGAAGATACGGTTCTGTGGATGCCAAGACCAAGGGGTGAAAGGTCAGGGCACCGGGGTGAAAGTGGTGATGGCGTTGTTGAAAGTCAGGCTGGCCAAAGGTACGACTGCTGGTGAGTACCGGTCCGCGAGCCATGCCGGATGCGGCTGTTGTGACAGTGTTGGCTGAATTATTTGTTCCGGAACGTTTTAAGCGGTAGCCGAGTTCGCTGCCATGGGAGAGGAGCGAGGGATGTGGTGGAGAATCAGGATAGGGACTGGTGGTAGCGGAGCCGACGATGCTGGCAACGGCCTTTTCACGCATGACGCAGAGTCTGAAAAACAGTCAGCAGACGAGGCGATGGAAAAGACATTTATGCACGCACTTACTCCTCGCTGGAGATGCCTTTCAGGAAGCACATGGTATCCTCCTTTTTGAAATTGAAAGGGGCAGACTAACATGTTAGAGAGGGAGAGAGAGGAGAGGAGGGAAGAGAGAAGGGAGAAGAGAGAGGAGAAAGCTTACAATGACCAGCCGTGGTTTGGAGTCCTTCTTGCGACGGATGCTCATTTTTTTGTGGACGCGCGAAAGAAGCATCTTGAGAGAGCTGTAGGTAGGCACGTGGTTGTTCATGTTGGACGACTGGGATGTGCAATACATGGAGACGGGAGGATGGAGTACGGAGTAGTTGGTACAGGGATTTGGGGGCCCTGGCCGGGATCGCGAGATGATCGACTTTATAGACCAGAAAAGTCGAGGAGCAAGCTGAAAAGAGGAGAGACGCCGGAAAGGAGTGAAAGGGAGTTGAGTCGACGAGAAGAAAGAAGAGCTGTGGGGCTCGAATTAGAATGTCCAAAGGGGGAAGACAAAGACTTTTGAAACCGGACGGACAAGCAAGAGAAAAAGAAGGGCAAAGGAGAAAAAGAGCCAAAAAGGAGAAGAGCAACAGAAAAAAGAGAAAAAGAGAAAAGAAGGTAAAGAATTAAAACGGAGAAGAAAAAATGTAGATCATGGATGAATGAGTGAACGCTTTTTGGGGCCAAGGAGAAAAGAAAGAATGGAGATCCGGGATGGGGTTCCAAGATGGAGAAGATGAATGGAGAAAGATGGATGGGGATGGGGGGAGAGTTCTTATAAATGGAGCCCTTGGGAGTCGGTCATCGTGCATAATACGAGTAGGCCCAGAACAAAAAGGCCTTTTCAAAAACCGGAGCCACCCAGAATGCAGAGAGACGCCACGAGCAACGCGCCAGGGCGGCGGGCAGATTGCACATGGCCGGAAGGAAAGCGCGAACGGCGAACGGTTCAAGTTACTCGTCCTCCGTTCTCTGTTTTGGATGAGACGCATACCAGGCAACCACGTCCAACTTCCCGTTCAGGCAGCGTGAATTCCTCCCGGCCAGCTGGGACGTCCGTCCACACTGCCGAAACGGGTAGCGTGCAAGAACTGCGCGTTCCTGCCGTCTTCAAGGATCTTGTGCCTGGGAAACTACGACGGAACGAAGCCCGGGTCTCATACCGTCCCAATCCGGCAAAGCACAAGCTCTGGCCCGCTATCGGCCCCACAACTGGCATTTGGCATGCATAAAAGGCGGAAATACAGAGCAGAAGAAGAAAAAGAAGAAGAAAACAAAAAAGAAATTCAGAATTACAACAGCATTCTTTGCATAGCTACCGGTTGCTTCACCAGTGAAATGAATTTGTCTATTAGCCCGCTGCCATAGCTTTCAGCTGCTCGTATCCCACAGCCACAGTCCTTCTGCCGTCCCAGACACGCGTCTCGCTTGCATTCCACTTCAGCTCAGACCCACATATTCCAATCCCTTGGGACTTTTGTAATGAGAAGCTCATCTATGGCCGTCTATTGGACAACTCTCAGTATTATACCTATACCTATAGTCCCCCGTAACGTAGGGAGACGGAGCAAAACAAAAGGTCCTCCGCCCTCTACTATGTGGTTGTCCCAGACACCTATGCTGAACCGTGCGCCAGGTGGTAGCTCTTCAGCTTGACAAACTGATCAAAGCCAAACCGGCTGAGCGTCTGTCCCTTGCCCGAGTTCTTCCAACCTGTCCACGCCAGATCCGGGCTCGGGTAATCGCACCGGTTGACAAATACCGTGCCCGCCTCGATCTCGTCGATCAGCCGCAGGGCTGTCGTCTCGTCCTTGGTCCACACGCTGGCCGTCAGCCCAAACTCGCTGTCGTTCATCCGTGCCACCGCCTCTGTGTCGTCCTGCACCCGCATCACCGGGATCACCGGTCCAAACGTTTCTTCTGTCATCACCGTCATGTCGTGTGTCACCCCCGTCAGCAGCGTCGGCTTGACAAAGTTGCCCGCCGCTGGTGTGTTGGCAAACGTTGCATTGTCCGTCGGTGTCGCGTCCTGAGCCCCCTTGGCCAGGGCGTCGCTGATCTGGGCCTCGATCGCTGCCTTGGCCCGCTTCGACACAACGGGGCCGACGTGCGTCGCCGGGTCTGACGGCTCGCCCAGCCGGTAGCCGCGCAGCACCGTCTGCACGGCCGTCACGAACGCGTCGTACACGTCCGCGTGCACGTACACGCGCTCAATGGCGCAGCAGCTCTGTCCCGAGTTGAAGACGCAGCCGTCAACAATCTGCTCAGCTGCCCACGCAATGTCCACGTCGGGCCGCACGTACGCCGGGTCCTTGCCGCCCAGCTCGAGGCCGACGCTGACGATGCGGTCCGACGCCGCCTTCTGCACGGCCAGCCCACCAGCCACAGAGCCCGTAAAGCACACAGCGGACACGAGCGGGTTGCGCACGACCGACTCGATCACGATCGGCGAGCCGCTGTGGAAGTACTGCAGCACGCCAGCCGGCAAGCCCGCCTCGGCAAAGGCCCGCGCGACCTGTTCGACGACGGTTGGTGTCTGCGGCGACGGCTTGAGAATGACGGTGTTTCCGGCTAATAGGGCGGGGATGAGAGTGTTGACCAAGATGAGGTACGGATACTGTTGCGTGAGACATCGTTTGAATCAGCCTTGATCAGCTCAATTGGTCAAGAGTAGAGCAGTTGTTGGTCTCACATTCCAAGCAAATATGACCAGAACCGGTCCAACGGGCACCTTGCGAATGTAACGTGTATATCCCGTCTCCTCGGTGCCCTTGGTATCTTGCAGCACGTCGTCGCAGACGCTCAGGAAAAACTCGGACCGCTTGACGGCCGTCGCGATCTCCTTGGCCGTGTAGGCAATGGGGCGGCCCATCTGCACAGTGAGCTCCTTGGCGAGCTCATCGGTCCGGCTGGCCAGGATATCCAAGGCCTTGCGCACGATATCCTTGCGCTCGCCGAGAGTTGTCTTGCTCCATGACTGGAAAGCTTGAGCGGATGTCTTGGGAAGTTCTAAGAGATCCGAGACAGAAATGCCGTTCCGGGTCAAGATTGGCTCGTTGGTTGTTGGAGAAATAGTAGTGATCACCTCCACGGACATATTGAATTCTGGAGATTTATGCATGCAGCTGAGAGACGGGAATGGAGAGAAATCAGTTGGTTATTACGGAGCAACACCCCGTTACTCGTAAGATATTATACAGAACCCCACGAGATAAGCGGGCGATGCCCCTCCGAAGTCCGCCTTTTTTAGTGGGCCCGATATAGTATTAGTGGGTCGTAGGCGGTGTCCCTAAGCAGTAGAATCGGCAGAAACTTTTTTCGAGAGTTCACTACTGTATGAGTAGAGTGCAGAGCAAAGAGCAGAGCAAAGAGCAGAGCAAAATACAGAGTACATGCAACTTTGCGCAAAATGGCTGAAAAAAGAAACATTTATCTCGATGCCGACGACAGCGAGGAGGATGCGGACCATGGCTACGACTCGGAAATGGACGAGCTGAAAAAAGGCAACGACCACAGCTCGAAGCGACGGAAAGTAGATCACGAAGCCAGCGATGAGGACGACGACGTCGAGAGCGACGGAGACGAGCAGGACGAGGATGGGTTCCCCGCGGAGTTTTTACAAAAATCAGACGAGTCATCTGCAGACGAGAAAAAGAAGAAGCGGAAGAGCGAAGACGACAAGGGTAGCAGCAAGAAACGGAAGAAGCATGCCGAAAACGAAGACGAAGACGACGACGACACAAACACTACGCTTTCCGGCGTATCACGGCCGTTGACACACAAGAACCTCGTCGCCTCCGAAAAGGCCGTGCGGCGGTCCGGCGTCGTCTACCTGTCACGCGTGCCGCCATACATGAAACCCGTCAAGCTGCGGTCGTTGCTGGCACCCTACGGCGCCATCAACCGCATCTTTCTGTCGCCCGAGGATCCGCAGTCGCATGCCCGCCGTGTGCGGGCAGGTGGCAACAAGAAACGCTCCTTCACCGACGGCTGGGTCGAGTTTGTGCGCAAGCGCGACGCCAAGCGTGCTGTCGAGCTGCTCAACGGACACACACTCGGCGGCAAGAAGAGCAGCTACTACCGCGACGATCTGTGGAATCTTGTGTACCTGCGCGGCTTCAAGTGGCACCATCTGACGGAGCAGATCACGACGGAGAATGCTGAACGGGCGAGCCGCATGCGGGCTGAAATTGCCCAGACGACGCGCGAGAACAAGGAGTTTGTGCGCAATGTGGAGCGGGCGAAGATGTTGGAGGGCATTGAGAAGAAGAAGGGCAAGGCCGAAGGCAAGGCCGAAGGCAAAGCCGAGGGAAAGGCTGAGGGCAGAGCCGAGGGCAAAGCAACGCCGGCCAACAGCCGCACATTCCACTTCAAGCAGACGGCCATTGTATCCAAGGACGACCGGAGCGAGCAGCCTGCACAGGTGAAGCGGGTATTGAGCAAGATTTTTTAGACGACAGTGTATAATACAGTTTGGGAATGGAAGCCGTTGCATAAAACGCATAGAGTACAAAGTACGGATTACAGAATCTGACGTTGTACTACGGCTATTCGGTAATCTGACATCACATTCTTTGCATATGCTTAGTCATCATCTTGACGTCAAGGGAGCTAAAAGGCTTCCCCCCCACACGCCTCCACAGCTTGAGCCTGAGCCCACCCTTGGCAGTAGCAATTGTAGCCAGCTCTCGATCCCGCTCGCCCTCGTCGCCGCACGCCGTCCTGGGTCTATCCCGGTTCTAGTTCACGACACGCAGCAATGTCGCAGTCGCGCGAAGTCACCGCCGTCTCGGCCCCTGGAAAAGTTCTCCTGGCCGGCGGCTACTTGGTCCTTGATCGGACCTACAGTGGTCTTGTCTTTGGCCTCAGCGCCCGTATCAATGTCGTCGCCCAGGAGATCAAGACGAGTCCCGGCATTCAGATGTCCGACATTGTCGTCGAGAGCCCCCAGTTCCAGGAAGCCCAGTGGACATATGGGTACCACTTGGCCGATGAAGATGGCGGCATTCAAGTCACCCAATTGCGAATGTAGGTCAAAGTCCATCCTATTCTTCTTCCTTTCTTCTCACCAGCAGTGGCTCGGCCGTCGCTGCCAACCCCTTTGTCGAGACCACGCTCGCCTACGCCCTGACCTACGTCTCCCGCCTCTCCCACCTCAATCCTGACCACAGCATCAAGCCGGCTCGCCTGATCATCTTAGCCGATAACGACTACTACTCGCAGCCGGGCGACGCTCCCCCGTCCACTGGCCGCTTCGCCTGCTTTCCCACTACGCTGTCCGGTGCCCACAAGACCGGTCTCGGCTCTTCGGCCGCTCTCGTCACCTCGCTGACGGCTACCGTCCTCAGCCACTACCTGCCCGTCAATCTCTTTGACCTGGCCTCGGAAACGGGCAAGCGCACCCTGCACAACCTCGCCCAGGCCGCTCACTGTGCCGCGCAGGGCAAGGTCGGCTCTGGCTTCGACGTCGCCGCCGCCGTCTACGGCTCCTGCACCTACCGTCGCTTCTCGCCCGCCGTCCTGGCCAACCTGCCCGAGCCTGGAAAGCCGGGCTTCGGCACCGCTCTCGAGAAACTCGTCGCCGGCGGCGGCAGCGGCGGGCCCTGGGACACGGAAATTGCCAAGGGCAGTGTCGCCCTGCCGCCCGGCGTGGCTCTGCGCATGTGCGACGTCGACTGCGGCTCGCAGACCGTCGGCATGGTCAAGAAGGTCCTGGCCTGGCGCAGCAGCCAGCCAGAGGCGTCCAAGACGCTGTGGGGCGCGCTGCAGGAGCGCAACGAGGCACTGGCGGCAGCGCTCAAGGCCAACCAGGTCGACAGCCTGCCGGCCATCCTGACGTCGATCCGCGCACTCGTTCGCCAGATGGGCACCGAGAGCGGCGTGCCCATTGAGCCCGAGAGTCAGACGGCCCTGCTGGATGCGCTCAGCGGAATTGAAGGAGTGTACGGCGGCGTAGTGCCAGGTGCTGGCGGATACGATGCCGTCTCGCTGCTGCTCCGGGACGACTCGGTCACCATTGCGCGACTCGAAACGTTCCTGGAGAAATGGAGCAAAGAGAGCGGCGGCCGCGTGCGGCTGCTGGGTGTCAAGGGCGAGATGGAAGGCGCCCGGTGGGAGGACAAGAGCGCGTACGAGGGATGGCTGCACTGAGGTATGGCCATTGAACAAAAAGGAGATGCAGAACGAAAAAAAAATGACGATGCTTATATGTGCCTATGTTCTTTGTGTGTCCCAGTAGCCGGCGTAGTCTTGCTTTGATTAGTCATCTTCCGGACTCGCCACCGGCTTATCAATCGCAATCGCAAATGGCGGGGCAAATTTTTTTATTTTTTATTTTTTTATGCCTACAACTCGGCGGTCGTCGAACTCATCACCATCACCACTTCCCAACTGTACCTTTGATCGGTACCTTTTTTTTTCGAGAACGACCACACGATACAACAAGATGTCGATGGATCTGGACGCGGCGGTGCCTATGGCATCGTCTGTGGGCGAGCAAATAGCAACGTGAGTGAAAGAGAAAGAAGAAAGAGGAAAGAGAGAAGAAAAGAAAGGAAGACGGAGAGAAAAGAAAAAAGAAAAAAAGAAAAGGAAAAAAAATTGCTGACCAGATAGGATTCTCTGTCACAACTGTGGCGCGCCCATGGCATGGACAGAGGAAACGGGCACGCTCTGCCAGGACTGTAACGCCATGATGGTGGACATTACGCAGGGCATTCCGCGCGAAGCCAACATTCAGTTCTGCCGTGACTGCGACCGGTGGTTTGTGCCGCCCGGACAGTGGGTGGTAGCGGCGCCCGAGTCGGCCGAGATGCTGGCCATGTGTCTCAAGCGTCTGCGGGGGCTCAGCCGCGTGCGCCTCGAGAGCGCCAGCTTCATCTGGACGGAGCGCAACTCGCGGCGTGTGCGGGTCAAGGTGACGGTGCAAGAGCTCGTGCGCGGTGTGCTGCTCAACCAGAGCTTCGAGGTCATGTACATTGTCAGCACGCACCAGTGCCCCGACTGTGCCAAGTCGTACACGCACAATGTGTGGCGGGCGTGTGTGCAGGTGCGGCAAAAGGTGCCACACGGCCGCACCTTTCTCTTTCTCGAGCAGCTCATGATTAAGCACAACACGCACCGCGACACACTCAGCGTCAAGAGCATCAAGGACGGCATGGACTTTTTCTTTGCGCAGCGCAACCAGGCCACCAAGTTTGTCGATTTCCTCAAGTCCGTGGTGCCTGTGCACGTCAAGAACTCGCCCGAACTCGTGTCCGAGGACACGCACACGGGCTCCAAGTCGATGAAGTTTGCCTTTTCCGTCGAGATCGTGCCCATCTGCAAGGACGACCTCGTGGCGCTGCCGCTGGGCCTGGCCAAGAAGATTGGCAACATGGCGCCCATTGCGCTGTGCCACCGCATCGGAACGGCCATCAACCTGCTGGACCCCTCGACCCTGCAGACGGCCGAGATCTCCGCCGCCGTCTACTGGCGCGAGAAGATCCCGTTCACGGCACTCGCCGACGTCAAGGAGCTCGTCGAGTTTGTCGTGCTGGACATTGAGCCGAGCGGCCCACGCAAGGGGCGCTGGCAGCTGGGCGAGGCCACGGTGGCGCGGGCCGCCGATCTCGGGTCCAACGACCAGACGTACTTTACGCGGACGCACCTCGGCGGCCTGCTGCACCCGGGCGACTCGGCCATGGGCTATCTGCTGAGCGGCGGCAACTACAACAACCCGCAGCTGGACGCCATTGAGAGCTCGCACGCATACGGCTCGACGGTGCCGGACGTGGTGCTGGTCAAGAAGCACTACCCGAACCGGCGCAAGAACCGGCGGCGCAACTGGAAGCTGCGGCGTGTGGCCAAGGAGGAGGGCGATCTGCTGCCGCGCAAGGCAGACCAGGAGCGGATGGACGCCGAGTACGAGATGTTCTTGCAGGACGTCGAAGAGGACGAGGAGCTGCGGGCAGCGCTGGCGCTGTACAAGAACCCGAGCGGCAAGGCCGTGGCAGATGCGGCGCAGAAGCGGCGGCAGGCGACATCGGGCCAGATGGATGTGGAGGGAATGGAAGAGGACGAACATCCGGGCATGGACGAGAACATGGACGAGGACGACGACGAAGAGGACGACGACGATGCGCCCAAGGTCAGCATGGAAGAACTGTTGGACGACCTCGACGATCTCGACATTCAAGACGACGAGGAAGTCTGAACGAAGACGAGAACGAGAACGAGAACGAGTACGAGTTCAAAGTATTTCGTATCTTCAGAGTACGGAGTGGAGAAGTGGGAGACAGGCTGGCACATGGGTGTCTGGAGGAAAGCCACCAAAAATTAGAGGGTTTACAGGCTGGGCTTTTGGCATGGGCGTTCGGATTGTCATGTTGGATCATGTTCGTCTTTCTTTAGCACGTTAAACACACAATCTTCAGATTCTAAGCTTGCTTTGCCTTTTGCCTTTTCATTTTTCTGTTTTGTTTGGTTTTTTGTTTTTTGTTTTCTGTTTTCTGGTTTTCTGTTTATCGTTTTCCTGTTTATCTGTTTTATCTGTTTTACCTCTTTTATCTGTTTTATTTCTTTTATTTCTTTTCTGTTTTACCTCTTTGCCTTTTTCCGTGATCGTTCAAAAAATCAAGCAAATCACACGTAAGGTAGAAGGGACTCGTACGAGTAGGGCACAACCGCTGCAATCTTTGCACAGAATTTGTCCGCACAGGAAATATCATTGGTCGAATAGGTATAAACGGGAACTCTTGACTCACAACGGATGCGTGTAGAAAAAGGTGGAAGCAGAAAGCAACGAAAAATAAAATAAAAAAGGTACAAAAAAAGACGCGTTGGGTATCATCTCGGACCTACCTGGTCTCTGGGGCTTACCGTCTGCGTGTTTCTGCCAAATCAACAAAGAGCTGCAGGAAGCATAACGAGTGGTTTCCGCTGCAGTCACACATGTGCACGTCGCCTCCGTCGGTTCCTAGGGCGAAGCCTCCCAGGCAGTGGCTGACGTGTTGGTGGAACACATCCATGATATCCAGAAAGACCTCCTCGGCAGAGCCCGTGTGCAGCAGCTCGTCCAGCAAGCGCATACGCTTGGCTCTGTGCCGGTCATGGTTTGCCGTCATGGAGGTGGCTGCCTGATAGGTCTGGGTGGTCTGGGTGGTCTGGTTTGCCTGGTTTGCCTGGGTCTGGTTTGCGTGGACTTGGTTTGCCTGGTTTGCCTGGTTTGCGTGGGCTGCCTGGTAAGTTTGGTTGGACCGGTGCTGCTGCCGGTTTGCCTGGTTTGCCTGGGCCTGGTTATGGCTTGCCAGCCTGGCCCGTAAGGCCGCCAAGTCCTTTTCTCGATCCTCGAGAGCAGCCTGGATCTGGACCGCTTGGCCCCAGTGGTCCTTATGGTGTGAAGCCGACCAGTGGCTCTGGTTGGCAGAAAATGGATGCGTCACTCTTGATTTGGTTACCTGGTTGGTCCCCAAGGTCGCTGAGGCTTTTTTGAACGGAGAGGCATTCTTACCCTGTCTGGCATCGTTGCCCTTGCCGCTCTTGTTTTTGCCCTTGCCGTCGCCCTCGTCGTCTCCGTCGTCGCTGACAGGACGCAAAGACGCCCAGTGGCTCTGGCTCGGTATAGCGGCCGAGGTCGCGGCCGGGGTCGCGACCGGGGGGGGTGGTTGGGTGCCCCGTAAGGCAGCCAGCATTTTCTGTTTCTGGGCGGCCATGTAGGTCTCGATGGCACTGTTGTTGGTCTTTCCGGTGTCTTGATTGCCGTGCGTGCCATGAGTTCCGTGTATGCCGTGCGTTCTGTGAGTGCCGTATTGATCTGGCCTTGACTTGTTACCCTGATGGTAGCTCTTCGTGTTTTCTGCTACCGCGCCGTTTTTGTAGTGGTTAGAGGACTGGTTTTCCTTCTTGAGTTCTTGGATGCGTTGTGCTGCCCTGTTCCTTATTTCTGCTTGGTAGCTTTGGGGGTCATTGGATCCTGCGCAAGCGTTGGCCATGGTTTGGTGACTGGCTTTGCCTCCGTTGCCGGTCTTACCGTCGGTGGATTTCTGGGTGCTGCTGCCCAACTGGTTGTCTCGAATAACTTCCTGGAAAGACCTGCCGCTGTAAGTGGCCGTAATGTATTGATAGGACGGAGTTCCTTGGACGGCACTACTGCGCCTGCTGACGGGTTTTTTGATGGGTCTGGATTGGGTTGGGCTCTGGGTGGGATTGTTGCCCTGATATGGGCCTTGGGACATGATCTGTGGGTTTTTCAAACGAAGAACCAGGGGTATGACTTATCTTGAATGGGTTTCTTGTGGAAGAATGGTGGGTAAGGATTTCGATGGTGGGTGAACATGCGGGCGAACATATTTATATGATCAGAAGAGTTCTGTATGAACAAGGTGAAGCCAAAGAGAACGAAGAGACAACAAAGAAAGAAAACAAAAGTAAAACAGGCAAAGAAAACAAGCAAAGAAACAGGCAAAGAAAACAGGCAAAAACAAACAAAGCAGAAAACAAAACAATCAAAACAAAACAATCAAACAATCAAACAATCAAACAATCAATCAATCAATCAATCAAACCAAGCCAGACGCCACGTCGTATCTTGATGCCAGATGTGCAGCCAACCGGTTAGTCAGAATAGCACCGGGAAGAACCGTGGGCTGCCAGTGGTGAGACAAGTTTTCTCGGCAGGCAGAGGTAGCATTGTTTCCCCGGGCACGTTGCCCCAGACGCCATACCGAGTGCCGTGCACAGCTTGTCTTAGATGCTGTCTCGTGCAATTCAGACTCGCAAATCGAGAGACGCAGAAATGCCGACTCTCAAACAGTAAATCCACTGCATATGTGCGGTAGTGGCAGTACCCCGCAAACGAGTCGACCGGCCTGGCGAGAAGTCGCTTTTTTCCTCTGTATAATGACGCAACACCGCGGTCTAGGGCCTGGAGCGTCACGCGGTCAGAAGATCCACATCGATAGTACGAGTATGGAGAACGGAGTACCTTGTAAAAGTAGGTCACTTGCAGGCTGTCACTTGAGCTCACGACCGAACGTAAAAAGTAAAATGAAAATCGTTGATGGGCCAACATTCATCACGCATGCCATTTCGTATGCGTGACATGCCCCGCCTGCCGTTTGCCGTCTGTGTTTGCCGTCTGTCTGCCGTGTGCCGTGTGCCGTGTCTCATCGGCTTTCGACTCGCCGACTCGCCGATCTATTTGATGCATGAATATCGTATCGTATGCGAACAATGCGTGCAATGCGTGCAATGTGTGCAATGGGTGATGCGTGAAAGAATACGAGTAACTGCCTCACATGCCGTAACGACTAAAATAAGTCTCACCACTCTGCTCCACTGTCGGTCTTTCCGTCAGTTGTCCCGCATACGGAGTATACCACGCCTAGTTCCTTCCCCCCACAGCTGACTGGCGCCTTTGGTGTCATGCAAATGCGCGACTGCTCTTTCTCTCTGCGCCGTCCAACCCTGGGACCCTGGGACCCTGGGTGGCTCTTTCCTGCATCTCGCCCGCGTCATGCCCCTCTTCTCCGGGCTTCTATCCCTCTCTCTCGGGCTCCAATCCGTATTACGAGAGCGTCTCGAGTTTTTCCGTTTTTTTCTTCGTTTTTTTTTTCTCATTTTCCTCATTTTCTTCGTTTCTCTCGTTTCTCTCGTATTTCTCTCTGCCCTCTTTCGTAGCATTCCCTCCTTGTCTTGCTCTCTTTGCCTAGCTCGGATAGCTTCCCCAGGCCCAAGAGGCACTTGTTGCACCGCTAGACTCAAAACAGCCCCAACACGACCACACGCTGTTTTCGTGCTCGCCACCCATCAGAAGAAGCTCTCTGCTCATCAGTGTGTCTCGTTGTTCCCGTCTTCTTAGCTCGACAATATACAAGTAGGCGGCTTTTTTCCTTCCCCGCCGCCCACCCCCCTTGCAGAATCTTTTTCTCATCTCAGCCTGAGCTGTTTGCGAGAAATCAGAGCCCAATAAAGCGCCCGCTTCTTCCCTCCGACTTCATCTTCTCTTGTCGACAGGCTTTTGCCCAACAGCTTTGTTGCCGACTTTGACTGATTGTTTATCTCGACTCGACCGTTTATCTACTCGAGTCTCGGCTATTTATCTATCTGACCATTGCTCAATTTCCCTGACCATTGCTTGACCTGTCTGATCATCTGCTCTCCCAATCTTCTGTCTCCCCATTTCCATTTCCCATCTTCTCTCTTCTCTACCATTCACCATCTTCTCTTTCTTCTTTGTCCTCTCCTCTCCTCTCTTCCCCTTCTTCTCTCCCCTCTCCTCTCCTCCTACTTCTCACAATGGCAGACGGCGCACGCTCTCAGCGAGAAGTGAAGAGCCATTTCCTGTTCGAAGTAGCCACTGAAGTGGCCCATCGAGGTATGTCCCCTCGCTCTTCTGTCCTCGTCCAGCTGCTTATCTCTATATCACGCAGTGGGAGGCATTTACTCCGTCATCAAATCCAAAGCTCCCGTCACCACCGCCGAATATGGAGACCGCTATACCTTGATTGGCCCTTTGCATCATGATTCGGTACGTTGCCATGGAGCGATTTGAAACATGCACGTCCTTTTGTGGTTTGCTTCTTTTTTTTTTTTTTTTTTTTTTTTTTTGCTTTTTTTGCTTTTGCTTTGCTTTTTGCTTTTTTGCCTTTTGCTTTTTGCTTTTTCTTTTCTTTCTTCTTTTTACTGATGTCATTGGCAGGCCGCCGTCGAGGTCGAAGAACTCGAACCCACGAACCCCGAACTGGCCGCCACCATCCAGTCCATGCGCGACCGCGGCATTGGCATGCTCTATGGTCGTTGGCTAATCGAGGGTGCCCCACGGGTTCTTCTTATTGACACCAAAACCGCTTACGGCTTCCTCGACGAGTGGAAGGCGGATCTATGGAACGTCGCCTCCATCCCTTCGCCTCCCAATGATGACGAGACCAATGAGGCCATCGTTTTTGGCTATCTCGTGGCCTGGTTCCTCGGAGAGGTGAGCGCCTCCTGCGAAGGACCACGCAGGCCACACAGGTCGGATGATCTCCATTTTGCTAACTGCCGATCCCCCTCCAGTTCGTCTGCCACGAAACCAGACGTGCCGTCATTGCCCATTTCCACGAATGGCTGGCCGGCGTTGCCCTGCCATTAACCAAGAAGCGCCGCATCGACGTCACCACCATCTTCACCACCCACGCTACCCTGCTGGGCCGCTACCTCTGCGCCGGCTCCGTCGACTTTTACAACAACCTCCAATACTTTGATGTCGACGCCGAGGCAGGAAAGCGTGGTATCTACCACCGCTACTGCATCGAGCGTGCCGCCGCCCATTCCGCCGACGTCTTCACCACCGTCTCGCACATCACTGCCTATGAGAGCGAGCACCTGCTGAAGCGCAAGCCCGATGGCGTGCTGCCCAATGGTCTCAACGTCACCAAGTTCTCGGCCATGCACGAATTCCAGAACCTCCACCAGCACAACAAGGAGAAGATTCACGACTTTGTGCGTGGTCACTTTTATGGTCACTACAACCTCGAGCCAGAGAACACGCTGTACTTCTTCACCGCCGGTCGCTACGAGTTCCGCAACAAGGGCGTCGACATGTTCATCGAGGCCCTGGCGCGGCTCAACCACCGCCTCAAGTCGTCTGGCAGCAAGATGACCGTCGTAGCCTTTATCATCATGCCCGCCCAGACCCACTCGCTGACGGTGGAGGCCCTGCGTGGCCAAGCCGTGGTCAAGTCGCTGCGCGACACGGTCGACATCATTGAGAAGAGCATTGGTCGGCGCATCTTTGAGCGCTCGCTCAAGTGGCACGAGGGCGAGCCCATGCCCGATGAGAAGGAGCTCATCACGGCCCAGGACCGCGTGCTGATTCGTCGCCGGTTGTTTGCCATGAAGCGCCACGGGCTGCCGCCCATTGTGACGCACAACATGGTGAATGACTCGGAAGACCCGATCCTGAGCCAGATCCGGCGTGTGCAGCTCTTCAACCACCCCAGTGACCGCGTCAAGATTGTGTTCCACCCAGAGTTCCTCAGCTCGGCTAACCCTGTACTGCCGATGGACTATGACGACTTTGTGCGCGGTACACACTTGGGCGTATTCTCTTCCTACTATGAGCCGTGGGGCTACACGCCAGCGGAGTGTACAGTGATGGGCGTGCCTAGCGTCACGACGAACCTGTCTGGCTTTGGATGCTACATGGAGGAGCTGATTGAGAACTCGAGCGACTACGGCATCTACATTGTGGACCGGCGGACCAAGGGCGTCGACGACTCGGTCAACCAGCTGACGTCGGTTATGTTTGAGTTCTGCCAGAAGAGCAAGCGTCAGCGCATCAACCAGCGCAACCGTACCGAGCGTCTCAGCGACCTGCTGGACTGGAAGCGCATGGGCCTCGAGTATGTCAAGGCGCGCCAATTGGCTCTGCGTCGTGCATACCCCAACTCCTTTACGGGCGACGAAGACGAGGACTACATTCCGGGCGTGGAGCAGAAGATCTCGCGGCCCTTCTCCGTGCCTGGCTCGCCGCGTGACCGCACGGGCATGATGACGCCGGGCGACTTTGCCAGTCTGCAGGAGGGACGGGAAGGACTGAACACAGAGGACTACGTTGCATGGAAGCTGCCGTGAGTCCACCTTGTTCTATACTGCTGCTGAGTACGATGCTAACGATAACAGAGAGGAGGAGGACCCGGATGAGTATCCGTTCCCGTTGACGCTGAAGACCAAGTCAAGCACGGGCAGCCCGCTTGACGGCGTGCTTCTGAACGGCAAATAGACGGGGGCCGTGAGCGAGGAGAGAGAGAGAGACAGAGAGAGAGAGAGGTTGCATTGGGGTCGTTTCAGTACTCCGTACAGAGTGGGGTGATGTAGGGGTGAAGCAGCTGTTGGTGCTAAAAAAATGGAGGCGTGTAGGAATGAGACCGCGTTGGAAAGAGTTTGTGTAGGCTGTAGCGATTGGGAACGGCTGCATGAGCGTTGATGCGGAGGTCTATGTGAAGGAGCCTTCTTGAACGCATGTGTATTTTTACAATAGTTGTATCATGTCCGAGAATGCGTGATGTTTCTGTATTAGTAAGCATGAGGCTCGTTCCGTAGGGTAGATTGGTATTAGTAGCACGGAGCACGGAGTACGGAGTACGGAGTACGGAATATTGTGAGCGGCACGTTTGTGGACAGGGATTGAATCCCGGGAGGCATTGCTGACCATTTGCCGCAGCCAAGAAACGTCAAACACGAGTAATGCCATAGAGACCTACGTACTCCGTACAGCACGTGGAGTACTCTCCACGCGAAAGGATACATAATCGCCAATGGCATCGCCAATGAAGACGATAAAAACAAGGTGCTACAAACATACAGGGGCCCTCCGCGATCAGCGTTTTTATTTTCTTCTTTTCTTTTGACGCCCCCTGGACAAGAGAGACACGATACAGAATAGCGCGACTTCCCCCGCAAAATAAAAGTACTCCGTAATCCGTACTCAAGAAGAGCCCTTTCGCTTGTTGGCTGGTTCCTGACTGGCCCGCATTTTTTTCAGCACGCTAAAACCCGTCTCAGGTCCTGGTTCGAGGGGGAAGAGGAGACAGCTGGCGAATGGCAGCGGTCCAATGGCGGCCAAGAGGGGGAAAAAGAGCAGGGGCGGCAAACAGAAACGGTAGGCTGCCGCGAAGTCTGGGCTAAGGATAACTCGGCAGAGCCAAGCCCCAGTGCTGACGGGGGAAAAAGACATGCCTGCGCTTCCCTTCATTTTTCATTTTTCATTTTTCATTTTCATTTTGTTCATTCTTATTACTACTCCGTACGGATCGTTTGCACTTTCCGTCGCTGTCGGTCTCGCTCTTGCCCTGCCTGCCCCCCCCCCCCCCCCCCCCCCCCCCCCCTGGCGCTCTGACAGCTGGGTAATACTGCTAAGATAGCCAACCAAGTGCCACCCGACCTACTTGAAGCAGCAAGCAGGAGCCGTTTATTCGCCTCCTTCCTTCCCTCTCTCTCCCTTGGTCTGAGTTGGTTCTATTACCGTCTGCCCGCTTTGATCACTTCTCGGGTGGAACCTTCCCTACACGGTCGTCTCGTACCTGCCCGGCGTCCTCTTCTTGCCTCCCAGCCGCCCCTTCCTCTTTTGCTCTCTGTTCCCTTCCTCATTCCCTTTTTTGTTCTCTTTCCTTTTTTGCCTGCATTCTTGCCTTTTGCCTTCTGTCCTCTTTAAATTCTCCTATTTTCTTCTTCTTCTTCTTCTTCCTCTCTTCGTCGTCGTCGTCGTCCCATCATGAAGCTCTCCTTCAGCAACATCAAGTTCTTCAAAAGGAACAAACAACGCACGCGAAACGGCAAAAGCTTGTCCGAGGACCTTAATGACCAGCAATATCTCGCGTTCAGTGGGCCCGCCGAACCCCAACGCCTCGGCACCAGCCACGGCCACCGCGGCCTCAAAGGCTTCGCCAACAGTCATGACAATGGCCATGGCAAAACGCCCCGGCGACACAGCTCGTCTACATACCGCTGTCGGCCGCCGATGCCGTTCCACGCGCCCGCTGCACTGCTCCAGCTGCCCGATGCCGTGCTCGTCCGTATCTTTGGCTTTGTCTGCCCCCATGCGCAAGACCGCTCCTATGAAAAATGCGAGGCGTCCAACTTTGAGAACCTCTGCATGCTCTGTGACATGCGCGATCTCGCTCACTGCGCCCAAGTGTGCCGGCGCTGGCGTCGTGCCGCCCAGCAGGTCCTGTACGTCTGTCGTCTTTCTTTTTTTGTCTTCTCCCCCCCACTTTGTCCTGACCCCTGCTAACCGCTGAACCTCCCGTCTTAGTTTTACGAGCATCCGCATCGATTCCGTCCACTACTGCGAGCGCGAGGCCCTGCTGGCCGACCGACGCCGTCGCCGCTCTTTCTTCGACCGCAATGCCGAACCCGAAGACACTGCCGACGCGCGCCTCAAGCTGCTGTGCCGCACCCTCCGCGACGACACGTCCGGCCAGCTGGGCGCCTTTGTTCAGTATCTCAAGATCCCCTACATGTTGCGCGAGTCCAGGCATGCCGACATTGCCCGCGCCGTTTCCAAGCTGCCCAACCTGCGCTATGTCGACTTGCCCGAGGGCCTGTTCATGGACGACCCTGTCTACGTGACGCTCAAGCTCGAGATCCAGGCCCGGTGCTCCGACCTGCGCAAGATGACCTACATGAGCGGTGCCGAGCGCAGTCTGGCGGGCCTGGCCGCCAAGTCGTGCTGGCAAAACCTCGAAGTGCTGGAGTTGGTGCGCATTAGCATGGACCCGGCTACGATGCGTCACGTCTTGAGCTCTCTGTCCAACCTGCGGGCGCTCAAGGTGACCGAGGCAGTGGCAGGTCCGCATGTGTTTTCGGACGAGGTGCTGGCGTCGTCGGCGTCGGAATATTCAGACGAGGCCCTGGACGAGTCGGGATTCCATCGCCCGCCAGGCGAATTCCTTCCCGATATCCCGCCCCTCGAGGAGCTGGTGCTCACCGATACCACCCGCGTCACCGCCGCCGGTCTGCTGGACTATCTGAGCCGGGCCGACGTGCGGCTCACGCTGAAGCTGCTGACCGTGCATGGCACGGGTGTCAAGCCGTGGTCTCTGCAGGGGATCCTGGCACTGGCGCACTCGTTGCGGCACCTTACGATTGTCGAGCAGGTGTCGGCGACGTTGCCGATGGCGGCCGGCACCAAGGACATTCGGCCGCTGGCGTCGCAGTCGTTGCGCACGCTCAACTACGAGATCAAGGCGGTCGACGGCGTGAGTCCCTATGCGGGCGTCACCCGGTCCTACTACAACTATTTGTCGGGCTCGATTCTGTCGGGTGGACTGCCCAACCTGCGCGCCGTGTATGTGTGTGATGCGCAGTTCCCGGATTCGCTGCTGTTGGGCTGTTCGCTGCCGCCGCCGCCGGGTCTTTTTGGTGGCGGTGCCGGCCAGGTCAACCGGCCGAGTTCAGCCGGGTCTCTGGGTTCGTCTTCGTCGCCGCGCGCGTCCGTCATGTCAGGCATGAGTGGCAACAGTAGCAATTTGGGGTTGATGCAGTCGCCGACGAACATGCTCAGTCCGCCACACACGCCGGGCATGCGGGCGCAGCAGCAGCAGCGGCAATCGCTGAACCCATTCCTGGACGCGCAGTCGCCGTTCAAAGCCAATGGGATGCCGTCGTCGCCGCCGGCATCATTGGCGCCGGCGAAGCCGTGGGCCAAGGGGTACAACCCGCGGTTCAGCAGCAACAATCCATTTGCGGGCATGATTTCTCCGCAGCAGGTGAAGACGCTGGAGGTGTTTACAAAGGGAGACGACGATCTGGATTGGAGCTCGTTTGTGGTGGACAGTGGCCCGACGGATTTTGGAATGGGCAGCGGCGGTGCGGGCAACTCGGGGCGGCCGTCGAGCAGCTATGGGCTGGGGGCGGAGCTGGGAGCAGGAGCGGGAGCGCGGAAGAGCGTGTTGGTGACTACAGGGACAGGGAACTTTCTGGCACTGCCGGATGCAGGCATGCCGAGCAACCCGCGGCACAGCCGGATGGATAGCAATGGACACGGGCCGGACCTGTGGCCACGGCCGCGGAGCAGTTCGGAGAAGAAAGCGGAGAAGCTGGACCTGTGGCGGTGAGGGATAGGAACAGGGACAGGGACAGGAACAGGAACACGGACACGGACACTGGAAATTCAGCGCATTTTACGAGTATTCAGCGGGACATGGCCATTTATGGCGGCCAGATGGAAATGGATAGACATTGAGAATGAATCAGCATTGGCATGAGCCGAAAAGGGACAGGTCATGTGACCAACGTGCATCGGGAGGTGTGATAGGAGGATGCAGCAGTGTGACATTGTGACCAGGCGAGACGGCGATACCGACGAGGGTGTTTTGAGATGTTTTGTGTGGACGGTTCGGGGTCTTTGAAATTTCTACACAGTACGGGGACGACCGTTTTCAAAGGGACGAGCCCTTTCTACTGGTAACGGCCAGGGAGAATCGGTCAAAGGATAAAGGATAACGACAAAGACAAAGGGGCGAGGGACGATCAGCCAAGCCTTTTGGGGACGGGATGCCTCACCGTTCTTTTTGTCTTTTGAACGGCTATACTATATAAGATAATATGGGTACAAGATACGGTACACGATACGGGTCACCGCTAAAAAGGTGGACAATGCATGAAGAATCAATGACGAAAAAGAAAAAGAAAAAGACGAACGAACGAACGAAAAACGAAGAGCGAAAAGTGAAAAGTGAAAAAAACAGCACCACCTTCCGTAGCCGCTTTTGGTCAATGCGACGTCCATCCCATGTCGAAGCCAATAGGAGCGGTCAATGGAGGAATGCTAATGCAGACGAGGGGGAAACGATCAACAATGAGGACTGCGCGCGATAGGACGCGGACGCACACACACAGACCAAAAAACAAGGGCACGCTGCAGCCGCCAAAGGACCCGCTGGCGATTGGGAGTATGGAGTAGGGAGTACAAGTAGTAGCGATATTTCGCAAGAGACTCGTATGGTCGGTGCACTGAGTTGTACTACGAGTACGGAGTAGTCTGAATTCTGTGAGATAAAGGGGTTAGGAAGTACTGGAGGAGGAGGAGGAAGACGAGTACAGAGTACACTGTTTTCTTTTCCTGTTTTCAACGTCATGATGACATCTCGGCGGCCTCTTCACAGCCACAGGCAAGCACTTTAGTATAGCCCTTTAGCCTTAATCCCTTACGCTCAGGGGCTGTGAGGGCTCGGGAGAATTGGCTCTTGCGAAATACACAGTATAGTTACAGACGCGTAGGAGTACAGAGTATGGAGTACGAGTACTCCGTTCTCCGTACTCCGGGCACTCGTACAGCGCACAGCGCAACGTACGAACTTTGGACCCAGCGAAATCCTCCAGATGCTGCTCCAGGGAAGGATACGAAACAGAGGAGACAAGCCTTCTGGAAAAGAATGGGTCTTGGAGGGCACTGGCGATACATGATTGGCTCGCTTGCCTATTTTAAGGGGAGGGGGGGGTGTAGGAAGGAGGGCGTGTAAGTGGTTGGCTGGAGAAAATGTTTCTTGACCCTTCGCCTCCTCTGGCTACGACGGTAGGGACTAGACGACGAGTTGCCTTGGCCGTTTCAAAATCAGACCGATAAAGTACGAATGAATATGTCCTCGTACGGAGTAGCCTTGCCCCTTTTCTAGCCGCGAGACAAGCGCTATGGAGGCGAGGAGGAAGAGGAGAAGAGGAAAAGAGGAAAGGACGAAAGACTTTTCGCGAGGGTTTCGCGCCGACGACAGTGATTCGCTGGCAGACGATGAAGCCAGCGAAGCCAGCGAAGCCAAAGCAGAGCCAGAGCCAGAGCCATGCCAGCCATGCCAGCCATGCCCTGGCCTGCCCTGACCCTGGCAGCCATGCCTGCCAGCATGCCAGCAGTGCCGGATACCAGGATACGAACATGCCAACATGCCAGGATGGCAGCCAACCAATTCAACCATACGAGTGCAGGGAAGAAACGAGTCTGGGCCTTGGCCACTTTGGCCACCCTCCACGACTCGTGCGGCGCCAAGATGCCGAGAGCGTTATGGCGTATGAGCAGGATGCTGCACAGATGCTCGTGAGGCGACGGCTGCAGGTGGTTCTTTTGACGAACGACACCAACAGCGATCTGACGATAATGGCCAGAGTTGGCAGAGTTGGGCAGTTGGAAAGTATTTTGTATTAGTATTTAGTATTTTTGTTGTATTTTGTATTTTGTATTTTATTCTTTATTCTTTTATTTTATTCTTTATCTTTTTTATTCCGATATTTTTCTCCTCTTTTTCTCTCTTTTTCTCTCTATTTGTTCTTTTCTTTCTCGTCTTTCCTTCTTCTTCCTTTTCCCTCCCTTCCTTCTCTTCCTTTTCCTTTTTCTTCTTCCCCCTCGTGTTGTTGTTCTCCATGTTTACCCTTTCGCGTCGGCACTAATCGTTAGGGAGAACTACTCACTAGAGGACACCAGTTGCGCGCCGCACGCCTGCGTGATTCGGGGGCGGCAGGAATGCTGCGCTGCCCAAACCTGCCGGCCAAGGAGTCAGGAGGCTGGCAACGGAGCTCGCGGGCACAAGACGCCTTCACGCGCCTTCCGTATCCTGCCGTTTCCTACCGTATCCGTTCCGGCATCACCGACACTGACTCAGCCTTTCTTTCTCTCTCTTTCTCTTTGTTCCTTGTTCCTTGTTCTTTCACTCTGCTCTTCCCTCTCTCCTTCCTTTTTCCTCTTCTTTCCGGGTACACCGGTATTCGGCGCTGGGCATAACCTGAATGTTTATTTTCGGAACCACACTCCGCTAGATACGAAAAAAAACGTTCAGTGGGGGTAAGCCCACCCCAGCCACCGGCCGGGCTACCTAGACGACAGAACGGGCTATTTTAGCATGGAAGAGAGTGCGGTTCCACGTATTCAAAAGACCGTACAGCTGTGAGTGAGGTATCGCACACTCCGTACAGCGTGTTACAAGTATACTACAGGCACTCTCCGTATTTGGATCCAACAAAAGGACGCCCACTTCAGGAATGCGGAGCATTTGGCTGTTTTCGGACACTCAACTGTCCACGAGACCAAGAAGCTCGTTGCTGACTGTGCACAGAGAACCAAATACGAAGCATAATCATATCTATCATCTTACTCGTACGCAGACTCGTCAGTCTGCAAGGTCTGCACAACAAATACAAATTACTCGTAATCGCGGATGACTCGTACTGCTTCCAACGTACTCCGTAATTTCTAGCACAGCTGGAAATGCCCTATTAATTTGGTTGCATCCTCGGGACTGCCCTGGTCATCCTGGTGGCCATCCTGGTGGTCATCCTGGTCCATCCTGGTCCATCCTAGCCATCCTAGCCATCCTGGTCATCCTGGGGGGGCAGTCACGAACCAGGGGTGGTTACTGGTCACTCGTATTCCATGGGTTCCGTCCTTGGCTAGACAGGGGGCGTGGATTTAGCGGCGTTAGAGGTGTGTGTGGGTGTGGGAGGGAAGGAGCAAGCCAGAGCGGCATGTTGGACCAGGGATCCGCCCGCACTGGCGTCGATTCTCGTCCTCTGTACCTTCTCTGTCGATGGGGACCTGCCAGGTTGTTAAAAGATGCACCTTCCCTCCGCCACTTCCACCGCTTTCCTCTTTCTCCTTCTCGATTTGTCACGACTCTCGTCCGCCGATTTGGCTTCTTTTTTTTCCTTCTCTTTTTCCTTCTTCTCTTTTTCTTCTCTTGTGGAGGAACAACGACATCACCCTCGTCCTCTCATCACAAAAACAACAACGGGAGATTGCTGTGGATCAGCCTCCCCGTCAAAACCCCCCCTATCATTCGGCCATACGAATAACGGAGTGCTCCATTCTCCCGTACCCCATTGCCAAATCGAAGAATCGTTGTCTTCTCAAACACTTTCGGGAAATTTCCTTATCCAACATCCCACAAACAGGATTTTCGCCTGGAACGATTCGACTGTCCATCGTCTATCCTCTCTGCTTATAAGCGAGCCTCTCGCTCTCTCCTCCCCCTCTTAAACACTCCTCTTCTCCTCCTCCTCTCACCGCTCGCCATGTCTCTTGCGCAACCAATGTCTCTCTACGACGACATTGGTGCCGTCTATCTCGCCAGAATGGGTCCCGAAGCAACAAAGACCCTCGTCCCCGAGACCACCACTGCCGCCATGGCCCAGAAACCCGCTGCTCGCATGTCTATGCCGCCGCCTACCACTACTCGCCGTTCCAGTCCTCCTCCTCTGCCCGAACGGAATAGTCTCCGCCGTTCGCGATTGCTCGAGGCTTTCGGTCTACACGCCGCCGTCTCCGCATCCGTCTCCTCCGCGTCCGCATCCGTCTCCCCTGCTACCCGGAATACGACCGTGACTTCGGCCGCCTCCGGAGCCGTCACCAGCAAGACCGATGCCGAGCCACGGTCCACCCCAACGCCCCACGACGTCTACCTCTCGTCAGAGGAGGATGCTTCGTCGGCCGAAGACTTGTCGGACGAGTACGACGACGACGAGGATGTCGATGTTGATATCGACTTTGAAAAGATCTCTCCCCGGACCTCCCTCGCCCATCTGGACCGCTCCATCTCTCCCCACTCCGCTCCCGAGACCGCTCCCGTCCAGCGCCGCAACCGCCGCAGCCATGACAAGGAGGCCCGTGTCGTCTCCGTCATCTACTCGGGCAAGCCGTGTCTGATCGACCTGGCTATCAAGCGCGAGACCCGCCACCGCAGCTGCATCGAGCCCGTCACTCGGCTTGCCCTGTCGTCGAGTGCCTCGTCTGACTCGGCTGCCTCTTCTTACCGTCTTGGTGCCTCCATGTCTGCCGAGACCCGTTCCTCCGGTTCCTCTGAGTCTTTGGCTTCGAGCCACAGCAATGGCAGTGTTCTGGCCTCTTTCAAGGACCGCAAGAATTCTACCACCGTCACCACCGTCACCACTACCGTCACCGCCGCCAACCCTTGTATCGTCCAATCCCCACCTCTCGACCACCCTCGCTTCATCCAGCGCTCCTTCACAGCCCCTATTTCTGATTTCCCCAATGCGCCACCAACACCTGCTGCGCCTCCCGCACACCACTCCCGGCCACATGGTGCCCTCTTCCGCGGTGTTACGCGTACCCTGACGCTGAGCCGGCGCCGCAGCCGGCCTGCACTGCGGGACGAGTCTGCCTCTCACATGGCCCTGCCATCGCCGTCTGCGTGTGTGACGCAGCCTTTCCGCATGCCCACGCCTGCTCCCGCACCGGTCACTTACAACGACATTGTGCGCTCAGCTCGTCGCAAGTCGGTGGCCGCCAGTGCTGCACCTCACATTCCGTCTGTCTCGACGCCCATGCTGCACGTGCCAGATGAGCAGCCAAGAATGCCGCTGCGGAAGGGAAGCACGGGTGGTTTCCTGGGCAATCTGGCCGCAAGACGGCGGAGTCTGAAGATTACCCTGTAGGGTTGTTGGTAATGAAGCAATGACTAGGAGACTCGGGTAGGGGCATTGACAACTGGAGAGACAAAAAGGGATTTGCATCGTCACGGTTGGGTTGGGTTTGGCACGGCATGCCACGGTCTGGTCTGGTTTGGTTTGGGTCTGGTTTACGACGATTTTAATGATACCCCCCTCGGAAGGGATTTTGATGAGAACACAACGGCCGAACAGTACAGCTATCACAGCAATCACAGCAATTACAGCAATTACAGCAATTACAGCACAGCACAGCGCAGGAAAACAAACATACTTGCACTCTTTTTTTTGAAACAACGGACATTGTCTTGTGAGGGGTTCTGAGTTTTTGATTGATTTTTTTTGGTGTGTATGGAAGACTGAGACATTACAAGTCTGTACTATTTCCAATATAGACATCCATCCTACGCTATAGGAAAGGTCATCCATCCCATGTGAAATGGAAAAGATGGAAAAGATGGAAAATACGGAGTACCAGGGTAACCAGCTTCCGCTTTTTGATTCGGTTGCGCATGTGCATGTCCATTGTATATTATGCGCACAAACGTATAGCCCCATTCAGACAAGGCTTTGTGGAATGTGCCTATAGAGTACTCCGTATTCCGTACTACTCCGTATAATACGTACAAATGTGGCTGTTGGCACAGCCCCCCTTTTTCCCGTGCTCAAATGGCCTTCCGACTTACTGCTAGTTCTCCGCCCCAGCCTCAGAGGCGACTTTTTTTTTTGGCCGAGGAGGCCTGCATGCATAGCCGTGTGACGTTTCATTTACGAATAAGATGTCTTATATATTACGGAGTAGTTTGTTGGAGGGAGTGCGAGAATATAGAAGAGAGAGAAAAAAAAGATACACCCCCCCTCCTCTTCCCGAAGGCTGTCCGAGGATGACGAGCAGAAAAATCGAGGTCCGAGATGTGCAGCACATGTGGCTCTTGGGGCGAATCCACAGTCCAAGCAAACGCAACGCAATTCCAACGAGTGGAGACCCCATTTATTGATTTTCATGGATTTTCGTGGATACAATACGTCATGCTTATTTGTGTGTCTTATGAACATCACACGATCTACAGGGTAAACAGCACCCAAGACACGCAACGACTCAACAAATTGTAGAGCATTTTCAACATTTTAAATTCAAGCATTCAAGTATTCATGCATTTGAGCATCCAAAATTTGACATCCGAAATTTGACATCCGAAATTTGACATTCGGAAATTGAGCATTCAAGTTAAACATTCGAGCGTATTAAGTCAATACAGAGTAATAAGTAAACGACACGTTAGAAGACGGAAAGGATTATTAAAAGGGAGGTAAGGGGGGATAAGAAAACACGTCGTCGTCAACCCGGAATAGAGGACCAGTGCATTCCTTTTTTTCTTCTTCAATCCCAATATCGCGCCGCCCAGTTGATGCCTCCAGTGTTGTCGTCCGTTTCAAACCGGCTTTCATCCCCCGTTTTTGAGAGTCCCCAAAAACTGTGATACCTGCCATGCTCGTATGCATCCACGCCAAGTCCCACCACTAAACTCATAATGAACCGTCTCGTCTATCCACCCCACCCAGCATTCATCCTATCACATATTACACCTTCTTGTTCGTTCGTTCAGCTGCCTCTCATGGGAGAGGCAGTCTGCTTCGCCTCGATTTTGCGCTGGCAAGACTTCAAAAAAAGCCTTGACTGCATCTTGACAGTGAAAACCCAACGCACAGGATCTACTCAAAGTCACCTGATCCCAGAGTTCTCGCAGCACTGGGTGCAGGGTGCCGGGTGCATATCTATGCCTTGCGCGAGCGGGTGGTCATGCCATTGGTCTTACCGTTGGCCTTAGCACCGGTGGTCGAGGCACTGGGGCTGTGCAGCTTGTTGCCGGTAATGAGATCGTGCGGGTCCGGAAGAGGCGCCTGGCTCATGCGGCGCACCGCCTTGCGAGAAGTCGTCTTCTTGCCATCCTTGCGGTAGGTAGCAAGGTAGAACGAGATGAAGAGAACAAGGTAGGAGCTGAGAATGCCAATACCAGCAAAGGCGGCAAACTCCTCACCCGCGCAGTGGCCATAGTTGGGGAACTGAGGGAAGTAGGTGGAGGTGAAGTAGGTGTACGAGGCGAAGTAGACAAAGCCTGGATCCTGGTTAGTTCACGGACCCTTCTGCCTGGGGCAAGGAACCTGGAACCCTGTAACGTACCGAGATCGATGATGAACTGGATAATCTGGAATTTGGTGACCCACTCCTTCCACCATATGCGAATTCCACGAGCGGACTGGAAGTAGTACCAGTACATGACAACGTGTACACCAAGGTTCAGGCAGATCGGCACCCACGACACGGCAGTCGAACCGAGAAGCTGGGTATAGCACAGCAGGGCGGTCGCACCGTGGTGGTAGCAGTGAAGGAATGCTGTTCTGGTTAGCAACCAAAGTCTAGAGTCTAGAACGGCAACGGGTGCCGTTTCGGTTGGGCAAACGCACTGAGAGGCTTCTTCTTCAGGAACAGGAACACAGTGTCGAGCAGCTCCAGGTACTTGGTGAGGTAGGTGAGCTGGTAAACAAATGGTTAGTTTTTGCCGTCGACAGTGGCGGTAAGAAGGTCCAGGTCCATGCTTACATAGTACAGAGTAACGAGCGGCTGCGTCCAACCTCCCTCCCGGTCGCAAATGGCATGGAAAATGCCTCGACGAGCAACGGTGGGAATGATATTCTCAGCAAAGAGAAGAAGGAGGAGCAGGCTGACAGTGGTGAGAATGAAGTTGTGGACGAGGAAGATAGCCTTGAGCTTGAACGGCTCGCGACTCCGCATAAGTTCGCGGCCGCCAAAGATGACCAAGTAGTAGACGACGATAAATATGCTCGTCTCTGTCAAGGTCGACATGGGCGTCTTGCCCGGCACAAAGGCGAAGTCATCGGCCGGGTAGCCGACGACAAACTCAAAAGCTTTGTTGAAAATGGGCCATAATTTCAGGCCGAATGGGCGGTCCAAGGTAGGTACGCCAACCGAGAACAACTCGGCGAGAGATGGTTCAAGAGCCGACATTGCGGTGAAGGTGAACAAGGAGCAGGATGGGAAGAGGCAACAAGTAAGAGAAAGCTAATAGTCAATGGTCACATGTCAGCATGGGATCCAAGACGGGGTGACGGTCGAACACGTCTGGGCAAGACGACTGTTGAAGGTGGAAAGAAGAGAAGAATGTGCAATTGCAAGACGAAGTTGTATTTGTACAGGTGTGCACGTATGGGAGTAGACACATATGTTGAAAAAGGCAGTTAAAAAAAATGGGTGGACATTGTTGAGGTTGGTGGACCTGGGGGAAGAAAATAGGGGCCAAGACGCGGATAAGGAATTAAGGGAAAAAGGGGCACGCGTACCTGAATGGCCTCGGCTTCTCGTGACAGAAGCACAAAATCGGGCAGACGGCAGAGAAAAAGGGATTAAAAGATGCTGAAAAGTCTATAGGAAGTCGAAAATGGTCGCGCAAGACGTGATTTGAAGTGGAAGCTGGAAAAAAAGGGGACGTCTTGATTTGCTGAAGCTGGTGGAGCAAAAAAAGCTCTGAACAAATTTGTGGATGGCGTTGGATTCGAGCACGTCTGCGCGACCATCCAAAGGATGAGAAGCAGGAGGATGGAGAAACGGGGAGACGAAGAGGAAAAAAAAAAGAGGCACTGGCAAAATAAAAGGGGATAAGAAACGGTGATGATGAAAAAAAAAAGGAGTGACGAGAAGCTCAAAGCGCAAAGAAAAGGAGGTGTTGAGGGAAGAAAAAACGAAGATGCAGAATTTTGATGGGCTGGCCAGCGAGAGAGAAAAAGAAAGAGGAATAGGCCGAAAAGGGGGTACAAGTCCGAGCAAGCCGTTAGGAGGGGCAACTACGAGTACGATTTTAGGTATGCTACTGTGTACTATGCGTGTGGAGGAAAGCGCCAGGGAGGACAACAAACAAATGGGGCAAGGCCCGGCGATTATAGGGCAAAACAGCAGGAGCGAGCGGCCCCAGGACGACCGTGATTCCTCCGTAATCCGTATCTTACGAGTCCGTGGCCAATGGACTCCGTACTTTCTACGATGCAGCCCGTTTGTTGGTGTCGTTATGCGCAATCTTAAATTTTAAAGAGCGGATTTCCCTCGTAAGCCGAGCTGGATGGGGCCAATCAGCTGGCGTCATGGCTGACTGGGACACGAACGAACGAGCCCAATTTGCCGCTTCAGACCGCCTCCAACCGGGGTGGAAGGAAGGTGCGAGCCTCGGACAAGCCAGGGCATGTGGTCCGGGGGCACGGAAACGGAAAGAAGAATTGGCCCCGACGGACTTTGCCAAGCAACTCGGGGGAAGCGCGATGAACATTTTGGGCGGGCGCGAAGGGCAGTCTCGTCTCGCCCAGCTTCAATGAGTACGAGTATGGAGTATTTACTACTGTACATACTCCGTACTGCTAGCGGAAGCCAAGACAACTAGCCGTGCGTGTCGTTGCGTGCGAGTGGCCGTGCTACGGGGCTGGGAGCGCGAGTGCCTAGGATCGTTTTCCCCATCGATCACGTGATACATCACGTGCATTCGGAAATGAATACGACGGATCCAAGGCGAAGCCAGCCAGTCGAGGCATGCGCGTTTGATTGCGGTGGCTTGTGAGTCGTGTCGTCATACGAGCTCGCGCTCGACATAGTTACGGAGTACTCCGTACGTCTACTCCGCTGCCGTGAACAGTACTCCGTACCACGCGCAAGACTCCGGCGACCCGATCGGAAAGTGTCCGCAAACTTCCTGCGGCAGCCGGAAAAAGTCCCCAGTGCGGCGTTCCGGAAGGGGCGTGGGAGGGGGCCTGGGGTTATCGGGATTCGGTATCGGGGGCCACATGTCCACTTGTCGATAGACGGTAACCCAATAGACGAGGGATCTGACACATCTTTCCCAGAAAGCGTAGTCCATGTCATGCTATTCCCAGGCGACGTGAGCAAAGTCAGCCCACCAAGCGATTGAAAAAGAGGGGCGCTGATTGGTCGACAGTGGGGAAGCTAGGTGGGATGGAACGGCCTGAGGCAGTAAGGCCACCCGTGTGTGTTGGGCGGAAAAAGGCCCAAAGAGAGAAAAGACAAAAAAAAATAGAGAGGGGAAAAGGGACCCAGCACCACCTTGCGGCTACTGCTTGTGCTAGACAGTACCAGATACGGGCAGGCCTAACTTTCTCGTACGGAGCAGAGGGGGGGGAGGAGTGGGCGCCTGTAGCCGAGCGAGAAAAAAAAAACATCATTCGATTTTCGCTCTTTAACCTTTTCCCTTCCGCCTTCTTCCATTCTTTCGCTTCCGCCCCCCGAGAAACCGTACCATCCTCTTTTTCCTACCCCATCTGCAAAACGTACGTATTTACTGGCTTCCTGCCCTCTCTTTGCCAATTGCACTTTCCCTGCCCATAGAGGCAGTTTTATTATTTCTTTTTCTTTTTTCCCCGTTTGTCCATTTCGCAATCGCAGCTTCCCGAGAAATCCAATTGACGCAAAACCAGCAGGTGCAGTTTCCCACGTTACCATCCCCGGCGCGCAAAAAAAAAAGCAAAGAGGACCACCCACACCCCTCCCTCTTTCTCTCTCCTCCGCGATACTACCACTTCTCCGTTCTCCGCTCTCCGCTCTCCGTGCTCTCCGCTTTCTGTTCTCTCCCTCGACAATGTCCGCCTCTATTCTGCGTGTCGCCGCTCGCGGCCCTGTCAGCACCTTTTTCCGCGCCAACCCCGTGCGCCCGACGACATCGGCCGGCGCTGCCGTGGCTTCCGTGCTGCACGCCCGGACCACGGCCGCCGCTGTGGCCATTGTGCCGTCTATGAGCTTCAGCGCTGCTGCTCGTCTGCAGTCGGGTCACCACGAGGAGACCTTTGAGGAGTTTACGGCCAGGTGAGAAGAAAAGCGACAGACAAACAAAAGACCCCTGTCAGCCGTCTGCTCGGAAGAATCCGGCGGAAGAGGCAGCAGGCAATGCAAAAGAACAACAGCTGACCGATTGGTTCTGTGATGCAGATACGAGAAGGAATTCGAGGCCGTGCAGGACGTCTTTGAGCTGCAGGTGCGTTTATTTTTATTTTTATTATTTGTTATTTTTTTGGCATCCCTTGCTATGGTACTCCGTATGGAGCTCCCATGTTCGTTCTATTACTAATCCGCGATTTCCAGCGGAACCTCAACAACGCCTTCGCCTACGACTTGGTCCCGTCGCCGTCTGTCCTGACTGCTGCGTTAAAAGCTGCCCGGAGGGTCAACGACTACCCGACGGCCGTGCGTGTCTTTGAGGGTAAGCCATTTTCTATTTTGCGACAGCACAATTGCTTTTTTTCTATTTCAATCGCTCACACATCCAGGCATCAAGGCCAAGGTCGAGAACAAGGGCCAGTATGAGCAGTACCTCACGGAGCTGAAGCCTCTGCGGGAGGAGCTCGGCATTGTGCTCAAGGAGGAGCTGTACCCCGAGGAGAAGGCTTAAGCCGTTGCACAGTTGTCGCACGTCTGCTGCATATCTGCATGCAGGCAGCACAAACGGGGGAATTGCGTGGGAATGGCGAGAGAATCGCGGAAGGGGACTTTGCTTACATAAAAGACATCACTGCCCACCCAAGAACGACGTCGACCAACACACACACACACACTCACCCACCCACCTACCCACACACCCATCCATCCTCTTGTATATTCGAGCTGGAGTTTCGATCCTTTTTCTCTCTCTACCCCCCCTTTTTTTCTTAAAGAATCTTCTTGCTCGTCTTTGTATGGTAGGACAGTCGGATCTTTGATGGAAATAAATGTCTCTTATTGCCACAATCTGTGACTTGAAATCACTGCATACGCCGTGTCGACGTCGTCTCGACGTCGTGTGTCGTCCTACTACAAACAAGATACGCATACGGTAAAAGTACAGGTCTTTCTCTTACTCTCTCTCTCCCCCTCTCAATCCCGGAGATGGCCCCATCGGCCTCCGCCCTGCTGTGGGTTGATATAAGTCATACCTGCCACCGCCGAAGGTCCACCACCGTTGCCACTGCCGCCATTTCCGTTGCCGCCATTGCTGCCGGCGCTGCCGGGCGCCGGTCCGAAGCCTGCGGTCCCGTCAAAGTGCGCCGCGATCGGACTGTTTCCGCGACTCGCCGACGAGCTGTGCGCATTGCCGTTGTTGTTATTATTCGTTGCCGCATACGTGCTCGCAATGCTGCTGCTGTGGCTGCTATGCGCTCCGTGACCGCCGCCGCCGCCGCCCCGTCCAACCACGGTGCGCGGACTCATAACGCCCAGCCGTGGACTGCGCGGCACGCTCTGGGCACGCGTCTCGCGCCGGCCGTTCTTGAGCACGCGCAACTCCTCGCGCGCCCACTCGAGCTCGCGCTCGCGGTCTCTCAGTACCAGCTGCATGGCCGCACACTGCGCCCGGTACGCCTCCGTCTCGTTATGCTGGTGCGTCTCGTGGATCGACCGCAGATTGGCCGATGCCAGCCGGTCGAGTTCCTTGGTCCGCGTGCTCAGGTCGCGGTTCTCCGAGCTCAGGTCTGCCGCCGCGTTTGACGCGTCCTGGTACGCCCGTCGTGCGTGCGCCAAGTCCGTCTCGGCATTGGCCACTTTGCGCTCGAGTGTCGCTGCTCGTCGCTCGACCGCCTCCGTCTCTGCCTCCGCCGCCGCCAGCCGCGCCACCTCCGGCACCGCCGACCCGCTCAGCAGCCCACTCGCCTCTGCCAGCTTCGCCTCCAGCTTCGCCTTGTCTGCCTTGAGGCTCGCAATCGTGCTGTCCCGGTGCGCCAGCCGCTCCTTGGCCGTCTCGGCTTCTTTCGTCGCCTTGTCGCGCTCCACCTCAAACACGCCCCGGTCCTTGACCGCCTCCAGCAGCTTGCGCTCACACGTCACAATCGTCGCCGCCGTGCCCTTGGCTAGCCCGTCCAGCGTGTGCACCCGCTCCAGCAGCAGCGCCTCGTCGCTCTTCTTTTCTGCCAGCTGGGCTTCGAGGGCCGTCGTCTGCGCTTGTTAGTATCACGTGACCGAGTTACAAAAGAAACCCCAAAAAGCAGGGGTTACATAGGTTACGTTACATACCCGAGCAGCAAGAGCCTCCAGCTGGGCCAACGAAATCTGTACCGTCGGCCCATTCACCAAGAGGGCACCACCCAGGACGTCCTGCAGCGTCTTGCTCAGCGGATGCTGCGGGGCCGGCGCAATGGGCGCCTCGGCGTCTTCGAGGCGAGCACGCTTCTGCACGTCTCCCTGGTCGGTCCCGGATGTCAGCGGGCGTTTGCGCGACAGGTTGCCGGCGCTGGCCAGCGATGCAGACTCTTCCTGGCTGAGCACCGGGTGCACGGATCCAGACGAGGCAATGTAAATATCAAACACGTCGTCGGGCAGTGCCAGGGGCTTCCAATCGACCTCGTCGACGGTGTCCGACAAGACTTTGGTGAAGAGTTCGGCGGCATCGTGCGGCTTCATGGGCAGGTCGTCATACACCGTATCACTAATGTGGGGAAGACATTCGAGGGTACACAGCAGGAGGGCATTCTTGCGTTCCTGGCTGCCAATGCTATGGGCGGGTAGACGTAAGTCAATGTGCTCGAGCGTGTAGGCGGCAACCAGCAGCAAGACGATCGGCTTGGGCAGCCCGCCGCTCGGCATACTGCTGGCTAGATAGTGGGTGATGAGGCCAGACGTGCGCGCCGTGTGGTCGAAGCCAATGACAAAGTCGACGTCCTGGGGCAGGCTGTCGATGCTGGCGTCGGTGTCGCTGAGGACGACGGACAGACGGTGATCGCTGTCGGCGCTGCTTGAGGCTGTCGCCACCTTGTCGAGGCGGTGCAGCGGGATGCCCAGATGGGTGACGAGCGCCTCGAGGTAGTCCATAGCGACACCCTTGCGTGCCAGGATCAAGACGGTCTTGTCTGCGTTGGTGGCAGGTTCGAGGAACTCGTGCAGAAAGGTAAACTTGCTGTTCGTGTTGACGGCATACTTCATCATGCGTTCGGCCGACATGGGCGGCAGCGTGTCGTAGAAAGGCGGCAGGTCCGTGAGGTCGAGCAGTTTTTGTAACAAGACGTCGACCAAGCCTGTGCTCTCAGGGCTGGGCACGCCGTAGATGTCGCGGGCAAAGACGTCGCCAAACTCCTTGATCGTCTTCTGGTTCTCCTTGTTCATGACCACGTCAATGTAGCGCTGTCTGGCGTTGGATGCCAAGGGCAGCGTGACCGTGTATTCGTGGGTGTAGATCTTAGGAGACAGCGAAGGCGACCCGGGGTGCCGTTCGGCGTCCATGGAGACGGGACTCGGTGCATGATCCGACTCAGTGGCCGAGTGCGGAGAACTGTCGTGGCTAATCTTGTGGGCCTCGTGTTCGTGCTCGTGCTCGTGCTCTTCTGCCGTGTCGGACGGGTCTGGCGAAATGGATAGAACGGGCGCCAAAAGAGACAAGGCCGAGGGGGCAATTGTGGCGGGCGCATGGATGGCGAGTTCGTGATCGCCGTGCAAGGCGCCTGCTCCCATATCAGACGGCGCGTCGGGCATGGCAGTTTCGTGATCGACAAGAAGAGCCGTATCGATAGTAACCGGATGCGCTTCTGGTGTGGTGTGGTCGCCAAAAAGGGGCATTCTGGGTGAGGTGGCCGAGGTCGCAGTTGGTTCAGCCATGCCGATCATGGTTGGTTCCTCCAGTCCGAAGGCCTCACGGTGGGCCTGTTTCAGCTGGTCCACTGCCGACATCTGGCTGGACTCGGTGGTCCTGTGTTCGTCTCCCATGATGGAAGACGGTCTGAGTGATGTTGTGGCAGGGATGACAGTCTCGCTGAGCGTGAATGGCTGTGAGAACAGAGGCTGTGGTCGGCTATCAAAGGTCTGCACAATCTGCGCGGATGGCAGTTCCTGGTCGATTCGATTCGGACGTGTCGAATCCGGTATGACAGACGGACTCCAGTGGGGTTCGACGGGAACAGGTGTGGCGAGTACAACGGGTTCCGACGAACTGGACAAGAGATTGAAATCGGCCACGGGTTGTGTGAGGAAGAGAGGTTCTGACCAGTCGTCTTCGGGCTGTGTCCGTAGTGTAGGGACTTGAGAGTCCGTCTGATGAGGTATTGAAGGGCCTGTGTCCTCCTCCGAGTCCGGAATGGTGCGTGGAGAGAACAGGGGTTGTGTCTGTGTCTGTGTCTGTGTCTGTGTCTGTGTCTGTGTCTGTGTCTGTGTCTGCGACTGTGTCTGCGACTGTATGCGCAGGTACTCGCTGGGATCAAAATCAGGACCCGGGTCGACTTCAATCACAATCTCTTCCTTGTGTTTTTGCGCCGGTGGTTCGAGTTCGAGTTCGAGTTCGAGCTCTGGACTTTCGGTGCTCACGTCGCGGCTAAAGGGCTCGATAGAGAGAAGCCGCTGGACGGGGTGGGGGATCTGTCGAAGGCCTTTTTGCAAAAGCAAAGCTGCCGATCTCTTGCGCGACGTGGACTTGGGTGCTGGTGAGTTGGACTTCTCGACGCTATCGCGGATGTCCGTGGAGGTGGCACTGGGGATGTTCTTGTTCTGGCGCTTGCGAGCTTTCCAGGCCTTGACAGCTTCCGAGCTTGCGTCTCTGGCAGGGATCTGTTTAGAGCATTTAGGAAAAGATTCTATGGAGTAGAAATAATTCTATTCGCACTCACCCAACTTGGAGGATAAGACTCGCCGGTTTCGGGATGGTCGGCCCAGTCGACAAGATAAAAAAGACGACGATTTCGTATACGCTCGTCTACAATGTCCTTGATCGCATACCACGAGTCGTCGTATTGGCTCTTGTTCTCGTTTTTGTTCTCGTTCTCCTTATTCTCGTTCTCGTGGTTCTGAGAGGGGCGGATAACAGTGCCGTCGTCACTGGAGAAAAGGATGGTTCGGCGAGTGCGCTTCGGTCGTGAGGGAGGACTGTGTGTAGAGGAGATGCTGGCCGACGCCGGCATTGAAAGCTGTTTGAACTTGCAAAGTTCTGGTCGGATAAGATTTGGTCGGTTGCAAAAGAGAGAGCAGGAGTGCAGGAAAGCCTCCCAGTTAAAAAGACACGCGTGCGACGTGCATGAAAGCCGGATAGAGTGTCCAGAGGACGACGGGACGGCGCTGCGTGTGCAACGACCAGATACGGTGTGGCGTGCAGGAGATGTCGAGATGTCGAGATGTTCGCGTTTAAAAGATGAAGCCGAAGCCTAAAGCGGCGAAGCCAACGGCTGAGCGCTAGCCTGCAAATAGCAGTCTGCTTGATTACATAAGCAACACAGACGAGCAGAGGTTCCAGCGATGCAACGTGGGTGGTCCAGCGTGATGGAGTGATAGCCGGGAAGGAAACTGGAAATGCGTTGAGCATGTGATCATTTGAGAATTTGAGCATGTGAGCGTCTGGATGCCTCAGGACGCCATTCACGGATGACAAGTATGGGAGATTTTAAGGACAAACAGTCTTTATGAGAGACAGTTTCGGGGACTTTTAAGGACAAACAGTCTTGGATGAGAGCCATGTTTAAGGACAAGTTTGAGAAAGTGTTCACTCTTACAGACAGCACAGAGCTGTGAACTACCACAACATCACCAGATGAGGCTGCTAACATCGGTGGAGAAACGAATGAAGACGGGATGACGCAGCTGTTTACGGAGTACAGAGCAATTACAGAGTAGTTCCTATTGCGAAGAACATGGGGTCTCTAGTGGACCCTGACCTATTGGCTGCGACCTTGGCTGCACGTTGCTGCCGGCGGACGATAGAGCGCCAAAAACCGCCCAAAAAGGATGGCGCTGATCGCGCAAAGCAACGCCGACCCGCTGAAAGGTTCCAAGTGGATTAAGACATTGGGATGATATGCCCCGTAAGCTGACCGAACGGCAGCGGGCTTCCTTCCACGGCAATTCTGGTCCGACCGGCGACCTCGTGTGAGCTGTTCTCGAGGGTATAAGATGCAGTTCCCACTCCCGGCCGGTTTGTTGGCTTGGACTTCGATCTCGACCTCGACCTCGACCTCGACTTCGACTTCGACTTCGACTTCGCCCACGATGCAGCCCTCTGTCCTCGTCACCTCCGGCCTGGCCGTGGCTTCGGCCTCTGATATCATCACTGTGCCAGGCTTGTCTTCGTTCGTCGTGCCCTCGGCCTTTCCCACGTCAGCCTACTCGAGTTACTACAGTAAGTCTCTATCTCTTCTGCTCTTCTGCTCTTATCTTTGATTTCTTCTAACGTTCAGTCGCCCCTGGTCCAACCAACGAACCACAGCCTGTCGTCTCTGATCCCGTCCTCAACATCACTTACCCTCTCAACCTGACAGACCCCAGCACCATCCCCGAGGGCAATGATGACCCCATTATCTTCCCGCCTGCCCTCGTCAACCTCACCGAGTCCGAGTCTGACGCTATCGTCGCCGCCGCCATGGCCGAGGTCCTGGCTATCGTCGGCGGCAACACCTCCAGCAACTGCAGCCGTTGCAAGGCCGCCCTGTCTGTCGGCCAGATGGTCGCTCAGCTGGCACCCACGTCACTGCCAGAAACTCTCGTTGCTCTCTGCAAAGCCACGCAGTTCACCACCAATGACACCTGCGAGACCGACTATGCCGCTGAAGGCTTTGGCGCCGCCTGGACGCAGATCCTCGCCGTCGCCGACGTCCACGGCCTCGACGGTCAGTACATCTGTGCCTCCCTCAGCACCACCTACTGTGCCGCGCCGTCCGTTCAGCCCGTCCATGCCGTCTTCCCCAAGCCGCGACCCAAAAAGCCCAAGACGCCTCGACGCAGCGGCAAGCGCGTCAAGGTCCTGCACATCTCGGACCTGCACCTTGACGCTCGCTATGAAGTCGGCAGCGAGGCTGACTGCTCGAGTTGGCTCTGCTGTCGACACTCGACGTCCAATGCCTCCATTGCCACGCCCGCGCCGCTCTATGGCTACTATCTGTGCGACTCGCCCTACTTCTTGGCTCTCGCCGCCATGCAGGCCATTGGTCCCTTGACCGGCACTTCGGCCAAAGACCCGCTAGCCATGGCGCTGTACACGGGTGACCTGGTCGCCCACGACCCGGTGGACCAACTGTCGCACAGCTACGTCGAGTACGTCGAGAGCTCGCTGTGGCACCTCTTCAAGGCCTATATTGGCGGTCCCATCTACTGCGCCCTCGGCAACCACGACTCGGCTCCCGAGAATCTCGATGCGCCGCACGCCATCGACGACAATGGGCCCATCGGCCGGCAGTTCTCGTGGAACTATGACCACATCTCGGCTCTCTGGAAACACTACGACTGGGTCGACGACAACGCTGCCAAGGAGGCTGCCCTACACTACGGCGCGTACTCGGTCAAGCACGCGCTCGGCGTGCGCATCATTACCCTGAATACGGACCTCTTTTACAAGTCCAACTACTACGCCTTTGTCCAGGCCGCCAACCCCGACTACTCGGGCATCTTCAGCTTCCTTATCAAAGAGCTGCAAAAGGCCGAGGATGCTGGCGAGCGCGTCTGGATCGTCGGCCATGTCCTCAGCGGCTGGGACGGCTCTAACCCGCTGCCCAATGGCTCTGACCTGCTCTATCAGATCATCGATCGCTACTCGCCACACGTCATTGCCAATGTCTTCTGGGGCCACACCCACGAGGACCAGGCCTTTGTTTACTACAACAACAACGGCACCAACCAGACAGCCGAGAACGCCATTGCCAGTGCCTGGGTCGGTCCCTCCATCACGCCGCTGACAAACCTCAACTCGGGCTTCCGCATGTACGAAGTCGATACCGGTTCTTGGGAAGTCTTTGATGCCTACACCTTTTATGCCGACGTCGACAGTTTCGGCGCGCTCAACGGCACCGGTCCTGTCTTCCAGTTCGAGTACTCGACTCGCGCCGCCTACGGCCCAGCTGCCAACTGGCCCGAGGATGCTCCGCTGAATGCCACCTTTTGGCACCGCGTCACCGAAGCCATGGAGGCCGACACCACGCACGCCCTCGTCAGCCAGTTCAACACGTACCAGGGCAAGAGCAGCGTGCAGAGTCCCAACTGCACCAGTGACGCCTGTGCGGCTGCCAAGGTGTGCTACATGCGCAGCGGCAGTGCCGGTCTCGGCCGGCAGTGTCCTCAGGGCTTTGCCAGTGTGCAGAGCAAGTACACGGGAAATAATTTTTGATTATGTAAGCATGAAGGAGAAAGGTTATAAAAGTAATCTACGAGTATGAAGTAATGCTGGCCACAATAAATAAAAGTAAGCTTGAAAGGAAGAAGAAGAAAGAAACAAAATGGTGAAAGATAAAAGCGTATAGCAGCGGGTATTCGCTGGTCGTCACCGATTGTGTGCGAAGCGTTCCTGGTTCTTCAGTCTCCGACGAGACAAGGATACTTCTTTCACGCTACGATTCGGCGTGATAACTCTGAAGGATCCCAAATCCTGGGCATCCGCTTCTTCGGCCACTTGGCTGACAGTGTCTGAAGTCCGGGTCATCTCCGTCGCTCTGCGAACTGCACTTGCTTTGGAAACTACATCTAGTCCAGGTTCTTGTCTTTCAGGCGTCGAAGAACTGTCTCGTGGCGCTGGCCAAGCATGTGAGCCTTGAACGCCGCCACCATGCAAAAGGCCGGATTCTCCTCCTCCATGATATGGCAGTAAGTGCCAAGGTAAGAAAGATAAGAGGAAGAAAGATGGCTGGGTTGGAGGGAGCAGACGGAGCCTTTTATCTTGTTGTCTTTCTTAGACGGGACGACCTCCCAGACCTGACCGAGTATTCGACTTTACATCAAACTCATCCCAGATTGCTCTCACTTCTTGGTCCCTCTCCCATTAATATCTATCTTATTGTCAATTTACGTGCAAAGGTACATCCGATTTCCAATTTACAAAAAAACTTTCGTAAACCTTATATAATTTTTGTTATAAAATATGAGATCTCTTAAATATTAACAAAAGTTCAATAAGTGTAATGCAAATTTTTTGAAAATTTTAAACTTATTTTTAATTGTGTTATTAGGCGGCAAAGTTGTTAATGGTTTACTGGTGTTCATTTGGGTGCGTAGCACCACCTATGGTGGTGCAGCGTTCTTGAACGCGAACACAGGTGGGGCGGGCACGAGTAATATTTGTTTTGGGTATTCGTCTTTGTCGAACTATTGATTTTTGCCTTGATCGCCCTCTTTGCGTGCCAGAAACACAATGAATGCTTGCGTTAGAAAATGCGCTCTTAATAGCAGCTATTTCAGACACGTCCTTGTTACAGCCAAAGAAACGAGGCTGTAATCCAAAGCTTTTTAACGTACGGAGTAGTTAAAAAGTGCTTAAGGATCACCGAAATAGCCCTAGGATCAGCGTTTTTGTGTTGTCTTTAGCAGGCAAAGTCTAGAAAAAGATAGTTGCCCGACCCATAAATTAGTATTTATACTCCCCTAAGAGGGCCTTTCTGCAGGGGAGGTGTGTTGGTTGTCTTTTCATCCCCCCACATTTTCAACTTAAATCTTTCCTTTTTCAATCTTTCCCTCTTTTTTTTCCCTTTTTGTCTTTCGTCTCTTACGTTTACGCTTATCGATCAATGTCTACTCCGCTTATCGACGCTCCTTGATCTATTTTATTTTGCTACTCCAATTTCTGATATTTGCGATTCTCTTTTACCTCTCCTTCTCAAATAACACTCTACGACATGGACCTCGTACGGGAGAATAAATTCCACATCGCCCGACTTTTTGTTAAGCCGTGGCTGCATCCAAGTTTGAATGAGCGGCTGGAGAACACACTCCCTGACCTTATAACGATGTGAAAGAAGTTGGAAGAACTCGTGTCCGAAGACATGGATCCATTTATTCGAGCTTCTTCACCCGCTGAGTCTACTAACACGCCCGCCGAAGATGAGCGAGAAGTCGCCGTACCCGAAAATGCAAATGAGCCCACAAAAGGGCGGATGGGAGCGCACTTTCCAGTATATATGGCCGTACGTGAAAGGTTTACTGTTGCACGACCTTTTATAGCTTGTAAAAGTGCAGACTCTACTAAATACGTCACTATTTCGACATCGCTCTACGAATCTTCTGCATGCACCTTGACCTCAAACTTGCCCGACGCCTTAGGCTGTGACAACGTCCACAGAATACCCTTCTCCAAGACCTCGTCCCAGGCACGTCCTGCTACCAGTTTGTCGCCGTACGGTCGGAAACCGTGAGGAACTCCTTTGAAGAGGTTGATATTGGTGGGAACACTGAGAATTAGTAAGAAAAAAAGAAAAAAAGAAAAAAGAAAAAAAAAACATACCCCTCTTCCGTCAACAATTTGGCAAACAACAGTCCCTCGTCCCGCAACGGGTCCAGTCCGCAGACCCCAAATACAGTCGGTGGCAACCCCTGCACGTCGACGGCCTGCGCGTTGACGGGGTTCAGCTTGATATCGGCTGCATCTGGCGTGCTGCCCGGCGCCATCAAAATGTCGTCCACGTAGCGGATCTTCTCGACATCCAACAGCGGCGCATGCTCGTTCTCACGGTACGACGACACCGCCGGGTCCGTCAGCTTGGCCAGCTGCGGACCGTAGCAGTCCATGTGGGCGAGGCAGGGAATCATCAGCACGAGACCGGCCGGCGGTGGCAGCGTCTGGGGCAGACGGCCACGCTTCTGTTCAATAGCCAGTGATGCCGTCAGATGTGCGCCCGCCGAGATGCCGCCCACGACCACCCGCGCCGGGTCGACGCCCAGTACGGCCGCCTGCGCGTGGACCCAGACCAGCGCATCCTGTACGTCATCCCACGCCGTCGGGTACGTATACTCGGGCGTATGGCGGTAGTTAACGTTGAGGATTCGGAGACCCGTGGCCAGTGCCAGGCGCGCACAGAGTGCATCTTCCGACGCCAACGTGCCGGTGAGATACCCGCCGCCGTGTAGGTGGATGTAGAGAGGGCCGGTAGTGTTGTCCTTGTTCGTGTCTGCTGCAGCCCGGTACGTCCGCGCCTCAATGGTCGCGCCGTCCCGTGTCGGAATGGCATAGTCGGCCATGCACACCTGACTCGCGAGCGTCTTCATGGCGGCAGCGGATATCTGCTCGCGCACAGCATTGTCAGTCGACCGTCGCTCGACGGCCGGCATGGTCGACGCCTTGGGAGGCGGCAGTGTCGCCTGCACTGCCAACCACTCCTTGCTCGGGCCACCGTAGGCAGAAAAATCACACATAATGTCGACCAGATGAAAAAAAAAAAGAAAAGGTTCCCGACCGGAAAGCAGACGACCGGGTGCCGATGCCGGTGCTCGTGTATTATTAAATAAGCATGCTTCACTAGGAAGGCGGTAAACCGAGGCAGAAAGAATGTGCCGTCGCATTCTTTCTCTAGGGCCTCGACCTCTTCACCACTACTGCCGTTTGCACATCCGCATCGCATACGTCGCCATGGGAAAGAAGCGGGCAAGAGAGGCCGACGGCAAGTCGGCCGCGGCCAAGGACGCCGACCACATGGACGAAGACTCGGACGAAGAGGTGCGTCGAAAAAAATTTGCTCTTTTCGTTTTCTCTTTCTCTCACTAATACAAAGAGAACTTTGACATTGTCAACGTCGAGTTTGAGTGGTTCAATTTCGACGCTGAGATCGACTTCCACGGCACCAAGACGCTGCTGCGGCAGCTGATGGACGTCGACGCCTCGCTCTTCGATATGTCGGCTCTGGCCGACCTCATCCTGGCCCAGCCGACCATCGGGTCCACCGTCAAGGTCGACGGCAAGGCCAACGACGCCTATGCTCTTGTGACAGCACTGAGTCTGCGCGAGCTGCGCGAGAAACCCGCCATCCAGACGCTGACGCAGTACCTGTCTGAAAAGGCCGCCGCCCAGACGACCGGCCCGCCGGCGCTGGCCAGCGTGCTGCCGGGGCTTTTGGCCCAGCAACAGCAACCCACGTCGGGCGCCGAGGCCCCGCACGTCGGCCTCGTCCTGTCGGAGCGCCTCGTCAACATGCCGGCCGAAGTGGCGCCGCCGATGCTGTCGATGCTGATTGACGAGCTCGAGGCGGCCGTCGAGGACGGCGAGCCGTATGCGTTCACGCACTATCTCATCCTGTCCAAGACGTACCAGGAGGTGCAGTCGGAGCTGGCCATGGTGGTGGAAGAGGAAGACGGCAGCAGCCACGGCGGCAAGCGCAAGAAGGCACGCAGCAGCGGACCGTCGGCAGGCGGTGCATCGGCCATCTTCCACTTCCACCCGGAGGACGAGGTGCTGCAGAAGCACGCAGTGGCCTACGGCACGTTTGCCTACACCAAGGACGACGAGGCTGTGGCCGACAGCCGGCGGGCCTTCCAGGATCTGGGCGTGCAGGCGCACGGGCTGTTGATTCTGATTGAGGCGAGCAAGTTTGCGGGTGCTGTCAAGGCCATTGCCGAGTATGTGCAGCAGGGGTAGGGAGAAAGAAAAAAAGAGGGAAAGAGGGAAAGATGGAGGGATGAGGGTTAAAATCTACAAGGCCTACAAAGGTCTACAGTCAAAAGGTCGAATTAGACGGATGATATCATGGGCAGCAGAAATGAACGCTATTCATAAATACAGACACACTTTATGCGCTTGCCCACGCCAAACTCCCGCCGTCTTTCTTCTGCCTTTATCTCTGCCACCGCAGAACGGCAGCAGCAGCAGCAGCGCCGAGACCAAACGCACACAGCAGGTTGCCGTCGAGGCGGACAGGGGTCCAGCGCAGAGCGGCTGCGTACCAGGGCGTGGCCGGCGTGTCGAGACGCTGCATGAGGTACTCGACCTCGACATCCTTGGTTAGGGGGATGATGAATTTCTCGTAGAGTGCGACGACGGCGTCGACATTGATCTTGTGCGGATCGCCCGTGGCACCGTCGGCCGTGACGTCCTGGCCGTAGGTGGCGACCTTGTGGCGGACGCGCTGCAGGACGAGCTGCTCGACCTTCTTGTTGACAATAGCCTCGCCAATACCGTCGCGGTCGCCGGCCCGGATCAGCTGGGTGAAGCGTTCCGGTTCGGCACGGAACTTGGCCTCGGCCACAAACTTGCCAAAGTGGATGCGCCGCGAAAGCGCCTGCAGGACGGCAATGTCGCAGGTGGCCGAGGAGCCGTAGTTCTCCTGACCTTCGCCGCGGTCGTCGTGGCCGAAATCGGCGCAGACGGCCGGCAGCAGCTCGCGCACGTAGTAGTCCTTGATCTGGTCGTTGGCGACGACATCGTTGGGGTACAGAATTTGCGGGTAGTCTAGGGGGCGCAGGATGGGGCGGGCGACGACGGCGTCGGGGAAGAAGGGGTTCTCGTCGGGTGACTCGAAACGCCGAATGCGGGATTGCAGATGCTCTTGCTGGCGCAGGTACCAGTCCATGAAGGAGTACTGGGCCTTGCCGAGGAGGCTGAGAGGCCAGGCGAGCAGGGAGTCGCGGATGGGGACGGCTCCGGGGACATAGATGCTCTTGTTGAGCGGAAACTGCACGCGCTCGATCAGGTGGAAGGTGATGGAGTCTTCAAGGCGGCTGTAGGGAGCGTTAGTGATGGAGGCAAGGGAGACAGAATACTCTATCTAGGGGGGTCTATCGAGGAGGGTCTGCTTACATCAGCTGGAACCGGATCCTGGACAGGTCCAGCGCCATAGAGGGGTCCAACATGTCAATGGCAGAGTCCATGGCGAGTGTCAAGGGACACGATCCGGTGCGTTAATAAATACTGGAGACGACACTCCAGAGGCCATCGTCTGGTGCATAAATGGGGGCTCCTGGATCGCAAGGCTTTTCCTTTTATATTGAGGGGCGGCCCGCGCAGCCAATCAACGCAGTCTTACGTGATCAATTCCTCTACGAGCTCTGACCAATGAATTGTCCATCCAGCTACTAATCAGCCCTTTATCACCACCAATCACAGACGTGGAATCAGATCTCGGTACTAGTGTGGCGGTAGCTCCGGCAAGTGTGGCTTGTCCTGGGAAACATTCCCAAACGTGCCTTACATTACGGAGTATTTGCCCGGCAGCAAAAGAGCCAAATAAAAAAAATAAGAGGAAAATAATTATCCTTGTGCCAAACCTGCCTTGCATATCGTTTGAACGGCGCCCATCAACTCTGTACAACGTCCAGGGTCATTCCAGTGAACCTCGATCGGTGCAGACACACATTTTCTACATTCTTCGTCTTGTTCGCCCTTGGAACCGGCAAAGTGGACTTGGCCTTTTTTTTCCGCCCTCTTTTATTATTTTTTTTGCCTCTTCCTCACAGCCGACTCGACCGAACGGCCAAACCCGCTTTTGCCCGACTCACCGCGGCCGCACATCTCTTGGTCCAGCCCTTGCAGAACCCCATTCTGCCCCTGTGGCCCTCTCTAGAGCCCTGCCATTGACCGCGTAGCCTCTCGCAGCCTGCGGCACAAATCATCGCCACTTCTGCGGGGAACCCAAAAGGAACGTCGAACCGCGCGAGAGACTCATCCGACTAGCGGCTGCCCTACACGCGACAGCGGCGCTGCACGGCTTCTCGCATGGCCAACTCCGACAGCCAGAATGCCTTCCATGACGACCTCGAGCCCGACGAGGACGGATCCATCATCTCGGTGAGCATAGTCGGTCCCGTGGAAGTGGATCATCACTGGGGCAAAGCCCCTCTTTCACACCACCGTCCTTGTTCTCGTCTTGTTCTTTCTTGTCTTTCTTGTCTTTCCTGTCTTCTCATTTTCTTGCTCTTGTCCCGTCTTGTCCTCTCGCCTCGTTCCTGACCAGATAGACTGCAGGAATCGAGGCCTTTGGCCGCAAAGTAACCACTACAGCCACCCACCTCATGGGTCCCTTGGCCGATCCCACAGTCAGCACACAGTACCAGACCGCCATGGGCCAGGTCCAACGGCAGCTGCGCCGGCCCGACATCCAGCGCAGCGTCCTCACCCTGGCACGCACCACCCCCTCCGAGATGGTGCGGTCGCGCTTGTCCACCAGCGAAATCCGCCACCGCGCGCTGGCCTACGTGCCCGAGGAGATGCTGCGCAACATCCCCGAGGACGAGAATACCTACTCGCTCTTCCAGGGCTTCCAGGCCACCTTTCCCGAGATGACAGAGGAAGGCAAGAAACGTCTGCAGAACAACAGCAGCGGCAACGGCAACGGTCATTCGCACAGCCACCGTCGGCGCGTTTCGCGCGGCCGCAAGCTGCTCGACGACAAGGCCGACTCCTCGTCCGACGATCCCCAGTCGCTGCACCGCATGCGCAAGCAAAAAGCCTCTATGCTGCACGAATTTGAGATGTTGGGCATCCGCAAGAACATGGCCAGCAGCGAGATCCGCGAGATCGACATCAAGATGGCCAACCTCGGTGCCATGCGCAAGATTCTTCTGGACCGGCTGGCCTCGCTTGAACAGGACGAGGCGCTGCTGGAGCACGACAGTAAGACTGCACTTGCTTTTTCTGCTTTTGCTGCGTTTGCTGCGTTTGCTGCGTTTGCCGTGTTTCCTGCATTTCCTACTCTCTTGCTTACACTCCCGTAGTCATGGACGTTGAGGGCCGGATAGAAATCACACAGGAGCTCGTGGACGAGGAGGAGTCCGTCGCCGCCCTGCACACGCCGACCAAATCGGACGTGGACCTGGCACTGGACAACGACGAGAGCGGTGCCAATGGCGACGGCAATGGTTTCATGACGCAATCCATCTACGACAAGATCCCGTCGGCTTCGAGCACGCCGTCACGCTCGGGTCGTGGCCGGGGCAACCGTGTGCTCCACAAGCTGTCGATGCCGATTCTGCACGAACACTTCCAACCGGGCACGGCCATTCGCGAGATCCGCGCGCACCAGGACGCCATCAATGCTCTGGACTTTGACGCTCCCTTTGGCACAATGGTCTCGGCCGGCATGGACGACTCTGTGCGCGTGTGGGACCTGAACGCGGGCCGGTGCATTGGCGTGCTCGAGGGCCACACGGCATCGGTGCGCACGCTGCAGGTATCGGACAACATTCTGGCAACGGGCTCGGCGGACGCGACCATTCGACTGTGGGACCTGAGCCGGGCACGCTACGACCCGCACGGCGGCCTGCCGAGCCGGAGTGGTGGCAGTGTCAATGGACGCAACGACGATGACGACGACGACAGCGGCATGGCCTTTGAGAACCCCGACGACGAGCCGGTGGAGCCGCCGGCCGACAGCATGGCGGACTGTCCGCTGTTCACGCTGTCGTCACACGTGGGCGAGATCACGGCGCTGAACTTCCGGGGCGACGTGTTGGTGTCGGGGTCGGCAGACAAGACGCTGCGGCAATGGGACCTGGAAAAGGGTCGGTGTGTGCAGACGCTGGACGTTATGTGGGCGGCGGCGCAGGCGTCGGCGAGTCTGCACACGGGCGAAGGCACGTGGCGGCAGGCGTCGCGGTCGCTGACAGAGGCGGCAGATTTTGTGGGCGCGCTGCAGGTGTTTGATGCGGCGCTGGCCTGTGGCACGGCCGACGGCATGGTGCGGCTGTGGGATCTGCGCAGCGGCCAGGTCCACCGCAGCTTGGTGGGCCATACGGGGCCGGTGACGTGTCTGCAGTTTGACGACGTGCATTTGGTGACAGGCAGTGCAGACCGGAGTATACGGGTGGGTACCTTTTGGGTTTTCTTCTCTTGTGTTGGACTCTTACTAATCATCTAGATATGGGATCTCCGGACGGGCGCCATCCACGATGCCTACGCCTACGACAACCCGGTGACCGGCATGATGTTCGACGCGCGGAGGATTGTCAGTGCAGCGGGTGAAGATGTGGTCAAGGTGTACGACAAGATCGAGGCGCGGCAGTGGGACTGCGGAGCAGGTGTGACAGCGGCCGAGGAGGGACGCTCGCCGGCGGTTGTTGAGCATGTGCGGATACGAGACGGGTACATGGTGGAGGGACGGAGAGACGGCCGCGTGGGCGTGTGGACATGTTGAAGAGGAAGTTTGTATCACGTGTCACTGTTGCATAGAATTGCTTATGAATATTGAAAGACGTGCATGCCAACGGCACTGGTGAGGAGTACTCGAGTACTCGAGTACTCGTCTCGTGATGGTCCTGTCCCGTTGCACCGACGGCGTCTTGGCATCCCTGTTCTGTTCCCTGAAGCTCCTGATCGATGGACGGGATATGTCTGTGTTCTGCATGACGCTATAGTTGTCATGTATGCCGTTAGTCATGATTTGCTGACACATCTTCATGCAGGCTGTCGGCGTTAAGATGCGATAACTGCGAAGCAGTGGGATACTGCATGGATAGTGCCTTCCCATCGGCGAGCGGACTTTGCAGAGCGTAGTACAGAGTACGTAGTACTCGTTACACTTACCAAGCATCGCTGTGCCTTGCCCGAAAAGGGAAGTCACAGCTTCTGGAATACCGCTGTCATGACATCAGTCCCGGCAGACGGCACAGAGTCGCCTGGTTTCCTTTTTTCGTCTTTCTCGTCTCCTCTTTGATGCCTAGACTTTGCTAAATCGCCACAAAAGTATAAATATCCGTCGAGCTCTCGTTCTGTCGAGCAGTTCCATCTTGTACACTCTGTATCTTACAGACCTGTTTCAAATCTCTAATTCTTCCTTTTTTACACAAAATAACTCAGAAAACTCCCAAAACCCCCAAAACTCAGAAAATCTTCGCCTCAACTCTTCGCCATGGCTCTACCAACTCCTGCTCCGCCCAAGTCGGCTCTGGCTCGCTACCGTCTGCTGTCTCCGACGGCGTCGGTACGTGTCAGCCCGCTGTGTCTGGGCTCGATGAACTTTGGTGAGGCCTGGAAGGGTTTCATGGGTGCCTGTGACCAGAAGACGACCGAGTCGATTCTCGACTATTTTTATGACAATGTAAGTCGTCTAGATACCACTGCCGCGAGCTTCGCTAACTCTGCAGGGCGGAAACTTTATCGACACGGCCAACAACTACCAGAACGAAGAGTCGGAAAAGTACATTGGCGAATGGATGCGCAAGCGCGGCAACAGAGACCAAATGGGTGAGTAGAGGTTCTCTAAGCCTTTGAGCTTCTGCATGCTGACCTGTCCAGTCATCGCCACCAAGTACACCAGCGTCTTCCGTGCCGGACGCACTGACGAGATCACGGCCAACTACGGCGGCAACAGCACCAAGAGCCTGCACGTCTCGGTCGAGGCCAGTCTCAAGAAACTTCAGACAGACTACATCGACCTGCTCTACGTCCACTGGTGGGACTATGCCACGAGCATCCCGGAGCTCATGCAGGCCCTCAACCAGCTCGTCCTCGCCGGCAAGGTCCTGTACCTCGGCATCTCTGACACGCCCGCCTGGGTCGTCAGCAAGGCCAACGAGTACGCCCGCAACCATGGCCTGCGCCAGTTCAGCGTCTACCAGGGCCGCTGGTCGGCGGCCCGCCGCGACTTTGAGCGCGACATCATCCACATGGCCCGCGACGAGGGCATGGCCCTGGCGCCCTGGGGGACGCTCGGCGGCGGCGCCTTCAAGACGGAGGAGCAACGCCGCGCCCAGCAGGGCCGCCGGGTCGAGGCCACGGAAAACGAAGTGGCCATCAGCCGCGTGCTCGAGGCCGTTGCCGTCCGCAAGCAGACACTCATCACCAGCGTCGCTTTGGCTTATGTCATGCACAAGACGCCCTATGTGTTCCCCATCATCGGCGGACGCACGGTCGAGCACCTGCGCGGCAACATTGAGGCGCTCAATCTGAACCTCACCGACGAGGACATTGCCGAGATCGAGAGCGCCGTGCCCTTTGACATTGGCTTCCCCAACTCGTTCCTCTGGGGTCCCACGAGCGGTTCCACGGCTGGTTCTAGCAAGAGCCAGCACCCCCAGAATGTCTGGCTCATGAATGTCGGCGGGCACTACGACCTGGTGGCGCTGCCGAAGCCGGTGTCTGCGCCTGAAGAGCCGAAGAAAGAGTAGGGATCTCACCGGCACGGCCGTCACTTTTGAAAGGACATAAGGACATAAGGATGCAAGGGGGACATTATGTAAATTGCAAGACAAAAGGGCAGAACACTATTTCAGAGGTATAACATAATTCATGGTAACATCCGTTTCCATCAAGTAATCGTCTTGTCTTCCTGCGTACATTTCATGGGAAGCAGCGTATACAAAAGGGCAGAGACAAAGGAAAAACGAAAGAACAGAAGAACAAAAGAAATTTATGCGTCTTCATCGTCGTCGTCGTCCGGCATCACTGGCAGGGACAGGCCCCGGACACAGCGCAACTGGGCAGCGCGGGCCATGTGCACGGGAATGGCAACGTTGAGACTGGCATCGAGCCAATGGCCGCCCAGAGACATGTTGAAGTCGGCAAAGCAGCGTGGACGGGCGTGTGGGCGGGCGGCGTCGACGGCCAGCAGCATGACGACGTGCTGGACAATAATGAAGCCGTACAGTATGCGTGGCGGACGCAGACGTCGCAACGTCGGACGGCCGTCGTCGCTGGCGTCTTCCTTGTCGGCATCGTCGTCGTCGGCTTCCTCCACCTTGATGCCGTCCTGCTCATTTCCCTTCTTAAGCGGAAACGGCGGCAGGTCGGCATAGTATTGGCGGTAGCGAGCGGCCCAGTCGCAAAAGTACTTTTCAATGCGGTTGGCCAGCGTCTTCTCGCGCCGACGGGAACGGGGCGTCTTCATGGTGATGTCGCTGTCGCCCGGCTGGGTGAAGCGCTTGGCGGCAATGTTGGGCATTTCGACCAGCGGCTTGCAGCGGTCCAGACCGACGTCCTGGGTGGCCCAGGCAATGTACCGACGCAGCTCGCGCTCAATGATGCCGTCGATGCGACGCGTGTTGCCCGACTGGCGCAGACCGCTCACACGGACCTGCAGGTCGAACAAGTTGCGCAGCGCTTTCGTCGCTGAGAGGTTCAGTTAATAGGGGACACCCCTGTAAAGATGCAGTTCAACCTACCCCGAAACTGGCTGCCCTTGTTATAGATCAGCGTCTGTTTGTTGGCTCTCTCGGGTGGCGCAAAGAGCGACGGATACAGAGGAACACCCAGAAAGTCGCGAGTCCACGTGGCCGGCATCAGAGGATGGAAGCCGCGCAGAGACAGCAGACGGTGCAGGCGTTTCTCGTCGTGGGTCCAGCGCTCAAAGCCCCCAATCTGCTGGACACCCGTCTCGTAGGCTGCCAGCTCGTCCTCGTCCACCTCCCACTCGCTCTCGCCCCGACCACTGTCGGTGTCGGGCTCGGCCTCAAAGAACTCGGACAAGTCCTCGCATCCGTCTTCATCCATAAAGCTCAGGCTGAGGTCGGCGGTCGAGTCCTCCTCTTGGTACACTATCTGACTCGGATCTCTTCTCCGCTCGAGACGTGGGGGCGTAGGAAGACGATAGTCAGGCAGGGCCCCGACCATGGTGGTATCGCCTTCCAGAGTGGTCGTGTCGAGGGTGCTCTCATTGCCGACGATGATGGACGTGTCGCGATCGCTGTTGGTGGAAGACTCGCGCACGGGCAGAGCAATTGGAGGGGCGCGCGGAGCGTGAGCGGGCGCAGCCTTGACGGGGTTCGACCGACGAAAGGGCGAGAACCAGGCAGTATAGGAGCGTCTCGGGGCGGTATTCGGAGCGGTAGCAGGTGCCTTGGGCGTGCTGGGCGTGCCAGAGATGCCGGACATACCGGACATGCTGGGGGTACTCGGGCGGTTCGACATGCCGGGTGTGCCGGGCGGCTGGCGGTTGGCATTTTCCTTATCCATTTCACTCCAACGAAGTTTGACGACGGAAGCAGTTCGGCCACTGGGCGGCGGCGCCGTGCGCCTTTTGGTTCCCGCGCGACAGGGCGGTGACGAAGGGGAGCCCGTGGAAGACGTGGCGCCGTCCGCGCGGTTGACACCGGTTGGGCGCGGGCCCCGAAAGAAGCCAAAGAGGCCTGGAGCCATGACGAAGAGATATGGATACAGTGGATGAGGCTGAGTGGATGTTGTGGTCTGTGTCTGATTCTATGGTTCTGTGGTTCTGTGGTTCTGTGGTTCTGTGGTCTGAATAGTGCTCTTTTGTGCAACAGGCAGGGGTTGGGCAGCTCTTTAAGGGAACCACTCAATAGTGGACGGATGGAGAGAAGTTGGAGTGAAGAAAAGCAAAAAGCGAAAAGACGAGAAAACGAGAAGACGAGAAGACTCCACAGAAAGAATCAAAGGATTGGCTGAAAGAACACAAGAGTCAAAGAAGTCGAGAAGGAAAGACGGCCGACATCCCTCCGCATGCGGCCGGCCGAGATCAAAGAGATTCAAGAGGCGAGGCGTGGACAGACGGACAGACGTGGACAGACGTGGACGTTTTCGGCGGTGTCGCATTGTCTGCATTTCTTTTTATGCTGATTTATCAATTTTATTTTCGTTGCATGGGTGGGTTGACTTCTGGTTGGGCAGCAAGGGGGGTCTTTGCTGGCCTCGGACAAGGGAAGGAAGACCCGCCGCCGCTCCTTCCTCATTGGAACCACAAAGTCGGTGAAGCTCAGCTGACCTGTTGGCGCCTGCGTGTCGGCAGGGTGTCGGCAGGGGTGTTCATGCTGATGACGGGCGAGTTCATACGGGAAGCTCATAAGGAGAACGAGTACGGAGACGAGTACGGAGACGAGTAAGTACTCGTATAATACATACCGTACTGCATTACGAGTAGTAAAGAGTTCTCCCGCTCGCGAGCCTCATTGTAAATCAGATGGTCCGTGCGTCAACGTCACCAAAAGACGCTAACTCGAAACGGCTTACTCACCACAGCGCGTCGCGATCTCTACAGTAAGCTAACGGTCACAGAAATAGAGTCGCCTGGCTAAAGGAGCAAAGAGCAGAGAGAAAAGAGCAAAGAGCCACAACAAAAAAACATCCATCGCGGGACCCGGCGCAAGTTTAGTCAGTGCTGCGGCAACACTCCATACGTATCTTGGATAGCGACTTAGTGCAGCTCCCGGCTGTTCTACGTTCTTTAGGCAAAGATCGACTCTTTTTTCATTTTTTTCATTTTTTTATTATTATTATTATTTTTATTATTATTATTATTATTTCAAATCTTCCTTCTCGTCGTCGGCACGTCGCCTTCGCCATGGCCCCTGCCGCGACGGAGTGGGCCAAGCTCAAGGTGGTCGATCTCAAGGCCGAGCTCAAGAAACGGGGACTTTCAGTGGCTGGTCGCAAAGACGATCTGGTCAGTCGACTGGCCGAGGCTGAGGCACAAGGCGACGTCGACGTTGAGGCCAAGCAGGACGAGCCTGTGTCTGTGCGCGAGGCTACACCGGCCGCCACACCGGCTGCTACGCCAGCTGTCACGCCAGATACTACATCAACTCGGACGGCCGATATTGAAGTGGAAGCTGTGGCAGGCGATGATTCTGCCGACTTGACAGCTCCAGTTGCTGTGGATGAAGTCACGACCGAAGCCCATCATGACGTGCAGAAGCGCAAGCGGTCGTCAGAGTGCACTTCCGAAGACGAGCCTAGCAAACGTCAACGGATGGAGGTCGAGCCAGAGGTTGAGCCAGAGGTCCAACCAGAGGTCCAACCAGAGGTCCAACCAGAGGTCCAACCAGAGGTCCAACAAGAGGTCGAGGTGAAGAGAGTTCAGTCTCCCAAGGCTGTGACCAAACCTCAGTCTCCTGCCCAGTCACAGTCCGCCCACTCACCTCTCTCTGAAGACTTGGACGTACCCCCTGCCCTCCATCCAGCCACTACTGCCCTCTACATCAACAACTTCATGCGCCCTCTGCGCCCGGCTGCCCTCGACGAACACCTCGCCTATCTGGCCGCCTCGCCTGCTGCCCGCCGCGCCGGTGACCTCGACCCGTCTGCCCTTGTCCAGTCCTACCTCGACGCCATCAAGACCCATGCCTTTGTCGTCTTCCGCACTGCCCGCCAGGCCGCTCGCGTCCGCTCTGCCCTACACGGCCGCGTCTGGCCCAACGACAGCAACCGCCGTCCGCTCTGGGTCGACTTTGTGCCGCCCGAGTCCGTCCCAGGCTGGATCGACCAGGAGATTGCCGGCAGCGACAGCGACAGCCGCAGCACTCTCAAGAAGTGGGAAGTGGCCTATGGTGACCGCAGTGACGACGGCACCGTGACGACGACGCTGCAGGTCGTGAGCAGTTCGGCCCCATCGGCCCCCGAAAAGAGTCGTCCGCGGTCTCCGGCGCCGCCATCTCCATCCCGACTCTCCAACCTCGACAACGTGCCCAAAGGCCCTCGGTTCGGCAATGCAGGCCAGCGCGGCGCCGGCGGTGGCCGCCAGGAAATGGACCGCAACCGCACGACGCGCGCGTCGCCAGCCCTCCATTTTCGCATGGTGCATCCGGACCTGGCCAAGCGGCGACTGAACAACATCCGCCATCTGGAATCGTCCCGGGGTGCAGCAGCAGCAGCAGCGGCGGCGGCAGCTCGGAGTAGCGACTACTCCAAGAACAACAACCGGTATACGTTTGAGGACGGTGCACAGCTGGTTGACCGTGGCCCGGAGATGTTTGATGGGATCCGGCCGCCACATCGAGAACGGGAACGACAAATGGGGAGTGCCGGCGATGGTGGCCGTCGACGGTCACGCTACAACGACTATCGACCACGGGACAGCCGAGGATACGGATCCCGACGAGACTGGTGAAAGGCGTTTTGTGTGTATGGAGTATTATTAATGGAACAAAAAACTCTTTTACGAGACAGGAACGGCGGCAATGGGATAGGAAGACAAGGCATCAACGTGCAAGTAGGCGTATCAGTCTCATGAATACAGACAAAAGTATTAGAAAAAACTATGGCACAAAACAATCAAACACTGTCCACTCAGTTCTGCACGGCCTGGACAAGCGAGACGGGCTCGACGCCAACCCGCTCACGGCTCAGAATGTCCAGCAACAGCTGCGACGGCCGGTTGTCCTTGTAGACCTGGGCACTGTCCTTGTACATCTTGACGTTGGCCAGGTACTTGTCGAACAGGAACGCGCTGTCCATCGGGCCACCCTTGGCCTCGGGATGGAACTGCGTCGAGAAGATGGGACGCGTCTTGTGGATCATTCCTGGGCTGTTAGCAGAGGTTGGCAGTCATAAAGGGGAAAAAAAAAGAACATACCCTCGTTGCTCCCGTCGTTGAGGTTGACAAAGTACTCCTTGAATTCACTCGGCAGCGTCGACGTGTCCACCGCATAGCCGTGGTTCTGGCTCGTAATGTGGCACTGGCCCGTCGTCAAGTCCAGCGACGGAATGTTGTGGGCACGGTTGCCGTACTTGAGCTTGATCGTCCGCGCGCCCGCCGCCAACGCCAGCAGCTGGTGACCCAGGCAGATGCCCATAATAGGCACCGACGACTCGGCCATCAGCCGCCGCAGGCTGTAGATGGTGTCGGCACAGTGAGTCGGGTCGCCGGGTCCGTTGGAAATAAACACGCCGTCAAAGTGCTCGGCCACCTTGTGGATGGGGTAGTTGAACGGGAACACAGTCACCGACGCGCCACGGCTGACGAGGCTGCGCAGAATGTTCTCCTTGACACCGCAGTCCAGCAGCGCCACGTGGAAGGCAGCGCCCGGCGACTCCACGAGGAAAGGCGCCTTGGTGCTGACGCGCTTGACGAGGTTGATCTGTGCCGGATCGACAAAGCTCTCGTCCTCGTCGGCGTCGTACTCGTCGCCAATCGAGATCTTGGCCAGAGACGACCCCTGCTCACGCAGATACGTCACAATGGCCCGCGTGTCCACGCCCGAAATGGCCGGCACACCCTCGCGCGCACACCATGCGCCCAGGCTCTCGACGGCCGTCCAGTGGCTGTACTGCAGAGCGACATCGGCCACGACAACACCTGCACACTGAATGTGCGGCGACTCAAAGTACTTGAGCAGGTTGTACTCGTCGCGCTGGTTCGACGGCACGCCGTAGTTGCCAATGAGCGGCTGCGTGAAGACCAGGATCTGGCCGCGGTACGACGGGTCCGTCATGGACTCGGGATAGCCCACGAGCGACGTCGTGAAGACGGCCTCACCCGAGACGTTGGAGTTGGCGCCGAAAGCGGTGCCGTGGAAAATGGGTCCATCCTGAAAGGTTAGAATTCGCTGCATGTTCCGTCGACAGTGGTACCTACGCGAATGGTAAAGGTGGCTTCTGCCGAGTTGGCAGGCGTAAAGGTCCGCTTGCGTCCCGAAGGCATCTTGCGGCCCTTGCTGCCATCGCTCGTAATGGCGCTGCTGTTGAAGCGAATCTGCGTCGCACCGCGCACCGGCATGGTCATCCGCAGTGTCGACACCCGCAGGACAGACGCCCGGGGAGCGGCAACAGCGGCCATACCGGCAGCCGGCTTGGCGAGGCGGAGGGAAAGCTTGGACAACATGGGAGGTTTGTTGGAGAGGATGGAAGGAAAAGTTGTAATGATTCAGAGGTCTGCGGTGCCGGCCTAAGCTGAAAGGGCACGCCACAGATGGTCTGACAAGTCAGTAAGTGAGGAGAGGGGGAGGGGGAGGGGAGAGAGAGAGAGTTGAGAGGGAGAGGTAATTTAAGAGAATCAGACAGAGGGAATAGAGAGAGGGAACGGAGAGAGAGAGAGAGAGAGAAAAGGGGAACAGATCCAAATGAGGCATATCATCGTGTCGAAGATCCAAGGGATACTGACCTGAAATGTAGTCCTGCAGCAAGTTAGAATCAGAGAAAGGACACATATGCCAAGGCCATTGACAGAAATGAAGAGAAATCGACACCATGGAGCCTCCATACCTGAGAAGTGAAGATTGACAGGCGCCCAGTCATAAGGGCTGTTTTGTGCGGTACGGCTCAGAGAGCAGGGTGAAGAGATGAAGAGATGGAAATCGGGACAGGGTTCAAGTGGCGATATAAGAGGCTTGCTAGCTTGTATAGGCTTGCAATCCAAAAGGGTTGTCTGTGGTTGTCTAGGCTGCAGGGGAAAAGGGAAAGGGGAAGAGTTTTTTTCAGTATCTGCCAATGACTCCTTCGATATATCCGTGGCCTAATTTTTTTCTCCCGAGCTATTGTGTTAGTGGGGCCAATCCTGTCAGAGGGGTTTGCGGTCTGGCCGGGGCTGAAATTGTTGGGTTCACCGCAGGTCACGTGTCGGTGTGCGTATCATACTCGTACACAGTTTCGCTCTTTGCTTTGCACTGTACTCACATACTGTTTACAGTACTCCGTACTCCGTACACTGCCTCATACTCGACACTTTTCCTTTCTTCCCTTTTTCCTTTTCTGTCCTTCCATACGTATGCACGGCGTGAGCCGTGTCCTGTAACCTATGTCCCATTATAACGCGCCCAGCTCCTTCAGCTTGGCCACGAGCCCATCCACATCCTCCACCTTGCCGCCACCTGTGCGCGGTGCAGGTTCTGAAAAGTTAGCGAGAAGAGAAGGAAGAGGGAAGAGGGAAGAGGGACAGGGAATCAATCAAAACAAGACGCCGGGGGAACGCACCCGTCACTTTCAATACATTCACACGCCGCTTGGCCGCCTCGTCCGCCAGACTGTAGTCCGCCAACGTCTTCTTGGCCAGCGGCTTCTTCTTGGCCTTCATAATGTTGGGCAGCGTCGCATACCGCGGCTCGTTGAGCCGCAGATCCGTCGTAATCACCAGCGGCAGCTTCGCCTGCAGCGTCTCCACGCCGCCGTCCACCTCGCGCACCACCGTCACCGCGTCGCCGCTGCCAAACTCAATGTTGGATGCCTGTGTCGCCTGTGGCCATCCCAGCAGTCCCGCCAGCATCTGGCCCGTCTGGTGTGCGTCGTCGTCGATGCTCTGCTTGCCCAGCAGCACGAGGTTGCTCTTCTCCTCGGCCACCACTTTCTGCAGCAGCTTCGCCACAACGAGCGGCTCGAGCTCGGCCGCGTTCTCGTCGGCGCCCTTGACCGTCGTGTCCACGTGGATGGCCCGGTCGGCACCCATGGCCATGGCCGTCCGCAGCACGTCCTGCGACTTGGCCGGCCCGGCCGAGAGCACCACAATGTCCTCGACACCGCCCGGCGCCCGCTTCTTCTCGCGGATCCGCACCGACTCCTCCACCGACAGCTCGTCAAACGGGTTCATGCTGTGCTTCACGCCCGCCCGCTCCACGCCCGTCTGTGTCTTGTTGACCCGCGGCTTGACCTATTTCCATCACCGAATGGTCAGTGCTGCAAAACTCGCAGAACTCGCAGAACTCGCAAAACTCGCAAAACTCGCAAAACTCGCAAAACTCGCAAAACTCGCAAAACTCTCATAAAAAACTCACTGCATAGTCAATCACCCGCTTGATGGGCACCAGAATCCGAAGAGCCGACATGCTTGCTAGTATTGCGAAAGTGTGTGCGCCGAGGCGGATGCGTGCTCGTTCAGAATCGTTTGTACTCGTAGGAAAGCTGTCGCCGATTTTCAGGTCTCCCCCTCCTGAAAGCTGCCGCGGTTAGGACCGGCACCAAGACACCGTCGGCCGACAACGGAGAGTCACGTGACAAACCCCTTTGGCATGTGCTCGGCTCTTCACCTGTCCAACATCTTTCTGAACTCGTACTCTACATATTAACATTCATTCAAACGTAGCTGATGCCAGAAACAATATATAAACACCCCAGACTCCTGCTTCCTGCCCCCTGCCTCCTGTCTCCTTCACCTCCTGCCTGCTTCTCCTCCTCACCAGTCATCCCACTCGTCCTTCTTCTTGCTGGATGCATCAACCGATCCGGCCGTGTTGCTGCTGCTGCCTTTGCCCATCGCTGACGTGCCAATGGCGCTGGTCGTCTTGTGCTGCTCGGCAATCGACGAGAAGCCGTCCCAGAAGCTGCGCTTGTTCTCGTCCATGGGCACCTGGCGATAGTTGCCGCTGCTGCCGCTGCCGCTGCCACTCGGCCCCTCCACAAACCGGTTGAAGCTCTCCTGGGCCGAACGAGCACCCACCTGCGCCGAGCGGGCCACCGTGCCGCCCACCACGCGGGCCTGAGCAGCCAAGTCCGACTCGGCCAGCTGTAGATGTTAGTGACTAGACAACACCCCCCAGAAGACTGTTCTTACCTGCTTCGCCGTCGGCTGGATAAACTCGGAGTTGACCGTCTGCGCCGTCTTCGTCACCGTGCTGGTGAACCAGCCAAAGCCCTTGGTCAGAGCGGCCACCGGATCCCGCTGCAGTTCGTTGAATGCCGGCAGAGAGGTTTCACTGGACCGCGCAGACGATGCCGGCATGTTGCCGAATCCGCCGTAGCGACCGCCCTGGCTGGGCGGCAGATCTTCGGGGCGTGACGCGTTTTCGGCTCCCAGACGGGCAAAGTATTTTTCGTCCACTTTGATCTTGCCACCGCTCGACCCAGCACCAGCCCCGGTCGCAGCCCCTGCGCCTCCTCCCCCCTGGCTCGGACTGGCGGTGCGGCTGCCCCCTAGACTCGCACTGCCGCCGTTGGCGGTGCCGCTCAACGGCGTCTTCTTTGCGGCGGCTGCCGACGTGGTCGTCGTCGTCGTCTTCGTCGCCGTCGTCTTCTTGCGCTCGCTCGGCACATATTCACGACCCTCGGCCTTGGCGCTCAGGCGATCCTTCCACTCCTCACCGACCTCGCCCGAGTATCGCTCGGCAATCGTGGCATCGTCCCAGGTGAGACCGCGCATCTTGGTGTCGGCGTGGTTCTCGAAAAACGTTCGCCAGGCAGCGTTGCCACCGAGGCGCATGCGCTCGATTTCAGTCGCCTTGAAGGCGTCCATGGAGATAGACCGCACAAAGGAAATGTGCACACCGAGGCCACGATGCACACCGGCACACGACAGGCAGATAAAGATGCCGAATTTGGGCGACGCCCATTGCGGCGACGGAGCCGCACAGTCGCAGCAGAGACTATTGTTGGATTCCTTTTGGATGGCTTGGAGCTGAGACAGAAAAAGACGTTCACGTTAGTTCCCTCGAGTCGAGCACACCACCGCCTCGTCTCCTTGGAACAGGGGGAAACGGAAAACACACCTTTGACCGCGTCTCCGGGTCGACCTCCCACATTGCCTTGGAAGCCATTGTGACAAAAGACGACTGTCTTGTTGATCTTTTGCGTTTCAGGGAAAATGCTGTTGGATTGTTACGGGATTTCCGTCGCCGAGACGGCTATTTTTTTTGGCAGCAGAGTGCGCGTCGTGTTCGCTGTGACGAGCAGGGTGTACTGGTATGCAGGTATGCAGGTATCTTATTTCCTGGGAGTAAAAACGGTTGGCGCACGACAGAATCTGAGAACCGCCAATTTAGCAAAGGGGGATTTTTTTAGGCCCTTGTAACTATGAGACTAGCACTGTGGGGCACGGAGGAATCCGTAATAAGTCGATCTGGACCCCTCTAAAGCTCCTAAAGCTTGTAAACAACATGCCTAAAGAGTTGTAAACCTCATTAAATTTAAATGCCGTCGACGTGAGATGGCATGGCAACATTAAGATAGGTCAAAGTAAAAAGCAAGCCGCAGACAAAAACAGCGCAGTTTCCGGAAAGTCTACTCTGTAACAGCCACGAAAAAATAACACCCAGAAGACGCCAGGAAATGTTGCCGCCAAGTCCGCTGCTTGTTTTTTATTGTATTCTCCCAGCTTTTTTTTCCTTCACGAAACATGTTCACCAGTAAAACAAACTCGTCAAGACGACCCAGAAACCACCGGCTTGAAAAGCACTCCAAGGCAAAGCAGACGCTGACAACGGCTGCTTTCAAGAGATTTTTGGGGGGACAATAGATATGTTTGTTTCGAGCCATCCGTCACTGCTTGCCATTCTAGGAAGAACTTTCAAAAAAAGGCGGAAAAAGCTTAAAGCTTACGTCTAGGCGGTGGCCGTCGCCTCCGGCGCAGCCGCCGGTGCCGCCGCCGTTGCCTCGGGCTCTGCGGTGTGCTCACCATTGCCGTTGGCCTCGTGCTCGACGTGCTCGGCGTGGTCAGTGTGGTTTGCCTCCTCATCAGTCTTGTCAGGGCTGTCGATGGCGACCTTAACAGCAATCTCACGACCTTCAATCTCCTTGCCGTTCATCTCAGCCACGGCCTTCTGTTGCAGCTCCTCCGAGGCCAGCGTCACGAAGCCGAAACCACGACCCTTGCGAGGCTCTCCGCGCGCCAGCAACTTCTTGATCATAAAACGAGGAATCGGGCGCAGAGCAATCTTAGCAGTCGATGGCTCATATGCCTGGAATAGTTCCTTGAGCTGTTCAAAAGGACACGTGTTAGTTGCCATCCGAGCGAGTGGTCCACAACTTGCGGAGCAAGTAAAATAATTACCTTCTCCTCCGTCAGATCATATGGGAGGTTGGCCACCATGATCTTGGTCTTGGATGGAATGCCGTCAGCCGGCGGGCCACGCTCGCGGCGCTCACGGGGCTGACGCTTCCGGCCACCCTCCTCCGTGGTCTCCTTGTTTGTCACGTCGTTCAATGTATCGGCCGGGGCATCGGTAGCCGTTGCATTGGCATCACCCTCAGCGGCAGCACCTTCCTCGCCCTGGGAATCAAATATTAGCCATGCAAACACCAAGAAATCAGAGTTTGCTACTTACACCGGCGCGACCACCCCGACCACGGCCGCCACGACCACGGTTGGCACGCCCACGGCCACGCGTGGACTGGCGGCGGCGAGTTCCCTCGGCACCCTCGCCATTGGCACCCTCCTTGTCGCCCGCCGGCTCGGGCTTGCGAGCAAGCTGAACAGACACCTTGCGCTCCAAAATCTCCTTCCCGGAGAGTTCAGCAACGGCGCGGTCAGCTTCGGTAGGGGTCGAGAGGTCAACAAAAGCGTAGCCGACCGGACGTTCGGTGCGGGGGTTCTTGGGAATCGAGACCGACTCGCTAGACAGGGGTATATTAGCACAAATCGTAGTGGCGGTGGGCAGCCGAGCCCGCAGCCTCAGGCATGTCCTGGGATCCTAGGACCCTGGGACCCTGGAACCTTGAGACCTTGAGATCCTGGGATCCTGGGAGCCAAAGGTACGAAAAGAGTCTGCATGTGTCTGCACGGTGCAGGCCGTTTGCTCGTCTCCTCGTATCCTCGTCTCCTCTTTGGTCCCACTGAGCGGAATCTGAAGCCGCACACGGCAGATGCTCGGCCCGCTTGCACGACGGGGAACTTACACGAGGTAGCCCTTGAAGAACTCCTTCAGCTCCCCTTCAGTTGTCGCATACGCGAGGTTGCCGATGTAAAGTCGGCGGCCCTCGGCAGCGCTGGCAAGAAAGGCGTCGTTGGACTTTTCATCAGGCTTGCCAGAAATTGTAGTGTTGGCCAGAGTGCCAGCAACGTCGTTGACGGCGGCGTCAGGAACGTTCTCGACGGGAGCAGACATTGTAATACCGGTGTGCGATGGGATCTGTTGATCGGTTGACTGGTAGTGTTGGAGGTGGTTATTGGACGAGTTGACGTTTTTTGAGATCACACGGATTTGAGTTGACTCTGGAGACGAAGGGGAGCGAGCAGGGTAGCTTGGTGCCCTAGAATACAGAGGGAGAAAGGGGGGGGAGGCGGAAAGGTAGACAAATTTGTCTGTGGGCTTGATTTGCTTGTGATGATGATCTTGGAGATTGGTGATGGAAGATAGAAAAAGGAGGAGGAGAGGGAAGACCCGAAAATTATATAGGGGAGGCAAAAAAAAAATAAGCTGTCGGCGCGTTACTGGCCTGTCCAGCTCATTTTTCTTAAAACGAGAAAGGGAAGGTGGCGCAAACGACAGGCAGGGGGTGTGGTGGAAGGTACTAGTCCTATTCGACTCTGCGCTGGGAAGGTACAAGTGACCATGCAAGGTCCAATAAGGGGCCGCTTCAGCACATGGCATCAGTGATTCAGTGGGCTTATTTGGCTCGCCTATGGCTGTCTACGGAGTATTACACCAGTAAAAATTATGGGAAGGGGGGGCATTGCGCACCGACCAGGTCGTGCTTTCCCCTGAAATGTCCATGTATCTACGGAGTATCTTACGTTTCTTGTGGCCCGGCCGCTCCTTCTCTGGAGTATCCTCTGGGTAAATACGGAGTACTATTTTATATTACCAGCATGCCCCGAAATTTGCTTTATGCTTTCGATCTGTGCAAATCTTCCGCCAAGCCGATGCGCCAGATCCCCAAGGGTTGTTGTTGTTGTTGGACTGGTCGATTTGGTGAGGCAATGTGGCCCCCAACAAAGAGACTTGGTTGTGAACAGCACTGCCCGTTTGTGCCGCCTTGTGATTCTTCCGCCGAGAACAGCTGTGCCGAAAGAGGCAACCTCAACCCGGAAATGCCGTCGAGTATCTTACTCCGTATTTGCCCCCCTCCCGTACTTCGCGCAGCTGGGAGGCAAGAGCTATGCAGCCATGCAGCCATACTCCGTACACCTCCTCCCTTTCTTCCATTTCTATTAGTTTAGTGAGGGAAAGAGCGGATGTGCACGCACAAGGAGCCTCAAGAACCCAAGAATCCACGCGATTAGACAACAAATCGACGAATCAAATCGCCAGGACCACGTTTTAAGCCCAAGCGCGTCACCCGCTCTATGTCGCCTCGCATGTCAGCCCATAAGCCCAATGCAAAATGCAGATGAGATCTGGAAAAGTGACGAGGCTGCCGCTTGACTCACAGAGGACTTTTGCCACAAAGTGAAGGCGGAACAGTATTAAAAATAAATGAAACAAAAAAAATATAGGGCAACTTCCAAGGGTGACCGCAAATCGCAAGCGAGGCAATATCGATCTTGGTCAATGCTGTCTGACCGCGACTTCCCCATTAAGGCCGCCCAACATCAGTTGCATAATGCCCGACGGATTCCTAAAAAAGCATGCCACAAATCAGGTTGTGTGCTCGAGGAGAGCAAAAATAATTAAAAGAGTTAAAATAAAATAAAATAAAATAAAAAATAACATAAAATAGGAAAGCGCGACTAGAGGGCACAGCAATGATCCGGCATTGCAGGCGCGGGTCTCAACGACGTTGTTCATGGCACAACGAGTCTTACTCGTACTCCGTAGACCGAGATCGGACGGATCTTGTTCAGATACAGCGCCACAAGTACCCCGCCATACAATTGTGTAGGCAAAGATACTTGTAGCCAAATTGGGTGCCCAAACCCCGAAGTCTGCAGAGCTTTTTTCCCTTTACGTGCGCATCGCACAAAATCGCCAGGAAGCCAGCAAAACTAACAAACCGCGTCGCATTGGATGACAGTTTGGATGCAATTCGCAAACTGGAATCGAGCTGACAGGTCATTTCCGCTGCCAGGAGGGGGAGGCTGCTGACAGCACAGAGCCCAAGTCCCGTGATGCAAGGGAGGTGAGACTGCATTGGCGCTCATGCACATACGTCACAGCAGCATGAAAGTTCCTTCCGCAAGACAAACAGCACTTCAATCAACAGGAAAGAACAAACTATAGAACGAATCATAGCTGCAGGCATGGCTATCCCGGGAAGGCGGGTCCTTGTCCTCTATGGATCTGAGACGGGCAACAGCCAAGAGAAGGCAGGAGAGATCGATAGGCTGTGTCAGCGCCTGCGGTTTAGCACCGAGCTGGAGGAGATGGATGACATCAAACTGGTAGGTAGAGGGGCTCTTGCCCGCCCTGGATATCATTTGTCATCGTCCACTGCTGACGCTGTCCATCTTGCCAGAACACTCTTCTCTTGGACTTTGACCTGGTCGTCTTTGTGATATCCACCACGGGACAAGGGCAATTCCCCAGAAATGCCCTCAAGTTCTGGAAGAGCCTGCGCAGAGCAAGGCTCCCACCAAATTGTCTTGCGTCTGTTCGGTTCACAGTTTTTGGACTCGGTGACAGTTCCTACAAAAAGTACTGTCTATCGAATCCGTGTCTACTCCTCTGCATCGTTCTAACACTTCACAGATTCAACTGGGCGTCGAGGCTGCTTCGTAGCCGCCTCCTCCGCCTGGGAGCAGTTGAGGCCTTTGAACGTGGCGAGGCTGACGAAAGACACGACGACGGGTGAGTCAGGCCTTGCAATCAAATGGAAATCATGGCTGACAGATATACTCCAAAGAATCGACAGCATCTATCAACCTTGGGTGAAAAATCTGAGAGAATACCTTCTCACCAGCTTTCCATTGCCCTCTTTTCTTGAGCCTATCCCAGACAGTCAGCCACTTCCGCCAAAGTACGTCTTGCAGATAGTGTCCAAGGCAGAGAAGGATATGGCGACACAACCAAACGGCAACTCCAGTCAAGAATCTGGACCAGACGAGGACACCCGCATGTTCCTGGCCAACAGGGAGAAAAATGCAGCACTATCCCACATTGAACAACCACGATCCAGGCTTGAACAGCTCGACGAGGACTGGGACCGCGAGATTCCCAACCACAATCTGGGCGAAAATGCAAGACTTAATTTGCAATCCGCCTCTCTCACGTTACACGGCGCCCGGGTCGATGTACTTGACAAGGCCAACATTCTAAAGGATGCCCCAGAGAAATACCTTCTTCATAAATCGCCACCAACCCCAACACCAGTCGACTTCCCACCTCCAACGTCTATGCCCCTTCCGAATTCTACATGGGCCAAAGTTGCAGACAATAAACGGGTTACACCTCCGGATCACTGGCAGGATGTGCGACTTCTGACCCTGGAGATTGCTGCCCCAGTATACAATGATGCCGAAGTGACCGCCTACCCCGGAGATGTCGTGGTGTTGTACCCACGAAACTATCCAAGCGATGTTCAAAAGCTCATCGACATGATGGGCTGGGGTGAAGTGGCAGATAAGCCAGTGGAATTCAGAAACAGATGTGCACCCAAAGGCTTTTTCGTCCGGGAGGGTGCAACGTTGCGCGATGTTCTCATGAACAATGTTGATTTCAATGCCATACCAACTCGCATGTTTCTCGAGAAGCTGTCTGCCTTTACAACACACCAGGACCAAAAGGAAAAGCTTTTGGAATTTATCAAACCCAGCTTCTCCAACGAATTCTATGACTTCACGTCACGGCCACGCCGTACGATACTTGAAGTGCTTGCTGAGTTTCACTCAGCCAAGATCCCCGTGGGAAACGTGCCTGACATGTTCCCGGCCATCCGCGGCCGAGAATACAGCATCGCCAACGGCGGGGTGCACTGGAACAAGGAGTATATCAAAAATGACAAACCGGGACCGACGACAGTCATTGAACAATCAAAGGGCAACGAGCAGGGCGAAAGTCCTCCTCCGATTATCCTAAAGCAAACAGGATATATGATGTACCGGGTCGATCTTCTCGTTGCTCTGGTTGAGTACAAGACGATCATTCGAAAACCACGACAGGGGCTATGCTCTCGCTATGTCAAACACTTGCCTATTGGCACATCGCTCCAAATTAGTACGAGGAGGCAAGTGACACCGCCTTGTGGCCCAGATGCTGCACACTCGCCGGTAATTGCCATTGCAGCAGGTACCGGCATTGCACCGATTCGGAGCATCATTCATGACCGCTCCCTGTATCCGAATGCAGCCGAAACACTGCTGTTCTTTGGCTGTCGGAATAAAGCAGCAGACTTTTATTTCCAAGACGAGTGGGCTAGTACTGCTCACCTCACTGTGGTCCCTGCATTTTCTCGAGACCCCAAGACGGAAGACAAGGCTGCGCTACAGCGTGAGCAGATTCTGGATGAAAGAGTCGGGAACACCGATTACACCCCATTACGAACCATGGCTGGTCTTCCTCCGGTCGATACGGTGTCAACAGGGAAGCTGTCATATTCTTATGACCAGGGGAAGACATATGTGCAACACATGATCCGACGCCACTCGCAAAAGGTGTGCGAATTACTGGCGCAGGGTGCCATAATTCTTCTTTGCGGAAACAGTGGCCGCATGCCACAGTCTGTGCGGGATGCTCTGCGGGATGCAGCCATTATGGGAGGCTTTTGTGAAAACGCAGAAGAGGCAGAGGAGGCACTTTTTGGCGAAAAGCCGGGCAAAAAGATTATTTATTGGGAAGAAACATGGTAGGGATGGATTCGGACCTTGGGGACTATGTATATCAACCGGCGTGGCTGGTAAATGAACATGTTATGACTTACACGATAGTTCTTTAATGCTATTTTGATTTCGTGGCCAAGTCGTCCTGTTTATTTAGTTGATCTCTAAAGCTTCCGTGACTTAAACAACATCAATTACATGACCGGCGCCAATTTGGTTGTGGACGGTGGCTATTAGACTTAAGTTGAACTTTCTCTGGCACTTTTCTTGCCTGAAATTTATAAATAATTACACAACCATCAAACTTTCTCTTAGCCTAGGTATGGAAGAGTATAGGGTTGACTGAGCCGTGAAAAGTGTCACAAAATACCACTGACTAATCAAACAGGGGTGATGGGGAGGCAGATTGATATTCTAGCCGTTAACAGTGTGTTAAAAGGTTGTGCAGACAAAGTGTCAGTTTAGCTCATGCAGGGTGAGGCTGAATTTCCTAAAGAAGCGAATATGTCACGTTGCATGCAGGGCTTGTTTGCCAATGAGGATACTCGTACTGTCAGAGTTGCACTATGAGTGAGTGTGATTGAGATTACACGTACAGAATGTAAGAGAAGGAGCGTCTGGTTATTAATTGGGCGGGATGTAAGACGCGTCCTCTGTGGTCTGATGTACATGTTATTTGATGTGCCCAACGTCACGTAGGTCTTTTGGCCCAACGGATACACTTTTCCTCCGCCGAGTTCAGCCTTGTTTTGAGGTTTCTGCCTCTTTTTCTTCCACCATTCTCTACCATATACTTCCTGTATCATCAACGATCATGCAAAAACTGAAATTTTTTTTCCGAAAGCTCTTTCACCGCGACAAGCCCGCTGTCCCTGGCCCTAGCCAAAAGGAAGCTGTGCCATCGTCCGCCAAAAAGGGGGGATTCAAGAATGCATCCAATGCAGCAACTAGTACCCCCGATCTACAACACAAAGATACCTCTTCTTCCACCCCCCCAAAGCCGGAGAAAGATGGAAACGAACAGGTTGTAGCGGATTCGGATTCAATTGGCGAGCACAATGTCGCCGGAACACAAGCGGTAGATGATAGAGTCGAGGAGAGCGAAGATGAACAGGAGATATTCTCTCCTCCAGGTCCCCAGGAGATCCTTTGGGACCAGGCATATGATAGCCTGAAAGAAAAGGAACCCAAGCTCATGGAGGCCTACGAAAAACTGTTGTCGAGCCAGTTGGAGAACGATTTTGAAACGGATCCTCATGATACCCAGAAAAACATTATCAGCCAGGAAAGCAAGAACAAGAGGCGCCAGCAAATGAAAAACCTGATTGCATCTGGCCTCAAACGCACAGAAAATGAGGCAAAAATCAAGGACAAGCTATCTACAGCTACAGATGTTATCTTGTCAACGAAGAATGTCATTAGCACGGCCCTCAGCAATGTGCCACAAGCTGCACTGGCGTGGGGAGGTGTTTGTGTGGCTTTGGAGGTAAGTTTTATCCAAAGATCGTTGAATGTATTCAATCAACTAACATTCTAGTTTCTCACCAACCCCTTGAAGGCGACGGCCGAGCATCGTAGTGGCATCGGCGACCTCCTTAAGATGATGGCTTGGAATCTTACCCTTTCCGACAATTTATTCAAGAAATCTTCCTTTGTCGAATCATCTCTGGATACTGTTCAGGAACAATTAAAAACCTATGCGACGGACCTGTTTCAGGAAATCCTGAAATATCAAGCCAACAGCATTTGCTCTCTTTATGGCAATCGTGGCATCGCGTTTATCCGTGATGCAGTGAACCTAAATGACTGGAACTCTGTTCAGACGGCAATCAAAGAGAAAGAGAGCCACTTCAACAATTACATCCAGATATATACATCACGACAAAATGTCGAGAATACGGGCCGGATTGTGGATTTGCTGCAGAAAAACGAGGAACGGCAGATGTCGAAAGAAGACCAGGATTGTTTAAGAGCTTTAAGTCGGATTGACGTTAAAGATGAGAAAAAGCGAATTGAACTCACGAAAGGCGGCTTACACGAGGAATCATACAACTGGATTCTAGCCAACCCGGAGTTTTGCCAGTGGCGCCAGAGCTCCCATGAGGACTCTGCCAACAGACTTCTCTGGCTCAAAGGAGCAGCGGGAAAGGGAAAAACTATGATGCTTTGTGGCATCATAAACGAGCTTCGCAAAGAACCTAAAAACTCCAAGTCTGTCTCATTTTTCTTTTGTCAGGCTACGGATGGCCGTATCAACAACAGCACGGCAGTTTTGTGTGGCCTCCTCCGGTCACTCATCGAAAATCAACCATCATTGATAACCCACGTGCGGAAGAAGTATAACGAACAAGGCGAAGATGCATCCAGCTCTCCAACTGCATGGGTCGTCTTGTCAGATATGCTACGAGATGTTGTTCAGGATAAAGACTTTTGCCCGACTTATTTGGCCATTGATGCGCTCGACGAATGCGTGCAGGGCTTGTCGGAACTGCTGGAACTGGTGACGGAGATGGCTGAAAACTGCTCTCGTGTTAAATGGATTCTTGTCAGCCGCGTCGAAGCTGATATTTCCGTCTACCTTGATCACTCCAACAGCCTCAGCCTCGAAATAAACGCCAAAAATGTTTCCAAGGCTGTCAACGAATTTATTCGCTACAAAATCGCAAGTCTCGAGTCGTTCAAGGGCCATGCTGAGCTTGAAATGCAAGTACTGAGGCTTCTGCACGACAAAGCCGACGGAACCTTTCTTTGGGTGGCTCTTGTATTCAAAGAACTCCAAGGGTTAGGTCGCTTCCCGAATGTGAAGGATGTAATCAATGCTATCCGCCAAATACCCAGCAGCCTCGATGAATTCTATGACCATATGATGGGCAAAATTCGCAAATACGACGAAGCGTCTCAAAACCAGTGCTACGGCATAATCTCCATCACCTTACTCGCCCGTCGGCCATTACATCTTCTTGAGCTATTCGAACTAGTCCCTGGTAACTCTCTGAAAATCGATGACCTCAAAGATCTTGGCCTTGATGATCTGGATGATTCGGTTTTACAGAACTTGGTTCAAGAAGATGACAACTTGGACGACAATCATCGTTCCAGCAGAATGGAAGATCGTGTCAGCAAATGCGGCTCATTTTTGACTGTTCGAGACAAGACAATCTATTTCGTGCATCAGTCTGCCAAGGAGTTTTTCCAAAAAGAAAATGTTTCTACAGTCATCTTTCCATCCGGTCAGAAGACTATCCATTGTTCGATCTATTCGCAGTCACTTGAATGCATGCACAAAGTCTTGCATCGAAACATTTACGGCATTTCGCATCTTGGTCTTTCTATCGATGATACCCGGCGCCTCGATCCGGACCCCCTTGTATCGATTCGCTACGCATGCGTATATTGGGCCGACCACCTCTCCAGATTTCTTGTCGATGGTAAAAGAATGGACAAATCACTTCCAAATAGTGATGCTCTCGAAAGGTTCTTCACGAAAAACTATCTGTACTGGCTTGAGGCCTTAAGTTTGCTACATCACATGGCCGATGGAGTTGTTGCTATGGGAATTTTATTAGACCTGGTAAGTCTTTTGCCTACAACGTTTCGTGGCATAAAATTAAATACATTGCGATTCTACAGAAAACCCAAGCCGGAGAAACATTGGCAAAACTCATCCAAGATGCACACCGATTCATCCTGTCACACAAATGGGTCATCGAGAACTACCCGCTACAGACATATATATCAGCTCTGATTTTCAGTCCTTCTCGAAGCAAGATCCGTGAATGTTTCCGGAAGGAAGAGCCTGACTGGATCGCCACAAAGCCGGTAGTGAATGAAGACTGGGATGCACATTTGACTCTACGCGGACATACGGGCGACGTCACTTCTGTATCCTTCTCACTGGATGGCCTGTTCGTGGCATCTGCTTCCAATGACAAAACTATACGAATCTGGGAAACGGCTTCAACCAATTTGATTCGAATATTGCGAGGCCATAAAAATTATGTCACTTGTGTTGAATTCTCTCCGGATGGAAAATCACTTGCTTCAATTTCCCAGGATAAGACTGTGAGAATCTGGGAAGTTGCTTCGGAGAAGTGTACCAGATTGATCGACAAAAATGTTAACACAAATTGTGTGACATTTTCTCCAGATGGCTGCCATCTAGCATTTAGTGGAATTGAAGATATCGATGGCAGCTATGACAGCAACGGGAAACACCGCACATACAACAATAATAACAAGCAGGTGTGTATTTCCATCTACAATGCGAACTCAGGAGATCTGGAGCGAACTCTTTATTATGAACCCGAACCATTCGCAAGCGATTATTTCGAAATAAAATATAGATTTACTCCCATTACCTTTTCTCCAAATGGACGAATGGTAGCATCGGCCTTTGTTAGAAGTATCTATGTCTGGGAATTAGATTCAAATCAAAGATTGGTGTTCAAGAGCGACAATGAAGAATCGCCAGTTTCGTCAGATTTTCTGACATCGACCTCTTTCTCGCCAAATAGCGAAAGCCTAAGTACGAACGATACGGGTGGCAATATCAAAATCTGGGATCCCACTACCGGAGTGCTCAAGAAGAGTATGCATAAGCGTCACATAATGCCGTCAGGGCTGCAATTCTTGCATTCAGAAACGAAACTGGCTTCATGTGACAGAGAAACAGTTAGAGTCTGGGATATATTTTCGGAAGAGTGTGTCCGTATGTTTGCCAGCAATGACGGAATGATTCGGTCAATGACATTTTCACCAACAAAGAACATTTTTGCAGTCAGTTGTGGAACATCCATCTTGCTTTTGGATATCAACGCCATGTCACAAGCGCAGCTAGACTCTTATCCAACATACCAATACTGCTCAGTAACTTTCTCCAAAGATGGCAAGTATTTCGCAGTGGCTTCATCTTCAGATACCAAGATTTGGGACACATTTTCGACAAACTGCATCTGCTGTTTTGAAGATATTGCAACAGGGACTGATGTCTTCTTCTCTCCTTCTGGAAAATCTCTGGCGTATATACTGTCCAGTGGCGATCTTTTGCTCTGGGATCTAGATCTTGGGAGGCCTATTTTCACCTCTTCTATACCTGATGGTTATCGCAGAGGTTCTAAACACATATGCTTTTCAGCAGACGGAAAAACACTGGGATTTATCTCGGGGCTCGGTATTGTTCTGTGGAATGCTGTCACCGGGGAATGCACTCACTCTATTGGGATTTCGGATTCCGTCGATCATGATCTAGGGCCTGCAGTTTTTTCAGACGACATGAAAATTTGCGCAGTTGACGACTATCAACATACCTCTGTCAAGATATTTGATACAACAACAGGCGAATGCATACACACACTTCGAACCACAGAGTCAATAATCAACATGTATCTGTCTGGCAATGGCAGGCGACTTGCAGTGAAACTTGCAGTGAAATTGCGCTCCAACTTGGTGATTTGGGATCTAAAAGACACTCCCCAATGCATCTACCTCGACATGCCAGATGTTTATATCCGTGACATGGTCTTGTCTCCCGATGGCGAAAAATTGCACCGACTCTATCAAAATCATGTCAGCGTGTACAACTTTGCCTCTTCGACAGAGGAATTTATTGGCATGTTGGATATTCATGATAAATATTTTGTCCATTTGTGGGTAGAAGGCAATCGGGGAAAACTAGATCGTGGATATTTTGACATTTCATTTGCTGATGATGCAAATGAACGAGAAGTGAAATGGCTGGATTATGGGTTCAGCGCTGATCGCAACTGGATTACTCTGCATGGACAGAACGTTGTGTGGCTGCCGTCAAAATATAAGGCTACGAATTGTCAGGTGCAGGGCTTAACCGTAGGCACTGTCAATAAGTTTGGGGTCTCTATGTTTATTGTGTTTTCTTCGGACAGGAACACGTGGCCGCTGCAGAGGTCAATTGACGAGTAATTAGATTCGAGGACAAAAATAGATTGAAATACACAGGCTGCTTCATAATAAAAACCAATGCATTGCTTAAAGAAAGTGATGTAGACATGTCGAATTCTATAATAAAAATACTGATCGAGCCGTCCTGTCTACTACTACCGTCGTATTTCACATGAAAAAAAGGGTTATTACAAGCTTCGACGTCATGGATAGAACAAGCAGTGTTCGAAACTGGGAGGAGGACTTCAACAATAATATCATTTTAATCGTTCTTAATGGTTTAAATATTTCAATTCTCAAGGCTTATAATATTAACAAATGACACAGCTACTATTTCAGTTCTTCACGGAAACCAAAGCCGGTGCTTGCAACTTATCGGCAGTACCGGCAGCGTTTCCATCCTTTCTGTAAAAGAGTGTTAGCCAAATGCCTCCCGAGGCATTGCAGACAAGACATACCCGAACTGAGCGACTGTGTAACTCTGGATATATTCATGACAAGTCATAGCAGGGCTGTCTCTGGTTAGTCAATGCAGAAAGGAGGAGAGTGTATGGATACGACTCACTATTTCTTGAGAAGTCCCTGGAACTGGAAGCTTTTTCTTCCCTGGTTGAAGTAGGCAATAGAATAGCGACTGGGAGATTCGCCCTCCATGGCACGAACTCTGTGGTAAGTGGCCTTGAACCGGTCATCGGACCACGACACTGCCAACACGTTAGTCTTTGAACACACAACAAAGGCCTTGCCAGACTTACTGAGCATATCACCAATGTTGACAACAATCGGGCCCGTCTTGGCCGGGAGCGGGAAGTAGTCGTCGCCGACGGCCTTGCTGGTGACAGCCTCTCTGCCAGGGCAGATCTCCAGACCATCACCCTCCTCTTTCTGGAAGAGGAGCGTCAGGCAGCCGACATCTGTGTGAGCACCCGCACCCCAAGACCCGGGCGGGTTGTTGGCCGGAGGGTAATGCAGCATGCGAAGCCGGCTGAGGGTATCCGGTTGCCGCGCATTCATCACGTCCTTGAAGTAGTCATCGGGGAAGCCAAGAGCAGAGGCGAAGCAAGACACTTCTGGTTAGCCAGAGTAAAAGGAATGTGTAAGAAGAAAACATACAAAGCTTGTGTGAGATGACGCCGCACTTGTCCATAAAGTGTTCAGTGGACGGCTTGAAGTCGGGGACATCTTCATCGCTAGGCCAGTTGGAGCCGTACTTGAGCCACAGAGACTCCTTCTGATCACGGCCCGTCAGACGGCGGGTCTGCGCCTTGTACTCCCAGCCGAGGCCGAAGTTGAGATCATAGGGCGTCTTGCCCTTGGTCTCCATGGGCAGGTCGAAGAAGGACTTTGAGATTTCAAACTGGTGGTTGATCTCATCGAGAGTAATGTCATGGTCAACAAGCATGAGGAAGCCGGTGTACTCGGCAGCCTCTACCAGTTGTTTGGTGATTTCCTCCCGACGGTTCTCAAAGTCTGTGCCATAGTCTATTAATCATCACGTTCTTGGCTGAGAGAGGCTTGGCTTGGCTGAGACTATACCTTTGAGAGAGATGGTGGGCACAACCCGGTCAGTCTTGGTGATAGCCATTTTGAGGATTTGCTGGATAGGACCGTTTGAAGTTTGAAGTGGGTCAATGTATTGATGTCTCTGTTTCTTGGTCCTCTCCGGGCGCAGAAAGATAGGGCTTCTTTTAATAATGGAAGACGATGGTTGGGTTCGTCTTCATGATCGATTTCATTACACCCTCCAGGGTGGATCTATGAACTGATATCGGAATTCGCACCGACATCCGACAAAGGGTCGTGTCTCGACAAAGGGAACTGGTTCCGAAGGCAAAGAGCCGTACACTAAGACAAAAGTATCGAAACTTACGGGAGTCTTCCGTGCTTACTTTTTGGACGGGATAACTTATCGACCAGGCTTATCGTGTAACCCAACAGTGTGGCCATAAGTTATTTAGCATGACCCACGGGCATGGCATTTTGTCTAATATCGTTGAATCTTTAGAGTATTAGCTGCCTTGGCTTCTTTTTGACGAGAGCTATACGTCCCGTTATCAGATTCTAGTAATTCTTATTCACCATGGCTGAACGACTCGTCCCAGCTATCTCGCTTCGGGGTATGCAAGTCTTCCTTCCTTGCAAGTTTCACTATCTAATCATCTATGCATAGATTATGAAACCCGCAAAGAAGAGATCACAGAACAGCTTGTGAATGCTGCTGAGAACTCTGGATTTCTGACTTTGGTGGATCATGATATCACTGTCGAGGAAATTGAGGCTCAGTTCGCTCTCTCCAAGAAGTTTTTCGGCCTCTCGCACGAAGAGAAGAACAAGACTAAACTCGATACGGCCACTGGTTTGGGATATGAATACAAGAACCAGAAACGCGCCTTGACGGGTGTGGACCAGAAGGAATCTCTTTTGATTCAGCCCAACCACCATCACTGCTGGCCCAGTGATGAGGATGTGCCGAGTTTTGAAGCCACGACGGAGAACTTTCTGGCCAAGTGTGCCAAGATCTCTCAGCAAGTCTGTAAGTGACAGTTGCAGTGGAAGTACACATGAGGCAATACTGACAGACTGAAGTGCAATGCTTCGCCCTCGCTCTTGGCTTCCCCGAAGACTACTTCCGGGAGCCGATGAATCCTTCGACTTCCGACAGCCTGAACCAGCTCCGATTCCTCCACTACTTCCCGACAGAGCGGACGAGTGCAGACACGCCGACCAACAGTTTTGGTGCCGGCACACACACGGATTTCGGCTGCCTGACACTCCTCTTCCAGCAAGAGGGTGGAAACGGCCTCGAGATCTGCCCCGGCCGGGAGTCACACACGAGCGGTGCCCTGGGCGACACGTTTTTCCCTATTGCAGCCAAGACAGGGCCTATCGTGGTCAACATTGGTGATATGCTGAGTAAGACTGATCAACTTTCATTTTCCGGTGCTCTTCTGACAGACTATAGTGTCGTGGTCGGATGATCGGTACAAGGCCACCTTCCACCGTGTCTGTCCTATTGTGGGCAAGCCGGTCGATCGGTACTCGATTGCCTACTTCAACCAAGGGAGAGAGAACTATGTTTTCCAGGGTCCTCTGAAGAAATAGTAAGCATGCCTGTCCTCGTGGATAGACTATATTTCTAACGATAACAGCGAACCCATGACTTGCGGCGGCTATGTGCATAAGAAGATCTCGTCTTTCTTTACGTAAGTGATTTTATCTATTTCGTGAATGTTACAAGACCTAACAAATGTCCAGTCTTCAAGCGAGAGATAAGAAGAATATTGCAGTTCCGGTAGAGAAGCTGCCAGCGCTGGTATCTGCTCAGTCTTAGTCGATATTGATTTCCTTGAAAATGTATATGAAATGCAAATAATGCGAATTAGTGATGAAGAGAAACTGCATAGCTTACACTTATGACTACATCATTTGAGTTGTAAGTATTTCTATCTTGTCAAAATATGGAAAATACAGAATAGTAATTTCTTCCATGCGCATTACCAGGCCAATCACTAATAGATGGCGTCTATAAGCACCTCCGGCTTGTAGCTCTACCCTATTGGCTGCTATTTATCCTAGAGATAGTAGGCATATTAGGTCAGTTAGCGGATCAGCCACTGTAGCTACAGGCCTGGAATTTAACAGATTTTGTGTTGTATTACATAATCAACTTTCGAGAGTCATTAGTCGATGTGGAGACGTGTCCACTGGCCCACCACCCAAGCAACCAACCAAACAATACACATTCATTTTTGTGACAATCGACAAATTCTCCACAACGAAAGCATAGCGCTCTGAAGATGGCCTGCGCAACTTGCCAAAAGACTTCGCCCGAGGTCAACCTTAAACGATGTGCAAAGTGCTCGGCTACGTCGTACTGCTCGCGTGACTGTCAAAAGAAGGACTGGAAAACTCATCGAAAGATCTGTGGCAAGCCGAGTGGCACTCCAGGGGCAACCCCTGCTTCCAACGCGAGCACCTCTCATAGCTCATCCGCCAAAGGGCTGGATGGTCTCGTAGCCAATCCCTTCACCCGGCTTGACAACGGTACCTGGCTTCACGATCGCCCTGAAAACGACGTTTACCAGCTTCTCATTGACGCGTACCGTATGCACGCTATGGATATGTATGTGGTCGAAGGTTATGCCGAGAAGGACAGTATCTACTCTGGCGCTCCCAACGGACTTGTGGGCTTCCGGACATTCCTGGATCATGTTGAAGCAAAAAATGGCCTACTCCCGTCTTGGTGGAGCAACGAAAAGAGGGCTGCTTGCGAGACGCGAGGCATGGACCCATCTCAATGGTGCAATTTGCGTTGCGCAGTTGAGAAAAGCAGCATCATTGAACACTACGGTGACCCACGATTTCCCATGCAGCTGCGGATGTTTGCTGAGGCTATCTATGGCCGCGCCCCGGGCGGAGGGGATGGGACCAGATTGAGAAAAACGATGGCGATGATGGAACGGGGTGAGTCCAGCTACCATCTTTCTACCGTTGACCTCACCACCGGAAATACATCTGAATTCAGGTGAAAACTGTGATGTCATTCATTCTACATGTCGTCATATGAGACGAACTGAAATTGGTCCATCGGGTCGGCCAAAACGACATTTTTTTGTAGAGTTGATTGAGGTTAGTCAAGGCCATGAGCAGTTTATACGAGCCGGAAGTATCGTGGCGTGGAAATCGAAAAAGTGTCAATATGGCAAGTTGACTGGGGATTTGTGCAGAAATCATATGCTAGGAAGTGTAATAGCACAGGCGATAAGGCACAGGCGATAAGGCACAGGGCGAGCCGAATAACGGGTATTAAATAATGAATATAGGCTTCTTCGCCACTTCGCTCAAGTTCCCCTACTCTATTGGTGATAAGTACCTCATCTACAATGGATATCTGAACGACTTAAGCTGCCAGTCTGTCAAGTCGGCGAACTCTTCATTTTCAAAATGTGTGTGCACAACACCGTCTGAAGAGGTTAGCCGGACGGACGGAAAACTTTGTGAAAAGAGGGAATACATACTCGCAGCATCACGGGCGTCTTGCTTGTCGCGTTTAGTGTTCATGAACCAATGGATCACACCCCAGAGGAAGAACAAGACCGTGCAAAGAATGAGGAAAGCCAGCATAGTGTATTTGGCAGTCTGCAGAATTAGAATGGACTCTTCCAAGTCAAAGAATGATGGTGCTCACATAGTAGTTGGGAGCGTCAGAAGCCCGGTAGGTCTGTGGGCCAAGGAAGTTTCCAACTGTATAGCCCAGCTGGTAGGCAGCAGTGAAGGCCAGTTTCTTGGTCGTACCAGAAACACCGCCAGCCATCAAAGCAGCCATGAAGGGGACCGAGTTGGCGACTATAAGTTTTAGCTTTGGAAGAGAAAGAGAGAAAGAAAGAGAAGAGAGACGTACACTGAATAGAGAGAACATAGCCTCCATAGCGAGCTCCATAGAACTTCTCAGGAATGGTAATCATCATAACGGTGCCGACCACGGACAAGGCAAAGATGCCAGTGCCAGCAAGTGTTCGGTTGGTGTATTTTGCCACTACCAAGGCCAGGAGAATGCACACCACAGACGCACCACCACTGCCCATGTTGAGGAGCATCGTCTCCGAGGTGGTGAAGCCAAAATTGGCAATAATGGTAGGGCCTAGTGTGTTAGATAAGTTATCATACATTCAGGGAGAGAGGGTAATATACCAAACATGCTGACGCCACCGAGAGGCAGACCGACGGACACGTCGAGCAGGAAAATAAGCCAGAAGCGAATGTCCATAAAGGCCTCGCCAAGTTGTCTCCAGTTGATACGCCACATCTCTGTTCCCGTCTTGTTCTCGCGGACGCGCTCGAGGGCAATGAGCTTCTCCTCCTCAGTGAGCCAAGAGGCATCGGTGGGAGTGTGGTTCATGAAGAAGAAGCAGGCAATGCCGATGATACAAGTGATGCCACCATAAAAGATGAAGAGGGCTTGCCACTTGAACTGCAGAGCCTGGTAGATGGCCCAGCTGCAGAAACCACCGAAGACACTGGAAAAGCCGTAGCAAGTGTACCAGACGACGAGGCGGGTGACCTGTTCCTTCTTGGTGTACCAAGCGCCGAAGATGATGATGACGGCCGGGGCGGTGTAGACCTCGAAGAAGCCGAGGAAGAAGCGGACGGCGGCGAGGCCGGCAAAGTCGGAGCAGGCGGCGTGTAGCATCTCGACGAGACCCCAGAGGGTGACAAAGACGCCAAACATCTTGGAGAGGTTTGTGTGTTGCATGAGGTACATGGCAGGGACGTCGCCGGCGAGGTAGCCAAAGTAGACGATGGAGCCGAGCCAGGAGTACTGGCTGGTGGTCAGGTTGGTTTCCGTGTTCATGCCCATGAGTTTGGCGAAGGACATGCTGTTTTTGTCCTGATGGAAGTTAGAAGGGAGATTGAGAACAAAGAAAAGAGAAGACATACAATGAGCATAAAGATGTAGACGCCATAGACCAACGGCAAGATGCGCATGTCGATCTTGCGAAGGACACGTCTGGCCTCGGGCGAGTTGGGATCGAACTGGATGTGATGACCCGTCAACAGAGCCAGGGCCTTGTCCTTCTGGGCTTCCTTGAGGTCGAGTGGCTCCTCGGAGATGTTGATGACTTCGCCCTGCTGGACATCTCCGTCCACTGTGGCGGTGGCCTTTGTCTTTTCCGTGTCCATGGTTACAAGTTTACGGATTGCAACGATGGTCTGTGGGTTTGGACAGAGTCGGTGGACCAGCAGGATGATGCCTTTTCAACTGTTTGAATGTTGGCCCGCATGCTGACAACCATTGAGCGGCTGACCAACACGACGATAACTGTTTACGGATACAATGGATTGCCATGAGATATGCCTTCGGTAGAGATCCGAGTTCTAGACCATCAAGCCTGCGTTATCAGCAATGCAAGAATCAAGATTGGCCAAAAGATAGGAAATAGGTGTGAGGTCCACTTGAGCAAGTCAAAGAAAAGCTTAGCATTGCCCGATTCGGATTTTTGGATTTTCTGATTACAAATGTCATAACTCGTTTCCGTTCTTGCGTCTCCTACTCTGTGGCAAATGCGAGCAGCCGACGGCTCAGCGCATCTCCTGGCAGACCAATGGCCAGCGTATAGGAGATGTGGTTGTGGCCACGCAGCACCTCAAAGATGGGCATGCGGACCATCTTTTTCCGGTACTCCTCGACAAGGGCCAAGTTGCCGTCGACAATCTCGTTGGAGTCGAACTCGCCCACTGCCAGCAACATGTTCATGTCCGCGAGGTCTTTGGCCTCAGCCTGGCGGAAGACGGCCACGCCCGTCTTGTCCATAACCTCTGCTTCCAACTCGGTGCTGTGGTACAGTAGCATGTTCTTGCGACGGCGCTCCTGGCGCAGATCGTACGAGAGCGGCGGGCTGAGCAGCACGATACCCTTGAGGGTGACGCCGGCTTGGGCCAACAGGCCACTGAAGACAGCATTGGCCACGTGGGCACCGCCCGACGACTGGCCGACGACGGTGATCTTGCTGGGGTCTCCACCATACGAGGCCGCATGGGTCTGCACATACTTTAGTGCGGCTGTGATGTCTTGGCCGCCTGAGGGGTAGCGGGCCTCGGGCAGGACGACATAGGTGCCCAGGAAGCAGATACACCCGTTGCTGGAAAAGTAGTTTCCTGAGTTGTCAGTTTGAGCACAGGACGTACAAGTAGTCATCTCTTCTTACCAATGTTTCCATGCATGGATGGCGTAATGTCTGTGTCGCCAGACGTGAAACCTCCACCGTGAAAAAAGACGACGACGGGCAGCGGTTCGTCTGCAGGTTTCACGGGCGTGTACACATCCAGACGGTGTCGTGCATTGTCGCCGTACTTGAGGCCTTTCTTTACCTGCACCGTGTCTTGGAAGAGTGGTGCTCGTGCTGCATGGAGCGGCTCATAGAGCTCGACCATGTTAGTGTTGACCTGCAGCGACCAGACATTGCCGTGCTTGGCAATAGCAGCTTTGATGGCTTCCATGATGTCTATTCTAAGTTTGTTTTCTTTGCACAATGGTGGCAAATAGTCTCTCTTCGGTGTCAGTCAGTTCACCGAGATATTTTTATGAGTACCATAAAGAGGCTCAGCAAGGTCATTGTGGGGGTTCCGCCAATGGCATCGTAGCTGCGGATAAGTAGCCGAATGGAGAAGAGCAATCGTGTCGGATCGTATCCGCCAAAGTGTGTAATTCTGGTGAAGGATTGGCTGTAAGCGATCGGAAGCTATCCGGAGGATCGTAGCGTTATCACTTAATCAGTCGAGCCTCACAAGGTAAAAGGAGGGTTTCTGCTGGTTGAGTTTAGAATGAGAATCTGAGAATAAAACTCTTGAAATCAAACTCGAGAAATCAAACTCCGAGAAACTAACAAGAAAACTCATTCAAAAAAAAAAATCAAAATGGCTCCTGCGGTTACCGATATTGCAGAATTCCCTGCCGTCAGCGCCAAGGCCGTCGAGCAGGACCTCACGACCACAGTCAAGACCCGGGATGATCTGGAGAAGAGCATCATCGATCACAAGCTGTCGGCACTGTGGAATGTCGGCCGCAATGTGACCATCCCAGAACCGCGCACAAAGCACATCCCCGAGGTGTGGCACTACAAGGACACCAAGGCTCACCTTTTGCGGGCGGCGGAGTTGGTCCCGGCAGAAGAGGCAGAGCGGAGAGCACTGTTGATGATCAACCCGGGACCCCAGAAGCCGCCACACACGCTCGACACTATTCTGGGCGCCCACCAGCTGCTGCTACCTCATGAGCGGGCGCTGTGCCATCGGCATACGCCATTTGCCGTGCGGTTTTTGATTGAGGGAACGAAGGGTGAGTGGAGGGGGAGAAGAAAAAGGGAAAGAAAAGAAAAGAAAAAAGAAAAGAAAAAGAGAAGAGAAGAGGGAAAAAAAACATGCTGACAGCTGACAACGCAGGCTTCACGGCTATTGCTGGCAAGAAAATGTACATGACTCCCGGTGACATGATCATCACGCCGCAATGGTACTGGCACGACCACGGCAACGACGGTGACGAGAACGTCATCTGGCTGGACGGCCTCAACATCCCCTTCTTCAGCCTCAACCCCATCGACTTCCTCGAAGAGTACCGCGACCACTACGACTCCATCACGCACGAGTCCAACGTCGTTCCCGACGAAGAGTGCACCGAAATGAAGTTCCCCTGGACAGCAACCAAGGCCGCCCTCGATGCTGGCAACAAGGACCACTCCATCTTTGAATACCGCCTGCCCGACGGCAAGCAGATCAACAGCATCATTGCTGCCCAGGCTGAGCGCGTCGCCGCCGGCACAACTACCCTGCCCCGCCAGGACACCTGCAACCGCATCTACCAGGTGCACTCTGGCTCTGGCACGGCCACTGTCACGGCACCGCGCAGTGGTCAGACATACACGTTGACTTGGGGACATGCCGATGCATTCTGCATTCCTAGCTGGTACAAGTTCACGCTGCACGCCAACGAGGGCGAGCCTGCATACCTCTTTACCTTTTCGGACCTGTCCATGCTGGAGAACTTGGGCATCTACCGGGGGAATCTGGAGCTGTAGAGGCGCAGAGGAGGCGTACGGGGTTATACAGTTTGCATACAGTCTTGCACTGTACATAACATATTACTAAGCAATTCATTACTCTTCCCAGTTGTTCCCAGTGTTCAGTGTTCACACTTGTTCACAGTTCACAGTTCACAGTTCACATGTTCGTTCACTGAAAGCCCCAGTTGCCGTCTCCGGCCCCGGTCAGAAATGCAGAGTCGTCTACGTCGCTGATCCAGAAGCTCTCAAACGACATATCCAGCACGCCAGCTCCTACGCCCCAAGACCGCGATGGCCCGTCGTCTCGAGGAGCCACGACGGTCGTCGCCATGGGCGTTGAGGGTCGCTGTTGAGGCAGCGAGAAGCGAAAGAGGTTTGGGTCGAACGGACTGGTGGCTGTCTGGTTATGATCGTGGTCGTGATCGTGGTCGTGACCGGAACAGTGTCGGGATCCCGGACCGATGGGCAGCCTCTTAAAGGCCAACTGGGCCCAGTCTGACGGATATCGACTGGAACCGTCACGAGTCTCAAGTCCGGTGAACTCGCTGACGTCGTGGTGAAAAGCACAGCTACTGGTGACGCCGCTCTCCATGAAGCGCAGAGTGAATTCGACATACTCCTCAACGAGAGCCAACAGACGTGTGGCCCCGGCCCAGTGCTGCTGCAGTGAACGCAAGCACCGAGCAGCCTGTTCGACGTCGTGCAGGGCTTCTTGGATGAAGCCGGCATCGTCGGAACGTCGGATGCACTGTAACAGGACAACACTGCTCGTAAAGACGTACTGAATATGGAAGACGAGATCGGCACAGACAGGCATCAGCGTCACGATCTTGGGCGTAATGCGGATGCAGTTCGTCGCCGCTCGTGCACATTGCATGAGGGCTTCGTTGCCGTGCAGCGGTGATGCGCGGTGCGGGTTCGTGATGAAAAACCGGTACAGCAGCAGCAGTGCTCCAAAGTGACCCGACAGCGCAATGAATTTCTCGACGGCCAGCTGACCCTCGGCGGCCGCCTTGACGCTGTCGGGCACCTCTTTACTGGCCCACGTCTGCAGCTCTGCATTGAGCCCGAGAATGATGGCCTGGACTTCGCGTGTCTTGCTGACATGTCGGCTGGCCTTGACTGTCCGCACCGACGCCACCGTCGTCAGGATGTCGCCCAGGATCCGCCGCAGGTTGAGGATCGCCGAGAAGCCTGCGTTGCCATCGGCGTCTGGTGGCAGTTCAATGTCACAGTCAGCGTCTCGGATCGCCAGCGGCCGTCCCAGCGCTGCTGACAATGCCCGGTCCAGCGAGTAGATGCACCACCACGCATACCGTCGCCGGTCCTGCATGATGCGGCCAAAGCCCAGCTGTGAGGCCGACCGGTGCAGCCCGAGGTCCTGGCCCAGTCGCACTGCCTGGCCTATGGTGATCCACGCCTCTGCCTGGCTGCCCGTGGCCGCCAAATACTCAGCTTGCAGCACCAGGGCGATCACCGGGTTGAGGCCACGGCGCGGCCGACAGCGTTGGGCCGGCTGCGGACTGCTCGATAGTGCATAGTAAGAGGCTCCCAGATCGACTGTCCGGTAAGCTGCCAGCGTTGCGTCACCTTCCAGGCTCTCCTTGGGCAAGTTGAGCGCAGCCACGGACAGCAGTCCATACAGGACGGGCAAGAAGTCCGAGTCAAGCGATGCAGTTGCTGAGCCATCGATGTCGGCCAGTTGGCTCTCCAAGTCGTGGCGGCTGATGACAGGGCGGATGTAGTACACGCGTTCATAGAAGCACTGCACCAGAATCTTGGTCAGGGCTGCCGGTGGCACATGGCCATAGGCAAAGAGGTCTGGGCTGTTGCCGTTGCTGCTGCTGCTGCTGTCGCTGCTGCCACTGGCCGCCGACTGCAGGGTCACAGCCTCACAGACCGACACCGACGGGCCAAGAAAATCATTGTGTGGGTAGTATCCTTTCTTTTCGAGGCCGCGGTTGATGTGCTCGCGAAACGGCATGCAGATGTCGATGACGCTGATGGTTGAGCTCAGCCCAATGTACCGCAGCTGATTCCACTCGTCGGCATGCAGTTCGCCATACGCGTCTGCATACGTAGGTCGTCCCCGAAGACCCCGACGGCCTGTCTTTTGTCGTTTGGCCACCGATGCCTCCGTAGTGCTGCCCCGCTGCGCCTGGCTCGGCGCGTCCTGCGCGTGGGACAGCGGTGGCGATGGTGGACACTCAACGCCCTCTGGTTCTCGTTCGGCCGGTCGCTTCCCGTTGCTGTTGATCCCCTCGGACTCGGTTTCGATTACGGATTCGCTCTCCACGCTGCTGCGCCTTCGTTCTGTCGTCACTGGTGCCTGGCTCTGCACTGCCTCCAGCTTCGCCATGAACTCGGCCAACACGCTTTCCATCCGCTGTAGCCGAGCATCAAACTGTTGCATGTGTCTGATAGAGTTAGACTGAAGATGGAGATGCTACAAGAAATAAGGATCCACTCACTCTTTCACGTATTTGCTCCCGTCGTCACGGTACACACACATCAACGAGCTCGCCTGGCAGCTGGCACACACCTCTTTGCCGTTGCACCGGATCTTCCTCTTCCGACACGACTCGCAGGCGCGTGGTATCCGCCTACGACGACTTGGCTCGTCTGTCCTGTATGACACGCCATGTTAGCATCCATGCTGTAGGAGCACTCATAAGTTCTCCGTACCGTTCTTGCATCTCGTCTAGACCAAAGTCTGCTGACTCATTTTCAGCAGGGGATCGTGCACGTCTACCAGCCTCTCTTGCGATGCTAGACATGGATTGTTGCATATCGAACGACATGACGTAGTGGATCGTGCGCTCTCGTGTTTCCCAGGAACCGCTCCGCGACAGAAAACCGTCGACACAACAGTTTATCACTGTCGCCTGCGACCCGGAGGACGTCTGGCTCGTTTGCTGCTTACTAATGTGGAGCTGCTCGGCTGTCCATCCGCAATAACACTTGCATTGGGGTTAGCTTGCTTTTACGAAACAAAATGCCTTTCGGCTTATCTCCAAGTGGCCAACAGCAAGATAGCAGACATTTCTGATGGATCCTCGCTAGTATTGACATGCATGGCGCCAGTCTGAAAGGCTCCTAGGCCAAGACATTCTGACAGTTGACATCCATTGTAAGACACGAGCAAATTGTGTAACAGAGGTGTCCCGTGACACGTCACATGATCGAGTCTACTTACACGACATCGACATCGCGATGCTGCCATGATGTCTATTAGAACCATAGTTTCTTAAGAAAAGGATCTCTTACTTTTACATCATCTAGTATTGATACTCTGCCACGCCCGGCGTAGTCCGTAAATCCTAGGCTGCTCCCAAAAAGACCACAGAGATCCCAACGTTCTCTTCGATGAATACTTTACGGCCTCTTCATCTGATCTTTGCAGCTTCTTCGGGGTTTAGGGCAAGGAGAAACGCGTTTGCTATAAATTCTTCTTCTGAAAATTTTCTGACTTTTTCACATACATCTTTACCAAAATTTTTCACCAAACATCAACAAGGTCTGCCTCCATTCATCTACTTCTGCCAACAGCCTACAACAATCTGAGATACTAACACCACAACAGAACCAATTGTATTCTACTAATTGGAGAAAAGAGCGACAGGTAGGTGGCCTGTTTGCTCAAAGGCTACTCACCTATTTCGTCAGAATGGCTTCCGGTTTTATTAACATTCCCTCCCAACAGTTCAAGCATTCTTGGATATGGACGACCGACCTGGCTTTCGAGAACCGAGGCAGAAGTCTCAGAAAGTGGAGGATGATGATGAGGTCCAGATCATTGCTCCTCCGCACATGATTCCAGTGCAGGCAATTTCATCGCAGACGGTCCCGTCGCAGACGATCCCGTCTCAGATGGTTTCAATGCGGACACAACCGCCGCGGATGCACAATGTTCAGTTGGTTACTAAACCCAACCCTCAGGTACCAATATGCTAAATCTCTGCTGCTCGTGAGCATTCTAACCATGCTGGACAGATGCCGTCCCCCTATACGAAACCGCAAGAGTTTGGCAGATGGCTTCTGAAGTATGTCAAGGGTGCGATCGAAAGCAAGATTCTGGCACCAGGTGGAGCACTGCAAGACATGCTGTCTGCAGGTGTAAGTTGTCACTCCAAATCCCAAGTGTGCAAACCGCCATTGAACTGAGATTTATGAAACTTTACAGACTCTGGAAAACGGTGACCGTTTTGCGCTCCGGAAGAAAATTCAGGGCCTCAACCTTTCCCGCCGAGGAAACGTCGAAGCAGCGTTGCTCACTATTAACGGCGAGAATGCCGAGAATCCTTGCAGCAACTGCAATTCGGGCCTGGGGCCATTCATTACGTGTCGGGTGTTTCCGGGAGTCGCCGGTGGCAGTTGCAACAACTGTCATTGGAACAGCAACGGGAAAAGATGCTCGTTTCGGAATGAGAGTATGTGTCATGGTCAAATATATCCTACTACTACATATATTTACACAGAAAAGCCACCGAGAACGAACCCGCCACGAGCAACAAGCATGCAGCTGCTGACGAGCCTCGCCCCGAAGAGCCTAGACGCAAGAAGCGCAAATCGTCTGAGAAGCGCAAATCGTCTGAGAAGCGTAAATCGTCCGAGAAGCGCAAGATCCCCAAGAAGAAGAAAACGTCCGAGAAAAAGAAAGCTTCCGAGAACAATGACAATGAAACAGTCGAGGACAACGATGCTCCCGCTGATATCACTGTCAAACAGCTCCTGCAGGAAAGCGGTTTCTCGCACAAGGGTCGCAAGAAGGCCTTGGACTTTCTGAAGCGTCTCTACGACGAGTGTGAGACTGCTTCGAAGGAAGAGAGCGACGAGGACTGAGCTTTTCAGAGCAGACAGACCAAGGCCGGCTGCAAAAATGGAGACTGGCCTACAAATGGCTACTGTACGCCATACCGAATGGGATGGGAAGGACTGAGATACTCTGGCAGCAAACGAAGCTGGAGATGGACAATTGTATCGACTTGTGTTATTATACACACCTGAAGAATTAGCCGAAAGGGCTGTATGTACCGATATGTGTTATTATACGCATAAATCGTTGGCCAAGATGCCTTAATAAAAATCACAGATAACTTAGACCACAACGCCTGAAAGAAGTGCTGCGTAAAAACGTCTCAGGACTCCCAAACGCCCCAACCAATGCAGTGTTCCCCTCCCCCGTCCGCCGTTTAGAATTGCTCCAGCAGTGCCTGCACCCGCCGCTGCCCGGCCGCCTCGACGTCGTCGTCCACCTGCATGGCCGAGGAAGATTCCGCACCGGCACCGGCACCGTCCTCCCGCTGCAATGCTGCCACGCGATCACTCACGCGTGCCAGCAGCAGCCGCATCCGTTCCAGCTCGCGCTCGACAGGTCCGTTGCGTGTCACCACGCTGTCTTGAAGACTGGTGTCTTCGTCTTCGTTTTCGTCTCCTCGAAACGGTTCTACCATAGCGGCCAGCCGCCGCAGCCGCCGCACGCGCGCCACCGTCGCCTGCTGCCGTGCCGACAGGTCCTGCAGCTGGACGACCAGCTCGGCATAGCGGCGGGCCTCGAGCGGCATAGCCTCGGCCTCGGCCTTGGCGTCGGCGGCACCGGTACCCACGTCGGCGTCCTCCCAGGCCGGCGGCAGTGCGGCAATTATCGCAGGCGTTGTAAGGTCGGCACCGATATCCAATGGCCCGGCGTCTCCTTGTGCTTCTTCTGCTGCTTCGGTCTCGTCCGGCACGGCGCGTTCGCCTGCTTGCCAGTACAGCTGGTCGAGCTGCTCGGCGACGTGGCGGACGGCCTGGGGCGCATAGACGCGGCGGACGTGCTGGCGCAGCAGCTGGTTGGCACGGAATAGGGCATCGTCGACGGCCTTTTCAGGCAGCGGGCGTGGATTGGCTCCTCCTCCCGGGCGGTCTCCGTCGTTGTCGGGCGCTTGACGACTGCTGCGACGCTCACCGTTGGCACGCTGCCAGGCCCGCGATGGCACCAACGGCAGAGCTAGGCGACGTGTCTCCTGCTCGAGAAAGGCCTGCTTGACGGCGAGGATGGTGGGCGGCGTCGTCATGGCGGGCGTTGTGTGTGGTGGTGAGGTTTGGAGACAAATTATTCTGTATTAGTCAGAAACGCGATCGACGCGTAAAGTGCATCAATCATTTGCGATGACTAAGCGCCGACTACATACATAGAGTTCTCACTGGCAATCCTTCTTTACTGTATTCGGTATTCCATTTCTCATAGGCAAAAAGTACATGAATCTTGCGTCCCCCTATAAACGACGTGACAGACGACAAACAGTATATCGAGCAGAAGACCCAAACGCCAGGCCATACATGGCCCTCAGTTGCAGATGACTAAGCAGCAGCAGTAGCAGAGCGACCGCCCCGGCTGCTGGTCCCTGCAGCACCCAGCCGGCGTCCGGCACCCTGACCCGGCCGTACCAGTGTGTACTTGGCGAAGGCGCGTGCCAATGCCTTTTTGGCGCTGACTTTTTGGCTGCCGATGAAACTCTCGACTGTGACGGCAATGGCCCGGTCAATGTCCTGCGCAGCACAGTATTCGGACAGCCGCATGCGACAGAAAGCTTCAGCAATACGGATGATGGCTTCGAGATGACGGACCTGGGATGTTAGGATTTAGGACTAGCGAAGAGAATAAAGAACAAAAACTCACAGTAATGGGATAGGCTCCTGTTGCCAGAGACTCGCGCCGCATGTCAGCAAACAACCGCGCCACCTTGTCTTCGTCCATATTGTACAGCTTGGGCGAACAGTGTTCCCGTGCGTAGATAATGTACTTGCGCAGCAGTTCCTGGGGAATCTGGCCTGTGGGCGTGGTTTCGGCATCTGTGACTGCACCTGCACTTGCACCTGCGGCCTGTGTGGTGCTGGCCTCGACGCCCATCGAGTCCGGGTCCTGTGTCTCGGCTTCGGCTGCGGCGGCTTCGGCTGCTGCTGGGTGACTGCGGCCATGCGACTCTACAATAAAGCGTGCCAGCCGCTCGTCCTCGGCAGGATCGACAGTGTCGCGCACGACACACAGAATGTCGAAACGCGACAGAATAGGCTCCGTCAGCTCGACGTTGGCTGAGAAGGGGATGGTCGAGTTGTAGCGACCACCAATTGGGTTGGCCGCAGCAATGATGCCGCAGCGTGCCTGCAGCGTCGTCACAATACCGGCCTTGGAGATGGAAATGGTCTGCTGCTCCATGGCCTCGTGAATAGACGTGCGGTCCTGGTCGTTCATCTTGTCAAACTCGTCAATCAGACAGGTGCCTCGGTCAGCCAACACCAGCGCACCGCCCTCGAGCGTCCACTCGCTCGTCAGCGGGTCACGACGCACGCTCGCTGTCAGACCCACGGCACTCGCGCCCTGACCAGTCGCAAACACGGCTCGGTGCGCCGTCTTCTCGACATACTTGAGCACCTGCGACTTGGCCGTACCAGGGTCACCCAGTAGCAGCACATTGATATCACCACGCACGTGGTGGGCACCCTTGCGCGTCTTGGCCACGCCGCCAAACAACGACAGCGCCACGGCCGTCTTGATGTCGTTGTGTCCGTAGATACTCGGCGCAATCGAAGACACAATCTTGTCAATCACCTGCGGATCGCGTGCCAGCTTGCGGATCGTCTGCTCGTCCTCTTCGGTCAGCCGGAAACCCGCCAGCTGGTCATGCGTCTTAACAACGTTGTTGGCCTCGAGGATGGTGGCAAAGACGGGGAAGCCGTTGCGGTTGTTGAGCTGTGCGTCGTAGTTGTTGCGGTAGATGCCCGTCACCTCGATCTCCTCGCCCGGCTTTGCCTTGTCGATCAGGTCCCACAGCAAGATGACCTCGCGATGCCGCGGCAGACGTCCAGCCGGCACCGTGCCTGGCGATTCTTGCAGCGTGAGCTTCTGGTAGTTGCGGTACACCGTCTTCTCTGAGTTGAGCGTAAAAGGACCGCGCGACTGGCAGCTCTGGCAGTACGACACCTTGACCTCGACGTTGGCCTCCTGCTGGAACGGTCCCAGCGTCACACCGCACTTGGTGCAGTCGACCTTGACGTACTTGAGCTGCGGGAACACACCGCTACGGCGCGTGACGACACCGCTGACACGCACCAGGCAGTTGAGGTGGGACTGACGCAGCTGTCGCAGGGTGTAGTGAACGGGCAGGTCAAAAATGCGCACGTGGATCTCAGAGTGGATGCGCTCGTAGTCGGGGTAGTGCAGCAAGACAACGTCCATGGCGACGTCGTCAAACAGCTTGAGCATCTCCTCGGGCGCATTGGCCAAAAAGTAAGCCAAGATGGCCTTGGCCGACGAGAGGTCGTCGTACGACACCTCCAGCGATTCGGCATTGATCTCGCCCAGCGTTCGGATGCGGCTGCCGTACACAGACGACCCGCTCTCGTCCGTGTATTCGGTCAAAAAGGCCTTGAACTCGCGCTTGATCGTCCGCTGCACGGCCGGCTGCGAGACCCATTCTGTCAGGGTGCCTGCCTTGACGTCCTGCAGCGCCTCCAGCGACAGCTCCTCGTCCATAATGTCACCATCGGCCATCTCGTCCGGGTCCTCGTCATACCGGTGCCGTCGTCGCCGCGGCTGGGCCGTGAGGTCAATGTCGCCCTCCTCGTCCTCGCCCGGCAGAAAAGCAGCAGGCATGCGCTGCCGCCGTGCGACCTCGCGATCGCGTCGGTTTAGCTGCGTCTCAAGCCGCCGCCGGTCGCCCAGGTCCATGGCGTCAAAGTCGCCCTCGTCATCAATATCAATGCCCTCGTACTCGTCGTTCTCGTCCTTTTCGCGGTAGTCTCGCTCAAAGCCTTCGCGGAACAGATCCACGTCGTCTTCGGCCATCTCGTCGAGGTCGTCAATGTTGTCCTGGATCTCCTCGACGTCCTCCTCGATGTCGTCGTCGTCGTCCCGACCATGGGCAATGTCAAACCCGGGCGGCGACGACGGGATCGGACTCGATGCCATGGCAGACAATTCGCCCTCGTTGGCAGCGCCACGAGAACGCTTGCGGCTGAGCCTGGGGGCTGCCCCACGGTTCGCCGAGTCCATGTTTGGGTGCAGAGGAGAACTGTTCAGCTGTCAGCCATGCCACCCACCATCTGGGGCAGTCGTCTTACCTCATGTTGGCTGTTTACACGTTTGCGATAGTTGCCGTCTGCTTGCTGCGTGAAAAATAGAGTACCGGAATACGAAATATTGGGCTGGAATTGGGAAGAGATCTCAGCCAAGGAAGGAGTGGGGAGAAAAGAAGGGGCGGGTCACTCTGTCGCGTCTTGTCGCGTTCTTACGCGTTGTGAGTTTAAGTGGCACTAAACTACATTGGGACAACGCGTCCTGAACAGGCTCCACCCATTAAGCCCGCCTTATGTCAGCAGACGCGGAGGAGTCGAGTTTCGACCGTGACGATACGATGCGAAGACGTGCATGTGACAACAACATCTTCCTCATCAACATGGACCCCCAGGCAGCAAGCAACAGCGCGACATCGTCCGCGGTCGATGGCACTTCGTCGCAGACCGTGCCCAAGGCGCGTCGACAGAGCGCATCGCAGGAATCCGAAGACTCTCAGACGGCCGCCGAGTAAGTGAAGTTTCGAAAGAGCAAAGGAACAAGAGATCTCAAGAACAAAAGAACGAAAGACCCTGGTAGCTGACATGATGAAGTTTCCTTCGCAGTCAGATGCAGCTGGAAGCCGACGCCCGCGAAGCTCTCCCCTATGTATGTTGGATGCACTCGTCTCTCGTCGTTCGCCGCTGACTCTACAGAGCATTGAACACTGCACGAAACCTTTGGGAAAACTGCGCCAGAGCGTGTTCGCCTGTCTGACCTGCAACCCGCCGCCCCAAGACCCTGCGCAGCCGTACGATCGACCGGCCGGCGTCTGCTATGCCTGCTCGGTGCAGTGCCACGGCGAACACACGCTCGTCGAGATCTTCCAGAAGCGCAACTTCACTTGCGACTGCGGAACAACACGCTTTCCCGAGACGAGCCCGTGCTCGCTGCGCGTCAATGAGGCGACAAAGACCAAGGGCAATGTGCACTCGGAGGTGCCTGACCCGGACAACAAGTACAACCACAACTTCCGCAACCGGTTCTGCGGCTGCGCCTGTGACTACGACCCTTTTGAGCAGAAGGGGACCATGTTCCAGTGTCTCGGGCTGGGCACACACGAGACTGGCGGCTGTGGTGAAGACTGGTGGCATCCGGGCTGTGTGGTCGGTCTGGGGCCGAAGTGGTTTGAAAAGACAAAGGACGGCAAGCAGAATGGAGCCAAGAGCACCGATGGACTGCCGACAATCTCAGAGGATGCGGCAGAGCACGCAGAGCATGCAGAGCACGCAGAGCACGACGGTGCGGAGGCGGTAGCGGACGATGAAGACGAACCGCCTATGCCGCCAGGCTTTCCCAAGGAGGAGGACTTTGAAGGGTTCATCTGCTACAAGTGCGTCGAGGCGTATCCCTGGATCAAGCGTTATGCTGGTGCTCCAGGATTTCTGCCGCCCGTGTTTGTCGAGACCGTCAAGGCCAAGGACACTGTCACTGTCGATGGCGTTGTCAATAGCACTGTCGATAGCACTGCCCCTGCTCAGCGTAAGCGCAAAGCAGAAGACGATGCCGACACTGTGCAGCCTGAGGTGCCCAAGCGGATGCGCAGCGTGGACATGGATGCAGTGGATGCCGAAGTCAAGACAGAGACAGAGACGAAGAAAGCAGATGAGACAGCCTGCAAGCTTTTGTCGCTGGCGCCAACAGCGCCCACTGGCCGGTTCTCTCTCTTCTTTACCGAGTCGTTCCGCGACCAGCTCTGCCGCTGTGCCGATTGCTTCCCGTTGCTGCAGCCACACAAGCAGCTGCTCGAAGAGGAAGAGGCGTATGAGCCGCCCGTGTCGGAGGACGGCAATGGGAGTGCCGACGGGGCTGGAGGTGGTGGTGGCTCGGGCGGTGGCGGCGGCGGTGGTGGTCCGTCACATGGCAGCGGCAGTCTATACGACCGGGGCGAAAGTGCGCTGCAAAACATTGACCGCGTGCGGGCCATTGAGGGCGTCATGGCCTACAACCACCTCAAGGATAAGCTGAAGCCGTTTTTCCAGCAGTTTGCCGAGAGCGGACAGGCCATTTCGGCTGAGGATATCAAAGAATACTTTGCCAAACTGCGTGGCGACGAGCAGGCCATCCGGGAAGCCGGCGAGGCGGCCAAGTCGGCCGACGTGCGACGGGAACAGAACGGCTACTAAAGACAGGAAGGTCTGAAAAGGGTTTTGTTATGAGATTTGTTATTCATATCTTACGATTCAAACAGTCGTATCCGTAATACAAAGGCATCCCGCCACAGAAACAACGCTTGCCCTGTCCATCCATCCCTTAGAACCCAGAAGACCCCGTGCTGCCGGCACTAGATGGCCGCGGCGGCAATACAGGAATCGTCGTGCCTGTGCTGCTGTCGTCGTGCGTCTCCTCGGCCTCGGCTTCGGCCGTGTCTGGTCGCCCTGCCGCTCCGCCCATACGGCTGATGCTGAGCGGTGTCGGCGCCGACGAGGGCGCCTGCGGAACGGCTGGCAGGAGGCCCATGTCGTCGTCGCCCGGGACTGGAGCCGGAGCCGTACCGTCGCCATCGCCGTCACCATCACCGCCGAGCCCGCCGGTTTCTTCTTCGTCATCCTCTTCATCTTCCTCTTCGTCGTCGTCATCGTCGTCATCATCGTCCTCCTCGTCATCCCGGAAGCCATTGCCACTGGAATCAAGACCGTTGGTATCGTCAGCTGCTGCTGCCGCCCGCGAGAGATCATCGAGGCTGAGATCGTCGACGAGCGCGCCGTCCGAAGAGGCGATGATGGCGGTGGCGGTGCGGGTGAGCGGTGGAGGCGGCGCCGAAGACAAGGACAGATCGGATACATTGGTAGGAGCCATCTCGGGGGGCGGGGCATTGACTGCGACCACCTGCTGCTCGTACTGCTGTTGCTGGATCTGAAGACGCTGCTGCTGCTGTTGGAGCTGTTGTTGGAGCCGCTGTTGTTGGAGTCTTTCCTCGTTGGCCTTTTGCTCGAGCTCGCGCAGGCGGATCTTCTCGGCGGGGTCGACGAGGTCGTCGTCGTCGCTCCAAGCGTCGGCGTCGTCGTCTGGCAGGCCGGGCATGGCCATGCGTTTCCAGTAGCGCAGCTCTTGACGCAGTGCGCGGTCCTGGACCCGACGTTCCCAGCGGGCCGGGTCTTCGTCGTAGCGGCGCCGGAAGTCCCGCAGCAGGGCGTTGGCACTGCCGGCATGGCGCTGCAGGTCCCAGATCTGGTCGCGCAGACGGCTGTTTTCGGCACGCGCCTCGGCCAGTTGGTGACGGTAGCTGCGGTGCCAAGCGGCGACGTCGGCGACGTGGCGCTGCTTGTAGGCGTGAAATTGTTTGAGCATCTCGGCCATAGCGCCGGCATACTGCGTGGCGAGGGCGGCGTTGGCCTCCTTGGCGTATTTGGCGGCCTCGAGGGCCTCGGACAGCACCGAGATGGTCGCGTCCATGTTGGCTGCTTGATCCTGCAGATCGCCAGCGGCGCCGGCGACGAGCTCTTCGTTCCCGAGCTGCTGTGTGCGTGCCCGGTTGCGCACGCGACCCACGCCCGTCACGACATCGTCCAGTACCCGCTTGTTCTCGGCCAGCTGCCGGCTCAGCTCCTCCACCATGGCATGGATGTAACTCAGTTCTGCTGAATAGCCAGCCGGAGCTGGAATGCCGCCCATGGCCCCGCCCATGCTGCCGGTCATCTGCGCACCTGCGCCGCCGTTAAGGCCGTTCATCATCTTCGAGATGCAATGTCGATGTTGGTGTGCTGGTGGTTGTGGTGGTTATCGTCGTCGTCGCCGTCGTCGTCGTCGTGGATCTCGTTGGTGGACGTGAAAACTGGCTGCGATGCTCGGGCGCGTTTGGTGAGCCGTTTCCGGGCCGTTGATTGGCCAACACACAGACAGGTCAGACTAGTCGTTCGGCTGGGCTTTAGCGCTTGGGTTGCTGTAAAATAGTGCCAAAGCAGCCCAAAGACGCTAGAGAGCCTGAAGCCAAGAACGATTCACGGCAATACACCACAAGACTTCTGATCAACACGACGATGAACGCTAAATTGCACGCAGTGCCCTCTATATTTTGACCCTCGTTTTGTCGCTATGCATGTCATACGCCGTACAACCATAGGGACCCTATCATAAAGACTATATGTACAACAACGGAAGCATATTAATAGTATCTGCTTCCCCTGAATTCGTCCATCAATGCCGTTACAAAGGAATTCGGATAAATTCGTCGAAATGGTACCAATCCTTCTCCAGTAAGCCTTTGACGTCCTTATCGCGGATGATCGGACAGTCCTGCTTGTGGCCTTTCTCTGCCCAGCCGACCATCTGGCATTCCTGAAGACGTTAGTCCAAGTTGAAAAGGGGCAGAAGACAAAAGACGAGAAAGAAGCACACCTTGCTGCAGTACCAGAACATGCCACACTTGGAGCACGTGTGCATGTCCTCCTTCTTCTCGTCACAGCCATGGCATATCCGAAGATTGTCGCTCAAGTACGTCGAATACCGAAGCACTCCGTCACTGAGGCGTAGCAGACTGTCCAGCGACATGGGTATAATCTAAGATGGGGTAAGCTATTAAAATATGAGCAGCGAAAAAAAGGGAAAAAAGAAAAAGAAAAAAAGGGAAAAAATGCCAACAAGGCCAAAAAAAAGCAAAACGTTGGGCAGCCATACCTTGACCGAATCCAGGTCTTCCTCACGGATGCCCACCGTGCCATCCAGGAACTGGTGCTGCAGTCCGTACAGATTCAGGACTGTGTATCCTGGCTTCAGTAGCATCTCGTCGACTTCATTGCCTCGGCCATCGGTGTAGAATGCCACTCGTACAATGCTGCCTGCCCGGTCTCGGACGTTCAGCACAAGACGAGTGAGGCGCTCGATCTGGACAATCTCCGATAAAAAGGCCCAGTGCTTCCTATGACCGGCCGTGCTGCTGCTCTGCTGGACGTAGTAGTCTGGATGAAACTCGAACTCGGCTGGCAACTCGGTGAAGACGGGAAAGGCTTTGCGGTCTCGAAAGCTGGCATACTGCGGCCCCCGACGCTGCGCGGGGGCTGCCATGTCTCCCGGGGTGGCAAAAAAAGAACTCGACCAGCCAAGGCAAACTGGTGATCAAACGGCGGATAAAAGGGACAAGAACGGGTGTCGATAGTCGGGCAAGACGGGTGTGGAAGGAAGGCGACGAACACGAACAGCTGGATAATAGGAGGCTGCCCAGACGCAATTCACTAATTGTGTATTATGGAAGGGCAAGCTTGTGGTCGTTTGGGTCCACTCTGTTGCAACACTCTCTCCTTCCTTTGAATTTTTCCCCCTGGTCCTGTCTTTTGTTCAGCAGCTTAGACGTGTCACGTGCCCATTTTCAGTCATCGTGATTCATAAGCACCGTTAACTGCAAGAGCAACTAGCGGGGCTGAATTAATATGCACAGTATCCTCTTAGATACAAAAGAGCAACTCTTGGCTTCTCTGTATTAATAGCCTGTCCATCACGGCCAACCGAGCAGGGCGGCGGCGAAATGCTGCACGTTCGTAGTAAGGACGGCAACGAGCAAACTCCACTCATTTCCGTGCGTGAGAACTGGGGTAGCTGCATCTGATCTGAGTTTCCCGCCCCCCCTCTGCATGGTGGCACAGATACGGAGTAATACTCCGTACTTGTACACAGTGTCGTTTCGAGCCAATGGGCCAACCTGGTGTCTCCGACGGCAGTCAAAGCCAATCATTAGTTACTGTAGGAAATCGTCATAAGAGTTGCATAGTGCTTGTAAATCGTGGTCGCATAAATTCGTGAGCATTTCGCGTACGGGAAGTACTTGCGGGCAATTCGGACAAAAGGGCCATGATCGTCGTCTAGTCTCTTGTCCTCGGGCCCCTTTTAGTTTGCCGTCCCGACTGGTTTCTGGGCCACCCAGACATAGTATCTGGCATAGCCATGGGCCGAGCGGTTGGGCAGCATTCGGGAGACGGAGTCGATCAAGTTGCTGACTTCCTCTTCGGACATGTTCAGCGTCTGGAATGGCTTCTTGACAGCTGCATCCAAGAAGTCGTCAATGACTTGACGCATATACATGCCTACAAGCCGCAGCGTCTTGTCTTTTGGCCACGATCCTATCGGCACCTTGTACACTTTGCGTGTGAGGTTGACGAAGCCGGCCGCCTCGAGATGTTTGCCGACTTTCGGAGCCACTTGGAACTCGCGCCCGATGTTGTTCATGGCTATGTTCAGCTTTTCGAGAAAGATTTTGATGGGCCAGTCGTTGGGCAAGGTGCCGTCGTCGCAGTCCATGATGCCGTCAAAGTCGCTCACTTCTACATAGCCGCCGGGCTTCAGGTTCCTGGGAAAGAACGCGTGTTGTTAGCAAGGCCACTAGATTGGGCTTTTCTGCTCGGGTGACCCACTCATAGGAGTGTTCCAGAACAGCGTCAAACTTGCTGATGAAGGGCGCGACGTGCCGGATGTGGACGAAATCATAGGCCCCGTCGCCGGGCTGCGATGGAGTTAGCGTGGTCTCTAGTCAGCGGCTAATAGGGCTTGTGTGAGTTCTCACCAGCCATTCATCCTCAACATCGTCAATGATAAACTTGACATTCGGCGGAATCCTGTTTGTGTTAGAACCACAGGGGGGGGGCATTCTGGACGATCATTATCAGCAAGTACGTACCAGATCGGTTGGATGGGCGAAAGATCAACACCCAGAACTACGGCATCTGGAAACCTGTCTCCCACTATTTTAGTTGTTAGCAAGATCTGCCAGGGGGCAGGCAGCACGGGAGCACACACTTTCGATGGCCCAAATTCCTGCAAGTGTTAGCGAAGTGAAAAGGGAGAAAAACTATAAAAAAAAGAAGAAAAAAAAGAGAAAAAAATCAAGGTGGGTTTTTACCTGTTCCAGTGCCAACATCGATGATTCTCTCGGTCTTGTCACCGATGGGAGCATGGTACAGTGTGCCGTTGGTGAGCTCCATGATGAGAGCATGTTTCATGTCGTCGCGGGTCTGTTCGAGGTTGTCGTTTGGTATGGGATACTTGCCGTTGCGATAGTAGTGATACCTGAAAGGAAGGATGAGCCCAACGAGGAAAGGCAAAACCGAAGGGGCCGGGGGAAGAAGCTACCGTCGGCCATTCTCAAAGGAATGTCTGTAGATAGCGGAGCCGAGCGACTGGTGCATACTCCGCTCAGCAGCGACGACGTATTCGAGTGGCTCGAACTCGCCGATGGTGCTGGCATAGTCATCGGCCACGGGCTCGATGGGGGTGCTGGTGCCGTTCATGATCGACGGAAGCGGTGAAGGGAAGAAGCTAAGGATCCAGTGACGGGGAAAAAAAGGTCTGCCGACAGTGGAAATAGTTGAATGTTTTGTACCGAGGGAACGGGACAGGCTGAAACAAGAAGGTATTGACGTTTTATTTCATTTTGGGGCTCGGCGAACCAAGCTGTCGGGTCGGGAGAGGGGAGGGCGATATTTAAGGGGCGAGGGAGGGGGGAAAGGGAGGGAGGGAGGGAGGGATAGGGAGATACTTGGAGTTGGTACCGATACATGGGAGAAGCGAAATAAAAGGCTCCGTATGAATGCTTCGTACAATGGGGACCCACTGGCAATTTCGGAGACGCTAGAAAGGAAAAAGGAAACGGGGAGGATCTAATTCCTGTAGGGTCATAGAAATGGTCAGGAGCGACCGAGTTGCGGAATACGGAGCACGCAGTGCATAACTAGGGCAGGAGCGTTGCTTGGGTCTAACGAGAAGCTGCAGCTGCCAGCAAAGCAGCGTGACAGTGTGGCAGGATGGCAGGATGGCAGGATGGCGGTAGCCGGCCTTGGGAGGCCATCTGCACGATACGGTGTACAAAGTATCAGTCGTATTAAGCATGCCAGTGTACGGAGTAGAAAAAAATGGTCCCCGCAATCTGGGTGTGTTCTTCGCATGTCGTGTCTTAGCTCTTCCGACATATTTCTTGTTGGAACGTCAAGGCCCAGCGCTAAAGCGGGGAGGAACCATCCAGTCGGTTCGGCGACAGTGTGTGTCGCACTGTATCCGGGCCCAAGCGCTGGAAGTGTGCCGCTGGTTCAGGCGCCACGGCAAGAGGAAGCAGGTGGTAGGTGGTAAGTGGCAGGTTGCAGGTGGCGGCAACGCAGGCGAGAAAGACGGCAGGCAAGAAAGACGGCAGGCAAGAAAGACGGCAGGCAAGAAAGACGGCAGGCGAGAAAAACGGCACAACAGACGAGAGGAAGATAGCGTACGACAGACGACACTTCTAATGAATAATAGCAAACTACTCCGTACGAATACTCGCAGGATATTCATCTGTGGCAGGTCGACATAGAGGGACACTCCGCCAACAACACGGTTCTCATCTGCCATACGCCAACTTATCCTCTTCAGGACTGTACCGCTCCGTCGGGTCGGCTTTCGTCCCCACGCAATCTCTTGCCCCAGAGATGCAAGCCGTTGTGCGTCATGGCGTCCGGCTATCAAGATGGCGCCTCCGTAGGCCAGACCTCGGCATCTGACATGATCCTTCTAAGCAACTAAATTAGGCAACATAAGGCTCCAAGATCGAATCGGGCAAATTAGTCTGCTTTCGGCCTGAGGTACTGAATGTTGTAGGACTTGAGCGGAACATGCTGCATGAAAGGCAAAGACAAGAAACCAAAAAAAAAAAAAAAGGTGCCACTGCCATAGGGCGCATACCCTGTACGGCTTGAGCCACGACGGCCAAGCCCCGGTCGCCGAGCCCTGGCAGCCGAGCCTCGACGATCTACAAACACAGCCGTCTGGCAGCAGGCTGGCTTATTCACCGGACCGGAGGTTCTAGAACTTCGCCACCTGTGCTGCGATGACGTAGGTTGGTAAGCAGAACAGCAGAAGAGCAAGCGAGCCGACGAGTAGAGCAGGAGAGAAATATTCTCCGACGTCCCGATGGCAACGCGGCGGCCAATGAGAGGTGGCAAACGCGATAGAGGGAACAGTAGACAATAGCACAGCCACAATAATGTCTCTGGTGGGGGGTACTTTTGCCCACTAAGCGATTGTGAGGGCGCACAAGGTAGCCTTTTGGTGTCGCGCAGTTTTGTTTTGCTGTTGGGGAAAACATGGCTGCCTAAAGGGTGCCGCGTGATAGGGTTTTGTTATTCAAGAGAAACAGGAAAATCCTCTGAGAGGCAGCCAAGCCTCGTGCACCGGAGAGAGGGGGGCGTTCTCGTGGTGGAGGAGTCCTCCCTCTCCACTCAGCTGACGCGCCGGCAAAGCCGTTAAGCCGATTTGGTCACCAGCCCCTCTTCATGTTCAGTGTGTTCAGTGTGTTTAGTGGTTTACAGAGACCTGTTCGTGTTTTTGCAGTGTATGTTTGGCGTGTTTAGCGTGTTTAGCGTCTCAGCGGGCCGGCGTATTCAGTCTCAGCGCTAGTATACATGGAATACTCGTATCTTACTCCGTATTCTTACTCCGTATTCGTGGGCTCGGGCCTTTTATTTGCCAACGGCCGGTCCCACGAGCACAGCACCAGCACAGCAAAATTAAAATTAAAATAAAATTAAATTAGAAAAGCCTGTCATCGACTTCGTCTGCACCCTTGCGTCGGCACTCTCGCTTTCGCTGGGCTGCGCCTCGCTGCTCTTGGACTGAATCACCGTATTCCGCAAGTACCTGCTCGTATATCCACAGCCAGTCTCGCTGTGCGATCTTTCTCATCTGCAGGGCGACCCTTATCTGCGTCTCCCTTTAGCGCCTGCCTGTCTGCCTGTTTTGCCTGTCTGCCAAAACCGCTTTGCCCCAACACAAATCCAACTGATCCGGTTTTCTTCTTCGACAGCCACGCGAATCGACAACCCAAATCACCCTGACTTTTGGTAACCTGTCGCCGGCCAGGATTTCAACCATGGCCATGGAGTCGACCAACTTAAAACGAAAAGACACCACCAAAGGACCGCCTCTGCGCATCCTATCACTAGGTATGATGATATCCGTCTGATGATACCCCTCCCCCCCTCCCCCTTATTGCCCACCTTGCTGACCTTTACAGATGGCGGAGGCGTTCGCGGCTACAGTATATTTATCATTCTGCAGGAGATCATGCACCGCACCTTTGTCGAAATGGAGGGTCGCGCGCCTCATCGCAACGAGATTCCCAAGCCCGCCGACCATTTCGACCTGATCGTCGGCACTGGTACCGGCGGACTGATCGCGCTGATGCTCGGCCGTCTGCGCCTGGATATTGAAACCTGCAAGGAGCTGTACGTGCGCCTGACCCGCATGGTCTTTGAGACCGACAAGACCATCCTGGGTATCCCGACCCGGACCACCCTGTTCAAGGCCTCAAGGCTCGAAGAGGCCATTCGTGAGGCCGTGCGACAACACACCGTCGACGACAACGAGGGCAAGGACAAGGACTCGCGCGGTGGCAGTACCGGCAGCGGTGCCCTCGTGCCCCAGCGACATGCCAGTAATGCCAGTGTCGTCAGCTTCAGCGCCCGCAGCCCGGCCTCCCAGATGGCCCGACCCTACTACCTGTCGTCGTCGTCGCGCGGCGACCCCGACGCCCTGCTGTACGACGCGCGCGAGTGCCGCACCAAGACCATGGTCACGGCCACGTACCGGGGAGCACCCCGCGGCGAAGAGCCCGCCATGCTGCGATCGTATGATTCACGGCGCGAACCGGCTCCTGAGTTCGACTGCCGCATCTGGGAAGCTGGCCGTGCCACCTGTGCCATCGGCCTCGCCTTCAAGCCCATCCAGATCGGCCAGTCCGTTTTCCATGACGACGGCGCCGGGACCTTCAACCCGTCGCCCTACGCACTCGACGAGGCTACCGTCAACGAATGGCCCGGTCGCGATGTCGGTGTTTTTATGAGTGTCGGTACCGGCAAGCGTCCCGCCAACAGCGGCGGTCACAACAACAGCATGTGGTACGATGGCTTCCTCGGCGAGTTTGCTGAGGCCCGCCGCCGTCTCATCTCCAAGATCGAGGGCTGCGAAAAGACCCACGAGACCATGCTGCGCGACCACCTGCCACGCCGTGGCGTCAACGTGGAGAACTATTATCGTTTGAACGTCGAGGTCGGCGTCGGCGAGTTCGGCATGAACGAGTGGCACCGCCTGGCCGATATCAGCACCGGCACCAAGCGCTACCTGTCGCGCCACAAGGAGCGCGGCATGGTCCAGTCGGCTGCCACCAAGCTGGCCAAGATTCACCGCGCCAACGTGCGCTGGCACAAGCAGATGGCCGACGGCGTCGACCACTTCCAACAGTCGTTTGACCAGCAGTTGTTGGCGCCCGCCATTGCCGAGATCACCATGCCGCTGGCCGTCGAGCTGCCCGCCGAAGTGCCCACTACCTTTATGGGCCCCAACCTACACAGCCCCCGTCAGTCGTATGACTCGGCCGGCACCGACGACCACCTGTCGATTCCCCCGAGCAACCACAACGGCAGCAGCAACGGCAGCAATGGCGGCAGCCCTTCGCCGCGGAACTCCCGACCTACGACGTCCGAGTCTTCGCCGTCTCTGCCGCCGCCGCCGCCGCCCAAACCAACAAGCAGCAGTGGTCGGCCGCGGACATCGAGTGCGGGTGCGGCTGTTCTGGAGGCCGACGAGGACCGGCTGATGGTATCGGCGCCAACGCCTGAGCAGTGGCGCAATGCATCGTCGGTCGATCTGCGTCGGCCGAGTGCCCCCAGTCCGGTACCGCCAGCCAACTTCCGCATTGAGCCGCCGCCGCTGCCGCCCAAGACGCCACTGCCCGAAGGCAATGGGCGGCCGGGCAGCCGTGGAAACAACTACCACGGCACGCGGCGGACAACATACTCGCCAGGCGTGGCCGGCAGCGCGCCGTATCCGATGGACGAAGATGACGATCGACCGCCGCCGGTGAACAAGGCACGGAAGCCGGAGTACCGGAGCCGTTAAAGAAGGAAAAGGAAAAAAATACGAAAAGAAAAAAATAAGAAAAAAAAGAAAGAAGAAAGGAGAAAGGAGAAAGGAGAAGAGCACGGAGAAATAGGGATACCCAAGGACGACGTTGACGAGAAATGCCTGCATTATTTGAGATCCTAGTATTTCCTTTGTCATTCTACACTGTCACGACGACCTATTCTTAATGATGTTTGGCGAGGCGACTGCATTTCTGTACATTACTGGTGGCAAGCCTGGATAGGTGTGTCTGAATCCTATATAGAGCTGAAACTGTAAAATTGTTGACCTGTTTCTGTTAAAGTGGATACTCGTAAATACGCAGTAGTTCCAATGACTGTATCACCCCTTCTGGCAGTAGTCTACTGAACCCACTGAGTCCACTAAATCCACTGAATCCGCTGAATCCGCTGGACCCATGAAGCTGACCAGACCCTTGGATCGTCAGTCTCGCTTAGGCAAGACGCCGTGCAATTTTACAAAGAAGCCATAAGTGTTCGAGAATGCAGTCGAAATTCTGTAAGCGAGAAAGGATCGGCCATTGCCTGAGAGAATTGAAACGAGGCGCGTCATGCATGACAAGGTACGGAGTATCTTATTGCCATATAGCAGTACGAATAGTCGCCATTTCCGTTCACGTGTTCACGTGCTCGACTGACATTTGGATCAGAGTACGGAGTACTCCGTACCTCACCCCCCCCCTCCCATGACACAGGGTTGCGCCTTCTACGATGAGCTATCTTACCCTGACTCCCCCATACATCCGAAATTGGAAAGAACCAGTATTCCGTACCACATATAGTAATCCATCCCCTTTCTCCATTTCCCTCTCCTATTCGTGTCTTTTGACAAACCGACCCGATGGAACTTGACCCATACATCGCTGCGGAACCCTATCAGTGCCTAGGATCATATGTTCGCGGCTGCCCTGGTTTTGGGATCAATCCATCTTCTCTTCTTTACCGATACGAGTGATATTGTTCTCTTTATACGATCTCTCCGATCTCTCTGACCTGTTCTTTTTTGCATTTGCTCGCTATGGGTGAAGACGGCCAGGGCGGCCAGAGCGGCCAGAGCGTCCAGGGCGGCCAGAGCCGTCAAGGCGGTCAGGACGGTCAAGACGGTCAGGACAGCAAGAGCACCAGGGAAAGCCGGCACGGCGGTGATATCCCCTCGCCCGGAAGCTCAGTAATCGAGGTGGCCACGCAGGCCGGCGAGTCGGACGAGTTCAAGAAAATCAGTGGCTACGTGACCGACAATGGCTCACTGGGTCCGGCCAGTGCCACATCTAGCATCTATGCTCACACCTACGAGAATGGCCGCCGCTACCACTACTTCAAAAACAGTCGGTATCCGCTGCCGGACGACGACATGGAACAGAACCGCGAGGACATGAAACACGCCATGATGCTCGAAATGACCGACGGTCAGCTGTTCTATGCCCCCATTGGCGAAAACCCGCAACAGATCCTCGACATTGGCACCGGCACCGGTATGTCGAGACAGACAGACCTTGAGACGAAATCAACTGCTGACCCGTGAGATTGTAGGCATCTGGGCAATTGATGGTGGGTATTCTCCTCTCTGGACACGCCCTCTGTGTTGACCTGTGACCCTCCCTGTGTGACCCCCTGTCTAACGGTCCAGTCGCTGAGCGGTTCCCCAACGCGCACGTCCGCGGCGTCGACCAGACCCCCATCCAGCCTGTCTGGGTGCCGCCCAACCTCGACTTCCTCGTCGACGACTGCTACCAGGAATGGCCAGACCGCAATATAGACTTTGTGCATTTCCGCTTCGTTGCCATCTTTCTGCGAGACATTCCCAAAGTCTTGCAGCACTGCTATAGGCATGTTTTATTTCTGCTCGTCTCTTTTGCTCAGTCTTTTCATCTGACGGCCACCACAGGAGCCTTCGACCAGGCGGCTGGGTCGAATTTCAAGAAATGCAGGGCGAGATTCTCTGCGATGACAATACCATGCATCCCAACGACCCGCTCAAGTACATGTACGAGCTGGCCGTGCAGGCTTTCCTCAAGTTCGACATGAATGTGGCGGTTTCCCGCTATTTGGGCCCCCTCCTACGCACAGCCGGCTTCGTCAACATCCGCTGCGTGTCCAAAAAGGTTCCCATTGGCGTCTGGGCTCGCGATAAGACTATGCGCTTGATTGGACTCTACCAAAAGATGGCCGTCGCTGATGTTATGCACGCCCTGACTGGTCGGCCCTTTGAAGCGTTGGGCATGTCCAAAGTCGAGCGCGAGGTTATCATGGCCCACGCCCGTCGTGCCATGGACGACACATCGGCACACCGTTACTTTACCTATTATTTTTGGTATGCTCAGAAGCCAGAAACGGCTTGAGCCTCTCTCTCTCTGGATACAACACGGCAAGTGTGGGCATCATGCGGGCCATCCATCTCACATCGCCACTATTATTGTGTACCGCGAGCTCAGGGCAAAGGAACAGAGGACACTGGCGTGGATTTAAAGATTGGGAGCGTCGTTTGTATTGCAACATTGAATCGATACCTTGTTTTTTTTGCTCAACCATTCGGCACTTGTCTTTACGAGCCTATGACTGCATGGCAGTGGGGGTTTGGCGGATTGTGTTTGGCTCATTCATCCGATCTAAAGCAGACTCCTCTTGGTTGCAGTGGAAATGACGCACGAATGACGATGCCAGCACAGCAATGATGCCATGCAACCGCAGCCAATGGAGTCGGATCAATTTCAAGGCGGTGATCTCGATGCGTTCTTACCGTACTCTGTACGGACAAGCAGATTCTTCAGTGTCTTACCCATTGAGGAGACGACGGGTTTGAATTTTCAAGGATCGTTTCCTCTTGGTTACACACAACCACTCCCTCGGAACTCGATCCATACATCTTCTTCCTCTTCCTCACACGCGAAATAGAACAGGGACAAAGCACCAGCAGCGGTGTAAGTCGAACTTGTTCCATTTCTCGTGGGTCACGTGATCATTCAACTAGGTGTGTGTCATGCCATTACGCTATAGTTGAGCCGCCAAGTTCTTCTTTGATAATACGCCCAGATAAGCTGGACAAACAGAAATGGTTTTCCTTGGTATGAGGATTCGTTTGAATTTGTCTCTCTCATCCTTTGCCAAGCACCAGCACTCGCACTGTAGAAAAGTTCCCTGCAGCACTGCCCACGATGGCTCCTACAGCGAGGCATTGAACAAATCAAAATGAATCCAAGTGAACCGGCCTCGATGCCATCATTCCTCGGCTATCTGCTGACCGCATCCTGTCATCGTCCGCGCACTCTCCGCGGCCCTCCGCGCCGGCCCCGTGATTAATTATCCCTCACAGAATAGCCCGGTTCTGCTCTCTTACCTAACAGAGTCGATAGTCCGCTGTTATCTTTTTGGCAGCACATACCCGCTTTCTTCCTGGCGTGGAGATCGCCCTTTATCTCATTATGTAGCAGAAATTGATGCATGGAATATGTAGCGGTCATCGATTTACTCTTACGGCATTGCCTATCGTGCTTGAACTTCCCCTATTTTCCCATGTATTGCGTGCATATGCCGGCCTTACAAATGGCCTCCGCCTGCTGTTAGACGCAAGTTTCCTGCAAGTCTAAAGTTTCTTGCCCTCTCTCTCTCTCCATCCTTTGGTATCCCTCGTTCCTCTTCACCGCTGCTGCCACTTCCTTACCAATGTCGAGTTCTTCCTCTCGCGGCGACCGGACGCCGTCCGAGCGGACGGCTCTCCTGCCGAAATCCGTCTCTTCTCCGGCAGAAGTCTCGTCATTTCCGGCCATTTCTGATGACAGTTTCGTGGGCTTTGCATCAGCTGAGACGCAGCTCCTGCCTCCGTACCGGCTGTGGTTGGCCGAGATCTGGCTGCTGACACGGGCGTCCGTGCCGGTGATCTTGGCTTACACCTTGCAAAACTCCCTGCAGACAGTCTCGGTACTCATGGTCGGCCGGCTCTCACCCGAAGCCTTGGCCACCGCCGCCTTCTCGTACATGTTTGCCATGTCGACGGCCTGGCTGATCGGCCTCGGCGGCACTACGGCGCTGGACACGCTGGCCTCGAGCAGCTTCACCGGCTCGTCCGACAAGCATGATCTGGGCATCCTGCTGCAGCGTGGCCTGGCCGTGCTCTCTTCCCTGTACGGGCTCGTGGCTGTGCTCTGGTGGTTCTCGGAGCACGTCTTCCGCGCCCTCGGACAAGAAGAATTTATCTGCGTCCAGAGCGCCATGTTCTTGCGGTGTCTCATTCCCGGCGGACTGGGCTACATCTGCTTCGAGGCCATGAAGAAATATCTCCAGGCTCAGGGTATGTCTTGAAGGCTCCTCGTGTGGTTCTACCTGTCTAACTGCCCAGAAATCTACAACCCCGGCACCTACGTACTCCTGATCACGGCCCCCTTCAACGCCCTGCTCAACTACACGTTCATCTACGTGCTCGGTATGGGCCTCTACGGTGCGCCGCTGGCCACTGGCATCTCCTACTGGACCTCGTTCTTGCTGCTCGTGGCCTACGCCACCTTCGTCCGTGGCCACGAGTGCTGGGGCGGCCTCAACCTGCGCCGCGCCCTCCAGCCGGCACACATGCTGCCTTTTGCCCGTCTGGCCATCCTCGGCGTCGTCCATGTCGGCACCGAGTGGTGGGCCTTTGAAATTGTCGCCCTCGCCGCCGGCCGCCTCGGCACCATCCCTCTCGCCGCGCAGAGCGTCATCATGACCACGGACCAGGTCATCAACACTATCCCCTTTGGTCTCGGCGTCGCCGCCTCTGCTCGCATCGGCAACCTGCTGGGCGCCCACAAGCCGCACGAGACGCGCCGCGCCGCCCACTGCGCGGCCCTGCTCGGTGCTGGTGCCGGCGCCATCATCCTCGTGGTCCTGATGAGTGTCCGCAAATCGTTTGGCCGCCTGTTCAACGACGATCAGCGCGTCATCGACCTCGTGGCCAGCGTCATGCCGTATGTGGCCCTCTTCCAGATCGCCGACGGGCTCAACTGCAGCTGCGGCGGCGTGCTGCGTGGCCTCGGTCGGCAGTGGGTCGGCGCACTCGTCAACCTCGTCAGCTACTATGGCGGCGCGCTGCCGGGCGGCATCTACCTGGCCTTCCACGGCTGGGGTCTCGAGGGACTCTGGATCGGTCAGTGTGTGGCGCTGTACCTCGTGGGCGCGCTGGAGTGGATCATTGTCGGTCTCAGCGACTGGGACGGAGAGGTTGCGCGCGCCATGGAGCGGCTGCAGGCCGGGGGGCTGGGAGCATCCGAGGCCGGGCAAGAGGACGATGACGACGTGACGGTTTAAAAAAGGACGGAAAAGTATTTTTAGTTTTTGTTTTGTTCTTCGGTGGAAAACGGGCATATGAAACGACGTGTATGATGTAATTAGATTCGAGTCTCGCAAAGTTCTGGTATTACGAGATCCCAAAATGGTATATGAAATTGTTTTTCCAATCTGACTGGGTGTGTTCGCGTTGAAATGAAGTTAAGCCTGAGAATCCATCATTCTGAATGTCCTTTTTTATAAACTGCATAATAGATGGGGAAAATTGGAGAACCATGTACGGGCAAAGATGTGTTGAACAGAGGAAACAAGAAACTATGGGCATAGCTGTAGAAGTCCTAATTTTGGTGTAACAACTTCACATCTCAATGACCACGTTATTGCCGGCATTCTAGCATTGCCACATTTTTATAGCATACAATGGAATTGAGCTGTAGCCAAGAACTGCAGCCTCGCCGTACCGGGAGGTTTTCCACACTGCTCAGACGACTTCTTTCAGGTTTACTCGTCTAATTTAGTCTGAGATGTCGAGAAGAACCGACACATCACGGAGTCAGAATGTAAGCGTATGAGTATCGAAAAATATGATATAGAAGGTGTTGGACCATGAATAGATAGTAATATTACAAAAGCGTGTAACATATCTCACTAGAGATTCTTTTCTGTAGTGTTACTCTCCTCGTGTAAACTTCGTATCAAATTGAACTATAAAAGTTCTAATTGCAACCTTCGTAGTGACGAGCTATGTCCAATGCATCTCTTTTGCTAATGTATTTTAGAGCATTCGCTCGCTATTCACTCAAGCTTTTTGCCCAAACAGAGGCAGCCAACCAATTTCAGGCAATAGCATCCAAGTCTACAAATAGAAATTCGCAAATCCAGTGGATCGCTGGCAAATTGCAGGGCAAGTGACAACCCTTCCCGCGAGATGGTGAGCCTAAGGGGTGGGGGGACGCGTCCCCTTTATGTCAGACATCTATCTTACACGGGATGGGAAACCTGAAATCTGCCTTGCTTCCGTCATTAGTTGGCCAACCATAATGCGTAGCTCCAAAGAAATGCCGTGTATGATTGGTCTGGTAAAGTAGATGTCAGGCAAGGCTGTCACCAAGGCCATCGATTACTCTAGGCGGGCGGGCTCAGCTTCAAGGAAACCCAGTTTCTTTAATACCAACTAAAAGTCGTTCACAGGTACGTTTTTTGCAGTATTTTCTATATTTGACATGAATTTGTGTAACTATTATTTCTACAAGACCTTTCGTTGTCGAATCATGGAGTCTTATGCATGACACGTATTCTGTTTACATTTCTTTCAGCCATTCAGGCGGTCCTGATATGAATGTTGTCCTTTTTCTATTGTAATTTTGCTGGTCCAGATCATCATGAAATGGAGATTTTATAATGGTTCATGTAGGAAATCATGCATTTACACAATGCCGTGAATAATTAGATGGACAATGCAATGGTACCAAGAAAGATAAAAGGAGAATAAAGAGTAATATAGATATAACGAATGAAAGAGGGCAAGGAATTTTTATCTGGAGTTCTTGGTCTGAGTTGGATTTGTCTTTATAGTAGTATATGTTGTTTTGTATATCAAGAGGCTCAAACCCAGATTTATAATCAATTAATTTATATTTTATATGGCAGGTACAGAATCAACGTAACAAACGAACCTTCCTAGTTTGGAGTAATTGAATGCACCCGACTTACTTCCTAAGTAGGACGTTTCCCGTGATAGTTTGGCTTCGGTGATATTCCTATTTTCCCATCCCTACGTGGATGGACGGATTGTCCATTATTTTTCTGTATAGCTTATATTTCATTTCTCGTCCAACCTGAAACGGCCACAAAATATCTATAAGCCGTTCATCGATCTTATGCCGCGTCTAGAACAAATACAATGACCAGAACTCCTTTGCCAACAGAAAAATGGAATCAGGAACGCTCATCAAGTTCGCCCTGAAGCCTGTCATGAGCCTCGGCCTCCCCTCGGCTATTGGGGCACTCGTCACGGCCATCTCGATGATGAACGACCACTATGCGCTGAGCGACCTGTCGTGCTTGGGATCCGCCAACTGCGAGGCCAATTTCTTCCTGACCACCTAGTTTATGATCATTCTGGCTTCCCTCGCCACGGTCATCTACCAGATCTCTCTCATCGCCCAGAAGCGTGTCCTCCGCATGCGCAAGGTGGTTGCCATTGGCGGTGCCAGTATCTTGCTGTCGCTTTGGACGGGCGTGATAGTGATCGGCTGGCGCGAGGCCCATCCTCGGTTCAATGCGTATGGCGGCGTCGTGCTGCCGCCGTACGGGATGCTGCGTGCCAGCCTCTACAACTACGACGTGATGCGGAGCGGCGGGCTGCCGATCTCGGAAGAGGAGGTGGATTCAGGCCGGCTCGTCTGGACGCTCGGCAACGAGTTCAGCGTCTACGGTGTGCGCGGCTACGAGGGGGAAGAGGAAAGTTTTCTGGTGGTGACGGTGGTGACGGTGGTGGCGGCGGGTGGATCAAACGAGAGATCGCCTGATGGATCGCTGGAAGACGAACCAGGGTTCGAGCAGCCGCGTGCCGATCAGCCGTCTCCGCCGACGAATGACGGCGGTGTGCTGCTCAACATTAGCGGTCTGCTGGGAGGAAAAGAGGGCCAGGATGGCAGCAGCAGCAGCAGCGGCAGCAGTAGCAGGACGGCGGTGTGCAGGGATGATGGCGGTGGCTACCGCATCTACCGTCGGGACTCGACCCTGTCGTCGTCCATGGACGTTGAGCACGTGTACATCATTCATGACTGTGATTTTGTGTCTGAGCACCCGGAGCTACACCCGCCGTCGTGTCACGAAGCCGATCTGCTTGTCCGGAAGGACGGGTCCCGACCCGAAAACAAGGACAGGGTCGGCGATCAGGACGCAGTGCAGGTCAGCAGCCGGTATCACAAGAGCAGCTTCTTTCCCAATGAGACGCGTGTTGCTGTTGCGACAGTCGTGTTGTCGGTGTCGACGTTGTGCGTACTTGTACTTGTACCCGGTACGTTACCCATTACAGAACGATGCTGACCCGAAGCAGTGCTCTTTCGATTATTCTCTTTCTGCTGATAGTATTCTATCCGTACCTCTGATTTGAGGGCGTGCGAGGCTGGAGGACAGGAGGGCAGGAGGAGAGGAGGACAGAAGACGGCGAACCGAGAAACGAAAAGATTGTCTTGTATACAGAGGAGTCCGTACTCTCCGTTTGTGGCAGCCGATGTGCCGAGGCCATCAGCCGGTTGTCAGATCAAGCCACTGATGAGAGGGGAAATCTGACCATGGTGGCTGTCTCTATGGAAATAGTCTGTATTCGAACAGCATCAGGCCATGTGGCATCCATCGGAAGGGCCGCTAGTGGTAATTGTTGGGATTTGCAGGTTTTCACGGGTGCTGTTCCCTCTGACCAGGCCAGGCTGCCATATAGCCCGACTATACGGGGCTATCAAAGTCTTATTTCACGCTACACTAACATCTACCAAGTACTCTGGAACCCAAGATTTGCTGGCACGCATTGGCTCCACAGGGACACATCGGCGTGCAGCCATCCTACAGGATGAGGGATGAGGCTTGTGATGGAGGGTTCTCCAATACGCCGATACGCCGATACGTTGGTATGGCCATACGTTGATAGACCGGCGACGGGCACGAGTAAGCATATTGTCTCTCCCTTGGGGCTGCTCGTATTCGTACGGCTTCACCGGAGACGGACACGTCTCGCGAGCGGATAAAACGGTAAGGCCCAAGGACGAGAGGGGCCAGCAGTGGTCGTGAAATAATACAGCTACTTACGTGTAAGAATACGGGGCCGGAATAGAAGCCGTTAGCCCAAAAAAGAAGAGGGGGGGGGTGAGTTGCTCAGCCACAATGCCAATGTGCTCTCGTTTCGATTGTGAAGTGGGCTGGACTTTTCTTTCCGTTCCTTTTGGAGACAGCTCTGCTGGCAACGGGAGGGATCGTCGGTTTTAGCCGGACCCTTGTCTTTAGTGTTTTGTTGTTCTGTTGTTCTGTACTCCGTTCTCTTGTCTCTTGTCGACGAGTAACTGCACGGGCTCGGCCAAGCTTCTCAGCGTACGGAGTACCCTGTATTCCGTACGCATGGATTTTTCCTTTATTTTGGCTGTCGGCGGAGAGCGGAAGGGAAAGTGGATTTGGTCCACTTTTGGTTCCGCCCAGGGTCTGCAGAGTCCGCACAAGTGGCCTCGGCCCTTGGAAGAGAGGATCGCAGTGTTGGCCAGCAGCCGGGTGTTTCAAAAAATCAAAAACCTGCCAATCTCGTTTCTGATCGGTTGGTGGGACGTCTGGGTCGCACCAGGCGAAGTGTTTCTGCCAACTGGAGGTCCTGTTGGTTCGGGGGGAAGGCCCTTTTATTTCGGAAGCTTTTTGTTGTTTTTGTTGTTCTTTCTTTTTTCTTTTTCTATTTTTTCTTCTTTTTTTCTTTCTCTTTTTTCCCTCTTCTGTGTGAACCACCCCAGAATAGCGGGAAGAGATGGCTGGCTTCTGCCGATTCGACAGAACCAATGCTGCCCTATGCTGTACCCCATCAACCAAGGCACACGCCGATGACGGAAAGCCATACAAGCCGAAGTGCCGCCACGGGGCACGGCCGGAGGAACTGCGTGGCTGGTCAAAACTGTACTCGTAGAATAGAAGAGGACTGATCCACTGTCTGCTGTCCACTGTCCACTGGTACTTCCGGCTTGCGTCAGCCTCCGGCACTTGACGGGGCTGAGACCAGCGGGAAAGCGAGAACTGACAAGACGCACAGATCAGAGGAGGAAGAGCAGATAAAGGGCCTGCAAGAAAGGGGGGGGAGGGAGGGGAAGAAAAGAGAGGGGAAAGCAAGCGAGGCCGGCCACAACCAAGACGACCCGGTCGGCCGTGTGTGCATGCCCAAAGGGAAAGCCTTGAAGCTGGGCGCGGAAGCGTGGCACGACGATGACCATCTCTCCTTCTGTCGGGGGGAGTGGGTGGGTGGGTGTGATCTGGTTCGTTCTCTCTTTCGTTCTCTCGTTCTCTCTTGTTCCCTTGGCCGTTGCCGGCCAATTAGACCCCCTGCATTCGTCGTACTCGTCCTGCAGCCAGACGGTTGAGCCGGGAACGACGGGCTGTCGAGTAGAAGTGGGTCCTGGTCTGCTAGCCGTCCAATCGCTGTACGTGCGCGCGCTGGCGCAGAGCTGGGACGCGGAGGGCGCGCGTCGGGGTCGGTGGTCGGTAGTCGGTAGTCTTGCGCGAGGCAGCGAATATTGCAGAGAAAAATGAAAGCGAGAAAAAAAGGAGAGGCGTCGGACTTGTCTGGCCGTCCTTTGTCCGTTGGCCCGTTCACGTGATGAGCACAAGTAGAAAGAACGGTTGGCGTATCTTACGGTACGAGTACTGTAGACAGTACACACTCCGTAAACGGTACTCCGTACAACTTGCCCCAGAATTAGCGCACTCGTAGGCATCCGCCAAAAAAAAATAAACAAATACGGAGTACTCCGTACTCGTTACTCGCAAGGAAAGAACGGCGCGGCCCCTTCTACTTCGGTAGCCGCACCCCCCCTCTCTCTCTTTCCCCCCCTTTCCTTGTACGGCAGCTGCGATTCGCGCACAGGTCATCGTAAGGCACACCTGCTTCATGCGTCGTGGTCGAGGACCGCACCTGCCGGCTGTACTGTTCCTTCACCGCCAATGGACACCCACAGCGAACTGGGTCGCCGGTGCCCAACCCACTACTCGTATTAGCACTGTTACAAGGCTTTCGCCATTCAGCCCGCCAGCAGGATTGGCTAACCGGATCCACTTCCTTCTAGCCAATCGCAGACCTTCTGGCCGTCAGCCAAACCGAACGTCCACACAGCCTTACGCCGGTACCTCTCATTTGCGGCCCTAGCCAGAAGGTGCCTGTCTCTCCCCCCTCTCTCTTTCCTCTCCATACTGCAAAAAAAAAAATCCCCTGCCAGAAGCCGCGCCTGCCTTCTCCTCCTCCCTTCCTGCCTTCCTGCCTTCCTGCCTCCTGACCATTCCTGCCTTCTGTCTCCATCCTTCTCGTCGTGGCCTTTTTTCCCTTGTTTCTTATTTTTGCTTCATTTTTTAGCCTTTTTTTTTGAGCTTTCTTTTTGTCTACGACTTTTTTCTCTTCCCCTTCTTCTCTTCGTGTCCATCTCTTCCTCGTCTTTTTTTTTTCCGCCTTTTCTTGTCTGCCTCGAGCCGGCCGCCGAACCCTCCTTTTTTCCTGCTCGCCCCATTTTCTGCTGCATTTCAACCCATCTGCACGACTCGCCGCCATCCCTGCCGCCCGTCCTCGCCTGAGCCTCCACGAGACGACAGCACTGCGAGATTTTCGTCAACAATCCATCATCCATCGCCAGCACAAATGGATCCTCCCAACAAGCGCCGCCGGCTGGCGCCGAAACTGCCGGACCCCGTTCCACCGCCCCCGGGACTTCCGCCTATTCTCCCTGCTCGTGCCGTCTCCGAACAGGTGAGTCCACCTCTCGAAAGCCTTGCCAACCCAATTGGCCTCGTGCCGTCGCATGCTCTCGTCATCTTCTTGCTAACCCCCTTAGACACCGCCGTCTAATCCGCCTGCTCACGATCCTTCCTCGCCTCCTGCTCAGCCTCAACGACAGGACTTTGAGACCTTTGCGAAACACCTGCAAGATGCCGCCATGTATATTTACCGCCAAGGACAGCGCCCCCCCTACGCGCACGTCTCAGCCCTACTGCTCAAGTGGGACGACGATGTCACAGCCTCGGCCGACGTCTCCTCGCTCGAGCGCGTACTTCGCGACCGATACAACTTTCACACGGAACGCTGGGGAATTCCCGCCGTCGCCAATCCTTCTGCCAAGCTCATTGCCCGTATTGCCGACTTCCTCAACCAGGCAGACGCGGATCACCTGCTGATCATCTACTATGTCGGCCACGGCTTTGTCGGCATCGATAACCAGCTATACTGGGCTTGGTAAGTTCCTTCCCTGGCTCTCTGAATCTCTGGCTCCCTGGCTCCCTGGCTCTCTGCTTGCCACGTTGCTGCTACGCCACGCCAGCCACCGCATCGATGCGCTAACTCTTCCCCAGCAACGCACGAGACGATTCGCCCAAGTTGAAGTGGGACGCCGTACGCTTCCTCTTTGATGACGCCCAGTCCGACATCCTGGTCCTATTGGATAGCTGCGCCTCAAAAGACACTCCAGTCGCCGGAAACTACGGCGCCAAGCAGATCATAGCAGCCTGCACCCCCGAATCCAGTCCACGCGAGCCGGGTAGCCGTACTTTCACAACCTATCTGGTGGAGGCTCTGCACGGCCTGGGAAATGGCCGCCCGTTCAACGTCGAACGCTTGTATGACGAAATCTTGGCTTGCCAACAGCATCACGAGCAGCACTACCCGTCACGATCCACAAATGGCTCCCACAAACCCGCACATATCCTACCCCAGACACCCATTTTCCTCACCTTGACCCCGGCCAAGGATTCCACCATTGACCTCGCTCCCGTGCCAAGAAATCAGCAAAATCAGCAAAGTCAGCACGTTTCTCCCGGTGGGCGCCCCGACGACAAGGCCCAGAATCAGAATGCCTTTCCCTTTGACCGTGATTCCCCCATCATCAGCCCGGCTGCCGTTGCTGACATGGTCTTTGACGAAGCCCGCGTGCTCGTTTGTACCACCTTTGTCGGCGATGTCAGCCCCGATATGGCCAGCTTCAAACAATGGGTCGCCAACACCCCCTCTCTGACGTCCAAGGTCGCTGTCGAAGGCATGTTCCTCGGTCCTCCCACGGTGCTGCTCATTTCCATCCCGCAATCTCTGTGGAGCATTATTGAGCAGGACAAGATTTGCTTTTCCCTGGGCTACATCAACTCGCGAAACCTCATCCACCTGTATAACGGCCTCATGAAAGCAGCTACCGCACCGGCACCGTGTGCAAGCATCTATCCCACCCCAGAAGACGTGGAGGACGGCCGCACCCTTCTGGCAGCAAGACAAGCTGCCGTCGGCAGCCATGCACCCAGCCATGCGAATGATCACCCCCACTCTGCGTACTATCAGCAGGCATCGCTTCCTCTGCCGGCACTGCCCTCGCCACAGCCATCGCTTCCGCCCCTGTCACGCGGACAGCAACATATGCAACAGCAACACCATCTCCCGCCCCCGTCCTATCACAACATGGGCTCACCCAACCGGTACCAGTCGAACCTCCAGCGGCAGGAAGTAGCCCCATTACACCAACAACAACAACAACAACAACAACAACAACCGCAGCAGCAGCAGCAGCAGCAACAGCATGGCCGGTTTCCTTCGCCACCCACGCATCTCCCGCGCATCGTTTCCCGAGCTGGCAGTCCGGTAGCAAAAGACGAAAGCGAGGACTCTGCTGAGATGAAAGAGGCGGCAGAGCAGCTCAAGGCGCTCAGCCACATTCGCCCAGCAAATGGCAGCACCTCGCCGCTATTGCCATCGATGACTAGCAGCCATCTGTCCAAGATTGCACAAGATGTCATCAAGTGCCGGGCGGATGCGTCGGAGGCGGATGACTCGGACGCTACGAACGTGGATGACAGCGCCTTGCCGTTCAGCAAGAAAGCCAAGGCCCGGAGAGACTACCGCTTCAAGCTGGCCAAGTCCCACGACGGACAGGCAGCTTCGCGGCCCCGCTCGCAATCAGACAGGCCGTCGCAAGCCTTGGCCACACTGCAGCCACAAGGAGGCTTGCCAAACGAGTCGCAGTGTGGCTTCTGCGACCACGAACCGTTCAAGGATGCATCCTCTCTGCGAAAGCATATTGCGGCTGCCCACACCCGACCGTTCCCCTGTGCCTATGCTTTTGCGGGCTGCACGAGCACCTTTGGGTCCAAGAACGAATGGAAGCGGCACATTGCATCTCAGCATTTGTGCTTACAGTACTACCGGTGTTCTGGTTGTTCACAGAATGCGACAGACGGCAAGGGCAACGAGTTCAATCGCAAGGACTTGTTTACGCAACATCTCCGGCGCATGCATGCTCCGGTGTATATCCGCAAGGCGGTGCAAAAGCGGGACGGCAAAGTCGAGACCGAATGGGAGGACTATGTCAAGGAGATGCAGAAGTCGTGCTGCATTGTTCGTCGCCGGCCACCTCAGCGCGCGGCGTGTCCCAAGCCCGGTTGCGTGCGACCATTTGAGGGTCGAAACGCGTGGGATGATTGGACCGAACATGTTGGGCGGCATATGGAGAATGGAGAAGGCGAACTGCTGGAAGTGGACGACCTGTTGATCGCATGGTCCTTGGAAGAGGGGATTATTATGCGAGCTGAGAATGGGAGTTACCGGTTGTGCAACCCCATGGGTAATGTGGGCAATAATGGCGGCCTGATTGGCACCAGACGCAGTTCACACAGCGTCAGCATCAGCGACGGGCCCAAGGCAGCAGCGATGCCAACCCTGTCAGCGGCCCCCTTTTCGCCTGACTCCACGTTATCCCACAAGCCGATGATGCCACCTACACCGCCGCCCACCACAACACGCCATGCAAACGAGGAGGTTGAACATGAACGTGAGCACGAACGCGAATGCGAACACGAACATGAGCGTGAACATGTTCGTGAGGAGCCGCAGGCGAAAAAAGAGCACGACGGTCTCAAGGACAAGGTTGAGCGGATGGATATATCCGAGGAACGAAAAATGGAGGGGTTGGAGCCGACAAGAAGTCCCAATGGTGGGCACGCAGCAAAAGAAGGACAAGAGCCGGGAGCCATAAAAGACGAGGCGAATATGGAAGATCCAGGGGCCTTCAAGTCGATTACTGTGGCGACGGCTCTTGCAGCAGCAGCTATGGAGAAGAAGAAGCTGGCTAGCAGTGCGATGGAGCTGGATGGGTAAAAACATGAAAAAAAAAACGGAAACGAAAAACGAAAAAAACGAAAAACACGAAAAGGAGAAAAAGAGAGAAAGAGAAAAAGAGAACACAGAAAACGGAAAACAGAAAACAGAAAAAGCGGCACAGCCTGTTGGCATGGAATCTTTCCTTATTTTTTCTTCTATTTTTTATTATTTTCCCTTTTGTTTATCGGACAATTGGTTGTCACATTTATGACCGCTACGGATTATTTTTTCAAGACGAGGACAGGACCAGACTGACCGTCTTTCATGCATTTCTGGGTCTATTTACAACGTTGGATTAGGCTCTCGCGAGCGTTTCTGAAAAAAGGGGGGAAGGGATATGTTGAGAAGAGAAAAGAAATTACTCAATATTTACGTTTGCAAGAGCACCCAGTGTAAGAATATATCAACCCATATCCATCCATACAATTGCTTGTAGATTTGCTGTAGATTTGCTGTAGATTCGCTGAACAGATGTGCGCCTTTGCTTTTTTTCACTTCCATGGAGAGTCCTGCTAATATATGCCAATACCAAATCACGAAAATGCCCGTCAAGAGTTCCATGCTCCTTTATATAAAAATGCCTGATCCAAGCTCAAAGCTTGCTGAGTGCAACACGCCGTGTCAGGGCAGTGCTGTTACTGCTGGTGGTGTTTTCACCGTCGGCATCAGCGCCAACACCGACACCGACACCGACACCAACACCGATGCCACTGTTGATGCCTTTGTTGGTACCGTTACCGCTTCCGGTACTGGTGCTGTCCCGGTCCTCGTCGTCGCCAGGCAGGCGGATGAGGATGCGTTCAAGACCGCGCCGGAGAGTTGGGTGTATGCCGACTTTTGGGTTGGGCTGGTCGGTGTTGCGGTCGACAAAGACCTGGACAAAGACGCCGACAGCACGGACGTGCGGGATGCCCTGAGAGAAGATGGCGATTTCGTAGCGGACGCTGGTGCGGCCGAGATGGACGACACGGAGGGCGAGCTCTGCGATTTCGGGGAAGGAGACGGAAGAGAAGTAGTTTGTGTGGGAGTGAACGATCATTCCATACTGGGGTTCACGGCGGTGGGGGACGAAGCCGCAGTGGCGCATGAGGTACGTGTTGATGATGGAGTCGAAGAGCATGCTGTAGATGCTGTTGTTCATGTGGGCGTACATGTCATTGTCGGACCTGAGGAGTGAGCAGGAGAAGAGACCGAAGAAACAATCCATATCTAATAATCAAACTTACCATCGTGTCCGGTACTCTAGATGAAAGGGATAATCCTCCCGCTTGCGGCCCTTGAGTGAGTCGTATGGTGCCATGATTGTGAGGCTCTCAAAAGAAACTGATGAATGAGGAAGAGAACAGGAGATGTTCTTCTGGCAACGGGGAATTTATGCGCCTCCACGCATGCAAATATCCGGTCTGGCTGAACGGAGTACTGGGTACTGGGTACTGGGTACTGGGTACTCCGTATGGCTGTAAACGAGCAGGGAAGGTCAAGCTACCCCCCCTTTTTCTGTTCGCGAGGGTCGAATGGCCTCGGCTTCTGACTGGCAAAACCCCCTTTGCGGGGAATCCGCGGCAAGCTGACGTCCGCCAAGACCATTCTGCCGGGCGGCGGGGCCTCACCGCCTTTTTTTAGAGGCAAAGCGGGCCGCCGTCGGAGAAAAAAAACTGGGATCGCAGCGGACCGTCCAACACGACATGCCGGCGAGCGCCACATCGAATACGACGGACGGCAAAAGGGGCAATACGGGACTACGAGTGGGAGTCATAACAGCAGCATAACGGCAGCATAACGGCCGCAACGATCAAAGTGGCCTGGCGCCTTGTCCGGCAGTGTGCCGCTCAGCTGAGAGGTCTCTGGGAAGTGAAGCCTGGAACAATGGCTGAGATGGCCGACGCTGTGACGGGCACAAAGCCCAAGACGGTCAAGAAAGAGAGCAGCGACGACGCTGCACGTGCTGCCCATGCGGGGTTGGACACTCAACAAGTGCAGGAAGTGGTCCAAGGGGCAGTGGCTGCCCAGACTCTGGGAGAAGCTGTGGCTGGCGGCCGTGCCTGCGACAAGACGAAGACGAAGACAACGGAAACCGAAACGGATCCCCGGCCGAACCGGTACTACTTCAAGGACGGCCTGCGCCGCGTCGAACCATACTACTATACATACAATACATGGGTCAAGGAACGGTGGCGTGGCCGCACGATGCTGGCCGTGTTTGAGAGCGAGTTTCGCGATCGTCCACTCGCCTACTACCGTTCGGCCATGGAGGCCGGCACCGTCACGGTCAACCAGAAGACCGTCGGGCCCGACCACGTGCTGCAGAACGGCGAGCGCATCTCCCACACGACCCACCGCCACGAACCCCCCGTGACGGCCGACCCTGTCGTCGTCATCCACGAGGACGCCGACATGCTCGTCATCAACAAACCTGCCGGTGTGCCCGTCCATCCGGCCGGCCGTTACCAGTACAACTCGGTCGTTGAGATCTTGAAAGCGGAGCGCGACCCCAGCTTCATCCCCTACCCCTGCAACCGCCTCGACCGCCTGACAAGTGGCATCATGTTTCTGGCCAAGTCGCCCGCCGCCGCCAAGCGCCTCAGCCTGCAGATCCAGGCCCGTGCCGTCCGCAAGGAATACTTGGCGCGCGTCGTCGGCCGCTTCCCCGACAGCGAGGTCGTCTGCGACCAGCCCATCCTGCAGATCTCGCCCAAGCTGGGCCTCAACCGCGTGCGGGCCAACGGCCGATCTGCCCGCACCGTCTTCAAGCGGCTGGCATACTATGAGAAGGCGGAAGGCAGTATTGCTGGCAGAGGCTACTCCATTGTGCGCTGCCTGCCCGTGACCGGCCGCACACACCAGATCCGCGTCCACCTGCAGTACCTGGGCCACCCGATCGAGAACGACCCCATCTATGCGAACCAAAAAGTCTGGGGCCTCGACCTGGGCTGTGGCGATGCCGACGCCTCGCGCCACTCGGACGAAGACGTTATCAGCCGGCTCTCGCGCATGGGCAAGGAAGACGTCGCCGACGCCGTCGCGTATTATGACGAGATGGTCGACGAGTACCACAAGCGGCGGGCCGAGAAGATGTCTGGACATTTGTGTACCGTCTGCCGCACGCCGCTGTACTCGGACCCGGGCATCCACGAGCTGTCCCTGTGGCTGCACAGCCTGCGCTACGAGGACGCCAACGGTGCCTGGAGCTATGTCAGTCCTCTGCCGACCTGGGCGCTGCCGCCCGATGGTGCCAGCGGGCCCACTGACGTTGGTGTCCTGGACGACCTGGTCGGAGCGTCTGACGCGCAGGGGGCCATTGCAGGGGAGGAAGAGGAGGCAGCGGCAGCAAAAAAGCCAGACGTGGCCAAGACGCCCAAGGCAAAGAAGAAAAAGGTAGACGCATTGGCTGCAAAGCCCGAAAATGAAATGCAAACGAACGTGCAAACGAACGTGCAAACGCAAATGCAAACGCAAATGCAAGCGGACACAAAAAAGGAAGAGGGGCCAGAGAAAACAGAGAAAACAGAGGAACAAGCTCAATCATCAGCATAGCACATTAGACTCTAGTTCACTGAAAGAATTCCGTGTTTCTCATGTATCTCATGGCAATATGACGGGAAAAAATGGACCCAGAAATCTCAGAAAACCTGCCCTCCAATCCGAAGGTTACAGCAAGAGGGTATCATGCCGAACATGTAGCCCCAACTCCAAAAAAACAGTGAATCTCAACAAGAGAAAAGACAGGTAGTCTGTCTGTATGGCCGGCGGGACGCAGAAGCATCTCCAGCACGGCTTGATAGGATCATCCTATCGCACCCTACTTCTCCTTCTCCTTCTCGTCCTCCTCTGGCGCCGGCGGGGGACCGCACGGCTGCATCATTTGCTGTCCGGTTAGCTTGTGTCTTACGTCTTGTGGCTATAGAAAGGGTTAAAAGAAACAAACCTTGATGAGCCGGAATCGCGTCTTGGCCGTCGGCTCGTTGTTGGCCAGAGCAATGTATGCCAGCAGCGGCGGGTGACCGATGATGCTCGCGTACGTGTCGCGCTTGATGTTGGTCTTCCACTCCCAACTGGTCGTGTCGGGATGACCCGTTCCAACATACTTCTGCTGGATTCGCTCAAGTTCCTGCTGGGCACGAAGCTTATCGGCCTGGTGACGTTTAGCATTGTCTTCTGTGGAAGAAGGGGATCCTTGCTCATTATTTACCATTGTGTCGGTGATTGTATCGGTGAATTTTTGGAAAAGTGGGAGAAGAGTAGAAGAGTAGAAAGATTGAGAGGACAAAATTTGCAGGAAATGGTGGAGAGAAAAGAGTGAAAAGTCGAGTTTGTTTGTCCAAAAAAACGAACAGGACTTTATATAGTATTCCCAGGGCGGCCGTTTGCACTTCGAGTCTGCTTAGCTAATAGTGAAAATACTGCTTAGCTGCATCACTGATAAGATAGCGCTCTATCCGCTAGACGAGGCACGGGACCGGGCTCGCCTCGTCCCAATTGAATCCTGCACTTGACAAAGCATTTCATGCGACGATTTGCGCCGGGCGCCTCGCCATACCCATCCTACGCCACGGGCTTGTCTCCCGTCCCATCTCCCACTCCCAAACACCCTCGCCCTCCTCTCCACAGACACAAAGACGTCAGTGCTATGGCGGCTTGCCGCTCCCATCGCCAATCAGAATAACCTCAAAAATCACACAAAGGACACGAGAGCCCTGTCCGGCCATTTTCTCTCTCACTCTCTCTCTTCCTCCCTCGACAACCATGGCCGACCACCGACCAGACGGCCTGCTGGACCTCGTCCAGGCCATGCAGGACCAGCAGGCAGTCCTCGCCACCGAAACCAAGAAACTCCTCCAGCGCTGCCGGCAAGAACACGTCCACACCCACAAAGGCGGAAGCCAACCAACGCCGGCCGACAAGAAAGACGCCGGCGCATCGGAAGACGTGGAAATGACCGGTATGGACGATGACGACGCGAAAGCTGCTGCCACCGTGGCTACTGCACACAGCGACAAAGACGTGCGGCTACCAAGCCAAGATAACGGCAAGGCTCCGCAGCCCCAGTCGTCTTCCTCTTCTCTCGAAACAGACTTCCTCTGCCGTCCCTGTTACGAGTCTCTGCTCGCCCTCGTCCACGACGTCTACGCGTCTCCCGACCGTCCCCAGTGGTATGCGCCCGACAAGGACGCCTTCCTCGCCCAGCTCGACCGCCAGCTCGACGACGCACGCCACCTTCGCGGCACCACTCTGGCCCACATCGAGGCTTCCATCGCCGCCAGCAAGGCCGCCTGGCTGCTCGCCTGGCTGCAGGAGTCGGTCAGCATCAAGGCCCTGGGAGACATTCTCGACGGGCACCATGCCAACACGGCTTCTTCTACTACTGCTACTGCCATCACAACGCCTACGACGCCCACCTCTTCGGCCGCCCTCGCCGCCACTCTCCGCACGAGGCTCGCCGACCCCAAAACCGACCTGGTCCCGCTGCTCCGTGAACTGCTGACCCGCGCCGGCGATTATGCCTCTACACCCAGCACTGCCGCCACTGCAGCCACTGCCGCCACTGCCGCCGCACCCAGCACGGCCCGCCAAGACGCCGAGACCGCCGTCCGGAAACTCAAGACCGCCGCCGCCCGCGGCACACCCGCCGACCGCGGCACCATCGCGCGCGATATTCTCTTTCCGCACGGCACCGTCCCCGACGTGCCTGTGGCCCAGCAACTGGCGCGCCGCCTGCTGGACGGCAGCGTCGGCCTCGAACAGGGTCTTCGGGACGCCCTGCGTGCCGTCAGCAAGGACCTGGGCAACACCAGCAGCACCGGCCACACGGCCAAGATCGAAAAACACCGCAAGCGGCTGGCCGAGCTGCGGCGGGCCAAGGCTGCCCACGAAGCACAGAAAATGAAGCGCATGAAACCACCCGAGGTGCCCTACTTTCTGCAGGACAACGACACGACGTGCGCCACCTGCGGTCACGCCACGAGTCCGCAAAAGAGTCCCTTCTGCATCGTCTGCTTCCTCGAGGTCGACTACTGCCTGCGCGAGAACCACACCGTCTGGTGCTCGCCCGCCTGCATGGCCAAGACTTATGTATGTGCTCTGGCGAGATTGCTCTAACCCTTCCCAAACTTCATATGCTGACTAATCAGACACAGCACGTCGCGGCCGACCACGTCTGTGCCGCCGGCGACCGCTGCACACGCCACGATGCCCGCCCCGAAGACGCGCGTGCACCTGCACGGCACTCTTTTTGCCGCGAGTGCGTCCTGTCCTTTGGTATCAGCACATTTTACTGCGCCCAGCACTGCGCCCAGCGCGACTTCCAGCGTCACCGCGAAAAAGTCCACCTGGTCAACCGCCAGATGCGCGCCGACTTCCACGACGACCAGGCCGACCTGGCCTACAGCAGCACCAGCGATGCCGGCGCCGGAGGGGCAGGCCGCGAGCGGACATACACGGCGGCCGATATTAGCAAGCATGTGTTGACGATCGAAGAGGCGTTTACCAGCCTCCAAAAGAAGCACCCGGATTGGCAGCTCACACAGGCCAAGGTGGAGGTGATGGTGACGCCCTGAACGGGAACGGACCAACGATGAGTGACGGCGTAGGGGGGAGGGGGGGATACGGGCAGCGCGGGTGCTGGGACAGCTGGTTTCCGTCATGGTTCTCTACTGGGGGCTCTGCAGGTTGATTATGTAAGATACCCAGATTGGAGGATTCGAGGTCGCGTGAGGGTTTGGGTCTGCATCGTGTATGATTGTATCTTGTACTAGTATGGCTTCGGGTCTATAAATATATAGATGTATATATTCGAGGCGTCGAGATCTAATGTGTCTTCATAATGGGGTATTCATGTTTCCAGTCTCGTATCATTGACATCAAACCAGGTGAAGCCAAATAATTCACCCGATACAACGCCAGTCTCAAAACAAGACAAACGAGTTGAGAAGAGCAAATGCGGCAGGCCAAGAATAGACATACATCCATTCACCTCCCCTCGTCCCATCTGCCCGTCTCTCGCAATATGCCCCCACGCAGCCCATATCCAAGAGCAAACCATGCTAGGGGTATCCCACCTGAGTCCACTACCGTTCCCGACTCTAAAAAGTAGAGATATCAAAAGCAAATATACCAACACCGGGAACTCTCATCTTTCCCTGGATATCAAACCATAGGAGATCACGCCCGCCAAACCCCTGCACAGGTTCGCGGCGCTCACACAAAGACAAAAAAAAACAATACAGAAATGAGGCCGCCGCATCTTAAATCAACTCCCAAGTCGGCAAACCCCTCGCCAAAATTGACATATCCGTAAGTAAAAAACGTAAATAGCGCAAAAATTAATACACTCCAAAAACAAAAAGGCAAAAGAGGTAATAGGGGAAAAGAGGAAAGAGGAAAAGAGGAAAAGAGGCAAAAGAGCAAGTGTCCATGCTTCTCACAGACTCATGGTCAGCCACTCCCACTCTTGGGGTCCGCCAGCGGTGCCACCAGGCGTCATCATCGAGCCAGATGCCGCCGGGCCCATGCCAATCATGCCAGGGCCGACCATCGGTCGCTGTGTGACGCCGAATGCGTTGGCCAGGCCAAGGTTGTTCGTGTGCTTGTCCAAGAAGCCCAGGCCAGTACTTGCACTCATCGACAGCGCAGCCTCGTTGGAACCCGTCGAGTTCTCCGGGCTATCAATGTCCATGATGCTGCTGCCACCAAAAGTGGCATCGTTGCCCGACAACGGCGTCGACATCGAGCCCGCGCCCTTGCTGTGGCGACGCTGCCGCTTAGATGTAGAGGCGGTAATGGAACGCGGCATCGAGGCGGCACCAGGGCCCGGTGCGTTCTTGGGCGGTGCCGCAGCAATGGGAACGACCCCCTTGCCACCAGCAGCGCTACCAGAAGCCGAACCGGCGTAGCTGCCAGGCGTGCTGCCGGCCGTGTTACCGCCGCTGGTTGGGCTCTCGCTGTCAGGAACGCTCCCAGCACGTTGCTGTGCAGGCGGTGTGGTGACGCTAGAGGCCGAAGCGGTTTGGTTGGAAGTGGCAGCAGCAATAGACGAGATGGAGAGGGTGGAGTTCTTGCGCGTGTTAGTCCCCGATGCACCGCTCTTCTTGCCAGATCGCGTGCTCGTTCCACCAATGGGCAGGGTGGCACCCGACCCACGGTTCCGCTTCTTGATGACGTCTGTCTTCAAGCTGAGCGGGCGGACCACTCCATGCAGCTTCAAAAAGAGGCCACAAGCGTTGCACAGCGGTTGACCCTCTGGGTTCCGCCGCCATAGGGGGGTGGTTTGAGTGAAGCAGTTGGTGCATGTGGTCGGAGCGGAGTCGCCTTGGGCCTGTGCCTGCAGGTTTGTCGAGGACCCCTGCTTAGAGCCAGAGACTGGTGGCGACGAGGGGCGGCTCTGGGCCACCGAGTTGAATCCAGAGTTACCATTGGTAGCAGTGCCATTGGTGTCGGTCGGTGAATCGGCATTGGACTGGCCCGACCGATCGAAATTACCCGCCATGTTGTTAACGTTGGGCGTCGATGCATTTCTCGGCAACTTCTGCTGGCGGCGATCGCCACGGAACGACTGCGACTGGGAACGGGTAAGGTTCTTGGATGCAGATCCGTTTCCACCGTCCCATTCGATGCTATTGATATCTCCAAAATCATTCGTTGTGGTGGGGCCAATGGTGACCTGCTTGCGTGGGGGGACACCGCCAGGGTAGCGAGCAGCCTGCGTGCTGAATTGGCCAGGGAGAGATGCATCCCAGCCCATACTGTTGCCAGTGGGCGTGCTGCTGCTGACGGGGTTCCCGTTGCTGTCCAGGCCTGAGCCCTCATCAAGGCCGGGAGAAAATTCACCGCCGTTGAGGCCCAAGGTCCTGTCAGCAAAGGCACCGGTGTCCTCTTCGTCAATGTCCGAGTCAGCACCAAAGGAGAAGACGCCATCGCCTAGCAGGTTGCTGCCATTGATCGGGGACCGTGCAGACATCTGGTTATCGGGCTGTTGCTGGTGGAAGACCTGCGAAGGGTCGATGTGGCCAAGAGAGGTCGAAAAGGCGGATACGGAGTCGGGCCCGACAGTAGTGGGGCCGTGGAAGAGCGCGTTTCCGCCGCTCGAGCTGTACATGAGAGACGAGGGGTGACCGCCAGCGGTGGCAGAACTGCCGGCAACAGACGTGGCCATGGTTGTGGCAGCGGAAGACTGGCTGCCACGGAAGGTCTGGTGGCCGCGCTGCTGGCCGTGGCGCATGTCCATGGAGCCAAAGTAAAAGTTCTCTGTGGTGGCGCTGGCGCTGCCGTCGTTGAGAGGATGGGGAGTGGAGGCAGTGGATTGGTAGGCAGAGCCAGGAGGGGAATAGTAATCAGCGGTGGTGGGAATGGAGGAGGAAGGCATCGAAGGGCCGCTGTTGCTGTACATGTTGGAGAAGAGGCCGTGGTTGACCATGGGAGAAGTGGAGGGGGATAGGCAAAACTGCTGCTGGAAGGGGCCAGCAGAGGTCAGGATACCGTCGTTGTCCATGAAATTGTCCAAGGCAAAGGAGATGCCGTTGGAGCCACTGGGGTCATGGTGATGCATGCCGTTGGAGAGCGAGGCATCCAGAGCATAATCGCGCAGGTCAACGTCCAGGTCGAGGTCGTGGCTGTTAATAACAGGAACCTGGGGGGAGAAGTTTGCGGGACGTTTCCGAGTCTGAACAGTCAGTTTGGGGTGTGGGACGGGATGAGATGTTGGGTTGGACGGGGGGAAACGAACCCGTCGATCATCGATGCTCGTCTTCCGATGATGACGTGTGACGTAGGCGAATTCGTTTTGAGCAGCCTGGTGTGGCGGAACAGGAACGCTCTGGGGGACAAAGTGCTTCATGGATTCGCGGCGATTCTTGATGGGAATGGCCGAAGCGATGGAATGGGCCGAGGAGGAAGCGTCTTTGCTAGGCTGGTTGTCATTGCCGACGGTCTCATCCATCAGCAATGCCGATACAGCCTCGGGAGTGGCAACGTTCCTGGCGTCGATGAAGTCGTCCAGGGTCATAGGATCCATGGAAGACAAGGCGTGCGCCGGGTCGTTCTTGGCAGGCTGGGCCTGTTCCGATGTCTTGCGAAGCTGGGCAATGCCACTGGGGGCATTGGTACCGGCAGATTTCGGCTGGGCAGGTCTAGCTTGTGAGCAATTTTGCCACAAAGAAAAAAGACGGGAAAAATTAAACAAAAAAATAAAACATACTTTTGAGGCTGGGCATGGCGCAACTTGACGTGCATCATGCGCCAGGTCAAGTTCACCATGCGCTCCTGGTTTGGCAGGTGCTGCTTCGTCTTGGCGAAGAAACGCCAAATCTGAGTGGCGAGAGGATCTTGTTTTTCCATGTCCTCCGGATCGGTGCCACGGCGCAGGTCGGTGAAGACATCGTCGCGAGACAGCCGATGTTGCGCCGAGTCGTAGAGAGACTCGACGTCGAGGCCCAAGCAGCCGGTAGTAGTAGTAGTAGTGGTGGTGGTGGTGGTAGCGGTGGTGGTTGTGGTGGTTGTGGTCTCCGTTGTGGCGGTGTCGCATTTTGGCGGCGGCTGGGACTGCTCGTGATCAGAGCCGCCGACAGTGGTGAGGCTCATGAGCTCCTGTTGAAAAGACTCATCGTTGAAGTGGAGGGCATGGTCGTTGTGGTCGTGGTCATGTGCGGAGGAGAGATCAGAGTCCATTGGCCTCCGCGGAAAACGGTAGTCGTGCTCTGCGGTAGTGGTGGTGGTCATGCCCAGAGGGCTGACAGTCGCTATTGGCGACGCCATGCTGGCGGCCATGAGGAGAGAGAGAGAGAGAAAGGCGAAGCAGGGGGGGAGGGAGGGATGAGGAAATTGGTCGCGAGACAGTGGACAGCGTAAAACAGAAACGGTTTACCGCTGAAAAAGCAAAGGCGGGGATGACGACGAATTACGAGAAAAAAACCTCTTTTCGATCGTGTGTCCCCACGTTTGACAGACGAGATTGGCGGCTTCGAGGACCGGGCTGAGAAGACGTCTTCGGTTGCGCGAGCGCACGCAATTGGGAGGAGATGCTAATATAACGAGGCTCTGCTCCTAGGGGAGTATTCTGGATTGCAGATGAGGTCGTAAGGGAAGCCGTGAAAGAAATCGTGAAGAGGCTCTGGTGGAAGCTGTGATCCTTTGGTGCTCACCCAGGTGAGGCAATTCCGTTTTGGCAGCAAGGGAAGTAGGTGGCCCTTGAAAAGGAAAATAGAAAAGAGAAAAGAGAGGAAAAGAGAAGAAAAGGATGTGGCCACAAAAAAGGCCTGGGAATGGGAAGAGGAAAAGGAAGAACAAGCAAGACGATGGAAGAAAGAGGGGGAAATAGTCGTCGATCCTGCAAGTCAAGACGAGAGCATTTTCCCGAGTTCGTTCGTTCTTTCCTTGCAAATGGGTCCTGCCCTCCGAGTCGCGGGCGTCAGATGGATTGCAGAGGGTAGGAGTGGTGGAAGCTCACCGTTGGGGAAGGGGGGGGGCCAAGAACAGCGTGGGCGGGAAGGAGGGGGGGGTGCTGTCCGATTTTTGGAGGCAAGAGCGAGGGAATATCAGGGCAGTGGATTGGTGGGTTTGTTCCCCGAGTGGTGAGAGAGCGAGCGGCCAGATGCAAGGAAATGGTGGACCAGTCTATGGACAGGCCGCGAAGTGGGCAGACGGGCCAAGGCCATAAAAAAAAAAGCGGATGCCATGCGCTCATGGAGCGTGCGGTGCGGCAAGGAAGACGACGGCGCAGCGACGAAGGGAGACGAGAACGAGAGAACCGAGAGAGAAGGAGAAAACGACGCCAGCGGCGAAAAGCCGGGCTTGGGGCGTTGACCAGTGAAAGGACGCCTATCGAGACCGCTGTAGCAGCTAATGTTTAGCGCATCGCTAGTGGGACCGCTGGGGACAGTACAGGGGATTACTGGGGACCGTACGAAAATAAAGCTAAAATATTCAATCAATAATATAAAATAATAAAATAATAAAATAAAAATAAAAAGTAATAAAAAATAATTATATAAATACTTTATAATAAATTAAGTAAAAAGGCAAAATGCTCCGTAATACGAGCCCAACACCACATGGATGGCGCTAGCGGACAAAACCAGGGAATTAGGGCGAGTAGGAGCGAGTGGAGGACCAGCCAAAAACGGCTATGCGACAGGCGCTGAAATACGAAAGGCCTGCAATTGCTTGCCATGCCTGTTCCATACCTGGCTATGCCTGGCTATGCCTGCAAATGAAAAGCTACCATACAATGCTCGCTGGGGCTGGCCCGGCACCCCTGTCTGCACGAGGCAGCAGACACGCTAGCGCACCCGCGCTAACTCGACAGCGTACTTTGCTCCGGCGCAGTGGGATTGTTTGGTTTTGGTCTAGTGGGGTTTAGCCGGAGGGTCCGTTTTACCCTGTACGAGGAGGGCTTCTGAGTGCCGGAAGCGAGGACAAAGAGAGAAAACCAGAGAGAGCGGACAAGAGAGGAGGGGGGGAGGGGAGGGGGGGTCTGTGACGACGAGCATGAGTGGATCGCAGTATGATTATTGATGAGCGTGGCAGCGGGTGTGGATGCGTTCTCACAGGGGAGAGCAAGACTGGCGGAAGAGATGAAGAGTGCAGGCAGCGGAGGAAACGAGTTGTTATCCTTGTCTGCATACGAGTACGAGTACGGAGTATAGTAAGGTACGGAGTATGGTACGGAGTATGGTACGGCGGAGTATGGTACGCAGTACGAGTACGAGTATAAGCACGGATGCTCGTCTACGGTTGCGAATGCGAGGAGAGGGAGCCAGCCTCATCAAGCTGGTACTCCGTAATTAGAGTCAGGTACTCTCGAGTCCGCAGGCCCGCTAGGATCGGCATCACGTATGTACGGAGCACGAGTGCGTCTCACAATGCGGTCGGGGTCCAGCCCGCTTGCCTCGGCCTCTTGTCAGGCAACCGTTTCATGCGCTTCTCCTTGCCCGCCGACGCCAACTACACGCCGGGCAATCCTCCGCGCCTTTCGCCGGGCCAGCTCATTCTAATAACTTACACGCCGCCTGAGCGCCAGTCCAGAGATTCCAGACGCCAGACCGCCTGCCGCCAGGGCAGAAGGAATGCCGACTTTGCCACAGCAACGAGGAAGGACCGCTGCCGGATAGTTGCCGGCCGAGATGTTCAAATTTCAAATACAAGGAGGCAAAAAAAAAATACAAGAAAAAAAAACACAAAGACAACCGATGAAACGATGAAACACAAACCGACAAAAACGACAGAAAAAACTACTCTCTGTGCTCCGTAAATGGCCACTCAGGTCCGGGGAGCCTTCCAGGAATGTCCGTCGCGTGGCAACATGCAACTAATCTACGACTTGGCTGCGTACGAGTACGGAGCACTCTGCTGTCTGCTTCCCTGGCCCTTGTTCACGCCGGGGCTAGCATCCAATACGGCAAGGCGAGTGTCCATGGGGGGCCTGCGAGGCCGGGCTCCGCTTGCGCAGCAAGCGATTCGATCTTGGTTGGTCGTCCATTCCTCGAGAAACGGTTTTGGGCTTATTTTGTTTTTGTTATTTGTTATTTGTTCTTTTTCTTTTTGTTCTTTTTTCTTTTTTCTTTTTGTATTTTTATACATTTGCTAGACGGATCGGCTTTGCGGAGGCAAGACTTGGGGACCCCGTTCCTTAATAACAATCCAATGCAGCGAATGCAATTTACAGAGTGTCACTGCGACGTGTCGCCTCTCAGCCTTCTTGGTTCGTCATATTGTGCATTGTTTGGTAGGGCCCGCAGGATCCAGGGCCTCTTGCAGAATATTGCCCAAGTAGGCGCATCGTAGAAAAACTCGGAGTCCGAGAAGCGAAATAAGATGAGAAGAGGAAAAAAATAAAAGTACAAATTCAAAGTACGAGAAGAGAGAGAAGACATACGAGTTCTCCGTACTCGTACGAACGCCAGAACACGGCCAGCCGGGAAGGGAGAGATCATGTCTCGAATCTGGCCGAGATGCTTCAAGGTGTGTGAGACTTCTTCAGCCACCAACAGCACACAGCACACAGAATACGGAGTAGTACTCGAGAGTGCGCGCCAGCGTTCCCACCTGGTAACTCGTACTCGTAAGATGCCTTCGCACAGATGAAGAACTAGTGGCTGCGCTAAAAAGGACGCTTGCCTGTGGTGTGGGAGGCTGGTAGTGGAGACCGTTCACCATAGCGAACGCCTGGCTCTGGTTCAGCGGTTTCCGGCCGGCGTCCTCTTGCCATGCATCGTACAGATGACGCTGCGGGCAATCGACGGCTAAGAGGGCCGAGAGAGGAGGATGCAAAGCCAAGATGGAGGCCCGATGGAGGGTGCGATGGAGGGTGCTCTATGGCGCACAACAAGAAAGATCGGGTAAGCGTACTTCTTCGAGACGTCGTAGAAGCGTAACTTGTTCGAGACCAAGGAGAATAGTGTCCAATACGAAGAGAGCTATTGCTCGTCTACCCGTCCTCGTTCGTACGAGAAGACTCTTGTACGCGTGTCCTTTGTCGCAACTTCAAATCCCCTCCATCTCCTGTCACTTCTCATCTTTTTTTTTGCGGCATTCAGGGAGTTGCAACGAGTTGTTTGATTTTAGGCCGCTCCTTTCAACACACCATGTGTAGCCTAATACTTTCCGTGTCCTTGGATATTGGTGGGCGAGGCGTGTGAGCTCTGGGTACCAGGAAGACACGCAATACTCCGCACCAATATCAAGAAACCTATTATTTGACACCATGGATGCAGCTCGGCGCGTTGGAAGTCCGCCACCAGACAGGCCCTGTCCAAGTACGAGTACTCCGTAAGAGTGCTACTCGTTCGCACTCACGCAAAGTTCTTCCAGCGCACAACGGCCTTTTGCCCGCCCTGGCCCTCTGGATGCGCCGTTGGCTCGTGGAACTTTTCAAGTGGAGCCAAGCACATGCAAGCAGGGCGTTGCGGTTTCGCTTGGATGCTGATGGGCGGTGGTAGTGGCGGTGGATCTCCTATTCTGAGTATTACCGCGTACGAATCCTCTCGGCCAGGGTACGGAGGGACCCTGTACGCACCACCCACAGGAGAGCAAGGCTCCCCCTCCATCAGGAAGCCAGGCGCCCCCACGGCATCGAAACGGGGGACAAATAGAAAAAAGCAGACCAGCCTGCCACCAGTCCACCCAGTCCACCAGTCCACCAGGCCAGCAGAGTCCAGAGTCGCAGTGCTGTAAGATACGTCGTACTGGGCATGCAAACGCTCTGGCCACCCTGCAACCAGCTCTGCGCTGCACGCAGAAGAGGGGGGCGCATGCAGCTGCAGAGTTTTTGCAGCAGCGGATTTGTAAAAAAAAAAAAAATCTCAAAAGCAAAGACGGAAACTTTGTGCCGGGACAATTCAGTCCAGGCCGAGGTCTCGGTTTCCTCTAAAATGCTCTAAAAGGTCTCAGGATAAATTTCGGCACACGTGACCTGTCTTACGATGAGCGGCATGCCGTTCGCTAGCTTCAGCGGGACGAGAGCGTCAGACCCCCCCCCCCCCCCCCCCCCCCCCCCCCCCCCCCCCCCCCCCCCCCCCCCCCCCCCCCCCCCCCCCCCCCCCCCCCCCCCCCCCCCCACCAACCGCGCAGCCAAGCCGACATGCCGACAACGTCCCACTGCGTGAACAAGAAAGGCAAGAAGGACAAGGACGAAAAGGGCAAAAAGGACAAAAAGAACAAACAGGACCAGAAGAGCAAAGAGAGCGAAGAGGGAGAAGACGACGTCGCGCAGCTCTGCGCCTGGCACGGGTCACATCTCGCATGCGCGTGCGTGCACACTGGCTCAAACAACTAATACGCGTGTCCCCTTTAAGCTTCCGGAACGGTCTTCCTGTACAAATGACGCACGTCTGATTGGCGGACGACGGGCGGGAGGAAGTTGGATGGTAGCCAGCGACCGACGTTACCCGTCCAAGGACAAGCAACCCCCACTGGCAAGAGACAATAAGCCGTTGGAAAGAGCCCCTTGTACTCCATACTCTTGAATCTTACTGTGTACGGGGGAGGCAGGGGCAAGCCTCGTTGTCATCTGAACAATACAACGCGAAGAAACTTGTGGCCGGTCGTCCGGACGGACTGGCCATTGTGCATGAGGCAAGGAAAGTGAATGTGGACCCAGGACGGAATGCTCCGTGGCTCTGTGCTCAGGAGGAGGGAGGCAGAAACAAGATACTCTGTACTCGTAATATCTGTACGGAGCACGTCGCAGTCGCAGTTGCGGTCGCAGTCGCGGTCGTAGTCGCATTCGCTCATATAGCAGACGATCTCCCGGTTCGACATTGTGTTTATTGCTCGTTCATTGGTTCATTGGTTCATGGATATTTTTTTATTTGATTTTTTGTTTGCTGGTTGTCTCCGGCCAGGGGTATCTTACGGAGTATCATACAGAGTGGTGCTCCATAGATGACGGCACAGAGAAGGGGTTCTCCCCACCCACGACGGAGTAAGATACGGGGTGCGAGTACGAGTACGAGTACGGAGTACCCTGTTCGGAGCACACAGTAGTGTAGCCAAGACCCAGCCCTTTGTCAGGTTCTGTCATGCTGCCTTGTCGCCGCAATACTCGCACAGACTCCATTTGCAGGGTGACAGCAAGTGCAGGTTTCCACTGCCACGGCAAGCGCCACAGCAGCAGGTTTCATCACGGAGAAGGCTTTATTCCGCGCACCTACTCCCTATTCCGCGAGTCCTTGAGCCGAGGAACTGCAGCCAGACTGCAGTCAGACTGCAGCCAGGCTGCAGCCAGGGCAAGATACTCCGTACAGCGGGATGCCCTTTTCGTACTTTGTGCTCCGTACTCGTACTCGCTACGCATGCTTGCACCCTCGCACGTACGAGTATGCACGAGTACACACGAGTACACATACGACGACGGCCTTGGCCTGTGTCTGTGTCGTGCATGTCGTCATACCGTACAGGGTTGAGAGGTCCAGCGGAGCCGCTTCGTTCCAGCATCGCACTCGTACGGAGTAGGAGTAGGAATAGTAAATCTCGCATTCCTGCGTGCCTGGTGTGCCTGCACTTGCATGCATCCACGAGAAAGTATACTTGTCACTAGACCGGTGACCCGACCGCCAGACGACCTTTCTTGCCCGTCCGAGAACACGACGGCCAGGAATTCGGAGACTTGGCAACAAGAGGACCCTCCGCCTCTTACTCTGCACGATGCCGATGCCGCCAAGCCATAAACGACAAGGGGCCATCGGCCAGCGCCAAAGCCGCCTCTTTGATATTTCGTGGTGACATTTTCATTCGAGTCTGTACTCCGTACGAAAGTTACGAGTGTTCCGCAAGTAGGTGGCGGTCGACCTGTCGATTCTCGTTGTGACCGTCTTCGGCCAGTGTCCTCCACCCAGAACGCTGCGGTACTTCAACTTCTAGACCGCTGCAAGTTGCTGAACAACTTGCACAGATCCAACCCCACCGAGGTGGTGTCGTGTCCGACCGGTGTTTGATTATCTCCGAGGCCGTCGTAGGCCAGAAAGAGAGAGAAAAAAGGCCCCGGATCTCGCTTGAGTCCTACTGTGAGTAGACCCTGTCCTGGACGTCATCAACGGTGGAACTTTGGGATGGCTCCCCCACTTACTCAGTGGGGAGTGGATACGGAGGACAAGCTATTCCCAGAACTCGCCAGCCGCGACAGCCCGCGAAAAAGAACCATGGCACGTGACGATATTCTTCTCCATTGGGGCGACATCTTGAAACAAGAAAAAAGTCGCAAATTGGGGTGAGGGGAAAAGTGGGAGGGAGGGAGGGATGGGAAGGGGGGGGGGGGACCCTGGCCGGGGGGATGTTGAAAGCTCACGAGTACGGGAGTACGGGAATGCTCGTACTGGTTGGTGTACGATACGAGGAGGACCCGACTTGGCGACAAAGGAGCAAAGGGGATCGACATCTCTGAGGGATTATTCGAGCGTACCGTCGAGGGCGTAGGACTGGGATAGGCTGGCTCAGAGACTCCACATGGCTGACGAATCAGACCGGCGGTATACTCATAAAGGCGCACAAAAGGATTCCAGACCGTCGAGGCAGCAGAAGAGGGAAAAGGCTGGCGTGGGGAGAGAAGGGTGGGGCCGTTGGTTGTCTCGACGGTAGGTGGAAGGCGGAAGGCGGAAGGCGGAAGACGGACGAAAGAGGAGAGAGAGGAGAGAGGAGAGACGGCTGACGGCAGAAGGGCCAAGTGTTGTCGGAGGATGTCGGAATGGTGGTGGTAGTTGGCAATTGGTAACGAGTAGCTGGGCACTTGGGGGCGACGGGCTGGCTGCGGTTTCGGTCTTTGGTCCATCTGGCCAGAGCCCAGCCTGAGATCCCAGATGGCTTTCAAAGGGACTCTTGGTCACGTGTGCCATCAGGCGACAGCGCATGAAACATCAGGCTGGCTCAGGCGGCGTGGGAGTGGCGTGGAAAGTGTCGAGATGCATGGCGAGGAAGCAACGAAAATCACGAGAGGTGTTAGGGTGAGTGTGAAAAGACGGAAACGGAGGGGGGGGGACAAAAGGAGGAAAGGTCCTCCTGATATACTGAAACTGAAATGCAGAAAATGGCCACCTCTCAAAACTCGTCCGTGCTTGGGGTCCTTCGATCGCCGCCATGTCTGGTCTCTTATCTCTCTGGGCTGTCTTGTCGCCCTCAGATCGAGCCAGCTGGCATATCAGAAGAGAGGATAATGAAAATTTTTTCGCTCACGTTGTCCTTGGGTTCGTCCCCAAATGGCAAATGGGCCTCTCTTATCCGTTCCCCCCCCTTTTTTTCTCCTCTTGTCCTTTTCTTCTTTCTCTCCCGCGCTTGCCCCCCTCATCCCCAAGGCCAATGACGTTAGTGAATCCATGTGGATTTCCCTGTATCTTTTGCGTATCTCTTGTGGGCGAGGCCCTCTCGCAGACATGGCCTGTGCTTGCATCTATGACTATACGACTATTGGTCTTGGTGTTGCCCACTCTTGCTGGCCGCTCGCGTTCTCCTTCCTGTTCTTGATGTCTTGGACCGAAGGAGTGTAGATAAGGCGAGAAGGCAGTCGGCAACCAGGGCCATCAGGCAGCCAGTTGATAGATCAGACAGACAAAAAGACAGCAGACAGACAGCAGACAACCAGTTGATAGTCCAGTTAAACACCAGCCAAACCGGCTGAGATCGTCGCTCGGGAGAGATAGCATGGCGTAAGATCGCCATCTCACCCTCGTATCTGACCGATTCTCGATCTGTGGTTCGGTGGTTCTATCGTTCTTTGATTTTCTCTGGCTGCTGTCATATCGAACCAGAACAACTTGGCCCTACGCGCATCTTCCTCAGATAGGAAAAACGGTCCTAGACGTTTGTCTACTCGGCACGCCAAGTAGTCATGTGCTTATCTCATTGTGCAACATCTGCCTTGATAATGACGTTTTCTTGCGTCTTTTCGTTATCTGATGATCTGCCCCCTATCATCCAGCACAATGAGTTTCTCGTATAAGACACCCATCGCACCTTGCATTCCCCTTCTATCTTCTTTTCTTCTTCCTCGCTTTCTTCTCCTCGCCAAACCCGGACAAAGGATCTCTATCCCAGTATTTAGTCTCGAGTACTCCGTACATAAAGCGACCTCCAGCCATCGACTGCGGAGCCCGGCTCTTTCGATTCTTTCCTTCTGCTCACCGCTTCTTACTGTCCACATTTGCCGACCTTGAACGGATACAGGTGGACTGTCAACACCACGAACCATATGCTATGCCGATCATCAGCCTTACGAGTGCCGTTTCCGAAAGTGGATATCACACCGGTTCATGGAGCACGTCGATTCGTAACTCCGGAACTGATACGTATAGAGTACGGAGTACATAGTACACCCGGATAACACCCTGACGCTCTAGACGCTCTAAACGATCAGACGACCCAGATGACCCAGACGATCTAGACGGCACCAGACGACCCAGACGACCCAGACGACGACACCCGGATGATACGCAACCGACACGACGGCACTAGACAAGAAGTTCTCTCACGTACGGCTCGTAGATTCAAATGTAGACAGTCGTTGGCTTTATCCCTCCTGCATCACCTCGCCCTCGTGGCCGTCGTCTCCCACCCGCAGACTCGACTGCAGCCGCCGCTCCAGGTCCTCACCGGCTGACGGCCCGTATATATGTCGTACCACCGCTGCCACCTCGGCCGGTCCAACCTCTAGCCGTCCTCGCGGCCCAACGTGCCATGTCACCTGCGACCCGTCCAGATTACTGGGTCCGCCGCCGCCGCCCGCCCGGCTCTCCGCTGCCGTCGGCGCCTCCACTACCCGCACAAGGTATCCGTGTCGCACCAGATACTGCAGCGTGCCGCCCTGCGTCGATGTGCCGTCGTTGACGTCGTGGTGCTGCGTCGCTGACTCTGCGCCGTGGCTGTTGGCCCCACCGTCGTCGTCGTCCACGTAGTCACCCAACGCCGTCGCCACCGGCAGCAGCTCGGCGTCGGCGCGCACAGGGCCATTGTTTGCGCCGTACAGCATGGTCAGGTACTTTTCCAGATCAGAATGTGCGAGGGCGCCGCCGCTGAGGGTGATGAGGGCGATGACCAGCGTAACAAGACCCATGTAGGCGGCGTCGGGGGCCGGCGGCACCGGAGGGACGGCCTTGCCGGCGGCGACAGCCGGGTCTGTAGGGATGTTGGCAAAGACGCTGGCGCGGTAGTCATCGGGCAGCGTCGAGACGAGCACGTAGCGATCGGCACGCGCTGCTGCTGTTGTAGTGGTCGTTGTCTTTTGCGTCTTGAGGGCTGTGGGCGTTAGAAGGGAAAGGCAAAAGAATAAACAGGCAAAGTTTACCTTTCCGCCGCTCCCGCACGCTCATCGTGGTCTCATCACGGGATGGCCACTCTACCATCTCCATGCCGAAGATGGCCTGCAGCTGTTTTTGCGCAATGGGAAAGACAGACCGAAAATACTTGCCCTGGCCCTCGAGGACTGCGCGTGTTAGCCAGGACTGCCGCTCGTCCAGGGCATCCAGACAGGCCTACCTTGTTCCTTGACGGCCAGTCGCCGGATGGGCAGTCGACGTGGCTCGCAGCTCAGCGCATAGCGGATGAATCTCTTGGCCAGCATGTCTGTATAGAGTTGTTGTCTGTTTGCCTGCGGCTGAGGCGCCTCCTCTGCATCGTCGCCGTCATTGTCCTCGTCCATGTCGTCCTCTTCGTCCTCTGCCTGCCGTCTTCGCCGCCGCTGACGGCTCTGTGAGTGTGCGCCAGTTTCGTCGTCATTGTCCTCTTCGTCGTCATCGGCCCGTCGCCGTTGGCTTGCGCCATGAAGCTGTCGCCGTCTTCGTGGCGGCTCTTCGTCGTGTTCTTCGGCCGTACGTCGCCGTTGTTTTCGTGCTGAGCTGGACATTTGGACTGTGATGTCAAATGCAGATGCAGATGCAGATGCAAATGCAAATGCAAATGCTTTGTCCAAACGCGTCTTTACGCGTTTCCTATAGCGGACTTTCAGGCGGCAGCCCTGAACTGTTCAGTGGTTATAGTGGGCTGCCCCACTACTTTTCTGGCCGCTATCGATAAGGAGATCGCGACAGTTGACAGCTTCAAATTGCGACGTCGCCAATTTCTGCTGCCTTCCTGTTTTGCACCATGGGCGACAGCCCCCTCGCTCCTTCCTCCTAACGACACGCCCCTCTTCCCACCCTCCTTCCTTCATTCTATCATCGTTGTCACACCACAAATTGAGACATCTTTTTGCCTCAAAGATCTTCAGCCTCTTGATGACCACGCCAAAGCAGCAAAGAATGCTCTGTTTCATACCGTTGCCCTTTTGCGCCTCTCTCGAACAACAACCTTGACAGCTCTCTCGCTTGCGACCCAATGTTTCCACGTCTTGCATTTCTTTTCCCACCATTCTCTATGCAATGGCGCCGACTTTGAGTTCTTCCTATCCACCGTTAGGACACCTTGACAGTCAGTCGCTGGCACAGACCCAGGACGTGTCGTCCACTCCCGCTCCCGCTGCGCTCGACGATTCCTTCCCTGCTCTGCCGAACCCCATCTTGTCCGATCCCGTCGCAGCCAAGGCTGCCAGCACCGTCAGCACCACTCAGGCGGTCCGCCGTGTCGACCCCTACCATCTCGCGCCCGAAGATGCTTTTTATACCCCGGCCGCCTCGGCCTCACCGCCGCGATACGTTTCCGGTGCCAACAATGGTTCTGCTAGTGAATTTCTCGAGCCAAGACCGTCACACCAGACTCTGCAGCCCGGCCGGGCAGCTGGCAGTCGCGGGGCTGACCATAGAAGCCGCAGCCGACGCCGCAGCCGAAAACGGACGTGGAAAAAGCTTCTCTGGGTGAAACAATCCTGTATGTGGTGGGATCGAAATCGAGCCAAGATCCCTGCCAGTCTCGCTAACCAACCAACCCATGCCAGATCCCGACAACTACACTGACCAGGCCACGTTCTTGGAGAATCTCCAGCGCAACCCTCGACTGCAACCGTACGACTTTTGGCCGCTCGTGGCCGACTCCACGGTTATAGTGCAACACGTGTGCTCGGTCATTATCTTTATTGTGTGTTTTGTGGGCATTTTCCAGGAGCGCGTGAGCCCCGTTTCTGTTGTGGGCTGGGGCAGCTTTGCGACCTGCTTGGGTTGGCTCTTGTGGGAGAGGTGGGCCGGCTGTGAAGAGGATCCAGACGTCGAGGCGGAGGATGCTCAGCAGCGCGTCTCTTGTCGGTCACAGGACTCCACAGAAGCATTGACCCGCCGCAGCAGCCAGCTCATCGATGGCAATGGCAATGGTAATGGCGGCGCCGCCAATTCGTGGCAGGCAATATCCCCGACAGCCTCGACCGCATCTCTTCCACCAATAGACACGAGCGGGAGAGTGGCCCGACCGCCAGGACCAGAGCTGACTACTGTGACTGCCACGCCCGGAAGTCCTCGTTATCCGCCGCCCGGGCGGATGCTGACCTCCATGCGGGGCAGCCGTGTGGCCACGATCAAGTCGGGCGTGCTCATCTATTTCACGCTGCTGGGCCTGTCGCCCATTCTCAAGTCGCTGACACGATCTACATCATCAGACAGCATCTGGGCGATGTCCTTTTGGCTGATGGCCATTAATATCTTCTTTTTTGACTACTCGGGCGCGCGCGTGGGCGCCCACAAGTTTCCCGTGGCGTCGCTGTCGACGAATGCGGCGCTGATGGCGTCGACCGTACTGGCCAGCCGCCTGCCGTCGACGGGCCAAGTGTTCAGTTTAACGCTGTTCAGCATCGAGGTGTTTGGACTCTTTCCGGTGTTTCGACGGTACGCGCGGCACCGCAGCTGGCAATACCATGTGGGACTGACGGTACTGCTTGTCCTGGGGGCCGGCGCGGGCGTCGGCATCATTATTGTGAGCGGAGGAAACGGCGGATGGCCGTGGCAACGGGCGCTGGTGGGCATGTTTGTGGGATGTCTACAGGCCGCCGTGGCGATGGGTGGGTGCAGCTGGTGGCTCATTGGGCTGCAAAAGTACAAGAACGAGATCTACGGGCCATGGGATCCGGCGCGGCCGGTCATTATCAGCCGGCGACACTGGAACGACGTATGATGGATGAGACTATGGGAGTATTGGTCGTATATGTTTTTGTTGTTGAATAGATAATCATTGTGGATATTATAATATTATGCAATATGCACTTATGAGATTGCTTATTGACTGTGAGTCGCCGACGGCAACCCCTCCGCATGTCGCCACAGACGGAAGATCGTTGCTGCAGCAACTGTGGCTTTAGTGGGGCTTAGGGCGTGCTGGGCGTCAACATGCCTGTTTGGTGCCCCATAGCGACGAGAAATTTAATACACATATCACACGGGGCTGAGATCGAAGGACCAGCTGGCGGCCCCTGCAGCAAATAAGATAACAAGACCCTGGCTCCTTGCGCGCGCTCCGCTCTTGATTGCGACAACCCTACTCCGTATACATTCCTTCGCGCTGTCTCGCTGTGGCATATTTGTTTAGACGGCAGCCATTCTTCAGCCCTCTGTCTTCTGTCCTTTCTGTCTTTACTCTTCTTGCAGTTTCCTCTACACTTCTTTCTGCAGCCTCTTTCTGCAGCTTTCTGGCCGTCTCTCTACGAACACTGCCTATATCGCTCTATTTACCCCTCTCCAATGGCCAGCTTTGTGGCCAGTCTCTTCGATCGGTCCGTGGGGTCTTCGGGCTCTCCCAGACCCTCGACCCCGACCAAGAACAACTTTCTCACGCCCATCAGCACGCCGCAGGGCAGTCCCAGCAAGAAGACGTTGCCACCGGGTGCTCACGAGGTGCCGACAGCCAACGATGCCAGTGTTGGTAGCAATGGCAACCGGAGTGGCGCCCCGAAACCCAGCAACATTGTTGTACCTGTGCCGAGCCTCTTTGACAACGCCGTGCGTCTGGGCCGGCCAGCTACTGCTGGCGGCGGTGGAGGTGGTGGAGGCGGGGGCGGGGGCGGGGGTGGATCGCCTCTGTCACCGACCAAAGGCAGCAATGTGCTGCCGCAGGACGATCCGTTTGTGGCCGACGATAATGGACTGCACAAGACCGGCGGCAAAGGCGTAAAGGATCACCGGGAGCACCGAGAGCACCGCGAACACAGGGAGCATCGTGAACACAGAGAACAAAAAGAATACAAAGAAGAGATGGGTGGTCTCACGGGAAATATGGCGGCGACAGCTGCTTCTGTGGCGATGAGCAGTGACGGAGCGGCAAGCAAAGGAAAGGAGAACACGGCACCCGCCCCCGTCCCCGCCCCTGCACCGCATCTGGCGCCTCCGACGCGTCTGCCAGTGCCGACAGAAACAGCAGCCACACTGCAGCAGCAGCACAACCACGCGGCCCTGTCGCGACACGAGCTGTATCACACGCGGGAGCGGCCGTCGACGCCGAGCGCGAAGCGGTTCAACACATCGCGGGGACTGACGGCCGAAGAGCTGGAGATTCTCAAGCGGCCCAACGTGCGGCGGCTGGTCAACGTGACGCAGCTCTACTTCCTCGACTACTACTTTGACCTGTTGACGTACGTGGGCAGCCGGCAGAACCGGCTGAACGCGTTCCGTGCCGAGTTTCCGGCGCCACCGACGACGGAGGAAGAAACGTACCGGCAGATGTGGCAAAAGTACCGGGGACGAGAGCGGGCGAACCTGCGCAAGCGGCGGATGCGGCTGCGACATGGAGACTTCCAAATCCTGACGCAGGTCGGCCAAGGCGGATACGGACAGGTGTTTTTGGCGCAGAAGAAGGACACGCGGGAAGTGTGCGCGCTCAAGGTGATGAGCAAGAAACTGCTGTTCAAGCTGGACGAAGTGCGGCACGTTCTGACGGAGCGGGACATCTTGACGACGGCCAAGAGTGAGTGGTTGGTGCGGCTGCTGTACTCGTTCCAGGACGAGAAGAGCATCTACCTGGCCATGGAGTATGTGCCGGGCGGCGATTTCCGGACGCTTCTTAACAACACGGGCGTCTTGTCGAACCGGCATGCGCGGTTCTACGTTGCTGAGATGTTCTGTTCCGTGGACGCGCTGCACCAGCTGGGTTATATTCATCGGGACCTGAAGCCGGAGAACTTTCTCGTGGACTCTACAGGTCACGTGAAGCTGACGGACTTTGGACTGGCGGCAGGTATGCTGGCGCCAGCCAAGATCGAGTCGATGCGGATGCGGCTGGAGCAGGCGTCAGAGACGGCGGTGCCGTTTGGCAAGCCGATGGAGCAGCGGACGTTGGCCGAGCGACGGGAGGGATACCGGACGATGCGCGATAAGGACACGGCGTATGCCAAGAGCATCGTGGGCTCGCCAGACTACATGGCGCCCGAAGTGCTGCGCGGCGAAGAGTACGACTTCACAGTCGACTACTGGAGTCTCGGCTGCATGTTGTTTGAGGCGCTGACGGGATTCCCGCCGTTTGCGGGTGCGACGCCAGACGAGACCTGGCGCAACCTCAAGCACTGGCGCGATGTGCTGAAGCGGCCGGTCTGGGAAGACCCCAACTACTTTTTGAGCAACCGCACGTGGGGTTTCATCACGACGTGCATCAACGCACGGGCCAAGCGGTTCTCGCGCATCGACGACATCTACCAGCACTCGTACTTTGCCGAGGTGGACTGGGCGACGTTGCGGGCCAGCAAGGCGCCGTTTGTGCCGGAGCTCGACTCTGAGACCGATGCCGGCTACTTTGACGACTTTTCCAATGAGGCCGACATGGCCAAGTACAAGGAGGTCCACGACAAGCAGGCCGCTCTGGAGGGCATGGCAGACCGCGAGGACTCGATGAGCAAGGGTCTCTTTGTGGGCTTTACCTTCCGGCACCGCAAGGCGGCCGATGACGTGGCCGACAGCAAGAACGGCAGCACGCCGCGCAAGCCACTGACGGCCGACACGTTTGGGCCGCCGGGGTCGCCGTCAAAGGCGGCGCCTGAGACCTTTGGCACGATGCTGTAGGGCCAGCAAGCCGGGGAGGCCGGGGGAGCCGGGGGAGGCATATGGCTACGACGACAACGACAGCAGGCACAGCAGGCACAGCAGGCACATAGTCCATGGTCAGGATTCGGATTGGTGACCGGCTTTCCTCCAACACAGCTGTGTCCTGAACCTTGCCATGCCTACCATCCGGTCGAGCAGACGTCGTCACAGTGGCCCGGCCGAGCCATGTACAATCCCTGGGGTGTACACGGTGACTGGACGGTGAAATGAGTGTATGTGAGAGTGTTCTTCTTGCGTGTTCTTTTTACTTTTTTACTTTACCTTTTCTTCTCTTTTTCTGGCCCCTTGGGCAGCTACAGCTGCATTTCTATGCATTATTATTTGTCTGTTTTATTGGACGGTGGACGGTAATACAGATGGAGGGACGAGAGGGAGGTTCCTGTTTTTTTCTTTCCGGTAGGGCTTGCGGGTGATGGGACGAGGACGAAGGAAGGCCTCTCACAATGATGGATGGAGATGGATGGCGCCGTTTCTGGTTTGTTTGTATTTGGTAGCTGTGGCAATGCAAGTTTTTAACGATCCATGGATGTCAGCCAGCTGGCATACATAGTATCTTACGTCGTGTGGTCTATTGTACTCCGTACTGGCGACACAGCATCCAGGACGCGTCATGGAACTTTCAAAAAACAAAAGCGATGTTCTCGGTTTCGGTTTCGCAGTTGGGATATGCTTTTGTTGACTAATCCACATGAAACGGTAGCCGCATGATGCCCCCAGTCGCGGCCAATGGGAGGATCTGCCGAGACGACAACCGGACATCCCCAAAGTCCCGAACAGGCTGACCTTCAGAATCCGGAAACCCCACTTCTGACTTGGGACTGCACGGCTGGAGCATCCATCTTACTCGTACGAGCCGTGCACGATGTCAGCCCAAAGTTAGCCCAAAGAGCCCAAACGGCCCTTTGCAAAGAGAGGCTTTGCTCTCTTGTCCTGGACTGTTTTATGCTGCTGCCTTGCCCGCAGCATCCCGCCAAGATGTGCCGTAAGTGACATGCCATGGCAGTGTTCCTGTCACAGCCAATCATCTTCCACGGCTTCGCCACAGCCCCAAGCCGATCCCAAGCGGTCAGGTCATGACTTTTCGGTCCCGATGTTTGGCTGCACCCGGCTGTCCATCTTGCTGTTCCGATCTCTGGCTGCGCAATCCAGGGCCACGCGGCTGTTTTGTGTTTCTTGTGTTTCTTGTGTTTCTTGTGTTTCTATGTTTCTCACGTTGCATCGGACACATAACGTGGTGACCTCTGATCTTCCCCACCACCGCAACATGTCCGTCTGGTCCAGTGCCAAGCATGCTGGTGACGAATGCACCACGAGGGAGGGTCGCCCGTCCACTAGATTGGCTGTTGGCCGTACTGGACAAGCATAACTGGCGTGGATCGGCGCCCCAGAAGAACGTTGTGAGGCGCAGGGACCAGGCCCCTGCACGGTATTTGCCGGCAGAGCTTTGAAGTTATTCAAGCCAGAGAAAAGAGTATATCTTGATGGGCTCGCTGTTGACTGAGATATTCTCCTTCTCATCACTCCATCATCACTTTACAACTATAACACCATCACAACAACCATCATCATGCGATGCTTTGCCGTTGCCGTGGCCGCTCTGCCCGTCCTCGCTGCTGCCGACTGGTGGGGAGATGCCCCTGATTGTGCGGTAAGTTGTGCCTCCCGCATTTTGTGTCCTGTGTCTTGTGTCCTGTGTTCTGACCGCTAGGCCTCCTGTCTCTCGTCTGCCTGGGGTGACGATGACTGGCCTGCTGCCACGGCCTTTTGCGACTCGGACAGCGCCTCTACTGTCTCGAGCTGTCTGAGCGCCAGCTGCACCGCGACCGCCTCTGTCTCCTCTGCCTTTGCCTCCGTCACCTCGTCACTCTGCAGCATGTACTCCTCCTGCACGTCGGCCGGCACCACTGGCGTCATGACCATCACCGCTTCGGGCCCTTTTGCCAAGAACACGGCCGGCTCTGTCATCTCTACGACCACCACTTATACCGTCACCGGCTGTGACTGGGACGACGACGACTGGTACGACTGGGGCATCTGGGGTAACTGGTGGGGCTGGGATGATGATGGCGATGACGACGATGATGATGATGACCACTGGGGTTCTTGGAGTGGCTTTGACGGCTTTGACGGCGACGCCGACGGCTTCTGGGCCAGCTCGCACTCTGGCTGGAAATATCGCAGCCGCACCACTACGGCCACAGTCACGGTCACGGCCACGTCTGGCGGCAGCGTCGTCACGACCACCGGCATCGCCCTCGTCGAAGAAGCAGTTTCCGGCACACAGACAAGCGCCACGACGTCGCCCCTGCTGCGGGCTGCAACTAGCACCAGCACCAGCACCAGCAGTTCTGCCGCCGGTGCCGCACGTCCGTTCGTCTTTGGTAGTGGCGGCTCTGATCGCTGGGCTACTGTCCAGGTTGTCGGTGTTGTCCTGGGCGGCATGCTGGCCCTCGTCGGCATGCTGTAAAGGTCACATGATACGAACTACTTTCTGTTTCTGTTTCTGAATGTTTCTGTTTCCTCGGTCTCTGGAAGATGATTGGATGTCTTATGAAGTTGTTCTTGGATTGTATTTCACTCGCTTTGACACATGATTTAAATTGAATGCACGTTGCACATATCCTTGCTTGTCTATTCCTCTGCGCCTGCAGTCTGCCGCAGCTTACCGTCGATGCAGCCTTTGATAATGTCCTGCAGGGCCATTGGGCTTTGCTGCTGCTGCACACTCTCGGCTGTCCAGGTCCATTTTCGATGCATGGCGGCCGACAGGCGTGTCGAAACTGGCCATGACGCGTACAGCCGCAGCTCCGGCACATGGAATGACTCAAGTGGGCTGTCGATGTCGTAGACGGTCTCTACATCCTTGTTCTTTTCCTTGTCCTTGTCCTGCTCGCCGTTGTTCTCGCTATATTCCCCTTCTCCCATCTCAGCGTCTGGCTTGCTTCCACGATCCGTGCCTTGGGCACCCACGATCTCATCCAATTCTGTGGCGGTGTCCCGGAACACGACACTGAACCGCATCTCCCAGAACGGGTCGTTTGCGTGATGCACTGCCATACCGTCAACCGCTGTCAGCCAGGTCACACCGCTTACCAAGGCGGCTTCTTCGGCAACCGCAACACTTTTCGCCTGCGCAGTCAGCACGTGCGCCGTTGCGTTGCCCACGTAGTCCACGACATCGCGAAGCGTCGCATAGTTGTCTGCCGGCGGGAAAATGCTCTGGAGCAGGCCGTTCTTGCTGTCGCTGCCGGGAGAAGGCAGAAGCTGGACAAGATACTGTGTTTTGAGCGGCATACTCGTTGTCCGGCTGCGGATGGAGAGCCGTGTTTCGGGCGTCATGGCCAGTTCAAATGTGAACTCGCGCGGACTCAAAAAGCCCATACAGAGACCCTCGGAAGAGGCAACCTGGCGCGCCGCTGCCGTGCCGTCGCTGCCTGGTGGCGCCGGTGGCGGCACAAAGGAGGACAGTGGCCGTTCGTAGAGGGTGAAGCGCGCGTCTGTGTAGCCAACGGCGTGCAGGATGGTGCAGAGATCCGAGAGGAATTGGATAATGTGTTCCACGGCCCGTTCGTACTTGAGGTTTGCCAGGATCGGGCGCAGCAGATAGTACGCAGGCGGAAGCGTGCTGACACTGTCCGTGGGGGGCACGGGCACCGATCGTTGGCGGTAGTGATGGCGATGGCCGTGGGCAAGGAAGATATGCAGGGCGGAAGACAGGCCTTCGGCGAGGCTGCTGAGTTCGGCACTGGGCACTTCGTGCTCCTTGAGGGGTTCTTCACCGTCTGCAGGCTTCAGCTCGAGCGGCTGCAGGGAGATAATACCCTCGGTGTTGGTACCGGCAGGAAAGGTGATTTGTGACTCCTCGAGGACGACGCCGTGGGCCACGAGGCTGCGGGCTTCGCGGTTGAGCTCACGCCAGAGCTCGCGGGCAAACACGGTGTTGCGAGCTTCAAGGATGCGGTTCTCGAGCGGTGCCGTGTCAGGAAGCCGTGCAGGTGGCGAGGAACGACCAAAAGAGTGATTCGAGTGATTCGAGTGACTCGAATGGCTCGAGGAGTGGCCAGTCCGCCGCAGGGTCACGACAACGGCCGAGGGCGGTCCGAGGGCTGACATGTCCAGAGCGACGTGACCACGACGAACGCGACGCAGCGGTGCAAATCCAGCAGCCCGCAGGTCTGCAGCGGCCTCGGAAAAGCCAAACTTGACGCGCAGGACACGTCGCTGGCCCGGCATGCGCGACAATCCCCAGCCGCGGTCGCGGACGGCCACAACTTCGGACCAGTAGACCTGCTCGCGCCGCAGCTCGGCATGCAGCCGCTTGCGTCCGGCCGCCAGGACCTCTGCAGCACGGTCCATGGCCAGCAGCTGCCACCCCACGCACTCAATCTTGTGGTCAAGTACGCGTTGTGCATTGGATCGTGTCGTCTCGTCGAGGATCTGCAGACTGCCACTGCCGCCTCCGCCACCCCGGCGGCCATGCCGCGTCTGCAGTGCCTTGGCTGCCTGGGCAGCATTGGCTACGCGGCCAGCACTGAGAGTACCGATACCGATCTTCTCACGCAGCAGGGGCGAGAGTGTTTGCAAGGCCTGTGTGGGACGGTCTTTGGATAGCAGGAGGGAGACGAAGTCGACGGCGATGAGGCCGTTTTGAAGGGCGGATCTAACAGTCAGAAAGGGAAGGATACATGAAACAAAAGAAAGGGAAAGACACCTACTCCAACGCCCGCAACACCTCGTCGCGTTTGGCGATCATCGCTTCGATGCCTTTTGGCCGCCGCGAGAGCTTGTCGCCGCCCGTCTCCTCCTCCTCTTCGTCGCTGGCACCCGACGCCTCGTCTGCATCTTCGCCATCGCTTCCGTCACCTGCTTCTCGTTGTCGTCGTCGCTCTTCAATCTCCTTGCGCAGGTCCTCCTCTGTAAGTTTACGAAACTCGCCGCCTTGTGCTTTGATCCGCCTCACAAAGTCGGCAATGTTTGCCGGCTCCTTGTCTGGTAGTGGCCATGGCCGGAACACAGGGTCGCGTCGGCCAAACAGGGCTTGGCTGCCGGCTGGACCAGCATTGTCCGCCATGACGGTCGTGGGTGGAGGTGGAATGGTATCTCGCTATGCGGTTCACAAGGAGTTGAGAACCACTGTCGAGAAGCTAAGTATGTAAGCAAGCTTAGCACCGCCACAGCGGCTATAAGTGTGGCGCTATAACTCATCTTGTGAGAAAGTAGGCAGGAGGGTAAGGTGTTCCGTACAGAATACTCGTGCGTGGCACGAGTACGGGTAGTACTTTGCGCAAGATACCTAGACGATACACTCTCTGAAGCCACGGCTTCTAGAACGGCGACCTTCTCGCGGTTCGGGTGGTCCCATGAAAGCGAGGCTTAAACGGCCAGGGAATACGGAGTGCGGCGTACGGTGTATATACGTATAAATACAGTGCAAGTACTCCACATTCAGGCCACTTTAAGGTGCGGTCTGGTTACTGAAAATCAAAATGGTTGGCTGAACGGCTACCGAACAGCTTCGTGTTTTTCGTCGCGACGGCCTGTCAGACCCCTGCTACCGGCCACGGATAGAAATAGCGAGAACGACTAGTTTCAGGCGATCGAGGCCATCAGACCACACTCTCCTGTCTTGGAAGCACAGTCAAACGACGTGTTGTGCCGACCGACGTATAAAAACCAGGCAAACCCCCTAAAAGCTGACCCTAAAAACTGCTCTCCGACAAATTAGAAAGTGCCGAGAAACCTTGACTCAGGCCAGAGAAAGCGAACGTTTTAGCGCGTGGTTTTACGAGTATTCCAGCATTTCAGCATTTCAACACCTAGAACACTGCGGTATTTTCACTGCCCCGCCCTGCCCGCCAGCCCACCAAACCGATAAGATAAAAGCTCCATTGGTTCTTACGTTTAACGGGCAGCCTCGATCGAAGCCACCACCACCACCACCACCACCACTACCAACACTCTTTCCCCAGACATCTGCCGTCGTTCCCCTCTAATTGTGGCACCTATTTTGGTGCCCATCGTCGGTTCTTCCGTTTAATTTTTTTTTCGGCTTCCTTTTCTTCTCCAATTTTCACCACTTTTTCTCCATCCTTCGTTTCTCCCTTTCCTTTGCCATCCCACATTTACCCGCAAAGATGGCGGTCGACGCACCCGGGTCCGGGGCCGCTCCGGCTACTTTTGCTTCTGCGACTCTCACCCCTACTATTACTACTACTGCTCCTATTGAAAGATCTGAACACAAAAAGAAGATTGCCATCATGACTTCGGGTGGTGACTCGCCCGGCATGAATGCCGTTGTGCGTGGCTGTGTACGCATGGCCATTCACCTTGGCTGTGACCCATTCTGTGTCTACGAAGGCTACGAAGGCCTCGTGCGTGGCGGTGACTACATCCGCCGGATGGAGTGGGATGATGTCCGCGGCTGGCTGTCTGAGGGTGGCACTTTGATCGGTACTGCCCGTTGCATGGCGTTTTACGAACGTCCCGGTCGTCTTGCCGCTGCCAAGAACATGATCATCCACGGCATCGATGCCCTCATCATCTGCGGTGGTGACGGCTCGCTGACTGGTGCCGACAAGTTCCGTGCCGAGTGGCCGTCTTTGCTCGCTGAGCTCGTCGAAACCAACCAGCTGACAGCCGATCAAATTGCTCCCTACGCGCATCTCAACCTTGTCGGCCTCGTCGGCTCTATCGACAATGACTTGTCTGGCACCGACGCCACCATCGGCTGCTACTCTGCCCTCTCCCGTGTCTGCGAGATGGTCGATTACATTGAAGCGACTGCTTCCTCGCATTCGCGTGCCTTTGTCATCGAGGTCATGGGCCGTCACTGCGGCTGGCTGGCCCTCATGGCCGGCGTGGCCACGGGTGCCGACTTCATCTTCATCCCCGAGAAGCCGCGCGAGGACAACTGGCAGGAAGAAATGATTGCCGTTGTGCAAAAAAGCCGTAAACTGGGCAAGAGAAAGACAATTGTCATCATTGCCGAAGGCGCCCACGACTGCCACGGCAACAAGATTGAGACTGAAATCGTCCGCGCCCTGCTGGCAGACAAGAAGGGCCTGGCGCTGGACACGCGTATCACCACCCTGGGTCACGTCCAGCGTGGTGGCACTGCTGTGGCCTATGACCGCATGCTCTCGACGCTGCAGGGTGTCGAGGCCGTCCGTGCCGTGCTGGATGCCACACCCGAGTCCGAGACTTGCTTCATTGCTATTACCGAGAACAAGATCGTGCGCAAGCCCCTGATGGAGGCTGTCCAAGACACCAAGGCAGTGGCCTCCGCCATTGAAAAGCATGACTTTGACCGTGCCATGTCCCTCCGGGACACGGAGTTTTCCGATCAGTACAAGTCGTACATGATGACGACGTCTGTGCAGATCGACCATCATAATATGCTGCCGGAGAACAAGGTGAGATGGAAAAAACCCACTGCCAGACTTGGGTGTTTTACTCGCTAACAAGAATCAGAGAATGAAAATTGGCTTCATCAACGTCGGCGCCCCTGCGGGTGGTATGAACGCCGCGATCCGGGCAGGCGTAGCCTACTGCATGTCACGTGGGCATGAGGCTCTGGCGATCCACAACGGGTTTGCTGGATTTTCACGACACCATGACGACATCCCACTTAGGGCAGTGCGGCCGTTTGACTGGCTGGAGGTGGACGGATGGGCCAGCAAGGGTGGCTCCGAGATTGGTACCAACCGTGAGCTGCCGAGCGAATCCGGGCTGGAGACAGTGGCCAACTACATTGAGGCCGATCAGTTTGACGGACTCTTCCTCATCGGTGGATTTGAGGCGTTCCACGCGCTGTCGCAGCTGCGCAAGGCACGCGATCAGTACCCATCGCTGTGCATTCCCATGGTGCTTCTGCCGGCGACGATCTCGAACAACGTGCCGGGTACGGAGTACTCTCTGGGGTCGGACACGTGCCTGAACGAGCTCGTCAGCTACTGTGACAAGATCAAGCAGTCGGCTTCGGCGACGCGGCGGCGTGTGTTTGTGATTGAGACACAAGGCGGCCGCAGTGGCTACGTGGCTACGCTGTCGGGACTGAACGTTGGAGCCAGTGCGGTGTACACGCCGGAAGAGGGCATCAGCCTGGACATGCTGGCGGCGGACGTGCGGCACCTCAAGGACGTCTTTGCTAAGGACAAGGGCCAGTCGCGGGCAGGACGGCTGATTCTGATCAACGAGAAGTCGAGCAAGGTGTACAATGCGAAGCTGGTGGCGGATATTATCCGGGAAGAGGCACACAACCATTTCGAGGCACGAGACAGCATCCCGGGCCACGTGCAGCAGGGCGGCGTGCCGTCGCCGATGGACCGATGCCGGGCAGTGCGTCTGGCGATCAAGTGCATCCAGCACCTGGAGCAATATGGGCGCAATGCGCACAACCGGGTCAAGAAGGATCCGCAGAGTGCGACGGTGATCGGCATCAAGGGAGCCAGTGTGACGTTCTCGGCGATGGATGAGCTGGAGAAGACGGGGACGGACTGGCCGAACCGGCGACCGCGTGATGCGTTCTGGGTGGGCATGAAGGATGTGGTGGATATGTTGGGTGGCCGGCCGGCTTACAAGCAGCCGGAAAAGAGGCTTCACGGGTTGGTGGCCAAGGATTCGAAGCGTGGCCTTCGGACTGCGTTTTTGAACTCTGCCTAGACTAGATGGATGGGAATGGAGTCACAAGGCGTTGCATTACAGAGGATTCGCTCTTTACTTCGGACCGTCTTAGACGATTGGACTACAAACATTGTTTTGCATCACTGCTGTTTAGGCCGCTTAGGAACTGCGCGTTGCTTACAGAGATGACTGCGGCATGCAGGCTGCGCCTTGTAAGCGGCGTTGAGTGCTTGCGTACTCATAGAAGTGAATGGCCGCATTTCTGCACAGATGACGTCGCCAGATCTGCATCTGTTCCCAAACTCGGCGATTCCAGAGGCTGTCGGGGCCGAAAAGATAGTTTTTTGGGTTTCTGGGGAATGGTTCGGCGAATCGGTGCATACGAATTGGCTCCGCATCCCCAGACACGACCCTGGAATTAGTAAGCGGGGAAAGAAGGAAGGTGAGGTTGTGGCACAGCAAAAGCACAGCAAAGAGCAAGCCAGCAGGCTGCAAGCTGCAAGCCAAGTCGGCGTCGGGGATTTGGAAGAGCGACATATTCCATCTAGAGTAAGGTAGTATTCCGTATCTTACGGAGTAGGGCAGCTGACAGCTGGGATACGGAGTATTGCTGGACCCACTGCCATAAAATACGGAGTACGGAGTACGGAGTATAGAGTACTGAAAACTGAAAACTGAAATTATGCTCGGAAGGCTTCCTTTCCGGCTATGAAGAAAAGACATGCAGAGACGGAATCGAGCTCCGTCTCTCCGTCTCGAGGTCAAATGACTATTGGGGTGGTGCACTTTGTCCATTGTTTTTGTTCACAACGCCAACGCCAACCGGAACGGGAAATATATCGAGTCCGACCGACTGGAATTGTATGCTATATACATGTACCCCCGTGTGTGCGAGTCCACACACCCATGCAGGAAGGGTTACCATGTCCACTGCTAAAAAATGCTTAAATGCCAAGTACACAGGAGGTATCTTGTGAGAATGGACAAAGTATCCCGTACTCGCACGAGCCCTTGCGGCCAAGCAACTCAGCCATGCTGACATTGCTCATGCTCATACGAAAAAGAAGGTGAGGAGAAGGAGAGAAGAGAAGGGGAGAAGGGGAGAAGGGGGGCATTGCCTTGTATCGTTGGCGCGGCGGAAGAAACCAGGAGAAAGCCGCTATTCATTATTAACCCCTATCTCCATTGGCAGATGACGCAGAGGCACCTTATTAATAATGCGAATGCGAGCCATTCTTCCCCAGATCGCTCAGTCGTATCTTACGAGACGCGACCCCGATCATCTTTGCTTTTTTTTTCTTTGCTGACAGGCTGACAGTTGAATTGACCCGCTGTCGCTCTTCATTTCTCCAGCCGCTGTGCGTAATTGATTCTCTTGTTATGGGATCCATTCTGTTGTTTTATTTCTTTGTTTCGTTTTTCGTTTTTCTCTTTTTTTTCTCTTTTTTCTTTTCCTTGTCTTCTTTTCTTCTCTCCTCCATTTTTTACCTTTCCAGTCGGAGACTTTACGCATATCGGAGGAACCTTGTGAAAAAACAACCGTCCTGGAAGCCGTACGGAATTTCAACCGAGTCCGGCGGAGTGAAGAATAGCACTTACACTCCGAAGCGGCTACTACAGTGGTGCCTGGACAAGGCACAGCTACGGCACAGTTTTGGGGAGGGAAGGGGGGGGGGTGAAAAGGCTGGCGGCCGTTTTAACTCTTGTCCGTTTTGCTCTTTCTCGTTGTTTTAGAAAGTACAACCGTAAGAGATACCCCGTAATCCCCGATAGTCCTTATAATCCCCGTTCCGCGTATTCGTATGCTACACAGTACATCCCTAGCATCACGCCCACCCCCCTCCCCAAGCCAAAAAAAAAAAAGAGAACCCAGCCAGAATGTTCACCGTTTCAGCCAGCCCCCACCGTTTTGGCGGTCCTTCCCTCGTACGAACAGAGCTTCTCCATCTGTACAGCCCGAAACCCCTGCGGGCAGGCACACGCACACACCCCTAGCAGCCAAGCCCTGGGCCGCCAAGACTGCGAGCTCTTTCGACCGGCTGGGGGTAGAAAAGATCTCCGCAAGCATTTGTCATTTTGTTGACATTTACGGAGTACAGCGTAGCACTTGGCACTTGGCCCCTTGGTAAGCTGCGGGAAGAAGAAACGAAGAAGAGCCTGACGCGACGGCGGTGCCGAACTGCGACGGGTAGGATCATCATCATATTACTCTGCGTGCTCGTATGTGACTGCTCGCAGCTACTGCATGGTAATGCGACAACCAACAGACGAGCAAATATAATGCGCCTGCAATATCAGCGGGACGGGCAGAGATACTGGCCCAGATGTCGCTCGGATCATCCTACTGGTCGATTACTAATAGGACGAGAGAACGGGATTGGCTCTGTGCTGACAGGCAGAGTGCGTGCTCGAGCAGTTGTGCCGGCAGCTTACCAAGGCGTCAGTCCACGAGCACGATGTGCTCGTAAGATACTTGGCAGCGTACGGGGTATGGAGGACGTGGATGCTGCCGAGTGTAGCATAGGAAGAACCAAAACCCGATGAGTACTGTGTGTATGCATCGAGCATCGAGCATCGAGCATCGAGCATCGAGAACGGAGTACGGAGTATTCTTGCGGAGTACGACGTTCGAGCAGAGAGTGGCCCTATCGTACCTTGTACAGGGGACGGAACCCCACCCACAGAGGGTCCTTATAGGGGATTTTTATAGGCCTTGTAACGTTTGATATTGTGTGTTTTTACAGGGCGTCTGCAGGGTCCACGAATACGGAGTACGGAGTATTAGAGAACGGGTACGAAGCGCAAAGTACAGAGAACGAGAACGACTGCGGAGTACGGAGTATCAGTACTCTGCACTTTACCTGTGGTCAACTCGTAGTCAACGCATACTCCTGACGGCAGCCCTAACTTTACTCCGTACAAGCGGGCCAACATTGGAGCGGATGACAAAAGCCAAGGTAAGCCACTGGGCCAGTAGTCTGGGCGCTTGCCCTACACGGACATGTCTCGATCTGTGAGACCGTGAGCGGTGCTGGATTACGAGAGATTGGCGGCTGGATTTCCAATGGACAGGGAAAAAGGCTCACTGGATTTGAAATACACCATATGCCGCACATGCGGATTCTGCAGGGGAAACGAAGAAAAGGGCTTGTCTCATCCGCTTACTCCATAACCCAGACGAGACCAATGGCGGCGAGGCGTGCAAGTAGAGTACGGAGCATTCGTACACACAGTTTCTTACAAGAGCGACGGAAAAGTGGAAAAGGGGGGCTCGTCGACACACGAGTATCTCCATGTAGAATATACCACGCAGTATGGATCCATGCGCCGTACGGAGTACTCCAAGTACGCCAACACTCCAATACTCACCAACAACTACAAAGCAATACTCCGTACTGTCTGAATGATATCGTCAGAAACAGCTGGATACGCGGATGTACGGCACAATATGTGCGGATGTACGGCAAAACAGACAACAGGCACGTGTACTCGTACGGAGAACCACACAAAGTACTCCGTACTCCGAGGAGTTGACTATCAAAAGGCGGACGAGGAGTTTGGGGCCCGACAGTCAAAACCCGAGCCGAGGGGGGAAAGGGGACAAGACGACGGCATTCTCGTGGCAGAGCCAATCGGAGACTACTGACAGAGCAAGAGGCCCATCAGATAGACATCCTGGTCCTGCACTATGGCCCATGGACCGAAAGAAACGGTCGAGCCATACGAGTACGACGTATGGGGAGTATCTTACGGAGACTGGAAGATCTTTACGTCTCTGGCCTCAGATATCAAGCCAGATGCCATGCCGCTAATACCAGTAACTATTAAACGCGCAGCTGACCGTTTTCGACTGTCGTTCCCTTGTAGAGAATAGATCGCTGATCGGGCGAAAAGAGTTTGATTTTTTTGGTCTGGTCTTTTGTCTTTTGTCTTTTTTTGGTGTTTTTTCTTTCTTTTTTCTCTCTTTTTTCTGTCTTTTTTTTTCCTCTTTCTTTTTTTTTCTCTGGAAGCAGCCCTTCCAGGCACTTGGTCACCCTGTTGCCCCCCCCCCCCCCCCCGGACCCTTCCCCCTTTCATGATCATCGGCTGATGCGCCCAGCGCAACGCCCAGTGCAACGTACGCACGGTATCCTCGTGATGTCCTCTTCTTGTGCCGCACTAGCCACGCCCGACCCTGTCTGGATTCTGGATGGTCTCCTTCATTGGGCAATGCCAAACGAACGAACGCGGGCGCAGGCGCAGACGTCATCAATATTTTGGCTTTTATTGTTTCTATTTTCCTTTTTTTTGTGAATTATTTTTATTATTTTTACTCATTATTTTCCCTTTTCCCTTTTCCCTTTTCCCTTTTCCCTTTTCCCTTTTCCCTTTTCCCTTTTCCCTTTTTCCTTATTTTCCCTATTTTCTTTATTTTCTTTATTTTCCTTATTTTTCTTTACCCCATACTTCGTACCCTTTTTTTTTCGCTCTCGCTCTCGCAAATCAACCAACCCCCATGCTTCGTCTGCTCAGAAGTCGCCTAGCCACGCCGAGTCTGTGGCCTCGCTTGGCTCTTTCTTATTCGTAGATTGCTCAATAATCATTCACTGTCGTTGTCTGAGCCGCACTCTGGTCAAGTAATGCTCCGTATTTTGGGGGATTTGTCTATTTTGGTTCGATCTTCTCATACACATCGTGATCTGTGTGCCAAAGCAACCCCCCTCTCAAAAGCACACACAATAGGAAGGTCGTCCGTCGTGAGAACCATGCAAGACCACACACATTCACACACACAATTAACCCACCCCATGCCATGCTGCCACCGCCTTCCTACCCCGGTCCCCTTCCAAGAAAAAGGAAAAAAAGAAGGTAAAGAAGACAAAAGAAAGAAGAAAAAAGAAGGACAAAATCCACAAAGCCAGATCCGGAAGGCGCCTCTAATTTTTCTGTCCCCATTTGTTGCCTGGTCGTCAAAAATGCGAAATGAACACTTCGTAATCCAAAAAGGCCTGAACCCACTCCGTCAACTCCAGTAGTAAAAAAAAAGAAAAGAAAAAAAGCCCAATGACACCCAATGGCACGTCATAGATTCTTCCTGCTATACGATACATCCTACATGAGCACATCATCGTAGCCGCCCGAGTAGATCATCGGGTCGCCCATCCCAAGCATCACTTCGGGATTCGGGCACGACAACACATGCGGCTTGATGGTGCCAAAGTTCGACTCGACCAGCCCCTGCTGAAGCAAGTCTGCACCAAAGTATGACGTAGGCGAAGACACAAACGGCATCGATACCGGCATATCAGACGGAATCGATAGTGAAAGGGGCGAGTGCATCGTTCCGTTGCCTTGTTGTTGTTGCCGTTGCTGCTGTTGCTGCTGGCGTTTTTGCCGTTGCCGCTGCAGCTTCTGGAACTGTTGTTGTTGTTGTTGTTGCTGCTGCTGCTGTTGTTGTTGCTGCTGTTGCTGCTGCTGCTCCTGCAGTTGTGCATGTTGTTGTAGAGACTGGGCGCTGAGGTCGATCGAGGCCGGCCGGCCGTTGATCCAGGTGGCAAACTGCGCTGCCTGCAGTGTCGGCGAGGGGGCGGCAAAGCCGTCCGATTGGCTCGAGCTAGCATCAAAGTCGTTAAACGAGAGGCTCTGGGGCGACATGGCGGTACTGGCGCTGTTCACGCTGTCGCAGCCGTTGCCAAAGACGTTCTTGCGGTAGTCGTCCATGTCAGAGAAGGTGTCAATCTCCTCGGAAGAGCTTGCCCGCTCAAAACGACCCAAACTGCTGAGGTCGAATCCACCGCTGGCGGTCAGCAGGGCCGCAGGGGCAGAGCCCGGCATGGTCATGGCTGCGGATACCGCTTGTTGAGACTGCACTTGGGCCTGGGCTTGGGCCTGGGCCTGTGCCTGCTGCGCCTCCACCTGGGCCAGGGCGGCTGCCTGGGCGGCTTGTTCCGCTTCTCGCTGCTTGTGCTGTTCTTCGAGCTGGGCGGCCAGCTCAGCCAGATCGGCCTCATCCTCGGGGAATACTGATGTGCCAATGGGCAGATCTGGGTCGTTGTTTGGCCGAATGCAACCCAGCTTGGCAGCGATGCTGTGAATCACCGGCTGGCCACGCTCGTTGAGCTCGGGCTCGCCGAGATCCCACGCCTGGGCCGCACGCACCATGGCGTACAGCTTGTGAACGGTGGCCACGAGAGCGAACTGAGTGTTTTCCAGCACTTCAGCGTAGCTGTTTTGATTGTCAGCAGATTGCCAGCAGAGAGACTCGACGCAAAGGACAATTTTCTTACCCCTTTGGCAGCTGCTTGTACTCGGTCTTCTTGCGTGTTCCTGCGGTGCATACCAGGCCGTCGTCCTTACATCGTTTGCAGGGGAACTCCCCGTCGCACTTTTACACGTTAGCTGTGTGTAAGACCGACGGCCGCTAAAATATCATATGCACCTTTGTCTTCTTCATGCGGCAGCGCTCGCAGGCCTTCCATACCCGCTTGTGGCGGCCGTCGTTGCTGTCGTGGTTGGGCGAGCCGTGTGAGTGCGCCGTGCTTCCATGATGACTGGAAGCCGAGTGATGGGAGTGGGATGTCGAGGGCGTGATGGACGACCGCTTGGAGGCTCGATGGCTGTTGTGGTGATGGGTATGGCTGCTGGCAACACTCAGGACAGCCGTGTTGCTGCTGTTGCCATTTCCGCTCTTGGAGGCTCGGACGGAAGACATGGGAGAGGATGTCGACGACGGGCTCTTTCGTGATATCGGCTGGGGACGGCTGCTTTGATCGTCGTATGGAGGAGTTGGTATGCTGATCTCCATGGCTTCTAATGGTGCATATATAAGGAATCCAAGCTGTGATGGTTGGTTTTTATTCTTTTCTCTTTTCTCTTTTTTTTTGGTTAGGGGTGTCCGCGAATTATGCAGATGACGAGGGCACGGCGTGTAAGTGGTTGAGCGTTGACCAGTGGCGGCGGATAGTAGAGATCGCCTTGTCTGACGTAGGTCGAGGGAAGTGGGAAGTAAGAGAAAATCCAACCTGCAGTCCAGGAGAAGTTATATAAGGCTGTGAGAGGTGAGAGGGGGTAGGAGAGAAAGTGGAATGGAAAGAAGCCCACGGGAAGGCGAGAGGCAGAGATATTATAAGGCCCGGAGGAAGGTACGAGGTACGAGGTACTCGTACACGGATGTAAGAGAAGTAACATGGAACTAAAAAATACATAAAAAGGATTTACGGCCTACGAGTAGGGGGGGAGGGGTGTACAGAGTGCACTGCGCCGTACTTTTCACGCCCCTCCCTTCTCCCCTCTTGTCCCAGGACGAGGGAGCACTAATAAGACGGGGACGGAGTGCCAAAACGGGGGAAATAAGCAGGGCGTACCGTTGTCGTGCAATGTGCATTAGTAATACACCGTATTTGTCAAGGCTCACTCGCATTCGCTATTCGCCGCTCTTTCATGACAAAACGCCTACTTCAGTGGCTTGCTACTAAGATGGTCTAGGCCTGGTATTCTGTGCTAACGTCTGGTTGTCCTGCTGTCCTGCTGTCCTGTTTTGTCGTCATGTTCTGCTACCCTGTTCTGCTTCTACGAATGCCCAGCTGTGCCGTGCGCTCTCAACGGCGTTGAATATTCCGGATTCGCGTAACGGAACGGTCTATAACCTCCGTTCTGGCACACCAGAGGCGGCCTGACGAAGGGGGGTGGGTATATTGACCACTATTTGGGGGCAGTCGCCCAGTTCTATGGGCATTTGCTAGCACGAAAGGGCGAGAACGGGGAACACCAAGGGCCCGGACACCTTTATCGGTCGGTCTCAACTTTACGTCCGAAACGCGGTCCAACGAGAGCGCATGCCCGCACTCTGTGCCTCCTGTGCCAATCCCACACCGGGAAGGCACGATGGACCAGTGTCACCGATCCTTCACTACGAGTATCTTACGGAGCACGGGCACAACGCGCCAGATAGTGCACATCCTGCCAAACGGAGCGATCTCCGCGCCTCTGTCCTTTCGTAGCCTACATAGTATAGGCCTTTGCTTTAGTAAGCGGACTGCAGTCTTCCTTAGTCTTCTATTCGTACGAATACGGAATACTCCGTACGGACGCTTCAATGCAACGGTGAGCGACGGCACATTGATACTCCCGCTCGTGCCCCCGCAAAGCCGCGCCTGGACGGCCATTCTCGTACGAGTTCCGTCTTATGACGTACTGTACCATCGGCGACAAGCTGGCGCATCGAAAAAAAATTTACCGCCCTGCGCTTTGCGGCCGACCCTGCGATGCCGATTGAGCCTCCGTCCCCCCCCATTGCATCGCGCACATTCTTTTTTGCCCTCCTTTACGGAATATGGAGAAGGGGATACGGCGCTAACGGTGCCCGTTGTCCGTGGGGGCCCCTGTCTCTGCTCTCTTACTGTGTACGAGAGCTCGCCCTTCGCGTTTTCGCGCTGTAGCAGAATCTCCCATCCCACGAACAGGCGCGGCAAACGAACACGTATATGTTTATTATTATGGTTCTCGCCCTTCCAGAAGCATAGTTAATACGGCGCAGAACACTGACCGCGAGCCAAAAATGTGGGAAAAAGCTTGCTTCATGCCGCACTTTGCTATCCTTTCCCAGGGTTCCAGGGGTTCCAGGGGTTCCTGGGATCTGCCCTCGAAATGGTGAGAGATTCGGATTCTAGGTGAGCATTTTCCTCATATTCCTATTTTTTTTTTTTTTGCAAATACCATTGCCAGGTTGCTGAGTTTAGCTTCAGGAGTTCAGGTTCAGGAGTTCAGGAGTTGAGGAATTCGGGAATTTAGGAATTTAGGAATTCAGGTCGAGCCCAACACTATTCCGCGAGACGGACCTCCGTTTGGAGTAAGACTCCGTACTCCGTTCACAAGCCACCGTCTTGGCCCGTTTCGCAAAATACGGCCTTTTTACAATCCCCATGCTGTTCTTTCCTGTTGTGGTAATGCCCTCGGAGACGGAATTTGCGACGGAATCCAACTCCGACAACGGAAATAACCCCAAACGGTCAAAATTAGCGGCTGTTGGCTAGGTCCTTACCGTTCCCACAGGGCCTGTTTTCCCTGCAGCCCGCCGCTGCGGCGGATATACGAGTACGAGCAAAAAACAAATATTCGTACCGAGTGGACAGGGGGGAAGCAAGCTACTCTATCTTACGAGCGATCATCGAGATCGTTGGGTATACTATATCCGTCAACCTCGGTATGTGGATATGCAGAGCTGCACATGAAGACGAGGGACTAAAGACGAGAGACGAAAGACGAAGAACGAAAAAAAACCCCCCGAAAATTGAAAAACGGAAAACGAAGACCGAAAAACAAATATGGAGTACAGGGTACAAACCCACGAGCGCAGCCCGAGAGCAAACGTACGAGTCAAGGTTGTCAAATTATATAGCTCAGTTCATGCATGCCAACGCTTGCGGTATGGAGTCCTCGCGCGTAGATTGCAGAACACGGCGAAGGAAAGCTTCGAGAAGAGCTGTCTCGCGCTTCGCGAAGAGCGAGCAGAGACGGCACAAGACAAAGACAAAAAAAGAACTCCATCTGCTGGCAAGCGTGAGTCAGTACGGAATACGGAGTACGGAGTACATGCAATGCTACGGAGTATATAGTATAGTGAGGCTCTAACAGTTCCTAACGCGGGCATTTGCTAAGAAGGGGAAGAGAAGGGGGGAGGCGAGACCGTCAGAAGCTTGCTTGCTCGTGGCCCGTGGCATGTATCCTGCTCCGTACGCACATGGCCCAATGCCCAATGCCCAATGGCGGCCGTTCTCGCATCTCAGCCCTGTTCCATGCGAATAGGAGCCATGCAAGATGAATGCTGGCCGGCAACGCACAACCAGCAACCAGCAACCGGCACAACCAGCAACGCATAACCAGCAGGGCCCGCCGCGTTGTCCCGGGGGCGATCCGTGAAAACCCGTTGGAAACACCTCATGACCTGCTTTCTGTGCGCCTGCGGGGCCGACGGTGAGCAAATGAGAGCCTCGCATGCTGCTCCGATCTCGTCTCGGCCTCTATGTATTAGGCCAGGAACACCAACAGGGCCCAAGGTCCCTGGTGATCCAGTGACCGTTTTTACTCTATATGAGTACTCAATGCCGAACGGCTATGCTGATAATATGCCCAACAATCATACAGTTTCATGCTCGTAGGGCCGACGGCGCGTTGATACACATACTCGTAGTAATACGGAGTAGTAATACACAGCAATCTCTTTCAGAGCCCCGTGAGGCCCTGGCTCCTTGTGCATCGTTCCATGCCAGCTCTGTACCGGGTGACTGTGTGGTGGGAAATGGGCGAAATCAACAGGGCGTGGTGCTATACAGCCCCGGGTCGCTGGTCGTGCTCGCCACGCACGACTCAGCAGTGCCCAAGAAAAGGGGGAATCGCGATGGCGATGTTCAACCGCGATGCAGACTTACACGGAATTGTGGTGCTAGCCCCCAATGGGCCACTTTACGGCCTATGAACATGAGGAAAAACGCGAAGCCGCGAGTTCATGTGGGGGCGCATACGCTTGTGCATGCCGTTATGTAACCTCGAAAAGTCTCTTCAGGCATCTGGACTAAGGCTACTTTGTTCCCGATTCTTCTTTTGGTAATTTGCCTCAAGACAGACAAAACTCGAACATCCCCAACGGCGTCTCTTACCGGAAAAGAAAAAGAATAAAACGGTACACGAGATTCCATGTTCCGGCCCAGAAAGAATTGGAAGACAAGAGAAGGAAGCTTGTGAACACGGCCGGGAATTGCAAGGATATACGTCCTGGTTTTGTGTTTTTTTTTTTTTTTTCCTGTCAAAAATGTCAGAAGGGGCAAAAATCCCAAGTTTAATCCGGGCCCTGTCGTCTCCACTTCACCGAGACTGGAGCGGTAGGCCGGTACGCTGATGGACAGTCAAAAGTCCCAACAAGCAAGGGACGTTGCGCTCCCAGTCTACTCTTGGACGGCCAGTGGCGGCGTCGACCATTTTTTGAGTTTGGGGGGACTTTTTTGATTATCTGATTTCTCATCTGTTGAGGCTTGGGTCTTTTTTCGACTTGGCGTGGTCCACGCACAAGAACCCGAGAGCGAGTGCGACGAGTTTCTCAGGAGGATACGAATACTCCATGCTTCATGCGCCATGCTTGCTCCATGCTTGCTCCATGCTCCATGCTCCATGTTCCATGCTCCATACTCCATGCGGCGTATATTGACCCCCTGGCTTTCCCCCCCTCGTATGAAAACCGAATGACGAACAGAAGCGAAACACGTCCAGACCGCCCTCAAATGTCACTCAGCCTCAGCCACAACGTGGCTGCAAACAAAGGGAGCAATGACATCACGGCCGTGAACCTATCAAGCGAGGCTCAAAGATTCAAAGATGCCATCACGTCCAAACAGGCTGACAAGCACTAGCCATTTACGGAGCACACACTTCGTCAGGATAATTACTCCAGTGGAGCCCCAGAACGCGGAACAAAGACCGTCCAAGACCATGGCATATCCCTGGGCAGGCCGTGGGAAGGGAGACATGCCCTTGACAAGTCGAACAAGAACTATTGCGCACGCGAAATTAGGCCATAGGAAGGCCACAGGAAGGCCACAGGAAGGCCACAGGATGGCCATAGGATGACCACAGGATGACCACAGGATTGCCACAGGATGGCCACCAAACATGGTGAGTCAGGGCCCACGATGCTGTGTTGCATGACTCAGCTGGTCAGAAACACGAGAGGCTGGATGCAGCCTTCCCCAACACGTTGGCCTTGGCCAAAGGTAAGACAGTACATGGAGAGACAAGAAAACACTGCTGCCTATTCTCGTGGCTTCCATGGCAGCGCCGATCACGAAATCATGTGCTTATCAACGAATGCCGGTCAGCTGTACGAGTCCCCTCTTGAAGTGGAACGACACGCCAAGTCTAGGAGATATTTCATGATGCAGTGCTTGCGAGCGGACATGTGGAAAAACTGTCCCGATCCCCGCCACCTGACGTCGATGCGGCTAGACGGAGATCGCGATGAAGGTTATTCTTCCACCAAAAGGTCGGTGTGTCGGAAGGAGTAAGATACGGGCGATTACCATCACTGGAATACACTACTGCATGCTAATTCATGGACACCACATCTATTCTGAGAGTACTCTACGTTTCTGTAATATAGCACTTGGTGAAACGAGGATGAAAAACGCCAACGGAGTAGCCTCTCCCGTCTCCCGTCCATTCCTTCCAACGTGCACCGTCGACGATAGATGAAACTCTTTTTTTAACAAAAGGAAAATAAGGAATCGTATTGGATATCGACGACGTGAGATAAGGTGCGAGATGTACAGAAAACAGCCGGCGCAGACAATTGCAGCTGTGCGCGAACCGGGACAAAAATATTGATTCCATCAGCTCGAAAAGCAAGCCGCTGCCGGCCAGGCGTTTGGCCTGTGGCCCATCCTTCTCAAAACGTCGCTTATTTCTTAGCAGCCTTGGCAGCCGACTTGGTGACCTTGGCGGCACCAGCAGCAGCCTTCTCGACCGACTTGATGACACCGACAGCAACGGTCTGGCGCATGTCACGGACGGCGAAACGACCCAGGGGCGGGTAGTCAGTGAAGGCCTCCACGCACATCGGCTTGGACGGGACCAGCTTGACAATGGCGGCGTCACCGGACTTGATGAACTTGGGGTTGGCCTCAACCGACTTGCCGGTACGGCGGTCGATCTTCTCAAGGATCTCGGCGAACTTGCAGGCAATGTGGGCAGTGTGGCAGTCCAGAACCGGGGCGTAGCCGGCACCGACCTGACCGGGGTGGTTCAGGACGATGACCTGGGCGTTGAAGGAGGCAGCACCCATGGGCGGGTCGTTCTTGCTGTCACCAGCGACGTTACCACGGCGAATCTCCTTGACGGAGACGTTCTTGACGTTGAAACCAACGTTGTCGCCGGGCAGACCCTCAACGAGCTGCTCGTGGTGCATCTCAACGGACTTGACTTCCGTAGTGACGTTGGAGGGAGCAAAGGTGACGACCATACCGGGCTTGAGGATACCCGTCTCGATACGGCCGACCGGGACAGTGCCAATACCGCCAATCTTGTAGACGTCCTGGAGGGGCAGACGCAGGGGCTTGTCCGTGGGGCGCTTGGGGGGCTCGACGGCGTCAATGGCCTCGAGCAGGGTCTTGCCCGTGGCCTTGCCAGCCTTGGTCTCCTTCTCCCAGCCCTTGTACCAGGGGCAGTTGGTGGAGGCCGTAAGCATGTTGTCGCCGTTGAAGCCGGAGATGGGCACGAAGGCAACCGTCTTCGGGTTGTAGCCGACCTTCTTGATGAAGTTGGAGGTCTCCTTGATGATCTCGTTGTAGCGGTCCTCGGACCACTTGGTGGTGTCCATCTTGTTGATGGCGACAATGAGCTGCCGGACACCAAGGGTGTAGGCCAGCAGAGCGTGCTCGCGGGTCTGGCCATCCTTGGAGATACCAGCCTCGAACTCACCGGTACCGGCGGCAATGATCAGGATAGCGCAGTCGGCCTGCGACGTGCCCGTAATCATGTTCTTGATGAAGTCACGGTGACCGGGGGCGTCTGTTTGAGTTAGAATGGAGAAGAGAAAGAGGAAGAACAGAAACAAGACGAAACATACCAATGACGGTGACGTAGTACTTGGGGGTCTCGAACTTCCAGAGGGCGATATCGATGGTGATACCGCGCTCACGCTCGGCCTTGAGCTTGTCCAGAACCCAGGCATACTTGAAGGAGCCCTTGCCCAGCTCAGCGGCTTCCTGATGTGGGTGTTAGCAAATGGTTCATGTGCAAAGAGACAAAGAGTGGGGATGGTTGGTGGACAGTGGTGGACAGTGGTGGACAGGGGAGGATTAGGGCAAGATGAGATCTGAAGAATGGTCCGTGCGCAAGGCCAGAAATGGTTTGCAGCGGATGGCCAAAAAATTTTCAGGGTCCCACAGGGCAGACAAGGAGGGTGCAAAATGCCCCTCCAACCCCACTTTCTGATACTGAGGGGGGCACAACTGGGCAGAAAAAAAACTTTTTTTGCCGAGATAGGGAAATGTGTGTTTGGTGAATGGGAAGTGTGAATTCAATGTGAAACTGACCTTCTCGAACTTCTCGATGGTACGCTTGTCGATACCACCGCACTGGTAGATCAGGTGACCAGTCGTGGTCGACTTGCCGGAGTCGACGTGGCTGTGGAAAGAAAGTCAGTATGTCTGGTCAAGGAATGACGCTCGTGGCAAAGCCAGGCTGCTGGGCTGCTGGGCAACCAAGCAACGAGGCAAATGCCAGAGCGTTCCAAGGACGAGGATATGAACGAACCCGATGACCACGACCTGTAGACAATGTTAGCCGTTGTATCAAAGAGGCGAGGCACAACGCCGAACGCCGGCCGTTGGATGATGGAAACTTACGTTGATGTGAGTCTTCTCCTCCTTACTGTAGACACAAATGGTTAGCACATGTCAGACATGGATGGCCATGGATGACCAGGGATGGCCAAGGCTGGCAGTGGGCAGCGACCTGTCGACCTCGAGACGAGAAGACGACGAGGCTGCTGCCGGCGACAACATGATGTGTGTGACCTACCCCATGGTGACGGTTTGTGAAAGCTAGAAAGCTTGAATCGATTGATGTGTTTTTTTTTGTATCGCGAAGCGAATTCTGCCAGAGCAAAAAAAATCCAGTCAGCAACCAATGCCCAGCGTTTGTCGATAAAAAGAGAAGAGATGATGCGCAGAAGAGATGGAGAAGGTGATGATGAAAGAGGATGCAAGAGAGATACTCACTGGAGACTGGCAGATCAGAATGCTTGATTCAAGGTGTGCCGACGAGGAGAGAAGGAAGAAAAAAGTTTGAAAAGACAAAGTGCGTGGAGGGGTTTTTATGGAGGGGAGAAGGCGAGAAGAAGAAAAGTAGAGAGAGTGAGAGAAGGCGGGGTTCTGGTTGGCTGCAGGGCTTCGTGCCCCACAAAGAAAAAAAAAGTGAAAACAAACTAAAAAATTTTTTTGTGGCTTCCCTGTTGGATCTTTTGCCCCTCCAACGAGGTAGGCGGCGGCGGCCTTGCAACCCCTCCGTCGCACTTTCCCTCCTTTACAAGCATACGGCGGCTACTGATACGAGAGTGGGCGAGTATAAAAACACACCGCCGGCGGTTGCTTCAGAAACGGTAGGCTGGCAGTGTCCCGTGACCGATGAACTGAGGAGAGAGAACTACGAGTACGGAGTATAATTGCCATCTTTGGAAAGAGCAGTGATTTCCATCTTTGGAAAGAACAATGGCCATCTTACGGATATCTGATATTGTACTCCGAAAAGCCTATCTCTATTACAAGAGGACTAACTGCCTGCCAATTCTGGCCAGTCTAAATCCTGCAGATGGCGCTCCACAATCGTCAAATGCAAGCCATTCATTGCTGCGGGATGTACGATGGAAAACCAGCATGGGCACCCAATGTGGGCTGTCGGGTATTGCAGGAACGCCGTCCTGCTTGTTTGTCTGTGTATCTGTGTGTTTCGGGCATCAATTAGCTGGCCGGATGAGTCATTTCCAGGAGTTCAAGAGATCAAGAGATCAAAAGATCAAAAATTCAAGATTTCAAGATTCCAAGATTCCAAGATATTCCATGAATTCCACAGAAGAGACGGGAAACATTGTCGGGCTCTAATTCGCAGTCATGGAGGATCTTCTGCTATCGTACATTGTACACTGCCTTTTTTCGTATCAAACTGCCATGTTCAACAGCTCCCGCTGTGGAATCTGCCACTGAATGGCATCGCCGTGCACCAGTCGGCCCACGGCATAGCGGAAAGACTTTTTGACCCCGCTGACGTCTGGGTCGTTCATGTCCAGCGCAGATTCCCCAGCCGGCACGGCCTCCAGGGTCAGCTCGGCACGCCGGCCACCACCACGGCCACCGTCCACATTGGTGAATGCCAGTGTCCAGCCCATAAAGGCCGTCGTGGTGCGGCGCCGCACCTCGAGCCCGGCAAAGACGTAGTCGATGTACCGGATATCGTGCCGGCCGCGGAGATCCTCGCGCAGCTTTGTGCCCTGTCTGATCGGCAAGAGGATGCGGGCGGGCAGGCCGACGCCAGGAAGATAGAGGGGTGTCACAAGGCCGTGGCCGAGCGGACTGAGCTGCGACTGCTGGAGGAAGTCTAACAGAGGTGCCATGGTGTTGACGGTCCTGGACCGGGCCTGCTGGCCGACTATTTCTGCAGCCGGCAGTCTATAGAAGCGCTGCTGGGTGATGCGTGTGTCGACCCGCTGTGTCGGAAAGAGAACGTCGCTGATGTTGGTGGTTATGATGGCGTGCACCGACCGCAGAACAGGCGGCTCCTGGACAGTTGAGCGTGGGACATCCAAAAAGACCTCGAGGGGAGGAGCACACTCGGCCAGATTGGTGCCTGGCTTGGGAATGAAGCGCAGCAAGAGTGTAGTGGAAGTGGAGATGGGAGAATCCGAGGTGTTTTCGTTTTCGTTTTCATTTTTGTCCTCGTTCTTATCTTCGTCCTTGTCCTTGTCCTTGTCCTCGTCCTTGGCCTTGGCCTTGTCTTTGTCTTTGATTTCTTCACCTTCAATGGGAAGACGGATGCCAAACAGCGGCGGTTGGACCGGAGACAAGATGCGTCTGTAGCTTTGCAGAGTGTCCAGCTTCGGCATGGCTTTGGGACCAGAGAGCGGGCTGCTGGCCAACTTGTCCTGCTCGTGCAGAACACGACCAAAGGTGGCGACGGTCGACATGCGGATGAGCTGGTACCACTTGTGGCTGTTTTTCGTCTCGCCGGTCTCTGTGTCGACAGCGCGGGCAAGGGGCGGGATGAACTCCAAGGGTAGCGTGCAGGCGCTGGGAACCTCGGTGCTGTGACGATGACGAGCCTCTTCAGCGTCTTCCAAGGACGGCTCCAGCACCCGTGCCCATTTGCCCTGCCGGTCGGCCCACATCCACTTGTCCCGGTTGGTGTCGAACTCGTTGACGAAGCGGGCCATGCTCTTCTTCAGGGGTTTATAGTCCAGGGTTCTCTGCGGTGGAGAACTGGTTGGTCTGTATGCCGTCAACAGCAGCCGGTAAACCCTGTCGCCCACATCTTCGAGAGCCTCGTTCTGGCTGCCGGTTGCGATCCAGCTGACAAGGACTTGGTCTGTTCTTTTTCCACCTTTCCCTCTTCCTTTTCCTCTTTTGCCCTTTTCTTTTTCTTCGGCCTCTTCCTCTTCCTCCTCCTCCTCCTCCTCCTCCTCTTCTCCCTTCTCCCTGCTCCTGCCTACACGGACCCAGCTCCCTGTCAGAGTACCGAGAGCCCGCAGCGCCTGAGACTCGATTTTCGTTTTCCCGGCCACCTCGGCCAGGCTAAACCGTTTCGTAGTCGCCTGGCTCAGCAGCTTGTCAATGTCGGCCAGGATGGCGTCGGCCGTGGCCGCAGGCGCAAACACCCGCAGAAGATGTCTGTCCGGGATCAGCTCAATGTGTCGGTGCTGGCGGGTCTGTCCGCGGCTGCGACTGCGGTTGCGACTGCGGTCTGTTGTGGCAATGGTGACCGTCACCGTAGAGAAGGACGTGGCGATGTCGCGCAGCCAGGTCTCAGCGCCGGCCGTGAGCAGCGCAAACTCGAGCTTGCGCACAGTCACGTCCAGCCAGCCGGGCACGTCCATCAGTTCGCGGATGGAGATGCCCCAGCATTCGCGCATCAGCTGCACGGCCAGCTTCTCTTTGCTTGTCATCTCCGGGTTGACATAGCCGCGCATGATCAGGGCGACGGCCTGGGACTTTGCCTTTTTGGCACTTTTTGCATATTTGGAATTCTTGGCCTCGACGTTGGCTTCGATGTCAGGTCCCTCTGGCAGCCACGGCAGCCGCTGCTTCTCCCAGCGAAAGCGTGTCGGCTGGCTGAGGGGCTTGCGGCGCTCTTCAATGTAGGCGTTGAGCTGGGCGCCTGTGAACCCTTCCGACAACGCGGCCGCGCACTTTTCAAACTCCGCTTGAGTCAGAATGTTCTCGTCGGCCGGCTTGAGCTCCTCGATGTTGCTAAAGACCTCTTCGTCTGTCAGCTCGCCCTTTTCCTCCAGAAGCGAGCTCCAGAGTTCCTCTGTTTCCGACTTGGGCTCCTCTTCAGGCAGATCATCGGCTGCCAGTTCCGCGTCCTTGACGTCCACATCGTTCACTTCATCCACTTCGTCCACTGAGTGGGCTTCGACATCATTGCCATATTGCTCGTCTAAGTCCTTGTAATCTTCTTCCAGTTCCCGGCGCGTAGAGTCGCTGCACATCTGAGATGCATGGTAGAGCCGGGCAGTGCCTAAAACGGCCTTCCCATGCCGCCAATGTGTCGCAATGGCAGCGCCTCCATGACTGCTGCTCGCATATCGCTGCAGCACGTGTGGGGCTGTGAGGAAAGCGGGCGGCCGGCGGGTGGGCGGAGTGAGAAGCCGCAGCTGACACCTGAGACACAGGATGCCGCGAGAAGACGGCGCCTTGTATATCATGAGAAGGCAGAGGACAGTGGTCAGATCTGTGCTGTGCAAGGATTCTCAGAGACGTCGTGAAGAGCTTCAGATGGACTCTGGATGAGAATTTGCAAGCTAGTTTGTTTCGAGCTAGCGTTTGCGCGAGGGTGCACTTATCCGATATGTGTTTATGCGGTGGACGATATCGGTGGATCTCAGTTTGTGTCCAATCACCCAAGTCGGAAAAATATTACAAGTGCCGAAGATCATCAACGGGCTGGAGGACGAACTCGTAAGACACGGGCATGCTCGTACGAGCCATATTGGAACGATATGATGTTAGCTGATTGGCTGGGAGCAATCGGTTGCGAAATAATACTCGTCTTCTTATCTCAGTATCTCAGGGATCGCTATAAAGGGCGCTATCGGCCGATGAATTTAGTGGTTGGTAGCAGTGGCAACAGGCCTAGTCATCGCTAAATTTGGCCCGATAAGAGTGGAGTCCGGGTAAAGGGTTCTCTGTGACTCGCAGTACGGAGTATAAACTTGCGGGGTCGACGTATCTCTTTGTGCACACGAGCCGATAGCCGCGCAGGAACTACGGCCTCTCTGGAGCAGCACGCCATTCGTAATTGACCCCCACTGGACCGACGATGAGCTCTGCAGCCGGAACGCAGCCGGCCTCACCACCGGCTGCCGATGCCGGTATATCTCAGCCGGAGACCAGCGCCAGACGGCCACACCGACGACAACGCGTGGCCGAAGAGGCACGACGACGGGCTGTGCGAGCGTGTACGGGGTGCCGGAGACTCAAAGAGAAGTGTAACGGTCGACAACCATGTCAACGATGTCAGCGGACGGGGCGAACGTGTGAATTTGCACCTCCGGGTCAGTCCGGTCCGGTTGCCGGACGGAAGGCGGCAGCGGCGGCGGCGGCGGCGGCGGCAGTGGCAGCAGCGGCAGCAGCAGCAGTAACAACAACAGCAGCGGGAAACAGTCTTCGGACATCTTGTCTGGGAGAAAGTGGTGCTTCTGATGTTTCCGGTGCTGCCTCGGCTGTTCCGGCCGGCACGACTGCGGCGACCACGACTGGTGCTCCGGTCAGTTCCAACGAACGCGTGCAGTACCTCGAAAAGTTGGTGACCCATTTGTTGGGAGATGTGCCGACAGATCTCAACAACCTACGGCGGATCCACGACCGGATCAGCAGTGCTCAACGAGCAGGTTCTGGACCGCGTGACCCAGGGGCTGACCTGGACGATGTGGCGTTGAAGGATGAGAATTTTACGGTGAAGGCGTTGTCTCACAGCACAGCTCGTGAGTTTGTTTGGTTCCTCTATTCTGGTTTGCTCATTCTTTTTCATTCTTACTCATTCTTATTCATTTCTCTATCAGACTACTCTGGCGAGTTCTCACACTGGAACTTTTCCTACCGCCTTCGCCAACGACTCGTGCAGTTTCTCGGCGGTGAACCTGGCGGTCGCAAGGAAATCCTCGAGTACTGGCGAGCCACACAGCTTCTTCCGTCGCCACGGGTGTCTGTTCTGCGTGGTGCCGTTGCCGGATGTCTGCCACCGTCGCACGTGGCCCAGTTCCTCGTTCAGGTATACTTCCGCTTCGCCCAGACCAACAGTTTCTACGTCGAGGAACGCTGGCTACGAGCTCGTCTCGCTCGTTTATACGACGCTCCGGCCTCTGTCACCAGTGCTGATGCTGCTTGGGTCTGTGCTGTGCTCATGGTTCTTGCCATCGGCACCCAGTTTGCCCACATGGCCGAAGGACCGGAAGGCCGGACTGCCCCCGGCCCCATCGGCCAGTCCCCGGAAGATGTCGGCCTCACTTTTTATCATACGGCAGCACGATTACTTCCCGATATCCTCACTATTGCCTCCCTCGAGAGCGTCCAGGCATGTCTGTTGCTCGCTCATTACGTCCTCCCCCTCGACACCCACGGCCTCGCCTACACCTACCTCGGCCTCACCATCAAGATGGCCATCCAGAACGGCCTACACCGTCGCTATGCCGCCGGATCCACAGGCGATCTCGATGCCTGGACGATCGAGACCCGTAACCGTCTCTGGTGGACCGCCTACACGGTTGAGCGCCGCATTGGTGTCCTGCATGGCCGTCCGGCTTCTATTGCACCCACTGAGATGGACGCCGACCTGCCACGCGACCTGCCCGAGTTCCGCAGTGCCGGTCCTCTCGCACCGTCTCCGTCTGCTCTCTCATCGCCGCGCTTTGCCAACATGTCTGCCCTCATCGACATGACCATGCGGCTCAGCGATATTGCTAACGCCATCAGCCTGCTGCGTCGCTGTCCCAAACCGCTGCAGCCAACCTACTTTGAGCGCATCATGGAGACCTGGCAGCGCATGCAGGCCTGGTGGGCTATGCTGCCTGCCGATGTCCGCACACCCGACCCGGTGTCGCCCATGTTCCGCCCCAATGCCCATCTCAAGCTGTGTTTCCACCTTGACCAGATGTTCATTGGCCGTCCTTTTATCTTCCGCGACAGCAGCAGCGGACGTACCGCCAGTACTGCCAGCACTACGAGCTGTGCCAGTGCTGCTGCCCTTGCCTCGTCGCCCCTGTCGTCCACTGCCTCGCCTCTGGGCGGTCAGCCCTCGCCGGGAGAGACCGGCACCACCACTGGAACGACTGCCACTGGGACGACCTTCACCACTGGCACCACCACTTCTACCACCTCTTCCTCCACTACTCGCCCCAGCCGCCGCTCCCAACTCGTCGACACCGCCGTCCAGGCTGCCTACGAGGTCATCGCCCTCTGCCAGCGCATACACGAGACCATTGGCCTCACCGGCTCCAGCTACACCGAGTTTAGTTCTTGCCGCGCTGCCCTGCTCCTTCTGTTGGCCCAGAGTCTCAACGAGAGCCCCGAGGAGTACGACCGTCGCTCGCGCGATGTCATTTCCCGCGGCTGTCTCCTCATGCGTGCCATGTCCGTCGGCGGCACCAGTAGTGTTTCCACCAGTTCCGAGACCTCTGTCGTCGAGGCCCTCGAACGTGCTGTCCGCCGTCTGCATGCCGAGCGCTCCCAGCGAGCTGCTGCGGCCATGGGCAGTGCCAACAGCGGTCGCCGTGGACGCGACGGCGACGGCAGCAGCCATAGACGTCGTGCCAGCGGCGCGGCCGGCGATCCACACGGATCCGGCAGCGGTGGTGCTCACGGCAGCGACGACGAGGCCTCACCGGACAGTACCACGGCCGCTCGCAACGGCTATGAGATGTTCTGTGCGTGGTCGACGCTGGTCAGCAAACACAACGGCGGCGGCGGCGGCGGCGGCGGCGGTGGCGGAACGGCATCTTCAGGAGACGCAGACCACGACTCGGCCGCCATGGCTGCCGCCATCCCTTTTGGCAGCAGTCACAGCTCGCTCCTCCACAACCAGCATCACCACGCCCTCGCAGACCGTGGTGCCGTCGACCCCGTGCTGGCATCGTTCCAGCCGGCCACGTTTGGATGGCTGCCGGCCATGTCGTCGGTCGGCGTGCCCCAGCCGCCCTCGATGCTGCCGGACGCCTCCTTCTTGGCACCATGGGACGCGACTGGTGCCAGCAGTGACCTGGGCATGTCGGACATTATCCAGGCGTTTCCACAGGGCGTGCTGGACGGGGTGATGGACAGCGGGTGGCCGAGGCTGGAGTAGCAGGATGGTAGACGGGCATTGTATGATTGTATTAGTTACGCAAGATTAGATACCAGGGAAACGCGAGAGAATGATGAGCGATTTTGATTTTTCTATACCACTGCATGCCTGGCTCATCCAAAAACGAGATTCGAGATCGTCTGGACCGGGTTGTACCGGCCACGCTTGGGCCTCTCGGCCTCCTTCTCGGCCTCTACGCGCTCCTCCTCGTCGAATGCCTTGGCCTCGCTGAGATCAACCTCGGCCGGGTTGACAAATTTGGTCCGGTAGTAGAGCTTGTAGGCCACAAAATCAAAGAGGAAGAGCGGCAGCGCCGTGTAGATGGAGAAGAAGCCGGAAGCCGTTGGCTGGACGCCCGCCGACGGATACAGGGCGAGGTAGAATTCGCAGCCCATGATAAAGAGAACGATGACAATGGACAACCACTGGCAGTACGGTGCAAGCGGTGCGCGGAAGGCCAGCTTGTTCAAGTCGACGCCCTGCACCTTCAGTGTGCGGCGGAAGCAGAGGTGCGTGACGATGATGGTGAGCCAGCTGAGAAAGGCCGAGATGGCCACGAGCGACGAGAACCAGTCGTAGACCTTGGCAGCCGTGTCGTTGACATTCAGGTAGCAGAGACCGCCGCCGATGAGAGTAGACACTGTCTGGGCCAGCCAGGGCCGGCCGCGGCTGTCCTTGCGCCCAAAGATGGGGTGGATGATGTGCAGATCCGAGAGTGCCGTGATGGCCCGGCTGGCAATGTAGATGCTGGTGACGCCACAGCTGATGACGGTCAAGAAGATGAAGCCGTTGATGGCATGGGCGAGGCCATACTGGTTTCCACGGCGCAGAGCAATCACAAAGGGGCTACCGAGCGTGCCCTCGCCGTTGATGAGGTCCTCGTCATCGAAGGGGACGCACATGCCGACAAGCCAGACGTTCATGATAAAGAAGGTAAAGATACGCCAGAAAATGGGCATCACGACGGCACCCACTGTCTTGCGCGGCCGCTCAGCCTCACCAGCGAGCACGGCAATATGCTGAGCCGAGCCGAAGCTGAAGGCCGCCTGCACAAAAGCCTTGGCAATGCCGCGGATGCCGTTGTGGAAAGCCCCGGGGTTCTTCCAGTACCGGAAGACGAGTGGACCATTGGTTGCCGGCACGCCGCCCGAGGCCATGATGAACATGTAAGCGATCATGAAGAAGATGGCCAGCACCTTGAGCCACGACATGACAAACTCAATGTGGCCATACCACTTGATGGGGAAGATGTTGGGAAGGGAAATGACTGCGAGGAAGATGGTGATGTAGGCGGCCAGCGGGATCGTGTCAGATGCCGGCCAGTAGGCCAGCACGCTGACGGCTGCCGTGATTTCGGCCGGGATGATCATCACCCACTGTCTTGTCAGACAAAGCAAATATATTGGAAGAAAAAGAACCTACTGCAAACCAAAAGTTGAGGCCCTCGGCAAAGGCCAGCGCCGGGTCGACGTAGTCGGCCGTCTGCCGGATGAAACCGCCGTGCACAGGACGGTACGATGTCATCTCGCCGATGGACATGTAGAGACTCCATACGACAAACCTGCTGGTCAGTTGCCGTCGACTGAGAGGGAACGGAAGACTTACGATTGGATCGTGTAGGCTGCGGCGATACCACCCGGTCCGGCTGGGTTGTCAGCCAGTGCTCTTCACCGTGCACGTTCTCCTTGCCACTCACCATTCTTCAGGGCTGTTCCCGTGCCCACCCAGAGACCCGTGCCGATGCCAGCACCAAACGTGATCATCATAATTTGTCGCTTAGTCAGCTTTCTCTTATAGCCCGCCGTGTCGACGACGATCGTGGCCTCGCCGACCTCTTCGGTGACCGTGCGAGCCAACTCGACATCTTTGATAACCGGATCACCGGCCACATTTTTTTCGCTTGCCATGTTTGTGTGCCTGTGTGTGTGTTTACGAAAGTTGATCGACAGGGCAGAAGAGATGCCAGCTGGCCAGAGGTTCTAATACTCGAACTATAGACTAAAAGATAAAAAAGATTGCCAGTACTTTAGCCAGATACCAGATTCTAGATAGCAAGATCGACTTCTTGGCATGACGAGTCCCAAGACTATGATATCTCTAATACCCCCCAACTTTTCGGATTGTCAAACCGAGTATCTTTCCCGTCTTCTTCTCTGTACTACTCTGTATAATCTTGATATACTCCCTTCAGAATGCATTATATCTAGTGCAACCCAACTGCCGAATTGCACTATATAGGAGGTCTTGCCATGGCCGTTAGCCTATCAACTAGATAGTGCGATACCGCAACCCCAGAAAACCGGGCCGGTGCTGTCGGTATTCTCCATATTCTGAGCCGTCTTTTTGATTCTCCATAAGAGCATAAGAGGTAGATTAGTCAAGGCTTCGCGGTTCTTGTCGGTTTGCTTTTGAAATCCCACTGGTCAACTCTATCTTGCTCAGCCTCTCCAGCCATCATGTCCAAACACATCGTCTTTGACGTCGTCGGCAGCCTCGTGTCGTACGATCACCTCTTCGAGGCTATCGAGGAGCGTTTCGGCACTGAGCGGCTGCGGGCCGCCAACATTAACGCCCGCCTGCTGGGCCAGTGCTGGATCGAGACGGCCGAGCGCGAGTACACCTACCTCAGCCTGTCGGGCCGCTACGCCACTTTCTTCAGCGTCTTTGAATCGCTCTTCTACCGCATGTTGCGCTACGCTGGTGTTGCCGACCCGCGCGCCTTTGCCACCGACGACGACGTGCGCTACCTCGTCCAGGAGTGGCGCAAGCTGTACCTGCGGCCCGGTGCTGCTGAGTGCATCGCGAAACTGCGTGCTGCCGGCTTCACCGTCTGGTGTCTCACAGCTGCCGATCTCAAGCGCGTCAACGGCTACTTTACGCTTGCCGGTGTCGACATGCCGGATGAGAATCTCGTGTCATGTGACACCACGGGTGTGGCCAAGCCCGATCCTGCCGCGTACCGGCCCATGCTGGAACGTCTCAAGGCCGAGGCCGGCGGTGCCGCGCCGTGGTTCGCCGCCGCACACATGTGGGATGTCTCGACGGCGCGGACGATCGGCTTCCGTGGTGCCTACTGCACTGTTCTCGAGGCTGAACCGATGCATGAGATCTTTGGCGACATGGACGTTATCGCCGATACACTGCCGGAAATGGCAGACAAGGTCATTGCAGCGACGCAAGTGTAGAGAAGGAAAACCAAAAAAAAGTAGCTAGAACAGGCGTGTAGAAGAACGAGTAATACACGTTTGATTAGTCAGCAAACACAAGGGGTAATGCAAGCAAGCAACGCTAAATGCTGTTGGCCTAGCAAGAATAGACGTCCGATATGGGTCCGAAGGCGCTCCAATCCCGTCGGGAAAGCGCTCCAGTTTTACCCAAAAAAAATGGTTATCTGACCGGCCCGGTGTCTCTGGCCGCTGGAGAGCGAGGCCCATCGGGTCCAGGCCGCAGCAATAGCTCGGCTGATGCTGTCATACGAGACGTTGATCGTCAAAGCGGCACTGTGACTGAATTACATGCCAAGAGCTGTCCATAAAAAGAGCTGAGCTCCAAGACGACGAGACGACGAGACGACGAGACGACGAGACGACAAGACAGCAGCAAGACGCCCACAAAAGCAACATTGCCCATCATGACGCCTCCCTTCCCAGTTGACGACTCGCTCACGTCCTTTTGGCGGGCCAATCCCCTGCCGCTCGACGACTACCGCAGCACGCCGGAACTGCCGGCCGAGGTCGACATTGCCATCATTGGTGCCGGTTATGCTGGTGCATCGACTGTCTACCACATCCTCAAGAGCTGCAAGGACCGTGGCGTGCCGGCCCCGTCCATTGCCATCCTTGAAGCCCGCCAGGCCTGTTCAGGTGCAACAGGACGGAATGGTGAGTTTTGAGTTTGTTGTTGTTCTTGAGTTCGGTCCTCTTGCTGACGTCCAGGCGGCCAACTCAAGCCGGATCCCTTCTACCGGGCACTCGACTTTGCCCGGACACGCGGCATGGACGCTGCCGTCGAGAACATCAACTTTGAAATGGCACACCTGCCGGCCGTCAAGAAGCTCGTCGAAGAGGAGAACATCGACTGTGACTTTGTGCTGACGCGCTGCTGCGACGTCTTCTTCAACCAGGAACACTGGAACAACATCAAGGCCGGCATCGCCTCGCTGCAGGCCTACGGTCCCGACAAGGTGCCGTCGCTGCGCGACATGTTCGTCACCGAAGGCACCGATGCCAAGCGGCTGTCGGGTGTCCCAGAAGCGTGCGGCCTCGTCACCTACTCGGCCGGCCACGTCTGGCCCTACAAGCTGATCCACGCGCTGCTCAGCAAGGCCATCGCCCAGGGCGTCAACCTGCAGACGCACACGCCCGTGACTGCCGTCAGCACCCCCGACGGCCCTGACGGCCTCGTCCATCTGGCCACCGCCCGTGGCACTGTGCGTGCCACTCGCGTTGTCTATGCCACCAACGCCTACACCTCCGGCCTCCTGCCCGAATACGCCGGCCGCATCATTCCCGTGCGCGGCATCTGCAGTCACATCGCCGTGCCCGGCACGCGCTCGTCGCCCCTGACCCCGACACCGCCCTCGCCCGCCCCTCAGCTGGTCACTTCCTACATGCTGCGCAACAGCCCGGCCTCCGCCGAATACCTCATCCCACGGCTCGATGGCGGCATCATTGTCGGCGGTGCCCGGCCCTCGTACCTGGCCGACCTCAGTACCTGGTACGACAACGTGCGCGACGACCAGATGATCGAGAAGGCCCGGCACTACTTTGACGGCTACATGCAGCGCACCTTTAGCGGCTGGGAGAACAGCGGTGCCTACACCGACAAGGTGTGGACTGGCAGTACGTCCCCCCTCTCTTTCACTCCTCCCTCCCTCTCTACCGTGCTGACCTTTAGTCCTCGGCTACTCTGCTGACAATGCGCCACACGTCGGTGTCATTCCCGGTCGCAAGAACCAGTTTGTCATTGCCGGCTTCACCGGTCACGGCATGCCTCAGGTTTTCCTGTCCACCAAGGGTCTTGCCGACATGGTCCTCGAAGGCGTCCCCTTTGAGTCGACAGGCGTGCCGCGCATGTACAAGACCACTCAGGAACGTCTTGATAGCAACACCAACCAGATTCTGGAGTCTTGGGAGAAGAATACCAAGATACTGCAAAAGTTGTAATGAACGGGAGCAAAGGAAAGGACTGTATCTTAGAGCAGGACGGATTGTGTCCAAGAGTGTCTTACAAGCCTAATGACTAAATATGCACGTATGCGTACAACATGCCCCGCTATAATTATAATTGGAATTTGCCCTCAATTTCTACCAAAGGAACTTTTGCGGCTCGCCCGCGGCTACTTCACGCCATCTCGTCTTTTTGCGACTTTGCCAACGGCCATGCGCGCGACATTAATACGCCCGGCCAAGGGCTTTTGGGGGCGCAGCCTTGACGAGCTTAAGCGGATATCGGGCATTGGTAGGTGGTCTTTTTTTTGTCTCTTTTCTTCGTCTTTTTCCTCCACTGACAAGACGACAGTCGTCCGGTTCCAAGGCGTCAAAGGCCCGTCTGGCCCCTATGAACTGCAGAGCTTTTACGATCCCTCCTCCATTGACGACTGCAAGCTCATGACCGACAAGGAGATTGGTGGCTTTTCTACAGCACAAATCGACTGGGAGTCGTCTTCCTCGCCGTCTTCTCCTCCCGGCTACATCCGCTTTCACGGCAACATATCCACGCGCCTGCCGTCAGACCGTCCGGATGTCAAGCGCACCGGCTATGCTGCCTGGCGCACGGCCGACCGCTTGCCCACTGTCTTTGGCCGCTCCCTCTGGGACGTCGACTCGTATGGCTACCTGGCTATGCGCATCCGCTCCGACGACCGCAGCTATCTGATCAACGTGCAGACGGACTCCATGATTGCGCCGACTGATCTGCACCAGCACCGTCTATTTGCGCGCCGCCCCGGCCAGTGGGAGACGGTCGTCGTGCCCTGGGCCGACTTTGTGCGCACCAACCACGGCTTCGTTGTCGAGCCTCAGACGGAGTTGATACGACAGCGGCTGCGGTCCATCGGCCTCGGCCTGACCGATCGTGTTCCAGGACCGTTTGAGCTGTGTATCGCCCGGTTGTGGACCACCAACCACCCAGAGGAGGCCGAGGCCGAAGACGAGCGCACGTTCCAGGCAGACGAAGCGGCAGCCGACAACGCACAACCTCAGCCTGCAGGCGGGCTCAAGAACAAGCACGGCCAACCGGTGCGGTGGGACTCGCGGAAACTCGAGAGCGCACCGCAAGAGACTGCGTCCAGCTGATGGATTGTTCGTGCTTAGTCAGCATAGAAGCTGTGCTAAGACCATTCTGAAGAGAAACAGCATGTCGGCTATTGCCATGAAGCTGACGACGAAGATGCCGGCCAGGTAGATATATGATCTTCTCTGCACATCCCACGCTCACAAGATCTGAGCATGATGCTGTTGTATGCAAGGCGATCAACTTGCATCAGAGTCTGTCTTATGTAAACAGACAACATGAAGAGCAGAGCCAAGGCAAGAACAGAGGGCAGGAACAAGGCAGGAGCAACCTTCCAGAACAAGAAATACAATATATTGGTCGTTTCTACCTTTTGCCTCATTTTTGAGAATTATTCTGCCATACATATTTCAGACACAATTCAGACACGCCGCACATATATCAGCATTGAATATTCTGAGCAACCCCCGTGCAGACAACATGTTACCTTTTTCATCTTCCCTTGATACGCCTGACACCACTGAAGAGGCTTCTCAGCCCTTTGGTTTGACCATCGATGCACCCACCGATCTCCCAATCGATCTCCCAATCGATCCGTCAATCAACTTTGCCATGGAGCCGCCCATTGATACGTCCATCGATTCATCCACCAACCCGCCCATCGATGCACCCATTGATCTACCCGCCAGTTTCTCAAATAATCCACCTATAGACCCTCCCATTAACCAGTCCATACCTTCTCTCGATCCGGGAACGCAAGATCCAACCAATAGTTATTACCACCCGCTTTACCGTGCCACCCTCAAGCTCAAAGGCATCAATGTCCTGTATATGGCACTCAAAATTCCCATAAAAGTTCTCCATATCAGCAAGGTTATACATGATATTGTTGAAAGCGTCTCAGAGGAGAAGGCAGACAACTGGCCATTTATGCGTCACCGTCTCACTCTTCTCAGCGCCGGCTGCTCGTCCACCGACGTGCTCGGGTTTCTGATCATGTTCGCGCTGCCCAACCCGGAGATCGATCCACCCTACAATCCTACCGGTGGCTTGATATTCAGCCAGCAAGAGCCCATCGCACACCGTCTGATGCCTTCTGATTCCGACGGGACTCCGCTACTCACACCGACGCCCGACCGTCTCTACGGCTACCCGGGCTTTATGGCAAAGGAAGCTGGCGGCATGGGCACGTCGCCCTTCTCGTTTGTCCAGTTAGAAACGCTGTACAATTTAGTCCATCCAGACATCGCTAGCTATGCCATGGTTACCACGGGATCTGTCACAAGGGTTGGCCGCCTTGTACAGGAAAAGGTAGGCATGGACGGCGTCTGGCTCCCCTTTTTCATTCTACAGTGCAACGACACACAACACAACATCTGGGGCGTGGAGAACCAGTGCGCCATCACGGCTTTTGCCTGTCTCAGTGTCATCTCACAGCTCAACCGGGCCATCATCCACGCCGAAGCCGTCCGCAACCGTTCAAGACAAGCTTTGATGCTACCGGTGCCGACCGGCAAGGGGTACTATTCGCCCGTTGCGCCGCCGCCTGTAGACGAATTTATCTACTGCATGATCGTGGAACCCACCATTGCCGTTCTCTATGTCGCCTGGAAGGATAAAACGCCCACGAACGAAACGCCTTCGGGGATGCCTTATATGACGCACATGGGGGTCCCCGAAACGTGCTACTTGACTCGCATCGACCAGCTCGTCTTGAGTATCCCCCATCAGCTCAATGGGGTGCAGCGTATGATAAAGGCCATTCTCGCTTGGGGTGGAGACACCCGGCTACGGCAAATCAAAACTGCTCTGGACTACATTCATCAGACTTCCGTACTCGGAATATAAGAATAGGATGTAAGAGTTTGTGAAAGAATCGATAAAGCATGTGTTTAGACGATATAAATGTTTCCAGTGATGTCCCAATAATCCCGAATTACTATGTTCCTCCTTGCGGGTTTGTGCTTTCTGGTAGTGGTTTTCTCTTGATCACCTTCTTCATCTTGCTCTTTGTTGCGCTCTTAATCGCTGTGATATCCAAAGCTGGTAGAGGGACGGCCGCGTCCACAGTACTGGAATCTGGCACAGCTGGAAAAGACCCAACTGACCGTTCTCTAGACATGAGGCTCTGTCTGCTGCTGGGGCCTCTGCCCAAACTAGGAGGTCTCTCGACTTCTGTGACGTCTGGTCCGCTGGAAAATCGAACACTGCGGTAGGCTGGCCGGACTGGCTTTTTGCCACTGCTTCCACTAGCAGCACTTGCAGAACTAGTACTTGGGCCGCTCTCCAGGACCTTCAGTTCGGTTCCCGCCTGCATCTTGTCTTTCCCCTTGCCTGCATACGTGCCCGCTTCCGCATCACCAGAAGGCAGATCATCTCTTCGCATTAAGCTCTTGCCACCCTTCCCCACCTCAGAAACAAATGAATGCCATCGCTCAGCCGGGGTGGCCTTGATTGTTTCGTCCATAATCATGAATATAGCCCCGGAAATAGCCCCAAGAAGGACGACCAATGTCAAGAGAGCTGCTCCAATGCGGTCACCTGCGCGAACGGGCTGCATGAGTTCAAGAGATGTCCAAGGATCTGTCCGGCCCACATCGCCACCCCCGGCATTCGGGTCACCCTTTGATGTACCCCCAGTACTGCTAGTCACAGGTGCTGCCACCTGTTGAACCATTGCGGCCAGAGTCACCTCTAGAGCCGACATCTGCTGCCCCACACCTGAGCTTCCGTCCCATGTACCATGATCGGTCCATTTCAGTCCACACATACGACCATTGTCACCACCACTGCACTGACTGGCTGCTGCCTTGGCCGAAGCTTGCAGCAGAGGAAGAATGGTCTCGTACGTCCAGGGTGCCCATTGGGTAGTGACAGCCATCCAGCGGCTGAGATAGGCTTTGAATGACTGCTCGTCGAGATCGCACAGGTTGACTGATTCGCAGGCTGTCTCGGTCATGATGGAATTGTCATCTCCCGTGAAAAAGACCTCTGTACCTTTCAACAGGCCGTCGACACGCTTTTTCCAAGTGCTTGCCTTGTCTTGGTCGTTTGTCTGACTCGAATAGTTGTACATGGCGGCAGCACCCACGAGAAAGGCGCCGGCGTTGTAAGAAAACTGATAGGGCGTGATCTGCGAGCAGTTGCTTTCGGTATGGGCCCCATCATAGACGTAGTAATTATCGTCCAAAAACTTCACCGCACGCATCCAGTCCCATGTCCGCTCCGCCCAATCAGCATAACTCTGGTTGCCTGTATAGAGGGCGAGACGGGAGGCCAGGTTGAAGAAGCAGGCCTGGGAGATGGAGTTCTTGTAGTCGAATCCGTTGTTCCAAGTGAAGATCTGCCAGCGAAGACCACCGCCGCAATTGGCCGAGTCCCAACGGGCCGCTTGGGTGTTGAAGACAGCCTGGGCCAGTGCCAACCATTGAGGTTGATCATCGGGGGGGTTCGGGAAGTTGTATTCGGCCGCTGTCATGACTGCCATGCCCCAGAATCCTTGGTCATCGTTTCCCTCCGTTAGGGTCTGGTTGGGTGGCATGAAGTCGTTGTTGGGGCCAACCTGGAACAGCAGGCCTTGTTTCGTGATGTCGTTGTATTTTGAATCGCCGGCATAGTGCCAGTAGTCGATGAGAGCACCCATCAGAGCACCGGCTTCCCACCCTTTCCGGGAGTTAGAATGAAGCATGTCAAAAAGAAAAGAGAGAAACTTACAGTAATATGGTTGAGGAAGCAGACCGGGCGTGCCACCAGGCTGGTTTCCGGTGTAGAACGACATCATGTCTTCTGCCATATTACTGGCCACATCTTTTATGGAATCTGAGACAACTGTTAGAAGGACTGCCTCAAAGAGCAAGACGTTCGATCCATGCTCACCTGATGATGTAGGATCCAGTTGGTAGCCTGCTTCAACGGTGGTGCTAAGGAGCGGCAGAGCTAGAAGAAGTCCCGCCAGGAGAACATCTAGGAACGAATGACGCAGCCGGACGGGCCGAGCTCGAATGGTTGAAAACCACATATTCGACTGGAAATCAAAGAAACAAGAATTGAAGAGTGATCTGAGCCAAGACTGACGAACAAGAAAATACGAAGAGAGCAGGTTTGCCGTCACATTCCTATGGCAAGAGATGCTCAAGAGGTGCTCGAGAGGTGTTCTGACAAGCCAGAAAATCAAAAAGACATATAGAATCCAATATGTCGTAGGAAGCAAAACAAAAGAAATCAGAAAAAAGCAAAGACAAAAGAAAGACCAGAAGACTCGTGAGGCGAGAAGCCCAAAGTATGGGTCTCTGTCATGGCGGAAGCTGCCACTGGACCAACACCATCATGGAAACTACGTCCAACACCTCTCAGCAGAGCTGGGCTGCAGTTGCCTGCTCCATGAGCAGCTAGTACTCGTAGGACACTGTATGCACTGTACGAAAAAGCGGCAGGACTGGGCAGTGTGAAGCACCGTATGAAGTCATTTTGACCGCCAGACTTACTGAGCAACAAGTAATACCACATCACCGTCTGACCCGAAATGGATTGCATAATCAATTCTGTTGTTTTTTGCATCTCTAAACGCCGTCATACATTGTGACCCACGTGATTTTGAAAGGGTTGCTTTGTCATGAGAAAAGCCGCTCGAAAATCCAGAACCCACTCTCAGCCTCAGCCTCTTCCTCTGGTCGCCTCCAGTTTTGCATGGCAGATCTTTTCTCTCGCTCTCCCTTACCGCCGGTTCGTCTTGCCAATACCACGCTTGCCCGCCAACTGCTTGGGTTAGCAAAAAAACAGAACGTCTAGAAAAACAGAAGAACGGAAAAAACAAACTCACCAGGTGCTTCGTCAGGGCCGGCGCAATGTGCCGGTCGGCCTCTCCTTGCCGCGCGTGGCGGTTCATATTCTTCTGGCTCAGCTGCTTCAGCTTGGCCGTCTTGAGCTCGCGCTGCATCTTGGCTGCCCGTGCCGCCACTGCGCCGTCGTCGACGTCCATCATGTCCTCGTCCTGCATATCCATATCGTCGTCGCCATCGCCCGCTCTGGGGTGCGCGCGCAGCTGGTTTTTCCGTCCAGCCGCCTTGGACAGCGCTGTCCGCGGAATGAAGGCGCCGTTCTTGAGCGACTGCTTGCGCAGACGCGAGTTGTAGCGGATCATGGCCAGCTTCTCGCGAATCCGCTCGGCCTTGTCGAGAACCTCTTCCTCGTCAGCAAACTCGGAGCCGTCCTCGGACACCGTGTCGTAGTAGCCGTCGGCAATCAGCTGCGCCTCCTCGGCCTCAAGCTCGGCCATCTTCTGCTCAATATCCGGGCTGTAAAAGTCCAGCACGTTCTGGCCGTTGTACACCTCGGGCATCCTGTCGTGCTTGTGCTCCGGGTCAATGCCGACATAGTCGCGCTTCATGTCGAAGTTGTACACGCCCGGACCGCCCTGCTCCGTCTCGACATCCCGCTCCAGCCGCTCCGGCTTCATCCGGTTCTTGGCTGCCTCGGGCACAAAAGTCTCGCGCAGCGGCACCGGCTCGCTGTTTGCATCCTCGCCACCAGCGCTTCCCATCGGCCGCGCCACGTGGATTCTCCGCAGCAGAGCCTCACCACGCGTGCCCACCTTGTCGGCGCTGGCCGAGACGGCACCAAGCTTCTTGGACACACGATCGGCAATCAGTCGCCGGCACACCACGTCCTTGACATTGTGCAGGCCCTCGCCCGTCTGGCAAGACGCCTCAATGGTGTCGACGACGTGCGATGCCGTGGCCAGCGAGTCGATTTTGGCCTTGGTCTCCTCGTCCAGATCCTTCAGTCGCAGCAGATCCGACTTGTTGCTGATCAGGTACACAGACCGCTGCGAGAAGATGGGAGCCAGACTCTTGAAGAGAGCGCACTGGGCGTCCACGGAGTAGCCGCACTGCTCGGACGGGTCGAGGAAGAAGAGAACGGCGCAGTTCAAGTGGGCCAGGGCCGAGATAGACTGCATCTCAATGGTGGTCATGTCCTCGAGCGGCTTGTCCACGACACCGGGAGTGTCGATGACCTGGAAGCGCAGGTAGTCAAAGTCAAAGTGGCCACAGAACAGGCTCTTGGTCGTGAAAGCGTACGAGTCGACGGGGGTGTCGGTACGGCTGACGCTGCGCACAAAGCTCGACTTGCCAGTGTTGGGCAGGCCGAAGACGAGCAGCGTGCGGGTCGTGGGGTCAATGGAAGGCAGACGGCCAATGTGCTGCCGCACCTCTTCCAGATAGGCCAGCGAGTCCTTGAGCCGACGCATGACGGTCGACATGCGGCCGAGACCTGCGCGCTTCAGCGACTTGGCCTGGTACAGCGACTGCGAGTACTTGAGCAGCCGGACATAGTCGCGAGCAATGGTCTCGATGGTGTTCTTGGCACCCGAAAGGTGCGAGAGCGCAATCTTGTAGTGGTCGGCATCGTACAGGACGTTGAAAAGACTGCTATCTAGAGAGATGTTAGTGAGAGGACAAAAAACACGAGAAAAGAGCAGAGAGAGATGGGAAGAGCCATACAGAAAGGATGCAGATCTGCCAGGCGAGGAAAGGCCGTCAGGATGGCCGTCAGCTTCTCGGAGAAGCCCTCAGCCGTGAACTTGACTTTCCGGGTGTAGAAAGCCCGGATTCGAGCAATCTTGAAGCCTGCCCGAATTTGTGTGGGCAGTCGTCGTTGGGTCGACGAGAGCACAATGTCGACAAACTCCTTGTCCGTCGGCACCGGCGGGATATCTTTCCATGAGGTCTTCATTGTGGCTGCTGGTTTGCTGTATGCGGTATTGTCGCAATGCAAAGAGCGGAGTCGACGAAGAAAAATGGACGACCAGAAAATTCACAAAAATTCTGCCGTGCAAAAAAAAAAAAAAAGTTAAAAAAGTTGGCGGGGACTATCGCCGCTTTATCAGTGGGCTAAGTTTTGTGGATAACTAATCGTTTATGTCCGACAGCTGTTGTCAGCTGGCAATATTCACCAGCTGCACATCAACCACACATCCTTTCGCACCTTTGAGTGTTTGTTTTACATTCATGGCTGACCCAACGGAAGAGTTTGCCAAAGATGCAAAGCCCTTTCTCGTTCAGACATCCGTCGACTCCCGACTCGTTTGGACATGGACGCCGCTATGTCGTCGTCAGTGCCGATTCGGGCCAGAGAACTTTTCATCCGTGATGGAGAATTTGGTCCACAACCCGAATCTGCTCTCGTCGTGGCTCTTTCGAGCGGATATCGTGTTTGAACAGGGCCAGGAGAAGCAGCTGGAGTCAAGTTTTCAGCCCGCACCGGCGCCTGTCTTGGGCGGCTTCGAGTTGGTCAGCGAAAAGACCATTGTGCGTCGTCTGATTCCACGCAACACACTTCGAGACAAGCCTATGCTGCAGACGTGTCTCTTTTACGCGAGCACAGAGGATGGTCATGATGGCGGCGAGACAAACGATAAGCCAAGTGCCGGTGCCCAGAGCAGTGCCGGGGACGAACCGGTGCGTGCATCGTTGGTCGTCTATCTGCCGCACGTCGACCAGGCTGCCGAGATGCCCTTCTACCATCCCATGGTCCGGGCAGTCGGGTTTTTGCACGAGTGGCAGCCAATGGCCGGCACAGGGTCATTGTCTGTGCACTTTTCCTTCTTCCCAGAGGTCGACGAGGCACCACCGGGCTCCAAGGGCAGTCGTTCCATCTTGTCGCGCGTGGCGCTCAGCCTTCTCAGCACCATTCACAAGCACGGCGAGGGCACGGCCAAGGGCTATGTCAAGCGTGTGCACCACGACCAGCTGGTTCCCCAGGCCCGTGTACAGAACCGGTATGCCCGCCTCAAGGAGCGGCACGCACGGCGGCTCGTGGACACTTGGCAGGAGACCACCAACCCGGTCAAGCACGTTTTCGAAGACTTGGCCATTGCTGCCTTTCTGATGGAGCTGTGGGCAGACATGTATGGTGAGGGTGAGGGCAGTGAGGAAATGGTGCCGGCCAAGTTTCCTGGCTTCGTCGATGTCGGCTGTGGCAATGGACTCTTGGTGCACGTTCTGAACGAAGAAGGCTACCGGGGATGGGGATTTGATGCCCGGCAGCGCCGGTCTTGGCAACAGTACGGCAATGCGGGCAATCAGAAACAGCTGCCACTGCAGAAAGCTCTCCTCTTGCCTTCGTTTCTTGTCGGCCAAGACAGTCCGCAACAAGACACACACGGCGGCGAGTTTCCACCTGGAACATTCCTCATTGCCAACCACGCTGATGAGCTGACGGCCTGGACGCCCGTGCTGGCAGCGCTGTCGAACTGTCCTTTTATAGCTATTCCCTGCTGCAGCTACAACTTTACTGGGGCAAAGTTTCGAGCGCCGCCACCCTCGGCAGCAGCCACGGCCGTCTTGTCGGCCGTGTCGCTCAATGCGTCCTCCTCTTCCACCTATGCATCGTTTGTGGCATGGGTCATGAACGTCGCCGAGGACTGCTCGTGGAAAGTAGAATACGAAATGCTACGCATCCCCAGCACACGGAACATTGGGCTGCTGGGCCGCCGTCGTCGTACAGATGTCGACGGGCAGAGCGGCGCCTTCACTATTGCCCAGGCTTGGGATGTCATCAACAAACACGGCGGCGCACATGGGTTTGCCGACAATGTGGCCAAACTGGCTGCCGATGGGAAGAAAGATTCCCATTAGACGGTACCTGTCACCAAGGATCTATTCGAATTATATATCATCTATAGCCATTCAGTCCAGATCTGGTACGGGCAAATGGTCCACCAACTTCATATTCAAGCCCAGCTGCTTCAGCGACTCGACGGCGTTCTGGTCGCGCAGTTTCTCTGTCTCGTCTTGCGTGACCAGCACGAATTCTTGGCTCAGAAGCAATGCCCCTTCCGGGACACCATGCTCGGCGGCCATGGCAGCATCCACATGCCCCAGGTCAATAATCAGGCTCTTCTTGACACCAAACACGGCATCGGATGTCTCGTACGGGTCACCACGAAGGTAGAGTGCGCTGTTGGTTAGCGATAAAAACAAAAGACAAGACACAGCATCCAAGCAGAACCTACGTGATCAGGTGGTCCCAGCCCTCCTTCTCAAACATGAAATGGATATGTGCAGGCCGCCAGCAGTGTCGGCCGAGGCGCTGGAGCAGCTTGCCCACGGGCCCGTCGTGGGGGATCGGGTAGGGCACAGGCTCGATGCCCTTGAAGGAGAAGCGGCCGTCTTCGTCCGTGATCATGACACAGCGCTCCGAAGGCGCCTCGCGGTCAGCGTGTTGCACGTCATAGTGGCCGGAGCTGTCCGTCTCCCAGATGTCGACCTTGACACCCGGCACAGGGTTTCCTTGCGGATCTACAACACGACAGAGGGCCAGCATAGGTTTTCCTTTTGGGTCTGATGTCATGGACGCGCCGTTGGGGAGTGTCGGCGCATCGTGGGTGTGGAAGGGGCCGAGGACGGAACCTTCTGTAGAGCCAGTTGGCTTGGGGTGGTTGATGCTATCCACTAGGAGAGAGAGGCCTAGGATATCGGAGAGGAGGATGAACTCCTGTGACATGTGAGCAGAAGAGAAGAGAGGGAGGGAAAAACCAAGAGTTTTCACGTACATTTCGTACATCACTGCAGATTTGGCCGGTGGCAACGAGAAAGGAAATGGCCGCCATCCACTCGTCAGTGCTCAACCGCGTCTCGCGCGCAAAGTCATGCAAGTGGGTGACGAGCCGTGCCATAAGATAGCGCAGGCGGGCGTCAGAGGTCTGGTCATTGATGCGGATGGTATTGGGCGTGATGTTGTCGATGGTGAGGTCTAGGAGGAGAGGAGGGCTGCCGGCGGCAGCTTTTTCTGTGTCTGCCATGGTTCGGGAAAGAGAAGCACGAGCAGCAGTACTTGGAGAGAATGAAGCCTTTGTAATGAGAAGCTGCCGGTTCGTCGAGGATATATAAAGAATATTATGTAATCAACCGTGCGGAGATCCTCGTGGCTCATTGCCCATAGAAGCGAGCTGGACGACTAAGAGCTGACAAAATACCCCGAGATGTCGGTCAGCAGCCCCACTGCACGAAGAGCAGGAAACCGCAGTGCTCATCATGGCCTGAGTGAGGGGGGAAGGTGCCGTCGAACGTCGGGCACAATGTTGTTCCCTTCTCGGAAAGATGGCAAGAAGCGTCGGGAGTTGCCAACTGCGGGGGAACCGAGATTAAGCGGACTAATACTTCCATACTATGGAAGGAAAATGCTCTATTAGGCTTTAAATCTTGCACTATGAGACATCATCATACATTCGTATCATCGTTTCCATGCTGCCGACTCCAAAAGACGAAACAACAAAACGCCCCATTCTATCCGAAATGCAACTCCGGATCACCCATACCTCTGAGGCACGTGATCAATCAGTCTGAGAGACAATCTGCTGTCTCTGATCTTCATCTATGTCCGTCCAGCTCCGTCCAGCTCGTCCAGCGAAGGTGGCAGCGGTGGCGGCTCCGCATAGGACCACCGCTCCGATGCGTGTCGCCGCAAAATCTCCCTAGTCGGCGTCATCCGGTCGGCAATAGGACCGATCGTGGTCGTGGTCGCTCGGACACCCGCCGGCAAGTCCACCGGCATGTCCACAGGCGGAAACATCAACAAGCTGGCCATAGACACCGGGCGTGAAGGACCAGGCGTGCCGGTTCCCGCAGGGACTCCCGGAATCGGGTGCAGGCTGGCAACCGACTGTAGCGAATGCAAAGAAGTCATGCTGTTGGTTCGGCTGCGGTTGTGCCGTGCAATCACGCGCGATGGGTCAAAGATTTGTGGTCCAGCAGCCCCGACTCCGAGGATGCTATTCCCTGCACTGTTGGCCCGCCGCCGCTTGACTGCCTGTGCCGTATGCTCGCCGAGATCGCCAACAATATCGTTCTCGTCGGCTTCGTCGTCGTCGGTGTTGATGTTGGAGGGGGCAGTGGAGTTGCCATTGGCATCCTCTCCAGCGCCTTCTCTGGCACTGCTTGCCTCTGCCTGGCTCGCACCCGCCGCAGACGTCGACTCCATGACGGGGAAGGGAATGGTGACGTTGTCACGAACCGCCAAACTTCCCCTTTGCATACTTCCCGTGCGGCTTCCGGTATAACTTCCAGCGCGGCTTCGGACGCTGCCAGCACGGGAAGACCTGTGTGTTGCGATGCGGTCCTCCTCGCTGTCGGATCCCCCTATTTCCAGATCCTCGATCTTGGGCGCGCGGCGCACCTCAATCACATTAAAGGACGGCTCCGGGGGCGGCAGCGATGCTGCCAGAATCTCAGCCTCGCGCTTGGCCTTACGTTCGGCCCGACGTAGCTGATGCTCCGTGGGCCGCTTGGGCGGCGGCGGCAAACCCGCAGCGCTGGCGTCCAGCCTCTCCAGGTACCGAGTGCGTTTTGGCGACAGGGCCTCCGATTCGATGCTCTCCTTGTTGCGCGTCATTGATATCCACGACGTGACGACGCCGATGATGGACAGCCCCACCACGGCCAACAGCTCAAGCACCTGGATGATAACAATCACGAAACCAACCACAGTGGCACCAATGCGGCTGATGTTCACCTGCGGTAGTAGCGCGATGCACACCGCGGACACCAGGACGCGTGCTGAACACAATATCCAGACACCCATTATCATATTCCGACGACCTTCAAAAGGCCGCCAATACCCATACAGGACGAGGGTGATTATGTCCAGCAGGAGAAGGATAACCACCTGGGCGGCAGCAGCGCCGTTGGATGTCCCGTTGTTGTTGGTCCCGCCACCGCCGAGGATGCATGCTCGCACCAACTGCACAAAAAGATAGACGGCAGGGAACCACCAGCGGTCGGCACGGAAGCGGGACACGAGCCAGCCGAACCGCTTGATGAACTGCTCGTCCTGGTGCACGCCTGGTCGGCCCTTTGGCGTCTCATTCTCGGGCGACGTTCCCCTTTCTCTGTCGGACGTTTGCTCGTCTGGCTGTCCAGCTTGGGGTGGTTGTTGCTCTCCCTGTTCTGTAGAAGTGTTCTTCTCCTTCCCCTTATCTAGCCTTGGCTTGAATCCTGGAAGGCGAAGAAGCTCGAACAGGCCCTCCTGGTGGGCTGCCTTTCGTGCACGGGCGCCGGAAATGCGATCCTCGACAAGAGAGTAGGCCAAATAGGTCAGAGCCCCAATGTTCAGGATAAAGACTATGGCAGCCAATGCAGTCGTTTTCGAGGAGCCGTTCAGTGTCATCTGGAACACAGCCAGGGCCATCAGGGGCAAAAAGGCGGCCAATAGCACGCGCAGCATGATCTGCACAGTATACCGCACATAGTGGGTGCGGAAATAGGCCATGCGGTCCTTCCGCATAATATGGAACTGGGCCATGAGCTCAAATAGACCCTTTACGCACAGCAGGGCCGCCGGAAAAGCCAGTGCACCCATCACCAGCCAGAAGAGGCTCAGAGTAAAGGCCGAGGCGCCCGGGATGCCCAGGTCGGACAGCGTACCGGTAAAACTCTGCCAGGTTCCCGGCAGCGGGATGCCGGGACGTACCGGGTCACCACCCCAGGAGTAGTCGTAGGGGTTGCTAGCATTGTAATACTTGCGGCGAGCGAGGGTGACAACTTCGTTGTGGGTGGTGGTGCGGCGCACGCTGCGGGTGTAGATCTGACCCGCGAGCCGGCCACCGCCATTGTTAATAAAAGTCGAGCCAGCTCCGCCGACTTGGCTAGCATTTCCGGAGAGTCCGGCAAAGGTGCCGATGCTGTTGACAAGCTTTGGGACGGCGAACAAGCCAACGGACCAAGCAAAGTTGCTCCACCAGGCGACGAGGACGCTCGGCCAGTGTAGGGAGAGGGCGCCGGTTAGGAAGATGGACTGGAGGGTCTCAAAGACGAGGACGACGGAGAGGGAGTGGGCGTAGTGGGCGCGCATGAGCGGTACAGAGGAGCCGTAGGTGGCGGTGACAAAAGAGCCCAGCAAGACCAGGATCAGAAAAAAACCGACGGTGGGGGCAATGATCGCCGGTAGACTCAGGGTGTTTCCGTTGGTCATGACGGCTTGAAAGCAGCCGATCTCTGCCTCGGTTGAGTTGGCAAAGATCTGAAGGCTGACATAACCGTCGAAATCGGGAATAGAGAGGGCGATAGAGGGAATGCCAGAGGTCTGCATCTGACCGAGGGCAAAGGAAGCGTAGCCTTTGACGGGCACGCTGGCGTTGAGGGGGCAAAGACTGCAGACACGTCAGAAAACGGATCAACCGGGTGGTTGGGGATCCTGAGGATCCTGAGGATCCTGGGGGTCCACGGGGAAAAACGCCACATACGTTGCCATGTTCACAGCGCACGGGTCAAAGGTTTGCGTATAGCGGGACTCGCCATCTAATAAAGGGTTAGGAGATCGGGGGCTCGATAGGGCAAGTGGATCGGCAAGGCTTTATAGAGGAGACATACAGGCTTCCAAGGTGATGACCACTGCAGAGGTTAGCCTACAAGAAGGGGAGAAGATAGTTGTTCATGAAGACGTACGCATCAGGGACTCGTTGCGGAGGCTGGTGGTGCCGTCCAGGTGGAAGAGCACCGTCATGTTGTCAGAATAGTAGGCGGCATCGAACTTGGTGATGTTGAACAGGCTCTCGCCGCCGAGACAGTCGCCAAAGCTGCCAGTATAGAGCGAAGGCGTGCGGTCGACAGCCAGTGAACGGGTGACGCCATTCACATCGGTGCCGGTGATGTAGACGGTATCGTCGTCTGATTTTGCGGCAGCCAAAGATGAGAAGGAAACCATGAGAAGGAGGAGGCGCAACAGGTGAAGAAAACCGCCCTGTCGGGCGGTCGTCGTAATGGGAGACATGATTGCGGCCTGAGTAGGCGCTGAGAGCAGGCGCTCAAAAGAGAGAAAGGGAACTTTCAACAGCCAGCGCAACCCAGATGTGTTCACGAGAAGAAGTGCTGCATCGGGAAAGAGAAGCGGTGTTGAAGGAAAGGCACCGGCAAGTCGTAGTCGTAATACTCTCTGAATGCAGGTTGGAAAGAGAGAAGTGTGGGTGTGGTGAATATTCTGGGGGCAGAATGCCGGGACTAGCGACAAGCTCTGTTTTTGTCTGAAACAAATACGAGCAGAGGAGCCGCTCTTGTTCGTGTTCTGGGCTTGGCTCCACGGACAACCCTTACTCCGTATTTTTCTGGATCCGGGACACGATCAAACAAGGCCAACACACTCGGCCACTAAGGACGGGAAGACGGTTTCAGGGACAGGAGACAAAGACAAAGGAGGATCGAAAGGAGCGGAGGCAAAGGCGGCGAAAGATGAAGAGTCGGAAGAATCAAGAGTCGAAAGAGAAAAAGGACGTAAAAATCAACGGACTGGCCGGAAGAGGTTGAACGCGAAACCGAGAAAAGGGACGGGACAGAATCACAGGCAAAAGAGGCAGCTTATCCGTGTTGGGCAGAGGCACAAAGTTGCCAAGAACAAGAGAAAAATAGACCTTAAAAAACTGGAGATGGTCGTATGGATAAAGTTGAGGCCCAGCGGCGGTGACAAAGTGTGGCACCTGCAGCTGCAGTCGAATCTTGTTCGATGCAGGCAGCCAAGCGCTCCAAGTGGCATCAACTGGCACGCTTGTAGGAAGAACGACCTGGCACGATGACTGGCTGTTGGCCCACAATGTGGTGAATAGCTCTCCGGGCCTTCCGCCAGTGCCGTCTCGGCGGCTAATCGCAGGGGGCTATTTAAAGTTGTTTGGATTTAGCGGCCTATCCGTGGCTGGGAGTGGCTGGAATGTCTGGACTGGGTGGCCGGGGGTGTCTAGGTGAGACGGCGAGACGCCGAGACAGCAAATGGCACCATGACACCGTAGTATGCTTATGTAATGAAACAAGAGGGAAGGAAGGAGCAAAGAGGAGCAGGAGGAAACAGACAGAACAGGTGAGTGACAAAACAGGCCGAAACAAGAAACAACGACTTGCACAGAGGCGCTACTGCCAAGGCTCTGCTTACCATAACGGCACTTCACTCAGATCTGATCCTTCTGCAGTCAGACGGACCGCACGGCGAACTCTTGGTCCAGCAAACACGTTATTACCCCTCTTTCCTGTTTTGTTGTCCCCACCATATGTCAGCCAATAGTTCTGGCACTTGGTGCCATTCCCGATTCTCTTGGTGCTCTTCCCGATTTGCGTCTGGCCTTGGATACCCGCTTTAGACTGTCTTAGATTCTTCATCTTGTCATCTCGAGCCATTCCTCATTCAATTGACATCGAATCTCGAATCCTTCTCGCATTCTTCTCGCTCCCCATACTTTTTCACTAAACACCGCCATCATGACGACCATGCCTGCTTGCCACGGCCACAGTGAGGTAAGTGGGGTAGATCCTCCAGAACACATCATCAGCTCTTCAGCTCCTCAGCTCCCCATCTCTTGCTCTCTTGCTCTCTTGCTCGCTTGCTCGCTTGCTCACACTTTCACAGGCCTGCTGCAACATCCCTCCCATTGGTGAGTATCCCTGTCCACGCGCACATTCCAAGACATTCTCGCCTGCGTGCCCAGCACTCCGTACTCGTATTGACCCCCGACTGCAGTGACCCAAGGATACGAGGCCAAGGGCAAATATGAGACCATTGGGGGCCTCAAGTCTTGTAAGTAGCCACAGCAACACACCCATGTCTTTCCCTCCTGATCGCCGCTGACACTGGCGCGCAGACACGACCGGTCCAGACAACGCCACCAAGGCCGTGGTCATGATCTACGACATCTTCGGCTTCAAGGACCAGACCATCCAGGGCGCCGATATCATCTCCACCAGCGACAGCCACAACAAGTACAAGGTCTTCATGCCGGACTGGTTTGCTGGTAACCCGTGCTCCCTTGCCGTGTAAGTATCTTACCCACATATGGCCAATAGGAGGACAGAGCTGACTCCATAGCTTCCCTCCCGACACCAAGGAGAAGCAGCAGACTCTGGGCGCCTTCCTGGGCAGCAACAACCCGGGCAAGACGGCGGCTGCGCTGCCGGCCTATGTGCAGGCCATCAAGGAAAAGTACCCGTCTGCCAAGACGCTGGCCATCACCGGCTTCTGCTGGGGCGGCAAGGTTGTCTCCCTCGTAACGTCTGGCGCCGAGAACCCGTTCGGCGCCGCCGTCGCCGCCCACCCGGCCATGGTTGACCCCAAGGACGCCGTCAGCATCAAGGTGCCCATGGCGATGCTGGCGTCCAAGGACGAGAATGCAGAAGCTGTGGCGGCGTTTGAGAAGGCTCTGACGGTGCCGCACCACGTCGAGACGTTTGCCGACCAGATTCACGGCTGGATGGCCGCCCGTGCCGATCTGTCTGTCCAGCGCAACAAGGACGAGTACATTCGTGGCTACAAGACGTTGGTCGAGTTCATTGGCAAGCACCTGAACTAGAGAGTCAGTCAGAGTCAGTCAGAGAGTCAGGTCAGACAGAGGCCGAGAGTCTTGGCCCGCCAATATAAAAAAAAAATACGAAATTAGAAGGATCTTTTTGCGAGACTGCAACAGAGCGTAACGGGCACGAGCGTCAGCATAGCAGGCCACTTATACGGAGTACGCCGTACGGGGGGGCACTTCCACACACACCGGAAATTGGCTTGGTATGAGCTATCCAAAGCACCCCGAATTGGTACCTTGTCCGTCAGCTACTGCGTATGTTCATTTGCTATTCGTAGTAGCAGATTTTTTAGCGAAATGCAATCAAAGTTTTTGGGCTAGTTGTTGGCGCATGATGGGGCTGTCTGGGCATCTCGTTCCATGCAGGCAAAATACCCTGGAAGATTCATTCGTGCAGGGTATGGTATCTGTCCTGTGCAACAGACATGCGTCTAGACCGACGTCTGGAACGTGGGAGTCGCCGAATGTGTGTTGGTGTGTTGGCATTGTACGGAGTAGGTGGTAAGGTATGTGCTTGGGGGCTGTAGCAACGACATCATGTTTACATAAGCCAAAAAACTTGGGATGAACGCGAATAATAGCTGCAAGCGGCGTCCGTCAAACATGCCCGACCTCCCGCCCCCGTACGGAGTACTATATACTCCGTAGAGTGCTTGCGCTTGGGTCGCTCCACACGCCTGCAGAGGCCACGAGGAAACACAGACGGCTCCCCCTTTCTTTCGCACTCGCTCTGAGGTCTTTGCGCAGCGTGCTCCGTACTATTGACGCCAACCAAGCGAATTTTAATACGACACAGTCTACGCACTGTGTAGAACTGTACAGACAACTGTTCGATGGACCCCTTTTCCGGCCGCCTGTTCGCGACTGTAGCTTTCGGGGAGTGTCTTGCATCCCGCCTACGCTGAGGAGCCATCGGCGTTGTGTTCGCGCGTGCCATACACAGTAGCCATTGACGACCGCCACGTCGGCACCATGCACGAGAACCCGTGAACAAGAGCATCAAGCAAGATGTCAAATCCCCCCATCGCATTGCCGTTGACAGTCCAAGCCTAAAAGAGGTTAGGCTAGGACGAAAGGGGGAAAGCGTCTGCCAGGGGCCGGATCCACTGCTTGCTTTTTTTTTTCTCCCCCTTGGTCTGGCTGGCTTCGTTACGCAGGTCTTGGTCAGAGCATCTTTGGGACCCCGTATGGACAGGCACCTTTTGTGACCAGTGTCTCCAGAGTCTCCTTATTTTCTGGTCAATTCGCGTCACCGGTGGCGAACAGTCGTCTCCTCTGCAGGGGGGGAGAATACGAGCAGCAGGGCAGCAGGACAGCAGGGCAGCAGGGCAGCAGGACAGAATGGCAGCAGGACAGCAGGACAGAAGGAAGTGGAGGCTGTTGGCAGCTTACGTAGCAACAAACGAGACTGCGGGCGTGCAGATACGAGTACGAGAGCGAACCAGACAAGCAGGCGACATAATCAGATGTCTTACGTTTTCCCAGTATGGAGTAGAATACGGAGTACGGAGTACATGCAAGCAGAACCCCCAAAGTGCTGCAAAGTGCTGTTGTGGGGGCATCCGCCAGCACGCGGCCTGCCTGGGAAGGTTTGTCCCAGTGACTCTTTCCCTCTTTTGCTCCCCAGACTGTACTCGTATTATACAGGGCACTATTACTCTATACTCGTACTCCGTACTCCGTACTACTGGCAAGAAAGACCCAGTTTTCAACAAGTATTCCTTCCCTTTCCAAGTGGCACAACCTGCAACGGCCACCACTGCAAGCACTCCCGCCTGCTCTCTTTGCTTCTTCCTGTCTTCCCGCGTCGCATGGTCTTGTTCTATCCTCTCTGGGCCTGCCGTCTTCCGTCTTCCGTCTCGCCCCTCTCTCCTTATCCCCTGTCTCTTCCCCCTTTTGCCGCTGTCTGCTGTTCTCTTTTTTTTGGACTTCACCGTTTGAATAGCCAACCACCAAAAAGTCTTCAGATACACCAAACACTCGTACCAATACCAACACCAGTACCAGTACGACTAGCTTCTGGAAGCTTGCCCACCCCCCCCCTGGTAGCTTATATACAATTCCAACGCCCATCAGCATTAAACAGCGTCGCAACCAAGCCGGAGAGAGCCCTTTTGGCCAGTTGCCCAACGGAAAAAACATATTACATTCCTTCATTGCTCGCCGAAGGACAATCTAGCAATCCGCCCGGACCCAGACGGCACGCCAACGCGAACTTCGCCGCCAAACCCTCCTGGCACCCCTGATCGCTCACTGGGGTCCCCTCATCGTCGTTTGTCATCCGCTTGGGTGCTAATCTTACGCGTCGCTGTCCTTCTCCCCAAGCCAAGGCCATACACCACGAGTGCCTCACCGAGTTTGAGCTACCTGAGTTGCCTGAGCTGCCTGAGCTGCCTGAGCTGTCCGACCTGTCCGACCTGTCCGACCTGTCCGACCTGTTCGACTTGTTCGACCTGTTCGATCTGTCCGACCTGCCCGACCTACCTACCCCCCGGTTCTTTTGTCGTTCGAGACCCGCAAAGACGCATCCGTCTACTGGCTAGCACGCCCGAGGCTTACTCTTTGTTGTTCGCCAACATCAACGTCACCCCTTCAGAATCTTTACTCCGTCATCCCGGTCTTTGGTCACTTGGTCGGTCAAGGACAACGTTCTTCTCGTGTCATCGCCACCGCCTATTCCACAATGCCGGCGAGAACAAACGGCTCGACCACCACCATGACAGCCACTCCCGCCAAGCGGTTCGAGCTTCCTGCTCTCGACTTCAAGTTCACTTCTTTGACCGAGGGTACTGACATCCCGCCGCCGCTCCCGTCTCCCATTCAGGAGGAACCCACTCCGGTCCCGACGCCGCCGCCAAAGGCGACGGTCGTTGAGGCAAAGCCGGCCGGGACAAAGCCTGCCGTGGAGCAGCCAGTGAATGGCACCGCAAATAACAGTAGTAAGACCACTGAAGCTCAAGCTTCAACGGAGGAGGAAGGCGCTGCCAGCGCCGCCGCCGAGAACCACCCATCCACCCATGCCCGTCCCGATACCAAAGGAAGCCATAAGAGCCTCAAGCGGATAGCCGATGAGGTCCCGGCCTCACCTACCCACTCCTCGCGCCCTGGAAGTATCCGGCGTCTCTTCAGCCGGAATCTCCTGCACACCGCATACGCTAACGGTGAACACGAAGGCCATCAAAGAAGTGCCAGCAACGTTGACCTCCATGCGGGTAGCAGCATCCGGCCGGAGAGTCGAAGCAACAACAGCCTCATGGATGAGCGCAAAGCAAGGCGCTCCAGCGGCTGGTTCCGCCGGTTACGGGGTGGCGTCATCACCAGCGGCTCCGGCGGCAGCACCACCACTAACGCTGCCCCCTCCAAGCGTGCCAGCATTTTCGTCGAGGAACCGAAGAAGCCTGCCGGTCCGCCGCCGCCCATGATTCCGGAATTCACCCAGCTCAAGGCCAAGGTGGAGATTGACGACGGCGGAAGTCTCGGCATCGACCTCTTTAAGAACATCAAGTAGTGCTGAGTTACTTGAGCCATTCGTCCGCATCTGGCGGAACGCCGACCACACGAAGCTGCCCTTTCCTTCCGGGTCCAGACAACACCCCCACGGGCTCCCTCGCTTTTTCTCGCCTTGCATCAACTTATAACCTCATTCCTTACAAGCATTTTTTACCAACAAACTACTGTTTTTCTCCGCTATTCACACTGGATTGGTTGCACTACCGGTGGACAAAAAGGAGTCTCGTGAGAGAAGGAGAGAGAGGGGAGGGGGGATGACAGAGTGGTGAAGCCGTGATACCCAGACTCGTTCACCAGTAAGATACCGCACGAGGCATGGTCCTTTTTACATGTTTTCTTTTTGCCGTTGCGCTTTGCAGCTTGCTTTTCGACCCGTCCTTTTTTGTTACTCCTTCCTCTTCCCCCCGCCCTCCTCTGTCTCTTGACTCAGATATATGCAGCATTCCTTTTGTTATATCGATAAGCAACACTTGTGTCTATTCTCCGTCATCGTTTTCTCTTGTCGGCTCCTTTTTTTGTTATTATTCCCCTGTCTGTTGCTGTCTGTTTCCATGGCCACGGTGCTGCTGAGAGTGGCCATTTCTCTGTTCCTTGTCTTACGATTCGCTTTGCACGAGCCGACCAGCCAGCCGTGAAGCATTCCCAAAAAGTTTGTCTTATACTGCATCTGCTTCTGCTTCATTCTTGGGAGGCTTGGCTTTGCTGCTTGCTTCTAGTCGCCCATCTTAGGGATCTGATTTGCGCACCAATTTGAGACCACACCAGTTTCTCTAATATCAATGGTCTTTTGCGTGCAGCTGCACAATGCAACATACACGTGTCGTGATTGAGCTATTTCTGCTGTGACCAACGCTGTGACTCGTGTAGCCAAGGTGCTGTGCTCTTCGAAGTACGGAGTATGACATCAGAGCTCAACGTTCCGCGTATGTCACGTGACTTATCCGCTCGGCCAGCGGGCTTTTTGATTTGCTCCAGCTGCGGCCAAAGGACCGATGGATGCCGTCACCCGCGGTTGTATCAGGAACTTTCCAATCGCGAAAAAGAACAGGCTTCGGGGGATATTAGACGCGGTAGATCCATTCGGTCCGTGAAACGCAGCGGTACATTGGCCTACCAGTTTACTCCGTACGTTTCCAGCTTTCCTCGCGAAAACATGGCCACAGCTCTTCGACCAGCACGGCTTTCCCTGGCCTCTTTGGCCTTCCGGACTGCTACACAGACTGCTCCGCGGTACTGTAGACCAGCCAGTCGCTATGACATGGCCCGGGGTCCACTGATGCAGACGGCCGTGCGCTTCAAATCGGGGCCATACGGCTACACACAGGCCAAGGCTCTGGTCTTTTCCCAGACGGGCGAGCCGGCCGATGTTCTCAGGTGAGCAAAAGATGATAACACTCTTCTCCTTGTGTTTCAGCTGACACGCCCTACACAGTCTGCACACGTACTCCATCTCGCCCTCGCTCCCGCCCAAGGCGGCGCTACTGCGGACTCTCGCGGCACCCATCAACCCAGCCGACATCAACATCATCCAGGGCATGTACGGCACGAAGCCGACGTTCTCGTCGTTGATCGGCACGGCCGAGCCGTCGTCGGTTCCCGGTAGCGAGGCCTGCTTTGAGGTGGTGTCAGTGGGTTCCGAAGTCCACTCGCTGCGCCCGGGTGACTGGGCGCTGCCGTCGGCGCCGGGACTGGGCACGTGGCGCACGCACGCGCTCGTGGACGATGCCGACACGGCTCTTGTGGGCGTGCCGGCGGCGCGCACAACCGGGCTCTCGGCCGCCGCCGCTGCCACGTCCACGGTCAACCCCTGCACGGCGTGGCGGCTGCTGCGCGACTTTGTGGACCTCGTCGAGCTCAGCGTGCGGGCTGGCACCGGCGCGGGCGCATGGTTCATCCAGAACGGGGCCAACAGCGGCGTCGGCCGTGCGGCCATCCAGCTCGGCCGGCTGTGGGGCCTGCGCAGCATCAACATTGTGCGGGCGCGGTCGACGCCCGAAGAGACGGCGGCGCTGCGCCAGGAGCTCACGGATCTCGGGGCTACGGTCGTTGTCACCGAGGAGGAGCTGCAGGAGCGCGGGTTCGGGGCCAAGCTGCGCGAGCAGTACATGGGCGGCACGTCGGCGGCGGCGCAGCACGACAACCCGCTGCTTTTGGGGCTCAACTGTGTGGGTGGGCGGGCAGCGCTCGGCATGGCCAAGTGCCTGTCGGAGGGCGGCAAGATGGTGACGTACGGAGCGATGGCGAAGCAGCCACTGACGATTCCGGCGGGCATGCTCATTTTCCGTAACCTGTCGTTCTGCGGGTTCTGGTTTACGCGGTGGGGCATTGAGGACCCGGAAGCCCGGCGGAAGACGGTGGAAGCAGTGCTGGACCTGATGCGGGAGGGCAAATTCCACGCCGGGCCGGCACAAGAGGTCCCGTGGACATGGGAGACGCCGGCAGAGACGCTGACGGCGGCAGCAGGCGGGACGCTTGAGGGCTTCCGGTCTGGCAAGGGGATATTTGTATTCAAGGACACATGAAGTGGAGGCAAGCCATGGCGAACAGAACAAGGCATTTCGTGAAATTCATTGGGCAAAGAAAGAATGAACGACCTCCCTCCCGTGGGCTGCCAATCTATGGACATTGAAACATGGAAATACAGGCAACAAAACATTTCTTGAGCGGGAAAGGGGAGCAGCAAAGCCGAGCAGAGCAAGAAAAAAAAGGGACGTTACATGTCGACGAGAGAGCAGAAATGCGGTTCATGTGGATCTTTCCGTGTTGCCATAATCTACTGGTCTTGGAGGCTCCTCTAGGTGTAACATCTACTGCGTCTTCTGAATAGCGTATTTTTGTGTCCATTCACGTGCGGTCTCGACGGCGGCCTTCTCGTTCTCCTTCCAGGCCTTGGCGACATCGGGGGCGAGCGGGTCGTCTGGGTTCGGGGCACCGAGCAGAGCCTGGATGGACAGGAGGATGGTGCGGATCTGGAGGGCGGGTGACCAGTTGTCTGGGGTGTTAGAGGCACGGAGGGAAATGGACATCAAGGACTGGACATACTCTTCAATACGTCGAGACAGATGCGGCCGAGCTTGTCGACGTTGGGGTGGTAGAGTTTGGTGAGGAAGCGGATCTTGGGGGGTGTCATGGGGTAGTCGTCCGGCAGGAACAGCTCGAGTTTAAAGACGCCGCCTAAGACAGTTAGGAGAAAAGAAGAGAAGAAAAGAGAAAAGAAAAGAGGAATGAAAACGAGATTGACCTTCGTATGGAGACTGCGACGGTCCGTGGATCTCGACGTCAAAGTAACGCAGGTTGTCGGAATGAGGAATAGCGCTGATGCCCGGGACACTGTAGACAGAAACAAGGTTAACAGGAGACAGCAGACGGAACAAAGATGTTCTCACGGCTCGGCCATCAGCCTCTCTGTCTCCTTGATGATTCTCTTGGGTAAAGCCATCGTGGGAGGAGGATGTGGGGAAGACAAGGACGGTTGCGCGGAGGTTGCAGGAGCGGAAGTGCGGGGACGAGAGACGGCGAATTGTAGGGCGTTGAGAGGACCAAGAAGACAGGCAGTCTGTCGAGCGGCGAAGCAGCAGAGCAGAGAAGATTAAGAGGACGAAAAATGCGGCGCATCAGCAAAGAAGTCACGATTGTCACAGGAGGGACGGCCGACAGGCGTTCTTAGCAAGGCTCCCCGCTCAAGAAGCCCCACCTTTTGGTCCTGCAGTTGATTGGTTGCTCTGACCGACCAGTTCCAGGCCAGTTCCAGTGGCCTGGCACGCGCCTGCAGCCCGCGGTAGCAGTAGCGGCAGCGGCGGCGGCAGTGGCAGCAGCAGCAGCAGCAGCAACTCGTAGCACGTGCACACGCTAAAAGCTGCCCATGACAGCACGGGCAAAGCTTCTATTTTGTCGCTGCTTCACTCAATGAGCACAGCGAGCACAGCACACGACCGATTTTCTATGAAGCTTCCCGGTACGCTCCTGCAATGACGGCCTCGGAGCTGGACGACGTGGACGAATCGGACGGCTCGCGGACGTCGAATAAAATCATCAAGTCCGCCTTTGACAGCGAGAGTTTTGATTCGGATGGCATTATCCATGCAGAGGGTCTGAAGGGTTCGGCGACGATCTCGCCATGCGGTCGCGATGTGGCCCTAGCATCGTGAGTTTGAGTTTGCCGTATGCGTTTTGCGTTCTGTGTGTTTTCTAGTCTCACATCCCAGACCCGAGGGCCTTGCCATCATCGACCTCGACTCGCCCTACAATGCTCCACGAATGATCAAGAGCCACGGGATGCCGTGGTTGGTGGTGGACGCGCAGTGGTCACCGTTTGCGGCGCGCGACTACTGGGTGGCCTCAACAGCGAACCACCGGTGTCTGGTGTGGAACCTCAACCGGGCAGACGACTCGAGTGCTGGGTCGGTGGAGCATTCGTTGAGCGGACACCGACGGTCGATTACGGACATCAACTTCTCGGCACACCATCCGGATATGCTGGCGACTTGCTCGGTGGATGGCTATGTGCACTGCTGGGACCTGCGGCGGACCAGCAGCCCGGCGCTGACGTTCATCGACTGGGCGGCGGGGGCGACACAGGTCAAGTACAATCGACAGGATGAGCATGTGTTGGCTTCGTCGCACCACCGCAGCGTACACATTTGGGATGACCGATTTGCGTCGCAGCCGATGCGCACGATCGAGGCACACGCATCCAAGATCTACGGCCTTGACTGGAACCGCACGCGCAGCACATGTCTGGTGACGTGTTCGCTGGACAAGACGATCAAGTTCTGGGACTACGCAGACCGGAACAAGGGCACCACCAGCCTGCTCGACGATCACAGCGGCAGCGACGACGTGCCCGAACGGGTCATCCACACGCATTTCCCCGTGTGGCGCGCCCGACATACTCCCTTTAGCGGTGGACTGCTGGCCATGCCGCAGAACGCACCCGGACACTTATACCTCTACGATGCACGATCCGCAGCGGAACGGCAGCGGCAGCGGGAAGAGGACGACGCGGTGGAAGAGGACATCAACGAGCCGGTGGCCGTGTTTGCCGGGCACGGGCACCACAAAGTCAAGGAGTTTCTGTGGCGGACGCGCGGCGGTATCGACAACGGATGCGACAATCGCGAGTTCCAGATGGTCAGTTGGGGCAACGACAGCAAACTGCGGCTGCGGCGATTCGACGGGCCAGACCTGGCGACAGTGGGTTTCCATCGTGGAGAGAGAGTGCCGGCAAACCTCAATATGACGCGCAAGGGTGCAGCATACAAGACGTTCCGGGTGTTGGAGGACTTGGGCGACTACGAAAAGCGCAGCGCAACAATGAGCAGTGTGCGGCCCTACAGTCGACGAGGAGTGGGCGAGAACGGCGGCCGATCAGGAGTGCAGAGTCCGGAACAAACCCAGCAGCACATGGCTCACATGCACACACATTCGCATCCACACACACATGCGCATGTGCATGCCCATTGGGCGAGTGCAAGCGCGCGAGCGCCGTCGTCTCCGCCTGCGCGACCGCTGCCCCGGACATCCTCCATGCGCGATGTGGTGCAGTCGTCGGGCATGACGCCACGACAGCGGACGGCGTGGCGGAACCGGTCGATGCGAGCGACCAAGGCGACAGGACGGCCGGATGCAACAGAGCGCAGCAATGTGCAACTGGACTGGATGAAGGGCGTGACGATGAGCCGACGACGATGGGGCGGAGCGGGAGACGAAGCCTTGGGAGCGGACGAGGGCGGACAGCGGCGCAAAGTCTCGAGTGAGCGGATGGAGGACTCGGCGCAGTGGACGGTGGGAACGATGACGAGCGTGGGAGTGTCATCACCACTGCAGCTGTCGGCGCATGGGACGTCTGTGAGTGGTGGCGGCGAGTATTATACCGAGGCAGAGCCGGTGCAGGAAGAGATTGTGCGGATCACAGACCGACTCGGACGAGCCGTGACTTGGGAAGATGTCAACATGGACACGCTGACGCTGGTGGCAGCGATGAAGGGGCCATGGGGAGTGGACAGCCAGACGGTGTATGTCAAGGTGCGCGTGACAGTACCGGCAGCTTATCCGGCGACACGAGCGCCGCGGTTCTACCTGGAGAACAGCTCGTTGGTGCCGGCAGCTACACAGGACCGGCTGGCATCGGAACTGCATGTGATTGCAGCCGAGTTCCTCAAGCGGCGCCGCAACTGTCTGCTGGCGGCCTTTCGGTATCTCTTGGGCGTAACAGACCTGACGGCGACGTTGGCACTGCTGGACCGACCGGTGGCGGCGTCATGGCTGGCAAACGATGCCGTGGCAGCACACGGAGGCGGCGAGGATGCGACAGCAGCCACGACAGCGGCCACGACAGCAACCACGACAGCGATCACAGGGGTGGCCAGTGGCGAAGCAGCCGAGGGTCTGGACGACAGCAGCAGCAGCTCGAGTGACGACGACATGGGCGACGGGGCGTTGCTCGCAGACCAGGGCCCGGCGCCGCCTCCACGCAGCTGCGGAGCAGTTTTCACGCGTGATGGACGCATGGTGTGTTTCTTCTTGACCAAGGCTGGCAAGGCGAGTGCGAAGCTGCTGTTTGAGCCGCCCGAACCGCCGACCAGCGAAGAATTGGCAGAGCTGGAAAAGCCTGTGTTCATTGGGTTCGGACAAGTTCTGACGGCCCGGCGGCGACGACGGCGACGGTCAGAGGCGGGCGGATCGGACTTATCAGACGCGTCAGACAGCGACTCGGCCTTGTCGTCTTCGTCATCTTCGTCATCGGCATCGTCAGCAGGCTCCTCATCGGCATCCTCACGGCCCAGCATGTTTCCCCAGTCTGTTCGCAATCTAGTGGACCCGTGGTCGATGAATATGGGTTTCCAACGACGCATTGTGCGAGGACGGGCAGTAGAGCCACGACGGCGACGTCTGCGGGGGGGCACGAGTGACGGGGATGGTACGGTGGGCCGCAGTGGACGCAGCGACTCGCTGGCACGGTCAGGGACGTTGGATGCAGACCCGCTGGACCCGCTGGATATGCTGGACTTGCCGCTGGGGCCCAAGAGTACGGTGGCCGTTGAGGATCTGAGCAGTCTGCTGCCGGCGAAACGAGCATTGGCACGAGAATATGCCGTGTTTGGTGACGGTGCCGAGGTGTGTGCACACAACGCCGGCGTGGCCGACAAGTACGGCGAGGTGGACTTGGCCCATGTGTGGCGGTATGCGGCGCTGCTGCTCAAGTCGGACGTTCCGCTGCGGCTGGTGTCGACATACGTGGATGCCGGACGACGGCAGAAGTCGGTGCTGGTGATTGCCCGAGAGGCTGTGGCCCTGGCCGAACGACAACGATCTGAACTGCGAGGCCGCGTGAAATGGGGACTGCATCCGCTGGCACGGGGTTTTGTGGACGACCTGTTTGCACACTTTGAGCAGCGAGCAGACATGCAAATGTTGGCGATGCTGTCGTGTGTGTTTGGCGAGGCGTTTGAAGAAGATAGTGTGGCCTATGCAGAGTCCCATATTTCGCAACCAGACACGCCTCTGCCGATGAAGGCGCCGTCGTTTTCGCTCGACTATGTGCCAACGACGCGTGGTCTATTGCACGGCACGCCGCCGGTCGTCGTAGGCGGTCTCAGCAGTGCGGCTGTCTTTTATGACGGCTCCATCGATCCGGACGAGGATCTGGCCGACGAGGACGATGACGGCGGCGAGGACGGTTTTGGCGACGAGGACGACTCGACAGTATGGGAGACTGGTCCAGACACAGTATCGCAGAGCAACTCGTTCTCGGGCGGGGAGACGCCGCCGAAATGGGGCATGGGACGAGATGTTGAGGGCCGTGATCTTCGGGACAACCGCGATGGACGAGACGGACGCGACGGACGTGATGGACGCGATGGTCTCTCGTCGTCGCCGCTCTTGGCCGCTGGCCGCTTCTTCCGCCGTGGCAACAATGCCGTTGTGTCGGCCATTGCCGCCAGCATTCCGCAGACGCTGACGACGCTGCTGTCCTCGTCCCCTCAGGGTGGAGGAGGAGGAGGCGTCCAGACCATGTCGTCGCCGCGACCCGCAGCTCCAGTACGTAATCCGCTGCCGAACAATGCCGTGCAGCCGCTGAGCCAGGCCTACCGTCAGCTGCTGCTGCACTCGACGTCGGCCTCGCGCGATATCCCTGCCGTTCACGGCAACCGGCGTCTGGTGGCGTCTTCATCGTCGGCGTCGCCACGCAGCAGCGGCTCTCACTTGGGCAAGCTATCGTCATCGCCGGCGTCGTCCCAGGATCAGGGCTCTGGACGCAAGCGGCCCAGCCCGGCCGAGACCATCTTTGGCAATCTGACGTCGGGTAACCTGACCTGGGCCGCGTCTGCACTGTTTGGGGGTGGCAGTGCTGCCGGAACTGAAGCCGGCACGGCCGTGGCATCGTCGACTTCCGAAGAAGGTCGGCGACGGGGCGATGCCATTGCGGCGGCGGCAGCGTCGGCAGCAGCCAAAGGCGCCAAGGCACAGGCCGAGGCAGCTGGTATGGGCATGGTGGCCGTGGACATGCATGTGCGCACGTACAACGATCACCTCTTTGACGACGACGGCTGGATGGTGGCGTCGCTGTTGAGTGGTCAGAGCCGGCGACGACGACAGTATGCCGAGTACCGGTATGCATATTCGGAACTGCTGCAGGTGTGGGGAGAGCCGTTGACACGGCTGGAGGTGCTCAAGTTTAATGTTCTACGGGAAGATGCGATGCGGGCAGTGGGAGGAGGAGGAGGTGGTGGGAGTGGGAGTGGCAGCGGATGTGGTAGTGGCAATACGGCCGAAGGAGCAGCGCCGACGCAGACGGTGGGCAAAGACGCCTCGACGGCTTCTCGAGGAGGTCTGGGCAGTCGACGGGCACGTCTGACGGCCGTACGGGACTCGGGGCGCGGTCTCGATGCCGTGGGAGTCTGTGTGCAGTGCGAAATGCAGCTGGAACCGGCGGAATATGGCGTCGACAGTCCGGGAGGCAACCTTTTGGCGGGTGTTTCACCTCCGGGGACTTCGGGTGGTGCCGTCGGGTATTGCCGCCGATGTCGGATCTCGAGGGCACAACTGCGTTGTGTCTACTGCGCCGAACCTGTGGCTGCCCTCTATCTTCCGTGTTTTGGCTGCGGCTGTGCCAGCCATCCAGCCTGTCTGCGGGCTTGGCACGCGGCCGGTGAGCGTGTCTGTCCGGCCGGTGACGAGTGTGTGTGTGCCGAAGAAGCCACCAATGGCCGCATCGAAAGCTGGACAGCCATGCAGGCTGAATTGGGCGCTTTGGCAGCGGCGTCGGCATCCGTGTCCCGTCCAGCTTCGTCGTCAGCTCTCGCAACGACCACGTCGGCTCGCGCCAAAGGTCTCATCGAACAAGCCCGGCGGTCTGCACACTATGCCTCGGCCAGCACATCGTCGTCGGCCTCGCTGCTGCTGCCGTACGGCGTGCAGCACTACCGGGACCGGGATGACGAGTCACGTGATCGCGGCGGTTTCTGGGGCGGCGGCCGGCGTGCACGACCGGCTCAGGCACCACCGCCACCACCGCCGCCGCCGCCGCCACCGCTACGGTATCCTTACGAGGGACCGGGACGCACGAGCCTCGATGGACAAGTCCCGGGTGACCAGCAGTCGGCACGCTTCAGCCTGTCGAGCCGGCTGCTACGGGGCCCGACACTGCGACGGCAGACCAGCAACCAACGGACGGGATAGCACGGCGATCGGGTGCTGACTAATAGCATGATGACTAATATGTAACGTATATACTCTGTACTCCGTGGATATAATGGATCTATGAACATGTCTAGCGCTACGCGCGGAAGGCCTGGACAAACTCGTGCAGACGATCAATGACGACGGGCACAAAGGCATTGAGGTTGTCGTCAATGACGCGCTCAAAGTGACGGATGGCATCCTCCTCGTTGAGCTCGAGATGGAAGCGTTCCTGGACCTTGAGGACGGTCTTGTCGGGTTCCCATAGGATGTCTGGGATATTGGCATCGACCATGAGACTGAAAAGGTTGAGGATGAGGTTGCTGTTCTTGCGCAGCGCCGAGTAAGCCAGGAAACAGTACTGCTTAAACTGGCGGTAGTGTTCAGAGCCGCTGCCGCCCATGGCTTCGACCATTTCTTTGCTGAGTTTCATGGCCGGTGCAAACGGTTTGGGATCGCGGCCAAGAATAAAGCCAAAGTCGGCATGGAAGAAGTGGCCGTCGGGCGCCAGCAACAAGTTATCCAGATGCCGGTCGCCCACGCCCAGAATATACGTCACCACACAATAACCGGCACACGACTTGACAAACGTGTCGAGGACCTCGCGGCGGACGCCCAGCGGCGCGCCCGGATCAGAATTGTGCTGCCGCAGAAACGCCAGCGCCGCATTGGGCGCTCCCTTGTATCGTGCCGCCAGGCTCTGCAGACTGACCGACGGCACAAACTGCGTCAGCCCCATGCGGCTGCTCGTCGCCAGGATCTTGTAGGGCGTCAGTCGCAGGTCCAGATTCTCTTTGCGCAACAGCTGGTCCATCAATGTAATGATCTGGATCACCAGCTGATCCTGTCGCAAGTCGTCGCCCATCTTGAACAGAATCGGATACCGACCGCCCTGTCGGTCTCGAAAGGTCACTTTGATCGGATGCAGCGACGACTTGAACACGGCCACGTCGTCTGCTCCCGTCGATACCCCTACAATCTCCACGGCCGGGTCCAGCGGCAACGGCAGCGCCGGCTCAATGTGTCCCAGCTCGTTCTTGGTGTCCGTCAGGAACTGCCGCACACGCTCACCCCGACGCGCCATCGTCTCGTGCGCTTCCTTGACTTCGCCGGCAATCTTGGCCATCACTGCCACCCATTCTGCCTGTCGCCGCAGTGTCCGCCGCGTTTCTGGTCCTCCCGGTCGCCGCTCCAGCTCTGCCATAAAGTCGTAGGCCACCTTGCGGTAGACTGCCCGGTTCTCTGCCGACTGTGCCGCGCTGTGGTCGTCGCACTCCACCATCAGATACCAGTACAAGTAGTTGCCCAGCATCAGGTTGCCGGCTGCCCGCGAGATCAAGAACCGCGCCAGCGACGAGTCCTGTCGGCCAGAGGTGTCTTCGCGGCCAGCGCCCGCCGAGTTCGAACCCTCGCCCTCATTCTCGTTATCGTTCTCGTCTCCGTCGCTGCCCTGCCCGCCCGTCGAGATGTGCTCAAACTTGAGCGCCTGCACCAGCTGCAGCAGATACAGCAGCAGCTCGCTGTCGTCGGCCTTGCGCAGCCGCTCCACCGCATACGCCCGCACCCACCGGTGTCCAAACGTTGGCCCCAACAGTTCCAGAGCATCGTCCACGCCGATACTCGTCCACCGTCCCAGCACCAGTACCGCTTGCTTCGCCTCGGCTTCGTCGACCCAGTTGACCGACTTGACAAACTTGGTCGCCGCTTTCTTGTCCCGTGTCAAGTGGTACCGGAACTTCCACACCAGATCCTTCTCGTCGGCCGTCAGCACCTGTGTGGGCGGGTACGACATGATCATGTTCAGCTCGTCCCGGTTCTTCGCATTCGGTTTCAAGTCCTTGTCTAGTGCCCCGTGTCGGTGCTGCGTCCGCACCAGGCGGCGGTGCTTGCTCTCTGCCGGGTTGTCTCGCGCGCCCACCTCGGGATCGTACACCCGCATCAGCCGACCAGCCCCGGCACCGCCCCACGAGTCGGCCGCCCCGTCGATGCCCGGACCAAAGTGCACTTCTGGTGGTGGTTTCAGCACGATCCCCGACTGCGACGACGACATGTTGGCCAGCGACGAGACGGCCGGCGGCGGGTATTCGTGGTCCACAAACACCACCGGGAAGTCGAACCGCGGAAACTCCACGTTGAGCAGGAATCGTGACGGACCCGGTCGCCGGTTCGCTCCGCTGCCATTCCCATCATCCTCTGTCTCGTCGGTGTCGCCCACTCCCCTCAGCCCTCCTGGCCCTCCCAGAGACAGCGCTGTCTTCTGCATGCTGCGCTTCTCAAACCCTCGGAACACCAGCTGATCCAGCCACTCGACCCGTGGTATCTCGCCCATCTCGTGCTTCTTGAACAGCCGGTCCATCCGCTCCATCTCTTCGGCCTCGGCGTTTTCCGGGGTTTTGTCGTCGACGGGCCCCTCATCGTCGTCCTTGACTTCTTCCTCGCCATCTGCCATCTTCTTCCGGTTTCGGTCCAGTCGCTTCTTGTCTGGAAATGCCGGTGTCTTGGAGTTGTCGTAGCCATCGGCCGCAGCCAACCGGTGCACATAGCACTTATACCGTCCCTTGTGCAGTTGGTTTTCGTGGTCGAACAGTGGGATCGTCGTGCCACCAAATGGCACCGCGTGGCTTCGCGTGGCCTCCCCTCCGCCCGTAGGCGACACATCCCACACTGTCACGGCGATGCAGGCGTCTCCTGGTAGGCTCGAGTAGCGAATCGGCAGCGTCAGCCATTCGTTCCACTTCCGCTCGGCCTTGAATGCGCGGTACGCCGTCTGCACCGGCACCGTCAGCGGCTTCGATCCCGCCCACACCTGTGCTGTCGCATACAGATCCGAATGCGCGCCCGTGTTGGAGCCCACGTGTCGGATCTCGGGATGTGTCACCAGTGTCGAGTCGAGAAACGGCGTCTCTTCGCCTTCGAGGCTGACAATGCGGACGCTGACGGGGAGATTGAGCGCCTCGGAGCTGGCAAATGAAAAGGGCTCCATGATGGGCGGGAGCCACAAGAACCACAAGTCTCCGTAGAGTCGCAGGGAGTCGCTCGGTCGTCGTTGGAATGCCTGCTCGCAGGACGGTGACGGAAGCAAGTTGGTGGCAGCTGGTGCTCAGTCACAAGCTCGCCGCTTATCGATAAGTGTTTTGCTTAGTAATCATCATCATCACCATCCCGCACCAGGACATTTTCCGGAAGCACGCGTCGAGGCTGATGAACGCGTTTCCGGCCACGACGTACGAGTTACGTTTATAGTGGTTTTGCACGTTCACGTTTTCTTTTTCTCATATTTCGATTTCACATTTCATTCACACTTCACATTCCACTTCCTCAACATGTCACAAGCTGACGTCTCCCAAAATTGGGGCATGACAGATGCAGGAGGTCTCTGCGAAGAGCAGTCGCTGGAGGAGCGGCGACGACTGCAGCGCGAGCTGCGTAACCTGATCAAGAAGACGACGACAGACCAGAACAAGTTCTTGGACGCCAAGGCCGAGGCCCTGAATACTGTACTCGACGAGTCGGACACGCTGCTGCTCCAGACGAAGCAGACGACCGAGGCGGCCATCGATGCAGCTCTCGTTATTCGCATTTCTGAGCTCGCCTACAAGCGGACGACACATTTCTTGGCCGACCGCACCGACGATACCGGCGTCAACCTCGAGGACTTTGTGTCGCGCTGCAAGGACTACATGCAGTTTGGTCGCGGCATTGCCGACAGTCGTTCGCCAGATCTGTCGCGCGTGCAAAAGCGACGACGCCGCATCGAAGCGGCTGCACACAGACGCGAACAGCGGGGCGAGGCGGCTGCGCCGAGGGGAGGCGATGCCAGCAGCGATGACGAAGCGGCAAGTCTGGCCAACGACGAAGACGACGACGAGGACAGCAGCCGCGCCCGAAGGGACAAGGCCCTCGACTGGACACACTTTGGCCGCTATGCGTGTCTGCCGCGTGTGCGTCGGCCAGGACTGGCGCGGTTCTTGCCGCGGACCGGGCTGGGCGGCAACGCAGGCGACGAGAAGGCGCGCACGGTGATGCGCAAGCGGACGGCGGCGCTGCGGTTGAACGAGCTGCAGGAGGTGCGGCCGCAAGTGTTGAAGCCAGGCGACCTGAGCGTGTCGCAAAATAGCGACTTGACGGCGCTGGCGACGGACATTTTGCAGCAGCTGCGGCGGGCGGCGGAGCACGGCCAGGCCAAAGTGCAGCGGGCGTACGAGCAGGAGGGCGGCGAGGACGACGACGAGGCGGCGGATGCGGCGCTGCTGCAACGGCTGATGGACCGCTACGGCATCCGCAGCGACGGCGGCGTCGACCTGATCCGGTTCGCCGTCAACCCGCAGTCGTTTGCACAGACGGTGGAGAACTTTTTCTACATCAGTTTCCTCGTGCGCGACGGCCGTGTCGGCCTGGCCTACGATGACAACGGGCTGCCGTCGATCTACCCGATATCCGACGAGGAGAGCGAGGCGGCCAAGGATGGAAACGAGGAGGATACACGTCGGCACCAGCTGATTTTGTCGATGGACATGGCCATGTGGCGCGATGTCATCAAGACGTTTAACATCAAAAAGCCAATGATTGCCCACCGGCATACCAATGCAGACAAACACCCGGATGGACGAGCATGGTTCAGTTGAGGGCGACGGACGTTTCTGACAAATGCCACGTCATGTCAGCACATGTCTGCGATCGGCTGCGATCGATGCCACATGCCGATTCCGGCCTGTCTGTAACAGTCTACGACTAGGTGGACGTGTTGTGAAATAAACAATCTTTCAGCTTCTAGCTGTGATATATTTCCAGCTCTTTGAGCAGACGAAATTATGTACAAAGAAGTAGAGCGAGGATGTCTGAAGTATAGCAGGATACCCGAAATAAAGTGAGGATGTCCCAGCAAATTAACAAGAGAGTCCGGTGGGAACGTTGGTGCAAGAGCCATATGTCTTTCCTCCCGTCACGGTGACGTCTGTCCAGGTCCAGTCGGAGCAAGCATCGTCACCACAGGTGATGACCACGTTGTAGCCCGAGCTGGCGACGGCGCCGCTGCCAGAAACGCCATCGAGCGTGAGGCTGGTGATGGGAATGCCACTGGTGGCCGTGCCCTTGAGATCACCGCCGTCGTAGTTCTGCTCAATGAGGATGCCGTACTTGGAGATGTCAGACAGGGTGATGTCGCTGTATGTGACGCCGGTGATGCTGCCGGTATCGCCCTCGGTCGCCTTGACGCGGATGCCTATTTGAATTAGCTTGCGAATGTCTCCAGGCAGCAGCAGAGAGACCTACCATTGACAGAGCTCGTGACAGTGCTCTTGCTAAAGGTGACATCGGAAACGACGTTGTTCGAGCGGCCGCCCACAGAGCCAATGGACAGACCATGACCGCCCGAGCAGACACCATTCTCGAAAGTGATGGACTGTTTTGTTAGCAGGTGTCAGGAGAGACAAGGAGAGGAAAAGGCATACCGTTCCCGAGTTGACGGCCACACAGTCGTCCTGATTGTAGACGGTGGCGCCTGTAATGACAACGTTGGTGCTGCTACCAATGTCGAAGCCGTCAGTGTTCTTGCCCTCGGAGTCACCGTCCGAGTTGTCAATGGTCATGTCGGTGATGGTGAGAGTGTCGGCGCCATTGATGCTGACAGCCTGGACGGGGGTGTTCTGGATGTAGAGGTTGGTGATGGTCGAGTCCGTCAGGTCATGGGCATAGAAGAACTTGGGCTTCGTCTTGCCGCCGCTGCTGCCCTCGCCGTCCCACCAGCGAGAACCATCAGCGTTCAGGACAGCACCCGAGGCGCCCTGGATGGTGATGCCAGTGCCCTCGATCTGCAGCAGAGGACCTTCCCATTCCTTGTAGCCCCAGGTGGTCTCGCCCTCGAAGATGACAGTCGTGTCATCCGGAAGGTCGGACAGATCCAGGGTCGTACCAGACGGGACGGCAATGGCCGACAAGACAATGGTCGAGCAAGACGACTGGGACTTGCTTGCCGAGGCGGCACCATTGGAGCCAGAAAAGGTGCAACTGGTTGCCCTCTTGGCGAGTGCAGGCTCGGGAGCCGGCGTGATAACAGGGGCCGCCGGAGACTTGGGGAGGGCTGAGGCGCTGGCCAAGGCCGCCAAGGCGACAAGGGAAGCACACGAAGTACGCATATTTGAAGGGAGTATAGAATGTGTAAAAAGCGAATGAAATATTGAGTGGCGGGATCAACCGAACACGAGAACAAGGAGAAACGAATGAAAAAGAGATGAACTGGACTGAGATTCGACCTGAAAGAGGCTCTGCAGGCTGACTTATAAACAAACTACGGACAGAACATGTTCCCGTCTACGGCTGTTTCGACCCGTCCAGACTTTGTTGGGGGCCGAATGATGCCGTTCCATCCAGACATTCGTCCGAGCCTTTTTCTCTTTCTCCTCGTTCTTCTCGTTCTCCTCATTCTCCTCGTTTTTTCTTACAGGGGTTTATCGTCCAATAAAGTGACCGGGGAGCTCGGAATGTTTCGTGAAAAGGGTTACCCCTACAAGAAACGAATTTAGGCCTTATACTTGGGACGAGCGTGAAACCACCCCCGTATTTGGAACGACCGTTTCTTCCAGTATAAATGGGGCTACGATCTGCGGCCTTGGGCCTGTCTCCTGACTGTCAAGCGATCACGACAAACACACCCGGAGTTGAGGAAGAATTGGGTTTAGTCAGTGGACACTCAACCCATGCACAAAACACGAGGGGTAGAAACAGTGGCGCATCGTCGAAACTTTGCATGTGGTTCCCGAATAAATATAGTCCTTCATTCAGGGGGTATTCGGATCACACAGCCACGTAATATCAGTCAGTGGCATTGGTATCACCATCTACATAAGAACTCATGCGAAGATCATCACGGCTCAAACTCAACTCAGCTAGTTCAAGCTCGCATTTGTTTTTTTGTCTTCCTCCCCTTCTTCCTCAAAGACTTTTCATCATGCAGTATCTCCTTGCCCTGGCCACATTGGCCTCTGTCGGGTCGGCAGCTCCCGCCGTGAAAGCTGTTGCCTCTAGGAGCACAGAGCGGACGACGCCTCCCAGTGGCAGCATCACCGTGTGCAGCTCTGACTGCGACTATACATCTGTATGATTTATGCAACCTCGCTTGTGCTTATGCGTTGTGTGTACACATTTTCTGACCAGTCAGATTCAAAGCGCCGTGAGTTCCATCTCGACGAGCTCGACTTCGGCCTCCAGCATCTTCATCTACTCGGGCACCTACACAGAACAGGTCACCATTCCCGAGCTGGCCGGGAAACTGACCATTTATGGCTACACCACCAACACGGCGTCCTACAGTGACAACGCCGTCAGTCTCGAATGGGAGTCGAGTCTGGCCAGCGGCGCTGCCGACGACCAGCACACGGCCGCCTTGATCAACCTTTCCGAGAATGTTGCCGTCTACAACATTGACATTCGGAATACGTACGGCAAGGGATCCCAGGCTGTGGCCTTGTCTGCCTACAACACCCAGCAAGGATACTATGGTGTAGGATTGTATGTTCATGTGGCCCTCCCTTCCCTCACGGCCTCTCTTATGCTAACCTCCCTCCTAGATATGGCTACCAAGATACCCTCCTTGCCCAGATCGGCAACCAGGTGTATGCTGGCTGCTATATTGAGGGTGCCGTTGACTTCATCTTTGGGCAGCACGCCCGTGCATGGATCGACCAGTCGACCATTGCCGTCAGTGCCGATGGCGGCAGCATCACGGCCAATGGCCGCCCGTCGGAAGACGACGACAGCTACTATGTCATCAACGATAGCACCATTCAGGCGGCTTCCGGTGCTAGTATCACTGCTGGGAGCTTTTATCTCGGCCGCCCGTGGAGCGAGTATGCGCGCGTCTGCTTCCAGGAGTGCAGCCTGTCGGAAGTCATCAACAGCGCCGGCTGGAGGGTGTGGAGCACCAGCACCCCCAATACCGATTATGTCACCTTTCAGGAGTACGACAACACGGGAACGGGAGCCAGCGGCGACCGTGCCAGCTTCTCGACCCAGCTCTCGGCTGCGCTCGCCATTGGGGACATCCTGGGGAGCGACTACACGTCGTGGGTCGACACATCGTATTTGTAAATTACAAGCGATCTTGTATTCTGTATTTTGTGCTCTGTATTTCATAGCATTGCATTTTTCTTCATGTACATAACAATGGGTATATTTGGGTCTAGATATGCATGTGAATTTTTGTTGTATTGGTAGTCATAGTCCTATATTTCGTATATCACTGCTACTCCTTCCATTTTACACAAGCATGAGTGGTGGAGATGAAGAACTTTCACATTTGTTATACAAGTATATCCATGACGCATACTCCTGGCCTCATGACACGCTGCACAGCACCAGGCCTCCGACCTTCTTGGCCAGGGCCTCACGAATCTCTAGCACGCCGCGGTCCGTGTTTATAAACAGACACTCTCCCACGTTCAGGCCTTTGACCTGGCCTGCAGAAAACCCCCGGGCCACACGCTCCATAGCGGGCACCTTGAGCGTCACCCAGCGCTTCGAGGTAGAATAGGAATGGCAATTCTTCAAGACCGGCTCGTTGTTCAGGTACTTGAGCCCCACCCACAGCCTCCGTGTAGCCACATTGGCCGATGTCACGGGCGTGTCATTTCCGTCGCTGCCGTTCAGTATCTCCTCGGGCGTCGGTGGTAAGGGTCCTGCGCGCGTAACCGACGAGACGAAGCCGGAGCGGTGCAGGGCCATAATCAGGCGCAGGTTGTACTTGGTGTTGGGTACGGATGTCAAGCCGAGACGTGCCTTGGAGGCATTCTGAAGGTGAGAGCAGGCATTGGTGATGCAGCGAATACCCATTGTGGCGGTGGTGGTGACGGGGGATTCCGTCCAGAGAAATCAAGGAATTGAATGGCCGGAAGAGGCACAGCCTCGGCGTGTCCAATCCCGTGCTGAATTCAAGCAGGGAGGGTGTCCAGAAACGATACGTCAGCGAGAGGCCGTCAGTAGGTGCTGCTTGCTGAGAAATGCAAGTCGTGATGCTGCGGAACGTTCCGCTTGGAAGATGCAGTCGAAAATTTGGCGATGCCAAAAATTCGATGCCGCGGGTCAAATGTGGTCCGAGCGTCCTGTGATTGGATAAGCATACTCCCCATGACTAATCCCACGCCGGCTACTCCATTTCCCGCTTCCCGTTTTCCGTATTCCGTTTTCCGTTTTTCGTCACAGATATGCGTCTGGTAAAGTGCACGCGTACCGGGCAGCCAGAGTGGACATGCGTCCATATATACGGAGTATATTAACATGTATTAATGTCGGTGTGCACCTGTGAAATGCTTACTCTTGCTGTCTTACAGCCCTTGAGCGAGTTGTGTGATACTGGCTCCAGCCAATAAGAAGCCGGCATCTCGTCTCACACCACGCGGCCCCATAAATAATATGTTGAACAGTGTTGTGATTGGTCGGTTTCCTGTCTTCCGGACCTGTAAGCGCCCGACGTCTCTCATATTCACAGCAGACGGTTTCCACCAGCAGGAATTAAGCCCTGTCTAGACTGGCCAATGTGACGGTATGGGAGGTGCTGTGGGAGGGGGAGGGAGCAAGTGTCCGAGGGTAAGGACGCGCAGGGGGCCGATCCAAGCTCCATGTGCTTCCTCGATCTGCGATGAAGAGATATTTCTATGTGGCGTCGCACCTTTTGATTTTCTCTCTTTTGATTTCTTCTCGGTTCCTCTGTTGACCTGTCGGTCTTCTTCTGTCTCTTTGTCGCCATGGCTGCCAAACCGGGGGAGGAGAACGTTGCGACGCTGTACGTCCTGTACTGGCTCGAAGGATTCTGTCCAGACGCCTGCTAACTGAACTGGTCTTGCAGCTTTGGTGACATTCATTACTTTTACGGTCCGGAAACTGACAATCCTCCACACCACCGCTTCAACAAGGGCTCCTATGTGTATCTGTTTGAAAATGCCCTCGCACGCCGCACGCGGATCGAGGTCGCCAACCGGCCGGGAACCGAGCATCAGGATGCGTTTGACGGATGTAAGTTTTGCGGCGCTTCCGGGATGTCGAGTCGCTGGCGCTCACACAGCCGACAGATCTCGACTGCACGTCTGTGAGCTACTCGTACCGACACAGCTGCATGGTCTCTCTGACAGTGCATGATGTCCCGGGCCAGGATGAGTGGCATCTGCCCACGTACGACCCTCACAACCAGAACATGTACCACTACAAGCTGAGCAGTCTCGATATTTACTTTTGGACGCCGCGCGACGCCGTGCAGTTTGTCAATGGCGTCCGCCGTTTGCTGCCGGCCAACCAGCTGGACATTGAAGACGAGCCGCTGCCGCCGCCACCTCCACCACCGGTGCAGCAGCAGCAACACTATGCTGCTGCACCGCAGAACGGAGACGTGTCACACGTGGTGCGGAAACTGGAGAGCGTGGCGCTGGCCGAAGACAAGGAAGTCGGGGCTGTTTCGACAGCTCCGGCAGCTCCGGCAACTTCGACAACTTCAGCAGCCCCGGCCGTGCTTTCGTTTGCACCGCCACCCATGTCGACAATGTCGACGGCCTCGGCAGACACGGACAGCCAGCCTCACAGCGCGGTGCCGGGCAGCATTAGCAGTAGCAGCAACACGCCAGCATCGACGTTTGCCCCCATGGCCTATAACCCGGCGGCACCGGCAGCGCCCGAGGCCATCCGTCCGCGCGAGAAGACACCGCCGCCGGAAGATGCCACTCACGACCCGCTGCACCAGACACTCTACCAAGACGCAGCCACGCCCTTTAGCCCAGGACTCGTTGTACCGGCAGGCCTGGGACCGCTCAGCCCCGGCGTCCCCCCACCAGCATTCCAGCCACCACCAGGTGCGCCATCGTTCCCGGGGCCGCCACCACCACCGTCTTCCAACTACGACCCGAGTGCAATGGGCGGTGCGCCGGTTGGTGCTCCAATCTATGGCCACCCAGGACTTGTGCATGCTGCCACGATGCCGGCATCGCCCTTTGGCTCGGGGTTTCCGGGCAGCCCTGGTTTCAGCCAGTACAACTACAACAGTCCAGCAGCCGCGGTAGCGCCGGCAGCAGGTGATTACTCGGTGCACCAACAGTTGTATCGGCCAACCGGACAGGAGGCGATGGCCCACACGCCCAAGCAGGAACCGCGGGGCCGTCTAGAAGAGAATGCCGGGCGGATTGAGCGAGGAGTGACGGGGATGTTGAAGAAGCTGGAAAAGAAGTTTGGGTAAGCGGCTGTCAGATAATGCAGTGTGTTGTCAGCGCGTGTCTAAGCGAGCAAGATCGACTTGTTGGCAGGATTGTCGTATGCAAGGGTCTTGAGTGCTGAGCGTGACGTGTTTCATCCAAGAGTTTGTTGGCCAAGCGGGCCATATAATACGGAGTACTCCGTACGGCGTGCCGCTGCCAGGGGCCATCAGCCCTATCACAGCTGCGTCTAAGCAGTAGTAGGTGGCTGTGAGGACGCCAGCTGCCGCACAGCCCCTTTTATGGTCGTAGAGACCTTGTTCTTACTTGTTCTTATTCTCCTTGGCTGTTGATAGTATTTTTCTGCTTATATAATAATCTTACTCGTAAGATACTATATACAATACTCCGTTTGGACGGTGGCTTCCTGCTCCTTCCTCAGCTTGAGCAACAGCACTCGTAAGATACTCCGTACCTCCACAAGTACATGGTACCAGACCCATGCTCGTACCTGACAAGTGCTTCGCCAACCCCCCACCAATATTCCCGGCCCCTCCCCCAAGTGCTCTAGTACCCTGTACTTATTGGTCTCGTAACAAGCCCGTTTTTTTTTCTGGTACGAGTATTTCGTACTCCGTACTCCGTAGTAGACCCATCGTGCCTGCCTACACGGAGGTTGTCGCATCTTTTTCCCCCTTCGTCGTCTGACGGCAGTATTTTTATCTCGTCTGTTTTTGTTCTGGCATTGTCCTCCTTTTATTTCCGCAACCCCAACGTTACACCTTTCTACCGACACTGACCTGATTCTCGTCCTCTTGTCCGACTGGCTCCCCTAGCAACGCCCTGCCTCTAAAACTGCCCAAGCCTTCCCCGAACGGGCGCGATCCTCGAGCTGACGAATAACTTTTTTGCCGCCCATCTTTGTTTTCTTTTTCCCTTTTCTCTACATCCAACAAGAAAAAGAAAGGAACAAACAAGAAAGACTGAAAGACTGGAAGACAGAAAGAAGCAAACGGCCTATCTACGTCCAACTGCCATGCCCTGTCGTCACCAGCCGGCAACTTCCGCTCTCCACTGATCCGATCCTGACCGTTGACTGTTGCCCGTTGACCTGATTTCTGACCGACGCTGGACCCGTTCGACACATTCCTCACAGCCGATCGTGGTGTAAATACTGTTTTACCCACCATCATTTGGGGGATTGGAGCCATGCCGCAGATCCGTTCGCAAGACCCGCAAGACAACACGAACTCACGTAGTCCAAGCTACAAGGCCGGCATTGTAAGGGGAAAAAATGTCATCCGCTGGAATCCCTGTCCAAGATCTTGCTAACACGGGGCAATCTAGATCGCCGCCTCTGTTTTCGGTGCTGTTTGTGGCATTGGCATCCTCTTTCTGCTATTCCTGCGCTGGCGAAAACGACGAGCTATCCGGTATTCGCTCTCGGGCCGCGACGACAATGAGCATCACGATGTCGAGATCACGGCTGCCAACGCCAGGACAGCCGCTACCCAGACAACACCAACACAGAACAGTGCTGTGTCGGTCGACCGCACTACGAGCATACGATCGGTCATGACCCTGCCGCCCTATCGCCCGAAGCCGGACGAGAGCGAACATGTGCTGGGCCGTGAAGGCGAGCGTGGCGGCATCGATGTCGTCATTGAGCTCCCTACTGCCGAGACAGAGGAGGCCATGCGAGATGAAGAGATGGAGGCGCTGTTTCAGATCCGCCAGGCCCGTCGTCGCCAAATGGCTGAGCGAGAGCAGCGCCGCCAAGCACGGCGCGATGCCCAGGCTCGGAACGATCGGTCTGCCCTGCATACCATCCGCCAGCAGGCCCATCAAGCCACGACAACCAATGCGGGTGAAATCGAAAATCTGCGTGGCGAATTAGTGCGTGCCCGGGAAACCCGGCAACGGGCTGTCAGCAGTGTCAGCTATGCCGACGTCGGCGTTGCCCGCCATGATGGCACGCGTATCCGTGCCAACAGCAACGAGAGCGAGCGCATTGGTCTGCTCAGCGACGTGGCCAGCATCGAGGCCTCGAACCGATCTCCGTCGAGCTTTCAGCACCACTTCCACATGATCCAATCGCATAGCCGCGAACAAAGTGCCAGTTCGCTACTCAGCATCGACACCACGCACAGCGATGGCCCGCCAACAAGCTTTCACGTTCCCCAATCGTCCCGATCACGCGCCAGCTCGACTGGCCAGCCCACACCGGCCGGGTCAAGCCCTGAAATGATCGATGCTGCCGATGCCGACCTCGGTGGTGTCTTTATGCCGCCGCATTCCCCACCTGGTTACGACGAGGTGTCCCTGGATGGTCTCACGCCGGCCCATTCGCGTTCTGCAAGTCCCTATCCCGAGCCGCCGCCCGACTACACCCCAAATACAGAAACGGGTCCGCACGAGGAAAGGAACCGGCGGTTGTCGGCGCATGTAGCGGACCTTGCTGCGGAAGCTTCAGGTGGAGCTGCAGCGTCGGAGAATACCGAGTCTGGGGGCCGTCCCGCCCGAGCAAGCAGCGGGTTGGCGTCGAGGAATAGTGCGATTCCACGGCTGCCAAGCTTGCATCTTGCCGGACTACCACAGATTGTGATTGAACCATCGAGTGCGGTATCGAGAGATGACGACGAACATCGATAATTTCGAGACAGTGACGACAAAAAGATGACGATTCAAATGTTTGAACGGCGTTGGATAGTGTGAAGCATTCCTTGTTTGGTTGATATTTTTGGGATTTCTTGCATTTTGTCTCATTCTGGATGCATCTGTATTTCCATGTTTTTCTACAGCGAAGTCGAGTATTTGCACGTGTCATGTATATAATGTAATGGCTTAGGGGTAATATATTGCATTGAGGCTCTAGGCGGGGCGACCACTATTATCAAGTAACCACCACCAAACTAACCGGTGACTAATTCGAAAACTCTTTTTGTACGTCACGCGCAATATGCATCAGCGACCACCGGAAGAGCAGTACGACAAGTACAATCTCATGTCTGCCAACATGGGGCAGCCTGTTGTCCTGGCAGAAGAAGAAGCAGTTTTGGATGGAGGGAATTATCATGGCAGCGACGAAGAGGCGGCAGCTGTGGATTTCCTCGACGACGTGTTTGGATCTACCGAGCCGGAGGATGCAGCTGCAGCAGCAGCAGCACAGCCACCCGTGACAGCAATACCAGCAGGGGAGGCAGCAGACGTCAGCAGTCATCCTTCAGATATGGCCCGCCTGCAGCAGGACCACACTACGGCTGGGTACCGAGACGGCATCACGGCCGGTAAGGCGATCAGTCTGCAGGCCGGCTTTGATGAGGGCTATACGATGGGTGCAGCGCTGGGATCGGCAGCTGGCGAGTTGCTGGGGCTTCTGGAGGGCATGACAGTTGCCAGCAGCAGCAACGTGGAGTCGACACAACTGCTGGCGCAGGCTCGACAGGAACTGGCAGTGCGGTCCATCTATGCGACAGATTACTTTGCGCCTGACGGGACGTGGACCTACGAAGTGGCCGTGGCAGAAGCCTCAGAGCAGACGACGACCGTCCTGGACGTTGCACACGCCCACCCGCTGATCCGCAAGTGGCGCGGCCTCGTGGATGCCCAAGCAGATCGGGTGGGTGTCGTGGTGGGGGACCAGGATGCTGTTGTGAAGGCAGCACTGGGGCTCCAAGACGAAGAGGACCAGGAAAAGGGACCCGTGGACACGGCTGTGCCGACCCGCAGCGTGCCAGCATCGAGTACCGCCGCGCTGGACTGGTGAAGATTTGATCTCATTTGATACCTATTTGTTTTGCCGGCGGGATTTAAAATAGAAAATGTAAAAATAGAAATTGGAAATTGGAAATTGGAAAACGTATGTATACTACGGAGTATCAAAATCATATACAAGACAGACTACGCCACCGCCTCATCGCTGTCCCGGCAACGGCCGCGGCCCAACAATCTGGCGACGTCCTGCTCCAATGCCCTGCGCTCCACGATTCTGACTGTCCCCTCCCGTGAAGCCGCCCCACTGACTAACATCCCAGCGACCATCCAGGCCGTCCACCGGTGCTGACTCGCCGCCCGCACGCGCCGTCGCTGCTGCCACTGCCGCCGTCTCCTTCTGCGACTCCTCCCACTCGCGCTGGCGCTGACGCTCCATCTCCATCTCACGCTCCAGCAGCGACTTGCCGGCCCAGCTCGGTTTCTGTGCCGGTGCCGGTGCCGGTGCCGGCGGCTGAGGCTGAGGATGTGCCTGCGGCGGTTTCTGAGGCAGTTGATGCGGCGGGCGCTGCGGCAGCTGTGGTTTCTGTTTCAGCTGCGGCGGCGACTGTGGCAGCGGATGGCTCGGCACCTCGCTGGAGCGGTGTGGCAGCGGCGGCGGAGACGACGTGGCTGCTGCTAGATGAGACGGATGAGACGGCTGAGACGGCTGAGACGGCTGAGACGGTTGAGACGGCTGAGGCGGTTGAGGCAGTTGAGGCGGTTGAGGCAGTTGAGACGCACGCGCTGCCGCTCGTGGGTTAGGCAACGGCCGCGGCGACGTGGGCAGCGGCAAGAAGTCGTCTCCTGGCGGCGGCGGCGACGAGCCAAAGGGACTGCCCAGACTGCGACCATTGCTACCGCCATTGCTGCGGTCCTGGTCGGCAAACTGGTGTCGGCTCTGGCTGCGCGGCGTGCGCAACACCTCAGGCTCGTTGCGCGACCACGAGTCCTGGCGACTAGGCGGTCGACTGGCATGGCGGCTGGCATTGCGACTGGCGTTGCGACTGGCATTCCGGCTGGCGGCCCGGCTGCGTGACCGCGCCCGACTCGACCGGCCACCACCACTGCCACCGCCACCGCCCGTCCAGCCATCATCGACGCTCAGGCCGGCCCGCTCACGACGCTCGCGTTCGTATTCTTGCTCGCGCTGCCGTGCCTTTTCCAGTTCCTGCTCCAACTCGCGCACACGGTTGCCATATGCCGCCGTGTCATCTTCCGGCCGTGTCGATCCACCGCTAATGCCATGCTCCGCCTGGTACTGGCTGAGGTATTGTCCGTGCAGCCGGGCGTCGCGCTTGATACCCGTCGCCGGTGCACCGCTCGACGCACTGTTGTTGCCGCTGCTGCTGCGTAGACGCTGCTGTCGTTCCTCGACCAGACGGGCTTCGGCATCTTCCTCTTCACGTCGTCGCCGCTCTTCTGTCAGCTTCCACTGACGCTCCTCCTCTTCCCATCGACGACGCTCCTCGTCGGCCTTGCGCTTCTCTTCGTCTCGCAACCGCTGCGTCTCTTCCTCCCATCGCCGCTCCTCGGTCGCCAATTCCTCACGCCGCTGCCTTTCTTCTTCTTCTTGGCGCAGCCGCGCCTGTTCAGCCTCCTTCTCCTTGCGCGCCCGCTCCTTGTCTGCCAAGGTGGTGACATGTGGGCCGGCACTCGTAATCTGTCGCCGCCCACCAAACGAGATACCCAGATTGCCTTGGCTGGCCCCGCCAATGTACCCGTATTGCGCAATGTTCCACGCCGGCGCTGTCGAGCCTTCCATATCGCGCTTGCTCCAGGTGGTCACCGATGTCGGGCTCATGCCGGAGTTCGTATGCCCACTCGCATCGTTGGTTCGCGACGGCGTCGTAGGCAGTCGTGTCGTCGACCGTCCGTTGCGACCGGGCGGGCTGGCTGGAGTCGGCATGCCGCGGCTGCCGGGTGCGCCGGGTGCGCCGCCGCCGGTACTCTGCGGGCTAACGATGCTGCCACTGCGATTGCTTCGAGGCCCGATGGCCGTCGGAAATGCGGCCGGGTTGACACGGTTGGCCGCACGGCTAAAGGCGCCCAGACACTGCAACACCTGCGCCGGATCTTTCGCTTCGTAGAGGTCGACGGTCAGGAAGACATCGTGTTGCTGTAGGCTGAGCGGCGACGCCTGACAGACGCGCAGAAAGTGTGAAATGTTCTCCATTTGCACAAAAGGCATGGCGGACCGCTTGAATCGAATCCCTGGTGACGGCACGGCCAAGTTGGCCAGTCGACACAGCGCAACACCGTCCTTGAGTCCTTCGAGAAGATCGCTGCCGACCAGTCGCTCACCCAAGACGCCCTCGATCCATGAACGCGCCTCGTTGGCCGCCGCCGGAGTGTACTTGTCCAGGCGAAGCCTGCGCAAGTCGCCGTCGAGAGAAGTCACCGAAGCCATCGTCAACTTCAAAGAAAGTCGCAAAACGGATTGTACGCAGTCTTGCTTCGTGTGTGTGCAGATGGATAGATGGAGAGAAAGACAAGGAAGAAGAGAAGAAGAGAAAAAAAGAGTAAAGGAAAAAGAGTAAAAGAAAGCACACCCTGGAGACGACAGGAATGCAGAGAGCGCTGCAATTGCAACGTCTGGTCCAGAAGCTGGAGTCCCTAGTAAATATGCGCCGCTGCGATTTGCCCGCCGCCACAATTACCCCCGCCGGCGCAACCCAGCCACACCCCGGTGACGTGGGCGTTCTCGCCCGTTACGGTGTAGCCTAGGCCCTATAATCATAGCGGTTGTCCCAGCCACAGCGCCATTTCCGGTGTATCGTAAACAATAATCCATGTCTCAAGGCCGGGATGCCGGGGTTGCGATCCGTTCATTCAAGCTGAGGACTCATAATAGTGGACTCGGTCCACACCAACAATAAGATACTCTGGCTGCACATCCACAGTGATCTGATCAGATCTGGACCACGCTGTAGACCACTAAAACTGTCCACTTTATACGCTCCAGCTACTAAAATCGCCACTAAACGCACGAATGACAGGCAACAGTCGCTATAACCACTAAAAACTGTCCACTTTACCACCCACTTTACGGAGCACACCCGCTCACCACTAAACTCCTCTGCTTTGTAATCACTAACCCTATTCGGAGCATCGCCGTCCGGCTTTTCTCAACCTCGCCCTCGAAGCTGCCAGCCAGATGTCCTGCACCATGTCCAAGATCTCTCGATTCAAACAAGTCTGGCTCAGCTGGAAGGCCCTCCGCCTGCCGTGGCGGAAGCGGTTCCTCAAGGGTGAGAGATGATCCCTATTCTCTCCCTCTCCAAACCAGAAGCTCACATGCATAGGCCTCGATCTCGATGGCAACACCTACTGGGAATTTCGGGACCTCCGTGGTGACAACAATGCCCCCGTCCGCTGGCGCCGCATCGTGGAGTTCCCGCGCGGCACCCATCCCGGCTCCGTCCAGGTGCCGCCACAGTGGCATCAGTGGCTACGACACACCCGTCGAGACCCGCCGTCTTTAGCCGAGCAGCGCCACGAGATCGCCCGCCAGGACCGGATACGCACGCTGGCAGCCGCGGCCGATGCGCGCTGGACAGGTGCCAAGAAGATCGAGGGCAGCAGCAACATCCCCGGCATGGCGGGAGGAGTCTCGCCAGGCCCGACAGTCGACAGCCAACTGGCAGAGCCGAGTCCAAAAGAAACCACCACTTCTAGCTCTACGACGCCCGTGGATCCGTGGAAACAGGCCGAGCTGAACCGGGGCAACCCTGGCCAGACATGGCAGCCACAAGCCTGGACACCGTCGAAGCGGTAGTCTGTCGTCATGTATCATTATATCATAGCTGTAATACTACTACTTCATCCTCGTCTGCATCTTGGCCAGCTGGGCCATGGCCAACAGTCGCCGGCCAGATCGCCGCATCAGGTCTCGTCCATAGGCATCCACCTCAAAGTTCTTCTTGCTCGGCTTTGCCCGACTTTCCCGTGCTTTGATGCCTGCCTCAATGGCCTTTTGCAGAGTACCTGTCCAGCAGAACTCCTGTCTACTGCCTCCGAGGCTTGCTCCCCATACTATGCGGAACAAGCTCTCCATCACCAGAGCCATGCGTACATTGGCGCCCAGCAACACCGTATTAGCTGCAAACGGCAGATAGCACCGCTCCAACATCCGCTGCGACACACCCATGCGGCTGTCCGTCTCTGCATCCACCGTGCGTGGCTTGGGCGCTGCCAGCGGCACCACTCCAGAAAGAATGTTCCGGAAGAGTCCGACGATTGCATTATCCAGTGTAAGCGGTGCCGGTGCATGCGCCGACCAGTAGGACTGTGCTGTGTCCGTGGCGGTCGTCGTCGTCGTAGTTGTGACCGGAGGCACCTCGACAAACGCCTTGAATACAGTCACTTCCGACTCCCGCAACACTTCGGCAAACGTGCGGAAGACCACCTCACTCGGCACAAAGTCCTCGGGAAAACACACCGAAGCCAACACAATCTACCCCTGGTCAGAATGCCATCGAGTTGAGTACCAGAACAGGGCCTTCCTTACCAAATAGAACAGCCGCCGTCGCAGAGGCAGCGAGTCGACGAAGCCCGGGTGGCGGCCGGTGCATGGAATCAGACCATCACTGTCGTTATTAGAGTCAGTGGCCGATCCTGGCCCTGGACACGATGCCGCCCCTTTGCCTCGCTTCGTCTTGGCAGCCAGCGGCGTGGACGACGGCGGCGCCGACTCGTCATCGCTGTAGTCACCAAACCGGTTGCGGTTGAAGTCGAAATGGGCCACTGCTGCCATCTCGGCGTCTGCACTACTATCCGACACCATCACCGTCTCCTTATCAAACACTTCTTGCGTATACGCCGCCTGAGACCCATCGGCCAGGACGGCCGCAGCCACGTGTCGCAGCCGTGCATGGCTGCTGCCAAAGTCCTGCAGATACGAGCACAAGAGAGACTGCTGGAGCGGTGCTTCTTCAACGTCTCCCGTCTCTTTCTGGGCTGCCTTCTGGGCTGCCCAGCGTGCTGCCAGGTCTGCCTCGAGCACGTCCGTCAGCAGCGTCAGCCATGGCTTCCAGCACCGCCACCGCACCGGTTCGCTGATGCTGCAGCTCATCGCCCACCCAACCACCCGCCAAAAATCCTGTCCGCGTGTCCAGATACTGTCACGCGTCGCCATGCGGCCGCTGACTGCATCTTCGTCTGCATCTACATCGGCCATCCTGTCCCCGTCCGTGTTTCCGCTGGCATTCGCATCAACCTTGGTGTCGCCGCCTGTCGCTGCACCTCCGTCTGGGCCGCTCAGCTCACGGGCAAAGGCAGGTACCAGAATATCCACCGAGATGCCGGCCGCAGCGAGAGCTGCGTTTGTCTGTCTGCTGCGGTTCTTGTCGTCATCAAACGTTAATGTCCGGCTGTCCACATACTCGCTGTCGCCGCCGCTTGCCGATCGCATTGCCGTCGCTCGAAGCCGTCGTGGGTGAGAATGAGACCGGCTGCCGCTGCCACTGCCGTTGCCGTTGCCACTGCCACCGTTCCGACCGCCGCTTCGACCGCCGCTGCCTCGGGAGTTGAACGCAAAGGCGGTCCGCATGTCTGTCTGCACCGGTCCCGCTACCGTCAGGATGTGTCGCAGGTACTTCATCGCCCGACTGGCCACTCTTCGGTCGGTGTTTTCTTGAATGCGGCTCGTGTAGGCTGGATGAATGACCAACGTGGCCAACACGGCCAGATGACTCGGCGGAGGTATCAGTACGGGTGGTGGACAGCTGCTGGGACCTGTCGTATTCGTCCATCGCTCGGAGCCTCCAGCTGCCAAGAGGCTGGTTAAGAGCTGGATAGCCTCGCTGTCTGTTTGCCATATTCAGATATTCAGTCAGCCAGCGTCTCAAGCATGCCCAGGCCTGTACCATACGCACACATCCGCTCCTCAAAAAACACGCGGGCATGGTCCTTGAGCTCATATGGCAGAGCCTTGACTGGCCGATATGATCCGCTGTTGGCCATGGCCACAGTGCCGGTTTCCGTGCTGCCGGCGCCACCGCTACCGGCAGCATCGGCACGCCCTGTCTCGCTTCTCTTCGGTGCCGTCTCGTCTGCTGTATGAAACGAAGACGGCGAGTTGGTAGACGGCGATGTCATGGTTGCTAAAGATGCCGAGTGCTTTGCGGAAGAAGCGCGTCGCGTCAAAACCTAGGCGGGGCACATGAGGCGTGATCATGTGATCTGTCCAGAAGCAGAAATTCTACTATAAGTGCCTGGCTTCAGTGCTTCGCGCGCCATAACGGCCGTTAGACTCGCCCCAGGTGTTGTGGATAGGCCATCGGCGATGGTCTGTGGATATCGGAAGACACTACATGCTTGTCTGTATTGTGCTCCGTAGGCACAACTGTATTGTCACACACCGAATGGCTTGGCGTCATACTGGACACATTATCGTGAGTCATTAGACAGCCATACTACTACAGAGTATCGTCTATGCTGTGTTTGATTTAGTTATGCAGCGTTGATCTCTTAGCCAGTTGGACATGAATAACAGACAACCCAAATTACTGCGTGGGGCATCGGCCTGCATAAGCATCCAGAAGCTTCCTTGGCACACCACTACTTCTCTAAGACGGCGTCTTGTTCACGATAACTTGGATATGATTGCTACATAGTAAACCTTGTTCCTTTCCAGTCTCATAAATCAAATCCGATGAACATGAATCCTTGTAAGACCTTTGTAATCATACTTGTAAACCCTAGACATAGATATTGTGTGAAAAAAATAGTAGGAAAAAAACAAAAAAGAAAAGAAAAAAGGAAAAGGGGAAGAAATAAATCAATAAATAAACCATGATCCATCCATGCATTAACCGATGTTGTCCATAACCAGATGCAAGTTCAGTCTCCCCTACTCGATTGCCGCCTCGTTCCAGTCCAGCTGGTGGTCGTCCTGGTGCTCGCCCCAGTGGACGGGGCTCAGCTTGAGGAACCGGAGACCAGAACCCTTGCTGCTGCTGCTGCTGAGACTGGAGCTGCGGCGGGGCTTCACGTCGACAACCTCGGTAGTTTGCACGACCGGGGCAGTCGTCGCAGCCGTGGATGTTTCGGCCACCTCTGTCTTCGTCGTAGGCTCGGCCTGCTTGATGGAAGGCCTTCTCGGCTGAGGGTAGGAAGCGGATGTAGTCGGGGCCAGCGACAGGAATACGGAGGGCTGACGCTCGGCAGCCTCAGGGTTGAAGTTCCGTACCTGCGAGGCGAGGAAGAGAATGTTCTCGTTGGAAGACATTGTGAGAATAGGTGATAACAACGGGACGTCAGGTGAGTGCAGTCGTGTTTTTTTTCAATCAAGACAGCACACCAGTGTGTTGATGATGACGAGCCGTATGTTCAGGAGGGGGGAGGGTCTTGCAATCTGGTACCGGACTTGAAAAGCACAAGGGAAAAAATAAAGAAAAAAAAACACTTGGGAATCTCTACAATCGAAGGCCCTAGGGAGAGGACAGGAGCACCTTATATATACATGTGGCATATCATCTGTCTCACACAAGCGGACGAAAAAGGCAAGCCGCTGACGACAAGAGAACGGCGTACAGAGTACAAAGTACGGAGTACAGCGTACTCGTATCTTGCCTAACGACAGGCTCCGCAAAAAAAGGATTGCTTGGTTTTGTTGCCGCTCGGGAGCAGGGGTGGGATTGGGGGGGTGTGGATGACCACTGGATGCCCCCGTCATTCCAGAGACGTGGACTAAAGCACAAAGGCAAAGCAAGTGGCTATACTGCGTACACGTGGGGTCTCCATTGGCATTGCACAAATACGGGGGTGATGAGCAGAGGGGACGACGAGTATAGGAGGCGCCTTTCCCGAAGATGAAGGGAATTCGTATCCATATGATTTAGGATAATATTCTTTCCACATCATGGTCACATTGCATCGGCATGTCGCATTTTTAAGACCCTACTGTCGGTACAAGTACTTCGTACACAAGAGGATATCCCGGGGAAGAAATGGGTGTTAGACGAAAATGGGCGAACGGAACAATGGCTGGGAGTATCACGTTTGCGGGGTGTGGAGAGACATGGCTTTGTCAGAAAGGGGTATAGACGGAGGATACGGGGTCTCGCCACCGGCCGCGTGATGCCCGCCCTGGACGGAATGTTGGCCATGTCCCGAGGCTAGCCGGCAAACAGGTGATTAGACGGGCACGAGCCTGTAGAGGCAAGAGCAAACAAATGTTGATCACCTGCACCAGACACATGACGGCTGCCTGGGCTCTGCTATTTGTACAATATCACGTGCTGTGCACAATACCTGTCGTCATGGGCCACCAACAAAACCTGAAGGCTGAAAGCGATCTTCACTCCTCTGGCCCGAGCGATGATAAGGTATCTTACGGATACTCGTATTTTGCAATCTTACTCACACACCCCCTGTTGGGTTCTTACAGAACAAATCCCATCGCCTCGAACATCCCCATCTGGATCCGGAGGCCTCGAAAAGGAGTTGCAGCCGTGAGACATGAGAAAAAAGAAAAGAAAAAAAAGAAAGGAAAAAAATGAAGAAGAAAAAGATTACGGGGTACGAGCATGGAGTACCCCCCAAAATGGGCCTGCAGCATCTGGCACTTGTCACATTCGTGACAACACATAACCGCTGACTAAGCAATACTTGCGTTCACACGTCTACGAATCACTTGCGTCTCTCGCCTTAAGCAAAACGCAGTACTTGTTATCTGGTATGAAAAGAGGATCCGGCAGCAACAAAAAGCAGACAGTCTGTAAATGCAGACAAAACGCAAAAAGACAGTCTGGGTCTGCAAGCAGTCTCTCCTCCCCCTTTTTCCCTCCCCCAGCCTTTCCTTTCCGCCTTCTTCCCGTCGTCCGTGTCAGTCTCTTTTGATTTTTTTTGTTCATTTTTTGTTTTCTTTTTTTTTGGTGTTGTGCTCCCCCTCCCGGTCTCGTCGCATTCTTTAGAACCCACCCAAACACCCACTTCAACATCACCTAGCCGCTCCTCCGGCTCTCCTCATGTAGTAGTTACAGCAGGCCAGGCCGTCCTATTCCGCCCTTCCTGTCCCATTCTCCCTCCTCATCGCCCTCCTTTGCCCGTCCTCGTCGATTATAGTACATGATGATTCTTGACTTCTTGGCCCCATCCTCCTCGTCTCCTCATTGCTCCTCCTCCGTTTTTTCGAATGTGTGGTAATTTTTTTTCTGTGAAAACACCCTATCGCTTTTTTTTTCTCAACTTTCTGCTCACTCTAGAAATAGTCCGAACGATGCAAAGAGGTTTTCTATAATGCCAAAGCAAAAAAAATAGGGGAGCATGAAAACAGAAAAAAAGCAAACTCCTGCTCATGAAATTCCATGACAGCCTGTGTCAAACACCTAATCAAAACATGGCAATAAAATTGAAACGTGTACTAATTATGAGAAGGAGACGTTGGAGAACTGCCATGCATTGTTAGTGAAAGCCCAGTGCCACGGAGCAAATCGGCACGGAAACATACTAAGAGCCTTGCCCCGTTGGGCCACGTCCCGGCGTCCGGGGAGAGAATGTCGGGGACTGTTTTGTTAGCACATCTCTCTTGCTTGCTTCTCCATGGCTCTGCTTACCGTTGGTGAATAGCTCGGGCTGGTCGGCGATGCTGCTTGTCCAGGAGACCGCTGGAACGTCGGGCTTGTCGGCGAGTATGCCTCTGGCGACGTGGGCGACCATGTGGGAGAAGCAGGAGAGTACGAGGGCGACGTGGCATGCAGATTGGGCGATGCCGGGCTATAGTTGGGGCTGGCCGGAGAGTACGAAGGAGACGTCGGCGAAGTGAACTGCGCTGGAGACGTTGGTGAGTAGTGCCGCGCCGCAGACGGTGATGCCGGAGAGTAACTGGGCGACGTAGGACTGTAGTTCGGACTCGTCGGCCGCATCATCGGCGACGTCGGCGAGAACGACGGCGATGATGGACTGAACTGCGGCGACGACGCAAACCGTCCGCCCATATCCATGAGCGGCGACGTAGGCGAGTACCCAGCCGACGGCGATGTCGGCGAATAGCTCCCGTAGCCGCTGCTGAACGGTGACGTCGGTGACGTGCTGAACGGACTCGTCGGCCGCGGGCTCGTAGCATAGCCCATGCTGCCGAAACCGGCGCTGCCGCCGTACTCCGTGTTTAGACCCGCAGGCGTCTCTGATCCCGCGTTCATAATGGGCGAGAAGTTGCCCATCGCCGGCGAGCTGATGCTCAGATAGCCAGAGTCGGCAAGCGGCGAACCCGTGTCGTACGGCGTTGCCGCTCCCTCCATCTGGTTGCCCTTTACCGTCAAGCCAGGCATCAGACCCATACGCGAGTTGTCCATAATCACCGTCTCCAGTAGCTTCGGGTCCAGCAGCACCTCAAAGTGCCCTGTACCCATCGGCGCCAGCTGACCAAGCATGACGTTCTCCGAGATACCCCGGCAGTCGTCCAGCTCACCCACTGCCGCCGCTTCCAGCAGAATCTCCACTGTCTCCTCAAAGGAACAACGCATCAGTGCACCTGTGTCCGCCCGGTTGATACCGTGACGCGTCACCGCAGCAATGCTGCCACGGTACGTCATCACGTCCACCAACAGCGCAAGATGGCGGTGGTTGACATACGAACCGTCAAACGACAGCACCGCTGTCAACTCACGCAAAAGCGACGACCGCGCTGCCTCAATACCAAACACGTCCACAATCTGGTGCAGGTCGTTGGTGTAGGTCCGCCGAGGGTCCACGCCATCCACCGCCAGCACAGCCCGGAGTGCAGATCCCTCCGTATCCAGGTACCACGCCGTGCACTGCGGGTCGTCCTTGGCAGCGAGGAGCGCATCTCCGCTGGTCTTGATGAGCATCGTGTCCTTGTTCAGGAAAGCACGCTCAATACCAGACACACCACGCAGCGTCATCGTATCCAGCAGATGTGTCTCTAGGCGCTTCAGCATCACATCATCTTCCAACGCACCCTCTTCTTCCTTCTCGTCTTCCTGTCGCACCGTCCGCACTCGGATCACCTGGTTGTCTGCGTTATTGTCACTGAAGATCACACCCAGGTCCGTCGGGTACTCTTCCTTGATACGGTTGGCCACGTCCTCAATGGTCAGGCCCTTGTCCAGCAACTTCTGACGATCCAACGTGATACGCAGCATCCAGCGTGACTGCTGGTCCAGATTGGTGGCCACATCCTCGGGAATCAAAAAGTACGACTCCAGGATGTTCTCGTCCTCTGGAATGTTCGTCCACCGCACGTCAGGATCGTAGTAGATTTCTGTCACTGCCGTCACCGACCGCAGGTTCGTGTGCTCGACAATGCTTCGCAATTCCTTGGCTCTCGCCTGCGTCTGTGGCTCGCCGTCCGCATCATCCAAGTACACGGCCATCGACGGCGTCTTGATGTTGCTGGCAACGTTCAGAATTTCCTTGAGTCGTGGCACACCCAGCGTCACGTTCTTCGACGACACACCAGCAAAGTGGAACGTGTTCAGCGTCATCTGCGTTGCAGGTTCACCAATCGACTGCGCTGCCAGCACACCCACCATCTCGCCTGGGTTGACCATTGCCCGTGCCCATCGGCTGCTGAGCTCGCCCACAATGTGGTCAAAAGCCAGCCGCGTCAGACGCATCTCCACCGCGAGACGCTTGTAGGCCAATCGGGACCGCAGCTGCGCCTTGAACAGAATCGTGGCACTCTTGTCTGCTTCTAGCGAGATGGGGTCGCTGCCGCGGACAGCCACCATCTGCTTGAGCATCTTCTGGACCGTAGGAATCACATCCTGCGGACGCAAGTCACTGCGTTGCGCATCGTCCAACTTGAACATCTTCTGGGCATTGTTGATAATGCGCACCACATTCAGTGGCAGCTGCATCATCTCCTCGTCCTTCTTGCCCAAAATGCTGGTGAGACGTCGCTTGTTGATATCACGAACCTGTTCGCGATCTGCCAACAGCGTCTCGTACTCTGCGTCCAGCAGCTCTTGCGCCTCAGGATCGCCCGAAATCTCGTTGGCATATTCCAGCGCATCCAGAGAAGCCGGCCGCGCCTCGCTCATGACGTCCAAACGGAACTTCTTCTCGAACGACTTGATCGACATGTTCAGGTGGTCCATGCGCTGCTCTTCAATGTGGACGCCGTCAAGGCCGTCCTCACCGTAGATGAACTGGATCACATCGCCCAAAGAGTTGCGCACCGTGCCGTCGTACTTGGCGCTGACGTCTTCCAGCGCCTTGACCAGTCGGCGCTGAATGTAACCCGTCTCGGCCGTCTTGACGGCCGTGTCAATGAGACCTTCACGACCAGCCATGGCGTGGAAGAAAAATTCAGTGGGCGTAAGACCACGCAGGTACGAGTTCTCGACAAAGCCACGGGCTTCGGGCGAGTAGTCGTCCTTGGTAAAGTGAGGCAACGTGCGGTACTTGAATCCAAAAGGAATACGACGACCTTCCACAATTTGCTGACCCACAAGAGCTGTCATCTGCGAAATGTTGATAGACGAACCCTTGGAACCAGACCGAGCCATGGTGACAGCGTTGTTCAAGTCCTTCAAGCTCTCCTGGGTTGTCGTACCGGCCTTGTCACGAGCCGTGTTAAGCGCCTTCGAGACTTTGTTTTCGAACGTCTCACGAATGTTCATACCGGGCAGTGCCTCCAGTTCATTGGCAGTGGCCATGGCCGTGAGTCGGCGCACTTCGTCTTTCTGAACATCAATCTGCTCCTGCACCTTCTCAATCGTAGCCTTGTCGGGGATGGTGTCACCAATACCAATGCTGTGTCCGTTGTGCAGCAGCCAGTAGTTCACAACGCGCTGGCAGCCGTTAAGGAAGGCCATGGCACCTTCTGGGCCGAGCTCATTGAAGCAGATGTGAATGATACCACCACCCGAAGCACCAATGCTCTTCTTGGTCAACAGGCCGTACATGACCTCACCGGTCTGGATGAGCAGGCCGTCGTCCTTGAGAGCCGTGTCGTCATTGCCCATGCGCAAGTTCACCGTCTTCGGGATGACCATGCTGACAATCTGCTTGCCAGTCCAACGGGGCCGCGGCTTGACAATGGCAGGCCGAGGAATCACACCGTCCCACTCCGGCACCCAGAGCATAATGTTCATGACCTGCTCCTTTGTGAGGAAGACGTCACGACGGCAGAGCTTGTAGGCGCCAGCCAGCGTATCCTGGACAATGCCCATGAGCGGACCGTTTCGCTGGGGCGAGACGATGTTGAGCGGCACCATGCAAAGTTCTCGGACTTCCGCACGAGTCTCTTCGGTTTGCGGGACGTGCAAGTTCATTTCATCACCGTCGAAATCGGCGTTGTAGGGCGACGTCACGGAGAGGTTGAGTCGGAAGGTCGAGTACGGCATGACGCGAACACGATGCCCCATCATAGACTCCTTGTGCAGAGATGGTTGACGGTTGAAAATAATATAATCACCATCGTTCAAATGTCTCTCCACCTTCCAGCCGTATTCCAGGGAAATCTGGCCGGCGCGCCGATGATGACGCAGGTCAATGCGCGTGCCATCCGACCGGATGACGTACTTGGCACCGGGGTGTTCATTCGGACCGTTCTGCACCAGTTGATGCAGACGACCAATGTTGTAGGGCGTGACAGTCTCGGGGTACGTCAGCGTGCGGGCAATGGACCGCGGAACGCCAACCTCGTCCAGAGAGATGTTGGCGTCACCCGTAATGACGGTACGGGCCGAGAAATCGACACGCTTTCCCATCAGGTTACCACGCAGACGACCCTCCTTGCCCTTTAAACGGGCACGGATAGACTTGACGGGACGGCCACTCTTCTGAAGAGCGCGGGGAATAGCGGCAATGTCGTTGTCCATGTAGGTTGCGACGTGGTACTGGAGCAGCTGCTCAAAGTCGGAGGAGATGTGGGCGGGCGAGCCTTCGTTGATGGCCTGGCGCACATTGTTGTTTGCACGGATAATGTCGCCGAGCTTGAAGGTCAAATCGTCTTCGTTGCGCATACCCGTGCCAGTGCCATCCATGGAGATACTAGGCCGGACTGGCGGTGGAGGAACGGGAAGCACAGTGAGCACCATCCATTCAGGACGGGCATAGTCGACGTTGAGGCCCATATCACGGATGTCTGCGGTGCTGATGCGGCGCAGAATGTTGAGGGCCATCTCGGCCGTGAGGAGCTTCTTCTCTTTGGTCTTGCCACCCTCGTCGCGCTCAATCTCGTAGTGTGCCCACAGCTGGAGGCCTGTTTGGCGTACGGCGGGCTGCAAGTTGCCACAGCCTCCGTGGTTGTGCGGTTGCTGCTTGGCAGTCTTACTGCTCGGGTTGGGGTCGAATTCTTCCTCTTGTTCGGACTTTGCTTCATTCTCGCAACGCTTCTTCTTCTTGCAGCACTCCCAGACGCGCTGGAACCGGGCTTTCGGATCACGAGTATTGACAGCAGCAGCAAACTCTGGATCATTCTGTGAAAGGGGCGGCAAGGATAAGAAGTGTCACGAGGTTAGCAAAGTCCAACAAGAAGTACCACACGACCATCATCTACTCTCATGGGGAATACTAACCCTGTCGGCAAGCACCATACTGCAATTGTGGCAGACAATCTCCAACACTTTTTTCGTCTTTTTGATGAAACCGGGGTGGTATACGGGTTTGGCCAGCTCAATGTGGCCAAAATGACCAGGGCACTCGGACATGTTCTCTGTGCAGGTCTTGCACTTGAACTGTCGATCAACCGACCCGAGCAAAGGGTCGTTGACACCACCGTCGCGTGGTTTTGTTTTGGTCTCGTCCATCGCTTCGGGATAGACAATGTGGGCAACACTCATATTCTTGATCTCCTCGGGCGACATCATGCTGAATTGGATTTCCTCAATGGTCTTGAGGGGCGCACTAGAGTGCGCAAAGTAGAGGTTCGCCATGGTGTCGGTCTGAGTCGGTGTCGACGAGCACAGCTAAAGTCGTGGGTCGAAATGGAGGGGAAGAGTAAATGGCGAGTTTTGGAAAAAAACGCGTGCCAGACAAGAACAGAAAAAGGACCCGATGTTGGAAAATAAAACACAAATGACACAAGACTCCTGGCTAAAACGATTGTTTACCAAAGCCGACTTTTCGGTAAAGAAGGAAAAACGAAAAAGCCGTCGGTAGGAATAAGAAGACGTGTCGCGTTGATGAAAAAAAAAGATGGTAGGAAGATAAAAAAAACACAAGCGAGTCAGGGCGGCGAAGGTGGTCGAGCCCTGGGCTTTTTTTTCCTCTGTTTGTACGGTTTGTACCGTTTCCCGCCACTTCACCGCGTCGTCAGCTTGCTCGCACGTCGAGTGAAAACGAAAAGAAGCCAAGAAGCGAAGAAGCAAAGAAGCAAAGAAGCAAAAGCTGCTCTTCGAGTTCAAGCCCCCCGACGAGGCCCCAAAGGAGCGACGTGCCTTTGCGGCTACCGAAACGTGGATGTCGTCGCCAACTTGTCGAGAAAGCAATGCCGGTTGCAATCGAAGGTTTCTTCTTTTCCTTTGTTGCGCACGAAAACCGAGGTCGCGGTCACCGTAGAATCGAAAAATCGGTGGTGATGGATGGTAGACCCTATCACAGCAAGATTGCCGACGCGTTTTTCGATGAGCGCGCGACGCGAAGGGTACTGGACGATATGGATGTCGATGGAAGCGAGGATGAACGAGAGAGAAAACGAAATGGGATTTCAAAAACTTCGCCCTCCCTTTCTGCTTGCAGCGTGTGTTGGTACGCTAGTCAGCATTGGGATTAGTGGCACTCCTTTTTATTTTTGATTCGTACCAATGAGTACCGCGCAAGACAAAGACTACTATACATTTTAGCTGCAAATCTAAGTACCCAAATGTACACAGAGCAGTGACGAGGTGCCCCACATTATTGCTGCCTACGGCTGCTGGCGAGATACAAATTCGCGTACTGCCCATAGATCTGGACAAAGTTTAAAAGGAGCACATGTCCATTTGTGAGGAAGAAAGATACAGAGTAAGAGAGTTCTCCGTTATTCGTTTTTTCTGTTCGTTTTTGCTGTTCGTTTTCTGTTTTTGTTCTCGACCACTCACAAACACTAAATCATGCCATGGAACGAGAAATTCATGAAAACACGCCAGCCGATAGATAGCAGACGCCAGACACCAACCCCCCAATTGCTTCGCCTCTTGTCACCTTCGCTTTGTCCGCCCTCCTCTCGCCGTCTTCTTCGTCCCGCTCGGCCGGTCCTCGCTCCCCCCTCCGTCTTCGAGATCACCTGCCGCACCATCTCCCGGACTTCTGCGCCGCATCGTACCCGTCGACACTGTAATAAACTCCTCCTCGCTATCGGATTCGCCCAGGTCGTATAGGATCGGCATGCGGAATGTCGCGTTGCTCGTGTTGTTCGTGTTTTGGCCAAATACCACCCCGGCGCTGTCGAGGTCTGCTCCCGTCTGCTCGACAGTGAGCACATCCACCTCCTCGTCCTCGAGGTCAAGACGTCGCTGGTCAATGACCTCTTGTGGGTGGATATCGAATTCGTCCTCCTTCTCGATATAGATCTCGTTTTCCTCGACTTCCGCAAAATCTGGCGCCAGCGCCGACCACTTTTGCGGGCTGGTGACCGACCAGATGTTGATGCGCCCAGTCTCGAGACCACAGGCGGCCAGCAGCGCCCGGTGTGGGTGCCACTCGATCACGCCTTGCTCCTCCTTTGGACCCTCAAGCATGCGCACAAGCGAACCGTGGTTGCGCTCCCATATATAGAGTTCATGGTTGTTGTACGTAGAGGCGGCGACGTACTCCCCGGTCGGGCTGAGGGCAATGTGGTTCCAGGAGAGACGGTTGACGACGTCCTGGAACTTGTGCTCTTCCGGTAGCTGAATCGTATCGGGGTCGAGATCGGCTGCGGCCAGATTCGGCATGTAAAAGGAACGGATGATGCGGTCCTGCGCGTTGACCAGCAGGATCTTGCCGGACCCGTTCAGACGAAGCGTAGTGACCACACTGCCACAGGCCTTCTTGGAGAAGATGACTTCGAGTGTTGTCGCGTCGATAATGTTGATCCAACCCTTGCTGGTGGCCGAGATGATATGGCTTCCGGAAGCCGCGTACACTGTCACCGTTGTCATCTGTTTCGCATCCTCTTTGGCCCATTTCTCGCGTGTCGTCACGTCGTCCGTCTCGGGTCGCTTGGGTTTCGAGGGCAGCACGTGCTTGACGTCGATGGGATCCGTGATGTCGACGAGCAGCGCCTGCTCTTCGTAGAGCGATGCGACAAAGTGTGTTCTGCAAGGTCAGCTGCTGTCTAAGTCTTTCTCCCACGCAGCCACGCACGCCAGCGCTTACATTTTCCATGGATGCAGCTCGGCAATGTAGACGGGCGCCCGGAAGCGCACCTCGCGCAGCTTCCGACCATCCTGCAAGTCCCAGAGAATCGCCTTCCAGCCCTGACACGCCGACAGCAGGTAGTGGCCGCAGCGCGACCAGCTCAGCGATGATATGCTCCGCGAGTGTCCACGTAGCTTGCGCGCAACGCCCATCGTATCCAGGTCCCAAATCACAACGGTGCCGTCAACACGGCCCGAGGCGAGGTAGTCGCCTCGACGATTGAAGCGCAGGCAGGTTGCATGGCCGGAGCGGATGGTATTAGTGATGTTCTCAGGATAGTCTTGTAGAAGGTAGTCGTCGGAGAGAAGAAGATTCATGGTTGACAAGAGGAGAAGGGCGGTGACAACAAGTAAGAAATTGCGATCGTGGCCGCGTTCGCAGTTTTTTTGGGCCTGTCTGACCTGCGGGGACAGCCCCTCTTTAGTGGCTTCTCCGATCAGCACCTCCTGTAGCTTGCTCCGTAGCTTGATGGCGTAGCGCCCTGTTTGTTAGTCACAAGGCTGAGCATTGTGCCCCCAAGCCAAGATTTTTAGACAGCCTTTTTCCCGTTTACAGTTCACACACCTTGCATTGTTCCGTTATCCGTTGGCGGGGAACAGTCCACTCTCCCACCCCTTCCATCATGGCTAATTCAAAGTGAGCTTTTTCGAATGCCAATTGCCGTTTCAATCAGGAAAGCTGACCTCTCGCAGGTATGAATACGTCCGGCTATTTGAACAGCCGGACATGCTTCTGCCCAACACTTGGATCGTCATCCGTATTGACGGTCGGGGCTTCACCAAGTCTGTCTCTCCGATTGCTGTCTTTCTGCCGTCCTGGCACCTTCTGACAACTCAGGTTATGCTCTGCATTCGGTTTTGAGAAGCCCAATGATAAGCGCGCTCTCGATCTCATGAACGCCTCAGCCAAAGCGGTGATGAGTGGCCTGCCCGACATTTCTCTGGCCTATGGCGTCAGTGACGAATACAGCTTCGTCTTCCACAAAAACTCTCAACTATTCGATAGGCGCAACAGCAAGCTGGTGTCTACGGTTGTCTCGACCTTCACGGCCTTTTACGTCCATCTATGGCCAACTTTCTTCCCAGACACACCTCTGACAGCCTCGCCTATGCCCACCTTTGACGGCCGTGCCGTGTGCTATCCAAGCATATCCAACTTACGAGATTACTTGAGCTGGCGCCAGGTGGACTGTATGGCGTCCGTATCTCTCACCTGTCGGGACGTTGGCTAACACTGTAGGCCACATCAACAACCTCTACAACACCACATTCTGGGCTCTCATACAAAAGGGAGGCCTGGACAGTGTCGCCGCCACAGAACTGTTGAAGGTAAGAAATATGGCGGGTTTATTCCAGTTGGCCTTGTGACCATACTGACACATCCAGGGAACATTCTCGGCCGACAAAAATGAGATGCTTTACTCCAGATTTCAAATCAACTACAACGACGAGCCGGAAATGTTCAAGAAAGGCAGTGTTGTGTTCCGAGACGTGAGTTTGAGGGCTCTAAAGCAGGCATTGCATTTGCTAAACAACCCAGTACGAACTTGTCGATCCGAAAGGTCAGAACATAGCCGAAGTGGTTGAGAACCAAGTCGGACCACTGGAACTCTCAAAATCCAAGGCGGACAACGATCGAAAGCGACAGGCCAAGGCACGCATTACGGTGGAACACATGGATATCATCAAGGACGAGTTCTGGGACCGCAGGCCATGGCTGCTTACGGGACGGCCTGGAACACTGCCAAAACAATTGTGACGAGGCCATGACAGCGTGTGTTTGTGTGTTTGTGTATTTTGGACATATTGCAGCCAAATCTCCCCGAGACGCTCTATTAAATGTGATCGATATCCGTCGCTATGCAAAAGTATTCTATCTTTTCTATTATTCTTTGGATCCCGTTTTTCGTGCCTCCCTGTCTCTCTTTTCTTCCGTCCTCTTGGCCTTCTTGGATTCTTTGTCGTCTGCTTTTTGCTGCAGCTTATCTTTGGACGTACTCGACCTGGACGTCTTTTTGGGTGCCGTATCTGCTGCTGATTCGGTCGTCTTGCAGACGTTCTCTTCGCTGGCCTTGTCCAGCTTTTCCCCTTTCCGTTTCCTTTCTTCATTGACAACGGTCGAGTTATCTTTTTCGACTCCCGCCTCGTCGCTCTCACTCTTTATCTCCTTTTCTCTCTCCTTCTTTTCTCTCTTCTCCTTCTCCTTTCTCTCCTTCTTTTCCCTCTTCTTTTCCTCTTTCTTTTCCGCCTTCTCCTTCTCCTTCCTCTCCTTCTTCTCCCTTCTTTTCCTCTCCTTTTTCTCCTGCTTCTCCAGCTCTTTCTTCTCCTTCTTCTCAGAACGTCTCCGCTTCTTGGATTCGTCGTCGTCGTCCTCTCTCTTCCTCTTCTTCTCCCCCTTCGATTTCTCGCGCAGTTTTATGGGTTCTGCTTCTGGTGTTGTTCCTTCTGTGGTGGCCCCGTCTAAGCTGCTGTCTGGAGCAGGCGAGTTGGTGCTGGTCGTCGTTGTCGAGGATATTGTGCCCTCGATCAGACCGCCCCGCACAAAGCTTGCATAAAGACCGTATGCTCCACGGTACTTGTTCGATCCACTTCTTCCAGATAACATTTCAAGGCGTGTCGTGCCAGTTGGGGTGGATGCGTTTGTTGAAGTAGTCTTGCTTGCATTGAATCCTTGCAGTTGCTGGTCGAACGCATCGAGCCACCACTGGTCTACTGCAGCGGCTTTGCGATGGGCAGATTCGCTTCCAAGTCCAAGCTTGTCGTCTTTGCGCGACACGAGCAGTGGACGTGCAAGGCCGGCGTTGTCGTCTGTTGCATGCAGCGTGTGGCCAAGGCCGCGCCAGCCTTGCGACCGTAGGAGGCCATGGGCATCCATGGTTGCGGGAGCTTGAGAGAGGACGTGTATGCACACGTGGATAGGAGAGGAATCCTGAGAGAGTTGTGGAAATAAATTATGTTTCGTGTGGTAACGCTGCTTCGTCTATAAGATTTTAAGAGGAATCTTCTCTTTTTTTTTCTTCTGCCACTTACGAAAAAAAATGGGCCCAATCAGCAGCCGATTATATTGATTACTAAGCAAACAAGCTGTATACTTCTGTCGACGTTCTCGCCGTTAGAAAAGCGCAAAATACCAAAAAGGCAGCCACATCAAAACAAAGAACACTTCGAGTGGCCCAACTCCATAACCCTGTATCACTTTCTGGAGTGTACGTCTATCAAGGAGAGGCCGCAAACAAGTATCGATCGTGCAGCTTTTATAGACGCTGTATGGACTAGGTCCCAGTCCCGGAGTATTTTCCCAGACCAATACGATGAAGGCGACGAAGAAGAAGGTGATGGCCATATATCCGAACCTGCGCATCAGGTTTGATGCAATGCCCTTTCTGCGTGCCGCTTTGACGTGCGCTTCCAGTGTCGGAAGTCCCTCGACAGTATCGGCAGCATTGGTATTTTTGCCGGCATAGTACACGCTTTGGCTCTTGGTGAGGTTGACGACAGTGTCACCGCTGGGGTGGCTGTAGTCTTCCGTAACTCTCTTACTGCGGCTTGTCCGAGTATCCCAGAGAGGCTTGTACCGGTCGACCTTTGGCCAGAGAACAATTTTGATTTTGGCGATGCGGTTGAAGGGAACAGTGAACTGGCCATTGGCGTCCGTCCTGGTTTGTTTCATTGCCTGTGCCTGACGGTCTGCTTGCAGGGCACAAACCACAGACTTTTCAAACACAACATCGCCCTTCAATCTGTTTTGGTCGTTGTCCAGATGCAGACCCGGCATGGGAAATACGAACTGGAAGATGCTGACAGAACGTGCCATGCTCAGTGAAGCATAGCCCGCCAGAGCGACAATGTCATGCAGTTGCTGATACAAGACAAAGATGCCTGTCCGGCGATTCAGAGGCCTTTCATTTTCTTGAGTGTCTGGAACTACCATCCACTTGCGCTGCATGTTGAGCAGAGGCAGCAGAATGGTTGTGATTTCAGCCGTCAGACGATCCACCTCGTCCCAGAAGCGCGGCGTGAGGGCTTGGCCATCACAAAATTGACGCACTTCCTGGGCTCGCTTGATCTTGCGGTAATATCCTTGCAGTTTTTAGTTGGGAACGAAAGACCAAGTGACATGCAGGTGGTCTTACCTTCTTCTTGCATCATGATACGGTCCCACTGGGACAGCGCATCCTGGTGATGCTTCTCACCGCCAAAAAGAAGGTTGGAGAAGACATGCTCGTCCAGAATCTTGGCCACAATGCCCATGACCACATAGGATCGCTGGAGGGGGTCGATCAAAAGACGATCCCAACCACCGTCACAGTCGTCCTTGCGTGTGGTGTCCGAGGCATAGTGTAGAAACTGGGACGAGAGGTTTCCCCAAAGATTCCAGTTCTTAGTGTTGGCTATCTTGGCCCGAAAATGGCTGGCAGAGAACTCATGCACCTGATCTCGAAGTGTCTTGAAGAGAAATTCGAACCAGGCGTCGTTCATCTCCGATTCAAGTTGAGGAAACGTGAACGCCAGTCTCGCGGGCTGGACACCACGAAGGCTTGAAAACGACAGTGGCTGGCGCTTGTATTTCTCTCTCGCTGCATCGGTTGTATTCTCAGCGAATAACTCATCTTCCGACAGCGGCTCCCAGTCGCTCTCGACGATGCCAAAAGCCTCTGCGGCTTCAGACGTGAAGGTCCACTGGGATTTCTCTCTGTACCTCATGGGGTCGAGATTGATGCTCTGCTGGAGCGATGCTGCACCTTGGTTGGCCATTGTAACTTTTGGGTTATCAGTACTTTTGAATTGCGTTTCTTTTCCTACTCAGGCGCTCATGAAATTGCTTGTAGGATATTTAAATGGAGCGAAGTCTCAATAGACCACGCAGTTCTCTTTCTATTTTTATAACATGTGCTTCTGGTTGGCCTCTTTGTCTTTTTCTTGCAGTGAGTGGCCGGAAACATCATGCCAACAAAGAGCCCGGAATTGGAACACTCTATTTGTGGGATGGGATGCTTCATCATATTGATCGACGTTGGGGCATGGCAGTTCATTTTTTGTTGGTGTTGGCCAACGATGGTGGACAGAAGACAGGACCCCCCAAATTCATCGACGTTGAAACTGATCATTAAATGGGGGGTACGTCTTGCATTGCTGCGACAGCAGGGATCTGGCCACATATTCTCCGTTTTTTGAGCCTCGAATGTTTCACATAGGGAAATGTTGCCATGTACTCCATAAAATGACTCGATTTTGAAGAGGTTCCTTTTTCTATGGCTGACAGTGAGGACAAGACGAAGCATCTCACTTGCTCTACTCCCATATTGGTGGGTGATGATAATAGATGCCTGATATTCCAGGCACACATTTGCGATCGGAGCCAAAAAGTCTGGATTTTTTTTTTCCAAAACGCTATTGTTCTCAAACCCTCAGGCGCTGCTACATACAATACGACGTCGCACTCGACAACAGTCTCACATCCTCTTTGAACCGAACACCAGATTTTTGCCCGGCGCAGAAGTCAGTTTCCATTCAGGCCCAAGACAACGAGAATCCTTACTTAGCACCTTCCTCATCATAACCTTACCCCTCCAGGGCTGCTACGCCATTCCCGATTTCAACCTCCCCTCCTCCCTCGCACCTTCTCTTTCCTGTACTGGGTATAGGATCAGAGAAGCAAATCGGAGACGCTTTTTTTTTTGCTTCGCTTTCGTCGCCTCATAAATTTCGCCTCTTTTTCTCTTCTCGCCCTCCCTCTCACCCCACTGGGATCGACCACCACAACCACCGTCTCTATCGCTGTCGCATCTCGTCGCTCGCGCACGCACAGACAAAATGGCTACCCAGGTCGATCTCACGACCATTCCCATCTCGCCCGAGGGTGGCAACAACCCTGCCGACAACACAGCAGCGGCAGATGGCAAGACCGAGGACATTACGGTGTTCCACGACAAGGAGAACTTCAATGTCAAGCACCAGCTCATGCATACCTGGACCCTCTGGTTCACCAAGCCCGCCAGTGGCAAGGGCGACAACTGGAACGATCTTCTGAAGGAAGTGATTACTTTCAATTCCGTTGAGGAGTTCTGGGGTATTTATGTATGCCTGCTTTTAATATGCTGCATTTTGTATTATAAGCACTGACCGATGCAGAACAACATTGCCCCCGTCTCGGAACTTGCGCTCAAGTCCGACTACCATCTCTTCAAGGCAGGCGTCCGGCCTGAGTGGGAGGATGCCCAGAATAAGCACGGTGGCAAGTGGTCCTACTCGTTCCGCGATAAGCGCAACGTCGACATCGACGAGATGTGGCTCCACACCATGCTCGGCGCCATCGGCGAAACTCTAGAGGAGGAGGAGGATGACGAGGTGATGGGCGTGGTTGTCAACGTGCGCAAGGCCTTTTTCCGTATTGGCGTCTGGACCCGTACCATCGGTAAGTCGATTCCGGGCCGTGGCGATGGTGATACGGCTGGCGGCAAGGGTCGAAGCCCCGAAAAGGCCCGGGAGATCCTTATGGCCATTGGCCGTCGCTTCAAGGAGGTGCTCAAGCTGCCTCCCAATGAGCAGCTCGAGTTCTCTGGTCACCTGGACGCGCAGCACAGCGGCAGCACACGGGCCAAAGCAAAGATGACGGTTTAAGGGAAAAGGCGGGAGATAATTATAGATGTGAAAAAGGACGAAAGAACCCCCAAAAGACTGAATGTTGGCAATGTGGATGGGAGCAGTGGGTGCGTGGATGAGGCAAGACGGCAGAAGAATCCAGATGCCGCTGACCGAAGCTCTGCTTCCCCGTGCGCACAGCGTGCATCTATACCTCCCAAGACTACTGTTTATACCGTGGCAACTCTTCTATCGTCTTTCTTTCTCTGCTGTTATGCGTGGAAGGGTTCCGTTATTCTCAGGACTATGTGTATTTATCACTCTTTGCGTTATGCTTGCGATTTGCCCATAGGCGGATGGTGCCGAGACAGGAAAATATGTGGCTTATTTCTCAAGATGAGGGAGTAGGAAGAAATATATTTTCTTTTCTATTGCCTTTTGCCTTTTGCCTTTTGCCTTTTGCCTTTTTTTTATCTGCCAGTACGAAATCACACGTTCTATCTGGGTCTATGAACAAGTGAAAGCATACATATAAACACTTTTATTCTACGGCTGGGTCGTAGACGGAGCCGGGTTCTTTTTCGCCTGTGCTGCCGGTCCTGCCTCGTCGCCGCTGAAGTCGTCCTCGAACACTTGCAGCACCAGCTTCTTCTTATTGATTTTGCCCATGGCGTTGCGCGGGATCGCATCGACAAGACGCAGGATCTGCGGGATCTTGTAGTTGACCAGCCGCTCCTTGAGCGCTCGTCGCATGTCCATGGCCGTCCAAGGCTTGTAGCCGGCGTTCATGACGATGACGGCGCCCACCTTCTGGCCCCATTTGCCAGACGGCACAGCCAGCACGGCTGCCTCTGCGACTTCTGGCAGAGACAGCAGTTCCCGCTCCACCTCAAGGGCCGACACCTTCTCGCCGCCAGACTTGATAATGTCTGCGCTGCGCCGGCCCAGGATGAAGTACATGTCGCCGCGACCGGTCCAGTCCTGCGAGGGCCGAGTGTCGCGTGCTGCACCGGCGCTGGGCACCGGTCGCCGCACGGCCACGTCGCCCGTCTTGAACCAGGGCTTGCCTTCGGGCTCGGTCGCCGGCACGAACTCGCTGCGCGTCGCCGTCGGGTTGCGCCAGTATTCCGCAAAGATGGTGGCTCCGCGCAGCTGAATCTCGCCGGCGCGCTCGCGGCCTGTTGCAGAGTCGATCTCCTGCCCGGGCTCAATGATCTTGCCCGTGTCGACGTCCACCAGACGTGCCTCGACGAATGGCAGCGGCCATCCGACGCTGCTGTCGACGCGGTCGCCCACGTCCAGCCCGCACGATAAGGCCATGCCGACCTCGGTCATGCCGAAGCGCTCGAGTAGCACGTTACCGTTCGACAGGGTCTTCCAGGCCTGCTTGATGGGCGATGGAAGGGCGGCAGAGCCAGAGATGCTGAGGCGCAGGTTCGCCGGCGAGATCGCCTCGCGCGTGGCTGCTTGCATTTCCGGTGACAGGTCCTTGTGCGTGGCCAGCAGCCGGCTGTATACGGTGGGGACGACGGTGAAGAAGGTAATGGGGGCCTTGGTTGCGCTGCCATTGGTGGCCGAGCCGTTGGCCGTGGACAGGAAAGGCGCGGCAAAGCGCCGCCAGACGGCATCAGCGTTGAAGGGGAAGAGGAACTCCACGGAACCGCCGGTGAAGAGAGGAGTGTACAACGCATTGATGGTGCCGTGAATGTGGTGCAGCGGGAGGACGTGGAGCAGGCGGTCGGCAGAGGTGTACTCCCAGGCTTTGGTCAAGGACTTGGCCTGGGCGGTCATGACACGCTCGGGAATGAGCACGCCTTTCTATGGAGTTGTTAGCCAAGCCATGCAACCAAGCAAGCGCCAGGAACCAAGCGCCAAGCGTTCTTACCGGCCGGTTGGTCGTGCCGGAAGTGTACAGCATCATGCCGGCACCACCGGCGTCCAGAGCGTCGTCCAGGGTGACGGTCTCGTGCGGCGCACCGCCGAGGTACTTCTGTAGCTCCACATAAGTGGGCTTGGAAACCAGGTCGACGGCCAGCAGGTTCTTGATCTTGGGCTCGAACTTGGTGGACGACACTACCAGGGCTGCTTCACTGTGGTCGACAATGTACTGGAGCTCGGGGACGGGGAAAGCAGGGGAGAGAGGGACGGCGATGGAGCGGGCAGCCAGGATAGCCAGGAGTGTGACTGAGAAGTCGAAGTCAGTTACAGTTTCTGTAAGTTCTACAATTCGCATACTGACCCACGTAGTCGTAGCTGTTCTCGACCATAAAAGCAATGCGCTCGCCATTGAGATCGGACTTTCCGGACGCCTCCAACAGACGGTTCCGGGTCCTTCGGATATCCCCTAGAAGTTCTCCATATTGGAATTGACGACCGGAGAGACAATGGACGACTGCGGTAGAGGCGGGGTCATGCTGGGCAATGGCCTCGAAGACGGGAAGCCGGGGGAGGGTGGAAGACGCCATGGCAGAGAATAAGCGGGAGAAAAGAGCACGTGAGGAAGGCTGGGCAGAGAAGAAGGGTGCAGGAGACGGGGGAAAGGCGGGAGCCAGGCGTAGGGAAAGGAGGGAAGAGGAGGGGCAGAGATGTTTTGTGATAAGACGCAGCATACCACTATAATAGGGTGTGGATAAATAGGTACAGGGTTCGGGGTCCGCAGAAGCGACGCCAGATAGGCGATGCGATGCGATTTTTGTTGGGGAAAGAATTGCGTATATCAAGCAGATAAACCGCAGAGCGCTGGAATTGATGGCTGTGATTGGCCGAAGCTTTGGCGCATCGGAGAGCTTTACAGTGGGCTTTCGGGTCGGATCTCGGACTTGTTACAGTGGGTAAGCGAATAACCACGGCCGCTATTATGCGGTTAAGCATACTTCTGTGCAAGGCGTCTGTCTTTTTCTTCGCGAGCCGGTCATGGACAGACTGCCGGACGGGCTACTGTGTTTAGGGCTGAGACTGATTGTTGAGCATGTTACGAAGTATTTGCTCTGTTATGATCTTGTACGGAGTACTCCATCCATATTAATAGCCGTACTCTGTACTCGTAGAGTCTGTAGCCGTAGCACGTGCTCTAGCCCCACTGAGGCTTCCCCAATTATGGTCCGACTTCTTCAGCAGCCTTGCGACCTGCAACCTTGCAACCATTGAGAAGCACACTCTGCTCCGTCCTGCTGCCCTGCCGCCCCGTCAGCCATCCACGCATGCTCTTCCGTACCATCTTTGGCCCTGGCCCCTTGGCTCGCCACACAGGCCGCATCCTGTCTCGTCCTCTGGCCACAATGGCAGCCAGTTCCACCCCAGTCGAAGACCTTATTCGCGAGAGAGTAAGTCGACTTTCTTTGCAGTTCTGTCACTTCTGATCCATGCTGACTCCGGCTCCCTCTCCAGCTCTCTTCGCTAAAGCCTCTGCGCCTCGATATCTTCAACGACTCCCACCTCCACGCCCACCATGCCCCCATGGCCGGTGTCCAATCAGGCGAGACCCATTTCCGACTTGTCATCACCACCGAAGCATTCCGCTCTCTTCGCCAGCCAGCCCGCCACCGCATGGTCTATGGTCTGCTGGGGGACGAGATGCAGCGCCAAGGTGGAATCCATGCGCTGCAGCTGCGTACCATGACGCCCGAGGAGGACGCCTTGCGCGAGCAGCAGAACAAAAGCGCCGGTGAAGCTGTCGGTTGCGGCCACAACCATTGAGCCGCAGTTTCACAGTCCGACCTGTACGATACGAGTGCATGAATACATGAATAAAGTGAACCTGGCTGTGTCTCGTAGAAAACTGTTTTTGACTCATGACTTTTTGGTATCTTCGCTATGCCGCACTCAACCTAGATGAGTCCTTCTCTTTTGACTTCTTCAATTTCTTCAGCTTCGCTATTAGCATCTTCCTTCTCGCCTCGCCCTGCAGATCGGCCGGCACCATCTGTGTTCTTCCCCTCACTGTACCCATGGGCGCCGATGGCGGTGGCGGTGGCGCCGGTAGTGCCGGCGTTGATACCGGCATTGGCACCGGCACTGGTCTGGATACCGTCTTTGAAACTGCCTTGGAGACAAGGGGTTGTCGGGGTCCGCTGCTCACAGCTGGAGGGCGGCCGGGGGACTTCTTTTTCGCAGGCTCTATGATTCTTGGCAGCGGCTCAAACTCATCGTCTGTCTCGTCTTCCGTCTCCACCGCTTCCAATGCACGTCGTTTGTTTGCCGGGGCGTGATCGGTAGCATCATCTTCCTGCCGTCTCCGTTTCTGGCTTGTCGTCTCACCAACCGGCGCAGGCACCACCGGGGGCACCTGAAGCTCGGCTGGCGACTGCAACATGTACCAGATCTTGTCCATCCCTGGCGGAATAGCGGCTGTCTGAATCGGCGAGCTTGGCACACGCAACGGGGTGTCCGTGGTCTCCAAGCCAGAGCTAACTTGGCCGGGGCCACTTGGTTTTTCCTGGTGTTCATTCTGGCTGTGTGGTGGATTGAGAATTTGGTTGGGAATTAGATGGGGAATTTGATTAGGAATTTGACTCTGGCTCTCGCTGTTGTCATCAGCAAGAGAATCGGGCCTGAAGGAACCCAAATCCAAGTGAGGATCATGGAGCTGGCCGTGCTGCCAGGAGCTATCCGTGCTGCCCGACCCGATCAAGCCAGCCAGAGATGCCGAGGGCGGACTGAGTTCGTGTCTGCTTACTCGCTCCATCAATTCGTTTGCGACTGGTGGGATGGCAGCAACAGAAGCGCCGCCATCCACTGGCTCTTGTAGAGAAATATGTGCTCTTTGTTTGCTCCCCCCAGAATCCTGGCTGTCGTGGACGATTTTCTGGATGGAATACATGTTGTCTGGGTAGGCCGCCAACACCGCTGCCACGTTGTCACTGGTGATGACCTTTTTCCTGTAGATATACTCAGTGGCATTGCGGTTGTACCATGTCTCAAGATGCATTGGTTTGTTGGAGGCTGTCGCGGTCGTCGTATGGACATAGTTTATATAGTCCATATAAGCGCGTATGACATCGTCGCAAAGAAAACTCACAAGCTTGCCCCGTTTGACATAGTCATGAACACAGTAGCACGCGTCCAGAAAATTCTTCAAGCTCCCTCTGAAATCCGGATAAGACGCCTTGAATGTCTCATATGGGGGTCTCCAGGTATATGCATTCGGAGGTGCACTGATTCTGGCTGGGTTGGGGTGGCTGGCCACGTTTGCTTCTAGTTGCAGCTCGTCTGGCTCGAAAACCCTTGCTTCCGTTCTCGCTCGCGAAAGAGAAACATCTGCACTTTGACGACGCAACGCCGTGTCTCCCAGGCTTATCCTCCTAGACGGAGCTGGAAGAGTGGCCCTCCTGTTCCTATCAAGATCCGGGAACACAGCAGTCTTCATACGGTGTCGTCTCTGCACGGGTGGTGACAGTTGTCGCTTTTCTCTGGCATTCCACAGTTGCAGTGCGCCATTCTCGGCGTTGTTGGGAGAGCGCTGTTCAGCCTCATTTAGCGGCGATCTCGGTCGTGAGCTGTGGCGTTGCGATGCATGCTGCCTGGATCTGCTTCGTCGGTGTTGCGGACTCGAGTGTGGGTTCGGTGTGGCCAGATGTGATGAAGCTTTCTCGATAAGAGCCCCAGGAAGCTGAATGTCCAAGTCATCAATGGGACTGCTTTCCCTGAGAGTCGCGGGCCGTCGGCTTGCTGGTTGTGGAGAGTTTCCGCCATCCATGTTGCTTATCCTGGACTCGCTGACCTGGCTCAGAGGACACGAATGAAACTGCGTGCGGATGGGTTCGTCGACATCGCTATCTTCCGGCTGCTGGGATCTTGCGTGTGACTTGTGTGATGATGTTTCTTCTATGCTGGGAACGGGGACATCCGGCGGTTGAGAGGACGGCCTTGGCGAGTTTCTTGGTCTGGATGATTTAGACGCAGAGGCCGGGGCAGGAGTTGCCGGTCGGCTTCGAGCAGCGCCATTCGTTGTTTCTGACTGGCCTGATGCTGCAGCTGGCAGCTCTACCTCCTCGCGTAGTATTTCCTCCAGTATGCTGACCGGAAGAAGAGCAGACACCGCAGATGTGTCCAAGGCATCCTTCCGCGCACTTCCGGCCCAAGACTGATCCAGAAGCTTTCTCTGGTCTCGTGAGATGTAGGATACATTCTTCTTGGGCAGTCCCTTTTTCGTCGTGTCGGGAGCTTTAGGGGTAGACGATGCGCGTGAAGCTCTACCGGGAGAATGTCGAGCTTGCTCCATATTGAAAGGGGGCGAATAGCCTGTGTGAAAAGGATTTGGTGATCTTCCGACATCCGAGGTAGGTGTTCGTGGTCGGTATTCATAGGGAAGAGCACGTGGCGACTACCTTTGGTCATAGTGCTGGACGTGCCATGTTTGCGCAAGACGCTGAGGGAGACAGAAAGTGGACATCCATGTCATTGTACAGAGTACTCCGTACAAAAGAAAACATGCTCTCATATTTGACGCGCTTGAGTGGGGGTGACTAAATTGGTCGACGCCAGGTCACGTGATACAACAAAGACCCACTGACGTCCCAAGCTTCAGGTCAGGCTTCGTGAACCGCCCCCCTCCCAGGGCGCATGAGGGATTGAATGCAGCTCGAGATAACAGCGTTATTTCTGGCGTCCAACAACACCCCGCATCTGCATGCGAAAACACGGCGACGACATTCGTCCACGCCGGCGCTTTCCCAAGGTCGAGTCTTTTACACCATACTCACAGCACACTTCGATTTTGGGCTGCTCACTTTCAGCATCACGAAACAAGAGAATGGGATGATTACGGCCCTGTTAGGAGGGCAGGCCGTGCTGATTCGTCCTTGAATGCAGGGCGCGACCACTAAACACAAAACCTCATCAACATGTCATCCTCGAAAAGGCCCCCGCCATCACCCGGAGCCCTATCATCCCCGTTCGAACGAATCTCCCGCCGAGGTTCCGTCACAAGTCAGTCAACCTCCTCCCAGATCGACAAAGAGCAGTTGGCCCAAGCTCTCGATAAGATCCACACCTCAGCCAGCCAGTCTGGCATCCTCACGACCTTTAACGACTTTGGCCCGCCACCTCCCACCGCAGCTCCGGTTGCGGATCCAAAAGGCACGACGGGCGATTTGGTCCAGCAAGGCCTCAGCGGATTCTACACGCGACTCAAAGAAGCCGTGGGCGTTGGTGGAAAAGCAGTGGCGACTGCTGCTGCTGCTTCGATTCTATCCGAACCAGACGAGACGAGCAGTCAAGATGGCTCTCGCAGCAAGAGCGCCTTAGGTTCAACACACACGCGTTCGAAATCCTCCATCTCGAGTCTGCCGCGGGGCGAGAATGTCGCTGTGAACCCCAGCTCGAACCCCACAATCCCCTCCGAGTCACCTGCTGCTACAGCCTCGCCTGACAATCATTCGCAAGTGCTTCCCTCCTCCAAAGCCTCGTCCGTCACGGCAGCCTCGACAACTGCCGCGGGAAATTCCATCCTCCCGAAACCAGGGAGAATATCCACCTCTGCCGTGGTGGATGTGACAAACCCGTCCAGTCCTGTTGCCGTCTACCAAGATGCTTCGCGAGAATCCGGTGCACGCATTGCGGAGGAATACGCGCCGCCTCCAGAAGGCAGGAGAAAGTCCACGAGACCCAACGAAGCGCACCACACGCCTACACTCTCCACCGGGTCCAGCATCTTTGATGGCCTGACAGATAAGAGGAATAGCATCTCGGCTGCCGCTTCTGTGTCTCTGCCCGGGAAAGATGCTGGCTTAACCATTGACTCCACCGATGCTGGATACAGCACGGCCAAGGGTGCAGGACCCTATGCTTCTAACTTGGCATCGCCTACCGGTGTCTCTGGTTCCAACACTAGGACGGCCCGTGACGATCTGAAGCTGGTTATTGTCAACGACCGGGTGAGCCAAGGTGGAACACCCACTGGAAGCCATCCTCTGTCTCCAGGAGTGGAACGTGGAATGCCCGAACCCAGTCCGATCAGCACATCTACGCACAACTCGACGAAGCATGAAGGAGGATCCCAGCAGCGGAAGTCGGTACCGACACCAAAGTCTGGAAACTCGTCCGAAGGCGTATCCGAGATCATGAGCGCTCGCCTGGAAATCATGCGAAAACAGATCCAAGGCAAGGAGTTCTGGATGGCCGACGAGACGTGCAAGGAATGTTTTCAGTGTGGCGATCCCTTCTCAGCCTTCCGTCGAAAGCACCACTGCCGGACGTGTGGCTGGATATTCGACTCCAAGTGCACATCGACCATCTCTGGACAGAAGTTTGGCGTTCCGGGCAATTTGAGGGTCTGTAAGAAGTGCCTGGAGATCATCAACAATCGACACGACAGTGATTCGGATGATTCAGACGACCCGCGCCTGACCTCGTTGCTTCGGTCAAACACCCAAAAGGCCACGTCTTCCATGCCACGGCTCAAGACGGATGACGAACGCAGCATGTCGGAGAGGACTGATGATGCCGGCGACGGACGCTCCACAACGGCTCCCATGATGGCCATTCCTGCGACCCGGAGGATAGGAGACCCCTCGAACAGGAATTCAGCCATTCTGGAGATTGACTCGCCGCAGCTCAGCCGTCCGAGCTCTTCGCGCTCGCTCAAGTCCATGGCTTCTGGCAGGCCGCCATCATCAGGACACGTGCGACATCATTCCAAGCACAATCTTCTCTGGAACTACAAGCCCAACGCGGAAGACCGTGTGCCGTTTCGCAAAGACATGTCAGACGAGATGGGTCACAAATCGAAGCTGCCTGCTTTCCACGACGACAACATCATCGACCCGGAGCTCGCACCGTACATGCCCGACATGCCTGACGAGTCGAGTGGCGACGAGCAAATGAGTATTTTTAGCACGCTGGCCAGCAAAGACGCACTGTCCACAAGTCTCGACCCGGAAAAGACCAACTTTGGCTCTTTTCTGAGCGCCGGCCGCAAGCACCGCTCCCGACAAGGCGAGAAGAGCATTAGTGGGCTCAGCTTTACCAGCCGCGGCGTGGATGACGGTGCCGGCTCGCCCAGTGTTGCGAGCTACTCGCGCGCGACGGGCAGACGGCGGAATATGAGTTCAGCAAGTGTGGCTCCAGGACAACACCATCTTCGCTCGCCGCGCTCGAAACTCGGTGGTTTTAAGGGTCCTTCCATGTCAAGCGAAGCGCTGGGCCTCATCGATGCCGTGAGCACGTTGGAAACGCCCAAGATTTCCCGTCCGGCAAGCTCGGCAAGGACTGAAGTGACACGCTTGAATATGCCCAGCATTCAGCATACGAGGAAACTGTTCCGACAACTGCTAGACGACGCTGCCATTCCCAACCCCGGGGCCTGGGAAAAGGCGCTGATTCCCATCTTGCGGAAGTGCGCCGATGACGTCGACCCCAATACGCGGGAGGGCGATCGGATGGACATTCGCCACTATGTCAAGCTGAAGAAGATCCCGGGGGGCAAGCCAAGTGACAGCAGCTATGTGTCGGGGGTCATATTTACCAAGAACTTGGCCCTCAAGAGCATGCCGAGGCGCATATCGAATCCTCGAATTCTGATTGTTTCCTTTCCCATCGAATATCAGAGGCAGCAAGAACACCAATTTATGAGCCTCGAGCCGGTCATGTCACAGGAGAAGGAGTTCTTGAAGATGGTTGTGGCCCGCATTCGAAACCACGAGCCGGAAGTTGTTCTCGCCGAGCGCAACGTGGCCGGCCTGGCTCTACAGTCTCTTGCGGAAGCGGGCATTGCTGTCGCCTACAATGTGAAGCCATCTGTGATTGGGGCCGTCTCGCGTTTTACCGGGACGCCCATCATCTCGTCGATGGATATGCTCTCTCTTCCCATTACGATTGGGCGGTGCGCCAAGTTTGAGGTTAAGACCTTTGTGAACAACGACATCCCTGGCCGGAAGAGAACATACATTTTTGTTTCGGGCTGTGAAAAGTTTCTCGGCTGCACAATAGCCCTGAGAGGCATGTCGACTGGGCTGCTTTCGCGCATGAAGAAGATTATTGAATTCATGGTGTATGTGATCTACAACTTGAAGCTGGAGTCCTGTCTTTTCAGCGATGCATCCGTCAAGACGTCTACCGACGCCAAGGACACCGCAACGTCCACCAAGCCGTCAACGACAACGAGCACATCCCAGGAGCTGGAAAAGCCAGAGAGCCCCAGTCCAGAAACGGCCTCTGCGTTGACTGGCGAGAAAGAGGGCGCGGTCACCTCGCAGTCCAATGGCGACAATGTCCCGGGAGCGCCAGCGACGACGTCTCAGACGACAGATACCGATCCAGGTCGTCCACAGCCCGACGAACTGTCGTCGTCGCTGATCTCACTGGGTGACGAGAGTCTGCAGGCAACCCACAACCGTCCAATGCCAGAGGACGTGCCGGCACCGACGTTCTACAGCGACATGGTGGAGAAATACAAGACGAAGATCCTGTCGGCATCGCCGTTTGTACGGTTCACGCAGCCGTACCTGCTGATGAAGGCGCGCGAGCAGGAGACCCGGCTGCTCTATCTCAAGCGTCTGCGCGACCAAGACATCCAGGACGAGGAGAAGGAAGGGGATGAAGACAACAAGCTGCAGCAGCAGTTCCAGCTGATCAATCCTGAAATGGTGCACGAAATCGGGCAAAAGGCACCGAGACAGGTCATGGAAGTGCTCCATGCCGTCCACGATGCCGAATACGACAAGGCGCTGTATGCGTACCAGACGCAGACACGGCAGTGGGAGAATTATATCCAAGGGAATCTGGACCTCTTTGACCCGTATTCACACCAGAACATTGTCGTCTTGCATTCAGTCACGTGCACAGAAACCAAGATTCCGTGTCTCGAGCCAGAGCTCATTGGCATTTCCTACTACAACGAGCTGCCGGATCCCACGAGTCCAATGAGTGCAGACTGCACGCTGGGCCAGTATGTGCAGGACCTGTGTGACGGAGCCGAGGAGCTGTGCCATGCCAACGGATGCGACCGGCCCATGTGGCAACACCATCGCACGTATGTGCATGGCGAGGCGCGAATCACTGTTTTCGTCGAGCCAGAAGCCAAGCTGCCATCCAACCCCGAACCATCCAGTGACCAGGACGAGGAGGACAAGGACGACGAAGAAACCATTTACATGTGGAGTTATTGCAAATCATGCCGACGAGACCTTGTCGTCAAGCGGTTGTCTTCGAGTGGGTGGAAGTACTCGTTTGGCAAATACCTGGAACTGCTGTTCTGGAGCCAGACTCTCCGGTTGGTGGACGGCGCCAACTGTCCGCATGATTGCCAGAAGGAACATATCCGCTATTTCAATTTCCAGGGCTCGTCTGTGCGGATTCACTACGATCCCATTGATCTCCTCGAGGTGGTGGTTCCGCGAGCACGACTCACGTGGAAAGTAGATCACGATCTCAAGCTGAAGAACGACATCTTCCTCCGGATGCAAGATCGCTGGATCCGGTTCATTACGTCTGTGAAGAACCGGATAAAGAGTATACGCATCGACAGTGTTTTACCAGAAAAAGCAGAGAACTGCAAGGCCGAGGTGGAACGGCTTGCGAAAAAAGCACAGGAAGAGCAGCCACGGTTGATCCGAGAACTACAGCAGGCGTATCTGCAGTCGAAACACTACGAGATCATCCCGTTGAATGCGGCTATGCGATCGATGGCGGTGAAGATCACAGAATGGGACACAGCCTTTTCCAAGTTTGAGGCGGATTTCCTGTCGGACAAGGATGTCCGGCAGTTGACTGTGATGCAGCTTAGGAAGATGTTCACCGACAACGAGTCCAAGGAGTCTCTGCCGGCCACCGATGTGCCTCCGGAGGCGGACGCCAAGAATGCCACGCCTCCTACACCCACGACGGCCACGGCTGAGGGCAAAGCAGAAGAGTTGCTAGTCCACACAACCGGCAGCGAGCCCCTGACACCATTGATAGAAGTCAAGGCGGCCGATCTTATGTCTAGCCCAGAAGACCAGCCGGTGGACGAGAACACAAAACAGACAGAGAAGCCGGAAGTGGCCGCCACAAAGCCACCGATCCTAGCAGACGCTACAACCAAAGAGGCCGAGACAACCGCAGATATAGATGTGCCGAAATCGCCGCCCCCAGTCAACGCCCAGGGATCGGCGGAGAAGACAGTTTCTTCCCCGACGACGGCAACTTTCCCGGCTGCAGCAGCCTCGACAGCCTCGGCAGCCCCAGCAGCCCCGGCTGGCCCGGCCAAGCCCAGCCAGTCAGGTGCAACGGCGCATACTTCTCAGCCATCTCTGTCGGAAAAAGTGGAACAACTGCGCAGAGAGCTCAAAGTACATTCCTCTGAACCAGCGGGAAATAGCAGCTCTAATGATGATCACGTACAGCAACAAGGGCGGCATAGTACCGAATACCGTGGCAACACGCGCAAGTCCGGATCGAAAGTGTCCCCCCAGATTGTACGGGCAGCCTCTCAGCCGATTGGTGTAGGATCTCGAACGATGTCGGGCCTGGGTAAGCAGGGCTCGTCCAAGGATGCCAAAGGGTCGACAGCGGACGCCGGACAACCGATGGATGTGCTCGGAAAAGTTGAGAAAAAGCTGGCAGACCGGCTTGGTCTAGGGGCGCTGAAGACGCACAGGAAGACCGGACCGTCGGCCATTCCGCGATTTGTGCACAAAAAGAAGGATACCAAGGTGACGAGCCTCGCCAAACAGCTGACGCGTGAGTTTGAGAAGGAGAGAAACCGGGAACGGATGCAGGCAGCCAAACTGCAGAGCCGTCCGCGGGCATACTTTCCTCGGTCGTCGGTCAAGGCGATTGTGGAGGTGTATGAAGACATCAACCAGGCGGTGCAGGAGTCGGGGCCGACCGACGACGAGCAGATGTTTGCATCGCAGCACAGTGATGGTGTGCCTCGAGACGCGGGCGCAGGTGGCGGTTCAAGCAATAGTGCCGGTGCCGATGAAGCTAGCATGGCTACGGGGACAGTCGCCGGCAGCGGAAAGGGGGCCGAAGCAACAGCGGATAGCAAAGCGAGTGGACCGACGGAGGCATCAGCAAGTGCGGCAGAAGCGAGCGAGCGGCATCGAAAAGATTCGTTGGAGCGGCCTTCTCAGCAGCGATCACAAAGCACCGGCGCAACAGCGGACGAGCACGAGCACAAGCATACGGAGAGTGCAGCCGGGTCGGAGGATGAGGCAGGCAGTGATGCGGACCAGTCGCTGGAAGACATTCTGCCGGATGTGGAAACGATTGCCGAACACCTCGAGCCGAGCGGGACGGTGCCGGCGGAGCTACAAAAAGACAAGAAGTCGAACTTGATGAAGATGTTGGGCAACTTCTGGGCGGAACGATCGGCGACGGGATGGTCACCGCTAGACTATCCGCTCAATGCATCGGACCACATCTTTATCGACTCGGACGTGATTGTGCGCGAAGACGAGCCGAGCTCGCTAATTGCATTTGCGCTGAGCTCGGAGGACTACATCAGCAAGCTCCGAGACATTCAGCGGCAGGGCCGGCGAGCCGCGCAGGGACAGAAGAGCGAGAGCGAAGAGGAGAGCGGTGATGGGAGTGGCGAAGGAGAAAAGGATACCGTGAAAGGCGAAGAAGACGGTGGCTTGGAGAGAAAGAGGAGCAAGGGGGGCGAGGAGGGCAGTTTCTTGGACGAGGGGGCGTTGCTGAAAGTGGACGAAGGAGGAGAGGCACTGGACGACGGAGCGAGTATCGGGTCGGAGTCGACGTTTTTCATGGACGAGAGCGAGGTGGAACGCAGTCTGCTGCGGTTGACAGGGACGCATCTCAAGTACCAGTTCACGGAAGGGTCGGCACGGATGATGTGCAAGATCTTTTATGCGGAGCAGTTTGACGCGCTGCGACGGAAATGTGGCGTGGCCGACCGGATCATTGAGTCGCTGTCGCGGTGTCTGAAGTGGGACTCCAAGGGCGGCAAGACCAAGTCTGTATTTCTCAAGACGTTGGATGACCGACTGGTGATGAAGTCGCTGTCGCAGGTGGAAACAGCAGCGTTTCTGCGGTTTGCGCCATCGTACTTCCGAATCATGGCGGAGTCTCTATTTCACGATCTGCCGTCGGTGATTGCCAAGATGCTGGGATTCTTTCAGGTGATTGTCAAGAACACGGCGACGGGGACAGAGATCAAACTGGATCTTTTGATTATGGAAAACTTGTTCTACGACCGACAGGAGACGCGCAAGTTCGATCTCAAGGGGTCGATGCGCAACCGCAAGATCCAGTCGACGGGAGAGCAGAACGAAGTGCTGCTGGACGAAAACATGGTCGAATACATTTACGAGTCGCCGCTGTTTGCGCGAGAACACGCGAAAAAGCTGCTGCGAGCATCTGTGTGGAACGACACGCTGTTTCTGGCACGGCAGAACGTCATGGACTACTCGCTGATGGTGGCTGTGGACGAGTCGCGCAAGGAACTGGTGATTGGAATCATCGACTGCATTCGCACTTACACGTGGGACAAGAAACTGGAGAGCTGGATCAAGGACCGTGGCTTTGCCGGCGGTGGACGCAACCGGCCCACGGTGACGAGTCCCAAGGAGTACAAGTCGCGCTTCCGGGAGGCCATGGAACGCTACATCTTGCAGGCGCCCAACTGCTGGCACATGTTTGGCAATACGGGCTACACCCATCCGGCTCTGGCTCCTCGGGCGCGTTTCGAAGGACACGACGAGTAGTCCTGTGTAAAGATTAGTCATTATAATCCGGCATGGAATCCTTTCTGTAAGATTAGTCATCGGCCCACCGTCAATGATGACGTAATGTGCACCACTATATTCTGATTCTGTACGGATTAAGGTCCTTCTGTAAAGTACTGTAATATCTTGCTCTGTACGTGCAGTACTGCCGCCCATCACCCATGTCCATCGACCTCAACTGGGAGAGACTCACCACCGGGCCGGACGGCGCTGAGCTGGCCGAACGCATCCGGGATTTTATCCACAGCAAGTTCCAGACCGTTCCGCTGCCACGGTTCATCAAATCGGTGACAGTTCACAATTTTGAATTTGGAACCATTGCTCCAGAGCTTGAGCTCAAAGACATTACCGACCCACTGCCAGACTTTTACGAAGAGAACACCGAGGCCGACGATGCCGAGAGCGACGAAGACGACGTATACAGCAGCGAGGATGGGTCTGAAATACCAGAGGACACGCCAACGGCCCGAAGATACGACAGCGACCGCAGCCGTCACCAACATGAACTGAGTGGCAGTTCGCTGCTCAGCAACATGACAGTGCGGCCAGGTATGGCGGGGATGGCCGGGCCTGGGGTCATTCCACCGGGTGGTGTCCCAGGCGTCCCTGGCGTCCCAGGCGTCCCAGGTGTCCCAGGTGTCCCAGGTGTCCCGGGCGGAACGTCGAACCTTCTGCACCACTTCCACAGTCATTTAGCGCCCGGCTGGTCAGGAACACAGACACCACTGGCAGCCATGGCAGGCGTCCATCGTAGCGGTGGCACGGTCGGCGGTAACGTCGCGGGTGTTTCGTCTCCTGGCGTCCCGGGCGGAAACTTTTACTTCAGCCTCGACCGGCCACCGGCAGGACATCGCCACAACCGGTCTCGCAGCAGTTCTATTTCCATGGGCGGCGGTGGTCCTGGCCCTGGTCCTGATGTTGGCCCATTTATGGCCTCGTCTGCTTCGTCCTCGCCACCCTCGCCACCGACCAATCCTGCCTTGCTGCGACCACTCCTCCGGGAGAAGCACAGCGTCTCCACGTTGGCGCCGACGTCTGCCGGAGCATCTCGACCGCCGACGCGCGATGGTGTTGTGTCTGGAATTCCTGGAGTACCTCCTCCACTGAGCGGCTCCGAAGACAAGGCCAAAGAAGCCGCTGCTGCCGCTGCCGCTGCCGCTGCGGGAGACCAGGCAACACCACATATGCGGCGACCCCATGAGCCCCGGGCCGAAGACCTGCAGGCCGTATTCCGCATCCGCTATGCGGGCGATATCAAGTTGTTGCTGACGGCCGATATTCTGCTTGACTACCCAATGCCCAGCTTTGTCGGCATCCCCGTGCGACTGAGCATCACCGGCCTGACCTTTGACGGTGTCGGCGTGTTGGCAAACATCCGTCGACGCATCCATTTTTGCTTTCTCGGGCCGGAGGACGCGCTGGCTGCCGTGGGGGCTGATGACGACGATGATGACAACGACAAAAACGCATCTTCTGCCATGGCTCCTGTGGCCGGTGCTTCAATGTCCACGCCATCCTCTGCTCCGACAGCCCAGCGCCCGTGGACGCCCAATACGCCATACGCACAGTCTGCGCCGGCACCGCCACCGAAACCGCGCACGCGTGTGGGCGGACTGCTGCAAGAGGTGCGTGTAGAGAGCGAGATTGGACAGCGGGAGGGCGGCAAGCAGAGCCTCAAGAACGTGGGCAAGGTGGAACGGTTTGTGCTGGAGCAGGTGCGGCGAATTTTTGAGGAGGAATTCGTCTATCCAAGTTTCTGGACGTTTCTGGTGTGATAAAAAACATACATGACATTCATATTTTGTATTTACAAACTGTACAAAAAAGATACCCTTGACTCCTTTACGACAATGTATTTTTGAATCCTTGATAGGCCGAGTTGATGTCGAGCTCGAGTTCACGCGCCTGGTCTTCGTTCAGTTCATCTGTCGCCTTCATCTGGTTGAGAGTGATGAGCCACTGCACAATCTTTCCGCGGTTCTCAAAGTCCCGGTCCGTCACCTTATTGACCGCATGGATCACGTCGGACAGCAGCGGATGCAGCTGGTCCTTGGCCAGCAGTCCCAGCCGCAGTGCATCCAGGAACGTAATAAAGTCTTGTGTCGCCTCCAGAATCAGCGCTCCGCTCGTCGTGCCTGTGCCTGTGCCTCCACCGCCACCGCTGCCACCACCGCCGCTGCCCCCATTGCCGCCACCTCCTCCTCCCGCGCCGCTTCCGCCTCCACTGCCATCACCACCACCACCACCACCACCGCCCGAGGATGCAGTGACAGTCGTAGAAGGCATGCCGACGCGGATGCGCTCAGTCGCTCGAGGCACTTCGAGTTCCCATTCCTGCTTAAACTTGTCGAGATCGCCAAAGACTCGCAACACTGCCTCGTCCTTGAGAATCGAGTTGTATTGTTTGAGCGAGCGCTCGCAGATCTCCGTGTAGTCGGATTCGGACACGGCGTCCTTGAAGAAGGCTTTTTCGAGCTCGTCGATGGTCACAACAATGCTGAAGATCTCTGCCAGCGACTCCTGGAGATCGCGCTCAGCGCGACTTTCTGTGAGCTTGACCTCCTCATCGAGATTGATCGTCGCCGACAGCGACGTATTCGGCACGTAGCTGGGAGGCAGCGGCGCATAGGACTGCCGCGGCATCATCTTGAAGGTTGCGATGCTGATGATGGCTGATCCGTGGAGCTGTCGCATGCCCCACCCAACTCTATGGCGCGGCAGAATTTGGGCTTTCTTCACCGCCGTCCAAAAGAGGACTAGTCTGATAAGAGATAAGGACGTGATAAGATTTTTTTTTTCTTAATCAGAATACATCAAGTTTTTTCTGCTGTTGCTTGAACACACACATTCGCCAGAGCAACATTCGCCATGGGTGTCTCAAAGAAGAACGCCAAGGCGACGAAGAAGTTTGAGAAGAAGCACCTGAAAGGAGTGCTTGAACAGCGCAAAAACAGCACGAAAATCAAGCAGCGCGTGCAAGTGAAAGCACAGAAACAAGCGAAACGAGCTCGCGATGCCGAGTTCTTCAAGAAGAGTGATGGCACGGGCGCAGCCAACGGCAAGAGCGCCGTGTCCAAGCGCCCCGATGCAACGGTCAGCAGCATGAGCGTCGATGACTTCTTCCAGGGCGGCTTCCAGATTCTCGACGGCAAGGACAGCAAGGACAAGTCAACGTCGTCTGCCCGTCTCGGCAAGCGGAAGCGCAATGGAGCCAACCAAGCAGAGGAAGCAGGGGACTCTGAGGGTTCCGGTTCTGAAGACTCTGCTCCTGAAGATGCGGCGGCAAACGGTGACGAAGACGACGAAGACGACGAGGAGATTGAAGAAGGCGACATAGGCATGAGCAAGGCGGCCATGGAGGCCCTAGCCGAGAAAGACCCGGAGTTTTACCAATTCCTCAAGGAGAACGACCCCGAAGCACTCAACTTTGACGACGCCGACTTGGCCGAGGTGGATGCGCTGAGCCCGGACGAGGACGAGGGCGAGGACAGCGAGGAAGACGGGGAGGGTGGCGAGAAGCGGGCCAAGAAGCGGCAGAAGAAGGCCAAGGAGATGGCAGAAGAAAGCAACGAGCTGACACAGGCGATGGTCAGCAAGTGGAAGACGTCAATGGTGGAGACGCACTCGCTGCGAGCGACACGACAGGTGGTGCTGGCCTTCCGGGCAGCGGCACACCTGAACGAGGAGGAAGAAGAAGCAGGTGTAGGCGGGTCGTCGAGACGGTACGCGATCAAGAACCCCGAAGTGTTTCACGACCTTGTGGTAGTGGCCTTGGAGCAGGTTCCGCTGGTTCTGCAGCACCACGTGCCCGTCAAGGAGTCGGCCGGACACCGAGTGTACGTGACGCAAGGAGGAACGAACAAGCTCAAGACGCTGTCGCCGCTGGTGCGCAGCTTTGCGTCGTCGGTGCTGCACCTTCTGGGAACGCTGTCGGATGACGGGACGCTCAAGCTGACGCTGTCGGCGCTGACACCGCTGCTTCCATACCTGCTGTCGTTCCGGAAGCTGCTCAAGCAGCTGGTGCGCAGCGTGGTGGGCTTCTGGGCACAGCCGGCCAGCAGCGAGACGACGCGGCTGACGGCGTTCCTGGTGCTGCGGCGGCTGGTCGTCATTGGTGACAAGGGCGTGCGCGAAGCCGTGCTCAAGGCAACCTACCAGGGTCTCGTGCAGGGCAGTCGGGCCACCAACGGCAACACGGTGGCGGGCATTCACCTGATGAAGAACTCGGCGGCCGAGCTCTGGGGCATCGACCCGGCCATTGGGTACACGACAGCCTTTGCAGCGATCCGGCAGCTCGCCATTCACCTGCGCAACAGCATTGTCCACAACCAGAACAGCGCCTTCCGTGCCGTCTACAACTGGCAGTACGTGCACTCGCTCGACTTCTGGGCCACAGTGCTCTCAGAGCACTGCAACCCGCTGCGTGAGGCCGAGGAGGGCACGTCGCCGTCGTCCAACCAGCTCAAGTTGCTCGTGTACCCCTTGGTGCAGGTCACTCTGGGCGCCATGCGACTCATCCCGACGGCGACGTACTTCCCGCTGCGTTTCCAGCTGCTGCGGTCGCTGCTGCGGGTCTCGCGGGCGACGGGCACGTACATTCCGCTGGCCCCGGCGCTGCTGGAGGTGCTCAACTCGGCCGAGATGAAGAAGACGGGCCGCCCGGGAGCCGACCTCAAAGAACTGGACTTTTCTGTCGCGTACAAGGCACCCAAGGCGTATCTTCGCACGGGCGTGTACCAGACAGCGGTGGGCGAGCAGGTTGTGGAGCTGCTGTCCGAGTTCTTTGCGCTGTGGGCGACGAGCATTGCGTTTCCGGAGGTGGCACTGCCGGTGGTGATCATGCTGAAGCGATGGCTGAAGGAAGCGCGGAAGCGCGGCGGCAGCAAGGGCGGCAAGGGTGGCAAGGGAGGAAAGGGCGGAAAAGGTGGCCAGCGGGCGAACAACAAGGTGGTCTCGGGCCTGGTGTTGCTGGTGCAGAAGCTGGAGGCGAACGCCAAGTTTATTGAGGAGAAGCGGGCGAGCGTGGACTTTGCGCCGCGGGACCGCACGCAGGTGGATGCGTTCCTCAAGGACTATGACTGGCAGAAGACGCCGCTGGGAGCATTTGTGGTGACACAGCGCAGACTGAGTGCAGAGAAGCAGCGGGGACTGGCAGAAGCACGGAAAGAAGAGTCACAGAAGCGGCAGGAAGAGAAGAAGCATTCCTGGGAGGAGGAAGTAGAGGAGGAGGAGGATGACGAAGAGGAAGAAGAAGAAGAGGAGGAGGAGGAGGAAGAGGAGGATGAAGACAACGAGGAGGGTGACGAAGACGAAGACAGTGATTAGACACATTAGGTTAGGGAAAAGCTGGTCATTTAATATCTACATCTGTTTACCACGCAGCGTGACCGCCATCTATACGCAGATCACTGCCCGTCATAAAGCTGCTGGCCTCACTGATCAAGAAAACGGCAGCGCCTCGGTACTCCTTGGGGTAACTGAGACGGTGAAGCATGTTGTCGTTGGCCCAACTCTCACGACGCTCAGGGTATTGGATGAAGAGGGCCTCGGTCATGGCAGTGACAATGTAACCGGGCGAGATGGTGTTGACGCGGATGCCATACTGGCCCCATTCAGAGGCGAGGTTGCGAGCCAGCTGGAGGACGGCCGACTTGGACGTGTTGTAGGCACTGGAGGATGGAAATTAGAAAACGAGATGCAGTTCAAAAAGAGTAGACACTTACGGGCAGATCAATCCCCGGTTGGCAATGGTGCCGCTCATGCTGGCAATAAGGACGATGCTGCCGGGCTGCTTGAGGCGAATCATCTGACGGGCAACGGCCTGGGCCGTCAGGAAGACGCCGGTAACGTTGACGCCGAGCATGCGGTCAAAGTCCTCGGCCGAGTATTCGAGTGCCGGAGTCTCCTGTTGAATGCCGGCAGCGGCAACGAGGCCGTCGATACGGCCGTGTTCCGTGGCAATGGCCTCAACGACGGCGCCCAGGGCTTTAGCATCGCGCACGTCGACACGACGGTACGTCAGATGTTCTTGGCCGCCATGATTGGCAGCCGCACGGGCGGCGATGCCAGCAAAGTCGGGCGAAGGCTCCGACAGCCGGTCGAGGGCGTAGACGCGGGCGCCAGCATCGAGCAGAGCCTCAGCTTGCACGAGGCCCAGTCCACGGGCCGCGCCCGAGACGAGGACCACCTTGCCAGCGAGGCTAAACTCGGGCAGCAGAGTCGAGGAAGAAGCAGTAACCATGATGAAAAGATGGAGATCTGGAGGACGGTCTGGATGGCAAAAGCAGAGCAGACGACGAAGTGAACAACTACGGCATTATATAGACGAAACAGCGGTCATGTAAATTCACGGGTGACAATTTTCACCTGTTCTCCTCTCTACGCGTGCATCACCACCGATATCGTCCTTCAGTTTGGGGAATAGATCCGGATTACCGCATTGGGAGAGCCGCCAATGACGGGCGACGGTTTTCTAGCCTTGGCGCCTCCGCTCTGGAGGAATGAGGAGGCAGAGGGGAAGAGGAGCAGAGGGGAGAAGCAGAGGGGAGAATCAGAGGGAGGAGAAGTAGAAGGGAGGGGATAAGCGGAATAGACAGAAGCAAAAATGAGAGAAAGTAATCCGTAGATGAACCAGAATAACAATATTGTAGAAGTATAAGTAGAGGAACAATTATTTAAGAGATTTCTTATTTAAATCATACATACGGAGTACACCATAGCAAAATCCAATCAATCCAACCAAAGCAAACACTTCTACAGCACTTATCACCAAACAACCAAGCCTGAAGACAGCGAGCTTGATGAATTCAATATCAGCCTTTGGAGCCTCACATGCGCAGTCGTAACGGCAGACCCACAAGAAACAATTATGGGTCTGCAAATATTCCTAAGGCTACAGGTAACCGGTCATGCCTCGGATAGCGGCTTGGCCGGCAGGCAGGTCTCGGCAACACGCCACTTTGTGCATTCGTATAGTACTCGTATAGAGAATTTTGTGCATAGAGAGTAATACGGAATACTCCGTATTTTATTTTTGCATTGTAGAACTCTGCCAATGCCCAGAAACTCGTACTGGGTTTCGTACAAAGTATGGAGTAAGATACTCGTAATACATATATTTATTTGTACAGAGTACGGAGTACTCCGTACCATTACAGATATTACGAATCCCTCGTACCATAATTTCGTGGACATGCTTGAAATAGAAATCCACCGGTGACGGCTATGCACAGACCAATGAGTAGTATTGCGGAGCAAATGCGCCTCACATCATGTAGAAAAAAACGAGGGAAACGAACAAGAAAAAAGGGGATGGGGAAACACAAATCAAAAACACAAATACTTGGGAGCATTGGACAGGGCAGGGTAGAGGAGCAAAGCCCGGATCTCGGTTGTAAAGGAACATCTATTTGGCCGCCCCCTCTTTCTGCTACCAACAGTCACAGCTTGGACGTCTTGCGCCACGCGACCATAGCATTGTTTCTACATTGGGTAAGCCGAACAGGCCGTCGTTGCCCCGCAAGGGGTTATTCGCCTGGCGCACGTTGGCAGGAAGAAACAGGAGGCGGGTCTTTTCCACTAGTGTGTGATCTGGAACAAGGGATTTCTTGATATCAAAGCCTGAGACAGGAGCCTGTACCTGTACCTGTACCTGTACATGTACCTGTGCCTGTGCCTGTACGGGGTATTCCTACGGTGAGAACTTTTTCATACCCCGTACTTGTGCGGTACTGACCTCAGACGCTTTGATTCAGACGATACATTGAGGTGGGGTCTACGACGACGGTAGATGAAAGGTGAGTACGAGTACGGAGTAATACTCCGTATTACTACGCATGCTGTGCCGTCCTCGTAGCAATAGTGCAACTTCGTACTCCGTATTCTGTCCATAACCGCCATAGCCGAACAGCCTGGCCCGAATGCAACGAGACCCACCTGTCAAGTGTCTCCGAAGCTTGGAGCACCTGTATGCATCCGATGCTGAAAACCCGGGGTGCCAGCAGGCAGATGTAGGAAGATGTGAGGCAGGTGCAGGTGCAGACAGGTGCAGGCATTGTTTCGATAGTCTGTTTCTGTTATTGTTGCTTGGAAGGCCCTGAATTCCGGCAAGTGTCGCAGCCCCATATTTCTCGTTGGCCGTTGGTTGGAAATCATACGACGTATGATCGTGCGGTGGATAAGCGCAGAGTTCGAGAACGGGGAGTGTGTACGAGTACGGGGTGCGTACGGTCAGCCAAGGTGAGTCGGGATTCTCATGGTGTCTTACCTAACGTCTGTAGTTTGACAGGTAGCATCTACCGTCACCGTTATCTGTACGAGTATGAGTACAGAGTACGAAGTACACAGAAGTAATCAGTAGTATATTGGTAAATCAGTACTCTACTTCTGCGAGTGCGAGGTTCGTCCTCTACCCAACTGTACTGTGTAGTCTTTCATGGCACCGGTCCGGTGAATGTGTGCACGAGCCGAGTGACCGCTAGTTTTATAATGTGTCAGTGATGTAAAGCCAAGTGTTGCCTTGGTCTAAGCATAAGTGTCGTACGGCCGTTTTTCCTCTTTTTTCGTTTTTCTTTTTTCTTTTTTCTTTATTTTATTTTTTTCCTTTTTCCTTTTTTTCCGTCAATTTTCCGTTAAATTTCTTTTTTTTATTTTCTTCACTTTATTTCCTCTTATTTCCTTTATTGATTTTTTCTTTTCTTTTTCTGGTTGCGCTAGTCATAGCACCCTGCACACGGCAAATGGTTGGCAGCTTGTTGGCAAGCTAGCACACACCTTGGCAAACGGACGGACACATCATACGAGCACGGAGGCACAAGTTTACGGCCGGTTAACCGCAAGTATCCGGACTGTCGAGTATATAGGAAGACATGGCCACTGCGGCTGTGGCGGCTGAGGCGGAGACGATCGAAGTCGAGTGACAGATCAGCGACCAAAAGATCGATCTATCAGATGACGATCTTGACGATCTCTCAGACCTGCCAGACCTGTCAGACTTAGACTTATCACAATGGCTCTCACTTACAAACAAGCAAAGCTCGTCCGCGACTCCGTTCCCGTCCTGCGTGAACATGGAGAACGCATCTCGAGCATCTTTTATGCCACCATGCTCGACGAACATCCCGATCTGCGTGACTACTTCAACACCACAAACCAACAGAGCGGTCGTCAACCACGTGCCCTGACGGCCATCATCCTGGCTTTTGCCTCCAATATCTCCCACACGAGCGAGCTGGTCCCGCGTCTGGAACGCGTCTGCCACAAACATTGCTCCCTCAACATTCGGCCCCAACAATATGCCATTGTTGGCGAGTACCTCATCCGTGCCTTTCGTGAAGTCCTCGGCTCAGCCATGACCCCCGAACTGCAGTCCGCCTGGACAGACGCCTACTGCGTCCTCGCTCGCATGATGATGGGCCGCGAGTCTCATCTCTACCGCAGCTTCGATTCCTGGCAGGGCTGGC